>JAMKCF010000009.1:16008806-17254913 GCA_023634235.1 Pisaster brevispinus
TTGTTCAACATACTCTCATTGACTTCTAATCATTGGGGACAACGTAATTTTGCAGGATGCTTACTACCACAACCATCTTTATCACAAAGGTAGGCTTTCGATTTCTTTTCGAGGTCATTACCAAAGTCGTGAACCTACAAATAACAAACTTAGAGACTGGAGGCAATTACAATCCAAAGGGATTGGTAATTGGTAAAAAAAATAGTGCAAGAGTCGAGTAACCTTTGCATCAAGTTTTAGCTGGAAAACATACATGAAACAAAGTCAAACTATCCAGTACAGGATTTTAAGTAACACTTCTATATCTCACCGAGTATCAAACTTTCGTGAATAGAAAATCCTTGGTCACTGATTAAGGCACCGTTGATTCTATTTACAGTATACAGATAACGTTTCAGTCAGAAACAAAAAGTCAACGTTTTCACCAATCAATCTCAGAAATCCATTCCTCTTCTGAGTACAATTTCAAACATTGTTAGACACTAAACATTTACATTATTCAAACCTTAATTTGTCAACCAAGTTTACCTCAAATAAAATTGTTTCTTTGAATACATACATGTACGTCACTCCATCACATGCCCTGGCCCATTTATAAAACTAGTTAATTATGTCAAGTTTTAAAGGAATTTAGCTGTCAATGACTTTGGTGGGAGACAAATTGAATAAGAATTTACTAAATGTGTGCTTTCAGATTAGCCCTCCAAAGATTTTTCTGTCATACTCAGTTGACCTGATGAAAATGATCTGCAATAGCCTGATTGCCTGAATGTCTAGAGGGCTAAATTCTGGGATTCACATTAATTATTGAAAAACTAAGTCACATGTAAAAGATTTCAACCAAGAAACCAGAAATATATGTTCTTCTCATACTGCACACCTCGTGTGCATGGTGAGAGAAAAAAACCCACACTACATGTAATTGCTAAGTTTTGAGTACTCATGGTCATTCAGTCGTATGATTTCAGTCTCTAAATGGTGGGCAGAATTACACAACTGTACTACTTCCATTTGGGACCCATTTTGGACTCGACTACAACTCTACGGATCCTTGTAGTACTTTAGTACATCTTCCCAGAGCTTAAAGGGGCACACTGCCTTGGGATTGGGCGCTATGCCCTATAAAAAAAAAAACCTTTGTCATGAAATTAATATGGTTGGAAAGATCCTTAGAATATAATGATTCATACAACTATCCCTCGAAATTGGTTGGTTTTCCTTTTACTTCGTGAACCAAGCATGGTCCCCCGTTTTGGAGACCAAATTTTTGACTCCACAAAATGGGTGACTGTGCTAGTTCATGAAGTAACAGAAAAAGCAACACATTTTCGAGGGAGAGTTGTGTGAATTATGGTATTCTACTTTTAAAACATCTTTCCAACCATATTAAATTCATAACAATGCTTTTTACAGCCCAAAGCGCCCAATCCGAAGGCAGTGTGTCCCTTTAACTTAGACGGATCCTGGTCCATTCTTCATGTATTTGGACTTTCTCAATGCACAGCTTCACAAAAGAGTTGCATCATTGTTTTCGTCTTTTAATCTCTATATGGAAGTCAATCATGTGATATTTGTGTTCTTACGATTTTTTTCCCCAATGTTTTCTGTCTAATCGACCTTGATGCACTTGACGTCATTTGAGTTGGGCGCCCTCGCATAGAGTTCAAAAGGAGGTTGCTTCATGGCCCATCTTGTGAGCTGGGCTAACAAATCTGTGCAACTCCATTGTTTCATCATCAGTTTATCTCCAAGATGGCAGCGGGACGACATCAAGGCAAAAGATCCATTGGCAGTCAGTGAACCAGACCTGTTTCAACGGGTGTTTTACGTCTCAAGTCGACAACAATTAATGATTTGCCAGGACTGTTAGGTACAAAGGCTGTGCATTGTAAAAGGGCAAGGGCTGGGGGGGGGGGTGCCTGGTTCAGATCATGATATCCAATGCAACCTGTGCATTATAAAAGGGCAAGGGCTGGGGGGCTGCCTGGTTCAGATCATGATATCCAATGCAACCTTTAAGATACCAATAAACAGACTCCACAACAAAGATTCTTTTTCCGGCTCTTCATCCATTGGATAAAGCTTCCCTGCCGACGGCTCTTGCTCACTTTCCATACTCCATGGATCGATCTCTTTCGTCATCGTATCCAGTAAAATGTCAAACTCGTATAACGTCGTGTTTGGATAAAGCGGATGTCCATAAACCCCTATCCCCACAGGGCGTTCTATCGCCTCGGAGATGTCCACGATTTCTTCTCCGAATGTTGCCGACTTCATATCATAGTCTTCATAATGTGGATGCATCGTGGACGCCGACACGTACACATCTGCATCACCTTCCAGGGTCCTAAGGACAAAGCGAATGTTCCCAATGCGACTGAGTTTGTAGTAGGAGAAATTCCCCGAAGGGACAGACCCCGTTACCGTCTGCAAGAGTATGTGAGTTTCACAGATGTATCCATGGAGCCACGACAAAAGAATATGTAGAAAGAGTGCAAGGGTAGAAAGACGGACACTGACATACATGTACATGATGGCTGGCCAGATTGAGTTGAGCTAACCATTAACACAAACGGAGACTGTTGAGAAAATAAAAGTTTGTTAACTTCAATTTTGTCTACTGCAGGATAACTTTAAAACGTTAGTAGTATTTGAAACTTTGCATGGTGGGAGTACAGTCAGGCGAGGTTTACACCATGTATAAATCTCTTTTGAGTAGTGGTGGTTCGGAGAAGAACCGATGGTTGACAACTCGCTGGGTGACAACCGGTTCTTCTCAGAACCACCACTACTCAAAAGAGATTTACACCGTGTTACCGCAAACCTCACCCGATTTAAAAGATTAGTTCAGATTGTATAAGTATAAAGTACCATACATGTAATTGTGGAAGTTATTGATTAGTATATTAGTTTTAATATTTATAATGCAAAGATCCTACTAGTAATATTAAATTCCGACGGTAAGTACTATGACTGAGATAATGTTCCCAGCTGCATTGAATTGATGGATTGATTGAATTGAGAAAATTGAACATGGAAATTCATCTTTGCGAGGGCAACGCAAGGCCATTTTCTTTTGGCAAAGGCTATATGAAATATATGGGAAAGTTTTGAAGGGGCACTAAGGCCAAGTCCAGGGCAACAGAGCAGAGGCCACTGCCTCTACTACTAATCGGGAGTATGGCCACCGCATAATTCCAGGCCTGATTTGGACAACTACTACTTATTGGTGCCACACGAATATGATAAGGCTGATGTTCAATGAAAACTATAAAAGCCCTACCAGTACAAGGTGGGCTAGCTACATCTTCAAAGAGGGCGTTATATATACGATCTGACGGCTTAATTTTACATATCCTTTTACACAGTTATATGTGTAATGTCCGGAAACTAGAGCTTTAATTAAATTATAGACAACAACAGTTGTTCATAAAACAAATTAAATGTCAAACAGCTACCCAAAGGTGGCTGGCAGTCATCGCTTTTAGGATAACTAATAACTACAAGAAAAACACATCAGCTACATTTGAAAAAGAGCTTTGTAATTGCATCCTACCTTGTGAAACTTAGCGAGTACAAACAAATACTAGCAATACTAGCAAGAAGGACGGTCTATCACATAGCTAACCGTACCTGCATGTATGTACACCTCTCTCTACACACACACACACACTGGGTGATGTGGTGGATTAGTAGTCTGGTTCCTTTCTTTACAGCCATGGCTCGTCAACACACTGGGCGTCTAGTTTTCGGTTTTCAGCCGTGTCCGAATTAGGGGCTACGGCTAGGGCTACGGCTAGATTTCCATAGACCGTGCAAGTCTCGCGCGTATTGGAACATTTTTGGGACCATGGTCCCACATTGCTTTAACGCGTGAAAGAAACAAACTCACGCGCTTTAACGGATCCCAGTGTTCGAATACGCGCGAGACTTGCACAGTCTATTATGCCTTGAATTATACGACGTCTTTAGCAACAGTGGTGGTAGCCGTAGCTACGGCATCCCGTCGCAGCCCTACAAAACACCCTTGAAGTGTATCATTAATTTCTACCTCCACGAGAGTGTAGTGAATGCCAGAATACAATCTTCATTTTGGTGATAGTTTTTCCTCTAAAATGACAAAGATCTACCAGGGAGTCACCGAACATAAAACAAATTATTAATGTTTTTCATTAATTTTGTGCAATGGTGAGAATATTTTCATTGTTGAAAGATGGAATGTTCCATTCAACGAGGCAAAGATAAGTTGAATGAAGATCCCCGCCCCCTTATACAGGAGTCACAAGTTATGTATTTCAATGTTTCTCCCAATATTGCAATACCCAGAGCGAGTTGAACATCCTTAAAATCATCCCCGACAGGACCATTCCACTATTATAAGAGGGGGTCAGTTCCTAGGGTTGTGTGGTCTTTTATGAGGTGGGGGCAGCCATAGATAGGCCTACTAGAGTTCAATGTCTTATAGCATCAGGGTCAACATAACCCCCACACATCCATCCCTCTGATAAACTGGAACTATTCCAGCCTCCGTCTGCTTATTGTATCAGGCGGTGCCTCTGAGCATGAGCGGCTCTGTGGTTTCCGACTCGCGGTGCCACAGTCAGCAACCATTAGCTGCCGTGTGGCCAGGGGGATCACAACTTCATTTGCATAATTCTGTATACGTTCCAGTTTGTGGCAATGTGTCGCCTCATTGGAGCGACTTCTTTTGTTATGCAAATAATTAGTTTTACACTGTTTTCAAAGTACCGTTGTGGTGAATACAATAACACGCCATTCAGAATGGACCGCCGTCTCGGCTCTATGAAACCTTGAATTTGAAGTACGAATAGAGGAACGCTGCATTTTGTCAAATGCAGAGAGATTTTACGAAGAAGGGCATCATGTTGCAAACATTCATCAAGTCTCCCCAAAAGTTGAAGCACAGAATCCCAGGTTGTGAAAAAAAAAATTCTGCGTTTACACAATCTATATTGCAGGACCCTAAAGAGTTAATATTTTTAAAAAAAATTGTGAGTTTACAAACTAGTAACGAAAGTCTAACAGCAGTCAAACATAGGCATGTGTGCAAACATGAGGCGGGCAACGATTGGTTGTGCCTCGTTTGGGCTGGTGGATGGTTGATTGAATGGCTTGGACTGTGCATAAACATTTTTATGGGATGAATGGAATAATACTACTAATTTTCTGTAATTACGATTAGGTTACTTACCAATATAACTAACACTACAGGTATATACTATTCGTGCTTTCAAAACTGTACATTATGAAAAGGCCGATGTATGTACTCTGTTGTAATGAAATCGTGTGGGGATGGGAAGCCAAGAATGCCCTGATTTCAGCGGACTACTTGTACTCTTGAGTTTCAGAAAAAAACTCTCGATACGCTGTAATTTAAATGGTATTTTCATTAATCAATGAGTGTTTTAAGAACCCCCCCCCCCCCCCCCTATATGGCTCAGGGTGGAGCGGCGCGGCTTTTGATCGTCCATGTGTGTTGGGGGTAGGGTACAGGTATGTCCGGCCAGCGGAATGCAGCTGGCTGCAAAAGAGTTAGAACGCCCTCTTTAGTTCAATAATTGCCAGGATAACACGACCCGAAAATAAAGTACAAAATGGCGGGTGGCTGCGAATGGTGCTTAAAACGATTTAATTCACAGAGCAGAAAGTATCCCGTGATTCCACTTAAACCAGGCACCGAGGTAAAACGTTCTTGTACGATTTCATTTTGACCCTCCATGTAAACTTGCACGATTAATTTGCCCATTATTATTAGTATATTTGGGAAGTTTTTGGTCGTCGTCCCAACAAAACTCTGAACTGTGTCTCGCTGGCTCTTTCTTAATCTTACTCTTTTCTTACCGGCACTACGCCAATGGCAATAGCATTATGTTAGTTGTTAGGCCGTCCCAACTTATTAAACTAGATGTTCCGTCCCGACTGGACAATCATCCCATATATATTGAGTTGGGACTGCTCCCAACTTTTGATTGTTAAAGTTAGGGCGTCCCAACTAAGTTGGTATCGCCCATTTTGGTCGTTGCATTGGATTGGCCATGTTGGCCAGGCCATCCCACCACCCTACAGCAGACTGGCTGTGGATGTCAGACAACTAGTCTTTCGGACAACTCGACAGTCTGGCAACTCTATGGGTCAGATCAGATAACTTGACCAGTCAGACAACTCGACGGCTTGTCCGTTCAAACGAAGACAAGTTGACTATGATCAGACAATTGACAGACGGAGTTCCAATCCTCATCATATGGCAGAAGGTTCGTGTGCCACCGGTGCGCCACAGCGTGCAGCTGACCGCACACAGGCCGTTCGGCACAAGGGACGGGCGGCTGTGACTCGGCACGAGCGTCCCCCAGGGGTGGGGGGACTAACGCAAATATGGTGGGCATGCATTGAGGCCCCCTGCACCGTCCCCCTTCCAAAATGTAAGCATGACCCCAACCATTGACAAACGTATTAATAATAATAATAATATTAATAACTAATAAAAGTAATAGTAACTAGTTCTTATATAGTGCATTTTACAATAACGTATCAATGCGCTTTACATGAATGCCCTGGTCATTGGTCCAATAGCAATTCTTTAATCTTTCTCAGCTCCCTGGTGAGTATACAGCCTCGGGCTGTCGTAGCACTCCAAAGGCTTTTTCAAACACTGTATCAAACTCTACCCTCGCAGGTACCCATTTAAATTGTAGTAAAGCATCTTGGACACAAGTAGTATGACCGGGATTCGAACCCACACCCCGATGAATTAACCACCAGAACTTGAATTTGATGCTCTAAACCGCTCGGCCATGACAACAATTCCCCTGGGCCCCCTCCCCACTTCAAAGCGTTGACTTGTCTTGGCACTCTGTCCAGTTGTCTCATTGAGTACTTGTCAAGCTGTCGAGTTGTCTGACCCGTCGAGTTGTCAGACTATCGACTTGTCGGACGGACGCGTTGTCTGAACTCCCTACAAGACACTGTGATCAATCATGCGTGGATTACTGTGTGACACTAGTGCAGACACACAAGCTGATGCGATCGGTGTGAAGGATTTATCAATTAACAAGATGATTTTTTTGTTTTGTTTTTTACCCGGGTCTCGCCTGTGTACAAACTCATTTCAGAACTGATGATTGAGCTAGAGCCGGTCGCGAGCCGGTGCCCAGGACAAGTTTTTTTTTCTAGGATTAACCAAGGACATGTTCAGTGTTCTCCAACTTTGTAAAATAAGGATTGGTGATGCGGGGGGGCGGGGGGGGGGGGTTATGTGAGACCAAAGCCTTTAAGGCCTGGGCGGTCCTTGCACGCCTAATGACCCGGAAAACTTGTGATTGTACATGCTCTATGATCACGGTGATGCACTCTGAGGTGATTATTCCTGATGGTCCCTTCCTCACGACTTCTTTGAGCAAAGGTTTTAAAGATTACATTTGAACGCCTAAATGCATGAACTTGAAAAAAGGTTGGGGGTGAAGCGTGGCAGACAGATTTTAAACCTTGGTGGCAACTTCTTAAACGTGGCGGAGTGCACAGAAAGAGTGGTGGTGCGCCAAGCTTATTGTACAGGTTGGAGAACACTACATGAAGAACTACTATGAGCATTTTCACTGTCACTTTCAAACAATCATGACAATTGCATTGTAGGTTCTTTGAACTTTGAAATAAAAACAACCATTCATACCTAATTAGTACTGGTTTTTTTTTTTATGTTAACACTATTCTTTTCCGGTGTAAAATGTCAACATTCCTTTTCAACATAAAATATGACACTATTCCCCAACATTTTATATTTATCAAAGGTAACACTAGGGCGTGGCCTTGATGTTACCGTGCAGCTGTTATCCAAGAGGTCGAACCAGTTGATGTTGTCAAGAAAGCATGCCATCTTCAAAGAAACGGAGAGCGGGAACTGGGCAGTCATCGATAACAAGGTGAGGTGGAGTTCTTCAACTAATGCAGTAAATGATTTTCATTGTTCAGTTGCTAGTTGCTACTCAGAACTCATCATTTTGCTACTCAAATATATTAGTACTTGTTGTGCACAAACAATTTTCAGCCATGAAGTTGAAATTCGCATTTTTGTAGCTTAATTTTATCCTCAATCTACAAAATGTCTTTCTACTTCAAATTTAAATTTCCTAAGACCAATTCGTCTCAGCTGGGCAGTTGCCAGAGATTTCTGAAGACATTTATTTAAAATGTGAAGTGAATACTTGCAATGTAATTTAATTTTTAGTGTTTTCTATTTAATATTTGAACTCAAAATTTACACTGGCCCACATTCTCGAGGCCAGTGATTTTTAGTGCCAGGCCAGTAAACTCACAACTGGACAAGTCCAGCGTTGTTGTGCGTTTCAGATGAATAATATCAACTCACCTGTGTAATGTCTATAATAAAATCACTAATGTTAAACTCGTACAAAGTTTTTCCTCATTTTGATACTGGTCTTGTAAAATCATTTGTAGACCAGTAAAAATTGTGAGCTACAAGTCCTGCAGTCCTGTGAATTTTGAGCTCTGCCTAACTTCCAGGTTGGCTAGATATAGTTTGGAATCTCCTTTGTAATTTTTTTAAAAAAAATTTTTTTGTTCAGGTCGTTTTTTGTTTGTCTCTCTGAATTAGGTGTCGTCTGTCTGGATCTGTCTGTTGACCGCTTGCGCAACACGGGATGCACCTCCGCGCATTGCGCGTCTACCATTTCAACCATTGTATGAGTCAATTGCTTTGTGTACACTTTGACTCCCAAAATGGCGGACAGGATCGGCGCGTGTTAGTGCGCTGCCCATAATGCATGGGGGTCAATTTATTAAGAGTGTTATCAGGGTTTTCCCAAGGTTTGTTTCAAAACTTGGGGGCATTCTGGACCCAAATTTGTTTATGTTTGGCCGGAGCACGCTAGATTGAAACGTTTTCGGAACGTTTTCTACTTGGTGTTTAATCTTGGTTTTAAAAGCCCTACGGTGCAGTCTGGAGCATAATTTATGGTTTTCTTTCAATTATTTTGAAAAATTTGTTTTAAAGTAAAATGGGGGGGTGGGGAAATATATATTATATATATATTTGCGCGTATTGGCACGCAATTCGCGCGTATCGACCCGGTACGCTAGCTTGTGCATTGGGAGAACGCTGAGTTATTTATTTTTGGCCGGTGTGTGTGAGTTCTAGATGAGTTTGTTGATTATGAATGGACCCTTTCCAAGAAAAATGTAAATTGCCAACTAATAGTGTCTGTATGCATGCGTGAATGTAATTAGCATATGCATACTTCATAGGAACGGCTAATTATTGTTTGTTGGTTTATGTGTGTACCGTAATTTTGTTTATAAAGAGGCGTGTCCTACTGTTTTATGTTGATTGTTCTGATAGTTGTATGAAACTTGTAACTGGGTTGTAATGTATTGATCTATCACATATTTTTTGATTCATAAATAGTTAAATACTTTTTGTTGTGGATTACATTTAAAATTGTCCATTTTTGTTGTGGACATCTCATCAGTAGGCCATTTATTGTGTATTTTCTACTATATTTGTGTACTGTAAAGCACCTTTAGATTTGGTTTTCAAGAATGATGCTATTAAATTTTATATTATTATTTTCATGCCTCAATTTTCATGCCACAATTAATCACTTGTAACTGGAGAATAAGAATTATTGTAAAAATAAAACAAAACCTAAAGCAAACATCAATTGAATGAAGTGCATAAAAGACAGAACATTTCTAAGAACAGATTTGGCCATACACCCCTTGTGAACCACCTACTTACTTGATGACGATACTAAAGTGACACACTTCATGCTGTTGTAAAGTTGCTTTAGAAATCTTGTAAATGTACAATAACCTTTTGATAATCTATTTTTGTTCTTTTTCCACCTTGTATCTTGTTAGAGCCTGAACGGTGTTCACGTAAACTCAACGCGCATACCAGCGTTGAGGCCACATGTTCTGCAGAGTGAAGATAAGATACAACTAGGAGTTGTCACTGATGGGGAAACCCAGGCAGAGTTTGTCTTCAAGTTGACTCGGCAAAGCTACTCCGAGGAAGAAGTTTCACAGATCCTCGGCTCGTACAAAGCAAGCCAGGACAGGGGAAATGCTGCAAGAGCAGAAAGCCGCAAGGAGAGTCAAGATTCCTTGCCCGTAGCATGCAGAAGGACTAATGTTAACAGAAGTGATACTGTGCTTCAAAATAGGACAGATCCAGAGGAGAAAAAGAGAAAAATAGGAGACCGTTCACAAACAAATATTGATAGAAATGATAGGCCAGGCACCTCTGGGTTGCCCTCCCCAAAGAGAACTAGGCTTGCTTCCACAACTGAACAGGAACTCTCTGCGAGGCTTGCTGAACAGAAAAGAGTAGCTGAAAGGAAAGCAGCTGAGGCCGAAGAACAGTTGAATGAGTTGTCACGCATGCTTGCTGAACAACATTCAGAAAGGGAACGCTTAGAGAAACAATTGAAACAGAGAGAGCTTGATATCAATCGGGAACTGGAGTCGGAGAAAGAGGAGCTGGAGAACAAAAAGAAGCAGCTGCAAGAGGAGATGGAGAAGGCCCTTAAGCTCCAGGTCCAACAGAAGGAACTCGTCCTTCAAGAACGGCTGAAGATGCAGCAGGATGCCCTTGCCGAAGAGAAACTTGCCCTTGAAAATAAGCTCCAAGCTGAGTGGGAGAAGCGGTTGCAAGACCAAGAGAAAGTACTCAAAAAGATTAAAGCAGATATGCAGTCCACGTTAGAGGCCCAGGTCCAAGAGAAGGAGGCCACCATGATGGAGCAGCTTAAGTATCAGCGAGAGGAACTTCTCAAGGAGAAACAGCGACTGGAATTGAGCCTACAAGAGGAGTGGAATAAGAAGCTAGAGGAGAAGGATAAGAGCCTCGGTAAGATGCAAGAGGAACTTAGGACTACCTTAGAGGAGGAAATAAGGAAGAAGGAAGAGATGATGTTGCAGCAATTACAGACACAGCGAGAATCTCTTCAGGTATGTACATGTTAATTTTAAAGATTCAACAAAATTACTCAAACTAATTTTATTTGTTATCCTTGTTTATTCTGTGTTCAGTTATTATTTGGTCATAAGTGGGAAAATTTTCCTCCCTGTAATTTTGCTTAAATTTGGTCGGAAAAACTAAACCCAACCCCCCCCCCCTTCTTCAGTTTTTTAACTAGTTTTATTTCCCGCCGTTGGCGGCGCCCTGTATGGCTCCCAGCAAAGAGCCATAAAAATGAAAAATGAAAGCAACACTGAAGTACCAGTGACTCAGAAATCCAGAGTAAAACCAGTCCATGTTTGTGACATAAAATGAATCACAACACGGATGAAAGTTGTTTCTCTTTGTTGCTTTGCATTTTCCATTGTTTGGATTGAACCCGTAATGTGACACACAGGCTAATTAGATTCTAAGGCTTTCCGTGAAACTGCATTTTTGCCCAGAGTGACATTGATCAAAATGTTTATTTTTACATTATGAAACCATTTTTTATCGAGTGTTACTCAATTTTATGTTATCATTACACACTTGTTTATCTTTCTATTACAAAATAACATTAATTTTAATTTTGTTACAGTTGGTCTTTAAAGGTTTTTTTCAGTAACTTAAGCACATATCCTTCACCTTAAACAAGTTTCATTTGGCCATTTTAAGTAATATTCAGGTAATACATATGGCTTCGTTATACAGAACCACTCTAAGATGAAATTATTTCTCTCCAGGCTGATAAAGCTAAGGTAGAGGAAAGTCTTCAGAAAGAGATGGAAAGGAAGCTCGAAGAGAAGGACAAAGACCTGCAGGTCGGACTGGAGAACGAAAAGGCCAAGTTGGAAGAGGTCATTGCCAAGAAGGAGAGGGAGTATGCTCAGCTGCAGACTGAGGTAAAGTGGATTTCGTATGACATTTCTGAAACACTCATATTAGATCCCTTGCATATGACGCCACAAGCTCAAACAGTGCCCTCACCTCTCACTAAGGTCAAAGGAAGCCCTTTTTATTGGGTGGCTGAGAGTTGTGTGTGGAGCCAGCACATTTCTATTGGGTGACGAGAAGCAATTACATGTAGTAGTTGAGTGTTTTGCCCAAGTATCAAGACCGAGATTCAAACCCACACTCTATTGACTCATCCATCAGAACATATGTTTGATGCTCTAGGCCACTCAGCCATGTTCAATTTCGTGCGAGGACCAATGGTTAACTAGTGCTCTAGTGGTTGTTTAGTGATATACATAGGGCATGCGCCAGAAGTTGAAGTGTAAACGACTGTAGTCAGTAGTCATGTCATCTCAACGCGACTGGTGGCTCAGCGTATGTTATCATTTTTTGATAACTGGTCCACTCTGCACTGTGCTATGGAAACAGCTATTGATAACCAGCGGTGCAACCATGCCGGGTAGGCTGGTTCCAAATAGTCAACTAGTGTAGTCCTACTATCGTCGACTAGACAGAGTTTGGGCCAACTTAGTCGAATTATACAGTGTAGTCAACGGTAGTCCTTGTGCGAAGTTGGCCCATGACACGCTACATGAATTTATGATGGTAACCCAATGAATGCACTGTGTATTTCCTCATCAGCTGACGGCAAGTCGACTTGAGAAAGAGGAGCATGAGATCTGCATCCAAAGGGCTAAGGAAGAGGCACTGCAGAACATTACTGACGTCATGGAGAATGAATTGCAGTGCAGTGTTTGTGCCGAGCTCTTTATCCAGGTAGGCAACAAACCCATTTCCCAATTTCTAAAACAGTGTAAATAACAATAATGGACATTCATGTTGCGCAATACCTGTTTGAATAATATTATACTCTTCTATGTGTTACCTTGGAATTTGTTTCTATCTTCCGTAATAATATAACTGCATTTTTGTACTGCATTTTTGTAAAAAGATAATATTATACCACTCCAGTGATTTATTTTGAATGACATGTTTGTGGTATTTTTTAATTACTCATTCTTTCTGTAATTTTAATTCCATGTAGCTTCAGTTTAATTGTTCATGTTGGGTGATGTGTGCAGGTGTTGATGTGTTTTAACGCTACATACAAAGTGTGGACTTGAGAACAAAAGAGGTCCACGTAATGTAGGAACTTGAAACACTATGTGGACTTACACACGTCCACACAGTGTTATTTACAGTGTTGAGGAATAGGATTTTCCTTAAGTGAATGTCCACACAGTGACTGCAACACAGAGCTTTGTGGGTGTTCTTGGATGTGTGTGTGTTCTTGGATATATGGATGTTTTTTTATCATCTGCCGTGTGAATCTGCATGTATGGTCTCCTGTGGACAAAACAAAGAAACAAACTTGTAACTTGTGTCTTTAACGTTTATTATTTTCAGGCCACCACCCTGAACTGTTCCCATTCCTTCTGTCAATACTGCATCACCTCTTGGATGAAACGTAAGAAAGAGTGCCCCGTCTGCCGCGCCTCAATCACCTCACACAGTCGCTCTATTGTCTTAGATAACTACATTGATAAGATGGTGGAGAGTCTCAGCGAAGAGATGAAGCAGAAACGGAAAGAGGTCGTCACTGAAAGGAAAGGTAAGTGATGAGCAGGAACTCTGCTGACAACCGTTTTGGAATGTTTGGATCTTTGTAGATGAATTTAGGAAGCCTTTGGTGGCCAGAGTTCAGTTTTATAGAGCTGTTTAAACGTCAAATTGTGCTGAGCTTGTTTTTTTTTCTGTGAAGCTAATATCAGGAGTTCAGTCACAAGTGGTTTAGTGGAATGGTCTTTTGGCTGGTAATCTTAATTTAGTTGGCATAATTTTTTTTCGTGCTTGAAAAGCTACTTGTTGTGCTTAAGCAACTCTATGAAATTAGGCCATGGTAATATGGACTTTCTTGTTGAAGGACTCAAAGTGGTGCCTGACTTATCAATGGTAAGCTTTGCAGGGTTGTTTTATTTTGTAAAGGCTGAATTGTCATAATAAATTTAGGTTATTGACAAGACAAGATAATCTGCACGTTCATTTTTCATCTGTCTATCACAAGGTTTAACAGTAGGGCCTGCATCCGGTACCCGGTCTCATGGTTTGGGTCCTATAGAAATATCCTCCGACTATGAAGACAGTGACATTAGTGAAGAAGAAGAAGGAGGAGTAGTAGAAGAAGAAGAAGACGACGAAGACGAAGAAGAAGAAGAAGAAGAAGAAGATTCAGATTTAGAAGCTCCAATCACCATGGACTACCATCCAGGAATAGGTGGGGCGTACTATGGGGGTGGTACTTGCTATATTTGTGGTAAGTTGGGATTTGACTCATTTGTTGAAGTACTTTTTGTTTGCCTCTGTTGTCAAGATTCCAAGGACATTTGCCAGGAACCTAAGAGCCATTTAAAAAAAACTCCAGAACCCTAATTGCAGAATTAAGGATAGTTTGTCATTTCCAAGTTTTTTCTGTGGACTTTCAGGTTGCTTAAATATGTTCATCTTGGAGCACATCATCATACTGGATTCTCTGTATCATCAAACAATAGTATTTGTTTATTTATTTTAATTATCTCATTACACATCCAGCAGCACAATTAGCGCCAATTACAGGACAAGATGGTCACTAGGAACGAGAAGAAATGTTCAGTCTTAGATGTTGAAGGAAAACCCCAGATGGGGAAAACCTAGGTAGGGACAGTAAACCCAATGTTGTCATTGTTCTTCTTTTAATTGAAATGTTTGTGATTTTTGTTTGCTTATTTACTTTAGGTAGACGAGGTCACTGGGCAAGAGGCTGTCCTCATTAAAGGTTTTGGAGAATGGAGATGCAACTGAAAGCCCACCGTTAGTGCCAGGTACAGCACTGGGCTATATAGTATTCAGCCCAGGCGTGTGATGTCAAGATGACAAACGGGGCCCATTTTAAGGAAAACTGCTTGGCAAACTTAGGTTTCCAAGATTTTGGGGGTTTGTTTTCTTCATATAGTTGTTGATGAACCTGCACGCATGTCTCTGAGAAGTAAAGATGGTGTAAATTAAGGACTTGGCTTAACCGGTTAGGAATATGTCATAAGGAGGAACTCCCAATGCTGGGCTGAAGGACTCAACAACATGGGATTGATTGTTTTCTTCTGAACCACTTACATGGCATCCAACCATTCAAAGTAAACCATCCATCTGCTCTAGTAAGTGGAGGTCATGGATCAGATTTGATTCCCAACAGATTCTATGGAGATTTTTCCATAGGACTCAGAAAGCACTGAGTATAATAGAGCTTATCAAACAACTGCGCAATGATAACAAATCAAAATAGTAAACCATTCACCTTAGTTGGGGCATACATCTGTTGGTTTTTCACTGTTTTGATTGCACATACTGCACTTGCATGATTTATGCAACACACATTCAGTACATGAGAGATTAGAGGCTTTTGCATGGCGGAAGATCCAGAACGGTTTTTGTTTATAGAACAAACAACACCAAACAAGAATCTTGTGTGAGCCATATTGGTCCTGCCTTTGTTGCAACCACTAGCCTGCTCTAATCTACCGGCAGCAGCAAAGCTTATACTGTACATTCAATCCGTTTCGATAAGTGTTCGTGGTACTCCTGTTGCTTTGAAGATTTCGTAACAACTTCAGTCAAATATGATGCTTCTTTAGACACATACGGTACTATTAATTTATCAAATGACATTGGTGTACAGTATTCGCAGACCACTTACGGTATGGTATAATTCTAGGAGATGTGATGTTCATGGCATTAAAGATCTTCGGTAAATTAGCTATACAGTTAATGGAATCGGTTCCGGTGAGATGGTAATTACTACCCTTTTTTACACAAAATTTTGCGAATTGTGTTTGTTTTATTTATGTTATGATATCATCCTTCTTTAACTCCACACCAAATATGTAAATGTCTAAGCCATTGTTACAATCTGTATTAATAAACAATTGTCTGACGATAATTTCTAAAGTTGTTTCGGGAACCGGATTATTTATTAGTCAGCATTGGAATGTACGCTTAGAAACCTTCGAACCTGGAACTGCAGGTGTCATGGTATACCGCCGCCCGTGTCTTGCCCTGGTTGACCAATTGGGAAACCCTTTACCCCATACAAATCAAGCATAGGGACTGAATCTTGATCTTTGGTAAATTACCCACACAAGATAACAATCGGAACTGCCAAAGGTATTTTTACTTCAGTATTTTACTTCAACATGGATTATTCAGTGGGTGAAATGGGCCATATTTTCCCCCGACTTTTCCTGACCCGTCCGTTTTGGGGCCTTGTGTATATTTCCTCCTCAACAAAATGTTCTTTTTCCAATTCAAGTCATTACAAATGGAATCTTTCTAAAAATATTTACTGGGACACACATACATAAATAGGGACAACTGGACATGGTTTACTGGAGCTTTGGGGCGATACATGTAACTTGGTAATTAAGCACCGTGAACTATTTCAGTGGATTTGAGTGACACAGATAATTTTTGCACAAGAAAATGTTTCTGCTTTGAAACGAAACATTATGTAAAGCAATCTATATAATTAACCAATAGGATCCAGGATATTCCTAATGTTCAGTGGCGTGACTAAGGTGGGGGGGGGACAGGCTGATGTCAGTGCCCCCCCCCGGTGCCCCTCCCCCATTTTGAACCGGCCATTACGTAGATCAAGATCCAGTTTTTTAAAAGTATAAATGGAATCTATAATTGCTTTGCCAACAGTCCCCCCCCCCTAGAAAAAATGGTGCCCCCCTAAAAAAAATACCTCAGTTACGCCGCTGCTATCGGACTTACCAAATACATGTAAAACCATGGTACAACAGAAATACAGATAATCAGAAACATATTTTTGGGTCGTTTTATTTTATACTTGCTGTTATTTACATGCAGCTATAATTGTAAAAGTTACACCAAGTACACATTTGTTGTTTAGGGACATAACCGTCGTCATCACTGTTTGTTTTTGTCTTGTAGAAAACGAACATAATTTCATGAAACTGTGATGTTTGGAAATCCATTGCGAGAGCGAGTTCAAAAACAAATTCATTGGAAAAAAAATTAAATCGAGAACGACCTTGTTTTGTCAAACCATTAATTTTGTTAAAAGTTCTCTGTGGCAATAGTACAGAAGCGCCCCCTCCTTTACACCTTACAATGGTCAAGACTTACATGTAAATAGCTACCACATCCAAGGTATTATTACAATAACCTTCATGTACATTACCTTGACAAAAGGCAATACACTGTATATAAAAATGAGGTAAGTCTGATTAATTAGTTTAAAACTTTTGATAAAAGGTTTAAATAAATATCTTCGGTTTGGGTAAAACATTGATAAAAATATGGTTTTGAACCATCGGACCGAGCTTTCTGTAGAACACAAAGTTTAATTCCTTGTGGATTCCTATAGTCATTACCATGTACTGTGCATGCTCAGTGTTCGGTTTTAAGTGAGTTGAGCTTCGTACGAAGGCAGACTGTCCGCATCTGCAAGGAAGTCATTTCGCCTTGAAAAGAAAACGCAAAATATGCACCAAAATAATCATGTTTTCCGAACGATACGGATGTCTTCAACTCTCGCAGAAAATTTGCGCCAATCTGCGATTTGGAAGAGCAGATTGGCCTCGTGTGTGGAATGGCTGCACTGGTGAAAAACGGCAAGCCAACTTAAGCACACCGACATAATATGGATTTTCAGATTATATTTAATCTTGGATGATGGTACACTTAAAAACACAAAATGTCAGACCCCCTTTTTAACTCCTAACAATCCCCACTCACATCCCATTACATCTGGCTTGATTCTTGTGACTGCTTTGTACATATTTGTTATACACTTAAAACTGTAGCAGTATGCAGTAGCGATGAGTAATTAAATCGCCATGTAACATCAACATTTGTTTTTCTTAACATTGCTAAGCAAAAAATATGACGTGTTTTTGTTTTGTTTTTACAAATGAGGTAATGAATATTAATTTTTGGTTTACTCCCCCCCCCCCCCTTACACATGTTCATATGCAAGTTGAACAACCTTTCAGATTGAGGTCAGACTTAAACAGCAAACCATACCACTGTGTCTTATCAATATACATGTAGACATTTTGTTGGTTGTATAAATCTTAAATCCCGCGGTCTACCCACCCGCAAAAATTCATGCATATCCAACTTGACGGCCATACACATTAACATTGATCTACATCAATTATGGAGAACAATGCACTCTATGCACTGACGTCATCACACTGCCATATTAAAATTAAAACGGTGATGCCAAAAAATGATAAACGCATTTTATTGTTTACGCGTGTCGCACAGGGCGGGCCAATGGGCAACTTTCCTTTGACCTCTAGCCTTCTGAAATGACGTCATGAGCATTACGTCCATTGAAAGATCATTTGGCTTTTCAAAGACGATAAAGGAAAATGGTGGCTTTTCATTTCAAACAATCAATTCATTTTTCTTAACGGTTTCGTCTGTAACAAATTTTATGGCTATTTATGTGGATTATTTATTGTTTCACTTGACCTTAAAAACATTTCATACAGTTTTAAAATCATTGCTGCGATGCAATAGGCACTAAATAATGTACTCTTCAAAAAATGATTTTATCGAATGGACTTTCAAAAGGCCAATAAATATTAACGTTCGTATGCAAGGTGAACAGCCTGAAGTTTCTTAACTAGGCCTACATTGTTCAGTTAGAACAAGCATGCTGCAATTTTCCTCACTAAAACGCCAAAGCTTGATGCCAAACATAAAGTTACTACGTAACACTAGTTAAAATAATATCACAAATTATGATCATTTTTCTATGCCCAACTTTACCAACACTCTCCGATAGTAAATGAATTTGCAAAAATAGACCTTTACTTCAATGGGTGTCTTGTTTAGACAACATAGATCCCATGACCAAAATAAAAATGTATTTTAATGATCGACTCAATTTAGATGTATCTCCTGCGTTATGAATCATTATTATTTTATCCAAACGACTTTTAAAGAATCATGACATCATAAGAGTAAACGAAAAAAACATAAACACTCCTGAAATTTTGACGTTGGATACGGTTGACTGTATTTCTGAATATGCTTTATTTTGAGTGGATGACGTTGCGTTCAAAGACAAGTCATATGTGCCCTTCTCCAAGCAATAACCATGCCCGATATTTGGCAGAGGGAGGCCCCCAAACTGTTCCTATATTGTAACCCACTCTTCCCCCTCCTGTAGAGAAGTAACCCCACCCTCGAAAATCCGCAAAAGGATCCCCCAGATTTTCAGAACACAATAAAGACATAATGGGATGGAGAGAGGGGTACACTATACCATGCCCAATATGACGTGGCAGGGGTGCTCCCCTCCAAATAAAAAGGAGAGACAAAAGTTCTCACTCTTTAGGATACTGTTTTCCTCTTGTATAGAAGTAAACCCCCCCCCCCCCCACCTAAATCGTCTAAAGAATTCCTGAGATTCCCAGAACACAATGAAGGCACAACAGGAGGGATACACCATGCCACATATCGAGCACCAAATGCCAAGCAAACAGCGAGAACTTGATGAGTCGAAACGGTGTACACTAAAGAGCTAAATCACATCACCTTAATTGAGTACTTACCGGCACGCAGGAAGGTGTAAGTACACGTGGGTGTGTTTCCACCAATTCAGCTACCGTATTCTTTAATTAAACTGACAAGCTTTACCACCAATGAAATGCCAATTAAACATCAAAGTTTTAACTGCCAGTCAGGAAACACAATGCCTTACTTGAGAAATTTTACTGCAACTATAATGAATGTGAGCAAGCTACTTCATTTTACATTTTTTTAATGACCGATCATCGGCAAATTTATGAAATAAACCAGCCAAGGTTTGCAAGCGATACAACGATTATGATAAGATGTTCGTTACATCCTTTAATGACTGATCATCAGACAAATTTATGAAATTAGGAATTAATCTGCATAATAAGTGTTTTAATAATCAGTGTTGTACCTCTTTTCAAGTACATGGGTAGTTTGTATTCGTCATCACCCAAGATCATAATATGCACGTGCAGTTTGGGTCCAAAATGTCATCAGCGGTCGTGTAAAGCAACTCCTGAAAACTTTCAATACCTTCTGATTGTCCTTTTGGACATAATGATATTGATACAAAAAAAACATTCTGTTGAGCAAAGTATACACTATGATGTTATATGCATGACGGCAAGAAATGTCGCTTCTCTTTTCATGATTAAAATGCTAGGCGTAGATGAAAAACCTGAGGTAATTGAGATTTTAAATTTGGTTTGGTTGATAGTAAAGGTCAATCTATCAACAGATAGGCCTTTTGTGACTTTGGCACACTATGAAAACTATATCTGCCTATAAAGGGCCCACCGTTAAGAAGTAACTCAACAATGTATCCGCATAAAAAAACAAAAGCACTATAAAGAAGAAAGATACTCCGAGAAAAATTATAACCACCTTCGTCTTTCTAAATGAAAACAACAGCTCAACCTGCGTAATCTAAGATAGTTTGGTGGGATAAGAAACGAGACAAAGCAACGCAGATACCGAACAGAAACCAGCCATGGTTATGCAAGCGATACCTGTGATTGTGATAAGATTTGTGTTACTTACGATCCTTACATTCAGGCAAATGTGACGATCGAAGTCACTCAGACTGGAACAGCCTGCACAAAGTGCAGTGTAAAAGCGGTCTACACCACCTGAAAAGCACTTAATTTCGCTTCAATTCACAAGGAAATCGTTACCCGGTAAAATGTTAGGAGAGCTTCCGAAAAAGTTTGACCCCAAATGTTGCAATGAAATTCAGTGTGCTATTTCGCGCTCGTTTTCATTACGATGGCAGCTTAACTTTTCTTTGGCCGAAAACGCTCTGAAGGCACCTGTAGCTATCTCTGATATCGATGTACAATGCACAATTAACGATTCAATTTTTTTTCTGAATGCATGAAGGCAATAACTTGATAAAACATGGCTATAAATGAACATTTCGGATAGCCAAGGTGTAGACACTAATAAAGAGTTGTTCAATAAATAAACAAAAAAGCGGCAAGGATAAGTTCATTGCTGTTGTCGTGCCTCTCATCGCTTATCGTAAAGCATCCCCCTCAGCTTAATTGTCTCTTCCTTGAGGGCTGCCACCTCGATCTTTAGTCTCATGTTCTCTTGCTCCAGCAGTGCTGCCCGAATCGCGATCTGGTCCTCCTTGGCACGGCGGGCATCACGGGATCTCTTTGCGGCCTCGTTGTTCTTCCGCCGCCTCTCCCAGTAAGTCTGATCCTTCAAGTCGTCTGGTAGCTGGTTTCGTTTTCTCTTGGTCTTCTTCGACTTGGATGCCGACAAGGATGCTTCGGCAGCTCGCCTTTGGATTAGAGTCAATGTCTGATCGGAACAGTTCACAAAAGGATCGATTCCGTTACTGGAATCCGATGTGCACATATTGTCTTCATCACTGTTACTCAACTTGTCATCGTCGGTGTGATCTGAGTTAGAACCCTTGTCACTCGTCTTTTTCTGCCTTTTTAATATTTTATCTGCCTCTGTGGCGAGAGTCATGAGGTGGTGAGCCGACGTTTGGCTGCTCAGAGCTCGGCTCGCCTTTGGGTCTACCTCAGGCGTGTTCACAGTCAGAGCGATCGGGATGGGGCACGATGTTTTGAGGCCGACAGGCAGCAAGCGTGTTGAAGCAAAAACCTGTTTTGTGTTCACCCCGGTGAACTTCGGATCTCTGGGTAGGATCTTGGTCGTCTTAATGATGGACCTCAACCCTCCACCGTTTGGCACTGTGGTAACTGGGACGCGTGGAGCAATTGCCGTCTTGGTAACTACGGATTGTTGCTTCACGTCTTCGTTGGTTTCAGGAACTTTATCGAAGTGATTTGACTCTGTGTCATCCAACTCAGCACTTTCAGACAAGTCGCTTGGACCACTACACGTGTCTCCATTGGTATTTGAATAAGTCTGGGAATAACCCTCATCCATCGGCTCCTCTTTGATATTAATCATCAGTTCGGAAGGTTCGTCGTCGCCCTCTATCGGCATGTCTGGGTCAGGTTCGGACTTAAACTTGCCGGGTGTCTTCCCATCCGTATATCCATTGTCGGGGGACGACATGGTGACCACGTGCCACCTGAGAAAATTAATAACACAGAAAACAGTGAGTGTTGTAATTGATTAAACTATATTTTGGGAAACACCCGCGTACATTTAGCAAGTTGATTTTCAAGTTTTTTGTGTACGAAATAATAATACAAGTAATAAACCACAAGGGAAACTGACTGGGTAATTTTTTTTATAATTTGGGTTTTGAACAAAGAAAAAATGACTGGAGCGGGACTTGAACCAACGACCTCCAGAACGTCCGGAGGTCGTTGGTTCAATTCTCGCTCCTGTCAATTTTTCTATGTTCAAAACCCAAATTAACTAATAATTCATTTACATCACTGCTATAGAACACTTGATTCGGTGTGCACGTGCAATCACGGATCTGTGATTAGTGATATGTCTTAAGTGTGTAGTAATCTGCATGTTATTAAAGATATTACAAATATTTAATATGCGTCTGAACTTTTTCCCCGGTGCATACATTCTGTGAAAACACGATTTCATCTATAAATGGCCCGACATGTTTCCCTTTTACTTTCCTGTGGAAGGGGCATCAGTATATACATAAACAAGAACTGCATTTTGATGGCAAGGACAATTAATTAGAGGCCTTTCCGTAATTCCCAAACTGTATGAATTGGTTGGTGTAAATGTACAAAACCTCTGTACACTTGCACGACTTCACCGAGACTTGACCCCCGTTTCACTAATTGACGTCACTTAATAGTCAGTCAGGTCAAACGTAACGGTCAGGGCCGAAGGCTGAGAGTGGCCAAGCTGACGGTCAACTGAACAGTGTCTTTGTTTACGGTTGGGAAACATGGTCAGTAAAATTAAGTTCAAAAGGTTATCTGTCCATTCGGACAATATACTGCGGTCAGCACTGCTGTGGGTCAGCAGTACAATCGCCATGGATAAACCTATGACTGAATCATTTTGAACGTAAAGCACATCAAGGGAATTCTCAATCTTCAGGCACTTATCTTACGTACTATAACACAAACCTGTAATTATTTGTTACGTTCTGTTGATTTTGTTTTTCTCTTCTTCTCTTCACATTATTATCAATGCAGTATGGAAGTTCTCTTAGTACCCTTTGTGTTCCATAACTTCGCCAGTCGGCTCATGAACTTGTTCCATTGTAACCATTAAAATACTCAGTGGTGGAACATGCAATACGCGCTCGTTGTGTTCAATACCGAGTCTACCAACCCCCTCGGGCCAATCGTACGTGGCACCAAAGTGACTTTGCTGCATGGTGTTAACAGTGGGAACAACGGCGGCTTGCAATCCTGCCGATTTTACAAAACATAAGATTCATTTTAAGATGGATTGTCAATGATGCCATCGTCATTTGTTTTATGACATCAGTACTTTGCTCAGCAATACTAAGATCAATCTCAAGCTTTCTGTAAAATCTGCCCCTACAAATAGTTCAATTCCGATAGTTTTCCAAAGTGAACTTTCACTAAAGAATCAGTATTATTTTTTTATATATTTTTTTTCTTCATAAAATCTTATTACTATTATTGTTTGGTCCCGCAAAAACCCACAAGTAATTTGGTGTGTAATGAATCTCGATCAATGTACAGCAATCTGTTCTTTTGTGGATTTTGCGACAGGACTTGGAACTCGGAGTAAGTAGTGTTTTTTGCTTTATAAACTATAACATCGGTGACCCATGGCCGAAACTAAACGTTATAGTTGTAGGGTTTGAAGCTTTTTGGTGTGGTTATGTATACCATCTTTTGAGTACGTAATTCTCTCTTTTCCCCCTTGTGTTGAGATGCCGGCTCTGGGAAGAGCAGACTTTGATTTTTGGGGGCTGAGTTTACGAGATGACAAGAGCACACTATGCCGATGTCGAAACATCGAGATTAAACGAGCCAACCACCTCTACATGAGATGAATGCACCGTACCAAATAAAATCAATAAATTAACAAAAAATACTAGTTCATTAATCCACAATAAAATAATACCAATCATTATACAATTACAATTTAAAAAAAATAATATGTCCTATCATTATCAAGAGTCCAAAACCCACAGGGTTCACCGGATCAGCAATCACTGAGAATCCACTGGACCTCCAGACAAATACTTTGGTTCTCATGAACTTGTTTGTGCTATTTTGGTTATAATGTGTACTATTTTATGACTGCCCGATAAATAAAATAAATAACAAATATAAACCAAGATTACAAGCAGTTATCTCTTATGTCCTCAAGGCAAATGTAATAGTACAAATCTACAGCTTTAAACAAGGTGAATGCAAGTTTGAGGGTTTGGGGACAACACTTTTTGTTTTACCAAGTAGCAGAATTCAAATTGATTTATCAGTTAACCTCAACAAATAACACAAAGAGGTGATGTTACGACCACGATGTCTTCCATTTATACCAACTAAAACCGCGCACCCAAATTACAAACAAGACACTTAGAAAAGGAACATTTGTTTATATTAGCAAGATGGCTGCTTGTCTGGTCATGGAGGTAGATTCTACCTCCATGGTCTGGTGAATGCCTGATCCAATGTAACGTTACGTAATGTATCCCTCTTTTTTCCCACACATCAAGGACGCATCACTTGCTCAACAGTGCATGAATTTACACCATCGGTATTAAGCAAGGCCACCCACCTTTAGGTCATGGAGAGGCCCAGAGAAATAAACCATGTGGTTTGAAAACACTGTGTCATTCAGACAGGTAAAACAATTAATTATTCACTTAATTCTAGTGTTTACAAAAAAATCGCAGAGGTTGTTCGGCCATCAGCAAATCAAATGGGGTAGTATAAAAACAGCTTTCAGTTATGGATTTGACAATGCAGGTAAATGCGACCATGGTGTAACTGTATTGTTGACACCACTGTCAACTTTAGCAATGGCTGTTGGTTGATCCATGGAGGTAGAAATAGACATGGGATACAGCGTAGACTCAAAGGAATACATTTTCCCTCCATGGTTATAGCATGGAGGAAGGAAATACAATAGCTAGTATTCACATGACTATTTTGACCCAGGATCATATTAAGACAGAACAAAATGTAATGCTTGAAAAATAAATGTATTTAATGTGAGCCAATTTGCTAATGTTGTTATTTATTCATTTATTTTTATTAAAATTCTAATTATACATTGGTCTTATTATTTCAAGTTGTATCGGATCTGATGAGTGCCTCCATTTTTAGCCGATGCCACTCAAGTTTCAGATTGAATCTCATGAATTCGCGATGAGCACACAATTTATGACTGCTGGCCTACACTAAAAAATATATATAGCCCTGTCTAACTCTAATTCTAAACAAAACAACAACTATTTGAGCGCTTCTGGCTATGGCCGATATGGCGAGCTGTTTGATATTCCTCCAGATATTGCCAGACTGTCCAAAATAAGTTGAGTGAACGTCCACTGTGCACTGCTACTGGTTTTTGGTACATGTTATACAACTGGTAGTACCACGGATTCATTCAGTAAGCCCCCCCCCCCTACTCTATACTACTAGTTACTACACAACTTAATATTTAATACTATGCTCAGATTTAACAACCAACGTTACCTTGCCATCTGGAAATAATGTTGCTGAAGCAAACCCATAGACAAAGCCATGTTCAGTTTGAACACACCGCCACACGATGACAAAAACCGTACGAGAGTATGACCGTACACAATCCAAAACTACTACTAACATACACAGTGAGTTAGTATTAAGTAGGTCATTCAAGCATGATTCAAGTATCGTCAAACTTGTCAAACAGTCGAACATGAATGTGATGGTGATACTGCAAATGGTTCACTGTCGCGCAGTGTCAGTTGCGTACATGTATGGGGCAGACACTTTTCATTTTTGCGCCTTCGCTGCCAGGCATTACGACACATTACGTAATCTCTCAACTTTTTTTCACCGCTATGATTTGTAGAGAAGGTTAGCTCGTATACACGGGCACACACTAAACTTATTATCTTACAGCAAGAAGGACGAAAAAGTGGCATTTTGGGGCGAATAAATCTCACGTTGACACGCCCTTACGTAACTATCTAGGTTAATGTATGAAGACTCTAGACTAACCTTGTCCTTGCGTGTGACAACGGCGAAACAAAAACACCAAACGACGAACCCTTTTCGAGGAGTTTTTTGTCTCGTATCCAGTCCGTGTTTCTCCCCGCAACTTGGCGGTGCGATACAGGTATCCCAAAAGCTAACACTTGTATGAATTATCCACCATTTTAATTTCGAAATTACGCCAGCATGTGCCAGCAAACGACAAGTGCAATTCAGCCGTTTATAACGTATGTGTACACATAATCTAAACGCAGTCTACACATCTACACTACAGCAGCAAGCTAGCCTTCGTTATAATTGTGACCTGAACCTGAACTTGACGGCCAGCATAAGCACGGTTAGGCGGGACTTATAATGACCCTAGCCAATCGGTATCGGTGTTACATGGCAAACACGGCCTCGTTGCTATTATCGAGTGATCTAATTGGCCGTTCTTGAGCTATTAGGTAATGGTGAAGGGTTGAGTGTATATCGCGGGTTTTGCCGAGAACAATGTGAAACACGGCGACCGCAGAGGCAGAGGGGACAAGGACGGCCCATACATATCATGCACAAAGACCCGTCAATATTTATTATGCTCATGAAGTATGGACGCGATGGCATGGTTTGAACATTGTCAGGTTCAAGAATATTTGTGACTCACAATGAAACATCTCTGAAGTCATAACATTTTAGCGCATAGTACTTTGTTACGCAATTCTGAAAAACAAAAATTGCGTAACCGACCTATTTCACTTCTTATTAAATAAATAATGCATGCTATTGTATGCTGAACAATCACAAAACAATTGAGATAAATGTTTGGATTAGAAACATTTAAGGGCAACATACGGCTTCATACCCATGTGGACCCCTTTTTACACCAACCACCAAACCATAAAAAGTGAAACCGAATCTTATCTGACTGTTTAATTAATCCATAATCCGGTACAAAATTACTAAAACAAATGCACACTGAAGACCGCCTCATAATAAAGGGTTCATTCAAAATATTCGAGTTGTTTTTCTCTCGAAGTATTGTGGGTTGGTAAAAAAGAAACTAAACATCGAAATTAACTTTACAATTCAAATAACAGAAGAGCACATTTTTAAATAAAAGGGAAAAACACCTTCGGCGTCGTCTTCGAGACCGTCGTCTGTGCTGTTGTTATCGGTCAACAAGTTGTTTCGGTATAGCCGACCCGCCACACCCGATGGGGAGGTGGCCTGAATTTCCTCTTCTGTTTCAACTACAAAGAAAGGCGCCTGCATGCGGAAACCAGAAAAAAAGCTATTAAAAACCTCTGAGATGGGAGAGCCTTTTGATCTAAAATATCCGCTTCATTATTGAGGGATTACTTTGTTCTTTAATGTAATTTTTGATAGGGTATGAACATATTCTGTCAACCTTTTAAAAACTAAATTTGAGGTGAATTGGGTCTGCGTGCGGGTCAACGCAATATCGGAAATCGAAACTTTTAAACACGCAATTAAAAGTTTTCAAATATACGTGGCAAGTAGTCTTTAAAGCTATGACCCTCAAAATTGTGTGACAGGCCAGAAATAAATAAATACAATTCAGTAATTGCAAATAAAATTCAGTAATTGCATATGAAACATCTCAGCTCCAACCTTCAATTCCAAGTCAAACCTAACGGCGGGTCCTCCATCAATTGCAATTACTGATCCTTTCAAAATTCCACGTTTCAAGATTTGAAACAAAGTAACTACAAATTAAGCAATAACCAAGATAAGCATTTCACGAAAATACAAACTCATAATTGGATGTCATTAAATCAAAACTTCTTCTTTTTTAAAGAAGTTATCCCAGCCATATTTGAAAGCAAAGAAAAGAATATAATTTCTCTCAAACTGTTTTCGAAGAAAACTGATATGTCGATATTCTTTGAAAAAGAGAACGTTCGTTCATACCGTGGACAGTTTATTGAAAAGGGTGTTTTGTTTACAACTTAGTGTTTTATTAGATTTTAGTAAACGCCGAAATTTTTATTTCTGCCAGGCGAGGTGAAATACAAGCACATAATAATGACGGCAATTTTTCAAAAACAAGTGGTTGCAATTCCAACTTACACCGTAAGCATTCAGACCAGATGCCACAGTTTATTTGGTGTTTTTTTCGGGTTTTGGGGGTTTTTTTTAAAATAAAACTACTGGTGTTTATGCTTATATAGTAAAGAATTAAACGTAGATTAAATCATTTGCAGAAATGAAAACACGTCCTACCAATTTCAAGATCACTTTACTTGACTGGAAGTACACCCAGAGTATCCAGTGAAATCGTTTTGTCAGGTGTGTTGTTATTATTATTTATGTATGTATTTTTTAATTTATTTTTTAATACAATTGTGTATCATTTTGAAGCGATGGTCGGCTGACCATCAATTGAACGTGCGAGTTCTCATACAGGGTCTGTCTGACAGCTTAAAATCATCACCATTTGCTCTCGTTTTTCTCGGCAGTCACAGACGCACAAAATTAATGTAAACGAGTCGGTGGAACGACAGTTCATATTGAATCATACCCCATTTCTTGAAAAAAATACATCATTTACCAATGATGTAATGTCATCAGTGATCCTTCTTTCTTTCTTTTTTAAGACAAAACCGTAAAATCATTGAGGCCGTTTAGAAGCTCTCTTTAAGTACTGTGGCACTAGATTGTATTAGAATAACAAATCCTTCCAAACACTACAATGTAGTCAGTGGCGAATGTCCGTGCCACCCGGGTGCCCCCGTACCCCGCCCCGCACCCAAAAGTAACATTTTATAAGCATTATGTGATAACTTCAATGTTTTTAAATCTTCTTTTTTTCATTTACATGTAGACATGTAGACTTGTTTTTACACTCAAGTCAGATTATCGTATACAATTTGTTTAATGGCATAACGAGCTTTGAATATGTATTTGTTGCGAAATGCAAACGGAAACTACAGTAATTGGCCAGAAGTATCCCCTGGGAAAAAAAGGTACACCCGTGTACCCCCCCCCCCACACCGTGTACCCCCCCCCCCCCCACACACACACACCCCAATAGTGTACCCTAGTTTCGACACCGAGTGTAGTACTTTCCCTCAGTGGGTTAGATAAGTGTTTCATTCGTTCTTAAAAATGGAATCAGAACAATCATAACCTAGTGAAACCGATCCAACACATGACAAAAACAACTGCCCTTATGTTTTAGATGAATTGTGTGAAATGCCTATTATTATCAATATGGCATCATACCACTTTTGAATCTTGTGTCCGATCTTATGTAAACATTTCAAAAAGCTGCCTTCGACATTAAATTGGCATATTTCTTTCACTACACTAACCCCTAGTTTAAAAAAAAAAAACGAAAAGTAGAAGAAAAACACCCATGGGAGTAAAACAAACAGTTTTAAATTAACGTTTCTGAACACAGATGGTGAAGCTTTATCCTATTGCATAATGCAAGATAAATTAATTTAAATACAATCCATTAATTTGCTTCGTTTGCTTTAATGGACTGTTCTGCAAGTGTACGAGGCCGAAAACTGTTATCAATAACACCAACAACTTTCTCAAATGTTTCGCAGTAACTACCCGGCAGCAAGAACTGAACATAAAACACTATTTTACACAGCTGGGCCATTATCGTCAAAGAGCCTTGACTCGAATCGAGTCAAGGCTTCAACTCCATCAGGGTTAGCTAGACTGGCAGATAAGTAAAATGCTAATGGACATTTTATAGAGGAAAGTTTTATTTAAAAGTTCAAGGTTTGCCGTCTGCCTAAAAGAACTCGGGAACCAATTTAAAGATCATTCAGAGTCAAAAATAATTGTGGGATAAACACCAGAAACTCCATCTTGGACCTGTTTCAATCAGCAAAGCATTTATTAACAAGACATACAGCAGCAACATGACAGCCCAAATGCAGGCCTGATATTATGCCCCTAGTTATTGTCTTGGTGCCCATTAAACTGCTCCAATACAATCAAGTGAGGTTGGCAGTGACAGCGTGTACATAAATCTCTCTTGAACAGTGTGAGTAGTGGTTCTAAGAAGCACCAGTGGCTTGATGTTTCATTCAGTCTTCTCTGATCGTCTCCTGAAAATGATCAGAGCACACTGATCGAAACGTTGAGTTGTCAAACCACCAATGCTTCTCAGGTCCACCACTACTCAAAAGAGAATTATGTACGTGGTGTCACTGCAAATCTCACTTGATTGTACTCCCACCATGCAAAGTTTCAAATCCTGTTCCAATACAAGATCGTATTTCCTTCATAGACATGCCCTTTGCTAAGAAAAGTTGCCATGCACTCGAAGTTGTATGCCTGCAACTGTGTGACTGAAATCACTAATACTCCTGCACAATAACCCTGCCAGTATCCTTGGCAGCATCTTGGTACATCATGGGGTGGGGGAGGGAGCAGAGCAAATTCTTGCTGAACTCCTACCAAATAAAAAAGTTGTTGACATACATCAAACTAGTCAATAGCCCATATGTCCCAATGCACATGATCGGCATTCAAAGGATTCTGGGTGAAATCCGAGCCCAAGCAACACCGGCAACCATCATGATCTTGACGAAATTTTGAAGAAATGTGGAACACAATTATTAAACCTGGCATAGTTACATGTAAACTACAGCATGGTATCCATATTGACAGCTTGATTTACTTTTTAACTGTGCTTGGTTTCCCAAGATGCATAGTGGTATATTTTTCAGATGGTACTTGTGCATATGGCCTTTTGTATAGTTTATATCCATAACAGTACATTATGTGTGCATTGCATGTGTTAGTGCACACACTTCAATGCCAGTGATTAAACTATTTTAGTATTCTGTGCAGAGATCGACATGATCTTGGAGGGCAAGATCTCCACAGAGTCCAAAGATATCCACTGTTTTCTTTACAAGACTCCAACCTTTGCATAAACCCTATTTCTTTTTCTTAACTACATGTCCACAATCAAATTTGCCTCTGATGACAGTGTGTTTAACCCCAGGAAGATCTTGAGTCCTTCCCCCCTCCACGAGAACGATGTTGTGCTCTTGGAGATTGTGACCCTCCCCTGGGATGAACGCGACAACCTCCTTCCCATTACTGAGTCGCACTTTGACGCACTTCCTGTTGGCTGAATTGGGCTTCTTCGGCTTTCTGATCAGAGTCTTTAGGACGACACCCTTCAGCTGGGGGCGGTGGTCAGTGGGATGGGTCTTCTTGGGGTTCGGTTTCTTGCGGAAGGGGCCTCGTTTGTGAAGCTGGTTCAGGGAGATGCTTCTGGACAAGGGGGTTGTATTCTGTAGCCATAGTCTCATCAGTAGGCTTGTGTTTTTACATGTCCCTTTATCATAACAAACCAACAAAAAACACATATAATCGTAAAAACAAAAGTAATGGTCAGAAAGGATCATTTTCAGTGTGTTGACATTGATGTTAAAAATTGCTCAAATATGTGTGGGGGGGGGGGGGGGAGAAGAAATAAGACAAGCCTACTCCTCTCATACTATCTGAAGCCAAACAGGAGAGGCACTAACCTTGATTAAGACCAAGAGTTGAGAGTTTAATAATTGAGTTCATAATATGTTTGACGCTAGGTCACCCATTGCTAATGGTATAAGAAACTGACCCATTGGTTTCTGAATACAATGTGTGAATCTTTGTCAGCCATTTACAAGAACTGTGGCATCGTTACACTAACCTGCTTTGCAAGTTGCAAACCTACTGGCGTAGTTTAAGGCAAATGACAGCTGCTGCCGACACTGATTAAGTACGCCCAACATTATCTGCAAAGTTAACCAGAAAATTGATTAAGAGAAAAATGACTTGGTAGACTAGGGTAAAACATGTCCATAAATTATGGTAATGACATGAGCCGCAACCTTGGTCATGTGCAATACAGGGTCCAAGTAAAAACTGTCCACCCAAAATAGCATCTGCATGGACCCCTCAGTGCATTCCTGAAGGCTGCGAGGGAGGGCGAGAGAGCTGGGTCTGTCTCCCCCACACTTCAACTGTCTGACCTGAGCTTACTCCTAGAACTATTCGGTTCGTTCCGCTATCGTCTCCCCGACCCTCATAGGTCATCATGTACAAAATCCTATTCGAAACTTTTTCTCCTTCACGTTTATGCACCTGGAGTTCTCATTTTAAAACGGAGCTCGCCAAAATTAAGCTCTATGTGCTCATTGTTTTCACAGTGAGCTCGGGGTGGGTCCAGAAAATCCACTACGCAAAATAAAAGGTGCAAAAAATGACAAATTCCCATCATTATTCAGAATCGTCGCCTACCGATAACAAAAATGGCCGCCGTCGTTTGTATCAATGGTATGCTGCGCGCAACGCTGGTTCACAATAACCAACGGTTTACGTATAAAAGACAAGTAAAGGTTGCGCACAGAATACTGTTTAATGCCAGCTTAAGGCATGTCGTGGACCAGCGTTGCACGCAGCGTACCAGTGATACAAGCGACGGCAGCCATTTTTGTTATCAGAAGGCGACGATTCTGAATAACGATGGGAATTTATCATTTTTTGCACCTTTTATTTTGCGTAGTGGATTTTCTGGACCCACCCCGAGCTCACTGTGAAAACAATGAACACATAGAGCCTAATTTTGGCGAGCTCCGTTTTAAAATGAGAACTCCAGGTGCATAAACGTAAAGGAGAAAAAGTTTCGAATAGGATTTTGTACATGATGACCTATGACTATATGAGGGTCGGGGAGACGATAGCGGAACGAACCGAATAGTTCTAGGAGTAACCTGAGCTGAGCCCAAGCAATTCGCTCTTTGCACAGATCCGCCATGTGCGTATGGAGCCTCGACTTAATGCTTCATTTGTATTGTATAAATGCATCTGTTCATTCTGTTTGGATGAAACTAGAAAGCATGGAGGTAGCATGGCATCTACCTCCATGAAAGTGTCATTACATTCCAGGAGTCATTCAGTGACTTCAATAGTCTTCAACCCATCAAATCATGGTAAAATCTACCCTTAAATGAACATAAAAATCACAACTTATGACTATGACTATTCAAGTAATAGTATGACTATATGACTATATACGAATTCGAGTAATGAGCAATGCTGACGACGCTGAACTGAGCTGAGCGCATGAGCGAGTGATTGCTGTCCGGAATTTGGACAAAAACTGATAAAGTAAACACACTCCGGAATCCGTGATCGTAAATAATTATCCTGATATTTACCTTACTGGTAGTTTTGAAGAATCAATGTTATGTAAAAATCGGGCATTTATAATCGTGGCACAATTGCCTCGTCTATCCTCACATTCTCTACTGCCGATTTTGAACAAAATAAAGGAATTTACGGTTTTCTCTCTAGTAAAACTAACATCTTTTTTCTGAATAAACTTTCCACATCATTTGCACTTTACGGACGAAGGAGGGCGCTATACCAATCATGGAGACAGGGAACCGTATTTATTATTGGCTCTGCGCGATGTTGATAGAAACTGTTCAGGTTTTGTTCTCAGGCGGACCTTTGGGGCGACTGGGCAAGACTTTCTTTCACGAGTTTAAATTTTATTGATATTTTTGCCAGTGGGAAAAATTGATCTCTCAGTAATTGGAGACAGAGATGTAAAATGGGGCTCCAATGTGTATATTATATGGTAACCCATACACTCTCGCTCCAAATACCCGCAAGACCAACTGCCACCAGAAGTTGCCAAAAACGGCAAGAGACTTGAGCCAGTTACCATACTCCACCACCAGTATCCCAGGCTCCACTAAGTTTTATAAAATCCTTACATCTGCTGCACCAAAAACACACGACTAATTCCCATCTCAATTTCTAATCTCGCAAAGTTGAGTGTTTTGCACCAGTGTAGCTTCAGTATGAAGTGCCTCAGTGAAAATGCAACCGTGTATTAGTGTCCAGTAATAAAATCATTACTTAGCCTAATAAAGACAGTGGTTCTGAGCCAGTTTTTAGTATCTAAAATTGTCAAAAGAAACCTTGAAGTTTTTTTTAAAGGTGAACATATGAATAACCTTTAGTATTGGCAGGGGTGTCATTGTGTCTTGAAATGGTGGGACATCACAGGAGTCGTAGCACTTACGGCGTGGGGTCCAAGGGCCCTTGGAGGGAGTTCGGGTGCGAAGCCCAAGTTTATTAGGTATAATTTAATTTATTTGGCTAAACTTCACCTACAAAAATTGTACAATGTGCTTTACAGTTTCAGGAACAGTTACGAATTTTATTCAGCATTTCTAGCTTCACGTATTTTATTTAACAAGTGGGGGTCCAATGCGTAATTAAAATAACACCCAAACATACCTGGGGCATCGTCAATACTGACGCTTAGTTCATTATTTTAAACCCGCTGCTTGGATTCAATTAGTTTAGCTTTGTTAGCATTATTATTTGTTACGAGTTTTTTTGTGTCCTACCATTAACACCAAAAGAACATACTTAAAATTTTAAGGCGTCAACAGCCATGAATAAATTGCAGCTTTTGGGAAAGTGGTAGTTCACTGGATACATACTAGAGGACCTTGTAGTTAATCCCTAAGGTACGCTGACGACTTGGGAGCTGAGGTAAACATTAATCGTAAGGAGGTAAACGCGAAAACTTTGGACATGCAGCACCCATACCAAAATGTCCAATTCATTCCAGTTGGATATCCAGTTGGAAAGAACTGGATTGAGTAGGTATTGAGTTGGATTATATTGAAATGCTGACTTTCCAATTGGAATTAAATCTTGGACCAGCTCAGTCCAATTGGAAATCCAATTGGAGTCAGTTGCCTTGATTTTATTGAATGGGAAATAGTTGGAATTTGTTTCTACCAATTGGAAATTTCACCTCCCAATATTTTTCCAATTGGAAATTTATTTCCCAACAGGATCCAATTGGAAAACAATCTTCATACTATTATTCCAATGTCACCAACTGGATTTAGAATTAGTTAATTGTACTGGTGTAATATAACCCCATAAGAGTTGGGCTGTCAGCCCAATGGGTATAAACTACTTTTTTGCTCAATGGTCCAATGATCGGTATCAATCTGTCGGACTATTAAGCTGTCAGACCAATGGACTGTCAGACCACTAGACCAGTGGATACAAACTTATTTTTGGGTGTAGTTGAAAATATCCAATTGGGTCTAAGTTTGAAAAAATCCAACTGGATCCAATTGTGTCCATTGTGTCCAATTGGGTCCAATTGGTTTGGTGCCAGTACACAACATTGGACAATTTCCAATCGGTTCCAATTAGAAAATTGAATTGGAAATTTTGGTAAGGGCAGATACGCATGCGTGTGACGTAATGTATTATACCAATAGGATGGTCAGCAGAACGATCAGGATCGAAATTGACATTTCAGTTTGGCCCGTCTTTTGCTAGACCATTGTAATTACATTCTTGTATTGTTTCGTTCGTGGCCGAAGAACAGCACCTCGATGACCGAAAGAAAGAACAGGTTGGCCATATGCGTCTCCGTACAGGGACGAATGCAAAACACACAGCGGAACAAAGGAAGATGGCGGCTATGATGACCAGACATAGTGTGTAACTACCTGTCACGTCGTACAAACCACCTGTAATCAAATGGGGGGAAGTTGCTTACACAAGTATTTGTCTTATTTCTTTATCTGCTGTTTTATTTGGATAGACCGTTTTGAATAACTACTTTGAATTTCAAATAAAACATTGTTGGTCTATATAATAAACATGTTGTTTCAGGTTTGCTTTTGTTAACAAGGTTGCCATTGTGGTCTCTTTAAACTTGAAGGTTGCTTTTTACTTGCGAATGGAGCGTAATACAATGTACACGTACATTATATAGCCACCTGATTTCGCAAGAGTTGTTGGGGTTTTTGTAAATGGGGGCTCCTGAGCATAAGAACTTAAGACAGTTAAAATAATTCGCCTTAATGTGCTCGTTTCTGGTGCACTGAGACGTAATATGTTACAAATCACTACATGTATCTTATTTTGTTTTGTCTATAAAACAAATTATAGGATGAAGTTGCAAGCCATAATTTGTACGTTTTAAAAACATTCCCAGCGTTGGAATTTTCTAACAATTAAAGTTACCCAACACGGACTTTTGATTTCAGCAAACAATTATTGACAGAATCTAACCTGAAAGTGGCGCGCTGAGTACAATCCCAATACCATGGGGAAAGAAACAGATTGCAGCGGTTGCTCCGATACTGTAGTCGTGAAACAGCTTGGCTGAAACCGAGTGGGTCGTCCCGAAGAGTCCCGCTCTGAACAATCCGGAAACTAAAGGATCAAATTAAAAAGGGGGGAAAACCCCAAATCTCGTTTGGAAAAATGAGAGCCTCCTTAGCATGGATACAATAATACATCATGCGGCGTGTCTTATTGTGCGATGTTAAGAAGACGGATTAATGGATGATCTAATATAAGTTAAAGGTCAGTTTTGTTGGATGCAAAATCTATACTAATCACTGTAAAACGAATGGAGGCCAAAGCAGAAGATAGTTTGTACTTTGCCGAAGATTGATGCTTTTCGAAATCATGTTTATTTTTCATAGTTCATTTAAAAACTCAGCATTGAATTTGATAAATTGATAATATCAATGATTATGAAAGGCACCTTACACGTGGAATGTGTGTCTTCATTTTTTTGCTGCACGTTTGGCTTCGTGTTTTCAGCCGAGAACGGGTCAAATCAATATTGATAGTGAGCTACGAGAACGCAAGTTTAGGCATTCAATAAATCAGAACAGAAATCAAGAGTGGAGGTGTCAGGCCATAAAGATGTCGGAATATAGGCGTTTCGGAACATAAGGGTGACTGTAACCTTTGGCTACCATGGTGATTCATAAAAAATAAGCCCGCTCCCAAACTCACACATAGACAGAACCATCATCTGTGGAAACGTCCGACAGGCGGCCATAACCCCGAGTGCCGTAGTTCCAAAGATCGACGAAGCGGCAGGGGTGTACAAGAGTCCGACGGGGAAACGGTGTCCGACCGCGGACACAAGCATTTTGCCACCAATTTCTCCAACGGCAAAGAGCATAATGACGAATGACACCTGATCTTTTGTGAAACCAAGTTGTTCCATAAAACTTGCCTGTTGGACAAAACAATCAACGTATTTTTATTTATTTTTTACAGAAAAGATACGGTGCAGAATTTTTGGAAGAGAGCTTTCGAACTTGTTATAATTATAGGGCTATAATGTTCTGTGACAAACAAAATCCAATCAAGTTTTAAAAGCATAGAACAGCAAAATTACTAACAAAATTGATGATAAAGAAAGTCCAGCCAAGCAAAGCCAGTACTGTTGCTATGAAGTAGGCCCAAGGGTCAAGATGTTTCACCATCTCAAGGCCACCTTTGACTCCAGGCCGCGAGTCGTTTGGTGTTTCCTCCTCCTCCCCCTCCATGCTCACATATTTGTTGTCCTCTCTATCGTTCACATTGTCATCGTTTATACGTTCCGCATTGAGTGAATTTAGTTTTAACCATGCTGTTGTCTCGGGGGAATTCTCGTCTTCGGAACCCCGTGCTGTTGTCTCAGGCGGGCATTTTTTATCAGTGGAGTTGTCTCCGAGAGGTGGGTTTTTCAGAAACGCTGCGGAGGCAAGACCGGAAACTAACGCCACACCGGAAATTATACGAAGTGCGATACGCCACCCGTACGAAACGATCAAATGCGTCAGAAAAGGGCTAACGGCCAACATACCTGTAGTATAGGAGAAAATATACTGTTATAAATAACACTGATCTCTCCGATGAATTGTCCATAGCATAATGTTAAACGATACTCTTACCAATGCATTTTATGTCTGAAGGCATCAACAACACTGTAAGTTCAATAAGCAGCACAGTGAAGAAATCAACGCCGGTTTATAAATTCACCCGAGTTTCTGAAATTGTGCCACCTAATTACAACACGGGATGTTTCCTGTTATCTTACAAAGCCTATGTTAATAGAGTGTGTGCACAACATCGGTTAGAGTTAAAATATAAATGTTTACAGATTTGCACACAAATTGGTAATGGTGGATTTAGCCTCCCTTGAAAAATTGTTGCTCGAATTATTGTAGTTTTTGAGAAATGAGAAGCACATGTAGTTTCGCTCTTGCAAGGCCAAAACTAAATAAATTAATTAATGTCTTTTTTTGTTTATTTACTGATTTATGGGTGGGGCCTCCCCCCCCCCGTGTTTACGCCATCTGTGACTGGCATTAATTGGCAATACTGACAATGACCAAGTTATGTCCATGTGCTTTAAACTTTAACTCCCGAAGGGAAGTTTACTAAATCATACCAGAAGATGCTCCTGTAACAGCCAACGCACTAACTCGTGCGAAGTTTGCATTTCGAAACCACATGAGTAGCAGGTAGTTTGAAAAGTAGATGGTAAAGTTCGCTCCGATCCCAACAAGGACGCCAAACGTGAGGTACATGTACCCGAACTCGGTTACAAATGACGTCGTAAACAGTCCTGCGCAGTAGAGCAATATACCAGCAAGAATGATGACTCGACAGCTAAACCTCAGTAAAAGCTGTGACGTCAGAGGAGTTACTAAAAATGTCAAACCATTAGCGATGGAACCAACCAACCCTATACAAATAAAAAATAGATACAAAATAAATAAATCGTCACAAGGGAATTATTGTACAAACCCACTGTGGAGTGGTTCGATTGGGATCTTTCGTGTAGTTAATCATAGGTGAGTTGATACCAATGCAAAAAGTGCACCGTCCACTCTGATCACTAGGCATGAGGTGGAAAACAACCTCTTTGACTTTTCAAGGAGTTTACTGTAAATCACTTGAGATGGTTTGCTAAAACCACATAATCAGTTGCAACGTTTGTACACGACGTTATAATATTGCATCTTGTAAATACATTGCAACGTAGGCCTATATGTGCTTGAGTAAATCACATGTAAATTAAACAGTTGCATGAAATCGAGCGTTTGGATATACCCTGCCAACTCGAACCCGAACGTGCACTCAAATTCGTCACGTCGTACATTTTAGAATGTGTGTGTGTTTACAATGACATTTTGTGTAATGCTATGATGTTTCGATGCCGTAAAAGTTTTACGATAGCTTGGGGGGGGGGCGTTGAACAAAGACAATTTATATTTTTGTTTGTTACAATGAGAATGGTAGGATGTTCACAGAAGAACCAGACCTCATACTTTTGCACAATGTTATGCAAGAAACAATTTATACGATTTAACAAAATATCTTTATCTGAATCTGTATTAGTCAACTTTGTCTTTCGAAAGCAATGTTACATGGACATTTTACCAATGCTGGCGTCACATCGTCTTGTTTGTATCACGTTTAATTTGAACACTAAACGGGCACGACAAAAACACGTGCTCTATGAACTGAATACTGTAACCTGGGGCCGATTTCACAAAGAGCTTAGATTGATCTTAACTGCCATGTGTTCTTAGTTGCTAAGCAAAGTGTGATGTCACAATACAAATCACTATGGTAATAATGACAACTCATCTTAAGATGAATCTTATCTCTTTGTCGTGCGCAGCGTGTACATGCCTGCACTTTTCCATTGTTTGTCATCAAAGATGGCGGCCACTGACCTCATGTGGAATGGCGTCATGTGCGTAAGGTCTATGCAACGGACCCGTTGCGCGACCAATGTCCAGTGCGTAGTCATCATTAATCTCCACTAATATTGATGGATATCAATGGTAGTCATCGTATCAAACATCAACAAACAAGGCGTACTTCAAAGGAAAGCGCCGTTGATGTAAAGTACAGTGACGATTGTTGCTTGTGCTTAATATTTGATCGAGACTTTTTTGTCTTAAAATACTGGTATGTGGAGAGTTTTCCAGAGTCAATGCCTGGACATAACCACCGGAGTGGCTGAATAAAAAGCCAGTAAGGACAGTTCCAGCAAGTATCTTAATAATGTGCATTCTACAAGTACAGGGAACGCGCATTCACAATGTGGTGCATGCTCACACGGACGACCACGATTACGCGCTTTTCTACACAAAAGTTTCATAATTTTGAAGCTGAACTCATCCAAAAGAAAAGTCTTTCCGAAACTGTTTGATTCCTGTGTCTATATGAAATTCAGCGAGGCTAAATGCTCAGTTTTCCAACGGTCTTTACTTTTGCAGTGATCAACATTACTAAACAAATAACTGGGTAGCTACAGCCCAAGTTGAACTCCTCCATTACATAACATTACATAACGGGGCGAGGGTGGCTACATCGTCGTCCGACGCCGCTAGGTGCATAACTCAAAATAAACCTCTTTTTGGTAGAATATTCTGAAACAGCAATGTGATTTAAATCAATGTAGCAACAATCTTTTATTGGGGTGGTGGGTGGCAAAGGTTCCGAACGTTTCCTCTTCTCCTAGAAATTGAAATGCCTGACCCTGTGATGTACACTTGTTGGGCCTGCTGTCGATGTCCCCAACCAGTCCTTAATTCTGAATCCTCAACTTTGTAGTACCATGAGGTGGTAATATACCAGTACTCTATATTAGATAATCATAGAGCAAGGACAATTTTTGAACGATTTTGGACCATCAAAATTATTAATCATGCCTTACCTATCAATGTTGCACGTGCATCAAACTGCTCTTGCAAGCTAACAAAAATAATACTGTAGTTATACAAAGTTCCAAAAATTATAAAGTTCATGGAAAACGTTGAAAATATTATCATCCACGAACACCAAGCAGCTCGAGTGCAGGACAAACTGGTTCCCATGTTTACCTCCATGATATAGCTCACAAGACTGGACGCACAAAATGACAGTACCACTTGTTCAATTTTGGATACTATTATGTAGTCAGTCAGTAAGTCGGCATTTTCCTTTGCAAGGACTCCATTTCTTTGTTATCAGTACTCGGTATCCTCCCTTGCACGGATCAAAGAGCACGGATCCAAATCCAGGAACGGCGCTGCATTTTGTATGGAACACGGTTAAGGAACCCCGGCTGGAAATGTGAAACGTTCACTATACTCATACACGCACCAGTTCGTTTAATGCAAATACAGTGTATAGACAATTGTGTATTGTATTTCACGTTCCAATGATAGACAGCTCCGTTTCCCGGTCATACTATGCCCATTTCACGAGGGTCGTACTAATTAGCGTCAACAGGCCCATTTCACGACAACTCAAGACAACTCAAGACAACTCAAGACAACAAGTTTAAAATACCATCAAATACTATGGTTGTAATCAGAGTGTATCTGGAAACACGTTTAAAACTGACTGAAACCATCGTGCATACATATTTTTCACGGGGAAAAAATGTTGTTTTTCGTAAAAATAGTCAACTTACTCCGTCCGTAGAATTGGCCGACGTGATGCTATTGCGCTTGCGCAATGACTTTGGACCGCACCATTATGATATGGGTGGGTTTGTGTTAGGGGTTGGGAACTACCCTTGCGTACAGTGTCGGTAAGCCTGGGGGTTGACGTAGTAAGAAAGCACCAAAGTAGTATCAAATCATTGAAACAAAGAAATACATGTAAATAAAACTATAATATGAAGAGTTTCTTACATTGACATGAGTGTGTGGGCACCATTCTCGACTTAAAATTGCACTTACCTGTAGTGTAATGGTGCGGTCCAATATCAAGCATCACGTCGGCCAATTAAATTCTACGGATGGAGTAAGTTGACTATTTTTACGAAAAAATCATTTTTTCCCGTGAAAAATATGTATGCACGATGGTTCCGGTCAGTTTTAAAAGGGTTTCCAGATACACTCTGATTAAAACCATTCTAATTGATGGTATTTTAAACTTGTTGTCTTTAGTTGTCTTGAGTTGTCTTGAGTTGTCGTGAAACGGTCATACTAATTTGCGTCAACAGGCCCATTTCCCTTATCTTCTGCTTAGCGCCACTCATGTTGGAGGGGGGGGGGGGGTAACGCTTGCCCGAACATCTCACGAGGCTCGTGAATAACGCCAGATACCCGCCAGACCAGATATTGCCAGATGTACTTTGACCTAGCATTTATTTCACACAGAGAATCGCAGACAATTCACACATACATACATGTACATATACAGTACATGTATGTGTATATGTTCACCACCTTTTTTTTTAAATCGAGTGAACCCAAAACGCTATCGCCAATCATTGCGCAATACCCTCTTCCGCCCCGGACTCTATTATATAATCGTACTCCCCCACTCTATGAAACGCCAAAGATGCAGAAACTGACATCAACACATCGATCGGTCTTTTGCATCGACTGATAGGCCTTTGACAATGAGCTAGCGGTATTTTTCTTCGATCGCTCGTTGAAATAAGACCGATGGAAAATACACAAGTTTTAACAAAATGACAGTGTGTTGTCAAGACTGCCTGTCTCGATCGTAGAAGTCATCTACCAGAAGAGACGGGCATTGTTGTTTAACACGAAATGTGTCCCTCTTTCATTTAGACAAATCAAAAGGAAATTGTATTATTTGGTCTAGTTTCTTAAAAGCGTGCGATCTAATTCTGCACAACCTTGCCGACGACTTTGCCGCGTAGGCGGACCCCCAGTGGTAAAAGTGGCCAACTATTGTGGATTTTGTTTACTAGTGAAAAACATCCGTGTGGTAGTTTCATTTAGGGGAGTGTGCCACAATTCAGGCGCGGTTCTACGGGGGGGGGGGGCTAAGGGGGCTTTAGCCCCCCCCCCCCCAAAAAAAATAATAATAATAATAACTTTTGTCTAGCCCCCCAAACAAAATGCAAAGGAAAAAAAGAAAAAAGAAGATACATGCTGGAAAATACTGAATCTTCATTAGAAATTAAAATGGATAGATTCGCACGGTATTTTGACTCCCAAAATGAAATAGAAGTAGCGATAGTTAGAGGGTGACGTCACGTGAAAAGGTCTAGCCCCCCGAAACTTGTGGCTCTAGAACCGCGCCTGCCAAAATTATGCAACATCATCTGGTTTATCAAAAGGGTAACGTTAATACAAATAAAATAATATATCATATTATTTTTTGTTATAAATATTCTGACCAACCAATCCAAATGTTTGGCCTGTTTCGCTAAACATACATTTTTATGCATTGAATGGAATTTAAAGTTAAATCTAAAAATAGATTAGTTTGTGACCGTGTGTGCAGTCGTGAATAAGGACGGAGTTTTGATTTGAGCTTGTTGTAGTGACAAGACATGTTTGAGAGTTAACAAAGCAGAGTTGTTGTATTGATGAAAAACCTGATTTCCCTGTGGTATTTTCTGTCAGGCGTTTCGCAACAGTTAGTAAGGAAAGCCCAGGGAATAAACCACGTTACAGCGTGGAGGTAGAATAACCTCCGTGGTTACAGTACCAATACATTATGTATACCTTCTTCATGCATGCAGAACATGTACATGTATTGACACTGGTAATGGTATGCTCATTGTGCTTCGACTTCATAATCATTGTGCTTTCAGATGGAAACTAATCACCCCCCCCCCCCCCCTCCAAGAGTGATGACTGATAACTACATACACTCTACTTCGTCCTTAATTTACTTATCCGAAAAAGACCACTACATTTCCCACCAAACCTCGGTCTGGGTTTCAATAATTTCGAAGATGGCTGCACAGCGAAAAGATCTATTTTGGAATGCAGCAATTAAAGGAGGAAAAGAGAGCTGACACAAAACACAACATTTTAGTAAAGTTAATTTACATGGAATTGTTATTAAACACTTTGAACAAAAAACACAATACCATCAAAAAACAGAATAACAATAAAATGGTGTTTGAAAGCATCAAAGATAGGGTCATTGCTAGGTTTTTGTCAGTGTGATGCTGATTTATAAGCAAAATTTTCAATAAGAATACAATCCAAGTCCCCATTAAAGGTTTTTTTCCCCAGTCAAATACAGTGTCTACTTCTTGAGAAAAGAGCAAAAAACTGTCACGGCATTTTCATCTACAACTTGTCAAAACCATCCAGGTTAAGCAAGGTGACAGCGGGTACCAACCACATCTCTGGGTGTGTTTAGGGCAGCATTCAAACGGACACCTCCGAAAAAAAAAAAAAAAAATCATCATATCTTTGGACATTCACATTTTTCACCACACTTTTATTGTTTTCTAACTACTTGGGGCACTTCAGATAAATCAATTTTGCAGGATGCTTACCATGATTACCATCTTTATAACAAGTAGGCTTTCGGATAAAAATAAACACAATTTATTTTGGGGGTCATAACCAAAGTACAATCCCACCTTCGAATGTTTAACTAGTCACTTTATGACTCTCCATCATAAAACAAGTAGAGAGCAGGAAATCGAATTCCCACACCATCTTGATGTTATACATGATGCCCAACAGACTCTGCCCATCTGACGGAGGGCACAGAAGCAATAAAAAAGGGAGTGATACAGCTGTTATAGTGTTAGTTGTGTGCCAACCAAGTTCCACCATCTCCTGGTTCCACCAAGCGCAAATTCCAGCAAACTCGTACAATTTGCAACGTGCATCAATGAGCCACTCAGACAGAAAGTATCTTTATGTTGAGCTCATGTTGGGGGGGGGGGGGGCTAAGTCGTATGTTCACATTTTTTTTATTACCAGGATTCTTGCTTACAAAATTGTGAAAAGTAACAAACAAAATCTTCTTTTTCAACCCAAAATATTCAAAAATCATAAGTTAAGAATTTAAAAGGTAAAACAGCCAGCATAATATGGAACCCAAACCGCTGAAACAGTTACTGCTCCATCCTGTTCAATATTTTTTATTATACATTTTACAAAATAACTTACTGTTTTTTTTCTTATGTCACGGCCAATGATCGGACTCAATTTCTGATGCCTAAGCCATTGGGGTGTGGGTTCGAATCCCAGTCACGACACTTGCGTCCTCGGGAAAAACACTTAACTGTAATTGCTCATCTTCACCCTAGAGTAAGTGGTTGCGGGCAGAGGTAGTTCTTGTGATGGATTCAGCTCGGTGTGCTACATACTAGGCAGCACAGGCTGTATACTCCCTAGGGAGCTGAGATGGTTTAAGAAATGAATTTAACGGCCCAGTGATAGGCGTTGTCATGTTCAAGTGCCACGAGTGGATACCGGCGCAGTGGCGCTACATAAGTGTACGTTGCTATTGCTACTAAGAAATGAAGGTCTTCAAAGTAAACTGATCACAAACAAACATTGTGGTGTTATTATCAAAAAGAAAAAAAGAAAAAACAGATTCTAGAAAAGGTTCTCTGAACCAACGAGGGCTGTATTTAAAAAAACATGATTATGCATAACAATTATACATTCTCACATATCTACAAAATTCATTGCATTATTTCAAAGTCAAGCACAGCTTCAAGATTGCTCCACTCCGTGTAGTTTCTTGATCTCAAGATGTTCTCCACATAAATTTTCCTTCAAAGAAAACAAAACAAACCAAAAAAAGACCATAGTTATAGTTTTTCTATCATGCACAGTCTCTTTTATATCGAGTATCAAGTAATACATGTAAACCACAAAGGAAACTGGCTGGGTAATTAATTTTATTTCCATTATCTTTTGTTTGGGGGGGGGGGGGGGTAAACAAACATTTACTGATTTGAACCTGCAACCTTCAGATTAACATGCCGGCGCTCTACTGAGCAATCTAGCCCCATGATGGTGGTCTCCTATTTTGTCAGTATCTTTGTTCATGGGGCATCAGTCAGAAGCCATACAACCAGTAACTGCCGCATATAAAGAGGGACTACACCCAAGTTTACGACACAACCTTGGAAACGGCAGTACAGGGGACACAACTTCTTATCTCAAATGTCAAGTAATAAACCACTAGGGAAACAGATTGGGTAAATTTTATTATCATTTTACTTTCCCAGTGACGCAGAGCCCTAAATACACAAATAAGTCAACGAGGCTTTGAAATCCAGGAGAGAAAAAGTTTAACATACACAATTTTTCAAGAAAGCACTTTTGGGCGGACAAAGTTACAATTTGAATGTCATCTAAAAAACATTCTTGCATTGATGTGAAACCCAGCTCCCTACACTAGTGGGGCAGATAGGGGAATATTTGGGGGGGAATTGTGCCCTTGGTGTCACAAGCACGGACTTTGACACACAGTCAGAGCATGCCATGAGAGAGAGAGAGAGAGAGAGAGAGAGAGAGAGAGAGAGATTTGACTTAAGGGCCATTGCAAAGTTTTATTTTGAAAATATATAGGTAGAATAACAAACAATAATTTTCAGATTTTTACAAAATGGCGGCCAATACTTGTTATTCAACCTACTTTTTGTTTTAAATATCATTCTCATGACGTACTCTGACTTTGTGCCAAATTCGCACACAGTCCCATCACCTACTGGCCGTATTACATCAGATCATACCAGAGGTTGAACTTTGACCTTTGACGCTTATATGGCCATATCTATTTATTAACCTTTTGGGGAAACAGTCAACATGTATTGCTACTTACAAAGCAGTTGAGTTATTTTCTCAACTCCTCCTTGACTTGACTTGAATCTTCAGCTTCCTTTTTCTTCTTTGCAGCATTCTTGGTCTTCTTGGCTACTTTCAAATTCTGATGTTCTTTCAAGTACTACAAACAATCATGTACATGTCAAATGGTTTAGGGAGATGGTTTGCTTGTAAATGGTCGTGGCAACAATGTAATTGCGCACCCCAAAATTGTCTCGAAAGGTTACGTAATGTGGTAAAGACAAAATTTGATTACATGAACAGGTAAACAGCTTCAATATTCTTACAGAGATGAGATTTGACAAATGTGGAAAACTCATTTGAAGAAATGGCTTTTGGGTCTGGGTTCCCCTTATTCTAGACCCAGATCCTCCCAGATGTTTATAATTCAGGAAATTTTCAGACTCTGTGCATCACCAGACATACAGAACTATAGGTTTGGACACAATGTGGACTATTTCTTTCTCCCTTTGGTGATAGCTTCCACCGCTTTTAAGAAAAAACTTAAAAGGCCTAAAGGAGACTTTGAGAAAATCCGGAAATCAGGAAAGATCGTGAGAAAACACACGCCTGTCTTAAATTTACCTTTGAAAGCTGGCTAAGACCCGACATCTTCTCGCTGTTGCTCTTCCTTTTGCTCCTGGACTTCCTCTTGTGTTTCTTCAAGATAACATTAAGCATAAACCACAGGAGCAATTAATGAGTTGTTGACACAAGACTTACTTTAACAGATTACTCTGCTCTATTATCAACAGGAACTTTTCCATGGAAAATAAAAGAACAAACTCTGATAACTGATGGTTTGGATGTACATGATACTGTTTAACAAACCACTGTCCCATCATGATTGAAAAATAAAACAAAATACAGCTGGCAGACTATTCAGTTTCATTCAGCACACAATGATGCCCTTTGGATTTTCAATTTTGTTTAAAAAAAAATTCAGTTTCTTTATTTCTTGTTTTGGCAACCCGAAAAGAAGAGATGAATCTTAGAAAAATGTTGTGAATGACCGGCGTATTTCCCACACTATTTACCAGCACATTGTCATTTTTACCTTATGTCTTCTCTTTGATCTGGAAGCCTTTCTCTTTTTCTTCTTGTGTCTTTTTCTCTCTGTGAAAGGAAGTTTAATACATGTCTATAAAACATCCTGAACCTTATTTTCAAATGAACAGAGTACGACTGCCTTACGTGAGCAGGCCTTGCCCTCACACTTTTTGTAAAGTAGCCAACCGGGCCCCAGGAGTTTTAGTAGCTCAGATTTTAAACATGTATTGTTATAAATGTGTCTTTCTGAAGTATAAATGCCAGCGATCACAATTCACAACCAGTTTAATGTTCAAATGAAGTTACATTCATACACTCAAAAATAAATTAACATATTTTTTTAGACAAAAAGAGCTTTTTCAAACAATTAGGTTGCACAATATTTAGCAGCCAACAGGGAAAGTTGAGAAGTGTTGTTTACTAGCCCGTAGGATTTTTTAGTAAACAATGTACACCGGTGTTAAGTAGAGCACTGGTGTGGATTATGTTTCCTAAATTTGTTGTATAAACTGTACGCACTGCATTTTTTCCAGTTGCACCATAAATCAAATTATGGCAGGTTTCTTCTGCAACTCATGGGTAAATTGTTACGCACACAGACATCTTGTTTCTGCCCGGAAGAAGTAAGGCTAGCCAGAAGGACATATCAAAAGTACACCCAGCAAAAACGCATTAAATGCGCAAAATGGGGTCCCCAGAAAGCCGAGTGTAAAATTCTGATTCATTTGTCTGACATTCAAAGTTAAATTCCACATGAAAATGGAGGAAAACAGCTTTGGAGAAATTCTCGCAACAGAATACCCTTTCTGTTTTTTTAAGACACAGTTTTATTGCATACAACCTTCTGCTCTGATGCAGGACAGCAGAGTGTCCTAAATAGAGCCTTACACCAGGCCAGTAAACTCACGATCAGACACGCCCGGCGGTCTGAGTTTTTCAGTTGAATAATAATACCTTACTGTGTACTGTCAAAACAGTCAAACTTTAACTTTTAATTTGATCAATGTCTTTCAACTCTGAGTATCAATGTATACTTTTCCCCATAAGACAAATGAAATCAACCTTATATATGTTAAACTGTGTATGGTTTTTTGTCATTTTGATTCTGGTCTTGAAAACAAAACTATGGTCCAGTAAATAATTTGAGCTTCAGGTTCTGAAGTCGTGTGGATTTTCCTCCCAAACTCGAGCCCCGTAGAGCCTTACTGTCAAGCAATTTAATGGGAGCTGTCCCCTACTCAGACCTAGGTATATAAGTTACCTCTGCTTGATGAGCTTTCTGATTCTGACGAATCACTCGAGGATGAAAATGAGGAAGAGGATGAACTGGTGTAAGACCGATGTCGTTTGTGCTTCTTTCGACGCCTACTCCTACCTCTACTTCTTGATGAAGAACTGCTGCTGCTACTCGATCTACTTCTGCGACGTTTACGTACGTGACGCTTGTTATGCCTCCCTCCTGCAGAAAAACAACATTAACCCGACTTGGTTTCAAATATGTCTAGAAATGCCTCAGCACACTGATAACAAACACAGGATAATATTTACACTGGCCAGAAAACAAAAACAATTCTCCCGGACATCTAGTTACTGACCCTAAACTGACAGTGCAGACCACTGTAATCATCAATCAGAAATCTGATTTTCTACAATCAGTACGATTTTCCCGACTGGATGTGATGATATTTTTTTCAATGAACCATACAAAATATAAAGTCACAAAAAACTAAAAAATACCATGTTTGTTATTCACGTGGTTAGTGCAGCCTCAGCAGCTGTGGGAGTGAGATTAGGGAGCATCTCAAAAGTCGGGTTTGTTCTAGGTGCAAACAAACATTCCTGTAGGCATACGCCCCCAATCCCGCCAGAACATCATGCTGGACCAGACTGCAACATTGTGCCGAACTACAGGCACATTACTTCATGAGAGAATATGCACCTTGGCATTTTTTAACGTTCTAATGGAGTGCTCTAGTGCCCTAGCGGTCCAATGGAACAGTCCATGAACGCCCGCTGGAATACTTAACCAATCCAATTAGAAAATTCCTCCCGTTCTGTTTTTAAAGACGCATCCATAGGATGAAGATGCTTTAACAAATTCAAATTATGATGACCTCAGCAGGCATCATTTGGCACCTATCCAATTGAGCACTAGTTTTTTTCATCTATTCAAAAATTTGCCTTTTAGGAAGCTGAAAATAATCACTTTCTCTGGAGGACTCATACGATGTCTGTGGCTAACCAATTAGAGGTACCCACAGGAGTAACAAATAACTGAGCCAACCTAACGTATCTTCCATTATAGCACCCCTTCCAAAGATTCTGCCTTTTGATTGGTTGAGAGTACATCACATGATGTCTTATTTTGAGTAGAAACAAGACGTGCTTTACACACAGCAAAAATTGGACTCTACCCGTAGCAACCAGTGTACTTTACCCACAGAAACCAACATACTATACCCATAGCAACAGCAGCTTCTTGGTACCCATGGGGTGTTACAAAATAAAGATTGACTGCTTTTACTCAGAGCGGTCTATTTTTCCCTCAGCTTCACCGAGGATCACCAAGGGAGTCTTAGAGAGTCATAGTTTTAACCATAGCACTAAAAGCAGTCAATATTTTGTATACTATTGTGACTTTCTTTAACTGCACTCTCACTCACGTTTTGACTGTGACTGTTCATCCTTCTGTCTCTTTCGGGACCGATTGGCTAACCTGGTCAGGTTACGTGGATTGGGTAGTGATGCGTAAGGGATATTGTCAACGTTGCAGATCAGTACCTCATCAACAATTTGGCGGGCAGGTTGAAATATCCGGGCTTGGGCCTTCTGTTTGACCTGGGACCTGATTTGTGCCGAGATATGTTCCCCTGGCAGACCAGGGTGGCAGTGATCACGAGTTCCCTGCACAAACTTGTCACCGTACTGCTTTACTGTCGTCCCACAAAACATCCGTGTGTTCCGAACAGAACATCTGGGGAGATTTTACAAAGCAAAATTTCTTAACTGGTAATTAATTTATCGAGACCTTGGAATTGATGCTTTTTAGAGAAACTTTACATATGTTTGTTTATTGTTTGGAGGTAATGATGTTTTTTCCAAAACACTATTTTGAACTCACATCAGAAACAAATTTGAGCTATAAACTCAGTGGTCGAAATTTAAATTGGACAGCAGGCCAAAGGCCAGTGATTTTAGTGTTAGGCCAGTAAACTCAAGACCGGAAGAGTTCGATATTCCTGTGTTTCAAAGTATGAATAATAATACCTCTCTGTGTAATATCTTTAATAAAAAAAACTTGTATTCTTAAAAAATATATTTCAATTAGCAAAAAAGCGACAAACCTTCCCATTGTGCTTGTTCAAATAAAATAAGTTTAACTGTGTATAGCCTTTTCTCATTTTGATTCGGGTCCAGTAAAAATGATGAACTACAAGCCCTTCAGTCTTGTGGATTTTGCACCCAAATTCGAGCCCAGTGAATATGTGTATTAAATTGAATTCAATCCATGTAGTTTGCTCCAACAAATCATGCAAGTCTTGCACATATCCCATTATTGAGACCAGTGAAAGAGCATGGTCTTGTTCCCTCCTCACATTAAAGCAAACTGAGTGTAAACCCAAGGTTCTCCAAAAGGTCCGACTATGCACAAGGTCTATAGCAGTCTGATGATATGGCACATGATGCTTTGCATGCACCTAATACTACATGAAATTCACACATTTGTCTTCGGGACAAAAATACTTCAGTTTGTTTGGGATTTTTTTTCCAGGTTTTTTTCAATCCACCTTGATGGCTCTGTTTATTATATTAAGAATTATTATTGATGCTCACCGCCATGTGATAGTGCCATCCTTGTTATTGGTGTGCTTAGTGTAGGAGTATCCTCTGGAGTCAACAAGCTTGGGCTGCTGGCGTTGAGATGACCCAACAATAATAATAAAGGTTTCTTGGTCAGTGACTTCTTGACCTCCCACATTGGGCTTAGACTCCTGCGGGATGACTTCAGCGTTGTCTTCAACGGCCTGACCTTCCTCTCTCACGATGGTCTCCACAGTGTCAAACAGCGTTGACTCATGACCAATTTCAACTATCTCAATATTGGACGTGTCTATCTGTTCAACTGTGGGTGTGTCCATCAGCTCAGCGGTGAGTGTGTCCTGCTGCTCAATGTCTTTCTGCTCAACTTTGGGTAGATGTTTCTGCTCAACTGTGGATGATGTGTCTGTATGTATTAACTCGTCTGTTGATTTTTCTATGTGTTCCACTGTTGGTGCGTCAGAAAACTCAACTGCAGTTGTGTCCATCAGCTCGACTGTGTGTCTGTCTTTCTGCTCAACCTTGGGTGTGTGTTTCTGCTCACCTGTGGTCGGTGTGTCTATACGTATAAACTCAACTGTGGATGTTTCTATTTGTTCCACAGATGGCGTGTCAGTCAGTTCAACTGTGGATGTTTCTATTTGTTCCACAGATGGCCCGTCAGTCAACTCAACTGTAGACGTGCCCATCAGCTCGACTGTGTGTCCGTCTTTCTCCTCAACCTTGGGTGTGTGTTTCTGCTCACCTGTGGTTGGTGTGTCTATATGTATAAACTCCACTGTGGATGTTTCTATCTGTTCCACAGATGGCGTGTCAGTCAGTTCAACTGTGGATGTTTCTATTTGTTCCACAGATGGCCCGTCAGTCAACTCAACTGTAGACGTGTCCATCAGCTCGACTGTGTGTCTGTCTTTCTGCTCAACTTTGGTTGGTGTGTCTATATGTATAAACTCAACTGTGGATGTTTCTATCTGCTCTTCTATGGTTCTGTCTACCAGACCAGTTACTGGTGTGGTGTTCATATTCATAAAATCAACCACTGGTGTGTCTGTTTGCTCAACTGTAGCTGTGTCCATCACCTCAACTCTGGGTGTATTAGTGGGTATAACCTCAACTGTGGGTATGTACACCTGCTCAACTGTGGGCATGTCATTCTGTTTAACTGAGGACAGAATTAACTGTTCAACAGCAAAGGAGTCTGTTGCAGCATCCGGGAGTCCTGATACAGGAGAGCTTGTGTTCGTACGATAGGTGCTGTCCATGGTAGATTCTGTTACACTTGCTGGGGGGAAAAAGAAACCCTGATTAAATTAAATGAGACTAACATCATGTCATCTGAAAATTATTGATTACTATTTGAGAAATGTTAAATGTAATTTTGCAATTTAATTTTTTTAGTTCTCCAACCACAGATGAAAACCCAGACTGGTGGTGAAGCTTGCCTTTACTTTCTTGGGCTACCCTTTTTGACTGAACATAACCAATGAACTTTTTCAACCATAACCAGATGAACGGACTTTCCTGCTAAGGCTTGAGTTTAAATTCCTTTTGACAAGTCTGTTATGTTCAGCGAGATTTTCTTCAACTTTCACATCTTCTAAAGAATGGTGAAAGTTTAATTGAAGAGGGTGCCTACGTATTTAGAATGTAATGATCAACAAATTTGAGGCAAGATCATTGATAACATACTTTTTCATGACCGAAATCAAATCTTTATATATGGGCAAACAAGAAAGTAATTTTGATCATACAGAACAGAAGAGTGGCCATCGGAACATGGAGTTCGTACTCTTTCAGTATAAATTATGCTTTTTTTGTCTAGTTTTTGTAGCCATTCTTTGGCTGTTCCATTTCGTCCCACTATTTGCCAAAATGACAGAGTACTGACCAAAAAAAACCTTGCTGCGCATTCTCTACTATTTCAAAAACATGCTTAAGTACAGTAAAGTAAACGGTGATAGAGTTCCTAAAATAATTTTTAAAAATTTTTTTTCCCAAAAAAAAAAAAAAGTGTGATTTTAGACACAGAACCTGGTTGTAGTTTTCTCTATGTCAAGGGTTGTTCAAGCAACAAAGCAGCCAATAGCACTCCGCACTAATGTTGAAAATAGAAGCTACATGTAAATACACGGATAAAAAAACAAAAAACCTAAAATTCACTTATACCTGTCCAAGAAGTGTTACGTTTACTCATGGGTGCACTGGACCCCAGGGCCAGCACCAGTGATTTTAGTGTCGGGCCAGTAAACTCACGTGATTTTCAATTGAATAAATCTCTTTTACAAAAATTGGTGTTCAAATGTTGAGTTTAAGTCTCATCTGATAATATGTTTCAATTCTGTTTAGTAAAATTATTCCCTTTGAGAATGAGATAAACCCTCTCTAGCGCTTGTTCAAATAAAAACAATTGAAATCTGAAACTGTGTGGTTTTGCTGGACCAGTAAAAATGTTGAGCTACAAGCCCTGCTGTCTTGTGGATTTTCCTCCCAAATTCAAGCCCTGGTGTACTGATTAGGGCAGTTTTGTGCGTCGATGATGCGGTGATAATTGGTGGAATGTTTGTCTGACACTGACAGTGACAGCCGAGTATTTTGAGCAAAAGTGAAGTCATTCTTGCGGAGCGCTGTAAGTCTAGTAGAATTTCTACTGCATCGCATTTATGATTTACAGTGTCTAAAATGATTTTTTAAATTTTTTATAATTGACTGCTTAAAAACTTACTCAAATGTTGAAATTTTGGGCCTCTGCGGAAAGTAAAAAAACTGCGGTTAAAACTAAATACTAAATAGGCAGGCAAGTTTTTAACTGATCCACTTAAATAAAAACGGTTAATTTTTGTTTAATTCCACAGAGAATAACAATGTTTGTGACGATTCCAATTTTCAACAAAAATATTGACTAAAATATTGATTTGTAATAGTTTAAAACTTTAACTGTTGACTTACATTCAAAATCAAAGTAAAGTCCCAAAGAACGAGATGCTAAAATTTGTAAAAATAAATTAAAAAGTTAAACTTTCTAAAGAGATTTAGAAAGAAGCAAAAACAACAATCTTAACATTCATAAAATATCCCTTATTATCACCAGTAAAATATTCACTGCCTAAATATAAACTACCACAACACCATGCACTCGCACTCGCAGGTAAAATCATCAAATTCACATCAAGGTCGACTTGGCACAGTACAATATGTAGTAAGCCTGACTGAATTAAGGTCGACTTATCTTACTTGGCGAATTTTAGTCTTTAAATGATACTTCCATCCTTGTCCAGTCATATGTGTCGTTATGAAAAGTATTTAATTGACAAAATAATGAGATATAATCTTACTAGCTCTTTCTGTTTCACCATCCATTTCGTTGTTTTTACCCCAATATGGGTTGATGCTTTTACAGACACGAAGGATTTACCGGACTGAAGCTAGCCGCGTATTGGGCCAGATTTCCCATCCGCGTATTCAAGGGCCGGCCAGCCGCGTATTCAGGAAAATAAGAATCCATGCAGTAAAAGGTGGTGAAATTTCCGTCTCCTTTTTTTTTTGCTTTTAACGAATTTTTTGATAATCTTGCTTTATCTGTATAATGTTTTCATTATTTGTAACTAACATATCAATGACAAGACTCGTAGACCAAATTAGCTCATTTGGTTGCATAATTAGTTAGTAATTAGCCGCCACAATTAAGACCTCATCACCAAGACCATATTACGCAACTGCTAAAAAACTTGCACTCACCCCAAAGTAAATGTACCCTTCATGTTGCAAAAAATATGGAATTTTATTCCATAATCTGATAGACCATACCACTGGGCACACTTAATTTTGGAGGGGACTAATTCGGATCACTAATTAATACCTAATTAGCCGCTACAATACACGCCATTTTCGACCATACGTTAATTTATGGCACTTGTCACACAAACTTACTATTTTGACTGCACTCACCGTAAAGTAAATGTACCCTTCATGTTGCAAAAAATATGGAATTTTATTCCATAATCTGATAGACCATACCACTGGGCACACTTAATTTTGGAGGGGACTAATTCGGATCACTAATTAATACCTAATTAGCCGCTACAATACACGCCATTTTCGACCATACGTTAATGTATGGCACTTGTCACACAAACTTACTATTTTGACTGCACTCGCCGTAAAACAAATGTACCCTTCATGTTGCAAAAAAGATGGAATTTTATTCCATAATCTGATAGACCATACCACTGGGCACACTTAATTTTGGAGGGGACTAATTCGGATCACTAATTAATACCTAATTAGCCGCTACAATACACGCCATTTTCGACCATACGTTAATGTCACACAAACTTACTATTTTGACTGCACTCACCGTAAAGTAAATGTACCCTTCATGTTGCCAAAAAGATGGAATTTTATTCCATAATCTGATAGACCATACCACTGGGCACACTTAATTTTGGAGGGGGCTAATTCGGATCACTAATTAATACCTAATTAGCCGCTACAATACACGCCATTTTCGACCATACGTTAATGTATAGCACTTGTCACAAATACTTACTATTTTGAATGCACTCACCGTAAAGTAAATGTACCCTTCATGTTGCAACAAATATGGAATTTTATTCCATATTCTCATAGACCATACCACTGGGCACACTTAATTTTGGAGGGGACTAATTCAGATCACTAATTAATACCTAATTAGCCGCTACAATATACGCCATTTTCGACCATACGTTAATTTATGGCACTTGTCACACAAACTTACTATTTTGACTGCACTCACCGTAAAGTAAATGTACCCTTCATGTTGCAAAAAATATGGAATTTTATTCCATATTCTCATAGACCATACCACTGGGCACACTTAATTTTGGAGGGGGCTAATTCGGATCACTAATTAATACCTAATTAGCCGCTACAATACACGCCATTTTCGACCATACGTTAATGTATGGCACATTTACACTATACTTACTATTTTGAATGCACTCGCCGTAAAGTAAATGTACCCTTCATGTTGCAGAAAATATGAAATTTTATTCCATAATCTGATAGACCATACCACTGGGCACACTTAATTTTGGAGGGGGCTAATTCGGATCACTAATTAATACCTAATTAGCCACTACAATACACGCCATTTTCGACCATACGTTAATGTATGGCACATTTACACTATACTTACTATTTTGAATGCACTCGCCGTAAAACAAATGTACCCTTCATGTTGCAAAAAATATGAAATTTTATTCCATAATCTGATAGACCATACCACTGGGCACACTTAATTTTGGAGGGGACTAATTCAGATCACTAATTAATACCTAATTAGCCGCTACAATACACGCCATTTTCGACCATACGTTAATTTATGGCACATTTACACTATACTTACTATTTTGAATGCACTCGCCGTAAAGTAAATGTACCCTTCATGTTGCAAAAAATATGAAATTTTATTCCATAATCTGATAGACCATACCACTGGGCACACTTAATTTTGGAGGGGACTAATTCGGATCACTAATTAATACCTAATTAGCCGCTACAATACACGCCATTTTCGACCATACGTTAATGTATGGCACTTGTCACACAAACTTACTATTTTGACTGCACTCACCGTAAAGTAAATGTACCCTTCATGTTGTAAAAAAGATGGAATTTTATTCTATATTCTCATAGACCATACCACTGGGCACACTTAATTTTGGAGGGGGCTAAGATTTTCTTTCATTCCACCAACTTGCCATGATTTGCTGTAATCCAAAACCAGCAGTGTTAAAACGTTTGAAAAATATACGTACCACTGTAGCTGGTTGAGCGAGACATTGGTTGATTTTTATATCACCCAGTTGTGTGAAGTAGGTAATGAAGAAGCTCAAAAAATAAAATTTGGAGCTGTACATTGTCACAATACCCAAAAAATACTCAATAGTCAACAATCCTCCCAAACATTTAAGTCAGTGTCAAAAACATGCTTCCAGACAGGCACGTTTTGCGAAGTAATTTTTTCCCCCTTTTAGAAAATAGTCACTTTACTTTGTATGTTGTTGACAACATTTTAAAAAAGCTCACTTGCTTTGATTCATTGTGTAAAAGTCGGGATACTCGGCAGAAGATATCAACCCATGGACAAGCATTCTTTGATTTTTTTCAAAATGGAAGAATGAATCGTTATTGGAACCAAATGCCTAATGTTTTTGAAAACCAACATAAATTTGCAGTCAAACAATCACCATGCATACAACAAACTGATTCTGGAAGCTGCGGGTGTTTTTCTGTCTGTTCGCTGAACAACTTTGCAGCTCTAAACGAATTTTACAGTCTCATGATGTGGAAAACCTTAGAATATACATCACAATGCAGCTGTTGAAAAGATCTCGAATCGTCGACCCAGAACTAAAACGATTGTTTTCAGCTTACATATAGTGCCCACATCATGCATGGTAGTTATTTACTTTAGCTTTGGTTACTTTAGAATTGCGGTAAAACACATTTTAATACACCTTATAGGAACGCTTAAACAAAAAATAATAAGAAGAAGAATAAACAAAGACAATCAGACACAAAGTTGGTGTTCGGGAACATTTCACGAAAAGTTTGTTCTTCCTTGTTTACTTTGAAATAACTTTCTGTGCTGTCTAGTGTAGTGTTGTGTTGACAACACAAACAGCGGGCAAATTTCCTGTCACAACTTTTTAAACCGTGTTTTCCTCCCCCTAAGGTTTCAAGTATGTTTGAATTGATATTACACTGTTTTTGACACAATTTTGTTCCCAGATTTTTTAAATTGAAAATCACAAGTTTACGCTTGTAACCTTTTGAGGCTGTCAATATTGACAATACTTTACATCTTAAGAAAGATCTTGGATGAGTGAAGAAATATGCAGAGATTTTTGTCAATCTCTTTTTCTCTAGAGTTGTTTGACTAGATGCAAACTCAAATAAGTTAGCACCAATACAAAATGCAACAATTTGAAGAAGTTGAAAATTATTATGACGTCACCATGACGTTTCAGCTGTCACGTGACATCAAAATTTGTTCTCATGAAATTTGTTATTATTCAAACAAACATGCCATGAACGTGGGGTTTCTGTTAATGACTTTGATACAATTTGTAGATCGTGTCAGTCTTTTATTTGTTTGTGGCGTCATCAGGATGTCACCAAACGTTGTTTTTTTTTCCTTTTGCGCACCAACCGACGGAAGAATTATAAGCCAAATGACGATGACAGGTTTTGTGTGTACGAAATTATTGGTACAATGAGCGTGGGTAAGGGAGTGTATCATGAGTCTCATAAAACCGACTGATAAAGACCCCCGTTACGCGCACACTGCAGCTATAGGCCCTGCATAAAATGACTACAAAATCGCGGCCTCGTGGGTTGAGTCAGAGTGGCCCAAAACATTTTATGCGTTTGTTTAACAAAAAAAGTACCTCTTGATTTAATTTTAACAATGAGTCCTGAGAAAAGAAGAGGAAGCGTGTCTTCCAAATTACAATTTCAGTAGACCTGTTCTTAGTTTTGGTAATTGTTTTTATTTATTTTACCTCAAGGTTGAATGGTCTTAATCGCATGTTTATGTGCAGTTTGTTTAAATGGGGTAAAGTATATACATGTACAATGTATATTATGTACATGTAAAGCAAAGGCTAGTACTGCACAAGGTAAAGGAGTACGCTAAGTTTTATATATTTAAAAACTTATTTTCAACGTTCTGGAACGTTTCGTATATTACAGAATAGGAAGGGTACATTTCCTTCCTTTCCCTCTTGGTTTGTATTGATTCAAACATATGACATACTGCTTGTAATGTTATGACTATTTATAACTATATCAGTCTTTGTTTAATTTGTGCATCGAGTAGGAAATAAAGTGAATTGAATTGAAAACCTGAAATTGACAAGTGCATTCATTTTTATTTCATACTAAGGGTAAAGCTACCGCATATTATTTTGTGTATAGGTACAAATGTATTGGGTTTCCATTAATGATGATCCGAATTAAGTATTTGTGGCAAGTGCCATACATTAACGTATGGTCGAAAGTGGCGTATACTGTAGCGGCTAATTAGGTATTAATTAGTGATCCGAATTAGCCCCCTCCAAAATTAAGTGTGCCCAGTGGTATGGTCTATCAGATTATGGAATAAAATTTCATATTTTTTGCAACATGAAGGGTACATTTGTTTTACGGCGAGTGCATTCAAAATAGTAAGTATAGTGTAAATGTGCCATACATTAACGTATGGTCGAAAATGGCGTGTATTGTAGTGGCTAATTAGGTATTAATTAGTGATCCGAATTAGCCCCCTCCAAAATTAAGTGTGCCCAGTGGTATGGTCTATCAGATTATGGAATAAAATTTCATATTTTTTGCAACATGAAGGGTACATTTACTTTACGGCGAGTGCATTCAAAATAGTAAGTATAGTGTAAATGTGCCATACATTAACGTATTGTCGAAAATGGCGTATACTGTAGCGGCTAATTAGGTATTAATTAGTGATCCGAATTAGCCCCCTCCAAAATTAAGTGTGCCCAGTGGTATGGTCTATCAGATTATGGAATAAAATTTCATATTTTTTGCAACATGAAGGGTACATTTGTTTTACGGCGAGTGCATTCAAAATAGTAAGTATAGTGTAAATGTGCCATACATTAACGTATGGTCGAAAATGGCGTGTATTGTAGTGGCTAATTAGGTATTAATTAGTGATCCGAATTAGCCCCCTCCAAAATTAAGTGTGCCCAGTGGTATGGTCTATCAGATTATGGAATAAAATTTCATATTTTTTGCAACATGAAGGGTACATTTGTTTTACGGCGAGTGCATTCAAAATAGTAAGTATAGTGTAAATGTGCCATACATTAACGTATGGTCGAAAATGGCGTGTATTGTAGTGGCTAATTAGGTATTAATTAGTGATCCGAATTAGCCCCCTCCAAAATTAAGTGTGCCCAGTGGTATGGTCTATCAGATTATGGAATAAAATTTCATATTTTTTGCAACATGAAGGGTACATTTGTTTTACGGCGAGTGCATTCAAAATAGTAAGTATAGTGTAAATGTGCCATACATTAACGTATGGTCGAAAATGGCGTGTATTGTAGTGGCTAATTAGGTATTAATTAGTGATCCGAATTAGCCCCCTCCAAAATTAAGTGTGCCCAGTGGTATGGTCTATCAGATTATGGAATAAAATTTCATATTTTTTGCAACATGAAGGGTACATTTACTTTACGGCGAGTGCATTCAAAATAGTAAGTATAGTGTAAATGTGCCATACATTAACGTATTGTCGAAAATGGCGTATATTGTAGCGGCTAATTAGGTATTAATTAGTGATCCGAATTAGCCCCCTCCAAAATTAAGTGTGCCCAGGGGTATGGTCTATCAGATTATGGAATAAAATTCCATCTTTTTTGCAACATGAAGGGTACATTTGTTTTACGGCGAGTGCAGTCAAAATAGTAAGTATAGTGTAAATGTGCCATACATTAACGTATGGTCGAAAATGGCGTATATTGTAGCGGCTAATTAGGTATTAATTAGTGATCCGAATTAGCCCCCTCCAAAATTAAGTGTGCCCAGGGGTATGGTCTATCAGATTATGGAATAAAATTCCATCTTTTTTGCAACATGAAGGGTACATTTGTTTTACGGCGAGTGCAGTCAAAATAGTAAGTATAGTGTAAATGTGCCATACATTAACGTATGGTCGAAAATGGCGTATATTGTAGTGGCTAATTAGGTATTAATTAGTGATCCGAATTAGCCCCCTCCAAAATTAAGTGTGCCCAGTGGTATGGTCTATCAGATTATGGAATAAAATTTCATATTTTTTGCAACATGAAGGGTACATTTACTTTACGGCGAGTGCATTCAAAATAGTAAGTATAGTGTAAATGTGCCATACATTAACGTATTGTCGAAAATGGCGTATATTGTAGCGGCTAATTAGGTATTAATTAGTGATCCGAATTAGCCCCCTCCAAAATTAAGTGTGCCCAGTGGTATGGTCTATCAGATTATGGAATAAAATTCCATCTTTTTTGCAACATGAAGGGTACATTTGTTTTACGGCGAGTGCATTCAAAATAGTAAGTATAGTGTAAATGTGCCATACATTAACGTATTGTCGAAAATGGCGTATATTGTAGCGGCTAATTAGGTATTAATTAGTGATCCGAATTAGCCCCCTCCAAAATTAAGTGTGCCCAGTGGTATGGTCTATCAGATTATGGAATAAAATTTCATATTTTTTGCAACATGAAGGGTACATTTACTTTGGGGTGAGTGCAAGTTTTTTAGCAATTGCCTAATACGGTCTTGATGATGAGGTCTTAATTGTGGCGGCTAATTACTCACTAATTATGCAACCCAATGAGCTTATTTAGTCCTACGAGTCTTGTCATTGATACGTTAGTTACAAATAATGAAAAAATTATACTTTTAAAGCAATATTTTATAAAAATTCGTTAAAATTAAAAAGAAAAGGAGACGGAAATTTCACCGCCTTTTACTGCATGGATTCTTTTTTTCCTGAATACGCGGCTGGCCGGCCCTTGAATACGCGGATGGGAAATCTGGCCCAATACGCGGCTAGCTTCAGTCCGGTAAGGATTTGATCATAATGCCTTTACTACAGTACAAGCACACAACAAGCACACTACATTATGTACGTACTCGGCTCTAGACTGGTTCCCTGTCTTTCTCCACAAGGAGCCTCGAAGCGTGACGTCAGATGTTCAGGCTATCTCTCTGCTCTTGGACGTGCGCCCTCTATTTTCAACGCAATCAATTGTTTTTTCTTCTTCTTCAAAAAGTTCACGTTTCCCCGACCCATCAAGGTTATTGCGAAAGCACGTTAGTGCAATGGCTATTTTATTTTGGGGAGTATTTGTTTTGGAGAGCAGTGAAAAGAGAGAGGCAGAAAATACAGCCAGAAGGGGAGGGATGAACAATGAATACGGGAGCAGTGGATACAAAGGGGAGGGTCGAACTATTACTAGGCTGGCTAGCTGGATCCTGCAGGGAGGAGGATGCAAAACACAAAAGACGAAATCAAAAATGATGGGAACAGAAAAAAGGGAGGAGAAGGCAAAGACAAAAAGTCATCATCAGCCATTTCCTTCTTGGACGTTCAGTACTATAAGGGGTTGATTGGTCTGGAGGCGTGCTTTGTCCCCAGTTTCCCTCCCCAGTCTGTCCGACGATATATTACTCAGCCTCTCTGTGGTTGGTTACCTGTAGGTAAAATCATGTCAGAAATAGAATGATTGGGTAGATTGAAGTGTATCCAGCTTTTGGGTGTTGACCGTGGATCTGTATGGTCATAGAAACGCATTTTGGGTAATAATAAAACAATGAAAAATATTGTAGCTGGTTGGGGTGTTTGTTTGTTTGTTGGGGGGGGGTGTTTGTTTGTTGGGGTGTTGGGGTGTTTGTTTGTTTGTTTGTTTGTTGGGGTGTTGGGGTGTTGGGGTGTTTGTTTGTTTGTTTGTTTGTTTGGGGTGTTTGTTTGTTTGTTTGTTTGTTTGTTTGTTTGTTTGTTTGTTTGTTTGTTGGGGTGTTTGTTGGGGTGTTTGTTTGTTTGTTTGTTTGTTTGTTTGTTGGGGTGTTGGGGTGTTTGTTTGTTGGGTGTTGGGTGTTTGTTTGTTTGTTTGTGTGTGTTTTGGGGGGTTTTGGTTGGGGTGTTTGTTTTTTTGTGAGGGGCGGCCAAACTTTAAAACTAATTTTACTACTGTGATCAAATCTCCTATGTCAGACATACAGACCTCGTGTACTTCGAGTGGTAATTCCCCTGTTTACATTATTCATTATTGTTCTTCTTGCTCTGCTGGCGCTAAGATTCGAATGGTGCCGTCGATAATTCCAGTTAGAATTTACGCCGCAAAATCCTGCAATGTTTAATCCCCTATAAATGATAAAATAGGCTTTAATATTCTGCAACCGCTGGCCTCTTCACAAAAGAACATGTTTTCATGAAAGACTCAATGAAACCATTATCGTTATCAGTAAAATTCGTCTCTAAGTTGGGTATTTAACTGACTGGGGTGCTTATAATGTTGTGACTATTATATTTGTTGTATTACTTTTAAACAATTTAAATAGTTTCGTGGCGGCCTCAGAAAAACCTGCCGTCATTGTCATGGACGCGTTTAAGCACATAATTAGCAATGCCCATTATTCTTTGCAGACTTAAACACTACTTCTGAAAAGGAGATTCCAATTTTCTGAACATTTGAAGTTCTGCGTTCTGGCAACCTATAACTACCCAACACTTCCCCATATTGCTGTATTTGATCCCTCTTGAAAGAACACGCGCGTAGACACATAGCGGGCATTTTATTCAGATTTAATATTGGGCCTACATATTTGTATTACTTCTCATAGGGCCGGGCGCTAGACTGCTTTGGGATGTTACTAATTCTAGAACATAACTTCTGTATGGGAATTGCAGGAATGCTATTGCAGTACAGCATAATAATACATTTATTTTGAGATTTTGTGTGAGTGTGCCAAGTCTATTTTCCTCAATTGTTTTCCCATCAACGTAAAAAATTGTTATCACTTGTACCGTAAACGCAGCATGATTGGTCAGACGATTATTAATCTGGACTAATCTTAACCCATTACACGTTGGAACGATTCCTTTCTTTAGAGACCATGCAAGTCTCGCGCGTATTCGAACGTTTTGGGGACCACTGTGGTCCCACGTACATTGCTTTAACGCGTGAAAGAAACAAACTCACGCGCTTTAACGGATCCCAAATATTCGAATACGCGCGAGACTTGCACAGTCTATTGACCAATCATTTGGTGTTTCGTGACACACCCCTCTTTTCTGAAGGTCAGAGGTTTATAGCATGCACGCACAATGTTTTTATACACCATTGACTGTTGTACATGTACACCGCCAAGAATCATGTATTGCATGCATTCAGCGATATCATTACCATCATCCTCATCATCATCAATAACAGATACCCCCAACTTATTGATATGAGTAATTAATTCCACTTCCACTCGTTGACTGTAGGATGTACACACAAATCACATTATGAATAAATCTGATTTGAACGTTAGAAGACTGGCGATGTCGTCCAACGGGACCGGCGGCGTGGGAAGTCATCTGGACAACGGCAGTCCCATTCGCGCGCCAGTCAGGCCGAAGCCAGCCCGCCGTATGACGAGCAACCAAACCGACCCCTCCATGGAAGAGACCGACTCCCGAGTACTCGTATTGTACGCAGGGGGGACAATTGGCATGTATAAAGAAAATGATGGTGAGTAGATTGTCATTCCTTCGTTATGGAATGGAATGATCATGGGGAGGTAGAAAAAGAATGACTTTTACTTAAGAACTTCGTATTCGCAAAGCAGACTCTCTTCAGATTTTCATTCAAGGGACTTTTACAGACTCATTTGACTTTTGTTTGCATCTTTGAATAGTAACAATTGCTTTTTTTATAAAAAAAGACCCTTTGCATGCCTGGTATATGACGTCACAATCTCAAAAGCGCCCTCACTGAGGCCAAAAAGTGCCCTCACTGACCACTGAGGCAAAAGGAGGTAAATCATTGGACGATAGCTGTCCTTTGTGCGTAAAAACGTGCACATGACCTCAGCTTACCTGCAGCAGTTCGCTTTATGCAAGAGGTCTATTTCTTGTCATTTTTGGGTGTTGTGCATAGAGGCTCCTGCATTATGCACTGTAACTGTCTCGTACTATTATTAGTATTATTATTTATAAAAAAAACTAAATTGAAAAGAGTGCTATTGTACACTAGTACTATTCACTCAGACTGTGTAGTTTTCCATTCTGTCGTGGAAATCAAAAAGAATAGATTGAGAATTTGAATCATGATGAGTGAAAAGGCAGCGGTCGGACATGCTCACATAGCAGCTAGTGGCTTAGCCCCATAAATATTGCCATTACGCTGGACTCCCTCCTTCCTTCCGCTCCCAAGAAGCGAGGGAGTCCAGTGTATTGTTGACACTTTTTATGGGGCTACTACTACTAGACCCAGTAACTGGGGTGCTGGACTCCTTTAAAAAAATGTTGACATCTTCGGTCGTACTAGCTAGTACGACCGAAATTGTCAAAATTGTTTAAAAAGGAATACAGCGCCCCAGTTACTGGGTCTAAGCTACTAAGTACTAGGGGCTACACTCCCACGACAGCAGCAATTGTTTTCAAAGGGTCCCTGAACTGATAATTTCTTGGCATATATTTTGAGCTACTTTCTAAAAACCCAGACGTTGTTTGATGGTTTTCATCATGGCTTGCAACCAGTTCCAGGATTTTGATTACATTTCCAGGATTGACAGCTCCTTCGTTTTCTCTGTGCCCTCGTTGTGCAAGTTTCTGTGTGCAGGTCACTAAAATTACTTGGCTGAGTGTTTTGATGAAATGACGATTTTTTCGCACAGTGGCTTTATATGAGCTGGTCATCATCTGCGCAACAGAAGTTCCTTGTTTTTCAGTGTTCTTAAATTCTGCCCATGCAACCATTGCATCATGGTGATAGGCTGCATGACAGTGTGTTGTAAACCCACCAGATTGCCCGACCGCTTTTTTCCATTTGGAATAACCACTGGTCTGTTTTCATGCTAAGTACTTATTCAGATATCAAAATATTACTCAACTTCAGTTGTTAGCGTGTCAAACACAGTTTGCCGAACAGTTAGGCCTAACACAATCAACATAAAATCTCAGTTTGACACTTCAAGCCAGGTGGTGGAGGTCGAGCATTACTTCATTTTCTCAAGTTTCCCAATTTTATTTGTTGCAAGTTTTAAATGAAACCATTCCACCGATATATTTGTGCCCAAAGCGCGTGATCTCACTGGTCTAAGGCACTTCATTCCTTTTTTATCATCATTTGGGCAATATGTGGAGACGCATTTGTGCAGAAAATTCATTGTCAAAATATTGAAACACAGTCTAGATGTACATTTGCCTGGGGAGCAAGTCAACGGTCAACGGCAAAATTTCAAGAGGAGTTCAGCACCCCTACTATTGACACTAACATGAGATGAAGAGGTGTTAATTTTGCATTGGGAATAAGGAATATTATTTGTTTTTTGCCCAAGTTATATTGATGTGTATAAATAAGCACTGTATACTCGGTACTTTCCCGAGTCCTGTGAAAAAAATCCACAGGCATATCACTCGGGTGGGATTCGAACCAACAGCGTTTGCTATGCTAGATTTAGGACAGTGAAATAAAGAAAACAGAAAATGTAATACTTTTTAAAAATGTTTTTGTTCTGGTTTTTTTGTGCTTTGTAGTTTATGTGACTAAACCAGGTTACATGCATAAACTTGTGCGCTGCCTAACTATGCTGAATGATGAAGAATATGCATCTCAACTGGATCAAACTCCAGAAATGAAAGAGAAACCCTTTGCTTTGCCGTAAGTACTTTTTTTTTTTTTTTCACCTCTTTTCCGCAGGGTCTGCTAGGGTTGAAACATGAGACCATTAACATTTTTTGGGTACTTGTTTGATTTATTTCGAAATTTCTCTTTTTATTCTATATTGAACAATTTCCAGCAGTGGTTGATTTTTATACCAGGAACATGGAGACTGATTCACAGAGACATTTGACAGGGCCTAAATTTGGTGACCACTTTTCCAGTTGCCCATCATATCATTGCATCAGGCATGCAACTTTTTAGCTGTTCAGCTGATTTCTTTCAAAAAGGCCTTGTAAAAAGGTCCTGTTTCAAAATTACAAAGTTGCATGCCTGAAGAATGCTTTAGATTATTAGTGCTATAGATGCACACACACACCAACTCCACATCCGCCCCCTCCACTCCACATGTACCCGCTCCTCTCCAAACATCCAAAATCCACCACTGAGGCCAATTTTGTAATACTGTTAATATTTATTTATTTTATTTGTTTATTTTTTCAATTGGGTGGCCCATTCAATGGCAAGCAGTCTCCCATGGGTCCCAGCATACAGAGACACAATAACAACAACTTCCAACAGACAAACAAAAAAGCACAACAATTGGACAGATTAAAAAAACAAAAAAAACAAACATATAGTGTAAAATTGTTGTTAAAACATTCTTTATTGAAATGTGTTCCTAAATATTTACACTACAGCTCGTCAATAGAGCGCCACCGCGTGATCTATGACATCCACGAGTATGGCATTCTAAAAGACTCCAGCAACCTGAACATTTCAGATTGGGTAGAAATGGCCGAGGACATCGGCAGATACTACAGGATGTATGATGGGTTTGTTATCCTCCATGGCACAGACACCATGGCCTATACCTCCTCAGCGCTGTCTTTCATGCTGGAGAACCTTGGGAAGCCGGTCATACTCACTGGGGCTCAGGTGCCACTGCCGGAGCTCCGCAGCGATGGGAGGGACAACATGCTCGGGGCCATCTACATCGCAGGGCACTATGTCATTCCTGAGGTGAGGCTGGTAGAAATGTTCATGGGACTGTCTGTTGATGGTATGGTGCCTCACATCCCCCTATATTTTACAACAGGTATACAAGGCTAATTTGAATTATTGGACCAAACTAGGCAGCACCTTGTAAAGGTTTACAAGGCAATTTGCATCTCACAAACCATTCCAGAAACACATGGGCGAGCCTCTTTCCTCTTCTTCTTCCTCTTTTTTTTTTAGTGCAGCCTCCAAATGATTGAAGATGTATGCACTGACGGACACACTGGGGCGATAAGTGTACTGGGGTCTTTTACGTGCATTTATAGTTTTTATAAAAACGGACGGTACCTACGGCTTCACATCCCATCCAAAGGACAAAGCAATAATGGTGAAGTGTCTTGCTTAAGGACACAAGTGTCAAGACCGGGACTCGAACCCACACTCTGCTGGTCAGAAACACCAGAGCTTTGAGTATGATGCTCTTTAACTGCTCGGCCACAACATGCCACAATAAGTCTATTGGGTTCTATTAGCAGGGATTACACAGTACACAGGACCTATGGCTTGATGTCCCCTCCGAACGGCAGATCAAATATGGTTAAATGTAAGGACACAACACTGGTACCCAAACCCACTCTGACATCACCAGGTGTTTCCAGTGCATAGCACCATTCAAATACAAGTTGACTCAAATGGAGGTTGTTGTCTCTGTAGAAAAGATTAAGAAAACAAGTTTACCAAACTTAAAGTGATGCAACTGATGACTGGTAGCATTTTGTTGATGATCAGTGTAATGTTTGTTTCAAAATTGTTTTGATCAGTCTGCAAAATGTATTTAATGTAAAATTTTCTCTTTAGGTGACTTTATACTTCAATGATAAACTCTATCGAGGCAATCGCGTTGCAAAAGTGTCATGCGATAGTTTCCACTGTTTCGATTCGCTAAATTTCCCACCTCTGGTCTCAATGGCTGTCAATATAAGAGGTAAGCAGTAAATGACGGGTTTGTTTTATCGTTTTCCAAAGAAAGAAAAAAACGAGTATTATTGTTAAAAGGTGGCATTTGTTTATTATTTGAATAAAAACCACTAGTAGTCTACTAATGAGTTCAAACAGTTCACATAAACTCTGCATTAGGGACTTATTTAAATAGAAAGTTTCAAGAAAGTTCATTATTTTCACAGTGTCAAGTTGTCAACTATGAAAAAATACCGACATTTCTCAGTTTAGACTTCCTACATTCACATAGATCACTTTGGAGTTATTTCAATTTACGAAAAGTGTTCACTGGTTAAAATGCCTCGTATTCTCTCCACTCATTCTTTGCTGTACTAGTTGCCTGATGATAATCTGGTGTTCTTTTATGTTTAGTTGAATGGGGAAACATCTTTCGTCCGAACACCTTGGAGAGTCTGAATATCCACTCCAGCATGGAGAACCAAGTGGGTCTCCTCAGGCTGTTTCCTGGCATCACAAAGGAGACGGTAATACAAATCAACGCTACTTTTGTACTTTCCAGTACCAGACTAAACTTTACCTTTCCTAAAAGAAGTTGGAAGTACAATTAGCACTATTGATTAATGGAAAAAAAGGGAAAGGGGTTTTTGCTTTTGAAGAACTGTTGGGTATGTTCACACGAGTAGTTTACTTCGCTGCTATTGACTTAGCTGAAAAGTACCTGGTGTTCACATGAGGCATTGTCGCAGTTAGCCAGCACGGAGTGTTTCGATTTCCGCTAGTTTTCTCTGCCACTGTAGTAGTTTTGTTGAAGAAATCTACACGTTGGCTCGAAGAAAAGCTTATACAAAATTTTAATATAATTTTTATAGTGTAAAGTTCCATAGCGATTCTATTATTTAAATTCCCAGTGATTCGAAATGAGAATTGTATTTATTTATTTATTTTTTTGGTGGTCTATTCTTGTCACTAAGTACACTGCGTCATCAGCTAAGTTGAGTGTTACAACTTCGTCCTCATTAAAATAAAGTTTTAAAAGTGTTGCCTTTGGGGGGGAAGTAAAAAGTTAGGAAACTAATGATACCTTCAACCGGTTCAGCACTGTGCGCTATCTACCCATTAGTAATAACCCTGACAAGTTGTCTTTGGTGCTATTTATCAGTAAAAACCAATATTCCTGTGGACAAGTTGAATCTGAATGGTAAATTACTAAATGGCTCATCATTTGCCTTTCCTATTTTTTCCTACTTGTTCATTCATTACCCATTCCACCTTCTTTAAGGTGGAGGCCTTTCTGAGCCCTCCGATAAAAGGAGTTGTAATGCAGACGTATGGGGCAGGAAATGGCCCAAATGAACGGGAAGATCTCATCCAAGCAATCAAAGAAGCAACGCAAAGAGGGGTGCTGATCATTAACTGTACTCAGTGTGCAAGAGGCTCGGTGTCTCCTACTTATCAAACAGGAAGGGTAAGTGCCCACAACCTCCCTCTGTGTGTAGCCATGTTTACCCTTCAGAATCCCACGGAACTCTTAAAGAATATTTTAATGTGGCCTGCTTCAAGTGAACCCCTCCCCCCTCTTTGTAATCTTCCAAGTCATGTAGTATGCTAATTATTTGTTCCCATTTCGTCAGCATTGCCAAGTATTTACCCATTGCACAACGCGCAGTGCACCCACATGTGCATATCGTGCCCGCCATTTTTTGATTCAAATGAAAAGAATTGACTCCCAAAATGGTGGAAATGGTGGACGCGCATTATGCAGAGGTGCGTTCTGCATTGTGCAAGAGGGTCGATAGTTGATTTGTTTCGGCAGTTATGATTCACAATCATGCTGGTAAAGAGACGAATACATGCATTAATCCAGATTTTTTTTAAAATTTCTACATTTACATCAGGCTCTACTTGACGCTGGCGTGGTCCCTGGATGTGACATCACACCAGAAGCTGCTCTGACTAAGCTGTGCTACATCCTGGGCAAGAAGGAGTTGTCCGGGTCGCAGCAGGTTGAAATGCTGGGCAGAAGCCTGCGGGGAGAGATTAAGACCACTGTTGAGAACAGACAGAGTTTGACTCTCAAAGACAGTAAACTGATCAGGGCGGTTGTTGACACCCTGGAGGTCAATACCACTAAGGTATGGCTCTTTAGCAAAAATCTATGATGCTAATATTTGAGCTGGGCATGCTTTTTCAAAGCTTACCTGCTCTGATCTCCTTGATCCCCTGTCGTGTTAAAAAATTTGTCTAGTACATGTACTGTAGTGATTAATACATATGTTATTGACAACTCCTGTTGGTATAGGATGTTTTTTGAGAAATTGACTGGGTAATTGAAACTCTATTTTGGGGTGAACTAAGAAACATCTACTAGAGGGGGATTCAAACCTGCGACCTCCGGGTTTTGCACTGGCACAAAAAACCTTGGGGTTGCAGGTTCAAATCCCGGTGTTGTCAATTTTTATTTTGTTCACCCCCAATTTAAAAAGGTTAATCAATGAGTGCTGCATACCCATTCTCAAGTTTCAGATAAGTCACGCTTTTCCTGCTGCAGCCTGCAACCTTACTATGTATGCCTGATCTTTTAATGATATCATGAATTGTTTTGAATTTAGTTTGGTGGTATCTTTAGCTGTTTCGCAGCATAGCGCAGCGAAACAGCTCTTGTTTTTGTTAAAGTTTTTGTTTTTATTGTTTTTTTTATTTTTATTTTTCAGACAGGAAGTCATTGACATAACGCACAATTCTTTCTAGGCAGCCTTTTGCATAGTTCCTAAAGAGCAATTGCAATGAAACTTTCAGTGATGAAAGGCATTGGTGCAATAATGATCCCAAAACAATGAGGTCGTGATGACGTCATCACCTGTCACGTGACGTCATCTTAAAGGTTTCTAACTTAAATATTTGAAAATCCGTAACAAATCAGCCACAAGAGACCGTAGGTTTCTGTTTGCGGGATTGTATAGGGATTAATTAGGTCTTCATTTTATTCAGTGTGCGTGACCTCACATGACCTCTACTTCCGGTCGAAACCGGAAGCGCCTCGTTATTCAAAAGTGGATATAGTTATGAAGTTGCTTTTAACGATGTTATTGTCTGGCAAGGGTGTGTAATTAAAAAAAAATACCGATGACGTCACAATACACAAGAGCGCCCTCTAGCGGCAGGTTGAAAACTGATCAAAATGGACTTTTTGAAGATGTGTGTGGTGAAATTTTGTGTAATCACTTCAAAATTTACACACAAGTTGATCGTCAGGCAGCCATCATATGTGTGAAATTTCAGATCGATGACGTCATCGGGGGTCACGTGACGCGGCATTAAAGGTGCCTTTTTTAATGTCGTATATCTCCCTAAGTGTTAATGCGATCATGTTGAAACTTGGTAGTTTGTTGGATATTGGCAAGTTCTTGTAAATTCTGAAATGACGTCATGATGACGTCATCACATGATTTTTTATGATTTTTTGAAAAAGTTATGGCGAAACAGCTTGGCATTTGTGCACAAATGCAATATGTCTAGTTTATTATTTGTAGTTGTCAGTCAATTCTGTTGCCACATCCATGACTTGCCCCCAGTGTGATTTGTACTCTATTAATGGTTGAAGCTATGCCCTTGAATTCATCCCAAATAAATTGTAAAGGGTTTGAAATTCGTTTTTTTAATCTTGCAGGAAATTAAGACAGTACAAGATGCTCTTTTTCCTCCCATGATGTGTGCTGCTGCAAAGAACGGGGATCTTGCAACACTCCAATACTTCAAGGATTGTGTAAGTATGAGCCAACGAGAAAGAAATATAAATGTTATCTTTGTTCAATTGAAGCTCCATTGATTGATTAGTTAATTCTTTTAGGCCAAGTATTTTAAAAACAAACATCAGTAAGGATTGTTTCAGGATGAAGCAGGCATGAAAAGTTTCAGCTGGTCAGCTGATTTCCTTGTTTTTGGTTTCTCACCTGTGCCATTCAAAACTAAAAAACACTCAAAAGTTGTGCTGTGCCTGGCACTTTCCTTGTTTTTTGACAAACTGCAGTTGCACGCGTGATAAAGTAGTTAGGTGGAGTGTCATTGCTTTGCCCTTCTGATGGTATGCAAAGCCGTTGGTTCGGTGTACTCGAAAAGTTAGTGCCCATAAAAGAACCTAGAACACTTGTCATGGTAGAGTAGGGGTTCACCTTAGTGCTTCTGTCTCATTGCATGCACACTTGTCTACAGGTTTTCTCGGGCTTCCTAGTTAATACAGTGATTAAGTTTGCTTTTCAGGCATCCTTGGTTTCATTTCCAGAAATTATCAGTGTTTCTGGTTCATTGCAACCACCCTTGTTTACAGATTTTCACCAGGCTTCTGGTTAATGCAGTGATTAAGTACGCTTTTGAGGCATCCTTGGTTTCATTTCAGGAAATTAACGATAACTCCCCTGCATCTCTGTACAGGGTGGTGATTTCACTATGGCTGACTATGACGGTCGGACACCCTTACACCTAGCAGCTTCCACCAAGAATGTTGAAATTGTCCAGTACTTACTGGAAAATGGCTGCTCAGTTCATAAGAAGGACTCTTTCGGAAATACTCCATTCTTTGAGAGTATTCGATGCAAGTAAGTTTTTTCTCTAGCTGTATATTTCTTGCCAGGAATAAAAAAAAAGCACTGTTATTAAGTTTGTTTAACCTTCTGATCCGCCAAGAATAAATGTGTACCTGCGAGGGTAGAGATTGTTGATGTGGATAATTTGCAACCTTTGTGCTCATTTGATTTGGTTTTGGGAATGCTTGAGGCCCTATAAAATTATCTTTATTGTATTGTCAGGGGATTTTATTAAAGCACATAATAAATATACATTAAGAAGCAGTACAGTCAAAGCTGATTACTATTTGGGCTAGCCTAGCCAGTAAGCAGACCTAGCCTTGTTGAGCTTAGCTGCATTTTGTACTTCAGCAGCTCTATGAAATTGGGCCTGGCGGGATTTGAAAGTGGTGTTGAAAAAATGTACATACATCTAATAGTTTAATGCTGGTGACTTTCCCTTTGTGTTTATTTTGTGCAGAAACATTGAAGTCATCAAGCTGATAAAGAAGACTGGAGGTCATCTCACGCACTCCTGTGCAAACGAAACAGGAACAATTCTCTGCCAGTAGGTTAAAGCTGAGGAAACATTCTCTCCGATAGATTGACTGTGGACTGACAGACTGTAGATTCAAAGACAGTTCCTGTAGTATTTGGTGACGAAGTACTGAAGTAACACATAAAGATACAGTAGTAAACCACAAGGGAAAATGACTGGACAATTTATTTGTTTCAATGCTTTTAGGGTTGAACAAAGTTTGAATTGACTAGAACGGGACCTGAACCTGCAACCTTCAGATTAACAACCAACTGAGCTATCTAGCCCTATGTTGGCAACCTTCCTAATATCAAAGATTTTGACAAAATAGGGAGATTCCCAACATAGTGCTAGATAGCTCAGTTGGCATGGTTGGTAGAGTGCTGGCATGTTAATGCGGAGGTCGCAGGTTCAAGTCCCACTCAAGTAAATTTTTCTTTGCTCAACTCAAAATTACATAAATATCTGACTACAAGAATTATTATAGCTATTTTAATCTGATTGCCTATTTTGTGTTTGCTAAAAAAAAAAAGCAGTCTGAATCCATAATTGTAAAAGTCAATAAAATATTTAGGTTAGTCCTGATCTTGGTAAAATTGTTGTTCATTCTCACTCGGCTGTTGCGATTCTCCTGATCCACACACTATCATGTATATGCCTAGACTGGTCCCCTGTCTTTATCCACAAGGATAAAGACAGGCACTGGTCTCACTGGCCCAATGATTTCATTGGATACAATGATTTCATTGGATTAATGTCCAGCGACCCAAGCTTTCCATATCAGTGTTATCACGGGGTAGTGTTGTTTTATTCACTATGTAATATGTGTACATGACTGCGAATCTCCGTGTGAAATGAATGCGAGGTCAAAGGTACATCTGGCTTGATCCAGCCAGGTGCTCAAGGCTGGTATTCACAAGCTTCGAATGACAGAGGGTGCTGTTTCCAAAACCTGACTTATTCCATCACCCAAGGTTCACTGCATGTGACGGGTTTGTGGCTTCCAGCGAATGCCCGCTCTATCAATGGAGTTGTCTCACCGCGCATGTGTTGAGTGCATAGTATTACTAACAATGTAAGAACATCTTGCACCATAACTGGTTCCGCCCATGTTCTAAATAAAGTTCTATTTCTTTTCCAAGTGTCAGGTTTTAGTGATTAATAAAAATGATATGGTTCAGGAAGCTGGTTCAGGAAGCTGAATCGTAAATGCTTACTCTGTATAAAAGTGGTTGTGCCGATAACCAGGGCCCAATGTCATGGCCCTGCTTATCGTAAGCAAAGAATCGGTACTTACGGAAGCAGGGAATTCCGCGCTTACGTCAAGCGTATTTCACGGGTTAGCGGGGAATTTTTGCTTGTGCACGTGCGTACTCCACGTAACTAGGCATTATTTGCTTACACAGCTAGTGTAGAAATTCGGCGCTTGCAAAATAAGCGAAGAATGGTGACCGTAAGCGCAGAATTCGGCGATAAGAAGAGCCGTGAAATTGGGCCCTAATGCCTGATGTCTCTGTTTAAAATGGTGTTAGTTGTCCATGAATCTGATTAATTGAACTGTCTCTGCCAGGCAGGAACAATTGGCCACAATGGGTGACTTTTGAGATGCTAGGTGGCAGCAGACTTTTCAGGTAAATCCATTGTTCTCGGTAATGTGCGCATGCTCTAAACTACGCAAACAATGGACATTTTTGCCTGGTAAGTCTGCTGCCACCTAGCGTCCCAAAGCCAAGACAAGACCGTTACACACTTCTAAATAAAGAATATGAAATTCCCTGAGCTAGCACTTTATGCTTGTTGGAAGCTAAACAGTTTGTACAATTTTGTTAACAAACTTATTCAGTAATGTGTGTATCTTTTGAATTGTCTGTTGAAAGTGATTATGTCCATTTGACATTGTCTCCTCACAGTGCTGCAGCGTTGGATGACAGTGCTACTCTGGAAGCTTTCCATACCGCTGGAGTGGACATCAATTCAACAGACTACTGCGGTAACACTCCATTACATGTGGTAAGAAACAAGCAATTTATGTCCACACAGTGAAAAGTTCTCGGTGTAGGCGAGGGTAAACAAAATAAATAACCCCAATACTGCCTTGAGCCTAAATCCCAAGTAAGTGTATTTACCATGATCCCAAGAATCTAGTAGACTTTGTCAGGATAGTTGCAACTCTACTTCCAAGTTGGGAGTTGGGAAGGTAGTGCACCCTGCTCTAGCAGCCAGGCTCCCTGTGGATGATACCCATACCTTACTGATTGTAAAGGGGGTAACCCTGTTTCAGCCCCAGGAGTAGGTGGCAACGTGCCCCTGGTGGCAGTTGATTTGGGTCGGCAGCCCAAACCAGTTAAGTGTAGCCCTCACCCTGAATTGGCCATCCAGCCTTGTGATTTTAGGGGATATCTCATTAAAAGTTTGTAAAAATTTAAAATCCTTTGAACTCGTATAAAAATTATTATACCTGGGCCAGATTTCACGAAGAGCTAAGGTTGATCTTAAGATCTGTATCAATCTTAATTGCTAAGTTAAGTATGACGTTACAATACAAATCACTATGGTGATACTGACAATTGTCTGAAGGTGAACCTTAGTGTTGTGTGAAATCAATGCCTGCCCTTCAAACCATAATAGTTGGTTGGTTGGTTTGGCCAAACTCAAAGATTTCTTCCAAGAGCTGCATGGTTAGCACATAGTCATTCCTTTTAGGGCTCTCCTCGTGATTTCTGTTACTTGTTAATTTATTGTTATTGTTATTTTTGTTGTGCATGTTTTATTTAATTGTACATACACAGTGTTTTCTACTTCCTCAGCTCCTTTTTGAAAATTAATAATTAAGCATGGGGTTGCATGCCCCTAAGCATAATAGTATATTTCTTATGCAGCCCCTGACCCGCATGATGATTTTGTTTTTATCCTGGTGTTGGTTTTGTTTCCATTCAAAAATTAATTTTGCAACAAGTGGCCTCTTAAAATTGTGCATTCTCTTTAACTCTGAAGTGTTTAGATTTTGTCGCTGTTTGCTGTTTACATTGGGGATTGAAATATTTTGTATCAATGTTCTTGCTTTCTCATGTTGTTTTGGGTTTGTCATGCCAAGAAATAATAACTGTAATAATAATTAAAAAAACATTTATGTCATCCTTTAATTTGTTTGGCTCTGTAATTTTTAATAATGTTTGGCTCTGTAACTGTCCCATTGATCCGTAATGAGTTAATGTAGTTTTATTTCTGTAAAACATTTGGCGGTATGAAATAAAAGGAGATAATTCACCGTTAATAGGAAGGAAAATAATATTTTAAAATAATAGCTAATTGGAAAGATTTCAGAAACAATCAAAATCAAGTATCAACCTTGGAAATAGGTTTGAAGGACTTCAACTTGTTTGAACTGAATGCCTGTCTTACAAATGGACGCCCTGAATTAATTGCCTCTCCTCCACTCTTCTTACCTCAGGCTGTGAGAAAGAGAAGTGAAGCCTGCATCAAGTTCCTGCTGGCAGCCGGAGCCGACACTACCATCAAGGACTCCCACAATTCAACAGCGCTGTGCATTGCAAAAGAGCAAGGTGTACAAGATGTTGTGAAGCTTCTTCAAGGTGTAGTGATTAGCTAGAGGAATGTGCACTCAATTGATTCACAGTACTTTCCCCAGGCCATGTTAAAAAATCCACAGGTATGTTACTACTTGGGTGGGATTCGAACCCATGACCTTTGCCATCCTCGAGCAGATGTCTTACCACTATAGCTAGAGGTTGTTTGAATCCTATATTCTAGCATTGGGTACCGCAACGATTTTAATAGATGTTAAAATACAGGATTCAAACTGCCTCTAGCTTCTGGGCAAGCTCTAGTGGTCTAGTGGTAAGTCATCTGCTCTAGAATGGCAAAAGTTGTTGGTTCAAATCCCACCCAAGTAATATGCCTGTGGTTTTAGTGGGGTTTTTTTTTCACATGACTCGGGGAAGCACTGCTTTATTCACATCGGTGTATGGGTAAAACACAAATAATATTCTTCACCCAATGCAAATTGATGCTGTACCTGCTGCTAAAATGTAAGATTCGAACAGCCTCTAGCTACTGGGCAACCTCGGCGGTCTAGTGGCAAGACATCTGCTCGAGAATGGCAAATGTCGTGGGTTCGAACCCCACCCAAGCAATAAACCTGTGGATTTATTTATTTATTTATTTGTCTATTTAAATAAGTTATCCCCAATACGAATTTAACATCCATTAAATTATTTTGACCAACATAACATTTAAAGGTGATCGGAAATGGACCAATCCATCGAGCTCTGCCAAACATGGTTAGTGCCTAGCAACGGCACACCTGCTTGTAAGAATGAGTGAATGCTCTGGGATCGTACTCCCTTCACATAGACCAATTTCATAGAGCTATTTAATCAAGCAAAATGTCTATAAAGACAATTTATTTGCCAAGCAAATAAATAGCAGGGCACCAGTTGCAACACTGTGAATGTCATTGCATTTTGGCTGGCAACCTGTTTCTGCTATCAATCAAGATTTTTTCAGTACAAGCTTTATGAAATTGATCCAAGGCATTACTTCTTAGTTATTTAGAACACAAAAACCAGTTGTAGACCTTATGCACGATGATGTAATTTGAGTAGGGCGCCCTCAGCTTGTGGTCAGTTGCTCATTGGCCTATTCTGTGCGTCCCGCATACATAGATTTGCGTCCCGCATTTCCATTGTTTCATCATTGGGCGGGGCTTAAAAGAATGAACCTTTTGGTTGCTTTGATCAGCTTTACCTACCTAATAACTGATCTCTGTACAAAAAAACTTGGGATAAACTTTAATTACCACCAATGTAAATCAAAGGCTTATTAACCACATTTTTGTGCTATGGATTTGAAGAGTATTATATTTTTATTACATTATATCATCATCTGACCAATAGTTGAAATTTGCTGTTTTGGTTTCGTGCCGTCCTCTTGAATACATGTGTTAACTCCAATACATGTATCAAGATTAAAAATGAGAAATTCTGGGTTTTTTTTCCAAGAAGCTAACTTCAGTCAACTTCATCTGAAGATTTGTTTTTCTGTCTTTCTGGTTTTTTGTTTTTATTTGTAAGGGTGGGGCATAGCTTGTTAAATGTTTTAAGTAATTCATGGTTAATTGGAATTTGAAGCAATAATTATTGTAATTTTGTAAGCTAGGGTTTCCAGATTTTTATTATAATTGAATTACAAGTAATTGCAGGGAAGGGTTGTGTGAGTGGACAGGTAATGATGATGGATATAAAGTTACAAAACTGTTTATAAGATATAAGAACTGTTTAATTTTGGGGAATTATACTATTTACAACTACTTGTGGAAACCACAGCCTTTCTTCCTTTGTATAGTCATTGAGTGACTTGGAATAGATAAGATGTGTTTTGGGTGGTAGTTTTTAAAGTTGTGTATGGATTGTAAGATGAGGTATAATAGCGTATAGAGACTGGACCACAATATATGTATAGTGTTATAGGGTTAGTGTGGAGTTTTTGTATCAGGGTTGAAGGTGAAATCAGACAGGAGGGTTCAAAATGTAGCGATTAGGATTCAGGGACTGAGAAATGGCCTCTGGTTGAAGTGTTCTAGAACACTTTAGGCGCCGCCTACTGGTACCGTCAAAAGTCTCAATCTGTGCAACATCAACAATTTGTTGTTTTTGAAAATGTTGTGACGAAAAGAAGCTTAGAAAAGCAAGCAAGAGGTACTTAACATGAAAGGCCATAACGGAAAAGAACAAACTATCAGATCATAATACGTAAACAAAACAAATTATACGTAAACAAAGATTTTCTGACAATTTCATGGAAACAGTGTATAAAATACACAAATAAATATTTAACAGCGGTGGCACCAGACCTGTTAATCGGGGGGGGGGGGGGGAGGATACATTTGAGGAGGGCAAACATTGACGTTTAATGTAATTATGTATGCTTACTGCAATGATGGATTTACACCAGTGTTATTCTTGTGCTGAGGTTACGCAAACAGCCATTAGGGAAAAACCTTTTGGAAGGGTGGCAAAGAAAGTAACTGTGGGTGGCACTTGCCCTGCCCTGCACCCTTCCCCCCCCCCCCCCCACATTGCGGCTGCTGATAATTAATACTTTTGCAAGAGGGAGGGCGCTATCTCTTTACTTGTTTTCTTTAGCAATATTTTCATAGCTTGACTAGACTTTCCCTGTCCTTGTCTGCAAGGATAAGGACAGGCACTGGCCCAGCGATTTCATTGGATACAATGGTTTCATTGGATAAACGTGCAGAGACGTAAGCGAATAGTCGCGACGTGCGAATGGATGGGAGGTCAAAGGTGCATTTGCCAACATCCGGTCTGGCAGGTATCTGGCGTTATTCACGAGTCTCAAAGTGTGACGCCAGATGTTCGGGCTAGACTCTCACTTAGATAGAGGTTCTCACACAAAAGAAATGTGTCTATTGAGGGTCCAATAACCACAACTCTGCCCTAAGCTGAGTATTTTTCAGGGTTTGAAGTAGAAAAGAGATTATATTTTACAAATTTGGTAACCATGAATGGTTTGAAGTGCTATATAAATTGTAAGTCGTGTAAAATATCACAGAGCTAGTAGTATTTCATGCGTTTTGTTTTTTGGGTTTTTTTTTTTGCTTAGTGGTTGGACCAAAGTCTTGCATGCCGATTGTGTTTTTCAGCCCCTAACCTGATTGTTGTGAGTTTTCTTCCAGTTTTTCTCTCAAATCTAAAACTGAGACAACTTTAACAATGTTTTCTTCACATGTATCTTCAGACCGACGGATCACAGGGCTAGGCACTTTTATGAGGTTCATTGGTTTCATCACCAGAAACATACAATATTAATAACAAGAAGTGTTCGTGCACATGTTGCACAAACACTTATCAGCTATTGGCCCCAACATCACACACAAGGATACTGTCTGCCTCACTCGCCATTTTGAGAACTAAAATTGCACGCCTAGAATGCACACTTTACTGTATAAATCACATGGGGACATTGGCTGCCAAAATGATGCACCCAAGATTATTGTGATGATGACGCCAGGTAAATCGGATCAATGCTTGACACATATATGTTGTTATTGTCAGGGTATCGAAATGGGATGTACCAAGTATAATGCAAGAGATAGATTAGCTACGGTTTATATTTTTGTTGGGAACTTCTTTATTATACTAATTCTTAAGATGTATCTGTATGTTTTATAGATTAAGCTATTGGGTTTAGAAATTCTTCTTTTTGGGGGTCAATATTTGTTGTTTGTTTTATACATAGATAATAGTATTTATTTAGTTTTTATTTGTGTTAGTTGGTTAGCTAAACTACCGTTTGTCAAACTACCGGTTCCTCTTAGAACCAGTGCTGTAGGTCTTCCCCATCAGTCTCGAACCTTCAGGTTTCGGTCTCCGTCTCGGACCATCAGGTCCTGACTACAACACTGCTTGGAACCACCACAACTCCTAAAAAGAGTTTACGCACATGTACATGGTCACTTGATTGTATTCCCACCATGCAAAGTTTCAAGTCCTACTTGTTTGGCTTGTAACTGTTATGATTATAAACTAGCAGCCTAAAGCTATCCCCCATTCCTCAGGATACAACTCACTGGACTGAAATCCTAAAGTGGGATGGATTGATAGCACAATGGGAAGAAGTTGCGCGATTAGCGCATTCCTTTTACTAGTTGTTATGTCAATGCAGGTTCTTCCAAAAGAGCTCTACGTCAACGTGGAGTGTCATGGCCGAGCGGTCTAGTTCACTGGACCCAAGCTCTGGTGTTATCAGCAGCAGAGTGTGGGTTCGAACTCCGGTCATGACACTTATACCCTTGAGCAATGCACTTAACTATAATTGCTTGGTAAAAAGTTGTTAAGGTAGTGCATTCTGCTCTACCAGCCAGGCTCCTAGTGGATGATACCCATGCCTACATTCTTACGGACTGTGAAGGGGGTAACCCTGTTTCAGCCCTAGGAGTAGGTGGCAATGTGCCCCTGGTGACAGTTGATTCGGGTCAACAGCCCAAATCAGTCAAGTGTAGCCCTCACCTTGAAGTGGCCATTTGGCCTTGTGATGTTAGACGATTTCTCATCAACAAATCTTTTAGATCATGTTTTTAAGCAATTTACTTGCAATAAGTTACATGCACATTCATCCACCTTTATTTTATACTTCTGAAATTTACTTTATACTTCTGAAATTTAATTTTTGTTCAAAAAAAAAACAAGTCTACAAGACTGTTTTAGTCATATTGTTTCCATTTGTAATTCACATCAATGTAATTGTTTGCACTAACATCGATGTCAACCTACTTGACGTTAATGTTGAGACAAAGAGGTGGTACAACATTGCATTTGGAAGATAGTGCACTAAAGAAACAAACAAATGCAACTTTGCAAATGTGTCAACGAAATGTGTGCCATGTTTATTTTTAGAATAGGGTGTAACTTTCATAGGATTTATTGTGTTGCATATACAAACTTTTTGTGCACTATTCATTTCATTTCTTTGCAGTTCTTTTGCAGATGAGCTAACATTATATATACTATTTATCAGTCAGTCTTACTCTAGCAGCTACGTTTTGTTTTTAAACATGCAGTGTTTACAAATGTATAAGTGTAAGTTAAGAAATACTATCAGAACAACGTGTCACAAATTGTGAAACGTTGGGGTTGAACAACGAAAAATTGACCAGAGCGGGAGTTGTGCTGGCACTACATGTTAACCTGGAGGTCGCAGGTTCAAGTCCTGCTCTCGTCAATTTTTCTTTGGTCAACCCAGAAGTATAGAGAAATATATACCCAGTCAGTTTCCCTTGTGGATTATTAGTTGATAAATTATGAAACTCTAAACGTTAAAGTTAGCCTGTGTGTGTGAGAGAGAGATAGGGGATTAGTGGTGTTTTAACAAACGAAATACTAAGTCGATTGGATTTTGTGTACGAAACAAATTGTTACTTACATCAGAGAAGCCCTTAATATGGTCTTGAAAATAACTGTGTATAATGTGTGTGTGAACTTGCAGTGTCTGAATTGGCGGCTGTGGCTACGGCTACGGCTGGATCACCGCATCATCATACGTTGAAATTAGGACGTCCTTAGCGACACCATTAGCAACAGTCGTAGCCGTAGCCATAGCTGCCAACATGTAGTGGGCTTTCTAACAATGGGGTTGGGATTTCAGCTTTGTCACATCTCACACTAATAGACAATGCAGTGTTGTGTACAAGGTCCAATTGGTAAGCCCACATAGTGCGATGTGGGGTTTCTTAACTTTTGGGGAATAAAGTATATATATGTATACAGATATGTATACAGATATCAACAGTGTTGCGCAGTGGAAAAATAAGTAATTGGCGTTTTCAGCTTGTAATTAAAGTACAAATGCAATTTTTATTTTTACTTTTTTCTTTTTATTGGTGCTTATTTTCCCAGTTTTGTTTTCCCGTGCGTTCGTATAGTATATATTAAAATGTGTATTTCTAGAACATTTTAGTTGCAATTATGATGTTTTGCAAACATTCATAAAGTTTTAAACAATACATTCAGTTGGCCAAGTATGAGCTAAAATTTCGTTTTTCAAATTGAATTCCATAATCAACAAAACAGTCTTGTTTTGTTAAGTTTAATTTAAATAACGTTGATAAAGGATACATTTTATCGTTGAAGTAATTGATAACATTGAGAATAAAGTGCTGCGATTACGATTTAAACCCTGAGATATTAATAAATGAAAACATAAAGAAGCATCTTGTTTTGTGTTGATAACTACCCCTGGAAGACGCTTTTCCATTGGGACTTATTTTGGACTTGCCCCAAAGATCATGGAGATGGCCCACTGGTTTTTCCCATTTTGTTTTCAGGGAGCCCCCAATCTGTTTGGTTTGGACCTGGTGATTTTTTTGAGAATAGGCAAAATATAAATCGACAGTAGGCCTATACATTATCTACAGGATGAACTTCCATCCCCACTTGCCCCCATATGAATTTAAATTAAGATGAAATTCAGGGTAATGAACCTTTATTACTTCCTCTGTTTAGTCCTGTAGGGAACTCTTAATCTTGCAAACCTTTGAGCAACTTTTCAAATGATTAACTTTTTTTTTCTAGTATTCATGGTTTTTAGGGCACAATCTATGACACTTTTGGAAGCAAGTATATACATTGTAAATGTCCCCATACTTTACGATATTTTCTTTTGTGAGAGAATACAGCGAGGAATTGTCTTCTTGAACCAGTGGGGCAAAAAGGAGAAAATGATTAAGGGAACTCTGCGTTTGATGATACCAGCATGGAATTCTTGCAGTTATTTCTGATAGTGTTTTGTAGTTTTGTTTTGTTTTTGTTCATTTGTTTTTTTGCCCTCTTGTTTGTCTGTCTGTCCGTGTGTCAGTAAATGTTTGTGTCTTTTGTGTCCGTTGTCTGTCTTGTCCATGTATGGCATTCCTAAATCAAGCAAACGCTTACCGGGGATCGCCACCATTTCACTTACTCTGCCCTTTTCCTACTATTATTTAGTATCAGTAGTGTATTCTGTTTTAATGTAAATCATCATTTTGTATGATACTTGCACACATATTTTGTATTTTGTGAAATGGAAATAAATGTTGTTGAATTGAAAATTTGAATCGAAATTTGGCACACAGTGGGAGTATGTCACGAGAAAGATGTTTGGCTACAGGGCCATCGCAGATTTGTCCTTTGAAAAATAAAGCTAGAATATCAAGCAAGTTTCAACATTTTCAAAATAGCCGCCAATGGTTGCTGTTCTACCTATATTTGTTTTCGAAGGACAAATCTGTATAGCCAAATATCTTTCTAGTGACCTAACCCGACTGTGTGCCAATTCTATGCTTGTCAGTCATCGAAGGCACAATCATCGACCTGCCGTATTAATCGGAATTTTCCTGATGGGAGAAAGGTACTTTTGAAAAAAGTTATACCTTCATGAACAAAAATGATAAGAGTACAATGCCCGCCACGGTGAGCTGGTTGACAAATGACGGGTTCGTTTTTTAAAAAGGGGAACGCGGAGGTCTTCTCAAGGTTTTTCGGGGTCAGTTTTCAGTTGCAATAAATTGAAACTATATAAATGTAGGATCATCTTTCCCTTTTTGTGAACGCAATGCTGATTTAGCTTATTACAGGCAAAATTATCAAGAAAGTTTCCAGAAAAATAGCGCGTAAAAAATATGCAAACTATATATATGCGGCAAAAAGAAATCAAAGATAGTCCTTCCTTCTGTATTGATCAGTAGGTATATTTAGGTCCAACGACATGCATGGATACACGACTGGTTTGCCTGGAAGGTATCTGTGACATAAAACCACGGGCGTGGGTTGTTCTCTCTCTCACACACACTCTCTCCAAGCCTTTACTCGCCAGATGCTTTCTAGGCTATTTCTTGTTCAACGCAACCATGATTTGTGACGGGCTCAGAGGAAGGCTCGCCGGTAAGTTGCCCCATGGTTTGCCGATCTGAAAGCTCAAATGTTTCGAACAGTTCTTCTTGCCGCTTTTCTTGTTCACGTGTATCTCTAACGAGAACCACAAATCTGTAAAACTGCATGACTACCTGCAAGAAATTCTTTACCGCGAAGAAGATGAGGATGTTCTCGGTAACACGGTAGCGGATGATGACGTACATGCGGACGACAAGGTATGGACCGTCTTGGAGAATCACGTCGGTCAACAGAGCCCAGATCTCCGAGCCACAGATGTATGCCAAGCAGGAGCTCCTAGTTGACGGCCCGGTGTCCCCTTCCTCGCGGTTGAGCACACCCTGGATGGTCGTCCTTGTCCGGTTATAGGATATACTCTGACCGAACGAGAATTGAAGGAGAGACCATGTCCAAATGGCTAGAATAGCAATGAAGATCGGTTTATCGCAGGCTATCTTCTCCAGCCTCAGCGTCTCGATTGAGAACTCCAACATGTCTGCCGCCATGGCGATATACACGAGGAGCAGTTGCGACAACTCGTCACGGGTCATGCCACCTTTTGGCATAAACCAACGGCCGAGGATCAGAACCAGCATGAAACTTTGCTGGAAAAGTGTCGAGAAGATCTCACCAAAATTATACGAGTCCTGTGACAATGTGAAAGAGCAATGTAAAAAAGAATAAAGAGAATGACGATGTAAAAGAGCGATGCACGCAAAGGAGTTCCCTTTTGTCACACAATGTGAAACTTATTTTCTGTAACCTTTTTTGGGGTGTTCCAAGATTAAGAACACAAAAATGTGGCACAATTAAAAGATTAAAAACAGACTTGTTATTACGCATTTCCTTTAAGGTTCTTACCATGATAGCCTAAGTACTATAACGGGAGACCTGGCTTTCGTATTTGGGTGAACTGTACACAGTCTAAGTTGGTAACTGTCTGGTGCCCGTGTGATTTCCGTACATAGACAGCCATGTACAAGTCATTTAAGACGTTTTTAGGCAATGCAAACCTCTGATGAACGGCTCGACTCAAAGTTCTAAACACTGGTCTCTTCAGACTCGGACAATTTCTTAATAGGACTACATTTTTTTTTACAACATTTCTTTAGCCACGGTTATGTGCAAAGAGTGGTGTCCATCGGGGCCCTGCATAATATGCATTATTACATATCAATTCAATAATAAAATGGAAGTTATAAATTTACTGCACATACCAGCGTTGATTTGCTGACTCTCCCAACCGTTGCGCCTAATCCTGACATGCAGATGTCCTCAGTTTCCTCAATACTGACCAGCGTTGTTGGGCAGTGTCCTTCTGTGAAGTTTTGAAGAAGTCTTATTCTGAGCAAGTCCAACTCGGTTATCCAAATAACAGGTGCTACGAGGGAGATGTATATCACGACCACAGGAATGAACCTTCATTAATTAAATATCGAGAGATACACTTAGAATAATTTGCAGTTTTGAGTTTTGTTTTTGTTTTGTTTTTCTCAAGAGAGGAATATCCATTCAGCAATAGGGGCCTACATCAATACTCTTTTTTTTTTATATCAAGAAAATAACCGCAAGGGAAACTGACTGGGTAAATTCAAAATAATTTGGGTTTTGAACATGTAAAAGTTACATTAAATCTTTTATGAACTTTACCATGATAAAAGCTACATTATGGTGTCGTTTTAGGGTTACAATTGGGGGTTATAGGGATAGGGTGTCGTGTTAAGGTTAGGATTGGGGTTCTAAAATAGGGTTATATTGTGTCTAGTATTTGTTTCTGACAAGGGTTTTTCCTAATTGTTTTTTTTAAATTGTTTTATTTATTTTTTTATTCTGACTAGATTGTCATCTTACCATCTCCATTCTCCCTTGTCATTGCATCGAATCGTCGCCAAAATTTCGACCATAAAGAGAATCACCCCGAAGCCGATCAGGAAATAGAGCGGCTCCTGTGTGGTATAAACCAGTGTAAAGATGCCGGCTAACCCATGGAACAAGAAGGCAGCTCGGACCAAACAACCGCGGAGAGCCTTGCGAAAATCCATTGCAGTTTGATGAAGTGCACAAGACTAAAAATTGTGTAGTCGTTGCTCTGTGAAGTTATCTCTGTGGAGTCCCGTTGGGCCTCGTTGGGGATGGAGAACTAAGAAATAGGGTGCTTCTTCGGAAGTGGTGGGCAACGGACTGACGGATGGCTTGGCCGCAGGGTGCCGCCCAAGCCACCGGTCACGCCCGACTGGTTTATTATATATCATCTTAACGTAGTCAGTATTCACTACAGAGGCAGATGGGTCCAGGTGATCTGTCCTTAACACGAGGGAGGGGGGACGAATTCCAAAACATGAACTCTTGCCCTTTTCGACAACTCTGAAGTGTTATTGTCCTTCGCTGTGAAAGGATCTTCCACAAATAGTATTTTTATAATGGGTCCTTTTTGTAAAACTTTATGAAACACACCAATGCTCTAAAAATCAGCTTTCAAAAGGTCATTGTAATCAGTAATGCAAAAATAGAAGTAAAATAAAGTATGACAAATCCGTCTACGTTTGTTGTAGTTTTATAACAAAACAAGATAATAAAACAGTTCCAGGATGCTTTTGCCAAGAACAAAACACAATCATCAACAAACCTCCGTGTTTCAATTCCAACAGAATCCTTTCGCTAAACGCTACAGTATTTCTGTGTTTCGTTTAAATTTGTTAAGTTTCTACCGTGTTCATATCTGTCTTATGCCAGCCTTTGTCACGGCGCAGTGGATCACGAACCGATTGGTGTGTGATAGGCCTTAGGTACCAGTGTTCCAGAGGCCCTTCACTAGTCTTCCGTTGGGCCCTACTACGGGCACGGTAGGCCCTAACACCAGCGTTCCGTAGACGTAGGCAGTGTTCCGTAGGCCCTATAGGTACGATAGGGTCTGTAGGCCTTATACATCAGTGCTCATTAGGCTCTTAGACACCAGTGTTTTGTAAGCCTAGGTACCAGTGTTTCGAATGCCCTAAGCACCGGTGCTCCATTGGACCATTAGGTCCTAGTCACACTGAGCGTTCAGTACACTTCGGCATGTTCCACCAGTGTTCCGTAGGCCCAAGGTACCAGTGTAATATGTAGACCAAATGGCTCAAGGGCAAATTGCATAGATTTAAAGCACTGTATTTCATTTTATTGTATTGCATCATTGAGGTTTTTACCTTATCAGCATTTTACCTCTTGTTCTTAACAACATTGATATGAAACATTTGCTAAGTATTGTCTTGGGCGCAATGTTTGTGCAATGTTCTAGTTACCAACTGCTGTGTGCAGTTCAGAAGGCGTGTGTTTTGAGCTTAATTTCCAACTAAATTAAATTCTTAAGTTGAAAAACTCACTTCGGAAATGTCTTGACAACTGGGACCAGTTTCATAGAGCTGCTTTAAGCAGACATTTTGCTTACAAATGTTGTGCTTAGCAAAAATTAGCAGGATACCAGTGAGAAATGGTGCATGTGACATGGTAATTTGGCTGGTAACCTTATTCTGGTAAGCATAATTTTGTCATGCTTTGCTACTTGTTGTGCTTAAGCACCTCTATGAAATTGGGCCCTGATCAACGATACTAGTTGTTTCACCAATCATAGGTCCTTTCTCTATGGCTAGAGGTACAATCTATCGGGCAATCTCAGTCGTCTAGTGGTACGACATCTGCTCTAGAACGACAAAGGTGTGATGGTACCGTGGTAAAATTTTTTTTACAAAATTATAAGAGAAAACAGTTTCAGTACTTCACATAATTTTATTATTGTTTGGTACTAACCAAAATGTTCAGTAAGCCTCAAAAACTGTTATATTAATTCTAGCCACTTGCCTTAAAATTTAGCCTGCATGATAGTGTCGTTTGCTAGAAACGAGGGGCCTATTTTGAAACACGTCGGGCTGTTTCCCCTTTCATTGACAGAAATAAAAGGTGTAGGCTCCTATCCTTTTAAAACCTCTATTCTTTAGGAAACTGGAAACCACGCGACCTGGTCTGTCTAATATGATTTAAATGCCTTGGTAACAGCACCCCGACACTATGCCGGATGTTGTTTATTTTTGGGATATTTAACAATACGGTGTAGTGATGGGTCAAATCCGCCCTCAGCGTTTCCCGTTCGAATGCATTCACGCATCAATCAAACAAATTCTTGCCTGTGTGTAAAATTCTTGTTCGCAAATGACCCATTTTGTTGAGCTAATAAATGGGGAGGGAGAGAAAAGAAAAAAGAACAGAAAAAAATGTATATAATTGTGAACATTCATCACCATCACCAACAGCAAGATTTGAACCGGATTGAATAGAGTCACGAAGCATGAAGCACGAAGAGAGGTTTCGTCTTTCATTTCTGATGGGGATCAGTCGTGGATTGTTCCTTCCTCCCGTAGCAGTGTATAAGAATCTCACTCTCAAGAAGTTTCATTTCGGTTCAGGGTGCATCAAACCAAATTAAGCTCCCCCCCCCATATCAACCGATGCTAAATGCTAAATGTCCAAAAATACTCAAACAATATTTAACCCTGCAGTGAGGAGGGCCGTTGTCAGCACATGCTGGTATATTTAAATATTTCCATTGTCTTAATCAAATCATAGAGTACACCACTGGTTATCCATATGCCATTACATCCAATTACGCTGGACCACGCCACACGTTTTTTTTTTTTTGGGGGGGGGTGGTCGATCAACAGTGGTCGGTGATCATGGACAGAATAGAAGGGGCAGGACAAAGCTCTGCCTGAATCCTCTGTGTACAAAGTAGATGAACCCAGATAATAAAACTTAAATGAACACGCAAACAAATAAGCTTAAATTAACCCATTGGGCAATACTTGGGCTTGTAAATAACACACTTACATACAAACAAAATCATTGAAAAAAATAATGCAAAACAAACCCTTTCAACATTTGGGGGGAAACGTGCTGATAATCTACCACAGTGGCGTTGCAACCAAACAGGTCCATCGCTGCAGGTTATCTCAACTTATTGGGAAATCAAGTCAAACATTTTGTTGAAAGCAGAAACAATTTGGTTTTTTTTTTCTTCATTTTTCAGAGGTGGGCCATTCATTATTGTTTAGCCATGCTTATCCAATGTGAAAACACCCCTGGACGAGTAAACGGGCCTCACTGACCATCTTGGAAGACCATTGTTATTTTGAAGGGCTAGTGTACCCAAAATACCCTAGGTTGAAAATTGTCAATGAGGCTCAACAATCCTTAAAAGCCATAACTTTAACTGTTTTTATTTACAGAAAAATTTATGGGGTTTACGACTTATTCGCAATACGAGGTTTGGCGCATGCTCTTTCAGTACTTTTTGTGTGTGCGGTGCAAGATCAGTGTGCAACCCACTGATCTCTAATAGAGATCAGTGGTGCAACCGTCATGAACTTATCTTAGCGCCCTCAAGAGGTCATATATTTTGGAAATCCATTCGGAACCGAATAATTCCAACAGATATTGTTTTATGCGTGTGAGTATAGGACATGTAGGCTATGTCTAAAGATCGATCTCAGTCTCGGTCTTGTTCTCCAAGCAAAGCAAGAAGTTAAGTAAAAACAAGTTAATTGTATAAAAACATTCTTCTTCTTGAGTAACCACCACTTCCTTTCGAAGATCAAAGTTGTGCGTAACACCAGTAAGGGAGAAACTATAAATCATTACAGCTAGATTTACACGCAACATTGATATTATTTGTTTTGCATGAAAGGTTCGGTTCTGACAAAATGAGTAAACGAATTTGTGCCTGGGGGGTCCAAAGTTCAGTGTTTTCTCATGACTCCGATAGGACCGATTGAGTATAGTGTTTGGGTCACACAAAATGCGGATAAGAGGCTCATTTTCTCAAAAAGCATAAGATTGAGTCTTTGATCTTCAACTGTGATTCAATCTTAATAATTGCTAAGCAAGGTGTGATGTCACAATACAAACCGTTATGGTAATACTGACAAGGTGAATCTTAGTGCTTTATGAAATCTGATTAAATCTAGCCCTTTGACAATCACCATTATGATGGCCGTGTGCTTTAAACCTCATTATTTGAATTGAAGTTATTCTAAGCTTTTGATTTATTGATGCAGAATCCACTATCTACAGGTGGCAAGAAGGGATATAAGTTTACCATTGAATGATAAGTGTTCTCCCTTGTGAGACTCACTCTACATGCATATTTTTTTTTTTTAAACCTATAGATCCAGTGACTAATTTACTTCCTTCGATGTCAATCCCACGACAAGATTATTGGACACGCCAACGAAGACTGCGCTTATAGTTTATAGGCTAATGGTAAAAAGCCAGCTATTTTTAACTTGCAGGAGGGAAAATGATTCCCCCTCAGCAACGATCCACCGAGCGTAGTGGACCGGAGTATTGGGTGTAAAGTTGCACCGGCCCGGTAAAGGGATATCAAACCTGTCCGCCGAGAACATCGGGGGTTCTCCTTCTTTCGTTGATTACCGAGAGAGCTCCCTTGTATAACGAAAAAAAAGAAAGAAAGAGATATCAAGGATTTGGCCGTAACACTGGTCAACATCGATTGTTTCCACAGGATTCTGTTTCGTATCAGGAAAAACCACCTGCGGGAGAAAAACAAAAATCAAATCAGAATGTCATCAGAAGGTCATGGTGTTTTTTGGTTGCATGATCGCTATCGTAGGCTTTGTCCTTTTAAAGAGCAATGACCCTGGGCTTGTACGGTAAATATACATTCTGATGAAATGATCGCAGCATAAGATTGGCCTTGAAAAGGTACATACACGACATAAAACTTTAATACATCAATCATGGCGGAAAGAAATTGCTTCCAATAGGGATGTTGGAGGTTTTTCTTATACGCGAAACGACAACTTCTAGTTAAAACATGCACCGCAAGGCCGATACATTTATGCGTGGGCGGGTTATTACACAGCCCACATTGTTTTCGTTAGGAAATAAAAGCTTTTTGTGGTAATGAGGTTTATAAATCCTGTAAAACAACAACGAGGGTTTTCGGTGAAGCAAATAATATTCTTTTGGCATGGCTGTGGTAGGCATATACTCCCTCGCCCATCGACGGTCAATTTAAAGGTGATTAAATGTGTACTGGTCGATGGCTATAGGGCGATAGACCCGGTGAAGTGTGCTGGGATTCCGGAATTTTAATGACACGAGACTCTTTCAGGATTTAGAACTTCCTAATTCGATCCTCATTATAGTGTGATTAATTGTTTAATTGAACAGACTCAGGCCTATCTGTGCAGCGTTATACTTAAGAGTTTTATATCGTATTGACATCGCCTGTATTGTATGGATTGGTGTTCAATGGCCAAACCATGACGAAAAGACAAAGACAAAATCAGACGGAAGGCCCAAGTTTGAGGCGCCGCGGGGTGAGGGTATGTGGGGTGCGTAAAATGACAAGATAGTTAAAAGTTACATCAGGCAACAGCTACCGCCATGCTTAAAGCATGATACGTTGATTCCGAACAGCTGTTAAATGCACGACAAACGTTTAAATTATAGTTACTAAAAGAAGGGCTTTAAACCACAAAATGTAGTTGAAAATTGTGTTGTTGTTTTTTAATAGCTTGTATATGAATTCAAGACTAGGCACTATAAGGTCAACACCTGTTTCTATTTCATAGAGTACAAATAGTAGCTAAGCACAACACAAATGTGCTCACCAGAGTAAGGTTACCAGCCAAAAATAGCATCCCACATGTACCATTTGTGATTGGTATCCTACTTATTTTTGCTCAGCAGAAAAATTCTAAGCAATATATGCAGCTATATATAATTGGGCCCTGGTCATTTCCAGAAAGCCTGGCAAATGTTGAATCACGATAGACGAATACAAACATTTACCACCCCCCCCCCGTTAGAAAAATAGAACTGTTGCTCCTTTAAGTGCGTCATCCTTCTCTCGTTACTCATCTTCATCACTCTATAGCCTCTCCAAGACGCGTAAAGGATCTGTAAAGCGGCATCACCAACCGCCCCAGGGGAATAACACGCCATATAATCACGGACATGCTCGTAAGGTTTCTTGCGTATTTCATCACTTCTTTTGGTTGATTGAGCCATGGACGTATATAGACGTGGCTTTAGCTACACATCAACGATTTGGTTACAAGTAATTGCATGAGCGGGAAAACCTCTTCCGATGACTCGGGTCGGAGAGTAGACCTTTTAACTTCAGATTAAATATTACCCGGAAAATGTAACCTTGTTTAAAAGTATTGTAGTGTTACCATAATTACTAAACTAACACGTAAACAGTTCTGTCTTTACGTTAGTATTTAAAACAAATTAGACAGCATAACAAGAGCGCCGAAACAGGGCATCACAGTCACCAGTTGCGTAGATAAAGATCGTATTTAAGATCTTGGCCAGTGAAGTGCCTTAGAGAAAAAAACGTCCACTAACTTGTGGCGTCACCCCCACCCTACCCCCCCCCCCCCAAAAAAAAAAATCTTATTTCACCTTGCTGTGCTTAAACCAACCCAGGGTCCAAGTTGACAGAACTAAGTAGGCCCATTGATTCGTCCTGATTTTTGTTGTTGGGTGTTTCGTATTTGCGACATCACATTCTATGGCATAGCAACTGAATTTATTGGCTAATTAGGCTCTTCTATTGACGAACATCTTGGCTTAGCTATTTTTTACAAATAAAGTGAAAATGAAACAAACCCACGTATGCACCATTGACATCACATGACAATAACGTGCTGCTAAGCAGAAGCGTTTGTTCGCTTCAGTAATGGAGGCGCCACCGGTAACGACCGGCCACCGTACAGCTGTGATTTAATCGATCTATAATATTATTATGCATGCATGAAAACAGTCGATTTGTGATTTCCTTTTTATGATGTTGATGATGATAGGGATGTTGTTGATGATGATGAGGAGGAAGAGGAGTCTAATAAGGTCATGTCACACAAAGCAACTTACAGGCAATCTGCTCCAGGCAGTCTCTAATAAGAGCATTCATTCACATTTTCATTATTTTCTCACGCTGCCGAAGTGTTCCTTTTGCATACAGTGGAAGTTGTTTCCTCCAATTGGGAATAAAGTGTTCATTCATTGACCTGTAGTTTCGTTTGGATCGTGTACAGCTCTATAATAGTACAGCAACCTACACAAATATGGGTTGTCAAATAGCGCATTCACTCCTTCCACTTGGGGCTCAATGTCTTCAAAGGAGCTTTTGACGGTTGGACTCGCGTTTGTAAACAGCCCTGGCAACTTGACCTCAACCTGATCGAATATTACTAACGTGCTATACAAACATTGTGTACGGCGAGTATCTACGGATGGTATCCATGCACCCCAACCTCACCCCACCGCAACCTGGACTCAACCAAACCCGACTTTGTTATAGTCTGTTCCTATAACACAGTACCAGCTTTTTTTAAATACATTATTTTATACTTTATAATTCTTGTTTTAATAGAACCATGGAAGCTAAACAAGTTGGGTTGGTTGAGGTCAGGCCCGCGAGAGTGGGTGCTGTGGGTGCCGCAGCACCCCCAAATTTTTGGATGGGGGTGCTGGAATATACTAAAGCACCTAAGGCTGAAGGAATCGAGCCCGGTCTCGGACCGAAAAGGACTCGGACTCGGTCGGGAGTACTCAGACTCGGACAACAGGACTCGACTACAGCACTGAAAGCACCCCCTACTTTTAGTAAATGTGTTTCAGGAACGGAAATCTTTGAAACAGTTTATATTTTACGTGTAACATGTTTTTATACATATAATTGATTATTTTAAACAATTATATTCGGCACTGACTGTGTGTACATAATCTCCGTAAAAGAAACGCGTACGATGCAGTCTTGAATGAGGGTGGCAGGGATTTTCTGTGTGTAGTCCTATTTTTCAAAAGAGGCGGGTTTTTCATGCCTTTGTTAAAAATCACAAAATACAAAAATACAAATATACAAAACAGAAAACACAAAAACAAAAGCAAACAAATAAGCAAACAAAAAACTTAAACATACATTACATCACAAATATTCAAGGCACTTACACAAAAATAAACATTTTCACAAAACAAAGTGATATGCAAAAAAAGAAGAAGACGGTAAGAAATACTTTAATAGAAAAAAAAACACCTGTTTTTAAAAGTTGAGTCCTTCATAAAATTAAAATAAATACAAGCCGAAATAAAGGATGTAAATAATTCAACAATAAAAAATTATAATACTGCGTATAGAAACTCTTTAAAAATATTAATAAAAAGCTTGCCTTTACAATGCAGTTTTTGAAAATGGGAAAACACCGTGAGCGAGGAACACACTGTGCACCATACAACACAGTACTTAGCGAAATAAACAAACAACTAAGAATTAAACGAACAACTCAGAAATAAACGAATATTTCAGAAATAAAGCAACCTCGGAATTAAACCAACCAATAACACAATAGTTTTCGAACACTTTTACCCGGCATCAATTGCTCACTGATAAATTGATAAGTTTTTGACATTGTCATGATGACGAAATAAGTTTACATTCAAGCTAAATAAATTCATCGCTATTAACATTTACAAGTCAACTGTGAAGGGGGAAATTTGTAATGATCTATCAAAGCCTTTACAAATATTTTGTTCATGCTTGTAATAAAAATCGACATAACAATTACCAGGAAGCTGTTAACGAGAGGCACTTATTGTTCCCTTGGGACTTATCACTTCTGAACCTGGCATATTATGTTATTCAATGCCAATATTAACGAAAAGGACGATAATTGTACGTAAACAACTAGCCTTGGAAATAGTTTTCATCTTGAACCTCAACTCTAGTAATTTACTGCACGAGTCTCGAAAACTAATTTTTTTTTCCCAGCAAACTCGAGCGGTAGGAATGAGGTCAAAAATATCCAGACCACAAAGGTCTTTGGACCATAACGGAGTAAGCAATAGGTTGACTGGGTACCCTGTGGTCACGTTCAAAAGACCATGCAAGTCTGGCGACGATTAGGTCACCATTGAGCTTCCGGGCACATTTAAGCCATCGGCTAATGTGTGATTAAGCAATTTTAGATGATTTTTATTTTTGTTACATCACTTGTTTCCACACCAAAACAACTTTGGTGGAATGGCTACATTTTAAACTAACAATTTATAATAAGTAAAATTAAAATAAAATCAGGAAACTAATAAAAATGAAGAAACCCTGCTCAACATCATATCGCTGTGGGCGGCTGGGCGGTCCAGTGGCTGGCTACCTTTTAGCCACTGGACAGCCCAGTCGCCCAAAGCGATACACTGTAACAAGCGGTGGGAAACTCTCACCAGCTTATGCTTGTAGAAAAAACGCCACATCAAAATAAAACATAGTCATTGGTACGCGCTGGTCAAGTCAATGGCAATCATCATAGATCATTATTAATTTCCTTCTGACTGGTTAAATGTTAATACGGTTGAAATTATTTAGCTTTAATGTAATTTTCGTTCATCTTCATGGTAATGTCAAAAACGTATGACTAAGCAACTGATCAGCATTGATTGAGCATTAATGCCAGGGATAAGCCTTCAAAAACTATTGTGTTCATCCTTAAAAAAAATAATCAACATAAAATTACTGGTAGCCGTTAATGAGATGCACTTTTATTGTTCCCTTAGGACTTATCACTTCTAAACCTCACACATTAAGAGAGGTTTGCGAAAACACCATGTGAAAATCTCTTTTAACCGGTGGTTAACGACTCAACATTTCGATCAGTATGCTCTGATCGTCTTCTCCTGAAGACGATCAGAGCATACTGATCAAAACGTTTAAAGACGATCAGAGCATGCCGTGATCGAAACGTTGAGTCGTTAACCACCGGTTCTTTTCAGAACCTACCCCACTCAAAAGAGATTTTCACAAACCTCACTTAGTTATACTTCCACCGTGCAAAGTTTCAAATCCTATTAAATGACAATATTAACGAAAAGAGACGATAAATGTATCGTAAACAACTAGCCTTTGAAATATGTTTCAATTTGAAGCGGATTCTAGTAATTTACTGCAAGAGTCTTGAAAACTTAATATCTTTTCATTCGCTTCGTGAAAACAAGTCATTTTGGGGTAATCATTTTGCAAATTACACTAACAATAATCCTGCCCCCCCCCCCCTCAAAAAAGAGAGATTTATGTGCCAAATCGTGTCTGTGCTTGTACGACAGAGCATTTAAGCGGGCCCGGACCATATACCATTATGGCTTTGCGCTCTGCTCACGTCAATTGTCCTTAGAAAAATCAGCACCTCTTTGCGAAAATTCGTTCTCGCAGGCCTGGTAGAGGTCCGTGGGGGGGGGGGGGGGGGGTGTAGCTCGGATACCCTCCGTATCATCGATGGTTTGTAGAGGCATTCCGTGACAATACATGCGACAAGGTCTGGTAAAACGTTATTGTGAACGTGTACACTAATGTACAGCAGCCACTGCATGTGTATGAAACCCTTCCTCCACTAAAGAAACACTTGTTAGTATAATATCAAATTGAAAGTAGAAATTGCACCACGTCAGCCAAGAATATCCGGCAATTGTGCAGCGGACGGTTGTTTGGGAAACCCCTATAGCGTTGACTGTTATTGTGTTTCGGTGTGGTACTTTCGAGCAGTACGCTTGCGGTAACCTTAAAGTGAATGTTGAAAGCTATATAACAAGGTTTGTTATTCATTTGTGACTTAAAGTTTCACCCATTTGAAAATGTCTGAGCTGACATCCATAGTTCAACCTGTTTTTTCTCCCCTCTAGAATAACAATGCGCATAAATATTGTCATTGCTTCCCATGTATTTCCGATGGTGTACTTCTCCTTTAAAAAAGTTCGTTGCCTTTTTCAAGGCTTGAGCACTTTGCATAATGAAGCTTTGTATGAAGAGCCAAAGACCGTGATAAAAAAAAACCCCAAACGCGGTACGTCATTGACAGAACGTCTGTACGTGATCGATTCAGTTCAACTCCAGTCTGTCCACGCCGGCCTGACCGAGAACCCGGATAAGTGATTTTCCCACGGTGTAGGTAAGTCTTCTTGGATGCAACCTGTTGCGTAGAATTTTTATGATTTTATTCCAACACTCAATGACATGAATGGACTATGTGACAAGACAGGAATATACTCAGAAGTTAAGTTTCACTGAGAAGGACAAGGGTTTTTGATTCTTTGGTATTCAATCGGACTTATGGACAGAGTTTTAAAAGGCATCGATCTTCAAAGTGAAACTTGACCTTGATTAGTTTGTTGCTGTATTTCTATCCAAGGTTTTTCCGCTGCAGCTTTTTCTGGACGATATTCTCCGGTGAATCAAAGTAACTTGACAAAATGAGTGAGCCAACCAACGAGACCCAGCCTGGGGAGGAGACCATCCAAGAAGAGACCCCGGTAGTTGTTGTAGGTATGTTGTGTTTTAACTCACGGGCTTGTCTGTTCGTAGAATAATAGTTAGCTGCACTCAATCCCCGTATAGTAGAAGTTCCAAACAGTAAAGTTTACCTTTTTACCTTTTTTCACCCATTCTTCTTGGAACTTTTAAGTACCCACATTTTATAGAGCAGGCTCGTAACTTTTGACACTATGTTTAAGGTATAAAGCTGAAATTTTATTTGGGAGTTTTGCAGACACCAGGAGCCATACACCGTTTTATAGGCCGAGATACCGTGCGGAATAGCTATGTAGGCCTTATTAATGAACGAAAATGTCCGCCCCCACCTCAACAATCGGTTCCTATATTATGTCGATTTAAGCACATCAGGGACGTTCACGTTCACGGCGTTGTTGTTTTTATTCTTCGAAAAATGAACTCTCAATATCACAAGTTGGTTGCATTATACAGAAGTTGTATTGGTGTGATTGTTGAATCCGGAATGGATGTAGAATTACTGTGTGCTCTTCCAATCCTTGATGATGAATTAGTATATACCTTACACTGAACTCTATTGCCCCTGATCTAGGCCAGGGTGCCCCTTCAAAAGTTTCCCAAAGACTTTAAGAATTTCCAATGGAAGTGCCCTTTGCAACTCAAAGATGAAATTCCATGCTGTACCTGCTTTAAATTTAGTAGGCCTATCCTAAACAAGAAAGCATCGACAAGTGTAACTTTAAAATCGCTCATTTTTCCCATCTAAGTCCGTTGCGATGTCGTAAATTTTTTTTTAAGTCAAGCAAAATAAAACGCAAAACTACACTTTGACTTTCAATTAGAACCAGCAGCAACTGAAGTAGACGAAGTGATTGCGGAGACGGACGAAGCAGTGTGCGAGTCTGCGCCAGAGACACCGACCAAAGAGAAGAGAGGGCGGCGAACTGTCCACACCAACAACGGCCATCAGTTCAGATCAACTTCTTTCAAACAACCACATTTTTGCTCACACTGCAACAAATTCATCTGGTAATTTTTGTTATCCTATAACCCGGAAAGCGTTTGGCTTTGAAGTCACACTAGCGCTAGAACGTATTCCTTCGAAATAGAGTTGATGTTGATAACAATGGCCTCGATGAAAGTTTCATTACTTAGGCCTATTTCGAAGTTTGGAGTTCAGAGATAAGTCATTTTAGGCATATTAGTTCCATTTTTATACATTTTGAATTATATTTAAAAGTACAATTTAACATTCAACTTAAACCTGTGAAGTACATGATTTGGTATAGTTGGCTCGAAATATTCTATATAATACACAGAAAACTAAAAACAGACTTTTGTTTCAAAACAGTTCACCACCATTGTCAACATTGTTTGTTATTTTATAGTTTGCCTGTTTTTTCCTTAAAGATGAACAAGAAATGTTTATATCGTCACAATTATTCAATGCATGAAGCAAATATTTTCACAATCATCACAGATATTGATATAAAGGACAGTTACAATGAATTGCCTGTTGATTTGTTTTATTTCAGGGGTATTTGGTCCCAAGGATACCAATGCAAAGGTAAGTCACACCTTGATAAGAAAAACATTCGTCCTAAACCATCAAAAAAACAAACCACTGCGAAGCACGTCCTTCATTTTGTATTGTTGTTTGAATTGTTCGTTATGGCCGTACAGGCATGTGAGTTTGTGTGTGTTTAATTTAAAGGTAGGATTGGTACAGCTGACAAAATATAGTGGCAGATAGTGTTCATGTTTTGTGGGATCAACCATGAAATAACATAACAAACCTGTGAAAGTTTGGGCTTAATCTGTTTTGTGAGTCCGGAGAAAATAGTGAAAAACCAGGCACAAATTTCAGCTTAGTTGTAACAATCGAATTTAGCTGTCGCGCTTTTGTTGCTTTAAGGTTTTCAGTTTTCTCAAATATGACTTTAAATCATTTCAGAGGCGAATACTTCACATGAAAAAATGGTTCTAGCAGGCTATGAACTTTACAATCAGTAAAGCTTCACACTAAAAATTTAACAATGATGGTTTTGCCATTACCAATCCTGTATAATATCGTTAAGGGATTTGCTACCATATTTGAACATGTAATATTTTTACCCGAACTGCATTGAACCGGTTGGTTCAAGTTCGTTTGACCTTGGCTTTATAATAAAGAAAGGAAGTGGCGGAGTGTTTATTTCTTGTCTTTTATGTCGTCATTATCTAAATATAGTGTGCGGCGTGGTGGTTCACAAGCGATGTCACAATCAGATCATTCCGCCATGCCCTATCACCGCTGCCGAAGAAGAGGTGAGGCAATAAAGACCCGTTTATCATCAGTAATAATTTATGAAACACTTATACGGCCCGCAGTTGTACTAATTGACATGTTATCATAAAGAAAACAATTAACTTTGAGATTTCATTTGAGAACAGTGAACTCTCGAAGCTGTTGTTTTTCCTTTCGTCTCTCCTATCGTGGAATATATTGAACGGACTAAAATAGTGTTGTATTCAAAGTTTAACAACGTTGTTTTTAGAATGCAAACAGTGTTTGGGATGATTTTCTGTCGCTCGTCATTACTATGGGCAGAACTTTTAAACTCTATTTCATTACACTGGCATTTCGTTTGCTTTGATTTTTTCTTCTTCACGAATACCTGCAAATAATATTTTGAAATTCGAGAGTGCGCAAAAACAACTTCCTTATGCTCAATAGTTCATAATATCAAGCATTAGTCATTTGGTCAAAACAACTATCAGTTTCCGGTCTGACAGCAACGAAAGATTAAATACATTATGAAAAAAACAAGGTGTTTGTTTTTGCACTGACTCATCCGACTTATCAGTTTAAGCAACTAAATATGAATAAAAACGACACGCTCGCACGTACCGATTCCCATGTTACCTTGGTTCACAAGTTGTGTTTAATCTGTTGTTTGATATAGTTTGATAGTTGTATCGTTGGCTTGTTGATTCTTATCAATTCTGCATGTACATTGTCTGACCCTTCCCTGGAGGTCATCATTGTCTGACAAAACGGACGGGAAGGAGAATGGTAAACACGTAGACCTTCGCAGCATTGAACTTCACCCGCGGGTGTTGCAATTTATTGCTGCAGTTGGCAAATAGCCCGTAAACTTAACAACACACCCGCTGTGAAAATGTGCCGTTGTGAATACGCGAAAATTCATTTTTTCCCCCTTCTTCTTCCTCAAGTGGAATGCGAAAAAATTCACAAATCAGAATGACCAGAAATAACACAGAGTTAGCGCTCGAACCCTTGCCACACACCCATGACTGAGTCAATATTGTTCACTTGTTGACTTCTGAAATTCATATCTGTAAAGATATTCTGAAAAGATTTTAACAGTATTGTAGTCTAACATTGCTTTTTGAAAGGTTTATTTTATAATAGTGTATTTGACATAATTTTTCGGATGAGTAAAATCATTCTCACCCACTAGTTTTCATTTTAAAGGTCATAGCTTTGGTAATGATCAAAACAATAATTGACATGTTAATTTCAACTGTGTCTTACACTGTCTCTTGTGTATACATGTTGGTTTGTAAGACATTAATATCTCTAATGACTTAATGTATAATATGTCGAGCTTATAACTATTTAGTTTGGGATAACAAAATTCGTTAAATGTTCCGATCAGCTTGAATGTATCATGCCTTATTTAGTTGTGAATGTTTCTTTACGTCGACGGTTCAGTTCCACCCCCTGCATTCGCACCAAACTACACGTGGAATGCATATTTCTATAGAATCCTGCTCCATTGACATAACATTGAGGGAATTGTAAAGTGTGTCTGTGTAAACTGTGCGGGCGCATCGCACTATAAATAATCTCCCCATACCAACCAATGCTAAATGCTAAATACTCAAAACTACTCAAAAATATTTAAAAGTATCTCAGCCTCTTGAAAACAAACCAAACATAGTTTATGACAACTAAACTTCATTCTTCTTTTCATTGTTTGGGTATGTTAGCCGTTTAGCTTTTGCGCTAGGCTCACCCATTTTGAACAACTTAATTTTGAAAAACTAGGCCTACCCAACACCTTTTAGCAAAAAAAGGGACAATTTTAGAGGGCTAGTGTAACGACCCTAAATGTTCCAGGTTGGCAGTCAACAACACCAGGAGCACAATATTGGACACATTTTCAACAATTCATAAAAGCCACGGCCTTCACATCTTTGATTTACAGAAAGAGTTGTAGGTTTACATCTTTATTATAATGAGGCTCCGCGCATGAGTTTCTCTCTATAGTGTGGTGCACCGGTCTGACTCGAATCTGTTGTAACTATGTTTCTATGTTAACAGGATAAGCAACCGCACAAGCTGAAGGTGAACAATTACTTCAGGCCCACATTCTGTCGTCATTGCGGCTCACTACTTTACGGATTTATCCACCAGGGGTTGAAATGTCAAGGTAGGTACAGCAGCAACCAAATACGTGGATTTGGCTGCGTTTACGGTCAGATCACCTAGTGGCAAATTGCTTAGTACCTTTCTCATAAGCACAAATAAGCAGGACACCAGTCACATTTGTGGAATGGTATTTTGGCTGGTAACCTTTTCTGGTAAGTACAGATTTATTGTGCTTAGGCAACATTTTTTCTCCTTTAGTTGTTGTTGCTCTAAGCAGCTCTATGAAATTGGGCCCTGTTCTCAAACAGGCAGCCAACGGCCGCATCCATAGAGTCGCTTCAATGGACCTATTGATATTACAAGACACTTATTCTAGCTGTTTGTCAGCTGACACTGTCTTGAGTGCTTTTCTGTGGTGCCATACCGGCGAAATCATCAACTACATTCGTCGACGGGAATGTGTTAGGCCTACTCTGCAGATTTTAGAACGGAGACCAAAAGTTTGATCAGTAACAACGACGTGACCACGACACCGGCGCTGGTGGTTTTTTATTATTGATAACACATTCATTGATGAATGTGGTTCTGACAATAAAGTGTTACTTTATTAAACTGTCACTATTATTGCATAGCGTCTTACTGTCGTTTTGTTTATCGCAGACTGCAAGATGAACTTCCACAAGCGATGTGGCAAGAACATTGCCCCGAACTGCATCACCCACGCCACTCCAGCGGCCTCTTAAACACAACGCAAGTCAAGTTTGCCGGTTAAGATGACGTCAACGTTTGCGGTACGACGTTAACTTTACTCGAACAAACATGGATTTTCTACATGGGCAAGGTACACTTTAACAAGATGAACTGTTAGAGCGAAATTATTTTCGAGTTACGAGTTCGCATTCATCGTTAATGAAATTCATTTTGATACTTCAAGAAATGGCTCAACTTTTTAGTGCCCTTTACGAAATCACGGCTTTGGCTTTAGGCTCCGGCGTGGACTGCGTCAGTAATTTTAAAAACGTGCATATTTCGGTGCGGAAACTTCAAGCAGGTGGATGGTGCCTGAGACGGAGCCGAATCATGAGCCTTGATTTCGAAAACGGCCCTTAGATGTAGCGTTTTATAACATATATGGCCCGTATGAAAAACACACACACTCACACACACTCAGTAGAATGATAGTATTTTGTACTCGTTTTCATTGTACACATGTTATGAAAAACGGTTGCCAGTATAGTTTGCCCTCAATATTTAGACGCTTTGATAACGTTAATATATTCATTCAGTTCAGTCTGCCGTCTAGAAAATCCTTAGAAAGGAATGTGAACTTCCTTGAAGCTGGGTTTCACAAAGAGCGGGACTTTTTAGGGGGAAAAAAAAGATGCCAATCGCTTAAAGCAATAGTTTTGAATACTGTATTTTTCTAACTGTTTAATGCTGGGTTCTAATCTGAACTGTTGACGCAGCTAGCTGTGGGGAGAGTCAATGAGCTCGGTTGTGTAGGCCTAGCTGTTACAAGTGGGTTTGGGATGTTTTATTAATATACGGAGTAATTATTTACAGAGAGGGTTTTTTTCGACGCCCACATTTCTGATATATCTTGATCCGTATGTAGAGACTTTAATGTTATGCCGGGCCGCAGTCTTATTAACACAGTTTTTGGAAATTTTTGGCCTAATGAAATTGGACCCTAGTTATTGCTTGCAAGCTTGCGCGTGTGCTTAGTGTATGGTTGCTACCTTGTTTAGTAATTAATCACTAGGCTGTTTGTTTGTTCGTTGCTGTTGTTGTTGTTGTTGTTGTTCGTTTGTTGCTTGCTTGTGTGTTATTGATGAGTTGTTTTTCGTAAAATGCTGTTTGATTGTTTATTTGTTTGTTTTTTATTGTTTTATTTTAACTGTGAATGTGAATTCTTGTGGGTCGTAAATTTGTACTTGCGAAATTATCAACATAGTAACTTGTTGTTTGATAATATTATTCAAATTTGTTGTGCTTTTGCTTTGTAAGTACGTAAACCACCCTCGTTTTATTGTTCGTGGTAAAAGTCAACACCCTCATCGACCATCCAAGTCTATGTTTTGTACCAGGTGTTAGTTTACCTCCAGAGTAAATGTGAGAAATGCCTGTTTTATCTGAAAATCAGAAACACCCATGTGGGACTAGACCTAATCTGAAGTCAAACAAACAGCTTTATTGATAATAATTGAAACTGGTTATAATTACCAGTTTAGCTATCCTGATTCGAACGATTCAGTACCACGGATAAGGAAAATTATTATATACCATAGGTGCCGACGATTCTCTTTTTAAAAAGATATCCTTCCATCTTTTCCCGTATAATAAACACGCCCAATAAACAAACCACGGCGTGGTTAATATTTCACTGCATCTACAAAATGTCACCCGTGACTTTAAAAGAAGAAGTCAACCGTTTTTTCAGCTTGTTGTATTTTTGTGTTTTTCAATGATGTAGGCTTCGGCCTATAGATAACATTCTTTTATGTTGGTTTAGCCAGTTTAAGCAAAATCGAGTTTATGAAAATTTAAATAATGTTATTTTTTTATTTTATAGAAACAGGTTGTGAATAATGTTGCTGGTCACTTTGTAAAGACATAATTATTATTATTAAGAATTGTTATTGTTTGTTGTTCATTTTATTTCGTAAAAAATGTTTTATAAGCTAAATAATAATAGGAGTCTTTGTTATTGTATTTCCGCTGCGTGAATATATTCTAAAAATTTTACTGGAAAGTCGTGTTGTTTAAAAGAAATGTTTTGTTCGTTCAATGTAGCCTGAGCTTGTAAAAATAAATAAATATTGTATTTTTGGAAAGATGAACAATTAACAGAGGATTGTGTTTGTTTTGTTGTTGTAGAGGGTTTTTTTTTTTTTGGGGGGGGGGGGTTTCTTCGGTTTTTTTCAATTTTTTATTCTCGTGTGATGATCGCCCAAAAATTACGATCGAAGGGGAAGTTGAAAGGCCTTAGGTTTCCATGGCATCCGTTTCCTTTCGACTCAGATGGATCCGGATTGGCGAATCCAGACTGGCTGGCAACCTGTGCTTGATATCCAATTGTCTGCAGTCCCCTTATTAGCATTTTTTTTAAGGTACACTATAAGAGTGCACTGTTTTGCTTTGGCTGCATGCAGACAAATTTACCCAAACCAAATACAGTGCCCAAGTAACATGACCACCATACCTCCAAAATGGTTAATTGCGTTGATTTGAGGCAGAAGAGACCGTATATAGGCTATAGGGGAAGAGTTCTTGTTCATGCTGATCTTTACGGGATCGAGAATGGGATCTTTTGCCAGATGAATATTCAGTTTGTGGTTCTTTGTTTCGTTTCTTCAACGTTTAACATCGTGGGTCCATCAGCTCAATCACTTAACACACATTAATTATAGGTCTATGCTATTTTTTAAACACTAGACCTTAAAACAAAATTTTGAGAAAGATATTGGGTGTGGCATTCCTGGAGCTTCCTATTCTTAGAAACACAATGAAACATTTATCTTCAAAATCCTCTCACAGTTTCACCGTCAATATTGGTCACATCTTAGGAGCAAAACAACCAACCTGTCAACGGTGACTAAAAAGGGTTGCACGTGGAGGGGCGGGGCTATAGGTGGTTCTAAATTTCCTCAAATTTAATTGGACGAAAGTTCCACAAGATGGTTGTCTAACCCGTGTTTGTTTTGTTTTGTTTTGTTTTTTTTATCTAATGACTTATTTGAAATTAAAAATTTTATTTTGCCCTTTTCGAAACTACGTACTGGACTTGGGCTGCGGCTTAGTTTCGTCCACCTGTTTGTAGCCCGGCCATACCGGAAGCGCACGTTTTCAAAATAACGACTGAGCCTGCATTCGAAACATTGGTTTCGAGAACGGACCACTTTTATGTCTTCAGGATTGTTATTAGCGGTAGAGGGCGCCTTTTCATATAGGAAATAAAACAACATGGCGCCCCCCAATCAAGCAAGTGAAACAGATCTGTATGAAATACTCGGGGTTCTTCCAGAGGCTACACCAGTCGAGGTTAGTAAATAATGTTAATTACATTGGTTGCAGAAGAATCGGTATTTCAGATTGGCCCAGTGATTTCTTCCCTGCCATTCACATGTGGAGTCCGTGGACCCAGGTTCGAATACTGCAGTCAGTGGAACTGAAGTTACACATGCAATGACTGCAGTGCTGGCTAGCTGCTGCCAGTGCTAGTGCCATGCCATGACAGACTGCATGCACACACTGCACTCACTGGGCAATGGGCATGCTGGGACCCATATAAAATAGTGCCAATACGCTGGACTTCCTCCGCTTCCTGGCCCTACGCCCAAGTTACCTTCAGGAGGTATAAACAAATTTTCTTATAGAAACCCAAGTTTTTATGCCGAGATTTCCCTCCCGTAGCTCAGTAATATAAATTTAAACATTAGCCCTGGACTGGAAGTGGATAGGATATACTCCTAGAACTATTCGGTTCGTTCCGCTATCGTCTCCCCGACCCTCATAGGTCATCATGTACAAAGTCCTATTCGAAATTTTTTCCCCTTCACGTTTATGCACCTGGACTTCTCTTTTGAAAATGGAGCTCGCCAAAATTAGGCTCTATGTATTCATTGTTTTCACAGTGAGCTCGGGGTGGGTCCAGAAAATCCACTCCGCAAAAAAAAGGTGCAAAAAATGATAAATTCCCATCGTTATTCGGAATTGTCACCTTCCGACAACAAAAATGGCCGTCGTCGCTTGTATCAATGGTATGCTGCGCGCAACGCTGGTTCACAATAACCAACGGTTTACGTATAAAATTAAAAGATAAGCCATTGATTATTGAGGACCAGTGTTGCGCACAGAATACTATTGAATACCAGCTTAAGGCATGTCGTGGACCAGCGTTGCACGCAGCATACCAGTGATACAAGCGACGGCGGCCATTTTTGTTATCGGAAGGCAACGATTCTGAATAAACGATGGGAATTTATCATTTTTTGCACCTTTTTTGTGCGGAGTGGATTTTCTGGACCCACCCCGAGCTCACTGTGAAAACAATAAACACATAGAGCCAAATTTTGGCGAGCTACGTTTTCAAAAGAGAAGTCCAGGTGCATAAACGTGAAGGGGAAAAAGTTTCGAATAGGATTTTGTACATGATGTCTTTGATGACCTATGAGGGTCGGGGAGATGATAGCGGAACGAACCGAATAGTTCTAGGAGTAGATAGGATGAATACCGGACACTTCGGCACCTCGCAAACTCGGCACCCACAAACTCGGCACCTTGCAAACTCGGCACCTTGCAAACTCGGCACCCACTCGGCACCAAGAATGTCGGCACCATACAAACTCGGCACCGGCCTTTTTTTCCTAACAAACTCGGCACCTAGCAATCTCGGCACCTGTTCTGTAAACCCCACATGGAGATGTTAAATTAAACAAAAGAAAGTTAAGAATGCTTAATGTGTATTAACGTATTTAATGTATTTTAAAATATGTTTTACCTTTTTTGTTAAGTTTACGTCTGGCATAATTGACCGCTATCACAAAATGTCCCACAAATATTTTAATTTATGATTCTGCACGAGACTTTTGCCTAAGCCGAAACCTAAAATCACTCTTGGAGTTTAATGCAGAACTTTGCACCATTCTGAAGTTTCTTGAAGGATATGGATAGTAAACTATGTTGGTGCTATCCCATCCAGTGACGCTGTATCTGTTGAATTGTTGTAATTTGAAAAATGTATTTGTGATAATACAATTCCAAATGTGGTAACTGTGCTGGACTATATCCACTTGTGTTAAATAACTGGGAAGTGGTGGGAAAATAGTTTAACCGAGATAGTGTGACCTTTTTTGACCATGTGGGTGAATCTGTCCCCCCGGACACAATGCCGGACAACTTTACCTGACAGTTAAAAACTTCCTCATTCCAATTCAATTAAAAAGTCACATTTATTTACATCATTCATGAAATATTTTAAACCATCCATAACAAAAGAGAGCGATTTGTTTGAAGAAGTATTCTTGAATCCAGTTTTACAAAACAGAAAATAAAATAAGAATGCAGGCCTCAAACTAGAAGCCAGAGGGCTCGTGGTGGGTGCCGAGTTTGTATTTGTGCATGTGCCGAGTTTGTGGGTGCCGAGTTTGCTAGGTGCCGAGTTTGTGGGTGCCGAGTTTGCAAGGTGCCGAGTTTGTGGGTGCCGAGTTTGCGAGGTGCCGAAGTGACCGGTACCCGATAGGATATATCTACTCCTAGAACTATTCGGTTCGTTCCGCTATCGTCTCCCCGACCCTCATAGGTCATCATGTACAAAATCCTATTCGAAACTTTTTCCCCTTTGTTTCTATATTTAAGTTTTTGGATTGGACTTCTGTCATAGACACTAGGTCAGTGAGAATACACAAAACTTGTCGAGCTCATTTGATTTGATTTGATCTCAAGATGCCAGATCAAATAAAACTTTCAGTTATTTGTATGATCAAACTGGAAATGATTTTAAGCTCGGCATTTATTTTTAATACCAGCACTGTGAAGATTTTAAAGTAGTGAAGCTGTGTCTTTTATCACCTCTATCCAAAACTTTTTCCAAAACAGATCAAGAAAGCTTACAGGAAGAAAGCCCTAACATGCCATCCGGACAAAAATCCAGACAACCCTGCAGCAGGTAAAGTTAAACATCTGTGGATATTAAACTAGTTATGACTATTATTCTCTATGGCCTCATTTTGGTCACATTGACCTTGAAGAGAATCGGAAAAAAAGATTACTGCAACTGCAAAACAGTCTAAAGCCATGATGATTAAACTCTGAGGCGTTGTGTTAGCCAGATGGCCATCTACAGTGTAGGTGTTGCTTGGACCTCCCTGTTTTGAGTTTGAGCACCTCACTTTTTATAAGTCAATCATACACATAGTTCAGGGTTTCTGCGGATCCTTAAAAAGTATTAAAAAGTCTTAAATTGAACTATCCAAATTAAAGGCCAGAAAAAGCAATAAAAAGTATTAAATTCAGTCATTTGAGGTCTTAAAAATTTGGATGAAGCGTGTAATGAATTTCCTATCAACTCAAAGAGAACGAAATAACGCTGCATGTAAAAAAGTAACAAAATATGAGTAGTAAGTTGAAGCTGGTTCTCCCTTACTTTATTATTCACTTCTTTTTGGTCTTAAATTTTGTTAAGTGAAGCATTAAAAGGGTAAAAAAAAAGTCTTAAATTTGACTTTATAAAAGTGTGCAGATACTCCGTAGTTATTTTCATAAAGAATTTTTATGCCCTACTGTTCAGTAAACACAAATTGGATGCCCTTTTCCCAAAGTGTCAGCTCAAATCATGTTTCGAAGGCATCCAAACTTCACGTTGATCACTTGATGTGTTCTCATTCTCTAAACAGCCAAGCAGTGGGAGGAGCTCGCTAATGCTCTGCAAATCCTCACAGATTCTGAAGCCAGAGTAAGTTTCCTTTTACAGAATTTAAAAATTGCACAAAACTTCTTTTTATTATCAGTTGATGAAAGGTTGACAAGGGTTTCTTTTTTTTTCAGACCAATCACTAAAACTTGAAATAGCGTAATGAAGACACAATGTTTGAACACATTGAGTATCATGCACTGTCACGTAAACAGAATTCTTTGAAACTTAAATTATTAACACTCGGCGCTCGCTCACATTCCATTTCCCACTTTTTCGACTTCTTACAACCTCATCCCTGTGCTTGAGAGTAGGGTAAAGTTAGATTTCACAGGGGAAAAATAGTTTTAGTATGAACTCCATAATCAGTAAGCTTTCAGACTAAAATCAAGCATAGTGCAATTAAAACCCAGTGACTGTAAGTCGATCAATGTTTTGGGATTCTCTTCAATGAATTAAATTTCTGGGTAAATTTTGACAATGTTTTTATTCTTATTTGCCACAGGCTGCCTATGATAAAGTTTTAAAGGCAAAGAAGGCAGCTGAGTTGAGAAACAGAGCTCTCGAGAGTAAAAGAAGGAAAGTCAAAGAAGGTCAGAAAACAGGAAGACAGTGCAAATATTCTACTCAATTTTCGTTGAATCTTCATTATCTCTTGAGTTGTTGCTCATGAATCATAAATAGAGTTCCTGTGCACGTTTCAGCAGCAGGATATTGGCACGTTTTACAATTTTATGTTTTTATTTTCGTGTCTTCCGATTACTTCTGATACTCAAACTAAGGAGCTCTTCATAATCACTTATTGGGCTTGTGTTTTGGAATTAGAAAAGTTTCATGTTAACATTGGTTTCTTTGTCGTACTATCATATGAAAAGCATGAACTGAATATCATTTGAGTATTGTATTTTATCATTATCCATGCCTATGCGTACAATTATGTAGACTGCTTTTGTCAGTAAGGACCTTGCAAATTCTTACCAATACAAACACCTCACTCATGTCATCACCCTTACTCATAAGTTTCTTCCTTTTTCATGCCTTTTTTTTAAAATCTTGCTAAATGGGTGAAATTATGGGGGGGGTACTTCATGTAAATTAACAATCGTTAACTTTTGCAAAACTACTTGTACTTAAAAACTTTTCTTTTTCAATGCTTTGTTTTGCCCTTTTTAGATATTTTGTTTTCTTTGTGCATTTGAACTTCCTTTTAGTTCAGTTTTTGTTTAATTACTTGGCTGCTATCTGTACTCTTTACATAGGTATTTTTTTAAATTGTATTTTAATTATTTTTATTGCCAAGGTTTCATAGTTTTTATTGTGAGGTGCTTTGGGGTATTTTACATAAAGCACCATATGAATGACTTTTTACTAAGTAAGGTTTGCGGTAACACCATGTGAAAATCTCTTTTGAGTAGTGTAGGTTCCCTGAGGTTCTGAAAAGAACCGGTGGTTCAGAACCTACACTATTCGAAAGAGATTTCCACATGGTGTTACCGCAAACCTTACTTAGTTATACTTCCACCATGCAAAGTTTCAAATCCTACTGAATGACTTTTTGTTATTATTATTATTATTATTATTGTTATTATTATTAACATCCATTTTAAGATGATGTGATTCAAGCATGGTCCCTCTCTCGACAGATCTTGAGGCTAGAGAGGCAGCATACAGAGAAGAGCAACTGAGTCAGAGCGGTCAGGATGCCGCACAGAAATTGGCACAAGTGGTAAGGCAATTAGGATGCTACCCAATGAATAAACTATGATAAACACTGCTTCCTCAGTGAGTGCCCTGTTTGTCACAAATTCATTTCACAAATCTTACCAAAGAAACAAAATTTGGCGTGTCGTGGCCGAGCGGTTCAGAGCACAATTTCAGCGTGTGGGTTCGAGTGTCAGTTGTGGCACTTGTGTCCTTGAGCAGCGTTCTCCCTTAACAGTGGTTAAGGGAGCCAGTTAAAACACCAGAGGACCAGTCAAAATTCTCGCCAAGTGGTCCAGCTGGATAGTTCATTGTTGAAAAGCATCCCTATTTAATGTAAATGATGGACAAGTGCAAAAGCTGACATACCAGTGAAATGAAAAGCTAACTTGCCCTGCTGGCTGGTCACTGAAAAAATAAAGGGCAAACCCTGTTGAGCAAGATATTTGACCATAGCTGCTTTGTTTGGGTGGGACATAAAGCCATAGGTCCAGTGTGTTCAGATGCTTTGTCCTTCGGTTGGGACATTAAGCCATAGGTCCAGTGTGTTGTGTAGTGCACGTGGAAAAACCCAGTTACATGTATTGCTAAAAGAAGGGGGGTTTGCCTCTGTGTTTCTGGCAGTGGCTGCTGGCAGTGGCTGCTGAATGCACCTTGCAAACCTTTATAAGGTGCATTATAAATGGGTTTCATAGTTCAACAATTTTGCGCCTATTATTTTAACGACAGGTATGTTGATTAAATTAGTAAACCGTTACAAGGTGCTATATAAGTAGGTCTCATAGCTCAAAAACGTTTAAGCACTTGTTATTTTAACAATAGGTGTGTTGAAACATAACTGTCATTAAAGCAATAAGTGCTTTGAGACCCCTATATTTACACCGCTATGTAAAAACTAATTTATTAAAATTATTTTGTGTGTTGTTGTTTTTATGATTAAAAAGTAATGCGAATATGGGGTCTGTGGTAGGACACTCCGGATTTTGCGATTCGCTAGGGGTGGCAGCAGACCTCTACACGTATCTTGGAAATCCATTGATCTTGGAAATGTGCGCATGCTCAGAATTTAAATCAGTTGACAATTACCTCGCAGGCTTTGATTTTTTCGCTGTTGAAGACGCACAACAATTTTCCTCTGCTAAGGGGCACTTTTGAGAGGAAAAGGTCAAATTGTACTGGAACAGCAAAAACACAGGGCACCACTGGAATTGCTGTGGATGCCGTTGGCTAATTTGAGGCCTGACCTGGTATATCCGCTGTCGTCTTGCCAGCTTCTGGAGGTTCATCTCTTTGGGTGACAAAGAGGACCACCTTAGACATTTCAATGAGAGTTTTGATTGTACTTTTCAGATCAAGAAGTTACAAGAAGAGGGTTCCAGGGTCCTGGCTGAGGAGCAGAGACTACTGAAGGAGCAAATCAGGACTGGCAGCAACCAAACACAGGGTGATGGTAAAAAACAGTTTGCCTTCTCTTCTCAAACGGTGTTCAATTTTTAGCTTCTGCACAAGGCACCAAGATGTTCTGAAAATCCGGACAAGATTACAGAATTGTTTTTTTTTCTTAATCCTCCGCTCATTTAACAATCTTTTTGTCAAGATTATTCACTTATTTTTGGTTTTAAATTTTGTTAAGGGTAACATTAAAAGGGTCTGGAAAGGTCTCTAACTTGACTTTTTGAAGCGTGCAAAGCTTTCAGAGGAAACAACTTGTTTACTCAACGAATGATTACTCAACTCTGCATGACTTGTAACTCAGACTCGAGTCTGACTCGAGTCAACTCAGATGTGAGTCCGACTCGAGTCTTTTGTGGTGACGTGGATTCAAGGATTGAGCACGTGAAACTGTACCTTGTCTTTAACTACTGGTTTGTTTTTTTGTTCCTGAAGAGATTAGCATTCTGTCATAATTTTGTTGTCTGAATAGATGATCCTCCAAGACTGAAAATCAAATGGAAAAGCAAGAAATCTGATGATACCAATGGTGGTTACAATTACGATGTCTTACACAAAGCCTTCCAAAAGGTAACGTGGATGTTCAATGAAAGACCGAGTGCTCTCATTTTAAAAGGAAAATATCCTACAACAACAAAACTTTATCTGACAAATGGAAAGTTGATGCTCTTTGTTTATTTCATGAAATAACAGATTAAAATGGATGTGCTGAAAAAATAGTAAGAAATTGTGTAGGATGATGTTAGTTAAAGAGACAACATTAATGAAATGTTTTTTAAAATTATTGAAAAAGTGTTTGATCAAAAGCAATTTACTTGAAGATGATGTTGTTTGAATGGAAGTGTTTCCACATGATTAGCACAACTGCACATAGGAAGCGCTAAGACTAAAAATCATGTCTGAGTGAAAATACTACCAAATGGTTTTATAATGTTTATTCTTGCATTGGGATAATGAACATTAGTTTTGTCTGTCATCGATGGGAGATTTTACAGAAAGTTCCCCCTTGTCTGGACCAAAACGTCCACATGCAACTGACTGCATTTTTGAGGGCGCTTTCAGTGGAATTTCCTTGCACCGCAATTACAGTTTTATCTTATTTAGACTGCCTGTATGTTGTGTTCTTGGTTTTTTTTTTAATGGCCAAATAAGTAACACAAATAACAATGGAAACAACAGAAAACATTTCCCAAACTTTATTTTGGTCACAACTTGAATTTTCACAAAGTTCATTTTGAGCAGGCATGCAACTTTTCAGCTGGTCAGCTGATTTCCCCGTGTTTGGTTTTTAAAGTTGTGCCATTGAAAATTGACAAATCACAGCGCAAAGTCTTGCTGTGCCGGCACCGCTAGGTCCTTTCCTTTTTTATTTTGTTGTTGTTGACACATGTGTCATGTGGTGTGTTGTAACCAATACAAATGTGTTACAAAGGGCCGATTTAATCCGCCCTGCCGACACATAGTCCGAAAGTTGGGCCGATTTAATGGGCCTAGGTAGGACACTGCTAGAGGTAAACGCAAGTCCACCAAGTTTTGTCCACTTGCAAGAGGCAAGCTCCACTGACCGCTCATTTTTAAACATATATGCTTCTCTTTCAGTATGGCCCAATAACCAACCTTCTTGTGTCAAGCAAAAAGAATGGTAGTGCTGTTGTAGAATTTGGAGCATCAAGAGCAGCAGTGAGTACATTTTTACAGTGACGATTTACTCCCCGTCATATCTTCATCTAGATCATCTTTTATGAATTTAAGCAGCGTAGTGTATTCCAAATTCCTTAAGTAAATGTATATCAATTTGAGGACAAACAATACCTCAGATTTGATACTGGGTTTTTTTTTCTTTCTACAAACATCCTGTTGGTAAGTCATTGAATCACACTCGTGCATATCTGCTGCGTGCCCACATTTTTCGCTACTTCCTGCACCAAAGCTGGCGTACGTTTGTGTGTAATTTTACTATAAATCACCCATTTCATCATCCAAAAGCATTTTTTATTATGACAGGGACTTTCAATTCTGAGAAGACTGTAGTCTTTGAGGAGCGTATGTAAAAGCCAAGTCCGATAACTAAACTTTTTTTTGCAAAGTCATCAAAGAAAGACTAGCTCAGTGCAACTCCTATGAGCTTCTGGTAACCAGTGGAGCTAGTTTGTGTAAAGTGGACTTGGCCTACAGTGGAATAATGTCACACTTACCAACAGAATGTCGGGTGTAAAATCTTATACAGTTGTTAATTTGTGTAATGTATGCAGTTTTAAATTGCAAGAAATAACATAACACTGTTTGTGCATCCATAGGAACTTGCAGTAAGGAACGAGATGGGGCTAAGTAGCAACCCACTGCAGCTATCATGGCTGTCTGGTCAGCCGACCGTATCAAGAGCAGCGCAGGGATCTGCTGATTCGTTATCACAGGTAATTTACCACTGTAGCTCAATAACCAATGTGTCACTCCTCGCTCAGTTTGATAAAGCTGTATATAAACTTGTATATTACATGCTTAACCCGTTGCATGCTACGGGCGCAAATTTGCGCCCGCAATGTTTATCCCCCCACTGCTGTGGGCGCATATTTGCGCCCAACACAAGTTGCTACTTGTTTTGCATACAATCGAGCTTTCTTTTGACCCCTGACATCCATCCTGGTACTTTTTGTACACTTCGACATTATAGAAGCCATCTTACAAACGAATACACAACAATTTTTCTTGAAAAAATCCTGTAATTTCCGAGTTTTTCTTTGACTGCTTCACCGTAAAACAAAAGGCAGTAACCATGGACGCCGCAGCAGCATTCCAGGAGATTTTCGCGGATTCTGACTCGGGAGAATCGGAGTTTGAGGATGTTTTGGGAGACGATAGCGACGATAATTCTTCAGTTATGTCTATTGACAACGTGGCAGACATGGCCGAATCCGATGACGACGATGGCATCGTTCCTTTGCAAGGAGTTGAACGGGGTAGAGCAGTCCAAGGTGGTGAAGATGCTTTTCGGCACGCTTTGCCAAGGGCCTACGATCACACTTGGCTGATGGATTTCAACCAGCAACATGGACAGATGATCTATGATCCTGAAGACGACACCGATCCATCGGAATGTGGGATATTTTCCCACTACTTTAATGGCGAAGTGTTGGATTTGCTTGTGACCGAAACAAACAGGTATGCTACTACAACTATAGCAGATAAAGGAGGGATGGATGGGCTGAGCGCTCATTCTAGGCTTCGCAAGTGGAAAGATGTAGATGTGGCAGAAATCAAAGCCTTCCTTGCTCTTTTGCTGCTAATGGGGATAGACCGTCGACCCAGCTACGATTCATACTGGACAACTGAATGGACAATTCAGGCCCCAGGAATCAAATCCATCATGTCACGGGACCGGTTCTCTGCCATTTTACAGATGTTCCACTGCACCGACAATGCAAAACTTGCCCAAGCTGGTGACCCAAACTATGATCGCCGTGGAAAAATCATCGAACTGATGGATCTGATCGTTCGGCACTGGCAATCGGGATACTATCCCGACAGAGAAATTGCAATCGACGAAACAATTATCCCTTTCAAGGGGCGTACCGGGATGAAGGTGTACAAGCCTAACAAGCCACACAAGTGGGGCCTGAATTGTTGGAACGTGGCAGAATCTTGCACCGGATACGTGTGGAATGCAGAACTCTACCAAGGTAAGCGCAACAATGAAACTGAAGTTGGCATGTATAAAACTTTAGTCAACCGCATGTGCCAGCCACTATTTGGTAGAGGACATCACATTTATATGGATAATTTGTTTTCATCGCCTGAACTTTATACGGATCTCGCTGACCATCAAATGGGAGCCTGCGGAACACTGCGCGTCAATCGCATCGGTACACCAGAGGAGAAAAAGGCAACCAAAATGAAGAGAGGTGATGACTTGTGTGCCGTCAGAGATGGAAAGTTGATGTTCCTGTCTTGGTACGACAAGAGACAGGTGAACATTTTAACAAGTGTACACAACGTGTCAATGTTCCCCAAAAATGTACGTGCACGAGGACAAAAGGAGCCACGTGAAGTTCTCAAGCCAGTGGCTATTGAGTGCTACACAAAGTATATGGGTGGTGTGGACCGCGCAGACCAAGGCATGTGGTACATGCTGAACTTACACAAAACATTGAAGTGGTGGAAGAAGGTTTTCATTTACCTTCTTGAGGCAAGCTTTGTCAATAGCTGGATTATTTGGAAGGCCCTTCACCCTGGTACGCGGCTGAAAAGGGATAAGTTTCGGTTCGCTCTAGTTCATGGCCTCTTGGATGGGTATGCGAAAGCAGATGCTCGACCTGGACGCAGATCCGTAGAACAACCTAGAAGGCTCACAGAACGCCACTTTCCTAAGTGTCTGAATGCCACTACTTCAGCCGGACGTCACTCCAGACCGGACTGTGTGGTTTGCTCAAACCGGAAAGTAAAGCGGCACCAAACTGAATTTGCTTGCGAGCAATGTGATTTGCCGATGTGTCCCGCTCCATGCTTCAGAAGGTACCACACACTCGTAGAATACAAAATGAACTGTGAACCAGGGTATCACAAATAAACTCTGAGAACAATTGGACGTTGAGCATTTATTATATTTGATCATTTTTATTCACATTTGCAAGTTTGCAACGGTGTATGCACATTGTTTGATTGATCTGTAGTCCACTTTTCATGTTTCTGCTCGTTCAAAACTGCACCTTTAAGGTGACGTCATATTACAATTGATGATGTAGTTTTTCAAGGAAAATAAAAATTTTTGTTTGTATCATGTCTGCTTGAGTACATCCAAAAGTTCAGCTCAATTGAGAATGTTATTATGTAGATGAAGCCTTGAAAATTGACATTGAAGGTGACGCCATGTAAAACCTGATAAGGTCACTGTGACAATACCTAAAACTTTGGAATATCTAGTAAAAATGTATTTTGAACTGTTTTTAACCTGCCGCTAGAGGGTGCTCTTGGATTTTAATGATGCCATCGGTCTTATGATTTTAAATCAGACCTTTTCAGACTACAATATAATTGAAAACAACTCCAAAAAAGCTGTCACTTTTAAATTACAAGGCACTTCTGGTTTCAACCGGAAGTAGAGGTCACGTAATGTCACGCATTCAATTAAAATCGAAGACCAATACTACCTTCGTATAATCCCGCAAAAATCAACCCAGGGGCTTGTATCCTTGATTTGATACAAATTTTCAAAGATTAAAATATTAAATGACGTAGATTTTCGATGCAGCGTCTGTCTCATAGAGCGAGCCAATAATAATGTCACAGAGCGGGATAAAAGCATGTCCAGTTGTTTGATATAGCGCCATCATGCTTGTGGAATGTACTGCTTACATTTCCGTTGTGTGGGATTGTACGCAAAGGCTTCATGGACGTTGAACCTTATAAGTAATGGATCGCGGAACAGTCAGCTACAGTGCTTTTCTCTGTACACAGATTAATTGCCGGTTAATACTTATGTTGGCTGTAACGCCTGTTTTGGACCAGAAGTTAAGGTCATATTGGTATCATTTGTGTGCAAAAGTTTGAGCAGGATTGCAGACCTACAATCTGATGTACAAATTGTGACGAAATGATCAGTAGTTCTTGAGATATGAATTTTTGAAGTTTTCAACTTCCGGTTTGAACCGGAAGTCTGGGTCAAAGGAGGTCACACTTTGTGTAGCTATTTTAGAGTAATGGCAGGCCTATCCGATGATGTACAGATTGTGAAAATCCATCAAGTAGTTGTAGTTTTGGAGTTTTGATTTTTTTCAAATATTAAATTTTGATTTAATGTAACTTGACACCTGATGACGTCATCATGACATCACTACAGCGGTGTCTTCTACTAATACAGATCTAATTATGTGTGAAGTGTAAAGGTTGTGTGAGCTTCAGAAGTGCGCTTTGTTAGCAGACAATCGCGGGGGATAAGAAGAAAAAGAAGAAGTATTAAAAAAATAAATTAAAAACGGAACAAAAACAAGAGGTGTTCTGGGCAGATTGCCCGAATACCTAAAAGGGTTTTGTGTGTGTGTGTGTGTGTGGATGCAACTACATGTACGCATAGCAGGATCACCTGTGTTGTGTTTGTACACACATGCACACACACGCACACGAGTTCATTTTTTGGGGAAAATCAATAACTTTGGAAGTGTGTATTTTCTAAGTTCTGCATCCAAAATCAATTCTGTTTGAACTACCTGGTTGCCTGTATTATACTCTACATTTGTCTTATTTTGCATTTTGCAATAAAATAATTCCTTTACACAGAAAAAGGCTTTTGAGTACAACCGTGTGTAATTTTAATGATTGTGCAAAAAGAATCCAGCGGGCAGGAAATAGTGTGGGTAGGGAATGGTAGCGTGCAAAGGATTAATGCAGTTTAAACATTTCATAAGAGTTGTGTTACTTTTAGGAATAGCCATGGGTAACACAGCTGCCAACTCTCTCTGATTCTGCTGAAGATTCCCTGCTAAAAATTATTGATATTATTATTGATATTATTATTTGTAAGTTAGTATTGACTGATAAGCGTTTTATTAACGGTAGAAGACTTCTTATTGGATCGGTTTAGCATTCCAGCGGACGAAGATGGACCGGCCATTTTGACCACCAGAGCATTCCGTTCAAAATGCCAATGTGCATATTCCTCCCGCCCGTGTAGGAATGTTCAGTACCTCGGCACAATGCCGCGGTCCAGCAGATTGCTCTAGCGGTCACTGGATTGTGGGCATGTGGCTACAGGAATGTTCTTTCGCACCTTGAATGTGCCGGATTTTTGAGCCGTTCCCTAAGTGACCATCATTGATCTTTCTCTTTCAGCAATCTGTAAACACCACAGAATCGGACTTTGAATCTTTGGTCTTGGAGAGGATGAGGAATGCGCAGCAACAAAAGGCATCAAATATTGAACCAAACACCGATGAGGCAAGAACTTCTCCAGGTGGATCCGACAGCAACACCAGTAAATGTAACTCCCATGAGTCGGAGTGGACTCCTGAAACAAAGCCAAAAGTATCCGAGGAATCGCCACCATCCGTTTGTTCCCCAATGAGCTCTGAACAAATGGAGAAGAACCCTGATCAATCCAACGGTGGTTTTACAACATCGTCATCAACCGGAGGTGAAGCGAAGGACTATGAAAGTTTAGTGTTGATGAGAATGAGACAAGCCCAGGAAAGGCAGAGATTAATAGAGCAGTTGGCAAGAGAAGATGCTCAGGATTCGTAGCTCAGCTATTGGGAGGAAAATAAATAGTGTCTTAAAACGTGGGTCATGCTTTAAAGGGTGGGTCATGGACAGGGCCCAATTTCATAGAGCTGCTTAAGCACAAAAATTAGCTAAGCGCAATAAAATGTTGCTTACCAGAATAAGGTTACCAGCTAAAGTACCATGTCACATGTACAATTTGTGACTGGTATCCCTCCTCATTTCTGGTTAGCAGAAATATGTTTAAGCATTATTTTCTGCTTAAGCAGCTCTATGAAATTGGACCCTGGTAAGCACTCCATGAATTAATGACCATAAAAACATACTTGGTGAGAAGCACTGCGGCTGTTGATAGTATTAACTCCTTTGGAAAGTTTTTCACCCAAAAACATTTGAATCTGAGAAACGAGTCATGCACAAATCGTTTCTCAGATTTCTGAGGGTCGGTGTACGGTCCAGACATACATGAATGGATGGATTCCGATTTAACGTTCCTATGAAAATACTGTGACAGTTTTTTGGCTGTTTTTGCAGCTAGTAGACATTGTATTCAGCTGAAACTTTTACATGTGACTTTCATTGTATCTTTCTATATAATTTGGCCTAAAAAACAGTATTACTTTGACAAAAACCAATCTGTGACCCTACCTTTATGTCAGTGAATGTAAAGTGCATTTTAATGCATCAACACGGATATAACTGAGAGACTTCATTGTCGGTGTCACAGAGATATCCTTCATACTTGCATAGTTTGCAGTTGTATCGATCATTTTGCAATTTCTTTTGTTATACTGTTTTATTGTTCTTGTTTTCTCTTTTCCAATGGCCATGTTTTAAAAAAAAAAATAAAGTCAAGAGGAATTGAAAGAGATCTGTATTCATAGACAAGAAAAAGGTTCTGCACTGCACAACTGACGTTCACCCATGGTTGTAGAGCCTCACCGGCCATAGATCCCTGCCAGGCCCATTTTACTGTGACAGTTGTGCAATGTAAGAGAAAATTGCATTGACCCTACAGTAGTCAATTTGACGCAGTTGAATTCATCTTTCCTAAATCTTTCCACAGTTGAATTCATCTTTCCTAAATCTTTCCACAGTTGAATTCATCTTTCCTAAATCTTTCCACAGTTGAATTCATCTTTCCTAAATCTTTCCAAAGTTGAATTTATCTTTCCTAAATCTTTCCACAGTTGAATTCATTTTTCCTAAATCTTTCCACAGTTGAATTCATCTTTCCTAAATCTTTCCACAGTTGAATTCATCTTTCCTAAATCTTTCCACAGTTGAACTCATCTTTCCTAAATCTTTCCACAGTTGAATTCATCTTTCCTAAATCTTTCCACAGTTGAATTCATCTTTCCTAAATCTTTCCACAGTTGAATTCATCTTTCCTAAATCTTTCCACAGTTGAATTCATCTTTCCTAAATCTTTCGACAGTTAAATTCATCTTTCCTAAATCTTTCCACAGTTGAATTCATCTTTCCTAAATCTTTCCACAGTTGAATTCATCTTTCCTAAATCTTTCCACAGTTGAATTCATCTTTCCTAAATCTTTCCACAGTTGAATTCATCTTTCCTAAATCTTTCCACAGTTGAATTCATCTTTCCTAAATCTTTCGAGTTAAATTCATCTTTCCTAAATCTTTCCACAGTTGAATTCATCTTTCCTAAATCTTTCCACAGTTGAACTCATCTTTTCCTAAATCTTTCCACAGTTGAATTCATCTTTTCCTAAATCTTTCCACAGTTGAATTCATCTTTCCTAAATCTTTCCAGTTGAATTCATCTTTCCTAAATCTTTCCACAGTTGAATTCATCTTTTCCTAAATCTTTCCATAGTTGAATTCATCTTTCCTAAATCTTTCCGCACTTGAATTCATCTTTCAAAAATAAGAACACTGTTGTTTACTAATAAATAAATAATCACATTTATTATGAAACTTTAATTTTTTTAATCAAATAATTTTAATTTTTAAAATAAAAACATCAGAAAATTTCAACAGTATAGAGTAAAAAAAAATAACATAAAATGAGCACAAACTAAATGAACTGAACTCAATGGCCCAAAAAAGAAAGTTAAAAATCTAAAGTAAATAAGATTTGAAAGTTCGCATGGTGAAAATACAAGTTTGTTGAAGTTTGTGGAAACCATATCTAGTATAGTATACAATGCAAGTTGTGTGAGTTCTGTTGGGCTAACTGAACACTTTGATCAGCATGAATCTATGAGAGGTTGGTAAGAGTACGCTGATCAGAAGTTGTTCTACGCTAGCTATCCTCATGTCCAACACAACTCACAAGATGTTTCCACAATGCCGTCACAAACCTGTTCGAAAAACCTGCTTCATTACTGACCAACCAATCCACCAAAAAAAACACATGTCCGTATCAATCAACCTCTGCAACGGCTGTGGCTGCAACGATGATGAAGAATAAAACTTGTTGACATTCCTGTCATAGCCACTGCTGAGGCCATTAATTCGGACAGGGTTGTATTAAAAAGCAAATCTGAGCTCATCTAATAGTGAACATGGCCTGAGTTTCTTCGGTACATAAAACAGACATTCAGTGTATAGTATCTGATGAATTCAAAATTTGAGCCACTTATCCATGGAGCTATAAAAAGAAGACTAAAACCATCTCCAATCATCAAATGATATTAACCTTGTTGACCTGGTTTATTATACATGTACATGCTTTATTGCTTTGATGAGCTTGGATTCTTATGAAGCAAGCAATCTGCTGGTGGGTTTTATGGATTGAACACTAGTTTTGAACCCTCCAGAGTTAATAATTCAGCATTTTCTGGGTGAACTTCAAAAACAAATGGATGCATGTCTCTGATTTTGTTAAAGTCACAGTTACTTTATAAAAAAGAATATTTACAGAAAGTCAACTAACTTGCATTTTGTAGTGTGAAATATGACTTTAGATAACATTCCTATGATTCTATGTGGAGATAAAGCCTAGAGTTGGTTTAGCTTTCTACAAACACAGACTGATGGGTTATAAAAGACTCAAGGCAAGCTCCCCTGTCATTTATGGTCTGACACAAGGAGTTGCTTTGTGGTATAAACAGTGTGCCCTGTGCAGCTTGGTGAAACCAAAACAGGAAACTTCCCTGTGTGCACGCATCACATTTTGTATAAATCTGAATTAGGAGTGATGTCATGGGTCAGATCGCCTTGAACTATGTAACCCTTGGCGTCACTTGAAACCAAATTTATGCAAAACAAGCATTGTGCGCATACTGGGGGGCAAATTTCAATAGAGGGTGGTATAGATGTAAACAATGGGCATGTATATGGCATGTACATGTATATAGCATCTTAACGATTTCATTGTGAACCTTTAAAAATAATAATAAGTTATTGAGTTTTATTCTGAAAAAGAAACTTAAAAAAATAGTTTGGCATAACAAAAATACTACTTAAAAGGAGGGGTTCAAAGGTCAAATTCAGTATTAAGGTGCACTCATTTTCCAAAAGATAGAGACCTTATGAACAATGTGACGTTAAAATGGTGTAAAATGTCATTCTATTTTATACCCTTTCAGAGTGAACTTTGAAACATGACCTCATCGGACATCAAAAATCAAATACGGTGCATTCCAAACAGGAATTTGTGCACCAGCCAAATGGTCAAATTCAATGCTGTTTTGATTGAATATCATCACAATTGAGGAATGAACTGAAAATTCTCTGTAGAAAAATGTACAGACCATGTATTTTGAGTATGACGTCATTGAGCATTTTTGTATTTTGACAAAATGTGACACGTGACAGACAGTGGCATTTATACACCATTTTAGAGATTAGAGACTTCCCTCATTTTCATGCGGACTCCCCCATTGGAAAATGAGCGATTCACAAAACTGAATTTGACCTTGGAGCCTCTTGTAAGGTTTTAAAGCGTCATTAATGAAACGGAAAACAACCTCAACATTCTTATTCATTAGAGTGGCACATTCAGTCCAAGAGTACTCAGTATAACCATAGAGCAACATACCTACAAGAAAATCTGTCAAACAGAGTGACGATCAGCTCAACACCAACCAATTACTTTTCGTTTAAACCAGGTTAAAATTGTGAAAATACATAACACTAAATGAAAGTTCAAATATTTCAAAGAAGATTGACAAGAAATATAGGGCTTTAACAAAAATAAAGAGAAAGAATTTCCCAACAAACTTCAAAATATAAATCCCAGGATAATCTAATGATAATATGTTTTGATAAAAAGTTAAACAGTTTGCAAAAGGAAACCCGATGGGACAAAATAACATTACCGTCACCGTGGTCAAGTGGTTGTACTGCAGGACTTGCAATGACAAGGTTGTGGGTTCGAATCCAGCCAAGCTAACCGCTGATTTGACAACGACTAGAATAAGTATTGTCGTCAAGTTACTGAATCACAATTTAATGATTTGTGCCATTCATAACCATAGATTGAGAGAGATTGACTGTTGCCAGATTGGGGTTCATATCCCCTTGTGAGAGCATTGCAGAGTTCCCGCATTGGGAAAAACAGCTAAACAAAGAAACAAAATGTCAAACATTCGTGAAGACCCCTTCATCATGTTCAACATGTATACAGTACCCACAGTATGTTCACCATTGGTCACTTTCATAGGCACCAATGTGCACTATGAAGTTAAGGCAGCAAAATCATTGACCCACAGTTCCGCTTTCCAAGTATCAAAAAGGTTCTGGGCTCAAGGCATGTGAAGCGTCCACACCATAGTTTGACCCATTCCTGTAGAGGCTATGACCTTGTAACCCCTGACCTCAAGCAGGTCCAGAACTTCTCTTGGAAGGCATTCTGTAATCCATTCTGTGCTGTTGGTGGAAATGAAAAGGAACACAATGTAGACCAAGGTAAGTACATTCTCAATTGCCATAAGTGGTCCACTGATCTCTAAAGCTATTACTGGATAGAAGATCATACCATTGGGTACCTAACAAAGTGCTGAGGGTATCTTGGAGACATTTTGCAACTCTCATTCAACAGGAACCCAGAGGTAATTCACGAACAAATGCAAAGATGACGAACAAAGAATGTAAATGATATGCAACAAGAGCGCACATACAGCGGAGAGGGTAAGTTTCGTTCCCTTCAGCTTTGCAATAATGTGACTCACTGGTGCAGCAAAGGGTCATTCAGAGCCTTCGGTGTGAAGGCATGACAAACATTTATCCAGTTAGTATGGAGACCAGTGACTTGGTCCCAGTGATGTTCCCAACCGGTTACCCACAAGCTTCTGCTAAAGGCGTTGCTTACCAGTCAATGATTTCCTTATGGGATTTTCACAAAGCAGCCAAGCACACAAACTTTGTTAAGCACAGAAAAATCTTGCTAAACAGATTTGCCGGTCAACAGCCCAAATACCATGCAATGTATAATGCTTGTGACATGGTTCCCTGCCAATTAATTAATTTGTTGAGCAATATTATCTGCTAAACTGCTTTATAAAATGGGCCATACATCCTACTTGATGGTATATTCTGACTGGGGACAAATGGTATATCCTCTGATTGGGTTCCATTGTATATCCTCTGATTGGGTACCATTGGTATATTCTCTGATTGCGTACCATTGGTATATCCTCTGATTGGGTACCATTGGTATATCCTCTGATTGGGTACCATTGGTATATCCTCTGATTGGGTACCATTGGTATATCCTCTGATTGGGTACCATTGGTATATCCTCTGATTGGGTAGCATCGGTATATCCTCTGATTGGGGATCAATGGTAGATCCTCTGATTGAGGACCATTGGTTTATCATCTGATTAGGGACCATTGGTATAACTTGGTGGTTTATTCTGATTGGGGACCATTGGTATACCCTCTGACTGGGAACAAATGGTATATCCTCTAATTGGGGATCAATGGTATATCCTCTGATTGAGGACCATTGGTTTATCCTCTAATTGGGTACCATTGGTATATCCTCTGATTGGGGATCAATGGTAGATCCTCTGATTGGGTACCATTGGTATATCCTTTGATTGGGTACCATTGGTATATCCTCTGATTGGGGATCAATGGTAGATCTTCTGATTGAGGACCATTGGTATATCATCTGATTAGGGACCATTGATATAATTTGGTGGTTTATTCTGATTGGGGACCATTGGTATACCCTCTGACTGGGAACAAATGGTATATCCTCTGATTGGGGATCAATGGTATATTCTCTGATTGAGGACCATTGGTTTATCTTCTGATTGAGGACTATTGGTAATCCTCTGATAAATATCCCAATGAGAGACTTTGGGGTGCTAGGTGGCAGCAGACATTTACAAATTTTTGAGCAATATGGATGCAACAAATTAAATAATCTCCCCATAGCAACCAATGCTAAATGCTAAATATTCAAAAAATACTCCAAAAATATTGAACACTTTCTCAGCCTCTTGCACAGTCTATACAATGTAACAGGCCAACTCTGAAATAACAGTCAGTGCCATTCATAGTTTACTCTGATTCTCATAGTGCTATTTTTATTGAATATTAAATTTTTACAAAAAATACACCTTATAAAAGTACTGGAAACTACTGCTGGTAAAGAAACAAACTTTTAAATACTATTAAGATACATTAAATACAATTAAAGCACTGTATAAATCATTTAGTGCGACAAACCGCACTGATGCCAGTCTGAGTACTCCCATGGTTAATTTAATTGGCATATTTATTATTAAAATGTTTAGGGTGTAATCATGATTGCTGCAGTTACAACCTAGTCCTGCCAAGGCCAACACATTTATGTACAAACAAATACAAATATTATATATTCTGCAATTATGTACAATGTTTAAAAGTATTCAATGACTCTCAGTGAGTTTTTGGAATGATAATTAATTACTTCACATCATTTAGTTTTCAGTCATTTTAACTCAAAATCATGATTGTTTGTGGGGGGGGTTTTATTTATCGGAGAGCGAAGACCATCTGATAAAACGGACTGAGTACAACCAGCTTCTTACTAATTCACATCGAACGATACTAATTCTATACTGACACATAAATACAGACACCAAACCAAAACATTATGAAAATGTGTTCCCTTGATGGCATGTATAGTGGCCATTTTGTTTTAATAGTAAGGGAAATCTCTCAAACAAAAGAAGAGCCTGGACTAATTTCCTAGTCAGCATTGTTGCTGGTCCATGTACTGTACGTGTTGTTTTATTGTTGCAGGTATTTTATGCACATAACCTACATGTATTTTTCAAATGAATTGACTGCAAAAGTCATTACATCATAATCCTACACAGTGGACAGCAGGATCAATGAAACTGTCTTTCTCCCATTGAGAAAGTGTATGCACAATCTGCATTTTCTAAATCTGCTCTTCCATACTGCCTGGTCCATTCACTGCATTACCGACTGTTTTCTGGCATATGCAAGGTCCAAATCATTGTCTGACCAGCCCCTGATTGGCTGACAATTCTGTAGCCCCACCTCTCTAGTTTGTTCAGGACCAATCGTGGCATTTCCTCGGTGCAATACTCCAGGCTAGATAAACAAAGTAAAAATCATTTTTCTTTAATGGAAAGAAAAGTCAATATGGAAATAAGATTTTATTACAAAAATGTATTAAGTTGTTGTTGGGTTTATTCTGTCCTGTCTTTGACAGGTAATTTGACAGTCATTAAAAAACAATATAAAAATACAGGTTGTAAATGTTTATGAAGCCATTTTTTATTTTGAATTTTTATTTTTTGGGGGGATAATGAACTTATCTTGGCTAAAGACCGAAGCTCCAATTTTGGACTATTTTACAGAAGACCTTGAACAAGCTTTGAATAGTTCCCATACAGTTACCTTTTTGTACCCTACCAGCCTACCTGCCTAATTGTAAAATATTCATTAGGCCTGCATTATCTGTAATTAAACTGTGTTTTCCAATTAAGGTGCCTTTTCCCAGCATGATTGCAAAGGTTTCAAGTTGTATTTAAAACAAAGAAATCTTCTACAGGAACGGTAGTCTGTTTTCTAGTATATTTACCTGCTTAAAGTATAAATATTCAGTGCCTGTAAGTTCCATAACTGCAGTGAGTAGTCTCCAGCCATGAGAAACAACAAGCAATTTTGTGAAGCTAAACAGCTGTTTTGCTAAAAATTAAGAATAAAAATGCGCGCTGACATTCCAGAGTATTTTAAAACAAGTGTTCTGACAACTTATTTTCACCTGTACTGCTGTAATTTTCAAGTAAACAAGGGAAGATGTAAACGCAGCAAATGTTTGTTTTGTTTTGAAACAAATTCACAAATTGCAAAACAAATTTTAACATTTCCGAGTCTTGGACTCCCTCTCCCCTTAAAACACAAGTCTGTGCCTTCTACAATTTATGCCTTGCATAAGGTGCATATTTACAACGCTATTTGATAAGTGTACGGTGGTAGGCAGGTAGGCAGGAAAGGCAGGGGTTAAAGTTCATTTCAAGAAAGAAACTTGGTGACAGGAATGTCATTATATTGATACCTGGAAAGGTTTGAAACATGCCCCCCAAAAAAATAAATAAATAAATAAATAAAAAAATTCAAACTTTGTATGAAATCGCCACTTTTTTGAGGACCCTGTTTGTTTTTTGGTGTAGGATGGCTATGTTTGACAACTCTCAAGGTAGATGAAGTCTGAACGGTGAAAATAAACCAAATGAGCAAGATATAGGTGCATGAGAATCATAAAAGTGATATATATCATCGCTTTGCGAATGTTTTGCTAAATTCATTCCAAAAATGTAAATGCTTGCAGATCTGGAATTTCATATGTGAGAGGGCAAGGCCATTTTCTGTTCACAAAGGGCATTTTGAAATTTTCATCAGAAAATCTTGTAAGTGTATGAGAAACTTTTGAAGGGGTACCAAGAGCCAAGACCAGGGCAACAGAGTGGCCATGGCCTCTGTGTAATTCCGGGCCTGTGCTTGTGACTAATTAAAATGCTACTACTATAGTGCCAAGGCCTTCTGTTGTGCACAGAGCTTTACGTACAAATTATTTCCCATCTGCTTGACAAGTTTAGCTCCGAGGTATTTCATTAGCTCTGGATCGGAATGCTCATCACCACATATTGTAGGACCACACTCCTGGGAATCAGAGAGAAAACAAACTTTATTTCAGTTATGTTAAAAATATAATGACAGGAAACAAAATAAAGTGTACCGCTTCACTACCGACACAATAGCAGTTTTTCCAATGGTGGTCTTTTTTGTTTTAAGCACCTGAGACCACCCAAAAGTATTTTTAAAACATGAAAATGAACATGCAGACTTACAATGAAAGTAATTTGAGTTGGTTAATAGAGTAATTAAATGTTGAACCCTCAGAGTTCTTTCAAAAAAGGGATGGAAAATTCTGGTTACTTTTTCTGTCCATTTTATGATGAAAATTTGAGGGTGATTAAAACAAAGCTAAAAACAGATTTTTTTGAGAGAGAATAAATGTGTGTAAAGGTCTTCTATCTCCATGCATGAATACAGAGTAGCAGACATAACATTAATAACAGATTAAATTACCAAAACATTCACATCAAGTGGTAACCAAGAGGACTAAGCTCCCGCTTTGCAAATGACATGTCCCGCTGTCCTTTTTCATCCAAACAAACAAGTAATAACTAAATATTAAAAATAAGATCATTCTCCTTTCATTATTAAAAATTGACTCCTTAGTGGGTGGTCCTGCATTTAAATAGATCATGAATGGATAGGGTCACCTTTTCTTTGTGGTTCTCAGGGTTTTGGTTGTTTTTTTTAGGGAAATAGAATCTGACATTCCTAATGCAGCTGTACTGCAAATCAAACCCAAATCCAATCAAATCACATGCACAAATCAAGTCAGGAACTAGAACCACGAAGGGCCAATCTACAAAAGTACATGTACATAAATGATCATAATTACGTTACTGTGTATTAATGTGTTACTGTAGTGTTAGTGTTAGTAATATACTAAGGAATACGAAGTGGGTTGCGACTAGGTTGCAACATGCAAGCAAGTAGCTGTTTTTTTGTGCTTGGAAAAAATGGGAGTTACTTACGAGCCTTATTTGCGTGCTCACAAAAATGTAGGGCATTTTGACATCCGATCCACAAGTACTGTTAGAATAGCTGGAAATAGGTGGAGAAGAACTAGAAAATCCAAGCGGACCACCGTCAGCAGTTAGAGCAGCTGCCAGATTCAGAGGTTTGATGCAGAGCCGTATAGTGGGGATGGGAGCTCTGGGTTTGATGACTATCGGTGCGCCGCCAGCGGTGAAATTTATCCAGTGTCTAAAAGCCAGTGTTCTCTTATTATAAGTTTTAAGGTCATTAAGAAGAACGCCAGACTATTTGACTCCTGGGGTTAAAAATAAAAAATGTATTGCAGCTAGCACAGCAGCTGATGGATAACGTGTTTTTAGTGTTTATTTGCGCTTTATGAATTGAATGATGTTGAAGAATTTACATGTCAAGGATTTTTTCGCTTTGGGGGTGGGGATTTTTGTGGGTGTTTGCGGCGCTGTGCTGTCCAGCCGATGGCGTCGAGCACCAACTTCATCTGTAGAATTTAGATTGGAAAAGTTGACGGAGTCCATTGCCAGATTACAGCAAGAATGGAGGGAGTTTCGGGAGACAGTTGGGTCGCAAGGTGTCAGCTTGAAGAGGGTCAACTCGGGATTTATCTCAATTCATGCAAGTAGTGGAGAAGAAGACGATGAGTTCTTTGAAGAGGCTTATGAAGGGTGAGCTTTTGAATTAAGAAAACATGCTCTTCTTATTTAGAAGTAAATTAATTCATAACCTGATAACCGTAGTGTACTGATACTGAGTGTCGTCGGTCGTGTTTACTGTTAGTGTTACACTTTTACATAGCCCCACTTGTGTGGCCAAGGGACAGGAAACCTGAATCCTTGGCCACACGTCGTCACCCATATTTTCGTCAGCCCACCGATTAAAAAATAGAGGCGCATTCCCTACGGGCGGGTCGGCGGTTTAAACCACCTCAATGTGTTCACCTACCTCTTAGTCTTAGCTTGACCTGGGTGTTTTGGGTGATTACATAAATAACAATTTCAAAAGATATTTCAATTCAAAATTTTCAACTTTATCCGAATTAGATTTTCGCGACATGTACTGAGCGCGGCCATTTTGGATTGATTCTAATCGTGCCAATCAATTCATGACATGACATGACATGAAAAAAAATTAAGAGTACAGCACCCCAGTTAGAGTTACTGGCTCTAACTGTTATTGTTAATAAAAGTAAATTATCAATTATGTCATGAAGACTAGACATGATTGTGTAGTCTTTTTTCACTGTGTGATGGAGTCTTGTTTAGCTAGTCCACTCCTACCTTTTGAAAGTAGTTCTGATATTTGTTGTCTGTACTGCTGAGTGCTGTGGGCGATCGTATTTAATATGAGTGTAATAGGATGTTGGTATCAGTATCCCAATATTGCGTTCCCCTTTGGACCAATTGTTTTGCGAATTTGTCCTACCCATTTGTAAAAGTTAACCTTAACCCTACACGCTGCCTGAGAACCTTCCGAACAAATTTTGGAGTGCGTGAGTAGCTGTTTTAATGATATTTCACGTAATAAACGCAAGCTCCGACCTGCTCCGACCTCCGACTTTTACCAACTGCCCAATATTGCCCTAATTCACCTAACGTCATTATCACAATAATCTTGGTTGTGCCATTTGAGAGTCAAATATCTCAGTGTTGTGTAAATTTTAGGCGACAAGGCATTTACACACATTACTCGCAAATGGTGAGCAATAGAGCATGGCACAGTCTAGTTGCGATGATTGTAACCCTCCATCCTCCTGACGGTCGCAGACCGTCGGGAGGATGGAGGGTTACAATCATCACAACTAGGCACAGTCACCGCAAATGAAGTGTGTGCAAGGGGTCAATAGGCGACTTTGCCTTATTAGAGGGAATATATATCTTTGGTTTTTGGAACCGTTGGATTGTTCAAAACCCTATATAAATGTAGATACATTTAATAAAACTAACCTGTGAAAATTGCATTTCAAAAGGTGGTAGCATTTTTGAGCTATTGTCAAAAATCCGAAGTGGTTATGTCCACGCAGAAAGAAAAATCCGTAATTGGAATTACACAATCTGAGAAACGTTACTGACACTAACATTTCTCTAGTAATGTTTCTCAGATTCAAATTTTGAGGGATGAAAACCAATATCTTTTTCCATAACCACATTACTTAGAAGTGAAATGATTCTCAAAATGCTTTATACTACTGAAAGCTGCTGTACTTCTAACCAAGTAAGTTTTTGTTGCCATTAATTTTAAGAGTGATTACTAAACGTATACATACCCTTTAAATATTTAAACAGGCCAAGGCATTTACTCCATTTTCTTCTTTTTTTTAAATTAAGGTTTACCACTCCACCAGTAGCTCTACTTTACAAAGATGCAGAGGAGTCAATAGAGTTTGAAGGAGAAACAGACCTCGAGCTGTTGGCATTCCTGAGGGAAATTGACAAGTTATTCCTGGGTACAGAAGAGGAACATGAAATGGCCTTTGACAAATTATTGGCCAAGAGGTTGCAGGTATATTGCTTTGTGGTAGTTGGGATTATCATAAAACCCTTCGAAGGTCATGGACGGGAGGGTTACAAGGAACCATAGGATAGATTTTGGAAAATTGTGTTGACCTTTTTTCCCAGCATTTTAAATGTACCCAATATGGTACATTTTAAATGTTGAAGGGTAAAAAACCTTTAATGTATTTCATTTGTGCACTTATTACGTTGTAGTTATCAGGTCTGAGGGACGTGACAAAGAGTCATGATTGTTGGCTGTTGCAGCTGGGTAGAATTATACGCCCCCACAGTTTTTGGAACTCATTGCAGAATATCCTTCCGCCCACACCCCCTTTATGGACTGTGTTACTTAAATGCAGGTAAAGTAATGCAAGTGTGACACTCAACTCATTCGCCATAGCTGCTACCAGAGGTGCTTGATATTCTGCACTTGAAGGCAGTCGTCTAGTGTTTTGTTTTGGGGTTGGTTTTTTTAAAGTTTTTTTATGGGGTTCATTGGGCGTTGTAATTCTGAAGATTTTTATGATAAGTGATTGTGTGCGTTGTTTTTTGTTTTTTCAAGGGTAGCTTATTTTTCTATTTTTATCTCACAGTACTCAAGCAATGTGCATTTCATGTGGAGGCTTGCCAAGGCTCACTTCCTGTCTTCAGATATCGCTACTAAGAACGGAGATGACGCTGCCAAGAAAAAGCTGATATTTGAGGGTGAGATAATAATAATAATATGCAGTTGTTGTATAGCGCTTTTCACGTCCGAAGGTTATCCCAAAGCATCCCGTTATTCTTTCTACAGGTATGCAGAGCTACGCTTGGAATTTAAGACCCACTTTACATATTTATACATGTAGAACCTTGTAACAGTTTATAAGGTGCTGTGGTGCAAACTTAATGCAGCCAGCCGTGCAAGAAACACCAGGGCGAACCCCTTCTCTTACGATCAGTGTACTGGGTTCTTTCACGTGCATTACACAACACATGGGACCTTCGGCCTTTCTGTCTCATACAAAGGGCGGAGGAGTAATAGTTAAAAAGTCTTGTTTAAGGACGCAAATGTCAAGACCGGAATTCGAACCCACACTCTGCTGATCAGAAACACCAGAGATTGAGTCCTGTGTGTTTGACCGCGCGGCCATGACATGCCATGAAGTTGACACGCCATGAAAATGCTACATTCGGGGCGTTCGCCCCAAAATTAAGAATTATTCTCATTCTCGGTGCCGATGCAAAATAGAAATTTAAATAGGAGGGGTTGGGTTTTCATTTATCAAGATGGTTTTCTATTGCCCAACTTCTTCCGCAGTGATCAATCTGTTAGGAGCCTTAGAATCTTAAATCTTTTTTTGAAAGTTTTACAAGTAAACTGTGATCAAGATACTTTCACTGTTGGCTGAAGCTGTTTTTTTGCTTCTAATTTTTCAGGTAAAGACTATGCTTTCCAAGCTATCGCTATTGATGATCAGAGTGCCGATGCCCATAAGTGGTACAGCCTCCTGATTGGATTGGCCACAGACTACGTCTCAAACCAAGAGAGGATTAAACTAGGGTATGACTTCAAGGTAATGTTTATTTCACTCCTTAGTGGGGACAACAAGTTGACCTGATAATGTATCAAATAAAAGCACAAACTGTCTTTTTATTTTACTCATTTTTACTACTTGATATTTGAAATAAAAAAGGTGCATCCCCTTAAGGTGATCCCCTGGCTACCGCTTCCCAGGTTGTATCATAAACTTGGCTGTGATCTATGATCCCTGGTTATACGGCAGTTTACAGGTTGAATGGCTTCTGACTGGCACCCCCGAACAAAGATACTGACAAAATAGGGAGACCGCCAACATAGGACTAGATAGCTCAGTTGGTAGAGCACTGGCACGTTAATCCAGAAGTTATCAGTTCAAACCCCGCTCTTGTTGAAGAGAATCAATTAATCTATTGTTCTTGTACTTAACGTGGCCTAACTCTGCTTGCAGTTTGGAATTCATTACTGAATTTATAACCCCTGTGCGTTTTTTTTACACAGGAGCATATGTTGAAGGCCTTGGAACTTCGGCCCAGTGACCCATACCTGTATAATTACTATGGCAGATACGTCTACGAGGTAAACTTCAGTTTCATTTATTAAACAATATCTAATGCTTCCCTAGTGCTTCTTTACCTTTATTTTTATTATTATTGCGATAAACATAGCTGCAAATTGTTCCATCAAATCTCACATCTATGATGTCACAATTTTCCAAGTGTGTATGTAATATAACCAGCTTTTCAATTTTTCCTAAATTTTCTTCAAATGTTTTGGTACCAGGTTGCTACGCTGAGTTGGATTTTACGCAAGGCTGCTTCGGCCCTCTATGGTGAGCCCCCATCTGGAACGATAGACGAAGCCCTGGAAAATTTCCTGAAAGCAGAAGAACTGCAACCAGACTTCTTCAGTACAAATGCACTTTACGTTGGAAAGGTGAGCAGTGGAATGAAATTCTGTATTAGACTTAATTCGATTCATCACTTTTGTCTGTGTTTTTAGTCAGTTTTCTTTGGAGGACATAATAACAGGAAAAACACAGCTGGCTTGTTAACTGGCATTCGAGTTGCTGTGTATGTTGGTGGTGGTCGTGTCAACAGGGCCAAGTGTGGTCAGACACTGTAGCGGATTGGGTGTACGCAGGCAATTGTTTCACAGGGTCATGATTTATGGGCCCCGGGCAAAAGGCACTGCAAACTATAAATGAGTTAACATGGATTTGTGTCTAATGCCTTTATCTAAGACCCGTTCCTTTCAAATACCACCCTCGTTTTTGTCAAAACGGATTAAACTTCGTTGTCATGAGGTCTTTCATCTCTCTCTTGGATTGGTCTGTTCGAGCTTTTAAATTCTGTAAATGCCCATGAGAAACCATCTTTATATTGGTGTCCAAACTGAGTTTCATTGACAAAATTATATTAGCGGAGCCACTAGGGAAAAAAGTTGCTTTTTGACTGAAAATCATTCCCGCACTGGTTTAATACAAATTACAAACTATTGACAACATGAGTTAAATCTTTTATTTCTGTTCTGACTCTGAATGCCAAGTCAATGAATTCAACATGTATTTCCATTTACAACTCTTCGTATTCCCTTCACCCTTTATTCAGTACTGAAATTCTTAGTCTTTCCCCTGACTCCCTGGGACTTCTACTATTGCTTACTCCTGGGTCTTTTAAAGACGCATTTATTCCAATCTACAGCTTTTTAACAAATTGCTTCATATATATCATTGTTTTATGTTTTGCGTTGTGCATAGACGCTCCTGCATTATGCACTATTTACATAGTCTAGTATTATTATGTTATTGTTATTAATTAATGCTTAATCATTTCAAATCACATTTACCCAAAAAAGACAAGAATAGAAGATTAATTTGCAAGAACAAAAGAAATACACTGAAACTGAGTTGATTTTATTTTATCTCAACAATTAGTGTTACCTCCAAAAGAGAGACACCAAGAAGGCAGTCCAGTGGTTCCAGAAGACACTTGACATTCCAGGGAGCTCGGCTGATGTAAGTTCTGATGTCAAATTTGCTCTAGCCCTTTAGGTTTGGTACCAATATCCTAAATACTCTAGTTCCTTTGGTCTGATACCTGTGTCTTACTTACTCTAGCTCTTTAGGTCTGGTGCCAATGGCATATCCACTTTAGCTCTTAAGGTCTTGTAACAATGGTCAAACCACTCTAGCTCTTTAGGTCTGGAACAAATGGGCAGCTGCTCTAGCTCTTTAGGTGTGGTAGCACTGTCCTAGCCACTCTAGCTCTTTAGGTATGGTACCATTTTCCTAGTTGCTCAAGCTCTTTACTTCTGATACCAATGTCTTAACTGATCCAGCTCTTTAGGTCTTTTACCCATTTCCTAACTACTCTTGCTCTTTAGGTCTGGTACCAATGTCTTAACTATTATAGCACTTTAGGTGTGGAAGCAATGTTCCTACTACTCTAGCTCTGTGAGTATGGTATCAATGTCCTACCTGCTGTAGCTATTTACTTCTGGTACCAATGTCCTAACTGCTCTAGCTCTTTACTCATGGTACCAATGTCCTAACTGCTTTAGCTCTTTACTTCTGGTATCAATGTCCTGACCACTCCAGCTCTAGTTTTAGTAGGCCTACGGGTTTTAAAAACAGCTCTCTACATCTATTGTCACAAAGTTGGATATTTTTATAAAAGCTACTACTCTCAAAATTTCAAACTTGACCATGCTTTTTCCAAAAACGACAGCATCTCATTCCAAGCAGTTTGTTTTAGCCTAGTGGTACTGTAATAAGTTTAACACAAAGCACCTTGATTCATCTATTTTCCAGGAGTTAAAATCAAAGGAGGAGGCTCAGCTGTACCTGAGGAAGTATACATAAACAGGAGACACCGGAACGCCTTTCTTTGAGGTCTGTTGTTACTTCCATTTTGAAGTTGATTCAAAGTAAATTCGCCCGTAATAATTGTTAAGATTTCCAAACGCCTGTGTCATGGATTGTGCTAGGCGGTCGGCAATACTTGATAAGGAATGAATACTTGACCGTGCAAGAATGACCTTTTCAGCAAGAAGTGATGTCATAGCCATGCCAGAATATCTCCTCAGGCTTTTTGTTTTCATCGTTACTTGGAACTGGACATTCAACCAGGTCAAAGGTGAGCTGCGGTTCAAGCATGCGGACAATATTTGTAATTGTCAAAGACCAGTAGCTGCAGTTTATGAATGAAATAACAAACCTGTGGATCAATTGATCTTGGGAGTCACAAGAACATCCTGCTGAAAAAAAACCATATATGATCAGGTTTTGGACACAATCCAGAGATCAAAACCAATTCTTTTACACATTTCTCAAACACAGCATTTCAAGCAAAAATATTTTGATGGAAAATTTTCTACCATGACCATCTTTATATCATGTACGCTATGTGCGAATCTGTGAACATTTAGATTTTCAGTCGTTGCGCACACCCTGCAAAAAGGGACCTAGCAATTGTATGGAAACGGGTGTCTTACGGGATGCTGTGGACACACTGTGTACATGTACATCTCATTCTCCACCCGCCATTCATTATAGTCTGTATGTGACCCAAGGCATGAGATTATTGAGTCAATTGAAGCAGTGCTGAAAAATGATGAAGCTGGTGGTAGTTGTCAAACAGACTCAATAAACTTGTATCCCCACAAAGATATCAACAAAATAGGGAGATCGCCAACATAAGAGCTAGATAGCTTAGTGGGTAGAGCACCGGGACGTTAATCCGGAGGTAGCAGGTCCAAGTCGCGCTCTAGTCAATTTTTCTTTGTTCAACCCCAAATTATTTAAAATTTACCCAGTCAGTTTCCCTTGTGATTTTGTACTTGAAATTTGTGTCCCCACAACTAAAATTATTGCTTGGAATTGGTAATAAGTTGTAATACTCCTCAACTTGTTGTGCTTTGTCTATCACAAACAAGGGCTGAATAAGCCATTTGTATGGTAGATTTGAATAATGTCTGGTACAATGACTTGCTTAGTCTGAACTCGCAAGTTACTGCTTAAATTTGGATTCCTCCGACTACAGACAGTTGCTATTTGGCCTGGTTTGAGGCGGTGAACACCCATACACAATTTTGTATGAATGTGTATATAAAATCCCAATGGTACCAGGCTTTGCCTATGTGGAGGTTGCCATACAACAAAAGTTTGCGCCAAAGTTTGTCTTTAGTCTGAGGAAGTCAATTCGAGTGTTCCCTTGTGACAAATCACGTCATTGTATTAAAATCTGACTGACAAATGGCTTATTGCAGTCATACATGTGACTTGTGACATGTCACATGTCACATGGTAACATAAGGTCACAAGTCATCGTCTTTCTTTCTTTTTTAAATTTAAATTTAGATTTGATTTATTAAGGAATTCAAAATAACATTCCTCAAATTTTTATTTTTTTTATTTTTTAAGAGTGTTTGAGATCCAGGAAATGTAATGGTCCATGGAAAGAATGAATTTGTGATTAAATTGTAAAATTATACAAAGCCAAGTGCTTTGTATTTTTTTTCTTTTTTGCTTTTGAAGTTAGAAGTATTCTGTTTGTACTATAAAATGATGTTGCTTTCTGTAATGTTAATAAGAGATAATGCCAAAGAGTAAAGACTGGCGGTGATTTTAACTGATGTGATATTTCAGTTTTTCATACTGAAATAAAATGATATAAGATTGTAATTGATAAACTTAGCCGTGGATTCAGATGCCTGGTAAAGCCCACCAAACCCATATTAGATTCTCTGTAGTATTTTCTGTATTTTGAAATGTGTGCTCATTAATTGTTTCAGACTTTCCATACAGCTGTAATGGAAACAGCTATCCATTCAACTGGAAACAGGAGCCCCAAATGGAACAAAAGCCATTTTTAATCGTTTATCCCTCTAATCGTTTGTATTGGACCCTTACTATGCTGCAACCATCTCTGTCTAGTTCCTTCATCTCTGTCTAGTTCCTTCATCTCTGTCTAGTTCCTTCATCTCTGTCTGGTTCCTTCATCTATGTCTAGTTCTTAATTCTGCTCTGTCTAGTTCTTAATTCTGCTCTGTCTAGTTCTTAATTCTGCTCTGTCTAGTTCCTTCATCTCTGTCTAGTTCCTTCATCTCTGTCTGGTTCCTTCATCTATGTCTAGTTCTTAATTCTGTCTGTCTAGTTCTTAATTCTGCTCTGTCTAGTTCCTTCATCTCTGTCTAGTTTCTTCATCTCTGTCTAGTTCCTTCATCTCTGTCTAGTTCCTTCATCTCTGTCTGGTTCCTTCATCTATGTCTAGTTCTTAATTCTACTCTGTCTAGTTCATTCATCTCTGTCTAATTCATGTCTTGCCAAAAAGGGGCAAGTCGTATTTCCCTCTAAGACCTAGGTTGGTTTCATAGGCTTGAGGTCAATAGGATCAATGTAAGAAGCCTTTGACTACTGATGCTTCTGTGTAATCTGAGGGTTTGGTAGGGTTCCTGAAATGAAAAACCCTTCCCATACACATTAACATATTAGTACATGTATGTAATTGTAAATAGAGGAGTTTCTATTGGACCCTTGCTGTTGGACTTGCATGTTTCAGGGCTATTTTTATGGTATTTAAACCTGACAGTAAATAATTTAGGTTTGGTACACAAAAGCAAGCTAGTCTAATGGGATGTGTTCACATTAGCAAGCTAGTCTAATGGGATGTGTTCACATTAGCAAGCTAGTCTAGTTGGGTGTGTTCACATTAGCAAGCTAGTCTAGCTGGATGTGTTCACATTAGCAAGCTAGTCTAATGGGATGTGTTCACATTAGCAAGCTAGTCTAGTTGTGTGTGTTCACATTAGCAAGCTAGTCTAGTTGGGTGTGTTCACATTAGCAAGCTAGTCTAGCTGGGTGTGTTCACATTAGCAAGCTAGTCTAGTTGGGTGTGTTCACATTAGCAAGCTAGTCTAGTTGGGTGTGTTCACATTAGCAAGCTAGTCTAGTTGGGATGTGTTCACATTAGCAAGCTAGTCTAGCTGGATGTGTTCACATTAGCAAGCTAGTCTAGCTGGATGTGTTCACATTAGCAAGCTAGTCTAGTGGGATGTGTTCACATAAGCGAGCTAGATTCATGAGATGTGTTCACATTAGCAAGCTGGTCTCTTGAGATGTGTTCACAGCAAGCTAGTCTAATGGAATTTGTTCACGATAATAAGCTAGTCTAAATGGGCTTTGCACCCCTTGCCAAACCAAGGACATCCTTGAGAATCAAAAGCAGTCTTCTAAAACCCCGATGCCCTTGACTTTAATGGCTAGCCATGTATACGGTTCACAATTATGAGAAGTTGAAGTTTTGTATAATTAGATTTTTGGTTGTCCTTGCTTTTGTGTTGGTTTGTTTGTTTGTTTGTTTGTTTGTTTGTTTGTTTGTTTGTTTGTTGTTTGTTGGGGTGTTGGGGTGTTTGTTTGTTTGTTTGTTGGGGTGTTTGTTTGTTTGTTTGTTTGTTGTTGTTGTTTTTGTTGTGTTCGTTTTTTGCAGTGCCACCTAATTCTTTCAGCCAGATAGTTGAAATATACTTTGTGCAAATTTTTGTCTTTTTGTGATTTGTAAACAATTAATTTCTCGGTAAATTAGACAAAGCCCACCAAAATGGATTGAGTTTTTGAGAAAACACCCTGTGGAAAGTGCAGCATTAGTTAGAAATTTATGCCAAAATAGTGCTTATTAACAAAAGTGGCAATTGTCATCGTTGCAACCTGAAGGATTTTTGTTTAGCTTTAGTTTTGTGGGAAAAGATCATTTTTGCAGTGTCTGGTTAAGATGTATTTCACTGAGTATTGTTATCTTTGTCCTTCTGAAACTAACTGAAATTGAATCGGGCTAAAAAGTGTATTCACAGTTTTTACTATGCAATTCAAAACATTGTGAATGTACATACCTGACGAAGTGTTTTTAAATATTATAAATGCTACATAATAATGTGTCTGATGTAGTCAACAGCAATAGTATATATTTATACTCGAAGACGTTTTCAAACCGTGGTGGATTTTTAGCTTTTGCTAAAGACCTCGTCAGCCATTTTTAAATGTTTAGCTACAAACTTGTGAAAAATAATTCATTGTTATACGATTAATTATTTTTAATGGATGTTTATTTGCATTGGGGATAAAGAATATGTGTGTTTTATCCTACAGGGATTTGGTTAAAGAGGGGCTCCAAGGTCAAATTCAGTTTTGTGATGCACTCATTTTTCAATCGATAATAAAGTCCTTATGAAAGTGTGGGAAACTTTACAGGTCTCTAACCTCACACGTCCATGGTGTGAAATTGCATTTTATTTGATACTCTTTGTTGAGAGGAATCTGAAACATGAAGCCATCGGATATCTACAACAATTACACATGGGACTGTACATGAAAAAAAAAGGATTTGTGCGTCAGTCATATGTTTAAATTCAATGCCGCTTTGATTGAATATCATCGGAATTCAGGAATGAACTTTTAAAAATCCCTGTACACAAAATGTACAGACCCATTGGAAATGTTAGGTTTTTGACAAAATTAGCTATTGAAGGGTAACCAACATTTTACACCGTTTTGACATGAGATTAGAGACTTGCACTTTTGTCCACATTTATAAGGACTCTATCCAGTGGCGTACAATACATTTTCCAGTTGGCTTTTTTTTATAGATCTCATTTTGGGGAGGGGCAAGGGTTCTGAGTCGACCGGCCTTCTCACCTTTCTCCTCACCAGGGGTTGAATCTACACGGTGTTACAAAAAAGCCTCTGAGATTAAGAAAGACATTACCGCCTTTATGTTTTCAACCATAGAGGTTTTGCCAACCACTTGTTAAATTTGTTCATAATAGTAATGAAGTTTGTTTTGTCATGTTATGGAAACAAGGAAAACTATCTCGCCCCAGTTCAAAGAAATATTTACATGATAACAAATATCTGCAGCAGTTAAGATGAGGATTTTTTTATGGTAAATATGTGACATTCCTAGGTTACTATGCAAAATAACTTTTGACAATCAAAACTTTGTTCCAGACCACCAGCGTTTGCATTTTCTTCAATGAATAATAATGTCAGATCTTGTCTCCCTTTGAATTTGTTTAACAGATTTATGAAAAATTAATGAAGTTGCTTTCAATCTCTTCGAGAACATTATTGTGTGAACTGTGAGGTTCAAAGGGTAATTTGTTGTTTCAGCATTTGTACAGAGCAGGACATACTTTTTGAACATAATTACCTAAGCCCTATGTATTTTGACATGTGCATCACAAAGACACAAGCGTGAAATCTCATTGCATGTTGCTTAAGGAAATGTATATCGCTCTATTCTCACCCAATGTTTTTCATGCACCACCAATTACTCCTTTTTCACTGCAGAAGGATTCTTGGTGGAGGTGAGGGGTGATCAGTTGCCCCCACCCCCACCCTCCCCCTCCAAAAGGGGGTGGTATACCCTCATCATACCTGTGATTTTTTTCTTGTGGGTGGTCAAGGGAGTTCTTGAAAACCCTCTCCTTGTGTGTCTATTTGATCCCATTTTGTTCATGTACATGTACCCCTTTACTGCATGTAACATATTACACATTATTATCAGCAGACCTTCAAACACTGGTCGACGTGTATATAATGACTAAATAATACCCAGTGATTTAGTTTTTGTGGACGGACTATTGCAGCTACCAATTTATTCGGAAAATAGTGGAAACAGTATTGCATATATCAGGGTAATTTTTACAATGTACTTTTCATATAACTCGTTATTGCTTGTACATTTGTTGTTGGAAAGGTTCCACAATATTTGTGTTTTTATTAAAAAGCTTGTGACTTGAGATATTTCATACTGTGTGAATTGGTGAGTTGTGTCAAATATAAGTTTTAATGAAATCCAATGTGTACATGTTTGAATTTCATATGAAGAATCATCAGACTTTCTATAATAATCAGGTAGTGGGTCACACTTAATTGACCAACTGGTAAACAAAAAAAACTTGTATGAATTTATTGGGCAACTGTTCTGGTGTACCTCTCATACATATCAGATTTTGCCGACACAAATTTTGACATTTTAATTGTTTTACCGACTGTCATGTCTTTCATTCGAGGAGTGGAGCTTTTGAGAAAAAAAAATGCAACGTGCAATAAAGAATGATGGATAAAAACGTTCGCCTATGTGTAGTTTGTCACGGTGATAGATCGGCAATTGTACGGTCTGCGCGGCAAAATGTTAGACCTGCGCAGCAAATTGTGAGAACTCTATGGTGTCGGTGTTGTTGCTTCCATATTTATAAACATTATGTTTATCGTCAGAGAGCTTTCAGATTTTTTTTTTAATCTTTAAAGTGACCGTAAGTGCAAGACTGTTTAGCTTTGTCGGCTGCTAGCAAGGCAGTCTGCATTCTTCGTGTTTCGTTGTACTCGATGGTTGTATCAGACACAGAGAGCACATCCGACTCGAGTGCACCATTGTTGCCTGAAATTTAGAGCTGAGTGCATCATGGCAATCCATTCAATTAGAAAGGGGGAAAAAACAAAATTGAATCAGTGTTGAGATCGAGAAGCACAAAAAGCAAGTAGTTAGTGCGTATGGATCTATACCCTTTTATCATTTACAATGAGTGTGTGGTGTCATCAGTTGGTAGACTCAATTAGCAGAAGTGCTGACCTGTCGTGAACTTGCCTGATGCCCACGGCTATGATAAGCTGTTAATATATTCATCCATTTAGTTATTTGCTGTGTGTGACAATGTTGATTACCTTATGATTTTGGGACAATGGGGCTTATTTTCGTTTTAATACATTCAGATTAATTTTGTTCAGTCGATTTAAACGATCCGATTTACGGAGTTGTGCTCTTGGAATTGATTTGACAATATTGCTTGGTAAATAATTTCTAGTTGTCATTCGTGTAACAATATTGCTGGTAGTTGTTACTGTCTAGTGGTGCATCCTTTAGGGTTGGTGTGGGGGCTCTAGCCTGACCGATATAATTATTTATTTAACCCCCCCCCCCTTCCTCAGCCCCATCCAGTGATAATTGTGATGGGTGCGCCAATGGGTTCATCAGTGATCCAGAAATTTAGAAATGTCCAAGAAGGCAAAGTTGTAAAAAAAACACCAACAAAACAATCATTTGATGACTATAACCGTATGCGCACAATCGCTAAAAAAACTAAATGGGCAACTGATATTTTCGATGATATGCAGGTTAATTTTTTTCAGGTATGGTTTCACGAAGTGAAAACTACATTCCAGGTGAAATACTCTCCCCAAGCCAACGACTGTTTGATTTGTCCACGGACCCAATAGACCTATACAAAATAAAATCATGGACCAATGCATGATGAGTGCTCGCCGGTAATAAATGATAAGATATATGTGTCCATTGACCCCTTGTCAACGTTACCATAGAGACGGCGTCACTAGTACTTGGGGGAGGGTGTCGGTGAAGTAGTGTGTCGAAAGTGCTGGTCAGGCCAACCACAAAATCAGACAAGGGAGTTCTGCGTATAGCTGGACGTTTTAAAGGGATAGTGAAAGCAAATTGAATCATTGACAATTTAATGAATTCGTTAATTTAATCGTATACATTATCTAAAAGTGTTAAAACAGATAGTTTATGTTCTTTTAGGGGATTTGTGTTTTTTGCCAAATAAAAAGGGTTGGGAAGGCGTGGGGGCCCACAACTTTAAGCTGTAAACTGGCATAAGTAAATTTAAATAAAGAAGAAAATTCATGTCTAAGACCACCCCCAAAAATTGTATTATGTGACTCAAGATTAATTTCATAATGTTTAGAAGAATGAGATTTTATGATCAACACATCCTTGTTGAAACGTCGCTTGTCATTTTCCCTTTAAAGAAACTAAACAGACAGCCACAACACTTTCACCTTCTAGGTCACAGGGATTTGCCTCACACGGAGCTGCGTTTAACGCTTGAATTCTCACTGAACATTATTTGAGGTATGTGAGGACATGAACTGCGACCGCATTGTTAAAAACAATGGGCTTCATAAGAAGCTTGTGACAGAAATAACTGAAGGTCTTGCCGAGTCTCCTTCTGTGGTTCTACGCCTTTTTGCAGAGTTCCCGGTTCTTCCAAAACTACAAGTGGATACACTGGAGAGGTCGTTGCATTTCCACTGATCAGCAACCACATGAAAATTACTCTTTTGCTTCCAGACGTTCAAAATAGCAGATCAGGTAAGGCTATCATATCAGCTCAGAAACCATCGTTGTTTGGTTTAACTAATATGGTTTAAGATCACGGTTTCTGAGAGTTCAACTTCAATGTGATGTTGACATGTGTTACCCCTTGTTCTTATGTAACTGTAGGATGTACGTAACGTCGGTAAGATTTAAAACTAAATGTCCACATAATTTGAACATAACTATGGTATAATTTATAAAGCTCGTCACGATAGAACAGTTCCCTTGAAATATTTTTGCCTGAAATGCTATGTCTTTGGTAAATGTTAAATCTCGCGAGTCCAACTCGATGTTTGTAAACAATGAAAACATATCATCACAGTTTTCGCTATTGTTCGTGTGACTCTGATGACCGATTGATATTAAATTTTCACACGTTTGTTATTTCATGTGCGGATCTTTGAATGTCCGCGTACTTTAATATGAAAGTAATGCCCGGTCGTTTCCAATAGACGCACGGCGTTATTTTTATGCCATAGTAGATATATTTTCCACCTCTATGATATGAAGGAATATAACATTTTATATCAAGGTTCTATAATTCGTATAATGAAGTTTGCTGAATGCAAAGACAATTTCCCGTACGAAATGTTCACGGCAAAATCTGTCTTAATGTTGCAACTGTGTCCTCTTTTATGTGTGCGCTTTTTTTTGTAGTAGGAAAGGCATTCCTGACAGTCGTGTCAAGGGCAAGACCGATCACCTCATTATTTTTACTCATTGTGACATAATGATGGAAACGGTTCAGTGTCTGTTATTTCATGGTTAGTTTTCATGCCGTGCTAAACGAGGCAGATAAGCTTTCTTGTTGAATTCCTAGATCTTATACGGCGCGTTCTGTTGTGCCTCCACCTGTCAACCTTTGGAATTTGGAAACAAGAGTGATTGAAACTGCCATAAAATATTTCTTCGCAGATACTAAATTTAAAGTGGCCAGTTATACAAGACAAACAATAATTTCAGTTGGGCTGACCTTCTGTAAATATCGCGGCTGTGTTCCCTATACATCTGGCACGATGTTTCTGCAGTTTGTAAACACTTGTATTTGACCGGACACTTGACATAGTTGTGGTGTAGATAAACAGCCTCTATACTTGCCAACATACCTTGCCCCGAACCTCGCAGATTCAGCCTCGGGAAATGTAATTTTAATGGGTGCAAATTTCATGAGACAGAATAGTTTCAACGCGATATGGGCTGCAGAGAATAGTTATTTCATTGTGAAAATAGAGTCATAAATTATACTGTATACCAGGTAAGTGAAACATTATTTTCTATACAGAGACCCCGAGTCTCAAGAATTGGTAATTTTACAAACAGAAAACAAATTATATACATGGATTTGAGTTGATGCTTCAACCATGCTTCAACATGTACATTGTAGTCAGGACTGTTGGTCGGCGAATAAAAAGCACTGACCGTTATTATCGCATCAGATTGGCGTGCTTGCTATTGAATCTTTAATCGGTGTTGTCTGAAGATGTCAAATCGCTTCATGGTTGGTGAGATTAATTCACTTATGCATGATTTGGTATAACGATGTTATTCTGGACATAGGGCAAGTTGCTCTATGTTCTGAATGGCACTCAGGGCTTGAATGGGCCTATTGTTTTTCTTCTTCTACCTTTGAGGGGCAGGCTTCAAATGATTGAAGATGTACATGTACGGACTGACAGGCACACACAGGCGAACCCCTTCTCTTGTAGCGACAAGTGGACTGGTGTCTCGTGCATTGATACTTTTTTTTTTGAAACAACACACGGGAACTACGGTTTTACGTCCCATCCATGGATGGGACGAAGCAATAATGGTTAAGTGTCTTGTTTTAAGGACACGTGAGTGTCAAGACCGGGACTCGAACCCACACTCTGCTGATCAGAAACACCAGAGCTTGAGTTCTGTGGTCTTAATCGCTCGGCCAGGACACGCAGCATCTTGGCTGTGATGTAACACAATGGTGCCTTTTTTTCCACCTGTTTGATTTGTCTGATGATCACTTACTTTGATTTCAACAAACGATAACACCACGGATCCCAATATTTTCACCACCTGTGATAGACGATGACGGTGTTGACCGGCCACCCTGATATTTTGGTCACCACCGACGGCGCCCCCCCCCCTAACCCAACAATTATCTCCCTTGTCTTTTGAACATGCTTACGGCGGCTACAAAAGAACAACATTGGTATTTAAGCAAGACGAGTGTTTGTTCTGTGCTTCCTCTGTCAGTGTTTTGTCAAGTTTCCCTGAAGAACGGTCGTCTGTTTGCATTGCTTTCTATGGGTGAAAGGACCGACTGACTCGTCAAACAAAAAACTGTTGCTGTCTGCCACTTCAGTTTTCACCTCCTCGTGTTGAAACAGGTTAGTCACAGAGAAAGGACCGGAGGAGTTCGAATTCCCCTGTTTGGTGTGTTCCAGAGATCGGTTTACATGCTAAATCACATTCTCAGTGTTCAATTTAAAAGGGATACTTTCGAATATATTTAATGACTGCAAAAATCATAAGAAGTATATTACAATGAGTTACCACAGGTCCTAATAAAATCCTAAAACCCATTTATATTTATATAGGTCTCTCGCAATTGCATATTATACGAAAACGACCCAATTTGTCGCTCTATATTTTTTGTGTACGCAAACAAAACCTACACACTCGTCGGACCCCTTAGTTACCGGGTAAATACTCACTTTCACCGTACGACTGGGGGTAGTGGTTGTTTGGGTCATACTTTCGAATATATTTAATGACTGCAAAAATCATAAGAAGTATATTACAGTGAGTTACCACAGGTCCTAATAAAATCCTAAAACCCATTTATATTTATATAGGTCTCTCACAATTGCATATTATACGAAAACGAACCAATTTGTCGCTCTATATTTTTTTTGTAAGCAAACAAAACCTACACACTCGTCAGACCCCTTAGTTACCGGGTAAATACTCACTTTCACCGTACGACCGGGGGTAGTGGTTGTTTGGGTCATAAAAGTGAAATAAACGGGATCCTTTGTTACCTCTTTTGTCGCGAATTCCACATCAAGGATGTCAGGCGTAACAATCCAATGGACTCGACAATGATCATTAACGCAGCAGCGTTTTTGCTGCTCCTGCTGAGATATCGATCATTCAAAGAGTTACTTTTAAGCCTGCCAAGGCAAACAAAACGTTGATTTTGTTGTGTGTGTGTGTGTGTTCAACACGAGATTGTGGCGTCGAAGCATTATATTACAAACCTATATTAGAGTCCGCGTTGTAGATAAATTTTGAGACCTTTTTTGAGTGGCTTGTGAACGCTGGGCGCATATAGGTTTGGTTTCTCGTGAGATGACGGGCAGGTAAGAACAATACTACCCCATTAATAGTAACCTACCGGCAGGTCTACCTATATTAATAACAACATGCTCCAAAGGTTTTTCTTTCTGAGAATACCGATAAGACTATTGCACATGCTGTATTATCGTTTAAAGGGATGGTATTACCTTTGGCAGTATACTCCAAAAATTATTGACCATGAAAACTTACTTGGCAAAGAGCACCAGAGAGCTGTTGATATTATAAAACATTGTTGGAAACGATACCCTTTAAAAAAATGTAGTTTTAGAGAAAGAGGTCATTTCTCACAGGCAAATTTGAATCCGAGAAAGGGTTCAGGCATGAAGCCTTTTATCGGGCATCTGAAAGCACATAATTCTATGCAACAAGGATGGGTTTTTTTCTTTCATCATTTTCTTGCAACTTTGATGACCAATTGAGCCAAAATGTTCACAGGTTTGATATTTCATGCATATGTTGGTGCACACTGAGTGAGGATGTTGGTCTTTTACCATAAGTATACCCTGCCATTTAAACCTGGTTGGCGTTTTTGGCAACATGCGAGGTCCAGTTTAGCAGGATAGTCGGACAGGCAGAGAACGTGACTGGTATGAACCAGCAAAGTGTAGAGGCGCCCTACTCGACCCAATGGTGCAGTAAGGTTTAGCTTATTTCAAATCTATATAAACCACAATTAGGGAAACGCAGACTGGGGACACTTTACAACATGGAGAGATCGCCCAAATAGGGCTAGAAAGCTCAGTTGGTAGAGCTTATTTTATCTGAACATTCCCGCCTTTCATCCTGAATGAACATCAGAAAATCCCCGCTCATAACGTAGAATTCATAACGCTACAGTAACTCTTTTGTCCTATCCGGCTGTTAGAATGCATAATGCTAAATTTTGTAATTTAAATTTGTTATAATTGTTCTTGTTAGATTTTTAAAACTAAATTACTGCTTTATTTATTTTTTTTTTTTTTTTAATTTAGTATTTTATGTTGTTTTAACTACCGGTATTATATAGGCATATAGGCCCCCTAGTGTTCTGTGTTTGGTTGTTTGGTTTGATGGGGTCAGTTTGTTTGGTCTTTTTGGGGGGTGTTTCAGTTTTTGTAGGTTTTTTACTGTCAAAGGCCACACAAATTTGCCCTTGTGGGACAATGAAGTTTCTATCTATCTATTTATCTAATCTATTTATCTGTATTGACTTATCCAGTAATTGGCCGTAAATCGATCGTGTGTGTCCGGCCAAACCGTTGGACTTCCATCGACGGTGGCAAAAACAAATAATAACCTGGGTTCCCTATCGCTGAACAAACACAAGATCACCGTATTCACACCGATGAGCAATTATAATCACTGCATTTAAGCAATAACTCATTTTATTAATTCGACTTTTCAGTTCATGTCACATCATCTTCTTTATGAGAATCACTACTACAGAAAAGGTAGCTACTTGTTGCCACCTGTTGTTTAGCCTCTAGAAAAGCCACATGACTGTCACACGAGGCAATTTACAGGCCACTATCGTTACAGACAGTCTGGTAAAAAGTCTTTCCATGTACATGTTGGGAGAGTTTTGCAGTGAAGTTGACCATAAAATTCCCAGAGTGTTTTAAAAGGCCTTTCTATACAGTAAGACTTTGTGGTAAATGATGTGACGTATTCATGTATTCAAAATTAAAATCCTTCTGGGCTAACCCGTTTGTGTGCCTCAATAATGTGATCATATTAACAATATATTTCCTAGTAAACAATCGGAAGTGATCGCCTGGTATTTTTTCTTTATTTATAGTGCACATTTTGTTTGTGTAACTTGCCAACCTTTCATTTTCTGATAAAATATTTTATCTAGCTGGCAGATGCACCGCTTAAAGGAGGATACAATTAACCGTACACTGTGGGTGTGTAAAAATAGTTTACTTGTAATATTGGACGTGCAATATTAATAACTTACCGTATGTTTTCCTCCCGTCCTATATTCGATTATCTTATTTTTCCGTTTGACAGTCACCACTGTCATTACGGTTACACACCTATGTTTCGACACCCCTATGTTCAGACACAACTAATGTGTTTTCCTAATTCTAACCCTGACCATAACCACGGAGGTGCTCTAACCGTACCCCAACCCAATTCCCAGCGTGCAGATCATGATGTTGTAAAGGGTGTAATTTACTGCGAACGCTGCGGCTGGGTTTATGGGAACAGAATAATTACAGTGACGGTCTTTGACAAAGGTAATTGGAACTGAGCAATCGGGATTTTCTAGACAACAATTGATGTTTTGGTATCGACAGCCCATGGCAAGTAATTTGTATGCTTAGTGACGTGACGACCTGGGTAACAATTCAGTGAAAATGCCTAATTGTAAAGCGCTGCGACAGAATGACCACGCTCGTCGTTCCAGTTGGTTTGGTCGTTTTACCGTGAAAAGTAGGCTATTGTAGACACTATGGCTACCTGAAGTGTACGAGTTGGCCGTGACATGGGTACACCGTTCGTACTGACCCGGTTTCACTATACCAAGTCGGTTTTTGCATAGAGCAAGGAGCCTTGTACTATGGTTTTTGCAGCGTGGTTTCTGCCTTACGCAATTATTCCATAAGTGCCTTAAATTGTGGGCTATTTTCTTTGCATGCAGTTGAATCATTCAGCAGTCACATGAATGTTGCCACAAGGTAGGCCAAGTATGAGAAGCACGTGTGCATCACCATGGAAACAAAATCAGATGACAGCGCCAACTCAATCAATGCTACTTCCAAACCGAGAGGTGAGTGAAAGGTTTGGGGTTTTTTTGGTGTTCGTGCCCGTCTGGTCACTTTAAGGATTATCGAGTCTTCTCACTTGAAACACATGGATGTAAAAAGAACGTCGAATAAAGACTTAAGTACCACACACACAGTTATATACAAATGTACATGTTAATTGCTTGCTCTAATGCTCTGTCAAAATATCTTCGATAGGTTCCAGTTCAAAAGATGTGCGTAAAATCAAACAGCAAATTATTGTCATACGACGGTATCAGCATAGAGACAGGATCAGTGACACAACTATGACCAAATCCTGGGGTCGGAAAACACACGATTGGGACTTGTGGGATCTGAGAATATTTTAGGCCTATTTTACAGATTCTAGTTTTAAACCGAATTCCTTGGACGGGCTTGAAAGACGGATGCGTGTTTTAAAATGGTCAAAAAAATGCGAAAATGATCGTTTTGCATGTAATAAAGTGGTCCTTAAATTAAAATTGTTGAAGCGTACAGTTATACCTTATTGTCCTTCCCCAGGAGGACGGGGTTTAGGCCTGCCCTAAGCATTTTGTTAGGAGATCAGTTTAAACCTTCGCGAAATGGCGAACACCATGGAGTACGCCGTTTGGTTTGGGTGTAGGCCTGTTATACAGACCGATTTACTCAAACCGAACAGTGCATTATTATAATGTGGCCATCATATTTCAAAATGACGGTTACAGCTGTTTTCAGGATGGAGTTATCATCCCGAAAGAATATTCCTTTGTACACATTGATACAGCGGGAACATTATTATTAGATTCATTGCCGTGCAGAATTAGAAGGAACGTCGATTGTTTCTCTGCAGTTTGAGTATTGGCCCCTCTCTCGTTCATCAACATTGGGTTGTGTGCTTTGGGGTTGTTTTTTCATCAGCGTAAACGTTATTCACTAAACCAAAAGACGAACTCGAACTATATTTTGTTGAAAGGACGCGTGTCGTATAGATTGCCATAGTTGTAATCCCATCAAGACAAGAGGTTTAAACGATTTTTAGAAAAGGGTTTCAATTTTCACACTTTTTGTGATCTGGACATTATATAAGAAAATATCAACATTCCGGCCGGCAGGTATGAGTGAGATTGAAGAACACTTATGGGCTTCACGAACTGCACATAATGTTCTTAAAGATGAGTCTCCTAGACTTGAAGCCTTGAGCTCCAAAAGATTTGTGATTGATTTTTTTGCCTGGGAACACTCCTTGCGCTACAATTTGCACTTACTTTACTGAATGGTGTCTTGCCTGGATGATTTGCCGAGTGTGGTATTTATACAGTAGAGAACACCATACTCTCTTTGATTCTTTTGCGGACGAACGAGTGTGGGTCTATTGAATGATAAAGCCGCTGCCGAGTGTTCTGTATAAGCTCATTTGGTTATTGTCTGTGTCGCCATAGAGGCTGTGGTACAACTTTGCCTCCAAATAAAACACGTCACCCAGAAAGAATCCCTTGAATTGTCACTCAAGGCTGTTCACACAGTGATGTACATTACACATGTACACATGCACTAGTGGTGCAAAGTGTTTGAGCCTCTCAGTCATCGACTAAATTTACTCATTTACCGGACAAGAAGAAGATCCACCCTTCAAGCCATTTTTGAGATAAGATGCGAATGATTTCTCAGGAGTTCGCGGAGTTGTTACCGTGGTGAACGTAGGAATGCCCCAACCTCTTCAGACTCAGAGCGACATGCGAAATTGAGACTGCTCTGCGTAGTTTCTTGACATTCTTCGGTTGCCGAAGATGATACAGGGTATGATTAGTTATTTAAGTATTGCACTGTCTGTCTCGTGAATGTCCTCTGTTGCCAAGCGTTTTAAGAGCCATACCAAGAAATCTAATCATAGTGTCGTGGGGGTCGAGTTATTTACCCCCCCCCCCCCCCGCCCATGACAATCATTTGCCAAATCATTGCTCCAGCTCTGCTGCAAGCTTTGAAGACTTGACAACTGAGAATGGTCAGCCATTGGTCGTCCAATCTCGGGGTTCAAATGTACGCGTTGACATCGCGGTATATACGATTCTTTCACCGCAAATGGGCCAGACTGCTTTATAATCTTTTCACCCTCATTTTGGTTTAAAGATTGACGTTTTTTTGTGAAGATGTGCGATATCACTTTTTGTCATTAATGAGGGATGGATATTACGCATTGAGAAACTGGGCGGAGTTATTCATAACACGGTGCCCCTTGAACTTACTGTTTCAAAAAATCTGACCGTGTAGGTTTGGTCTGACGTATCGGACCATGGTTGTGGAACTCACTCGTTCTTCTTGGGGAACAAGCAATTCCAGGGCTTATGTTGTTTTGTTGATAATTTTTTTCTGACTTCTCCTTTAGGTACGTATTTAGATCCTCTAAAAGCATGTGCCCTCAGCGGCGAGAGTGGTGTCAACATTGGCAAATCCGAGTCGGCCACCTACACCAAATACATGAATATCGTCCGGCAGACGAGACGAACCGCTTCACGTGTCTCCGTGTTGAACGATGTAGAACGCAGCCGTCTCAACAGCGTCATGAGAAGGATTGACGGCGAGAGAGCGTACAGCACGGCCGTCTTAGACAGACAGAAGAGACAGTTCAAGCGATCTTTGGATAACTTGGACAAGCACAAGAGTGGGTTCACACACCACATCGACGAAATCGCCACTCCGGCGCATCTGCGTGCCAAGCAGAGCTTACTTTCAAATCACCGTAAGCATCAAGTACACACGCTCAAACCAGTGAAGGAGCACAGCAATGCCGATGATCAACCGAACCCAACGTCCGAAATCTTGCCAAAAAACGAGAATAACAACAACGAACTAGAGCTGCCGGTCGTAGCACCCCTCCCTAGATCTCCATACTTCCTCCGTTCCCGAGAGAAGATTCTGACCGCTACGGCACCCGGTGAAGTCGTTGAACAAAAAGGGGAGAACATTCCTATATTTTACACGGGAGATGGACCCGAGGCAATCCAAGAGCAAGTACGGATGGTGCACAATAGGAAAGATGTCAATAAGTCACGACCGTGATTCCGTGATACAGAAACAGATAAACAATGTACTAAAACAGTTTTTCTGTACGACAGCTCCTAGTTTTGGATGCGATCATTGCTCTAGTCTGCAAGTGCATATTTCCTTTTTACACGCGCGGCATATTTTGGATCTACAGTGTGTATAGTCGAAACTCTCTTGACAGAGCGGGTGTGTCGGACTTGGCAGTCGTAAACGTTTTGAGCTCCAAACCCGAAATGGTCGTATTTATTATTTAGCCAAAGGTTTTATACTGCAACAAATTTATATGGTTTTTTTTTAGTGCATGTATTTCAAAAGGAAAGTAGGCCTACCGTCCGATACGTGTATATGCTGATTTAACCGTTTTTCAATAGCATTTAGCACCAAAGTTCCCTCGAGTTTCTTCCTCCGATTCAAATCATCAGGGGTGAAATCCCTTCGTGAAACGTTTATTTTATAAACTCCCTCAACTCATTACGTCATCATTTTCATCAAAGAATACAAAACGAACTCAAGACGAACTACATAGTGTTGAATTAATGAAATTCAGCTCATGTTACAAATATATGAGCGGGAAGATGAAGGTCGAGCAGGATTGAACGTTCATTCTCAAGGAGTCTCTCCGCAAAATAAATTGAAGTCATAATTGTAAATATTTTTTATTATTATCAGTTTGTTTTATTATATATTTTTTTAGAATACAATGAGACCAGGGACGTATACTGATTTCAAAGTTAAAGGTAAGGTATTATACAGGATTGGTAATGATATAAACATCATCATTTTTTTGTTTAATTTTAGTCAGAAAGCTTACTGGTTATGAAGTTCATACCAGAACGATTGTTTTTCTGTGAAATACTTCCCTCTGAACTGAAGCCATAATTTGTGAGAAATCTGTATCTGAAAACCTGAACTGTATCAGAAAATCTGAACAGCTGATTTCCAAAATTAAGGACAATGTGTTTACATGCTGAAATTGTACATGTTTTTCCACTATTGTCCCCAGACTCACAAAACGGATTAAGCCCATTCGCAGGTTTGTTATTTCTAGGCCTATTATGGTTGAGCACACAGAACATGAACAATGCGACTATTTTGTCATCTCTATATCAATCCTGCATAATACCATTGAAGTAATAAATGTTTAGCCTCGGGTAGGGGGGGATAGAAATTATAAATAAAGCATGCATGCCACTGAAATGTAAACTGAATGCAGTGTCTACCTGATTGTTAAAACATATAGCTACATTACAGAACCGCTGCAGCTGTAGTAAAGCTCAATTGGTATATCGCTACCGAAGTACGTTCATCGACAAGTGAATTTTGTTTAAATCTGATCACTACCTTGTGACTATTGGGCAAGGGAAAAACATACATTATGGATAGCAACATACTTCCATATTTAAATTAAATTTTACATTCCATATCAAAGTTGAGTAACAGTAAACGATGCAAGAACATAAAATGACATAGTTATCTTTCATGCGCTGCTTGCAATCTTGGCAAATAATAACACTTTAACTTATTGTCCTAAGTTTCCTAAAGAAATGGGGCTGTATCAGAACGACCAGGGTTTGACATGCATGTGGTTTGGAACCACAAGCCATGGACCTGTACTCGGGTGTTCCTTTGGAACAGAAATGTGAAGCTGGAGACCTTGCTAAATTCAACGAAAGTGACAACGATTGTGTTAAGTTCCAACATTTGGATTGTTCTAATTATTTCATATAGATACAAAGAAATGAAGTCGTGGTGAAAGCTAGTAAGGCAGAATTATAAAATTGGACAGTTGTTTTTAGTAAATGTGGCCTATGTTGTAGTTGTTAGTTGGCAATGGATGTCCAAAATTGATGGAGCCATCAAAGCAATTTAAAGCTTTTAGGAAACTTCTTATCATGTCCACACCCACACACACTGTTTCTTGCCTATCTAAAATGAGTTGCGGTGCATTATTGTGACGGATAATATATTGTGTTGTCAGATGTAATCATACACTCTCGTGGTCCTATGTAATTAGATAAAACAAATTAGTTCATGCATCGAACAAGTAAGATTAAACAAAATCAACAAATAGAAAATTGGACATTCAAAGTTTGACGACAGGACTAAATGAATTTCAATGCAATCCAACAATAAATATTACCAGGGTGACGTATATAACTTACTCTCTCTCTCCCCCCCTCTCCATTGCGTAGCAATATTCACCGTCTCAACTACAACAACCCCCCCCACGTCACCTCGCATAATCCTCTCTTCATTTTGAAATATTGAAGAGGTTTTCTTTTCTCATTACTTGTTGTTGCGTAGCCGTTGTCATGGCAAACAACGTTCCTTCTGCCTTGTATAACATTAAATGGAGATTATCAAGGAGGACGTAACGGCTTCAGATAAAACAAAGTCGCCTATTTGTTTATTTATTTATTTTTACAAAAACGGCGTTCCAAATGGTAAGGTACTTTGTTTGAATTTGCCAATACCTCATCGGTCAATCATGACTGCACTCAAATCCAGAATCCTGTTCATGAAATTAATCTCGAAAAATCAAACCATGGCTGTTGGCTGTTGGCTGTAGGCCTACATATTATTAGCTAACAATTCTGACTCCAAGTTCGATAAATTTATTTCGATGTGCACTTGAAACATTTTAAACGCACCATTACCGGAGCAACTTATCTGCTGAAACCTCGGCCCAAACAGAGCTGCTTACGCAGAAAATTATGTTTAGTAATTTTCTGTTAAGCAAAAATAAGCAGGATACCAGTCACTGTGTATATGATAGGGCCTATGGTGTTTCGGCTGGTACCGTAACATTATTCTGGTAAGCGTGCTTGGCTACTATGTGCTTAAGCAGCTCTATGAAATTGGGTCCTGATTTGTTTAGGCCTTTATGCTTTTGAGTGTTCACTTTAGTCAGCATAGCCCCGACCGAAAACAACAAAAAGATAGACATCGTATTATTTGGACGTATTATGCAAAAAGGTATGAAATGTTTCACTCTGGGCAATTTTTTTTCCCATCTATATTCTGAGATTGTGTGAATGGGAAGCGAGTTAAAAGTCTTTGGAAATGTACCGATTTTCTTTTCACAATGATGCTTGATTTTGAGTTTTGAGTAAGCGCAACATTTTTCAAGCAGTGTCAGAAAACGAACTAGAATGTGAGTATTTTATATGCATGGGTAGTGCTTTTATAGAATAACCCAAGATCCTACAAAAAATACTTATTATTGCCAGCAAAGCTGAACCGATGCCGTACATACAAATCTGAAAGGTTCACCAGACAATCAACACTTCGAGCGAGACTCGTTGTAAGCGATTACCTCCAACTCCAAGAGTGCTTATTACAGATGATTACCAGTAGAAGGGGAGCGTGTGCTGCAAGTCATAGACCTTGATGTAAACCTTACATATTAGTGCGAAATGATTCAGTGTACATTTGGGTTTGCTTAGTGCATTCTGTAGTAGGCAATGCACCATGCACCAGACCAAAAAGGCACTTGGTTAAGAACAAGTTTGAAAACAAAGAAGGACTCCTTTCCTCGTATGTGAATTCTAATAGAATAGACCTTATGCACATGACGTCATTTCAGTAGGGCGCCCTCACCTAGAGGTCAAAAGGAGGTTGTTCATTGGCCAATCCTGTGCGCCGCGCGTACAAATCTGTGCGATTCGATTGCTTCGTCACCGTTTTACCTCTAAGATGGCGGTTGGATGACGTCAATGCATAAGGTCTATTCGGGGAGGGCGATTGCTGAACGATTGGGTGAAAATACGTGTACGGAGCCTACGTCACAATAGATCCTTGTCATTTGGTTGGTGGAATGCGCGTCACGTATTATCCGTTATTTTGCCATGTATTTACTGCCGAGACACTGGACTGCCGTGACCGTCGCTTTTGGAAATAACTTTAGGACGGTATTCGAGGCTTAATTCTCAGCGTCGTTCCCAAAACATGGCAAGGTTGTGTCACTGCGGACAAGGTTGGTGTCTACACATGGAGTCGTCCACGTTGGATATGAGAGTTCTTGGAGTGTGGGGTGGACGAGTTTCCCGGGTTTTTTTACTGTTTATTGTTAAACATTTTCAAATGAAAATTTAAATTAAGGATATGGGTGAGTTATATAAAACAAAATATTAAATGCATTTCGTTCGTGGGGCCTATAGTCCAGATTTCACCTCGTGATTACATTTTGCGGCAATGCACTCATATGCATTCAATATGTGTGTAATATTTTTGGCTGTCTATAAATATACTTTTTTCTGTAGTCCCTCGAGGTTGCATACAATGGAGTCTCACCACCTTATCTGACTTTAAAAATGTGTATGCCAATTATTCCCCATGGCATTGAAGTTTTTCAGACAAAATCTTACTTGTATTTGTTCAGTGAAAAAGGTAACAACAATGAAATGAAAAAGCTGAATCGATTGACCTTTCAGATGATTAAGTAGGCTCACTGGTAATTTATCACTGGCTGTCTCACCGTGACAACGGTATGGCGCGATGGTGAATGTTTCCGATGATACAAAAAAGTTAACAATGCTGCACGCACGCATCTCTGGCTGATTCAGGCATCTTTCATACCTTGACATCTTAGGCAATTAACGAATCCGTTGTGCAGACGAGGAAAGGGTTTTATTCATGCTCCATGCCACTCCCATTGCGCTCGCTCCCCTAAGAGTTCACCACGGTCCACACACGGGCTGCTACTTCTCCGAAGAAAAGGCAGTCATTACTTTATTGATTGATCTATAGTGCCAAGCTGACCAATATTAAGCTGACCGTTGCCTTCGATAGTACTATTATCAAACAATGGCAGTGAAGAGCTCGAGACAACTTAAAGGCACATGAGTATATTGAATAAACATGGCCGCCACAGGCTCATTTGAGATCTGGTATCCGTTTTCCTCCCACTTTATACATGGCTTTTCTTCCACCCTGCTCCGATTCAAATACGGTGAAAAATCACATAGTACTCTGGGCTTCTAGAGTTTTTGGGTCCCTCTGCCTGACCGTCTGACCTGTGGACTTCTACTTCTGCTCTGGGCACTTCGGGTAGAGTACGCTAGGACGGGTACCAGCGATCGTTTATTCGGTTGTGACGATGAAAGTGGTTTCTGTTGCATATTGTGAATGCGGCCATCTTTTCCCGACCGATCGGCAACACTCGATGAACACACAACGCCCATTATAATAGGCCTAAAAGTGCCGAGGGGAAAAAGAAAGACAAACTATTTTAGTTTCTGTTATTTAGTGGGTTGTTCTCTCGGTCGGATGGTCAAACTTATCTGATTGTTTTAATTGTTTGTTTGTTTTTAATGTGTAAGCTAGTGACTTGTTCAAGCGCTTTGAGGGCCCCCAAAAAGTCAATTCAGTTCATTGCACATGCATGCACAGGAACGTGTCTTTACATTAAAAAGTCAATATTTGAACTTCTTTTCTTTTAATAATTATAAAGGTAATGTTATATAAAGGTAATTAATGTTCAATAAAAAAAAACACGCAAGACTGCCAGACTTGTCCGTTCATAAGTTTACTGGCCCGACGCTAAAATCACTGGCCTGGGGCTTGCGGCAAAGTACATTTTCGATCCCTGCATAGGGCGGTCAGTACTAGGCAAAGACTTGGCAATTATGCAAGGCAAACAAAGACTCTCTGGCGTTTACGACTTTATCCTATTTCAACTCAATACATTTTTATCAATGATGTCCTTAAGTTTTATTCAGTTTGATTTCATACATCGTCAGATGTTTTGTGCCTCATGAAGTCAATCTATCCTATTATAAAAAGATGGAGTAATCAATTTTTGCTTGGCTCTAATGACTTTACACACAGCTCCATTCCATTCTATCGGATGCACAGAAATTGTCATATGATTTAGACAAACAGACGATGTAAATTCCGAATCTAAAGATCCATCGGCCAATGAAAGCCAGGACGCTCTTTCCGCCTAATCAGATAACAAATGCTGACATTGAGGTTCAAGGATACATTTCGAAGGCATGCGATCGAAATGTAATAATGCTCGAAACGCTGTTGTTGAGGATTACCGGTGTGATCGTGCCAGAGTAGGATGCGATACATCTTTTTATGTGATGGAACTTTTTCAGTCATTATTATAAAGTGCTCTAACTCTTTTTCTTTTTTCTGTGAAAACTGTGTCACTTTCGAAAAAGAGTTTTGCTAGAGTATCAATAGTTACAACGACCCAGTGTACTTTCAAGCCTCATGTTTTTTAAAAATCCGATATGGGCCTTTATCAGCAGCAAATTCAAACCTTGTTTTTTTTTACTGGGGGAGGAAAAGCAAAGGATTGTCAGAAGAAATTCAAAACCTTTTCTAAAGTTATTTAAACATCTTTTCTTTTGTTTTTCTTTTTTGATGGTGAAATAAATAATTGTCAATAAATTTGAATGTTTACCGGTAGACAACTCACATAATGGACGTTTGCAATGAATCATGGCAAAGGTGCATTTGAAAAGGAATGGAATATCATATTGAAAATATCTGACCTTAAAACAAGTTTTACAACTAAAGATGCTTAAATATACAGGTTGATGATCAAAGTGTTGAAAACATAGAACTGACAATTTTACTGAGCATTCGTGATGTGGTGGCCATTCAATACAGTGTCAACCTGTGTGCCGTTTCAGTTGATTGTACACAAGTCTTAGTCAGTACTGTGTCTCACATAAAAGCAAACAGTAAAATAAATTCATCATCATCGAGTCTTTAGTAATAACACGCGTGACAATTTTTACATGTGACTTTGGGAAAACTGACTGTGTTGCATGCAAAACGAACACTTCGGTAATACTTGGCCTAATGCATGCTTTTATCATTGTAAATATTGTCCAAAAGAAAAGTATGTCAGCCATGAAATGTGATTAAGTTTTTTTCTTTGAAAAATTGCTTGTCGCGCGTGACAATTTTTTGTTTTGGCAACTTGCGGACAACCAACTGCGCTGCATGTAAAAGGAACGCTTCGGTAACACAGAATGCATGTTTTTATAATTTTACTGTCCCCAGGAAAATTATGCAAGAAATGACAATCTGTGATTAATTGCTAGTGAACAGTGAATGTAAGTTGTCTGATTTGTCGTGGTTCAAAACTCACCACTCCTTGTTGGCCCACTACGTCTATTCAAAATGCATGTTTTATGATTTTACTGTCCCCAGGAAAATTATGCAAGACGTGAAAAACTGTGATTAATTGCTAGTGAACAGTGGTTCGAAACTCACCTCTCCTTGTTGGCCCACTACGTCTAATCAAGTATTGTTCCCCAGCTCATCAAATCAAAGACTCACTCCGTTCGCAAGCTGCGGTATTGTGGAAATGTTGAAAGAGAGATAGACCCTTACTGTTGTGCATACCTTTCCGCTCGCTTTTCAGCCACGAACGTCTTTTGCCTACGTCAGCCAGGCCTACGTCATACGACGCGCGGTGATAAAAGAACTTATCAACTAATAATTCATCCCTTGATTTAGTATGGCGTGCATCTTGACGTTTAATCCAAAGTACAGACATCTCTATTATCGGGCGTACAAAGTTAACATTTAATTCATGTAACAAAGATATCTATATTATTATAGAGTAGGCTTATAATATAATATATCTCTATGATGCATAGATAGCCTATCTTCAATAATGGATTAATGCTAAGAATGTACGCCATATTTTTTAGTCTTGTGCAACCATAGACGTCCATAGTTTGGCGCAATTTGATAGATACAGATTAAGAGATGCACTTTCCGCAGGGCAAAACCTGAAAACTGCGACGGCTGTTAAGGTCATTTCGGCGCAGAGAATTTTTTTATCATCGGTCAACATTAAGAGAACGACAAGACATGCGCGGTGATAATGTAATGAATGTCCTTGCAAAAAAATGGAAGACAACAAACCGTGAAATAATTTACAGAACCGATTGTCCTCTCGCCCCCCCCCCCCCCCCAATAAAAAGAAAAAAGAAAATTGTTAATATTGTAATCGGGAAAATTTTTACCGGTAATTATACAAATGAATGAAATAAAGTTGAAAGTTTATGGAATAACGAAATTCTTCCCCGATACTGCGAATTGTGTAGAAATTGCATCTGTTAGCGGCCTCCTTTGAATCAACTTCCTTCATCCCACGTTCATTTTACCGTTGGAGACACCCGTATTACACAGCCGGTGACAAAATCCCCTACAGGCCTAAATTACAACTGCCTAATTTTTTCCTCTACTATAACTGCCTTTCATATTGGCCCCCATTTCATGGCTCTGCTTACCGTAAGCAAAGAATCGGCGCTTACGGAAGCAGGGAATTACACGCTAACGTCAAGCGTATTTCACGGGTTAGCAGATAATTTTTACTGGTGCGCGTGCGTACTCTACGTTACTTTGGGCATTCTTCGCTAACACAACTAGCATAGAAATTCGGCGCTTGCAGGGTAAGAATGGTGATCGTAAACACTAAATTCGGCCCTGGGCTCAATTTCATAGGCCCTATGGGCCCAATTTCATGGCTCTGCTTACCGTGAGCAAAGAATCGGCGCTTACGGAAGCAGGGAATTCTTTACGTATTACGTCAAGCGTACACGGGTTGCAGAGAATTTGTTCTTGTCCGTGCGCATACTCCACTTTACTAGGCAATCTTCGCTTACACAGCTAGCCCAGAAATTCGGCGCTTGCACAGTTAGCGGAGAATGGTGATTGCAAGCGCAGAATTCGGCGGTAAGCAGAGCCATGAAATTGGGCCCTGGTCTAGTTCTCTAACAGTAATTCAGTAACTTCCTGACTCTTTGATGGTTTGCTTTGTGTGTGTTGTCAAACCATCACAATTGAACCTGTCGATCTCTCCTTGCGATAGGTATGCGCGATAACTCAACAACACTGCCTATTTGTTTGTTTTTTACATGAGTGCAATGTTAGTTCTCAATTTCACATCAAATTTCATAGTTTTAATTTTCACTTGATTTCTTACATCACCACGATACTGTTTACTTTTCCAAAAGCTGCATTACGCATTTTAAATCTATTTTGTACATCTAAAATAACATAGACTGTATAGGTAAGTGGCGATTGATCCTCTTGTTTCAATGAAAAGCATGACTGTTTACCCATAGTGCTGACAAACGAAATAAATACAGATGTATAAAAACATGTAGCAAATTTTAGTCAAGAAAATAAAAGTCCTTCAGTGTAAGCCTAACCATTTCCAACCTCCATGGCCTCACTTAGGCAACCGACGTAGATGATATAACCTTTCTTTTCTATGGATGCCATCATGGCTTCGGTAGGCCTATGTGGTTGGCTCGTCGGGCTCTGCCGTTCTTTTATCTAAACTACAAAGCCCCCACTTCATTATATACGGAAGGACTTCACGCAGCAATGAGAGCAACAATGTGCACACAGCGGCACAGCTCGATCATGAACTAACGCATTATGTGGTATACAGGTAGGCCTACTTGTTGTACACTGCAAAAACTAGGGTGTTAACATTGACTTGTGACGATCAGTGAGATATGATTTGAGCCATTTTAGAGCTGTGCCTGCGATCCCAAGAGTAGATAGCGTGGTTAATGAGCTTATCACGATCCACAGTGTCGAAAGCAGATGGCAAGTTTAACAACGCTGCGGCTGTAACTATGGGCCCCTGTCAAACTGTTGAAGAATTTGGCTAGACAAGTTAGAGAGCAAGAAGTGTCTCAACGCTGTGATGCTGGCAAAAACCAGACTGATGTTTAACCACATATTTGTTAGTATGGAGAAATGCTGGAAGTCTAGAGAAAGCTTCACGCTATAATTTTGAGATAAACGTTAGATTTGACACTGGGAGAGTGCTTAGACCTTCCTTGTCCAAATTTGCCTTCTTCAGTAGTAACCGTACCAGAGCACATTTGAGCGGAGAAGGCACAACACCACATTGCAGACTTTGATTGACAATGTTTGCAATGACAGGTTGAGGTATGGTGACATCAGCACATCCGAAGTGATGTAGGTATGGGGTCACAAAAAACTCACATGATTTTGGACTGGAGGAAATTTATTCAAAAGAGGGCGCTATCAGAAGAGGTTTGGGGGATGGCCGAGGATCTCCGGTGGGAGGTGGGGGGGGGGCGGGAGGCTGGGGGACACACAGAATCTCCTGCCACCACACCGGAGCCCTGTCTACAGGCCCAACGATATTAGTGGATGAACTTGCAGTGACGTAAACTTTCAATTTCTACGATATGGTTAGTCTGCTCCGTAGTGACGTAGTTTGTCAGCTACATCATCAACAGAAGTTAACTGTACCTTTTCGATCGTCCACTTGCTATGTGTGCATATTTGTAAGTAATCAAGTAAAGTGTTTTATGTTCGTACGTGTGAATGGGATGTGAGGTCAAAGCATAGGTCAAAGGTACATCTGGCAGGATCCCGGAAGGCTGATATCTGGCGTTCACGAGCCTCGAAGTGTGACATCAGATGTTCAGGTTCATTGATCTCCATTATATTGGAGATCAATGTTCAGGCTCTAAAGGCCGAGCAAGCCTGAGAACTCTTGATAGAGGGCGGTCTTTGGAAACTATTGCTCCCACACACGTACCACATGTACAAACCACACAGCACGCCGACACCCCACTCTCGCCACACAAAACAACAATTAAATCAATACTTTCACACTTGTACTGTCTGATCTGTCTCATCGATTACGGACAGACGTCACTGACCGACCGACAGACGGAGAATTAGTATAGTTATAATAAGTGCTAGAGTAGAGTTTTGAAAACAGACACACCCTGTGATGATTGCGAACATGGCAGATTTGAGCATTTGAGGAAGTGGTGACTGTAACTTGTACTTTCAGAAAAGAAATTGTAAGTAAAAGTAGGACGGCTAAACGTTTTCTTCTAAACGAGTTGTCACAAATGAGATTGTGCATCCATTTATTTAGACCCTGTCCCTGGTGGTAAGACGCCAGTCTCCGGTGCATGCACTGCATGCACTCGGCAGTAATTCTATAGTTCAGAGGACAACTTGTTTAAATATGTGAAAGTTTTACTTTTTAGGGTAAGATGCTGAATCTGTGAGCCACTTTTTGCTCTTAATGATCAACAACAATTTATATAAACATTTCTGGGGTACATTAAATATGATACGAATTTTGGTAATAATGAAATGAATGGAGTAACCTAATGGCAAGTGGCGGTCAGATACAACAATGCTTGGTCCCGTTTGGTTTGTAAGTTGGTAACTGAATCTAAACAGAAATTCACGAATTAAATATTTTAAAAAAATTTAAGAATTGGTTCACACACTTTGTTCAACTTCCAAAGTAAAAGATACTTTTGTAGTGTGCAATGAATGGCAAATACTTCAAAAGTTGTGCAAAACAATATTAAGTCTTAATTTAAGACATCTCAAGTTGCACTTGCAGTAATTAGAACTCTTGATCCTCCTAAAAAAGTTTTGCAATTTTTTGGGGGACCTTTTTTCAATATTGCAAATGTATCCAATTATTAGGTACATTTAAAATGTTTAAAAGAGAAAACAATTGTCTGAAAAATTTGCCAAATTCGAACACATGGTCTGTCGATCGCCTATTCGAAGAAAGTACATGACATGACCAAGAGCTATTTATAGCAGCTGCAAGACATACTGACAGTAAGTGGGAAATGCAGTTAGTTGAAGTATAATATATATATATATATTGGAATTGGATGCATGAGTGCATTGTCGCAAAATATACTCACAAAGTGAAATCTGGACTATTCCATTTCACTATCTGGACTATTCCATTTTTTTCTTGTAAATTGGAAAAACCAGGTTTCACCAAGTGTTCCAGGCATCCTATATTTATCAATATAGGACTCCTATACTAAATCTTGGAATGTCACGCGTCACGGCAGTATCAAAATAAAGTATGAAATGATGATTGGTCCTCATTCTATATGGTACAGGTTACATTACATTATCTGCTCCACTATAGATCATTTTCATAGTAACTGCTTGATTTCAATAAGTCAATCATTCACTCTGCCAAACCTTAACAGTGAAAAAGAAATCGACTAATTCTCACTGAAGACTGTATTGGGTCATGTGTCACATTATGATCAACTTTTTCATGCACTGTGCAATGTAATGGAAAAAAACCAGCTGGTGGAGTAAAAAAGATCTTGAGAATTATCCGATATTCAGGTTTTTGGGATGAGTGTTTTATTTTCATAGTCGTTACTCAATGAACACAGAGTACACATCCAGCTAGAATTTGGAAAATGTTTTCCAAAGACATTACCGGTAATGCATGTTGTGACGGACATATCAAATTTCATGCAGTTCCAACGGAACAATCAAGTATGTGTTAAGTGGAGCTTAACAAAGAATACATGTGTCTGCAATTTAACAGTCAGTATCGGACGTAGGTATCAGACTGACACTGCTGGAGGGGTGTTCTATAAAAATAAGCAATTTGGAGTTGGACTAGTCAGTTTGATTCCAGTTTTGGATTTTGGTCAGTAAAATCAATGTGGTTGCATTAAATTTGCCTATCTTTATTTTGCAAATCAATAGTTTTAACTGAACCGCATTTCTTTGAACTGGTTCTCTACTATATACAAATGATTCATGTTTCCAATTTCCTTGTCTGCAGTAATTGAGAGGATTTCAGGATGGGTGGCTGTTTTTCCAGTAACTCAACGGCTGAAGGAGGCTCTCAGAAAAAGACAAGGATCAGAGTGAACCTCTTCATGCCTGGAAGAAGGGGAGGAGGAGGCGGAGGGCATGCTCCAAAGAAGTCGCCCAGAAGAGGAACCAATACCCTTTGACGTGAGAACGAGACGTCATCGGAGAGCCCCCGAAAAAGGTCTTTACATTCCAAACAGGAATTTCTGCACCATTCATAAGCTCAAATTCAATGAATTGAATGCCGTTTTGATTGAATATCATCAAGATGAACTGAAAATTCTCTGTGCAAAAGTGTACAGACCATTTTTTTTTAAACTGTGACATCATCAAAAGTTGTTTGGATTTTGTCAAAAATTGCACTTGAAGGGTATCAAACACAGTGGCACTTTACACCATTTTAACGCAAGGTTGGAGACGTGTAACGTTTTCCCCAGGACGTTTTCATAAGACTCTATCTATTGGATAATGAGTGAATCACAAAACTGAGTTTGACCTTGGAGCCCCTCTCTAAAGGGAAATTGCAATTGCAACAAAACAGTGTCTTAATATTAATTTTGGCCAGTCTAAATTTTTAGGACATTTGCAACTGCAGTTGTCTATAGTTGAACAGAGTTTTGAGTTTTACAATTGTTTTCTAAAACATAAACATTACTTTCCATAGGGTCTGAAATACTGTTGAATCCTATATATTTTACTCTCCCCCCAAAAATAGGACCAAAAACATAAACTTCAAAAAAGCATTATTTTTCACAACAAATCCTTCAATTCATTTTTGGTTCTTGTACATTTGTATCTTTTTGATAAATAAGTAATAAAACATGAAGTATCTAGGCAAGACACAATGCAACAAACACCTTTCATCATTCTGTTTGTTTTTTAAACGGCTCTTCCAAGTTTTGTATCTTCTTCCAAGGTGTTTTCTAGTGTGGGTTTGTGTCACGCTTTTTTGATAACATTTATATCTTCATACTGTTTCTACAGAAAATGATGTTTACTATTCACACTTATATTACTTACTTAGCACTATTAATATTTTCATTTTTTGTACTAATTTATTCTGTGAAAGTGATGCGTATTGCAGAGACTTATTTGCTTAATGTGTTGCAAGAATTTAACTGATTAAAAAATATTAAAACAGACAAAAAATTTGAAATTATCTGAAAGTTTACTTCAAAGTTGAACATCGGTAACTGTCAAAGACCAGCATTCACACTTAATGTGACCCAACATGTACGACAAAGCTGTGACGATTTCGGCCCAATCGTCCATCCAGAGTCACAACAAAATAGTAAAAAAACCTCTTATATCTTTTCACTGTTTTAAAATATCAATTTTTGGTTTCGCAAAATCAAATTGAGTCAAACTAATTGTTTTACTCATTTCTCAAAAACTGAAGCATTTCAGGCAAAAGTATTTATAGATTTTTTTTGCAACGACTAACTTTGTACCATGTAAATTATATTCAAATCTGTAAACATTTGAGTTATGTGCAAATCTGTAAACATTTAAGTTATGTGCAAATTTATAAACTTTTGAGTTAAGTCCAAATCTGTAAACATTTGGACATTTATTCTTGCCACTATTGTGCACACTGCACACCCTTTTAAATAAAAACAAGTGTAAATATGACACGGTTACCAGTAGTCCTAAAGCTTTATTCTAAACCGTTAAAAGTGTCCAACAATCAAAGTCCTCTTGAACACCTCATCAATGTGTCATGTACTGTTAAAAGAAAGTCTTTCCATTTTGCCGCAAAAGGTTGCTTTTTGGCAAAATTACCTGATGGTCTCTTTTTGATCACCTGTTGTGAGGACGAATGTGTTGATGTTTTCTAACGGTGCGTGCCCATTTCCAGCGTGTTTCCTGTAGCTCGGGCATTTTTTCCTGTTGTCAATGTCGAATCTGACTAGAATTAAAGGGCTAGCACATCATTGTCTGCAACTTATACATGAAACTATTGTTCAACTATCTCACTTTCAGGAAACTCCGACTGAATTGAACACAGTTCAAACGCGTCTCATTATACAAAAATTCGTTCACAATTTTAAAGAGGATTTTGTATTGGGTTTCAAATTTATTTACACCATCTCGTTTTGAAGAAGAAGTTCAAAATTAACTACTCAAGCAACACATTTCTTGTGTTATTAACGTGCTGCAATGCTCAAGTACAATGCAGTTTCAAAAAGTCAGGTTTATAACACTTCTCAAGAAGGACTGCATTTCAGACAGAAATGTTACTTGGAGTTATTGTGCTAGTGCAAAATTATAAAAGTTTAAATTGATTTATATGTTATTTATGAAATTTATCTGGGAAATTAGATGAATGAAATGAACATACAAAATGCGAACAAGTGAATTTCATCTGAATGTTAATTTTAGGCATACATTAATTTCTATTTATAATGAACAGTATGTGTATATAACTTAATTAATAATTAGTTAATTTAAGATATTTCCATTTTTGTACATCTTATAACAATTATCTATTTGAATGTTAATGGTTCTTTCTAACTTGTACCTCAAGAAGCATGTGAGGATCTTGCCTGTTCCTACTAACTAATGACTGCTGTATTGTGTCAAATTAAAACTGTGATTTGGCAATAAACGTTAAGCTGCATTGAAGCAAAGTATAATGGACTTCTAATCTGGTTTCATTTGATTTTATTTATCCATTATTGATAACTTCAAAGATTTACTTGATGTGATAATGACGGCCTTGTTTCAAAATGATACACTATTAAAAAAAAACACTTGATGTCAGTGCTTCGAAAAATTAGCCTTTGCCCAATCACAAAAAATTCCTGCAGTTTATTTGCAAATGTTACAGTTTAACAACCATGAGTACAAGATTAGTATATTGTCAATGACCATCTGCACCTAATGTGACCTAACAGATACATGAAGTAGCAAGCCTGTGAAAGGTTCAGTGCAGTCAGTCATAGGAGTCACAAAATGTTTTGAAAAAAACAACTTGTACTTGTAAGTTTTCACTGTTTACAAACATCAAGTTTTGCACTCACGAGATCATGGCTTTCTACATCTACATCTATTCTGCTACTTGTCGAAGGCTGTTGAGCATATAGACAAGGGGCAAGTTTTACTCTCTCTAAAAAACAAGCATTTCAAGCAAAGAAAAGTTTGACCATCTTTATACCATGTTAGTTATGTACAAGTCTGTGAACATTGACTATTTTCAATCTTGCTAACGCTATGCACATGCTATAATTTGGAATACCGTGAGATTAAAGTGGTTAATATTGCAGCCCATAATGTACGAGGCATCCAAGAACTAATTGTTGTCAATGAACTACCAGCCAAGAGAGTTCTCATATCCAATGACACTAAAAAACGCAGCACAGGTGCTTCCTTTTTTGATGAACAGCAAACAGTTTTGTACTTATGTGCTGTTGGAGGTTCCCACAAAATCTTCCTTCCTTCCTTAAACATACTTTGATATACTTCAAATTGTGTTGTTTTGATTGGAATTAATTTAAATGAGCCTTGAACACTGTCATTGAACCTTGAACTGCGAAGCATGCAGACGACAACGTTTACACTCAACGGTCTTACCAAAAGAGGGCGCTGCAATTGTAAACAACTTACGTTGACGTACCCCCTCTATCGGATAATTATTGCCATTTCGTGGCGTGTTTGGCAAACTTCTGAAAGTTTGACAGGTGAATTTCATACCGTTTTGTGTGTAAAGATTTGTAAAAACAGATTGTCGGATCGTAAGTATTTCAAGACAAACAGTGCCACAGTGCAGTGTGACACAAAATAGGGCATAGTTAAACCTTGTTGGTAGGAAGCAAGAAAAAGTCTTTATTTCGTTTCAGGTGGTGCTATTTTTACATATGTGCGCCGTTGGCATGGTCATGGTTGGGGTGGTGTGGTGTGTGTGTGGACTGTGGTATCGTCATCATATTTTTTTCAAATTCCTTTAGAGGCAAGGAAATATTTGAACAGTTTTTCATAGGTGCGATAATCATAACCTTTGAACCTCCCGACGGTCTAGTAGAACCAGTAACTGGGTACTGTATTATGTATACTGTATCATGATCTAAAATTCTAGTAAATGAGGTCGTACTACGTCTACGGTCTAGTGTACTACTGGCTGAGTACTGTACTTCTAGTACTACTGATAGTATGTAGTACTTAACAACTGAAGATGTACATTTTTATTTTATTTAAACATGTTTAAAGGAGTATGTAGTGCCCAAGTTACTGGGTCTAGAGACTCTAGTCCCTGACAGGTCAGGGTGCCAGAGTGTACTGTTACTAGTATCGTCTGATCATCTAATCATCACTGACTAGCCCTGTGGAGTGTGGTCCTTTTCGAAACGATGGCTTGGGCTTGGGTTTGGACTTGGGCTTGGGCTCTGTCTACTCCTAGAACTATGCAGTTCATTCCGCTATCGTTTCCACGAACATCATAGGTCATTATGTACAAAATCCCTTTCGAAACTTTTTCCCCTTCACGTTTATGCACCTGGAGTTCTCTTTTGGAGCTGGTAAACATTAAGATCAAGCCATTAATCAAGGGGTGTCGGAGCTTCAGAGGTACCAGTGATAGAAGTACCTGAGACTGCAAGGCAAGGTGTTTGTGCTCCGGGACCAACACGAGTCCAATACGAGTTCAATACGAGACATCTGGACTTTAGTAAGCTTGCAGTCATCTCAATGGTCCAGCATTATAGTCCAGTACGAGACCCAGTACAAGACTCTGCCAACAAAACAAACGGCACTTTTCAGAGGCCCACATATTAAGAAAAGAGATCAATAAGTGCATTGTCGTGTTCAAAGAAAATAACTTGAATGTCATGTTATTAAAAACAAATAAAAATATTAGTACTTGTTTAAAAAATCTGCCAGCGTTACCAAGTGACTGGGCTGATGGTACGAAGTGACTCGGCAGACGGTTCAAAGTGACCAAGGTACGAAGTGACCAGGGTACAAAGTAGCAAAGGGACGAGGTGACTGACATTTATTTTTCTTTACTTGCATTGCACAGTGGATAACCATTCATGGCTTCAAGAAAAATCCAGAGACTTGGCCTCGCTCCAACAGTGGTAGAACGACTTAAGAAGCACAATGTGTTCACTTGCCAGGTGAGTAGAAATCTAGCTAGGAATGGTCCTGTTACAGTACTAATTGACCAGATGTGGATATATATTTTTCGCACAATGGCCGTCTACCATTTTCACCGTTTTGAGAGTTGATTCCTTTGTGTTTGTTTTGACTTTTAAAATGGCGTACAGGATAGTTGCATGTACGTGCGTTGCGGGTTTTGCAAGGTGTCAATATTAAAAATATAATCATCCCAGTCAGCCTTGTAGACACAAGATGATAAAACAACATCATATAGGCCTAGATCCTCATTTTGATAGTAAATCATATATAAAAGGAATAATTCCTTTGATTTTACACCCTACCATCATAGTTTTAAAACAAAATTATAAAACTAAGTTTTTCAGGCACATGACTTCTCAGATCTTTTCGAAATCTCAGATTTTCTCAAAATCTCAGATTTTCTCAAAATCTCAGATTTTCTCAAAATCTCCTTGATCCTTCAAATGCTCTTGAGAAGTAAAGAAGTCACCAATGGCAGATAGAAATAGTCCACACTTGTATTTCTGGCACGATGCACAGAGTCTGTAAACCTCCTGAATTGTAACATCTGAGAGGTTCTGGGTTAAGTAGAATAAGGGAGGGGGGGGGACCTCAGATCCAAAAAACATCCAAGAGCCATTATTCGGGAATGGTCCCATTCATCTAATCTCATCCCTGGTTCATACATAGCATTTATCTTCAGGCATCCCAAAGTGCTTAGTAATTTTTTATTTTAGTTATGCTAAGTGTTTAAATTTTGAGACCTATCATGAGTTGGTGCAGCACAATGTGCATCCAAGCAAGCCAGAAACACAAAGGCAACCCCATTCTTTTAGCGTTGTACTGGGTTCTGTTAAGTGCATTACACAGCACACAGGCTTTGTGTCGCATCTGAAGGACGAGGCAAGTGTCTTGCTCGAGGACACACCAGTACCACAATCTGACAACACACATTTTGAGAACGGTGCACTAGACCGCTGGGCAGGCTACAACGCTCCACGAGTAGAACTTTTTGTTTTATCTGGCAGAAGAAAACCAACTTCTTTTGAACATTATCATCATTATCATCACCTTCAAGGTGTTTTTGTCCATTGTTGGGTGTAGCTCTCCCCATGTTATAATTCAAAAGCTGAAATCCTGCTTGACAGTCATCCCTAGAAATGGTTCAAATTAGCCGTCTTAGCTGCAGTAAATCAAGCCTAAACTTGAATTGTTATTGGTTTTAAAATGTTAGTAATTTTTTATGTCTCCTTTATCAGGGGTGTAACCAGGAGGGAGGGGGAGGGGGGCTGGAGCTCCCTTGTTCAGAACCTTTGCCCCCCCCCCTGACATTGAGAAAAAATTTTGCACAAATGAATGGTTTGACACAACAAAAATAGTCCCCAAATTATGTCTTTGTCCCCGCTTGCCTTGTCCCCCTCCCACCCAATGACAATGTCTGGTTATGCTACTGTTCCTTATGTGACTGGATCAACATTCAACAAGCTTTTAAGCTACAGTGTTTACGTAATCCTTGCCATCACAATAGGGTTGTTTTGTAAATTACATTGACCTGGATTGTTGTTTTGCTTTTATTTATTATTTATTTGTTCACTCTACCTTATTATTCTAGAATTGTTTGTGTGTTTTTTGGTCTTTATATCGGCCAAATAAAGCATGAGAATAAGAATTTATGAAAGCTAGAATAACAGCTTACAAATCAACCTTGCATTAAATATCCAAATTGTAATTTGATGGGATAGAGTAAAAATAAGTGCATTGTTAACTTTTTGTTTGTTTTATTTTGAACCATTGACCCAAAGGACCTGCTGTCGAAAACAAGATTGGAATTGCTCAAAATAACAGGAATGACAGAACGTCAGGTGAATTCTATTCTGCAGGTATCAAGTAAAGCATGTCTGCCAAGAAGGACAACGGTTTGTAAATAATCAAGTTATCTCGAGAACACAAATGCGTAAAAAGTAATTCGGACTTAACAATATGACATTTTTTCTTTACTTTGATAGCTCGTCTAACTTTTCAACTGTCCAGTCAGTTTTACCCAGCCACTTTTCCTTGTGGTTTATTACATGATATTTGAAATAAAAAAGTTGCATCCCCTTAAGGTGATTCCCTGGCAGCTGCTTCCCAGGCTGTGTGTGATCCCTGGCTACACGGCAGCTAACGATTGTATGGCTTTCTACTGGCTTCTGACTGGCACCCCCAAACGAAAGATATTGACAAAATAGGGAGACTGCAAACATTGGGCTAGATTACTCAGTTGGGTAGAGCATCGGCACGTTTCCGAAGGTTGTTGATTCAAATCCCACTCTAGTCAATTTCTCTTTGTCAACACTGATGTATCTGGTTGCAGTGTTGTCCAGGTGTATAAAATGTGCCATATCCACAACCAAAGATGCAACATTTCTAAGTCATTTCTATTTGGCATCTGACTGATGTAATTCTGAAGCCTTCATCTTTTGGCTGTGGCTATGGCTATGGCTATGGCTATGGCTTCATTTGTAACTATCAACTTGTACACAGCCTTAGATTCAGTTTAAAAGACACTATTTGCTATCCAGCCCAAGGAGTATTCCACGTAGTGCCTAGCTCAACCCGAGACCTATATGGACAAGCAAGACCATCAAGCCATGGGTGATGTCTAAAGTTAAGCATGTAAATGTGACAAGGTTTACCTAGAAAAGACCTGAGACCTGCTGGGTCTAATTTCATAGAGCTGCATAAGCACAAAATTATGCTTACCAGAATAAGGTAACCAGCCACAATACCATTCCACATGTACCATCTGCGACTGGTATCCTGCTTATTTTTGCTTAGCAGAAAACTGTTCAGCAATATTTGCTGTTTAAGCAGCTGTATGAAATTGGTCCCAGCGGCTGCAGTATTTCAACATGAGATGAGAGACATTAGCAAATACGCTGCAGACAACTAGACAAGTCAGCAGTCGTCAAACACTCACACCAGCATCATCACATCAACTGGGTCCAAGCCAAACTCAATCAGTCAGCACAGAGTCGCACCTTAGCTGTCAAGCACAGAGGAGACCCTTCCTCAAAATTGTTTGATCCATTCAGCAGCAGCAGCTAGGCCTCGGTCAACATCAGTCCAACCTTCTCCTGAAAATTTTGCAGAGCACACTTTGTTTAGACGTATTATTTAGACTTATTTTACCCCTCATTCTACTCAGAACTGCCACATCTCCCAATGGAAGAGATTATTACATGCTTGTCTCCTTGTAGCTAGTTTTTCTCTTACCTTCAGATTAAGGGTCTTTCAATGTTTTTGTCTATTGGCTGCTATTGGCTGCCATGTGATGTGGAAACAAAATTTATTGGGAGGTAAAAACTAGAACCTTGAGTGTGTTGTTCTCTTGCAGGCATTGTGCATGCTTACTAGAACCAATGAAGATGAGTGCCCTGCATTCTTCCAGACATCTCTGAGACAACTCGACAATGTCTTACATGGAGGCCTACCAGCTGGAACAATCACAGAGGTCAGCCGAGGTCATTTATTCTGAGTTTTTGCCATTTGTGATCAAAATATCTAAATACATTGCAACAATGAACCCTGAAGAATATAATCACAACAAATAATTTCGGAGACGGTGGCCATATGAACTTTTAAGACTTTATAATGGGAAGGGCATCGATTCCAATAACATCTTCAAACTTTTATTTCGGCTCTTTCTTGTTGAGCAGATTCCGCATTGGTTCAACTTCTCAATATCTGTAACCTTGTAAAGCAATTGTCAGTGGTTGAATCCAGTGTGTGCTAATGTGTTTATATGGTAGAGGAAAATACACCAATAATGTCTTTTCGAAGATTGTAATTGTGTTGAAGCTTTCATTCAAGTGTAGTGATTTGGCTGTTTTCTGTTGATGTTCATATTTCAGATTGCAGGCCCACCCGGATGTGGCAAGACCCAATTCTGTATAATGCTGACGCTGTTAGCCACTCTACCCAGAGCTATGGGCGGCCTAGATGGTGCAGTGGCTTACATCGACACTGAATCGGCATTCACAGCAGAGAGGTAGCTGTCATGAAAATGTATTAATTAACTGTTCCATTGTGAAGTGTCATGGCCAAGCGGTTAAGAGCACTGGACTCGAGCTCTGGTATACCTGATCAGCAGAGTGTGGGTTCGAGTCCCGTTGTGGCACTTGTTTGTTTGAGCAAGATACTTTACCGTAATTGCTTTCCGTGCACTAGGATTGGTAGTGCACATAAAAGATCCCAGAACACTTATCACAGAAAAGTAGGGGTTAACCCCGGTGTTTCTGGTTCACATAGCAAGCAACCTTGTTTCAGGTTTCCTCAGGCTTGCCAGCTACAGTGCCATGTGGCTGGAAGTAACATAATCACATTGCTCCAAAATGAACAAAACTCTTGAAAACAGACCATTGAAGGATAAAGCTAGCAAAGAACTTGAGCTATTTATTACCATCAGGGGCCAATTTCATTGCGCTGCTTAACAGGATGCACATTTTTCGTGCTAACTGTAGCAGAAATATATTTGCCTAAGCGTAAGTGGATTTAACAGGTCAGCTAGAAAAAGAGGTGGCCAGTTTGCGTTTCCTTTGTGGATTTGCATTGTTAAGTCATTCATTTGGTTACGGTAAGCACCAGCAGGTTAGCATTCCTTTCCTCTAGCTTATGGTTAGCAGAGCGATGAGAAATGGCACAGTAAGCATAAAATTGGTAAATAAGCAGCTCTGTGAAATTGAGCCCAGGTGGCTAGGGTTTTATGATACATCAAACTTGCACATCTTAAAAGTGATTCTGAAAATATCTAGTTTGTAGAATATCTTATGAGCCCTCTAAACCCACCTGTGATAAAACTTTGATGGTCTAGTAAGTTTGTTTGTTTTCTTCTCTGAACTGCAGACTTGTTGAAGTAGCGCGCTGCAGATTCCCAGACCATTTCAATCAGGACGCGGCTTTTGTGTCGCTCACGAGTAGAGTTCACATATACCTGGAGTCGACGTGTTCTAGCCTCCTTTCAAGGTGAGCCCCCCCCCCTTGGCGACCTTCGACCCTAACTTCAATGCCAGCTGTCACCATTATTTTCACCATTTAGAAAAGTGTGTATTACTATAATATAAGTATTGAATGCATATGCCGAGTGAAATGGGAAAAGCCAGATTTCACCCGAGTGATTATAGTCTGCAACAATGCACGAACGAAACGCATTCAATATTTTTTTTGTATAACTGGCACATATACCCTTGTCATTTGAAATTTTGTTCCCAATAAACACAAAATAGACACGGAAACTCATCCACCACATACTCTTAAAGTTTTAAAATCCCTTCTAACAACATGGACGCCTCCTTGTAGACACCAACCTTGCCCGTGTTCTCAAACTTTTGCAGTCAGTCTGACAGCTTGATTTTCATATTCACCTGGACATTCCATTGGTTAGTGTGTACAGGCATGCACCTACTGTGGTACACTTTGTTTCATCCATACAAAGGGGGGTCAGGAGGTACTGGAAATCACGCTCATAATCTCTCCTTTTTCAGGGGGTTATTGTTTAGTCCCTGATTCCAGACATTGTTCTTTTGTTACACAAATGAGGCCTACAAGAATGGACAGGCTGCCATCATTGTTTATCATTGTATTTGGCTCAATGGGATGCAAGTCTGTGTGTTTCGAGATTCAAGCCATGGCAGATTGTTGGCCATGACATATGGCCAAGGTTTTACGATTCGTGGTGAATGCATACTCGCGTTTTCTCAAACGAGAACAACAAATCCCGGTGCTAATTATGAAAACCTTTGTTGTCTTTCCTTTATCCAAGGGGGGTTTGATTGTGATAATGATATTTTCAAAGGAAAATGGTTACTCCGGAAGCTCCATAAAGTTCAGAAAAATAATACTGCCCAGAGGCATGGAAAACGTTTTGGAATGCCAGTCTGAAGTGGTTGAATAATACTTTCACTTCAGACGTGAATTTCTCAAAACATGAAAGTTTGGCTAAGGGGCTATTTCCAAAATGGTGATGAATTTGTACCCAGTTGTTGTACCCAGTTGTTGATCAGTTGCAAAGGTTTGTGGTCAATTGCTTTAGACATCCTGCTATGGAATGCATTAAGATCTAGACTTTGAATCCCACTGGAGTACGTGGGAATGTTTCCTACTGAAATGGATTACTTGATCAAATTTTGTTTGATATTGACAATGACACCTTAAAAATGCAAAGGTCTCCCCTTTGATTTTTCTAGAATAGTTTGAATCTGCACAAACCAATCTCACCATGGTATGGAGGCTTGATACACTATGGGTTTTGAGGTTGACTTACCATAGGTCAAAGGATTCTGAAGTCAATAGACTTTTCAGTCTATGAAAGTTCACTCAATGTATAATCAGGACAAAGTTCCAGTTACTGTGAGATATAGTTCAGCTTCAATGTTTTGCAACATTATTGCAATAACAGACCCTTGGCAGGTTATACTTACAGTGTGTGCCGAGTTTCTAATCCTACGTATTACATCTTAGCTTTTAAAGGTATTGTCATAGATTGGTATTTTATTGCATATTTGTAGGCAAAATTATAAAGAAAGGTACAATAAAAGTCACATGTGAAAGTTTCAGCTGAATACAGTGTCTACTTGCTGAGAAAGCAGCAAAAATCTGCCACTGTATTTTCACAAGAGCGTTGAATCCATCCATGATTAGCGAGTTGACAGTGGGTACCAACTGCATCTCAGGCCACAGCATTCACAAGCGGACACCAACCCTTAAAAATCTGAGAAACAATTCGTGTATAAATTGTTTCTCAGATACAAATGTTTTTCGGTGAAAAATTATCCAAACCGTATTACTTTAAGGGAGATCCTGTCTCTAAATAGTTTATACTATCAACAGCTGCAGTGCTTCTCACCAAATAAATTTGTATGGCCAAAATTTGTTGGCGTGTTTACTAATCTATGACCCTACCTTTGAATTAAAGATATAACGTGTAGAATTTGAAGTTTTGCACGGTGGAAGGATGTTTTTATTGCCAACTGTGATACTCCTTTCAAACACAAAATATTCTGAGTTCTATAGACCTTATGCATATGACGCCATTGGAGAAGGGCGCCCTTGCGTAGAGGTTCAATCCCGTGCACTGCGCGCACAAATCTGACATTTCTATAGCGCATAATGCAGGAGCCTCTATGCGCAACACAAAAACAATACAAAAAACAATTTACCTCTAAGATGGCAGCGGGATGAAGTCAATGCATAATGTCTATATGTCAGCCCTCTGTAGAATATGCCATTGTCTCTCTCTCTCTCTCTTCTAGATTACAGCATCTTGAAGAGGAGCTCATCACGAAAGGCATCCGCCTCATCATCTTGGACTCGGTGGCATCACTCGTACGTAAGGAGTTTGACAGCAGCCATCTGAGTAACTTGGCAGCAAGAACCAACCTGTTGTCCAAGCAAGCTGCAATCCTCAAGTATCTGGCTGAGTCCTTCTCCATCCCGGTAAGTCAATCAATTGTTTCCCTTCTACTTGTTCTGTGAGCATGCAAGGTCCAGGGGGTCGCTGTTGAAAAGTATTGTCGCTTGATTATATTGCTTGATGTCTGAGGATGAAAGCTGGCATATTAAAATACCATGTTAAGGTGTTTAGTCAACATGTACTTTTCATTGTATTTTGTCGTCCGGTTTTGGATGTTGTGAGGTGTTCTGGTTAACGGAAACGGAAAGAGATTCCAAGTGCTATGGGTTTAAGGTTATTGGAGTAACTTACCATAGTAGTGCTACACCCTGGGTGTTTTGTAAGTCAAGAGTGTAATGGCACCCGTGGCAGTAAATTTGCAAGTTCTTTGTCCACATATTTGAAACTCTGAATTGAGATTGAATACCGCAATAGTTGAGTGGATGGTGTAATGATGATAGTGCAGCTGTATTCTGTCATGATCTGTAAACTATAAACCTCCGAGACGTTGACCCCAACACGGTGTGCTGTGACAGACTGGTAGCACATCTATTACAACAATAACAACCTTCTTTACAGGGGTGAGAAATTTCAGACTTATATCTGAATTCAGACTTGTTAACGTCCACCTGGTGACAAAAAAAAAAAACCTTCAATTTTCTCCAGATAAAGATACATCCTGCTCTTTAATCTACTTCTTTAGTTCTGAGGATACTGTTCCCAGAAGGTCCTTAAAAACTATAACTGTAGGGGTTACCAAAAGGTGGAAATGTTATCATTTCATTGTACCTCCATAAATCGGGATCCAAGTTCCAGACTTCTTTTGTCAGTAATGACTCCCACCCCTGGTTTAGAATTGCTCCCACAGTTCCCATGTACTGTTTAAATGTTTGAATGTCCATAGCTACCTACACCCATGGCGTCTCTTGGCCGAGCGGTCTAGTTCACCGGACCCAAGCTCTGGTATCAGCAGCAGAGTGTGGGTTCGAATCTTGGTCATTACACTTGAGCCTTTGAGCAATGCACTTAACTGCTTACCCCAAAATTGGGAAGGGAGTGCATTCTGCTCTACCTACAAGGATTCTAGTGGATGATAATCATGCCTACATCTCTACGGCCTGTGAAGGTGGTAACCCTATTTCAGCAGCTCTCTCCCTTTGAGCAATGCACTTAACTGCTTACCCCAAAATTGGGAAGGGAGTGCATTCTGCTCTACCTACAAGGATTCTAGTGGATGATAATCATGCCTACATCTCTACGGCCTGTGAAGGTGGTAACCCTATTTCAGCAGCTCTCTCCCCCCCCCCCTAGGAATAAGAGGCAACGTGCCCCAGGTGGCAGTCGATTTGGGTTGATAGCCAAAATCAGTTAAGAGAACTCTTCTCTACAGCATAACTCAAGATTGAAACTCATCAGACAATTGAACCTTAATATGAGGACGACACAAAACTGATGACGTCATGATGACGTCATCGGGTGTCGAATTACAAGGTCTTTAAAGTTGAAAACTGACCATTTGCTATTCGCTGTATCTTCGTGAACTTTAAAGCTATGATGCTCATTAGTGAGCATCTGATAGATCAAGATTGGGACTACATTTGAAAAGTTTACGCCAAAATGGTATGACCTTTACTTCCGGTCGTACCGAAAGGTCAAAGTCTGCCTTTGTGTTTTTTCGTAAAAACTTCAATTTTTGGTCATAACTCAAGATTGAAATTGAGTTGAACATTGAAACACATCAGACAATTGAACCTCATTATCAAGACCACACAAACTTGATGATGTCATGATGACGTCATTGGGTATTGAATTACAATAAATCAAAGTTTAATGTTTTTAAAAAGATCATAACTCATGAGCCACATGTTGGATTTGGACAATCCACATATCATCGGACAGGTCGATAAAAGATCAACAAATGCAACACAGAACGTGACCCCATTTGACCTTGACTTTCGGTTCAAACCGGAAGTTGAAAAATTTCAAAAATTCTGATCTCAAAAACAACGTAATAATTCAACAAACATTTTGCACCACGTTATAGATGAGTTCTCCTGCTCAAACTTTTGCACAGAGATGATAACATTTAAACCTTTGCATCGGGTCGAAAATGGACGTCAAGCGCACGTGTCTGTTGAACCATGTTGTATGACAACACACTTTAGTGTAGACTACACTTCAATACAATGTATGTCAAACCTGTACCAGCCACGCACGTGTACAGTGCACATGTAATTAAAGGGACACGTTGCCTTGGATCGAGTGAGTTGGTCTATACAAACGGTTACAAACGCTTTTTTAGACCAACTCGCCCGATCCAAGGCAACGTGTCCCTTTAAGGTTGACCTGTATTGTATTGTATTGAGTATTGGAATACATTGGCGTCGCTCGCTATTTCATTGTATATTGCACACCCAATTAATGATAGTCCGTGTAATATTTGAAAAATTCATAACTCCTGAACCACACATTGGATGTTTTTTCAACTACACGGCTTCACAGAGGGCTCCTAGGTCTTACCTAGCACTACACAGTATGACCTCATTTGACCTAACTTTTGGTTTAAACCGGAAGTTGAAGATTTATATTGGAACAAAATCTTACTCCTGAACCACAAATCGGGTTGATAACATAAAATATCATTAAATTATAATTTGATGACATCGATCACGAACACCTTGTTTTTGTAGTAAACAAAAACTGAAAGTCTAGTTTTTTATTGTTTTTATATCAAGTAATATACCACAATTTTTTTTCGTTTTTTCACCGCTTTTATTTGTTTTGCACTCATTACTTTCATTAAGTATCTTTGGGAACTTGTGACATTGTTACTTTTATACTTTCTTCCATCTTTGTAGCTTTGTGTTTATTCCCTTGCCATGTCCACTGATTTTGAGTTCATTCCAATACTACCATGTATTACAACTTGACTTAATGTAGAAGTCAATATCTGATGTTAATACAAGGTTTTACTGGACCTAATTCTGCTTAGTTCAGAAATTGTTTAACCAGTTTGCTGTGGATGACCCAATAACAGGCGGAATTCTTATGCGATGCATAGCGGAGGTCTAACAAACTGGCAATTGTGTAATCTCGGAATACTAGTACATTCACACCTAGGACATTCCATTGTGTATAATGCATGTACAGTGCATGCACTCAACATGCAACGCTTTGTTAGCCTCGTACAAAGAGGGACAGATGGTACTGGAAATCACACTCGGAATCTATTTTTTTTTGGGGGGGGGGTGTAATCCCAGATTCCTGACCTTTGTCATTTTGTCTGCCATGGGACCAATTATTGGCCGTTTGCGATTCACGCTGAATCAATTTCAAATTTTCTTGAAAGAGAACAATAAATGCCAGAGCTTTCTTTGAATATTGTTGTTGTCTTGGCATTGTTTAGTCAGGGTTCTTTGTAAGAACGGTATTCGCAACAACAACAATTATTCCGGCAATTCCATAAACAATAATATCGCACAGAGGCACGGTAAAGATTTTTTCTGCCAAATTTAAGTGATTTGTTCCCCCTTTGACCCTCCTGAGAAAATAAGTAATTTTTCCTCAAATACTTGTAATGCGGGCTCTCCCCATAAACAAGCTAGCGTATTGGGCCGATATGCGCAAATTTTGACCGATACAGAAAAAAAACACAAAAAAACAAACAAACAAACAAACCCTAAAGTGATGCTCCAAATTGCACAGTAGGGCTTTTAAAACCAAGATAAACACCAAGTAGAAAATGTTCCGAAAAACGTTTAAATTTAGCGCACTTCGGCCAATTATCAAACAATTTGGGTACAGAATGCCCCACACCTTTGGAAAAACCTGGGGAGAACCGTGTAATGCATACTGTCTGTTCAACTAACATGTATTATGAGATAATATGAAATGGGCCGACACTCCGGGAAAATGACCCCACTATTGCCTCTCATTCTTTCCACCCTTTATACAATTTTCACGGGAAAAATTCACAAGTTGGGCTTGCATCACTTCACCTTACTCCCCTGTGCAGGGGAATTTCCTGGGGTTCAGAGTTCGAGTGTAAAAAGGCCAACCGCGAAATTTGTTACTGGCTGTAAGATTCAATACACTACAAAATATTGATGCATGCTCTTTGCTGGAAGGGAACTGTGCTTCTACTGTTGATAATGCCAAGCTTTCGTACGCTTGACCTTTTATTGTAATTAATATTTGCTGCGGACGTCTCACCTAGGATTACTGCCAAGTGTTGCTACACTTTGTCATTTGCATGAATGAACTGTTTTTTTGTTGTAAATTTAGTGTTTGCATGGCAGCAGCGTATGGCATGAACATCGATGTTAATGCATGGGTGACTCTGAAAGCGTGACCAGTGTAACGCATCTAACTAACCTAGGCATTAATTTTAAGCTGTATATGTGTGTGCCGCCTCTTGTCTTGTGTTTAGACACTTTATCATGGACATTTATAAATGGTCTATTGGAACTGTCTCACAGGCCGTGTTAAGATGAACAAGCAGAGTAAATAAACATTTTGTCAAATAGCAAACAATTACGACAACAACTGTTGGATTTTACTTGAAGTTTGACTGACTTTGTTTGCACTTGTCAGTTGAAAATAATTAATTTGTCTTGTTAACTGAATATACTGTTTAAATAACACAAGTGATGTTTGTAACCAGTGTGAAGTCAGCTACCTCTTTGAATTTTACAGAACAGCGCCCTCAGTATGTCAAGCCTATAAAGCTATTTAAAATAGTGAGGCCAAAGTTACTCCACATATAGAACATATGGGCCCTTGTAAAGCAATTGATCATATATTTGACCGCATGAAGGTGCTTTCAATGGCTAATTTCCTTGATTCACAATTATTACTTGGAAATCCTGTATGTTGTTTTCTTGTATCAATGGCCAAATACATAATAATAATATTTAAAACAATTGAAAGCCAGTTTGTTTGGCTCGTTTTGCATTTCGTAAGCCCTCATGCGGTCAAAATACTACAAGTTGCTGGAGAATCATCCTGAGTGATTGCATGTGGAATGTTTAAATTTGCCTGTCACCAGTCTCACTCTGAAGCACTGTGTATGTAATGATTGTTTCCAAGATTTGCTGTAAAGAGTCCACAGTAGTTTGGTCTACTATGTGTACTTTACGCAAAAAAATAGTTATTGGCCTGACGTTTCAACCCTATTAGAGTCTTTCTCAAAGGCTTTTTTAAGACTCTGCCAGGGTCGAAACATCAGGCCACAATTTTCTTGCCTTTATACCGTAGTTCTTTTTGGTTGGTAAGCAGCTTGCAACAGCTATTTCTATTTTTTCATGTGTACTTAACGTGTGACTGGGCGACGGTACAGACGACTCTATCTGGCCTGACATCACTAAGGCCTTGAAGTAGTCACTAAAGAATCAATAATCCGAACCTAGCACAAGTGCGGCTACGGAGTGGTGAAGACATTGGCTCTACATTGGACAGGGTCGTAGGTTCAAGTCCCACTTGAGTGGATTCTGAATGCACCCACTGGAGAAGTCAGAAGCATGTAGTGCTTTAAAGTTGTATTGTGAAGGCCTAACTTGGTGCCAGTTCAGCTGTTTGCTGCCCTCTGTTGGCATGAAGTAATTTAATATATTTTTAAAGGCTCAAATAACATCACACCTAAAATAGGGTTCATCTTGTACATAGTATTTTTTACTTCTATTCATAGATGCAGCCTTTCGTAATTCATTTAATCTGTTCTACATGTACATCAAGCATTTAAACATGATTTACTGCCACTAGTTTTTGCTGACATCGGAAACAAGAAAACAACTCAAACCAAGACTATACAGCGCATAGGGACCTCACGGTGATATGCGCTATATAAGAATGGTTTATTAATATTATTATATTTTTCTATGAAATTAAATGTTCTTTTGAAATTATTTTTGCATAAAATTCTTGAAAATAAAAAGACCCATAACAATTTGTTATGGGTATACATATCAAACCCTATATAACTAATAAAAATAATTTATTAAAGTTAACTTTTAATTGTTTTGAATATTCGTTTGCAAATCACGCCCCAATTTGTGTGACCTCTGCATAGGTTGAATGACAGCATGAACGTCAGTTGGGCAAAATTCTTAATTGTTACAAGTAACCAGAAATGAAGGTCAAGTCTCTTTCAAGGTTTTCTTTATTGATTTGTTAACATTATTTTACTTTCATACATTTCATGGCTAAATTTTTACTTTCCCAAAATCATGCTACAATTTATAAAGCGATAAACTACGTTAAACTTAAGTATTTGAAGAAACAGAATCATCCGCACGTAAAACTCAATATAAAGTATGGTTTGGACCAACTTTGTTTCTGGAAGTTCAAATACGCGAGACTTGCTCAATCTTTAGGATAAACCTGGATAGACGACAAAGCATTCTTGATTACACAATAGACACACTTTCCTGTTAAAAAAACCCCAATATGATAAAATCAATGTAATAAAAATTAAGGAAAATATTATAACACCCTGTTGGTATACTGAGGGTCAACATTATAAAAACTTGTGCACAATTAATATGATTGTACTCAAATATTAATAATATTTTGACTTAATAATGGCACATAAAGCATAGTTTATAACAACGATTATAGAGCGCTGAGGGCGAAAGATAGGTAACTCTGGCTAAAATGTGAAAATGTGCACTGGACGCCATTTCAGTAAGCAACTCTTTTGATGCAACAATAGATCAGTGCAGACAATGATCCTTGCTATATCAATGAAGCACCAAACATTTGCTTGCTGAAATGACGCCCATTATTTTTACCAACAATAGATAGAGCTCCAGTTCCCCATCTTATGCCTTCGGCGTTCTATAATCTTTGGTTTATGATGAGATCACAACGACTGCAAAGATGTAGTATGTGGGGCATCGGACTTCAAGTGAACAGTGCTAAGGGAGACCTTTGAGAAGATAGTGGGTGTCCCACTCACTGGTCCTTTTCCAAAAGAACCTGTGAATGGGATGCCCTCTATCATCTCAAAAGTCTCCCATTGGAATCTGTTCCACTAAAAACCTGTGCTGTTTCAACACGTCATGAAGATGAACACTCTTAGATTCTCCTCACTTATTTATCATAATAGAAGATGGTGTAAGCCTTGGATATGTCATGGATTTTTGTTGTTGTACAGGAATGGGGTCCCTTAATAGCTATTTACCAACTACATACCACTACCAAGTCCCAATCTGTCTTAAAGAAAAGCACCATTTATAAAAGATGTGAGTTATGAGGTCACATGTTTACTATTAAGGTCATGCTAGGTCAAATGTTGTGAGGAACAAAGTGTGCACATGCCAATGTAAGTTAACTTACTAATCACAAATCTTGTTTTTCATTTGGCAGCGATGAATTGTAAATGGCAATTATAGTACTACAAAATATACAAATCCATAACTACGCAAAAGTTTTCCTGTCTTGAAACGCCCTGGGCCCAATTTCATTGAGCTGCTTAAAGTTTCATGGTCCGATTTTAGCCCAAATAAAAAGAGAGAGATTATTTTGCAAAAACGTACAAAATTGTTCGCATATGCCACAATACAATGCATAGAATACATGTAACGTCAAAATTGTGTGTACATGGCTGATGGACGTCATTTCATGTTGGGATCCCAACAATAATTCATTTGTAGTTTTTTAATTAACTACCACTAATCATTCAACGATTTTTTCGGGCAACACTTTAAATGAAAGCTTGTAACTTTCTTGGATCTATGAAAATAGCTATTTAAGATTAAAATCTTAATTTTCTAGCCAAATCAGTCAAAAATCGGAACTAGCACCTTTAAGAAGAAAAGTTTAATTGACAACTTTCTGCTAAGCAAAACAAAGCAGGAAACAAGTCTATGATGGTACGTGTGATATGGTATTTTTGCAGGTAACCTTATTGTGATAAGCAAAATTGCTTGTGCGCCAGCACTCTGGGCCAAATTTCATAGGGCTGCTTAAGCGCACAAAAAAAAGCTCAGCACAACAATATTTACCAGATTAAGGTTACCATCCAAAATACCATGTCACATGTATCTTTTGTGACTTGTATCCTGCCCATTTTTGCTTAGCAGAAAATTGTTAAGCATTATTTTCTGCTGAAGCAGCTCCATGAAATTGTGCCCTGGTTGTTATGAGAAAACTTTTAGTTGGTAAACAGTGTCATCTGTTATAAAACAGGTAAGATGATTTACTCCTTCAATCAAACTGCATCTTACAGATGAAGCTAGCTTCATTCGTGCACGGCCTGTCATTCCATGACTTCAGACGGTGATTCTCAATATCCTCTTCCCACATCTCAACACAGTTCTCGTCACCCCCAACATTATTTGGTCTTGAAACGTCCCAATAGGTGAAGTCAACGTCGCTGTAATCGGACCAAGTGAAATAGTTCCGTCCCAATGGCTTGTAGAATCCCAACCACATGAGAGCCTCGTTTCCTGATGTCTCCCTCGTTGAGGTCCACAGGCCGTACAGAAAGTCGTTCTCTGCTTGGTTGTTTACGGACACCAGATGAGAAATCGTCTCCTCCCCAGAGTGGTTGTTGGCGCCGAATTGGTTGCAGTATAACTCTGCTTGCATCCACGTCTTGCGATTGCCGAAGAAACGGTAGCAGTGTTTCCTGAAGCGAGTCCAGTAAGTTGGGCATTCGGCAGAAGAGACAGAGTTGAAGGCACTCAGAATGGTTAGCAAACACAGGGTGGTAAACACTGCTTTCTGCATTGTGATACTGAATACAGAGCACTGGTTGAATGTCCGCTGGGAGGATACCTTACTTGCAGTGAATAATAGAGGAGCTTCAGAAGCTGAATGTTGAAAGGAGTGAAATTGTCAATGCCAGTTTGTTAACTGATTAACAAACTTGTCAGAGCATTGACCGCCTGGATCTGTGCTTTTGTGAACGTCTTGTAGAAGAAAGTTAGCGTGTATTCTCAAACAATGTGACTTCTATTAAGCATCAACAACTTGATAAAAATTCAGTTATTTCTTACGTTAGTCTGCTTTCTGGATGTTGAATCATTATTTGCTGATTGGGATTCAATTTGCCGCCCTGTGTGCTCTACGACGACGATGTTGTTCTTGTTGGTAGGAGCAGTTGTTCTCCTGTTGTGTGTCACTGATCTGACTCTGAACCCTGTCTGGAAGCCTACTTTTATTTGGTGTTGTCTGGCGTGGAAGTAGCCCTGGGTATCTGCTGGATATCGGGTAGCTCACCTTGCCGACACCTTCACCCTGGACAATTATATCAGTGCACATACTGGCCTTGTGGAGATGATAGCAGGAAGTACATGTAGGCTGCTGATTGGCTTTATTCACCCCAGGAAACTGTGCATTAAAGCAAAAATCACCTGGAAATCTGCTATTGTCATACAATTCAATGCTTGCCTTTTTGTTGTATTGACTGAAGCAAATAATTTTTTAATAGAGGGAGATATATTCATATATGTGGTACTTTTAGATTTAAAAACTTGCAAATATAGGCACCTTGAAATGCACATACTTATTACTGAAAAATATTTCAATACTAACCCCCCCCAAAAAAAAATACCATGGGTTTATACTTAACTTGGAACAGTAGGTATACAAATCTACTTAATCTAATTTAAACGAAGTAGAATATGTAAGACAGTTATTTTTAATACTTATATCTGTAAACCATTTAATACATTTTGCAGACTGGCTGGTGTAGTTTTTGTTTTTCTCTGTCTTTTATGTACATTGACTTTTTACAACAGACTGTGGCTGGCTTTAAACTTTGAGGCCCTGAAGTGCATGTAAGTAGAAGGCTCTAGAAATTAGAAATGCAACTACTAAATGAGGCTGACCAGTTCTTGGCTGGTTGCCAGTTTCAGTGTACATCTGGTCACCACTCACTCACCAGATTATTTTTGCCTGTATACCTGTAAAATTGGAAGTACTCCATAAAAAGGGGAGCTTTATTTAATTGGATGGTACAGCAGTGGGACTTGATCTTCATAAGTAAAGTTGGCACAAGTTTCAGTCACCCTAAGAAATGTATCTGCTAGAAGTGCTCTCATTTGAAAAAGAAAGAAATGAACAAATGGACTAGACCCCCTTGCAATTGCATAGCCCCCCCCCCCCCCCATTGCTGGGGTCAAACAATGGAAACAAGCACATCTGTACAACCCTCAGCCATTGGTAGTCTTCAGTTGACCTCAACGAGGGGGCTGTTTGAGTTTCATATGCAAGGGGGTCTGCCACCATCTTGTTCATGTTCCCAGTATCCAACAGCAGTAATGGATGCTAATGTTCATTGCGCAAAAAGCAACCAGACTATTTTCCCTTCCAGCCTCGGTTTGGGTACATTGATTTGAACGGGAGAGAATCAAGATGGCTGCACCATGATAAAGGTCTATAGGGGTGCACTCCTACTTTTTTGGGCCCTCCAAATATGATTTGAGAGCCCAATAAAAGGGAAACACTGTAAAATTGTTGCCCAATTGTGACCTGGGGGTTGTTGACTTCCAACTTGAGGTATTTTGAATGACATAGGCTCTGAAATAAAAGGTCCTATTTGCCGAGAGGTGTAGGGACATTTTTCAAGATTGATGCTCGGACGTTTGGAAAATTACACCGTTGAAGGGGTGTTTTTATTTGGAGGGAGAATAACTCGACGAGCCCAGGGACTCCCCAAATCAAATTGAGCAGAGGATAAAAGTTCAAGAGTCAATGGATAATTTCTCCTTTACGGTAAAAAACTATGAGACTTCTAAGTATTTTAAAAACTATTTTTGAATATTTATAATTTTGCACTGTATGTTATGGGAGTTCACTTGCATTGATGCCTCCCTCAGCTATTGTCTGCCCATGGTCTGCCATTTTGGTTGTCATATTGCATGTAAACCTATGGTGTGCGTCTAATCGTGCAGGCGTTGCCCAAAATGCTCACTGCACAATAAGACATGAGGAATCAATTGCCCAAAATGGCATAACCAAGATTTATCGTTGGTGATAACGTCAGGTGGATTGGTTCATTAGGTTCATTAGACCTAAATTTAACAAAATGCCTTAAAAGGAAACTTTGGAGAAAATGTATGTTCACAAGAATAACATTGCTGACTGATTACCTTCTTTGTCAGATGATCAACTTGTTCATTCATGTATTAATTTGGTTAAAAACATGCAAAGAAGAGGGTGGCTTTTGGAGAGAAAAAATTTATAAAATTTGTTGATGTCATTATAATTTTGTAATCAAGTTCTTATCAATATTTTAAAAGTGTAATATTAGATGGGGTTTTTTTTGGCTGTCATTTTATGTAGTGATAATTTGTTTGTCTTTTTTATGTGATCGATTTACTTGTTTGATTTGGGGGTCATAAGTTTTCACACTGTCCAATGACGGGTTGTCCGAAAGGTCAACCTTAAAAACGGTTGTGTACTTTATGCAAAGTGGTCTGGTATGAAACAGGAAAATCATTATCTTTCTCCCATTGCAAAACATCCTCCTGTAATATCCTCTGATTGTTTGCATTTTAGACCCAAGTGTTAACTTGAAACCCTGAGGTTTCGCCTTGGACACTAACTGTGCCGAAAGGTTAAATCCAAGGTGGCCAGTGTGACGTGGGTTTCTGCCAGCAGGAACACCGAGAAGTTTAAGGACTATGTACAGCAGTGTTGTTGAATAAACAAATGTGTGTTTATACAAATGTTTTTACTTTTTGAAGTTGAAGCGAACCACTAATTGCTAAATCTGGTCATGATGATTGACCATCCATGACCCATCTGACGACATTCCATGTGTATAGATGAGAACCCACTCTGTCCATCCCAGCGTTGGTCGTTTCAATCTTCCTCTCTCCTCTCCCTTTAGATTTACAAATTTAAGGTTGTCTCTTCCTCATCTACTAAGATTATCCCTATGTTGAACTCCTCTTTACTTCTTGAATCATATCTCATTTACTACAACCCTCTCTTCCCCTCCCTCAAAGTTTGCAGAATTTGTAATATCTTGGCAAAGATGTACCTAATTGTGTTTCCGTGAAGTTTTTTAATCCTTCCATGTTATTCTGTTTTGCCTGTGAGCTTTTCACAACCCCGACGTCTTCATAAACTCTGGATTGAGCTCCATCTGTCTAACATGAAGCCCTGTGCCTATAGCAAAATGATGGAGTCCATGCCAACATGTTGAGAATGCTTTAGGGTTCATCACTTGTAAGTGTATTTTAGAAGAAAAAATGATTGGCATATTGTTTATCACTGCAAGGTTTTGGGTACCTTTCTTGTTGAAAGTTCGTTTACAATCTCCTGAAGGTTGGAAAGGCTTGAATTTCTGAATTTATTCTTACCTGGCTTCTTTTCTTCCTGTTCTTGGTCTTTCAGTCAATCCCAATGGTCAAAAGGCTTTTATGCCAACAAGTTTGACATTTGTCATTGATGGTAAGCATAGCAATGAAAGTGGGCCAAGGGCCTGCAGCCGATTTCACGAAACTCTAGGATTAATCCTATCTCGAGTTAGGACGAGTAACTAGTCCTAACTTAGGATTAATCTTAAGGTTTACATGTTACAGTATAAGGCTGGGACTCGTCCTAAGTCCTAAGATTAATCCTAAATTAGGAAGAGTTTGGTGAAATCGACGGCTGGGCCTGGGCCAAGGGCCTGGGCCAAATTACATAAAGCTGATCAGCAGAAAAGACTGCTTAGTAAATATTTTTGCAAAGCAAAAAAAGGAATGGGGCACCAGTTACAACAACGTAAACTTTGTGGAATTTTGGCTGGTAACCTGTTTCTGCTAAGCAAGATTTGTCTGTGCTTAGCCAAGTTTTTGTGCTGACGGGCTGTATGAAACTGGGGGGAAATATTTCAAGAGCTCTTTTAAGCATTCAAATTTACCAAGCCAATAAAAAAGTGTTGCTAGTTACAAGAACAGGGTACCTGCAAAAATGCCATAGAGTGAGGCCGTGTCTGAAACGGCGACTTCGGCTACAGCTACAGCTAGATCAGCGCGTCTGCCAGTGTTGAAGAATAAGCAGACGCGTGCGATCTAGCCGTAGCTGTAGCCGAAGTCGCCGTTTCGGACACGGCCTGACACTGGTCCCACATTAGCTTTTGCTTGGAAATTTTCTGAGCAATATTTCCAGTTTAACAGTTGTATGAAATTTGGACAACATTTTACTCAATGAGTCTTCATATGCGTATGTACAGTTATGGATTCATGAAGTACCGTTCAACAAGCGAGTTGCCATCTTTAATTTGGTACCAAACACATGTCATTATCTTGTATTGAAGAAATTTTACAGGGTGAAAGTCATTGATCTTTTTCCATTGATTTGCGTCTGGCAATGTCATGTTTGAAGGCAACTTTATGACTCGCCTCATAAGATTGGGTCACTATCGGCTGCTGTATCAGATAAGCTTTTTTATGTCATCTTTTGAAAACGTTATCTTGGGGGTTTTTTGCCCTAAAAGTTTAACGGCGGATTTTTGAAGTCAATGTGTGGGTTTTTTCTTTCTTTTTTACCATGCAGTGTACATTGATGCACACATGGTAAGCAGAGCTACCTATTGTCCATGATTCTGCAGAAAGTTCCCTGAAAATCAACCAATCTTTCCATGTTCTGATGAACAAATTTGAAAGTCTACCTGATTATGGAAGTTTTGTCTGTATTATGTTGAATGTGATTCTAAATATCTGCCTGGTTGTTGTACAAAAACTCCCTGATTGCAAGATGCAAATGTTGGCAGCTCTGGGTAAGACGTGCACAATATTTGTACATATGCAATTTGACACCCAAAATGGCAGACCAGGAGCAGATGTTAGCCGTGTGTGTAAGTTCAAGGGGGTATATGCGTAGGTTTTACTTCACAAGTGTATTGTTATAATTTGTTTTAACCCTTACACCGATGTAAGGGTAAAAACAAATTTATCCCCGATGAAACGATGAAAAGTTAACATCTATTAAGTGAATTGTTGTTATCTAACTAGCCACTGTGAAAATTATGTGCTTTTACACGAGTGGAAATAAACAAATAAACCAAACAACTATGCCTTTGTATTTGGAGTAAAGGAATATCTAGGAATTGTGATCAGGTTGAAGCAAGACTGTTGTACATGTACTCTTAATGTATCACAAAAATCATACCCTCCATCGAATACATTAAAGCGCTGTGTTTTTCACTGTGGCAGAGTTCTATTGAAACATTTTAAAATTAGTTTATTCATTTTCTGCATAACTTGGCAGCACAGCGAATACTCCGCTGTTGGGAGAAAACAAAAACTGAATTAATTATTCTACATGCCAAAGCAAACGTTTGATCAATTACAAACATATTAAACGTTATTTAATTAAAAGCAACACAAATTATAATGTACAGCGTGACCCTGAAACGGTGGTGTCATGAATAAGACGAAACTCCTCCCATGATTGTCCAGTTATAATTAAATCTATACAACCGAGGCATAGAGTTGTAAAAGTCCTTTAAAGCCAGACCCCCCTCATCTCTCTCATCAATACCCCTGCATTTAATGAGAGCTAGGGTGGTGGTGTGGCAGATCGCTTATCTCCAGACTTACATGTAGTACATGTACTAACAAATTGACCGAGAGGGGATATACTAATTAAGCCACTACAGTCATATTTGCCTATCTATTGAGTGCGTCCTTGAGCGCTTTGATAATACATGCTGGATGGTGTGCGTTGTCGGTCGGCTGTCGTTCCACTTACCCAGTTGCAGCTGTTTCAATATCAAGGGTCACGGTAGCCTCTTTTTCCTTGACGTTCCAATGCCTACAGATCACCAAGAGATGACTTGTGATTTGCCATCATGTGATTTCATCTGCCATCCCAAGTTATACACTTGCAAACTAAATTTTCTCTAAATTTTTTATATGGATACAAAAGTGAAAAGTCAAATTTGTGATTTGAGAGGGAAACAAATGTATAATTATGTATCATGTGGTTTATGAGGAAAAGTGGACTTTCGTAACATTTTCATAACTTAACCTATGTAAGTGATTTGTAAGAAATTCCATCGTTGCCAATTCTGTTTCTTTTTTCAAGAACTTTCTTCAGATGCCGCACTTCCATGTTGTGAACAATTTGTGTTGGTTCAAAATTTTGATTCTGAGAATTTATTTCAAGCCAAGGATTTGAAAGATCTCAGTTGCTCTCCAAAAAAAAAGAAGTTCAAGCTGCTCATACCACTGAAATCCTTTTAAGCTTTAGGGATTATACTTACTTATAATATTTTGCAACTTAAATCTTTTCTTGTTGTGAGTAGGTCAGGGTTCATTTCCACAATGCACTAAGATTCATCTTAAGATTGAGGAGCGTTCGGAGTAGCCCCACATGCTGGTCATTTACGGAATGAAGCTTGCCCGCCGCGACCCTAAAAAATTGATTTTCGGATGCAGGGATATCCGAAGCAGAGTTGGGTACAAATTTTGTCTATCTAGCATGCCTAGATCGGGAGTTATTCCCAAGTTTAGGGCAGAATTTATTTCTGACCTTTCTGTGCCGGCATTTTCTCACTGGCTATGACGTAGGCATGTAATACCATAGTGACTTGTATTGTGACATCACACTTTGCTTAGCAATTAAGATTGATACACATCTTAGGATCAATCTTAGCTCTTTGTGAAATTGAGCCCAATCTGCTGAGATTTTCAATTGTCTAACATGTCTCAAGATTTGATGGCACACTGCAGTGTGGATATGCTGCCCTCTGTTGATGAGATTGAAAAATAGTTTCACAAAAAGAATTTCAGATGATATTCAGTTAAGGATTGGAATCTTCCTATGGCTTTAGAGTCAGTGTAGACACAAATATTTGTATTTAATTATATACTTTAATTTCAAGTTGCCTTAAAAGATTCTTTAGTCACCTCAATATTTATTGGAAGATCCAAAAATGCACATCGGTAACTTTTGTTAGACTTTCTTCTTGGCTCCCCACCACGGTTCAAGTAGTCCGCGCTAAAACAGGATTTCATATTAAGAAGTTTGACACATCTTGGGAGTCTTTTTTTAGAGAAGAGAGGGAAAAAAACCTCATCATAGACCACACTCCAGCGCTTCGGAGATCAACATCCTGTCATGATCGTTAGTTATTAAAGGATTTGATGTCGCGGTTCAGTGAGCTCCACCTTAATAGCTAAGAATCTTGAGCCATGGTGACTTCATTAACTTGTCCACGGATCTGCAACATTATTAATGCACTTAGGGTCGACTCTCTCAGATGAATGCATCCTGTTTTAATTTGCGGGGCATTTCCGCATTAGAACATTGTACCAGGCTTTGGGGGGTAATTAATGGTGGTGTCCATGCCTCCACATTGGAGAGATTCTATACCTCTTTTAAGAGATCCAATACATAACAAAAATGTCTAGCCATAAGCTTTATGCTTTAATTTTGATGTCGCCGTCTGTTTAATTGTGAATCCTGTGTGAATAATTAGGCGTTTGGTTACCTTACCGTGTTTTTTAATATATAATGAGGAAGCCGTTGTGAGTTAAATTTGAATAAAGTCTGGTGCGAGGGTTTCTTTGAATGCTTATCATTGAATTCCTTTACTTGCAAGAGTATCGCTTTGTGCCTGCGCCTGGTTGTGTGGTACAAGACTAGGACTAGAGTGACTTCAAATGGGAAACAGCCATACAGATGTGGTTGGCACCAGCCTGGCTAGGTTACCGGTCTTGCTAATCCTGGCCCTACTTCATAGAGCTGCCTAAGCACAAGCAAAATACACAACTGTTGTGCTTGCCAGAAATAAGTATACCAGCCCAAAATCCATGCCATGTATACCATTAGTGTTGAGCTTCCTGCTTATTTTTGTTTAGCCAAAAATGCTAAGCGCTATTGTCTGCTTAAGCAGCTCTATGAAACTGAGCCCTGGAAGTTGTTTTACCGAAGCTTGCCATGAACCATGGATGCAAATACCAACCCTATCTGAGAAACATTCCAAGTTTAGCAATCACCTCGAACCAAGCAAATCATTGAGCCACACACCCACAGTTAACCATTCGAAAGTAAGTGACTTCCTCTTTTTTAGTGGGAGTACACCTTGGAAATGTATTGATTAAAAATGATACCGGAGAAAAAGGTGAAAGAGTAGGAGACAATAGAGCGGTATTAATCGATAATTGAAATCATTGTCGCATCTGGGTGTCTCCAAGTCTGTGGTCTTCTGAAACTAAGGTCAGTGTATACTGTGCATCAATTGGGTAAATTTGTGAGGAATTAACATAAGATGAGATGTACACGGCATGTACACATGGTGTTACCGCAAACTGAGTATTGATACCTCATCATGCTATGCCTCAAAACCCATACACATTTACTTGACCAGGATGAACATGAAGGCGGTTTTTATTGAGTCTTCATGATATCAGAGGTTCTTATGAGAACCAGCCATTGGATAGAGCCGTATTTGTGTCAAGTTGTGGACTTGATATGGCCGGCAATCTGTCAAAGCATTTAAGACAATGTCTAAGGCAATACTGAAGTAACTTCATTGGGTGAACTACATGGCAGTCATCATTTTAACTGACCGAGAGACACCTTTGCATATGATGTCGCAAGCTCAAACAGCGCCCTCACTAAGGTCAAAGCAAGACCAAACATTGTCTGTTGGGCATGTTTCCTTTGTTTGACTTCATCAGTGATGGCAGCCAATGCAAGGGGTCAATGAAGTTTTAAAAAACACATGTAAAACAGTTATAACTCAAGAAGAAATGAAGTGGCGCATCTGATTGCTGGTAATGCTTGTACTTTTATTTTTCTTTCACGTTGCAACCATAGGCCTCCTATGGTGCACATAAACATAGCTTCAGAATCTTCTTACGAATTGTTAGAATTCTTCAAAACAATGAAGTGTGTGTCCGTCAGTCAAAGATCTGAAGTAAGTTGTACGTTTTCCCAGTCCAAGTGTTGTAACTGAGCATTCTGATCCCATCGTGGGAAATAACGCTCTTTTTATATCCCAAGGAAGCTTCACTACCTTCGAACACCTTCTGATCACATAAAATGTTTAAATTCTCCAAAAATATTACGTTTCCAAACAGAAACATCTTAGCTTTTTTGAGACAATCCGTCATCATTTCCACAAGTTGTCTCTCGCTTTCCTCTTTCGTAAGATGTCATCTGCAAGCTTTCCTATTGGTCAACCCTACAGAGACTAATGAATTATGCATGAGAAATTATCTACCAAATCAGTAGAGAAATGTAAAAGAAAACAGGCTGTTTTAGGCGAGTCGGTAGTTGCTGTGCCATCTTGTGTTAGTCTCTTTTTGTGTTGGATGTACGGAGTGCCATGTTCGTCTTACAGAAGGCTGGTTCTAGGTGTGTATCATAACAATATTACATTGGATATTACGTCTTCAGCATGCCTAGTCTTTTACAGTGTTTTGAGTAAATTCTGCTGATGAACTTTGGGGCATTAGGATTTAGTACCGACTCTCAACAATAAATGGAGGGCACCTGGGCACTGATTTATGTGTTTGAAAAGAATAACAATTCTGACAAGATTTGTATCAATCAAGAAAAAGGCCTGAAGACAGATGTAATTCTATTCAAGCATAATGAGTGGCAATGAGTGCCCTATGCTTTTTAACTGTCTTTTAAAATATTTTCTCTTTTAACATCTCTCCACACAATACTGCAGATGTACACTGTACACTGCGTAAGCTCTTAGAAAAAAGTAAACTGCATCTTAATTATCGTACAGTATTTAAGAAGGGGAGAGAAGAAAGAAAAAAAGTAAAAGAAAAAAGTGTGAAATTTCACTGACATAATTCTAGCCGCAGCAGACAAGTTGATGCTTCTTAAGCTGGCAACATCCCAGACATTCTGTAAATCTCAAGGCATCCTGTGTCACCATGGTATCAGTGCTTACGTCGATGAGAAGATGCCCTGCCTACAACCATCTCTTTGCATCCGACTGGCTCCCACATGGGTTGGTGCTGCCTGTCCCGGGGCGGCTTCCTCATACTCTGTCTCGGTCTAGGGCTGTGCGTGAGTGTGTAGTCCTACTGTAATATAAATTGAAAGGTTTTTTAAAAATGTCACATTAAAGGGAAACGGAATAACAAAGTGTCCATTTTGTTGAATCACTTTATCTCTTCAATGTAAAAGAGAACCTTCAAACACACATAAATTGGTTTATATTCTCTAAGATAGAATACAATAACAGACTTACACTATACTTGGTAGTCCAAATTTCTCATGCCAATTGATCCCCAAAATTGTCATGTTGTCAAAAATTCCACACACACGCAAAATAAGGAGCCACATATTTTAGAACACAATTTCACTAGGACTCTTACAAAAAAAAACGAACAAACATATTGCATTTAAGAATCTTGATTTTTCTGTAGTGCAGTATGGACACTGATGCAATCAACAAATCAACATGTTTATTTGTTTTTGTACAGATTTTGTTCAGCTCTAGAATGAAAATCTTACATGCTAACGGTGTTGATTCAAGCTGGCTTCATACAACATGAAACCTTCTTTAAGTCAACTATACATGTGTATAACATTATTTCCCATTTCACCTTGTGTTGTATTCAAGTAAAATGCACATGAACTCCCTGTATCAGAAGAATGCATTTTTGTTGCCTGTTTTTCTCCTGATGCCCAATTTTAGAGTTGACTAAAGATTATTAAACACCGATGATCTTGTTTGAATCCCTGTACGCCTGTGCAGTTACAAACCTGATAATCAAAATTATGAGATGGAACTTTCTGTTTGGTAAGCAGTCTTTGTTTGTTGCCGGAGAGACAGTGTGATAAAGTCATTTAATACTACAGTTCTGGTATAATGTCAAGTGTGGGTTGGATATGCATTGTGGACATGTGATACTATACTTGGGATAAAAACTCTCTGAACTTCTCCAAGCTCTACAAGCAGTGGGACCCCCTGGCAGTGGATCCAGGCAAGCAACTTGACTGTTGAACTGCAATCCCTTGCATGTCATGTTCTTGTTGGTATGCGCAAAGTACGCAGTGTCGGCAGTCAACGTCATATCCGCAGTTGGCAGACTCACTCAGCTGCTTGTCAACCATTCCTGCATTTTTGGTGTGGCAAATGGCTGGACTGAATTGTCTGACTGTATTAGATTTCATCAGCATTGGCTTGGCCTAAGAGATAAGGGCAGACATAGACTTTTGCTATGGGTTGGTTGTTTGAATCAGAGAGAATAATCTTAGTTTTTGCCAACACTATGAATGCAGTTCTTTAAGTCAAAGAGTCATTATTTTTTACGAGAAGTAGCATTGTTGCCACCATGTTCAATAGTTGAACAGTCAACATACTTGATGCAGCAGTTTTGCTGACATTACTAATGCTGTACCTAATCTTCACTTAAAAGCGAGGCAGCCTGCATGTACGAGACTTGGCAGTTTTGCCATCAGGACCAATATCGTATCTTTCACTCATTGAAATAGAACTTGGCAATACAAGAAGCAGCAATTTCGCCAGCGTTTACCAATGCTACTCTTTTTCACCAGGTAAATGTTTGTTCAATTTAAGGTTAGCTTACAAGAGTAATACATTTGTGCATCAGTCGTGCGTTCTTCCGCCCAGGTTGTGCCACATGACTCCTACTTCATTTGCCTGTTAACCAGCAATGATTGGTTGGCGTGTCCATGATAATTAAGTTGATAATGATAGTCGCTGGATGGATACCATGTATATTCTCCCGATCTCGAATCCATATGATAGGCAACCTGTCACCCTGAATGCGATTAAAGCTTCGGCTTAGCAAGCCCCCCTTCTCAGGAGATCAGTCTGTAATGGAATTCAGCGTTGTCAGAAACCCAGAATCCTATTAGCATCATGGGTGTCTGTACTCGGTGTTTTAACGTGATCAGTGAATTATTGTTCAAGCGTTGCTTTCTGGTTGGCTACTATTCATGCTGCAATTGGAAACTTATTCATCTTTTTTTTCTTTTTTTAAGCTGTGTTTGAAAATGACTTATCAAATGCATATAAGATAATATATGGTTTTATGGGTTGAATGATGAAGACATTTATATTAAAGTCATAATTCTAGCAGGGGGGGTTGGAGTTTCTTTTACTGCACATGCACAACAAATATTTAAATAAACCTTAATTGTTCAAGTTTTCTTGAACCGAATGAAAACAAAATGAAAAAACTGACCATCAGTTTGCCTTCAGTTGTGCCATATATTGTGTTAAGACTGAGAGATTCAGTCCTCAGATATACACCTGAGATCACAAAGGAATCCCTAAAGTGTAGTTTTAATTAAGACCTGATTCTCAGGTCGCTCTTATCATAAGGAATAGAGGTCACCGTTCATCTTCCGAAGATAACCGACAAGATCATTCTCACACCCGTTCATGTTGCTACTCTACTGTTGGGAGACAATCAAGAAAAACTGAAGCATATTTCATGGGTAATTAATTTATGCTAGCGTGCATGCATACTCAATGACTCCAAGAGTTCCTCATGCAGTAATCTGGTGCTCTGAAAGCACAGTGTAAAGGCAGCATGCCATGGCAAGCAAACTAGGCCACTAAATTAGGCCACTAAATTAAGCTCGATTCTTCTCAGAGCCACATTTATTTCAAAAAGTGATTCCTCGCTCGGTGGTGCCTGTGAATCTATAATCTTTGATTTGATAACCACCGTGCAAAGCTAATAATCTTATTAATCATTTTAATATCCATTGTTCAATCTATTTTGAGGAAGGATGACTCAGGTTGATGACCTTTGCCCTACCCTCCGGGGGGGGGGGGGCTGTGTCATCAATGCTAGTCACCATCCGTCGTCATACTAAGCTGCTTAGGACACAATTGGATTGTGGGTAAACCGTATGACACAGATTCCATTATGGTTCAGAATACTGAAAGGACTGTTGCCCTCAACTCCAAAATCAATACCTCTTAAAACATATAAACAAATCAATTTTAATAGTAGTTCATCCTAGAAAAGCTGAGCACTCCAATATAGACTTCTCTCGAGATATACCTACAGTGCTGTGTATTCCTTCAACATTACAGAAAGGGAAATTAAAATGTCCTCTAAAAATCTCGTTATGTTAATAGCAATGTGGAGTAGGCAACATTAGATTTTTGAAGCATAAACAATCACTCCCGATTCTCTTAACTTTCAGCAGCGAACCATTTTTGTAGACATCTTTATATACGTCCATTAAAAGCAATGTTTCCATACCGAGGCTGGAGGGTCAAAATGATCTGCTTCCATTTTTATTTATTTATTTGTTTGCATAACCTAGAATCAACAACTAATATATTTCATCGTTACACTAAAAAAGGAAATATCACAAAGATGATGGGAGCATCATAAAAGTATATGAAACGCTAACCTAATTTCCTGCTTCAATGGATGCTCACACATCACCGTTATTGCTTCTTATATTAGTTTCTAAGTTTGTGACACAACACTTAGTTGCTTATGTTGATGTCGGATCGGAAATGATATGATTGTGCACCAACTATTTCATAGTTTGGAATGTTGTAATCCCTGTGCAGACTTTTACCTTGACGTAGCAAATGTCGCCTAGTTCCCAAACTGCAGCAATGATTAATATACATAATACGAAAGGAGCCACACCATTTGAATCCTTGGTTTAATTGATTTTCATAAATTTGAATGGGGATTGAAAGAAAAGGTTGCGCAAAGATTAAACTCTAGTATCAGGCACTACACTGTAAGCATTCCAATGGTCGACAAAGGATCTGCCACAGATCAACCACTATAAATTGTATCAAAATCAACCACGCTAAATAAGGTCCTCAGAGCAACCAATGCTAAATGCTATGTATTCAAAATACTGAAAAATATTTTAAAATCTTCCAACCTCTTGAAATCGAATCAAATATTTTTATTTGCTGACAACCAAACTTCATTTTTCTTTTCAATTTTAAGTTGGTTATCTGTAGAATTTTTGAGCTATGTTCATCCAAAATGAAAATACCCCTGAACAAGTTAACCCCCAGACTCCATCTTGGAAAAATACTCACTTTTCAGCAAAATAGATCATTTTTAGAGGGCTACTGTATCCCCAAATGCTCCACAATATTGGACAAGTTTTCATCACACATAAAAGCCACGTACTTCAAGTTTTTGATTAAAAATACAGACAAAGTTGTGGGTTTACATTTGATTTATGAGGCTCAGCCCCAGTTTTGTTTTCTTTGTTTAGTGTAGTGCACCCTTATTAGGTGCTGTGGCGCCCTCTAGTGACTTGTGTTTGGAAGAAAGCTGTGTGGTTATGCCGTAGATCTTTAGTAAATGTGTTGCTGGTTGGCTTTACATTTGATATCCAACTTTCATCAATCATCATCTCTCATTGTTTGTGGTGCTCTTATTTTTTAGTTTGGCAGAAACAAAACCTTTTTCACTTAAAAAAAATCCCAAAAACGAAGGATATTTGAATGCGGTATAGTATATTTGAATGCGGTATAGTCATGGTCACTTTGGTTGTGACATCATCCATTAACAAGGAATGTCAATTGTGTCACATGTAGCCGTAAAAAAAAGAAGAATAGCTGGACAACTTAATTTTACGTGTGTGACTTGCTGGCCCAGAGTGAATTGTTTTCATAACCTGACTGAGATTAAAAGTCTTTATTGAGTATGAAGAGAGATTTTTAGGGATATCTGACAAATGGGAATAACGAAAAGACGGATGAGAAAGTTACAGATTGCACTATGTTCATGTGAAACGTGTCTCAGGGCAGTCTTTTCATTTTAATTGTGATACCATTTTTATTAGGAGCAAGTTATAGTACAGGTGTATTCTTTGCATATTATGTGGTACCAAGTGTACACATGCAGGCCTTGAACTCAGCGTGAGGGGCACTCCTTTTAGGAAAATGTAAATTTGTAGTGTAACTTTGCAAAGGGCACCGCAACAAAAGCATGGGGCACCATGGCAATTGCTGTGGGTGCCGGGACTTAATTCAAGGCCTGCGCATTATATATTTACAAGGCAATTCACCCCCTTCTCCAAAAGAAAAAATGGCTGCAGTGATGCAGATGAAAGTTTAAATGGTATGGCCTCCATCTGGATGCCTTGGAGATCATCCATGCCTACATGTTTATGATTATGAACTGAGAACCGAGGTGGCTGCCTCTACGCATCAAAGTGTACAGTCTCTTGAAGTTGGGTTTTGGGGGGTTTCGGCCATCAGCCGAAACCACCTTTGTTTTCGTCAAGATTTTTATTTTGTTTTCTCTATTATTATTCTTCTTTCCAAAAAAGTCTCATAGCATTTACACATGAAATTTGTTAGCGTTCGATCTCAGGAACTACAGTCTTAAAAGACACAAACAATACATCAAATGAAAGCCTGTGATCTAACTTAGATCAAGCAGTAGTTCGGCCGAGGGTTTTTAATCCTTTGTTGACGATATTAACGATTTAAAAACACATATCGTCAACCCAGCATGATCGCCGTGTGTGTACATTGCACGTAATTCATGCTGTACATCGCATACAGTCTCCACACCACACAGCCATTGCTTCCCACGCTAGGCATCGTAACACACTGCATTCGGCCAGACCCACACATAGCCCCATTGTCCACACACATGGCATCGTTCGACCTTTGTACCTTTCATTTTCGTTCACTACTTCGCTTCTACAGTAATGGTGAACCTGTATAGCGCCCTCTTGCTTGTGGAGAGTCCTCGAACTATTAAATACGGAAGCGTTTTGGGATATTAGTAGCGGTTTGTTCTCACGCAATTTCATTGAATTCTCCCACCACAATTTGTTTTAAGGTCTGTGCGGTATAGCTTATTAATAACTTTAGCCTTGGCATGGTAGTTTATTATTTACAATTTATTATTTAAAACTTTATATCGTCTGAACCATACGTAAAAGAGTTATAACTTTTGTACCATCTTGTAACTGACGGCACATTAAATTTTATAAATGTCACCCTCTTTGACCTTTACTTCCAGTACAAACAGGAAGCTCTCAAATTTTAAGTCCATATCTCGTGAACCACATGTCATAAAGTCAACTCTTTGTGACGTCTTGGAGCTAATTAATGATACATTTGTTTTTATTAAAAACATGGCCCAACTTTTATCTTTTCGTCCGGTCCAAACAGAAAATTCAATACAAAAATACATTTCCTTAACCACATGTCATAAAGTCAAAAACTTTGTGTCGTCTTGAAGCTTATAACAAAGTTTGTACGAAAAACGTGTTTTCATCATCGTGATGTCATCAGATGTCAAATTAATTATTTCATTAATTCAACGTTGTCAACAAAGCCGAAACCCCAGTGTTTGTTCGTTACAAACTCATTTCTAGTTATATCATTGGTTTTCAAAATCCAAAATGTGATGGAACTCTGCTGCTATCATTTGTACACTTATATTACTAAGGAACCCCAAGCATATAATGTTACTCAGTAGTTTCTCATTAATTAAATCGTAGTGCAATTGTGTTTTTCAATTGGAAATTTGTTTTTCATTAGTATTCTTTGGCTTGCCCTGCTCAAAAATCTTCAATATTGTTATGCTGTAAGAACTGTCTTTTATTCTGCTCTTTAGTGGAAATTAATAACAGGTTAAAAAGGTGCTGATATTTATATCTATATATATTGTTCTTCCTTTGAAACAACCAACAAAACTGTTCAACAAAGATATTCATGTCAAGGTAAAATAATTTTACTCCAACCAAGGACAAGGAGAAGTGAGGTTGATTCCTGAAAACAATAATAATAAATACATGAAAGCGATCCGCTGAAATTAGTTCCTTTGCTTGGAGTAAATTTGCACTTGACCCATTTTAACACACGGCTGAGTAATGAAAGTCGACCTTAATGATAGTTGCCGCACAGATGAAGGCATGGCGGCCATGTTAGCTTCTTTTTTCACGCATGGAGTACATGTATATGGAGACAAAGCTGGTGTATTCGGCTGCGTTCTTTGGAGCTTATGTTATATGAGGTATATTTTCAGGGGTTTGGGGTCTGGACGTTGGTGTAATAAAGGTGACTTGGGCTTGCCATTGATGCATTATGAAAACTGTAGCAAACAATCACTTCATTTATGGCTAATAATGGTCAGCATGGTAGACTAACAAAAAAAAAACCAACCAAACAAATTTAAGCAATGGCTGCCAAAGCACCCCAGCTTTATGTTCAAGCAAATCAGAAAAAAAGAAGTACAGAATAAAGTGGCTTAATTATTTTATTATTATTATCATTATTATCATAAAACTGGTTTGTTAAAAACATTGCATTTGTAGCCAATGGTTAAATTGAGACATGTAAACAATAAAATAGAAATAGATAAATTAACAATACTTACTATACAGTGGGCGGAGGGGGGGTGGTAACACTGACAAATATTCACTATATTGTAAAAAAACCACCACAACAACAACATTACGGCTAACAAGCACAGACGCAGAACTGTTGACATTTAAGAGGTTGACAAAATAAGAAATAGGACTATTTTTTTAATAATTAGTTTATACCTAACTTATATAGGTGATAATTTGTTTGACTGGTTGAGTTGGTATTGCACATTTGTATTTCTTGGCTGTGGTAACCAGTCTCTAAATATAAAGGGAGTTTTAAAGTGAAGTGGCAAAAATCAAGCATCAATCCCATCTCTGATTTTCAGCGAAACTAAATTGCGTTTAATAAGAGATGGTTGACAGTCAAGGTAAACTGAGCCCATTGTAAGTTTAAGGGCATGATTTTGAATGGATTTTAGTTTATCGTGTTGAGCTTTAGTTAACCCAGCGTTCCAAGCTCGATGGTGATCATGGTGAAGGGGAGGGGGTTACACAATCGACAATGGCAACATTGTGATGTATAGTATATGTAATAAAATTTTTGTGCCAACTTTACACCATAAGTATTATCCATGTTTATGTGTTCATTTTGCAGGTTTTAAAGGCAATGGATCACAACTTAAGTTGTCCAAAAACATAAATTTACAATAAATTGAAATAGATAAGAACTGGCAAGAAAACACATGGGGAGTGTGTGGGTGCTCATGAATAAACACATGTTTCTGATCTTGAAAAATTTGCAGAACTAAACAACTTTGAAGAGCCGTGTGAAAACGCATCCGTAGCAAGTACTTGTCTCGAAAATAAAGGTTTAAAAACATGCAGAGTTTCCATCATTTTCACAAAATGAGAGTTTCTCTAAAGAAACTCATTCATACTGTACTGGATTGTGATCTCATGGCTCATTGTTTGTTGTAAACCTAAAGTGGATTGTTTGTCAAATCCGCTACAATCTTGAAACCAACTCTAAGCATGAACAGTCTGGTCAGGACAATTTTTGTCATTGAAAAGAAACATTGAGCTTTGGTTGCCAAAACCAAAGTTTAGACTGTTAAATTTTCTTTTGTTTTTACAAAGAAACATCAGTTACTCATAAGGTATTTTGTCAAAGTAATGTTTATTTATAGGCAAAATTATAAAGAAAGGTACAATAAAAGTCACATGTGAAAGTTCCAGCTGAATACAGTGTATACTTGCTGAGAAAACAGTTAAAAAAACTGTCACGGTATTTTCACAAGAAAGTCAAATCCGTCCATGTTTAGTGAGCTGACAGCGGGTACCAAGCACATCTCTGGCCACAGCATTTCGCAAATGGACACCAACCCACAGAAATCTGAGGAACGTTTCATGCATGAATCATTTCTCAGAGTCAAACGTTTTTTGGTGAAAAATTATCAAAACCATACTACTTTGAAGGGAATGCTTTCTCAAAATAGCTTATACTATCAACAGCTGCAGTGCTTCTCACCAAGTGAGTTTTTGTGGTCGGGGTATTTACCAATCTATTACCCTGCCTTTAAAACTGATATTCATTCGTTCACACATTGTAGATGTTGGCAAAGCTTACCACTGAGCATGTGCAGAGAAAGAGGCAGCCCAAATAACACAGAAACAGACCAGATGGTATCATGCCCAGCGGATAAATATGGTGTTTTCCCAAAGCATTTAACGAAAAAAATTGACTGCTGCAAATTCACATGCTGACAACCCTGTTTTTCACTTGTGCAAGGGAAAAAGCAAGGGGTATTTTTTTTTTCCAGGCAGGATTACGTTTATTAACAACCTCTAAAGGTAATTGTCTATAGCTACAATGGATTTGTTTCAAGGGAAATAAAGTGGGGGAAAAACCACATGCCTTATCTTCAAGCAAACAGAACTAGAGATCTTCCTTTGTATCCCTAGATGCTATGCCAATATTTGCCTTCTTTCATTGCTCCAACCTTCCTGCAAACGGGAGGGGAAAAAAAAGCGAAGAAGGAGCAGCCCTCACTGAACACGGCTCTTTTACAAAGGACTCTGAAATTGAGGCTGCGATCAAGCGAGAAAAACTGGATTCAGTGAAACGTGATATTAGGCTAATAGTAGACAAGAGCGCTGGGTCTGTGCCGGCAGTGACGTTTAGAGATCCAAGGTGACCGTTTACGATACAAGGACCCCGCTCCCTCTCTCTCTCTCTCTCTCTCTCTCTCTCTCTCTCTCTCTCTCTCTCTCTCTCTCTCTCTCTCTCTCTCTCTCTCTCTCTCTTTCTCTCCCCCCCCCCCCTTCTCTGATCATATGCATGGAAGGTCTAATAGGAGACTGTTGATGGAATAATTAGATCTCAGAGAGGGTGCACCCAGCTATGTAGGGAGGGGTGGACCTATCAGGGTAGCCTGGTCCTTTACTTCAGATAAGAAGGGGCAGCGGTCAATTAGATCTCACAGTGAATGCACCCAGCTATGTACGGGGGGGGGGGGGGGGGGGGCTATCAAGGTAGCCTTATTGCTGCTGAAGGGGTTGGGCCAATTTATTACAGTGAGGGTATTCCTAGGTATAGTATTTAGAGAGGGGAGGACCTATCAGGGTAGGACCTACCCTGGCTGGTAATTCCTACAAGAAGGGGCAGGATCAATTCGCTTTCGGAGGGAATGCAGTCTGCAAAAAAGGACGGGAGTACCTATCAGGGTATGCTGGTCTTTGCTTCAGGGAGAAAGGGGATATCAATTACATAGATCTGCGGCAATCACACCCAGCTATGTAAGAATTGGATGACCTATCATGATGTCCTGATGCAGTTTTTGCAGAAAGGAAGGCAGGGGTCAGCAGGACCAGTTAGCTTGTCAATTCACTATTCCATCAGCGTTTTCACTAGTCCACATTTCAAGCAATAGGGATGCTTTTCAACACTGAACTAGCCAGCTGGACCACTTTGAGAGAATTTTGACTGGTCCTCTGGTGTTTTTAACTACCATTTGGCCAATGGACCACTGTTTAGGGAGAGCGCTGGAAGGGCTGAAGAGAGGATGTGGGTAATAGGTTCTCAGAGAGGACACACCTTACCTTGTTTAGAGAGAAGGACTTATGGGTAGCATGGCTATCACTGCAAGTGGACAGGGGGTTGGTAGACTTGCTCTGTTTATTTTATGCAATTCAACCGGTAATTTTAAGAGATGTGTCACAGATTTGTACATTTGTTTTGCTCAATTTATTAAATCTTGTCTCAAATTTTGTGATCCCCTACCCCTTCCAAGTCTGAAAAGGCAAAAGAATAGCAAGACTTTGTTCAGCTACATTATGTAGAAAATGATGTTACAGAGGGCCTGTGTATCATGGATTATTATTAAGTAACAATCAGCTAACGTTTTCTGTTTTATTTCACATGTGTTAAGGCAAACTTGGTTTATTTATTTATTTGTTTGTTTTCATGTAGAATCCCAACATTAGAAACAAATAGTTGTCCCAATCAGGGGTTTGGGGACTCTTTGAGGTTGATTTGCCCTAAACTTTACGCAGATAAAAGTACCAATTTTTAATCAGGTAAAACGCCTTGGTCTTTTTTGGATGCTTCGGCCATTTCGTGTTCTTCTTGCTGTGCCCAAATTTTCCTGACTGTTTTTGCCTGAATTTGGGTGGGCAGTTGACCTGCAGTTGATCTACCCCTGCCCCTCACCCCCTCCACCCCTGCCCCTCACCCCCTCCACCCGGGGTCATATGCCTATGACCATGTGTGTTTTCCTCCTTGAATCAGTATCATTTGATTATCCTAGTCACGTCTAGAAATCCCAAATCTTTGTCTTCTTTAAGAGGTGGGCCTTGATTCAGGGTAAAGCTCTTGTGGTTATGCTTTCCTTGATAACTGAGGAGGGACAAAATAATTTCATCAAGTTTAACCTTGTGAGCCAGCAGCAATATCCACATGTCCAGTCATAAATCTGATCACCGTGGGACATCACCTCTCCAAATAAAAAGCCAATGGGTCAAAACTCAAGCCAGCCTTCTTCATAGGAATTTTATTTAATTTTTATATATTTTTTTTAAAAGAAGGCAGCCGTACAATTAGTGAGGCGGCAGAACACATTACAGATAATTGAAAATGTGCATTCAATTAGCGTTCATGGCATTTGTGGTAGTTTGGGCTCTTGGTCTTTTTTAATTAGTGCAGATTTTTAAGTGATTGCTAATGAGGTCTAAGAGAGTGTTAAATGACTCTGTATCACCTTATTAAAATCGGCGAAAATATTGGAGGCAGATCTGCTGTATTAGCCTTGAAGAATGTATAATTGCACTGCTGGCAGTATTAACACTAGATTAAGTTAGGCGAAAAACCAGATGGGTATTGTTGAACATCTGAGTTTACTATTGCATTTTTAGAGCCCCCCCCCCCTTCTCTCATTAACAGTGTCAAGGTCTACTATTTCCCGCAGATGAATGATGTATCAAAATTATTAGGAAGACCCAAGTGTAAATAGAGGGCGCAACATTTGGGAAAAGTTTCGTCTTCAGCCCAGCTATGAATTAAAAACACACGGCATAATTGTCAGGTATAGGCTTTAACTGGTATCACGCTGGTACTTGGGGGTTCCATACACATCACTTGGTCTTAGATGCCTGTGATGCATTAAAAAATGGAGGGAAAAATACCCCTCCAGATCTGTCTATAGCTTCTACTTTCCTCATATCTATCCCCCTCCTAGCGTCAGATCTCCAACCATAAACTCCATCATTTTATCTTTTTCCTTATCCACCCTCTGAGTTTCTTTTTCCATCCCCTTTAATACTAGAATGAGTCCCTGTGTGCATTTTCTATCATCACCAAATCTTGATGTTATTTCTGTGGCCTCTTCTCTACCTCTTTGTACTTTGCCTTTGTTTAATCAATGCTTACCCCCCCCCCCTTTTTCTTTTAACCAGTAGTATCAGTAGTCCCTTTTAGCACTGTTTCCTTACTCACCAAAAAGGATTTAACTTCCCCAGCAAACGCTTCCAAAATATATTTCTAATATGCTGCCCCTTTTTTCCTTTTTCCGTAAATGCTATGATTGCTGCACCCACCTCACAAGGTTATCCCCATGCACAAGTTAGCGAATTGGGCTGATACGTGCACATTGCGTGCTGATATGCCTGAATTGCAGCCGGTACGCAAAAGGAATAATAACAAATTTGACTTAAGATCAAATTCACGAAAATCATCAAGATGAAACCTTTTAGAATGCTACAGATTGCACAAAGGGCTTTTATAACCTAGATAAATAGCCCATTCCAAGAAACTTGTTTCAATTCAGCGCGCTTTGGTCAAATTCCAAAATGTGGGTCCAGAATGCCCCAGAGTTTAAACAAGTCCTGGAGAGAAACCTGCGTTCTAGTTTATTATCTTTCCATGATCCCCCCTCCCTCACCCACACTACTCCCGCCCATTTTGTTTAGCCTATACTTGCCTCGTCCTATAATTACTGTAAAACATGACACATACAAAAATCACTAAATGTAGACAAGAAACACAATAAAGTGTACCACTTTTCCACTGTCAAATTAGCATTTTTTTTTCAATGGTTGGAACTTTGGATTAAACAGGCCTAGCTGAAATTACCTGAAAATTGTTACAACATGAATGGACATGCAGGCTTTTTACGCAAAATAATTGAGTGGGATGAAATTTCAATTAAAAAAAGGCTGGAAATTGTAGGTAACTTTTTTCCGTCCATTTATTTATGGAAGTTTGAGGGCAATTAAAGGAAAAGAAAACAAAACAAAACCAATTGCATCAACTCTTATTGTTTTCAGTATAAGCCTGCATGTCAACTCTCATTTTTGAACACTTTTTTGGGTGGTTTCAGATATTGAAAAAAAAAGTTAAAACCATTGGAAAAACTGCTAATGTGATGGATGGAAAGTCGTCCTCTTTACTGTGTTTTTAATCTGTTGATATGTCATTACAATCTAGAGAGCAACAGATAGCACAACATAAAAGTTAGCAATTTTTAAGCTGCAGTGGTTTTTTTTTTTGGGGGGGGGGTATTTTATTTTTATTATTATTTTTTTTTTTTTAGTTGAGGGATTAGTTTTGGTTTTATCTTGGGTGGATTAAACTAAATTTAGACCAAGAACAGTTTTTGCATTTATAAATAAAACCTTGGCTCAATATCAGTAGAGGAATCGTTGTCAGTCTTTAAGTTCAGAAATGTTTGACCCGCGGTTAAGTGTCCGATATAGGATGGCGTTTTGGCTGGACTTTGTCCTACAGGCCATTGGTAATATCGGAACCCCAGCATGGTGCAGCACAGACACGATATTCATTTACCATTACACGCACATCTTCATAATGATCACAGCAAACATCAGCTCGTTCGATATCACATGGGGTCGGCAACGTCACATTCTGTGACACATCGCCGAATCATCTCGGACATTAAAACCTTTTTGCACCTGTTTCAGTGCTGACATCCCGGGTAATTGGATCTGAAGATGGCGTGATTGGGATGCCTTCTCGGACGGCAAGATGCTACTAATCTAGGCCGCCGTGTATCTTTGGTCTCCTCACCTTCTTTCTTTATCCTTCTTCTTAAAGGTTTTTCTGTCTGTGAATGTCAGTGTGCATTATTCTGGAACAACATCTCATTTCATCCCCTTCACTGCCTCTTGTTTGAAATGTTTTCTTTTCCGTTTGGAGATGTTCCATCTTTGCCTTCTTGGGTATCATGTTTTTGCATTACTCAGTTGGGAGTGATTTTCCCTTCAAAACAAAAACCTTGAAATTCTTCATCAAGGGTTACTTGTGTTCATTAATATTTAAGATGCTGGGTGGTGTTATCTGCTGAAACAATATTGATGCTGGGTTTGAGAGCGAATAAATGGTCAAATAAAGGTACCTTCATAGACAATTCTTTCCAAATTGTTTGTCCAATATTCCGTTGTTAGTATCTCGATTGAAGGTAAAATAGCTTAACAATTAATGCATCTTGAGCATACACAAGAACAAGAAAGATATACTTACATCATGTTCTGTCCATTGGTTCATCACGCATGGATTCTGTTGACATTTAGATGTTCATTTGGTGAAAACATAGCTCAACATTCACCGCTATCCAGGCATGTCGGCATTGAGCAGTATGGTGCCAGGTTCAGCATCCATTGCTATCTATATCAGCAGTATGGTGCCAGACTCATCATTTAATCATCACATTGGATGTCCTTGTTTCACACTGTCTCCTCCCAGGTTTCATTAATGAATGCAATCTCCATGCATGCATAGTGCAAGGTCCCTCCATGATGACGTAACGCTGCTCTTCCGATGATGGCGACCGTGTCCGGTTAAGCTGCGGCAGGGTGGACCCATTGCGAAGCCATGTGTAAATTTACGTAGAAGACGATCTGAGGGTATCCATGGAAATGCTGATTACTCAGGATCAGTGCAAAGTAGTGATGAAGATCCACTAGACATGAATGACTTTCAAATGCAGAATCTCCTCCATAGACATTTCACATTTTTTTCCAGCAAAATCAGGGTTTTCAATACTTTTTCTAAATGGTTCCGAGCAAGTTTAATACACAGCAGCGACAAATCAATGAAGAAAAACAAGAATACTTTACACCAATTGTGGGCTTCCAATACATTTATCAAATGTAGAATATACTAGAAGCAAAGTAATGGCTCTCTTTAAATTAATATTTTGTTGAACATACATACAACCATTGGTAAACACAATCTTAAACATATTCTCAGCACCTTTTAGAGAGAAATTTGTTCTCTTTCATTTGAAGCAAAAAAACCCCAACAAAACAAAATGGCTTCCGTAGTGATTTCATGAGGAGCCCAATCCCAGCTTGTCGTCCTTCCTTTGAGCTACTTCAATTCCGATGGACTCATTTTGTCTTTGTACAGCGACCCATTGACTCTGTTGAGAGATGCCATTTGATACAGCCATTTTGCAAATTGTAACCACTGCAAATTCCACATATCGCTATCCACGCATGAGGTTTTCTTTCATCGTGGCAATATAAGTAGATTTTCAGTAATCCAGCGGAAACACATGATATTTTGTAAGGATCGATCGGAAATACTTAAAGGTAATATATCAATCCTAATGCACCAGTTGACAAGCCAATTATTCATCTTGACCCGCAAAGATTTTTTTTAAACCAATGGATGTTTTTGATTTGTGAATCACACACACACACACACACAACAAAAAAGATTTGTGAGTGAAATTTTGCTGATTATCTTCACTAATCGTTACTCAAATTCTCTGAACCAAAGCTTTTTACCTTGGTTTGAACAGTGATTTTGGTGACTGAATTTAAAGGGTGACCAAATGTTTTTTTTTAAAATAAACACAAAGTGGTCATCTTTGTACTTCAGCAACAATCATATCCATCAAAGTGAGTTTCTTGTCAAAAATAGACAAGTGCTTCACAATTATAATTAATTTCATGGAGGTTTTTGAGTGAAATCTCACAGAGCCAGACAAAGTATTCTGTGGGACAGTCGGTAATTATACTTAGTTCTCAAAGGAGTTTTTCCGAAAATCATCTTGCTTATCCAATCCACACATTTCATACATAAAACAGCTTAATGCTGTTAATGGTGAGCTTCAGATTGACCCATTCAAAGCAAACAATCCTAACAAATTGGAAAAACACATTATAAGTAAAGATAATATTGTATTAGCAAAAACATGACCTTGTCCCTAGTAGGAACAACCGTTTTGCCAGCTAGCTGCTGCTTCTGTATTTTTAAGCTCGCTGTAGCTCCACCATAACATCAAATACCAATACCAAGTATAGATGCTTTGCTCCAATTATTTCTTATTAGAAAAATTGAAATTTAAACAAACAAATGTTGTGTTACATACATGGATACTTACTACCTGGTCCCAGTTTCAAAGATTTGCATAAAACGTGGAATAGTTTTTGTACTTATTTCAGCTAAAAAAGGAAGAATTGGCAGACAGCCGGTCACAAACAGTACCTATTGTGCACATGGTAATTTGACTGGTAACACTTTACTGGTGAGCAAGATTGTTTTGTGATTAGTTGATTTTTTATTTTATTTATTTTGCTATTTTTTGGGGGGGGATCCAAACATTAGATTACTTGTGGGACACTCACAGTCTCTCCTAGTATTTGGTAGTTATTATTAAAAATGCTGTACACCTGTTTTTAAGGTTTTTTTGTATTTGTTTGTTTGGTTTTTTTCAGAGTTAGGAAAATAGACTGTGTTAACTGTTTTACAAAAAGGACTTTGTACATTCTAAGGCATTTCCTGGCAGGCAAGATACTGCATTGGTCATAGACAATTTTGCCCAGGAAAACAGGTTACCAGCCAAAATGTACCAACCAAAATGATTTGTTTCAGACTGTTTCCTTGGTCAGTTTTATTCAGCAAAAAATAAAAAATAAACTCCCCTGTGTTCTGTTGAACAAACTGTTGAAACTGTGAAGTTTGGCCCAGGTGAACAACCTCCCTTGAGAAAATGTTGACTTAAAACATTTGGGAGGCGTGCTGGATTCCACATAGGCCTATCACATATAAGTTGCAAGACCCAGTAACGCCTTTGGTATTCCAAACCAACACATGATGCTCTCAGATGACTTGAAGATGCTACTCATCGACTTCCTTGAAGGTGTGATGATGAGAAGAAGATCCGCTGAACCCCTGAGCTCTTGGGTTGAGTTTACTCTTCCTCTGTTGACCTTTGACTTATAGTTCAGACCAAATAGCCAGTTCATAGGCCGTATCCGAATTGGCAGCTCACTGCTAACTGTGTTGCTAAGGACGCTCTATTCTTCAACACATGATGACACGGGACTCAAGCCATAGCCGTAGCTTTAGCTACTAATTCGGACACGGCCATACTTTGTGGGAATGCAAAGCAAGTTTTGACATCAGACTTGGAGTTTAACAACAAAATATTACCAACAAAGTTGGAGACTTTGGGATTAGACCCCTACAGATTTGTGGAGTCAAAATTTGCTTTACATTCATGTTCCTGTGAAGTATCATTAGTTGTCGGGCATTTCTTGATTGAAGTCATTGGTTAGGAGAAATTTGAGTACTCAGTTGTTATTGTTTTGACATCTACAACTGATTGACAAATATACATTCCAAATATACATTAATTAACGATTGTACTATATTTTTTTAATTTGTTAGAAACAAAAATGTGGATTGCCCTGCAGAAAGAAGGGTGTAAGGACCTATGCCCTTCTTCCTGGCACACAAATTACTTCTTGTCCCAGCAACAGAAGATCGTAAGAAATAAAATGGCTCCTTAAAAAAAATATGGCATTACTGTTGCCCTTTGTTGCTATAAATGAATAATCACCCACAAAGACATGTTTTTTCCATTCCCATGCAGAATTTAACCTTTCTGTAATGACTTATGAATGACAGAAACCCAATCAAACTTTCCTGCTAATTTTTCTTTAAAATTTTTTCTTTAAAGTCAATTTTGCACATTGATTGCTTATGCCCTTATACCCGTTACACTTTCGTAACATCCTTCTTCTAAGAACATGACGCAATGTTCTGGTTTGCTGAGAATTCACTATTTTCAATGGGTGTATATGTAGATAGCAATCTACATGAGATAGGAAAGACCTTTTGCGCTTTATGGAAGGGGAGAATCTTTGGTAATGCATTAACGCCCCCCCCCCCCCCCTCAATACCCATTGTAAGCCTACTGCACATGTAAATGACAAATAATCCTATCATATTGTTACGTATGTTGGTGTCAGTTACAGGTAATTAACAAAACCAAACCAAAATAAGTTGGTTCGCTTCGGAGTATGGGGAAAAGAAAAAAAAACACCTTTGCAGAAAAGACCTTTTGATTCCAATCAACAAACCAATGACTTTCTCACAACAGGGATGTAGTGGTAAGTCCTTCAGCAGTCACAAGAGACATTGGGGTCACATATGCCTAGCCATTTTTGTGATAACCATCAAGCAGTTTAATTTACCCCCCACACATTGTGTCACCGTAGTTATACAGAAAGCTTCACCTTTGCTATTGTCCCTTCCCTCTTAAGCCGCCAATGCTCCACCCCTAGAAGAGGGAAGCCCACACCTGATCCCACCGTTGAAATGGATAAGACTGAGGTGCGATGAGCCGCCCCCACGCTAAGTTATTAATCCCCCATCGCTATGCTCAACTCACTCAGGCCAGTCTCACCTTGACTGTTCCTCCATACGCGCTCTCGAGACACTGCAGTATAGTCCAGATGGTTTCTGCTTGACGTTAATATTGCCTTCTCTGCCTCGCGCCTTTATGGATTCCGTTTTAAAGGGACGTTGCAACACCGTTTAAAAGAAATGTTTGTCGGGTTTGTCTCATCAGTGTTTGAAGTCAACTTGGTGTAAGGTTGATACAGCAATAAACTCTCTTCTGGTTTTCTTTTTAAAAGTTTTTTTATCTTTAAGAAAGAATGTCATATCAGCCAACCAAAAAGAAATGTTTTGGTTCATTTCACTCATTTGGGCACAGCAGTAAGCATTCTCTTCAAATTAAAAAACGAGAGGTCCATGTTATTGTTCCTCGTGCATAATGTACATGAATGTTTAATGACTGCAGTGTACCAGGCCTGGAATTAAACAGAAGGCCATGGCCTCTGTTGCCCTGGTCTTGGCATTGGTGCTTCAATTTCCAATGGAAATATGAGAATGGCCTTGCCCTCCCAAAGATGATTATCAAGGTCTGGGATATGAAATTTTGAATCGAAAAAATCTTTCCAAACAAATTCTAAAACAAATAAAAAATATGATGTTGCAACAATCTTGATTGCTGGATAGTTTCCTCTGGGTTATTTCAGAGCCGTTTATTGGGAGAGTTGCGACAACTTGCAATTAGAAGCCATTTTGTGTCCCAAAAATGCATGGACGCATACAGGGTGCCAGACTAGTCTGCCCATTGGGTTGTGCTGCATTTGGACCGAAAATGGCATTCAGCAACCACGTGACTGAAGAAAACTGGTCCCTCCATGTCGCCACTCTCCCGGTATATGGCTCTGGGTTATTTTATCCATGATAGTTGCTGCTTTAAAGGCAAACAACACTGGGTGGCTGGTTGCATACAGGTGGCCGCCGTTTAAAGGACACGGGGTACATGACATGACGATCCATATCGGGTGGAATTCTGGGATGTGGGTCAATGAACAATTTATGTGATTCTTGCCCGTTTATTGATGTGGCACAGGCTTAGTCTTGAGTGTGTCTGTAGGGTGGCAGGATTGCCTTTGAAGCTATTTTCTTGTTGAAATGGCTGATTGTGTGACATATAGGTCTGATCTATTTTGATGGAAGGCACAATTCAATGTGGGGATTTGTAAGACATGACACATTTGCTGCTAAATATGTTTTGCCTTTGCAGTGGCTTTTCATCGTTGAATTTCCAAGTTGAAACTAAACCTTGCACAATTTTCATGAAGGGAAAGATAATCCCCTTACAACAGACCTTTTCTCATGTCGGATGTATTGAGTATACTTAATCAATCATATCGCAAGCTTGTCCAATGAGTACTGATAGCTTATGATGGAATGCTCCTGTCTGTAAGAGTCCCACATTGAATAATAGAGACTTGTCTTGGGGTAAAGTGCACGTGAACATTAATGGTAGATTACACAAGTGAATGCCATTAATGAGTCTTGCGGGAGATTTCTGTCTGTTTTGCTCCATCTTACGGAACTCCTCCGAGACAACGGGACTTAGTGTTTAGAAATTTTCATAGAGCAATAAATTTTCAGAATGGAGTGCTTCTAAATGTTGAAGTTCATCTCAAATTGAGGTTAATTTAGGCCAGTTTGCTTCATCTTAGAGGTGCATTTTGAGATGTTTTTCGTAAAAGTGCATCTTACCTACAAGCTTGTGTGTAATAGTTAAATCTTGTTTTTTATGGTATGAGACGCTAAAAGCAATAACCTTTGTGGTCAAGATCATTACTGTTTGTACCAATCGGGTCCAGTTTCCTATTGGCGGTTACTGTTTGGCAAAGCGTTTGTGGTTAAAACAGAAGACTTACACCTCAAACGGTGAGCTTTGCGTATATGCATGCCTCATACATGCAGCTTTCCAGCTGATCAGCTGATTTATAAAATATTTTATAAATGATATTAATACCATAGAAAACTGAAAACACTTCAAGTACAACATTTTGTGTGCTTGGGTATTCCTCTTGTTTGCAATTACAAAGTGCCATGTCTAATACCTGATATAAACTTGGCAGGTCTATTGTTTGAAATCAAATGAAGAAGTTTAGCTCTAAATCTGCATCAAATGGTGGTGATTGTGGAGCGATAGAACTCGAACGATGACATGAAACTTTGGAACCAGAAAAATGTGTCACTTACTGTTGGCAAGAGGTAACATGTTTTTTCAGGGGCTTTTGTTAGCTTTTGTGGGTTATGTTTATGACTTCATTTAGATGACTTCAAATTACATAGGGCCTACTTAGAATGTTTGCTGACTTCTTGATTTGTGCAAAACTCTGGCCAGTTATTGCAGCAAACTGTTTTATTGTGTACTCTCGTTGAGGTTTGTACATTTTGATGAGTTAGTCTTATGATGTACCAATTGAACACAGAAATCGGCCCTTTTTTTCATCTTACAACAAAAGTAAATGGGTCTGTTCAGATTGCGCCGCTCTTTTTGCAAAAACCATGATTGCTGTTTCAAATAGAGGCAGAAGCGGGGATTTAAAGCCAAGGTTTTTGAAAGTTCTTTAGTGGGATGGGGGCACGGTTTGATAGTTCTCATCTTGACCTAATGATTTTCATTTTGATAGGCACCAAAGTTTAGAACTGCCACTTCTTAAATGGTATACCAGTAAACAATACACTAATGTTGCTTCATTGAGTCATGGGCTCTTGTGTCTAAAATTACTACCAGCAACTGTCACCATGGATAACATGTTTCTATGCATAATAGAATTGTTAATGTTTTTCCATTTTTCTGTGTGGAAATCCACATAATTGTTTAGATAAAATGGTGGTACTATAGGCTTAGCAGTGAGCAGATGCCAGCCTAAGTGCCCATGGCGATGCAGCTTATCAGAAGTTGGAGGTCATTTCACTTTTCGTTAAAAAAATGGCTGATGCAGGCAAGTGCCTTCAAAGTTTGTACTTGTGATCAGGCTTGTTGGTGTAAGCTGATGGTTGTGGTAAATGTGAAACTGATGATTCAACCAGTATTTACAGTGAGTGCACCCTTATTTACACATGCTTGCCCCCCCCCCCCCAACACACACACGCACACACCCAAACCAAGTGTTTATTCATATATTCATATATACATCAGCATTTTAAGTTACTGAGGTCAGGGAGAAAGTTTAATCAGGGATAAAATTGTCAGCAAATATTTTCAAATAACACAGAATTTAGCTACTGAAATTGGCAAGGTGGTCCCTTAAGATTTGAATAAACAGAGGAAAATATCGTGGGCTGAATCTATTGTTGGATACCAGTTCTATTTTTCTATCAAGAATTCTCTATAAGCAATTGACCTTTTTTGTGAGCACTCTGCTGTAACATAGCTAGTGGTTTTTTGTTTAAACCATGGATATGAAATGTACACATCCCTTAATGTGTTTTGCCCTTGAGTGGTGAAAATTGAAGCAATCACCTGCACATGTTGTATGCAATTAGTTGTATGGGTATTAATTTCAGTCTCGTGAATATGAACCAATATCTTGTTTTAATGACGCTCATTATTAGTTACATTCTTTTGCACTTTTCAAATGATGATGGCATGAAATTTAGATAGAATGTCGGCCAATATGAAGCAATTGCACATTCGTGTAGCACCAGTGGAGTTGTTGTCTAGCCCACAACGCAGGTCGCAGGTCGCATATGCCTGAAATTTGTTTGAATCATTTCTGCATAATTTACTTTTACGACGTTACTCACTTCATCATTTAAAGGGAGGGTGCTACACGAATGCGAAGCTTGAACTTGTCCTGAGAAACGTTTTCCCTTACACTGTTTTCCTACGGTCTGTTTTAAGTGGGCGGCTATTTTGGTGTTTGTACAGAATATTTGTTTGTGATAGATAGACGGGTACCAGCTTTTTCTACTCCTTGTTTTGTCAGGTCAAGTACATCAATTGGAATGACTGAGAAGTAATAAGGACGGGATGAGCTGTCTTAGTGAATACCAACCAGGATGTTGTTTAGTATCTTAACGACTGACACGGCACAGTTTTAGTGATCATCTTTTAAAATTACTTATCCGAGCATTGAAACTGCTGTCATCTTCGAAAAAAATTTGTTTGAATTCAATAGTTTTTGTCCGTGCTAGACAAACATCCAAATCAAGTTACTAAATAATTGAAATGGCGGATTACCTAACCATGCTTGAAGGAAACACTGTCCAGTGGCTAGATATTCATCATAAAACTTGCCCATATATTATATTTGCTGATGAGTAATAGATAAATCTACCAAATGATGACCTAACAAAGAGCCAACAATGACCAGGGTCCTGGGGTGAGTTTGGGTGGCTGGAATAGTGACCTGGCTCTACGATAGGACTTACACCTAAAACAGCTTTTGTGTGTGGTCTCCAAACTCTCCGAATTCTTCATAGCTTTTTAGTAGTTATGAGCAGAACATAACACACCTAAACTCACCAATGACTACATCATTTAGGACAATGTATTTTCTTACACAGTAGCAGTATTCACATGTCATTCGCACTACTTCCCGACTGACCACTAGTGCCCAACCATGGCGGAAGGGTTCAACCACATCAGAAGTCCAACCTTGGGCCAACTATTATAGAACATGCAGTTTTGTCCACAAAATCCATGTAGATGCAAGTACCCCATCGTTAATAGCTGTCTGCCTGGAGGCCCAACTTATCAATGACCTTATATTCAGGCCACATTACAAGTCTGCTCCACTTGGTCTCCCATTGAGGTGCTAAGTGGCTCATTATCCTCACCTGCTCAGGGAGCTTATCAAGAGTATCTTGTAATAGATATCACACCTCTTAATCCCTTTGGTCAACAGAAGCACTTTGCCAGCCTCACCAGTCCATACACCACCCCCTTCTATTATCATCATCACAGTTTATCTTCCCTGGTAGCTAGACTTTAGGGTGTGATTATGCATGTAGCTGTGAACTGTTAATCATTGCACATTGTGTGGACTGGCCAGAGCAGACCAACTCCTTTGATTTCAAACCTTGGCCTTTGGGCTTTACTTTTTATGTTTCTTCAGTGGACTTGGAAGATAGTTCTTCCTAGAGCTAGTGTGTTGTGCGTTTATTAACAACAAATTTCTTCTTGTAAAACAGATTCATGTATAACTAAACAAAAACTGATTTAAGCTAATTTCAAATAATTTACATTTTTTAGGCTACTATAACCTATATAGTGAGATTTTAAAGGAATTCAAGACATCCAATTCCAAATGTAAAAAAAAGGTTTTTGGGTTTTTTTTTAACGCAAACTTTTTTGTGTTGCTGAGATTATTGAAATTGGGTCACTAATTTAAGGAAAGTTATTTGCATACTAGTATGATTATAGACAGGGCCCTGTTCCACTCTATCAGTTGAAAAGGTATGATGAATGCAATGTTTAACTCTCTGAAAGATTTCGTTTAAAACGGATTCTGATTTTGGTTTTTCCCAGGATTTATTGTCTATTGATTTTCCAGCCAAGGCAAACTCATGCGGGTTCTGTTTCTTGTGGTGTTATTCCAGTTGGAATTCAGCACTATTCTGATACATATATACGTTATGCCCAGGAGCAGATTTGCATACCTCATAAATATTCATAAGCAGGCGAACAAAAGGATCTCTATGGCACTACTCATGTAACTCAATTTGCAGGTCAAGCTTGATTGTATGACAGAGCGGTCTGTATTTTGTTTTTTAATGTCTAAATTGTCCATCTGATATTGGGGTCAGGTTAAGCAAAATGAATAGGAATTATCAGCAATCGTCTTCGGCCCTTGTTCTCAGAGGGAGAGAGAGAGCGAGAGAGAGAAATGCAAAAAAAAAAGAGAAAAAAAAGAAAGATAAATCCTCCATGCATCTGCTTGCCGCAGGTGTCGTCTCCTAAAATAATAGAGACCAGAAGAGATTTCTTATGAATCCTCACCCCTGCGGCTGCACGCGCAGAGATGAAGATGATTTCGCTTATATTTTTTTCGCTCCTTTGTGCGTCATCGTGCTCAACTGAATACTGGGACGAAACGTATTTAAAGAGGGCCATGGGGCATGCATTTTTTTCGTTCACTAAGAGATTAGAAAATGTGTGTATTAATATAATTTTATGTTCAATTTGGCTGCTATAATTTTTTTGCGGGTGATTTTTGCAATTCGGCCAAGTGTGATGGGGGGACTTGAATGGAAACGCTCTTCAGTGGACCGGGTTGTCTTTGTAAAGCAAATATTGGCCCAGTTGTTGCGTTGCACAAGCCATTGACAATAATCATAAAAAGTTCATTTTGGAAAATTGATAAAACCGAGAACTTGCAGAATTCAGCAACCATCAAAACATAGATTTTCTAGTTTTCATATTCATCGGGATAGGCTTATTGCTGTTTATTTCCTAACAATAACTGACAAGAAAAAAAATCCCACACTTTAAGTAACCCCTGATTGAAATAAAAAGAAGTGGACCTTAAAAGAGTTCATTTTAGCTATACCAGGCACAGGATTATCATTTATCTATTTTGAATTGTGAAATGTATGTCCACAAGAAAGTGGCGTAGGCCTAGGATAAATAATGCCTTTTTGCAGGCAAGATATTCTTCCTTCTGATTTCTGGCCCTCACAAAAATCAGCAAAATTGTTATTAAATCACCCGCAAAGTCTATTAAAGCCTAGACCATATGTAGGCCAGCCTTTGTACTCAATAAAAATGTTCCTTCTTTCTTCCAAGGGACAAATATTATGCCTGCTTTTGTCAATCAGTTATGATTTATGGAATAAATAACTTCTTTGACGCTACATAAAAGATAGGCCTCTATTATTGGGTGTTTACTTGTTCAATATTTTCCCTGCAATATCTACAGCACATTTTGTATATTTGTTTACTGATCATGACTCTGTGTTAAGATGTGGTTTTATGTGATAGGCTTAAAGAGAACGGTTTTTCTCTCTAAATCAAGAGAAAAAGTATTTGCGAAGAATAATCATCGATTCTAAGTAGACTCCAAAGGTTCACACTGAAAAATGGCGAGTTTTATGTATTTCTCTCAAGTTGGATGTTGAATAAAAGATTCTCACATTCCATCTTTAATTTCAGAAAAATATTGTTGACACAAGTTGTTTCCAAATGTTTTCACTTTAAAAACAATGTTTCAGGTAACACTTTGGGTAGAGAAATTGTTTTGGCAAAGAATCAAACACGTGCCAACAACATCAATCTAATTTAGGTAAAAAAATATATAAATATATATGTATAGGCCCTATATATTTGGACTAGGAAAACATATTTGGCTGTGAAAATCAGAGCAATTTGGCCGAGTCACTGTCATGAAGTCAGCTTCACTGGTTTTTCTAATAATCGCTGTTCCAAAGTGCATTTTCCAATATGTTTCACATGACGTATTGTACATTATTGACTCATGTGAAGGAAAGAGGGTGGAAAAAAAAAAAAAAAAAAAAGGATAATGAAGAAGATGAAAAAAGTGTGCCACAGTTTCGGGTCACTTCCCAAAATGGAAAGCACAGATGGCCCGGCATGACTGCAGTGACATTTCTGATAACAGTGGGGGATCTTTCACTTATTCTACTACTCACCATACTCATTGAGTAGATAAGAGAAGTGGCAGGGAGGATTTGACATGATACTAAAAGAGTTAACCACATTTGGTGGAAAAAGCTCCTTTTGTTTTTACTCAAAGGTACAGTAGGCATACATTTGAATTGGTGTCAAAATAATATTCACTTGAAAAATTATTCTTCACATTTTTTCTTTGTCCAAAATGCAATCTCATGTAAGATGAATACCGAAGATTTACGTATGCTTGTAGACATAAGGCGTTGTTGAAAAAGAAAATTTTCCTTAAAGTGGCCTTAATGCACTGAAGACTGTAAAACCCACAATTATTCCGCCCTAATTAAAAATGTTTATAAAATATCATTAATAACCTTTAACATTATTTTTTATTTTAAAAACCCCAATAAGAATGTTTTTTTTTAATATATCTGAACTTTGTTAGTTTATATGATGTGGTAGTTCTTCCTAACAACAGGGATCAAACTGAGCAGGGAGGTGGAACCAGATACTTTTAGAATCTACTCCTGGCCCGTAATAAATTGTTTTTAGTATAACACTCACACCTTGTAATTATGACATTGTCGAGCCTTCATGTAGCATAACAACTTACATTAATCGCAACTGCATGACCAAGATGGATTTGTAGGCTTTTGTGCGTGTACGCTTCACCAGTTTTATAAAAGAACCTTTAGCATTGGGCATTAGGATCTGCTGTGTAGTTGTTCAGATATGTCAATTGCATCAGTCTGGAGTTGTCCTAGATAAGGAGTATGGGTATGCAGTGCACAGCTTGATTACGGTTTTGTCGATTTTGGAAAAATTCATGTATGTTGGCAACTGATTATTTAAACGGCAAAGAAAGAAAACATCAGCGGAAGGATTAAGTCAACATTGATACCGGGGATTTACAAGTTATACCTTGTGGGTTTTGGTACCCTGCTTTTTATCGCTTGATGCAGAAGTGCTAGAAGCAGATAAGAGCCCATGGGGAACGGTGGGGGGGGGGGGGGTGATCTCAAGAATGCTTGCGTGTCTGATTCTAACACTAACAGGGAATGACCTCTAAATGTAGTCACGTACGCATATCAAGTAAATTTATGTCATTTCAAGAAAACGAGAGCTTGACAAGTCAAGCAGGAATGTGGCAAAAAACTGAAATTAATAAATAAACAGAATTGTAATAAATCAACAATATTTTTACTTTCCCGAGGTGGTGATTCCTGTGTTTAGACAATCAACCACATGCAACGGCTTTTTCTGGAAAGCCCTCTAGAATTCCTTCAAAGCATCTTCAAACTAAACACTTCCACCAGAAATATCGTCCTCAAATGAAAAATATTACATGAATGGTTGGTCAATTGCTTGCCCGCTGTCACAGTGCAATATTATCACAGACATGAAGGTCTCAAGATCCAGGGTGTAATCCCAGGGTCATATGCGATGGATGGAATAAGGGAAGGGTTAATATAGAGAGAGGGAAGTAAGCCGCCTGAGGCGTGAGTTAAAAAATCAAGGCTACACCGGTATCATTACTATTAAATTGATATTATAATTAACCATCGAGAAATCGTTATGCGATCGGTTGCAGGTTGTGCATCCTCCCACACATCCCTACCATAAGCACACCTCCCTTGGGCCCATCTGCCCTGCACTGGAGATGCCACCTGCCGAAGAATGATAAAAATAGGACGGCTTGGCCTACTAGTCCAGCATTCCAAATAGGCTGATTCAATTGGTGAAGTGTGGGCCAGCCTGGGGTGCACGCCCCTTAACGTGTTTGTCCTTCTCCTCTAACTTTACTTTTTGTATTCTCCTCCAACTCTTTGCCTGAGTCTTCTTTTCTTTTTCTTTTTTACTGCGTCTGGCCTAACTGTGTGTGTAGGGTGTGGTGTGCCCCTCATAGGAGTGTTTAGCTGTTTGGTTCTGGCTTGGTTACGTAAGCAGATTGTACCGATGTCTTCTCAGTCACATGACTTATGCGCACATCAAGTATCGTGTCTAACTTTCGGATAAACTGTGTAATGTTTATCTAGCCAACAGGTATTCTAGTACTCTTTGCAAGAACATGGGCATCGCAGTTGGTTATAAATGTATCTGCAAAAATGTCTGTAATTGTGGAAACTTCTTAATTATGAAAAAAATGTAGGGCCTGTGGATATGAAAGTCAAGCAATTATGACAACTTCTCATCTGCAATAGAATACAAAGTGACAACTATCATGCCTAAACCATGGACACCAAGGTTTCACAGACTACATAGTTGAAATGCCAAGTGAGGTGATCAGCTTTTTTTCATCAATGACACAACCACAAAGACTCAACAAATTCCTTGAAATGTAGTCCATCCAGCCCTGAATTATTATCATCGCTATTTTCAGACACATTTTGTGGGAGACTTTTTTTTTCAAGTTAATGTTGGGCTGAACATGAGGAATCCAGATAATGTAGTTCACTGCAAGGGAACTGCGGGGAGAACTTCCCACCGCTGTCACTGGCACAGACAAGGCCGGCAAGTGACAATCTTTTTATCTACGTAGCATCACGCTGCGCTTCATGAAACCAACACCAAATCCAGAATTGAAAGTACACCGGTGCCGGAGAGGAATGCCAGAGAGAGAAATAGGAACCCACCACACCAACCAGCACGAGTCCCCAGCATATGGTACTTCATGTCACCGGCGTGTCTGTCACGACACCATTAGCTTGATGCAGGCTGAGGGAACCTCAACACCATGTTGCCTGTTAACCAGTGGGCCTCCTATATGCAAAGCTTGAACCAGGGATGGCAAAGTTATGATGGAGGTTGATTATTTATTGGATCATCTTGATGACATACAATAATTACCAAAGTGGGCTGGTATTACAGATCTCGAGGTCAATAAGCAAATCTCTTTTAGGGGGGGGGGATTCCTGCTTTAATAAAAAACATAACTTAAAACTAACCTGATGAAATTTTCATCAAAATATAAACGGCCCTTTTGAGCAAACAAAATGGACTGTTTGGAGCTAATGTACATAATTTACATAAACCAATGCATGTTTTTTTCAATAGCAAATCCGCATGGTTGACTTTATCTGATGTTGAGATTTAACTTGTCCCAGATTGTGAACACTTATTTGAAATTTTGTTATTACCAAATAGTATTTCAAAAAAGAAAAACCTTGTTGTCTGTCAAGTGCATGAAACCAGGTAAAACAAAGTTATAATGCGATTATCGTAACAGTTGAATGCAATGTTATATCAGGTAACATTGATAGCCATAAGAACAATGCAGTAATCAAGTTTTTGTCCAGATTTTTGTTGTTGTTTTGAGATGATACAATTTCTTCAACTGTCACATTGTTATGCACGGAATTGCATGATGGGCACAGCAGGGCATGGAGGTGTGGAGTGCTTATTAGGCCATTGGTTAATTGATATAGTGGGTTTGCCTGTACGCATCGCCTGTGGCATTTGGCTCAGAGGTCTCTGGTGACGCAAGGGAACGAAGCAGCGTCAACATGGAGGAATGTGACTGCAGCAGACTGGATCATGACGTGATGTTTCCCCCTCCATCTCTCTCTCTTTCTCTCTCTCTCGCGCTCTCTCTTTCTCATTCTATCTCAAGCTGCTAACCAGCCATGAACGCAGTGCCACTAGTCAAGGTTACTACTGAGGGAAAAGTCATCCGTAAGGAGTTTAGGATCTCTAGACCTTTCCTGAGACCTACTTCTACGGTTTTAAACTATCGTCTTGACACCCGTAGTGGTCGCAAACTTGCCGTGGAACAATGAGATTTCAAAATGTACTGACCATGTCTCAACATTTGAGGCCTGAATATTCTTTGCAGTCCTGGAATTTCATCTTTGGCCGCTTTCATTTTGCAACGGTTACTTCCGTTGGAAAATCTATGGAAAACTTTTGAAGGGGCACCTCAGTGTACTTCTTGTTGAATCATATTCATTCTTGTTGAATGCATATAATACATGTAAATTACTTGCTTGGAATCATTTGTAAGCCTTTACAGGAGCTTGGGTGATGCAAGGGGGCCTTGCATGTGGGCCTTGCATGTGGGCCTTGCATGTGGGCCTTGCATGTGGGCCTTGCATGTGGATTTGGTTTTCAGTCTCTACCTGATTGTGTTGGTTTTCCCCCAGTTTCGGGTTTCTTCCCACATCTAAAAACTGACATTACTTCATAATCTTATCTTTATAGGTACCTCCACACCTTCCGGCCACAATGCTAGTCACTTTTGAGGATCCCTTGGTTTCATTACCAGAAAGTGTGTTTTTTCAATGAGTTGAATTTTAAAAAGTTGTGTGATAGTGCTCCCGATCTCTGATGAAAAAGCATTGACGCTAACTGTATTTCAATAAGGTTTTTTTCCTATTCTCCATAACCTTTGGAAGCTCAGTGCACAAGCCAAACCAGTTCCAAGGAATAGTATACGCCAGCCTTATAGAGAGCCGTATGCCCATCTTGTAACATTTTCATTGGTACATAGATGTTCGATTTTAGATATAGATTAGACATAGATGTTTTGGATTTTATAAACTTGGTTTTTGTTGTTGTTGAAATCTAACAATTGATTTTTCTGTCACTCACAAAGACTCTTTCCAAAGCCATGTTTGATTCCTGAAGCCAGCTGACAATACCTAAGACCGACAACATTGTTACTATAGATCTTTATGTAAGAGCCAACAAAACATGCTCAGGATTGAAGAATTAACATGGTTGTCATTGAATAGCAGGGCTGCCAACTGTCCCTAATTCTGCAGAAAGTTCCCTGAAAATAAACCAAGCTTTCCATGGTCTGATGAACAATTTTGAAAATTTCCCTGATTATGGAAACTTTTTCCCCTATTGTGTTGAATGTAATTCTAAATATCGCCCTGATTGTTGCACAAAATCTTCCTGATTGCAAGATGTAAATGCTGGTAGATCTGGATTAGGCATTTCATGGAAAAGAGCCAACAGAATCCAATTTAAGGGTAAAAATTTAAGATCATAATCCATTCAAATGTGTAGTTAATATGGAAAAACAGCAGCAGGACACTGTCTTGATTGGTCTAAATCTTTCATTTTGCCGATTTCATGGTAGACATGTGGTCATTCATAAGCAATATACTTCCATGCTACACAAGGTGTTTCTAAACACTCTTCACTGCCTTGAAATCCACGGATCAAGCTTAGAGAGATCCAAATGGAAATGGTGGGGGGACAAAACCAACTGCAGTATTTCAGAGTGAGTAGATTTTTGCAATAACAGCAACAAAATTTCTCTAGAAGAACCTCAAATATAAGTTATCGGCAAAAATGAGATTTTGCCATGGGGTGAAAGGGGAGGTTTGTTCATGTACAATAATTGTTTAGGCCTATGATTAAATTGAAAGCACACGAAACCAGCTACTACGTGAAGACAAAAGCATCACACCACAATAATCAGCATCCTTCCAAAGAACTGGAAACTTAATTTGTATAATTTCATGCGCTCATGCCGTGGATGTTGGTTCTTACTACCGCTTGTATTTGTGCAGACACTGCACTGCTCTACAGCATTGCCTTATATCACAGCCAGAGGGGCATTGGGCAACTTGCACTGCACTTAAAAGAATTGAGGATTGCTTGGCCAGCGCAGGATTTGATCGGTGTGTGACCTGACCCTTACAGTAAATCCAGAATTACTGTTCAACTGTGAACAGCACTGTATAGCCTGAGAAGTAAAGCTTGAGCCGGTATTCTTCACCGCGATGCCTGATCGCGGTTCATAAGCAAATTATGATGTCAGGTTCGTCTGGCGGTCTCAGGGATTTGTTGAGAACGGAAAATTTGCTCGGGGAAGATCGATACGTGGTGAACTGATATTTTGAAAAGGGGTCTCTTAACCTACTCCAAATAGGTCTTGGGTGTTTGTGTGTGTGTATGTGCTGCGATGTCATTGTTTGTTTTGCTGTGGAGGAATTTGTCACAGTTTGACTTCTATCGATCCGACTTCAAATATTCTCCATGTAAGAAAAATCATGTATTCATTTGATGATTTTAAAGTGACCAAGTGGTTGAACTTCGTACATTTGTGTACGCATTAACGCGGTGATAGTGTCAGCAGCCTTTTATGCCAATTATTATCAATACCATTAGTAGTCCCTTCAAATGTATTTTTTCAATTTGCTGTTTTCAACAAAGCCACACAAAATTGCTTCATCAAACTATGAAACTTATATATTATTCCAATTTATGAGTCTGAATCAGTTCTATTATGTTGTTGTTGTTGCTGACAAAAGAAGAGCCTGAATTTTATCTCACAAGACTAGTTTTTCTCCTTTCTGAAATCAAATGTTGCACTTTACATTTAACGGTTGAGCAAGCTTAAGTACCTCAGACGTATAAAGAAGGACTGTGTTCAATTGAGTTGTAAAGATCTCCTCAATGTGACTTATCCTTCGTCAACTGTCAATGTAAGATTTCATGTTTTGCTTGCCGACTTCCGCATAACTACATTGTCTTCATGGCATTTCATTCGGACAGGATTTTGTATCCCGATGAAATTCATCCTGCCAGAAAAAAAAGAAAGAAAGAAAAAAACCCAAGGAGGCAAGTTGTGTTTTTTCTTGCTGAGCACATACTGCCTCTATCCCAAGAGACACGGGCAGTAAGGATGGAACATTAACAATGTTGAGTGCATATAACGGCAGCTGTTTTGAGGATGGCGTGGGCAGGCATCTACGGTGTCGTCATTGGTAAAGTCCTGGGCATACATAATATTGGCTGTAATGTTTCCTGTACATGAACCTGCATGTGCTGGCTTTATTTGAAGATGTTGATTAACAATGTTAACGTTGTACAACACTATGTACATGGCCCTGTACTGTACAATGTACACTGTAAGCAGATTCCCACCCCCCCATGTCCATCCCATCCCCCCCTGCCTTTTTTTTCCTCCTGGAGAAAGACTAAGGGGCATCTTCAAAGCCGAACATTGTATCCTTAAAGCTGCATTACTTCAGGCTAGGATCATCAATTAAATTGGACTTTGTTAAATTGTGAAATATCTAATAATAACTACGAAGTTGATGTAAGATTTCATATATTAAACCAGTGTTGTTAATGCTGTTGTTGTTGTTTTTTTCTTCTTTAGATGTTCCATGCATTTTGTTGCAAATCTGCAAATAAGCGCACACACTACTATAGCTTATTCATCAGGTTGTCGGATTTGCAACAATTTGTTAACACTGTAAAACTGTTCAGGGCAATATATTTTTAATATTAATGCATTGAACAAAATTCCCTTCTTCTATAAAAAGGTTTAACCCAGATGAAAAAAATTAACATCATTGCGCAGCATTGTCTTGCTTTAGGAATTGAATTTCTCTGTGTAAAATGGTGTCCTGTGTCCCACAAAAGAATCAATGATGTGTCACGGCTTAGTGATCTTGCTGCCTGCAAGATGCCTTTAATTTCCCCAGATTATTGCAGTTACCTGTATGTCCAAACTCCCACAGAGTAGAGCAGTAAGAACCAGGGTAAACAATATTGGATCAAATCACATCTGTTGACCACTTCCCCCCCCCCCCCCACTCCCTCCAAACCATCCCACAGCTACTCCGATATAATGTGTACAATTAATTAATTTTTGAGGGTTTATGTGAATTTGTCCATAGATTGCCAGAGGGAGGATGACCAATTGATGGGTCGGAATCTGTGCTAAGGTTGTTTTCTGAATCAGGTTGAATCAAGACCATGCACGTTGGTCCAGTGGAAAGTGTTTGTCTTACCTAATGCCCAATACATAGGGTATCGGTTTTCTAATTAGATTTTCATTTTTTCCCTATCTCTCTCTTTGTTTTTTCCTTTGTACTTGATATTCGTTTTCACAACGAATTGCCACATACTTTATACTGTATAGGCCTAGATTCAATTAGTATCGCCATCAAATTTTATGGTTGAGAAATCTCCCATTGTTACCATTACCATGCTTGATTCATACTTCTCGGAGGCAGTTGCCTCCACACCCCCCTGGGCAATGCCCAAGTGCCCCTTAAAATGTTCCAGCGGAAGTCCTTGAAGAGGTTGTTTTTTACTAAGGAAAACTGCCTTGCCCTACTTTAGGAGAGGGCAAAGTATCAGACGTATATTTTTTACAGTGGTTAATAATAATGAGTGTGAATCGTTCGAGTTCAGAACTTTTCTTAATAACTTGATTGAATTTTATTTTAAATGCTGTCTACAAAAAATGTTCTCCCCGTTTGTCTCCCATTAATGATGTCAACAAAGTTGCTTTCCCAAAAGATTCAAAGCACGTGGTGGTTATTTGTTGCTAAGAAATCTTTGCTGTAAAGTTTTCGTTGCACCACAAACATGAAAATAAACAAATTCAGGCTCATGTTTTCATGTTATGTGATGAAGTGCAAACACAGTATGCTTTGTCCAAGGAGTGTAACACAAACAAAATATCTCCATACTTTAACCTATGCAAACTTTTTTTATTATCATTTTCAAGATCAACATAAAGGCCTAATAAACAGTTTCAGAAAATCCCTGTTCTTTTGTGTGTTTTCCGAACCTTAAAGGAAAGATATTGACCAACAGTCTTCACACTTGCAAGTGCATTATGTGAAGTCTCCAGTGACCCAGAAAAAAACCCTTACGCAGCGCAATAAAAAGATTTGTTTTAAAATTTGACGGCAGTGACCACACCACCATTAAGAAGTGGTCTTGTCAAGTACTGGATTGCACTGTGTTCTCTCCCCCCACACACAGCCCTTTTCATCGGCACCTGAAGACCTTCTTTGGCAATGTAAATTCACACATTTGTACACCGCCAGTCTATTTGATTAGAGTCAATTTGGAAGCCCATGTCTCTCCCGTCCGAGTGTCTAGGATTTCTCCCTCCCGCTTGCCCCTGTAGTGGCGTCGGTCTTGTGGTCGTGTGACACAATCAAATTGTACTATAAAAAACTGTCAGTGACGTCATAACACAGCTTGCATAACCATGTTGCTGGAAACACCCCCCCCCCCATTTTAATAGCTCGGTGCGACAGGCATGCATGCATCTTTGTCACTCCAGTTGAAGCTTAGGCATACATCTTAAGAACGCACTAGCTTGCATCTCCAAAAACATGTCTGTGTCACGGACGTTCAGGGCATGTTGTCCTGCAGATGAAGATGTTTTCGAAAAGGGTGGGTCAAAGCCTGTTAAGTTCATTATACATTAAACTGAAATAATCTGAACCTGTGACATGCTCCTAATCCAGCTCTATACAATGCCTTTTGAAAGCAATAGCCCAGTCAATTTCATTTGCCTTGCTGTGTATTGTATGCTGAGATGTCGCTAGCCCTCAAGAAGCACAAATTAACAACTTTCATCCGCAGTCGTAAAGAATTACAAATAATCACTGATGGGGAGGCGTCACAGGTCGGGGGACAATATTTTGTATACAACTCTTAATAAAATTCAAGGTCCTGGCTATTTGTCATGAGAACAAATTGAAAATATCTCTGAAAATCTCAGTGAAATTGTAGGAGTTGATTTAGAAATCAATGCCACTGCTTTTCATTCCTGGGCTTTTATGTGCAAACAGGTAATGAAAATTATGTGGCATATGCACTCCCTAAAAATTTACAAACCCAGTCATTTTATGTAATTTCACAGAGTAAAGATATATGATTTTATGGTTTCTGAGAAAAATTTACAAAGTCATGGTGTTTGAGAAAACACTAAGCACTCTAGTCCAATGGGTTCTCGATTTCAATAACAAAATGGTATCAGAGAACGTTTTCAAGATACCATGCAGAATGGAAGATCAAAAGAAAAAATGCATAGGGGGCCTATGCATTAATAGGTGTAAAATGTACAATAATTAACTTGTTAATATTCTTGAATTGAATAATCTTCAACAACAGAATGCAACATTTATATCCCTAAAGGTTGGTCAATCTTCTTAAAAAGGTTTCTTCCTTTTGGCTGGTTCATTTCAGTTTTACACAACTCATTACAATCAGTTTCTGTTTTGTTTGTGTAATTTCACTCCAAGATTCTCTAAAAACAAACAAACCTTCCGAAATTGTGTGTTAGGCGGGCAGAGCAAGACATAAGACCGTTTCGCACAGGATAAACAAGTTGGGATGTGTGTTCCAAATTGAAAATAAACCAAGAGGAGATATTTACACAACTATCTCCTCTTGGCTCCTTGTCTGACGCAAGATCACATTTCGTCTTAAACATATTTCCATTGTCCTCAGAGGGTATCTGTAACCCATGGATTTCGTCTCTCAGGAATGAACCAGCACCCAGACAGAAAAACAAGCTTTAGATTTAGACTTCACTCCTCGTATCAATTCTATTTAACATTGTGTGCGTTCTTTAATGGTTTTGGTATTGTTGTGAAGGCTCGTCGTCATTTGTTGGTTAGGGCAAAACACACACTCAGGGTTGCGTCTGTTGGGTGAGAATTCATTGCTCCAGATCGTACTGTATTTTCTGGTAATAAGGCCCCAAGACAAGAATACCATGTCTAACATCACAGTTAATCTGCTTGTGAGTTTGAGCAGTTATAAAATGCACTATTGTAAATATGTTTCGGTGCATTCGCATCAATATATGATGAATTTAAGCGATGTGATGGGAAAAATTATACCATCCATAATGTCTCATGGTGCTGTTTTACTTAACCATGCAACAGAAATAAAAAATATGTTTCGGAAAACAACATGTAGGTCAGGACTACAACAATGTTTCATGAAAGACAAAGCAGAAGAAAGTTTATGCAGAAAAGTGCTGAGCAAAAGAGAACAGTTCATAATATTTCAAAATAAAGCATGCCTTCCTTGATGCCATTCTCTGACCTACTCTCTGCATTGATAGTGAACTGTAAACATTAAGCAAACAGTCTTAATGTTTAAACATTGCAATAACTCTGTTGATTTTTTTCATGTTGGTTATATTATGCATGCGTAATGTTTCAGCTTTCTGTCTGGTAGAAGTAAACACGACTGCCAGACTTACTCAGGGACAGATGATGACTTTAACATTTTCCTGCATATTTCATGTACCTTTCCGTTAGTGTTTCCACGTCTTAAATGTTTTAGAGAGTTTTACAGAGTTAAACAGGGGAAACCATCAGTCATCCATGTGGGAAATGTCTCAATCGCAGGTTTTCTTTTTACAGGCTTTCATAAACACTCTTTTCATGTTGTGTTAACAAAAGACAAACAAAAAGAAGAATATTAGCATTAATTTTTTCCCCAACGGGCATCAGTTTGTGTGAAAATATATAAGGCAGCTTCTGTAAAACTTAGCCTCAAAATTTTTAAATAAATACAGGTACAAATAACCTTTAGAAAAAGTTGTGGGTATATTTGAAATAGATGTTAAAATTAATAGACGTTAAAGATTATTATTAAAGATGTTAAATTACAAGGTTGTAATGTTCTCACCCATTAGAAACTGAATTTTGACAAGAGGTGCAAGTGCCTAAAACTGCAACATATGAAACTTAATGAATCACATGACCATCTTTTACCAATCTTTTTTTCTTCAGAAACCAGGTCACCCATGGTAACACAATTTCATTTTATGGTTTGATGTTCTTCGGTGACCAGAGGATGGGGATGAAGTCTGCCTTAAACTAATGTTGTCTCATCTTTTTAAACTAATTTCAAATTTGGGTCCGCAATGTGATGGCTTTGGGTGGTGACAATAGTACTCAATAGGCTGATAGGATATTCTTACAACCCACCCCCTCCCTCTTTCCTCCACGCCTTAGTAAGCACATGAAGACACTTATTCTCTTCAGAGTGTCGGCCAAACTTCTCAGCTTATCGCGTTATTTCCATAATGTCTCACATTATCACCAATTCAATTTAAGGTGATGATTTACACTGCATATTTCATGGAGTCAACTGGGACAGATAAATTCAAATGGGAACGGGCCGATTTTAGTCGAGAGGGCAAATGCATAATTAAACAGAAGATCAAAATGAAGCCCTTTTTAGACCAGCTTTCTACACTGTGGTTGGACTGTTTGTAAACGATCGGCTTTTAAAGACACCATTGTTATAGCAAAATTGTGAAACGTTTAAGACAGTTACTAGAAAGTAAATTGGCAACTTTTAATTAAGGGGGTGATTGGCACAGTGCCCCAAAGTCACGGAAAACAATATATTGTCCATCTGAAATGCTGTCATGTTTATGAAAGTATTTATCAAAAGGGTTGCCTCACAATGCAATGTAAATGAGCATAATAAACAAAACAACAGCTAGGATGACCCATTTGAAAATTGGCATCAGAACCGGAATTTGCCATTGCAATCTATCATCTACTGAAGTTTGCATTTGATCCACGAAGGTTCAGTGTAAACATCAATACATAACACAATGTGATGGTAAAACATTGCATGTAATTCAGCCATGTACATTCACAGCCCCCTCTGTTGGTGATGCCCGTACATTTTAAAGAGGGACAATACCGTTGGAAGTTGTCTGAAATTAATTTATTGGTGAGCTGCCATTACAGTGATGTGAAGCATTGTTTTTGATCTAGTTTTCCAGAAACTTATGTTAAATCTAATCTGTGAAATTCAATTTTAATTGATGCACAACTTATAAGGGTTATGTAAATTTTTTAAGAAAACAGTGTGTAACATTAATATATTAAAAAAATGTTTTCGTATATTTTACATGTTTGCTTTTGGTTGTTAAATTTAGACAACATTTTACTTAATTCTCAGGGCGTTTCGCACAGTAACAACTTTCTACTTAGATTGACAAATTAACAAATCTGTTCATTGATAGTAGATCTTTTTCTAAATTATGGATACACATTTGTTTTTGGGGTTTTTTCAGTATGAAAAACAGGTCGATGTTAGCGAATTACTCATTAATTGATCTGCAAATAGGTTTTCTATATCTCTGTCAGTCATTATGGTTTATTTAGAAGAAAAAAAAGGATACCCAATTATTGGTGCTGTATCTCACTAACTGTCTCGGATTTGTACGTATAATTGTACTGAAATCTAATGGTTTTTGCATGGATAATCTCTTGTGTGAGTGATGACATTATTATAAATTCAAGATAATCATTTGTAAAATCAAGCTTTCTAGTCTTTGAGAAAGACTCTGCTTGGGTCAAAATATGAGGCAATTTTTCACTGACACGAAGATTTAACAAAAAAGGCCATCTTGTTATTTTTCGTAGCTCATGAGGAATTCATCTGGTGCCATTCTGTGTATGATAATAAGATCTTATTTATATTGCTACGTACATGGGGCACCTGACTGGGGGGGGGGGGTGCTGGGTGGTAAAGATTTAAACAAACTGTTTTTGACTGACTTGAGTTTGACCGAGGGTTATAGTAATGGAATGTGTCACATCATCTGTTGTATCCGCAATACAAATTATAAGAGTATAATGTCATCATTGTGTATGTGCCTCCCAGACTGTTATAGCACGAAACCCTTAATAACGCTCCTGTTTGTGTCATTTAATTTGGACCATCAATCTTGTTTCATGTAGAAGTTCATTAAAAGGATATTACGTTTGGCTTAGTCATGTCACGGTGTTTAGCTTCGCCTAAGTTGCCTTGGTTGAGAATATACCGAGAGAGTTGTCAGTATGGAAATTCATTTAGTATACTACAAGGGTACTGACTCATTGCAAATCAACCAGTCAGTGATTTTGCTGGCCTTCACTCTACTCATAGCAGCGTATATTCTTTTTCTTTTTTTCTCTCTTTCTTTTTTTATTATTATGTATCTACCAGTTGGTTTGGGCTGTTATTAAAACAGTTGATTGAGTCATAGCATTCATTTCTGTGACGTACTTGTAACATCTGGTCCTGCCATTGTCATTTTAGTAGAAAACACAAAACTTGCTGATGAGGTTTGGCCCTGGGTGTAGAGACAGGCTTCTAAGCCCATTATTTTATTTCTTTTTGCTTTTTTTTTCTCTTGAATTTTCCATATTATGGATGGGTTCCAGCCTCATGGCGGGGTTCCAGTCTATATTGATAGTGTATATTTACTGTAGATGATTCAAAGATGACGCATAACATCACACGTTAACTGTATCTAAATAGCGACAATTAAGTGTGGCCATCATGAAGCCATCTCATATTCGCTTATTTGATGACATGTCATCAGAAAGACTTATTTACTGTTGGAATTTGTGGGTAGTACACTGCATCCCAACCCTTAGTCATCTCTTGCAGTGTCAAGTCATAAACTCTTTGATGCAAATGTAACAATATCAAAGACGTATAAAAGATATTAAACGATTGTTGTTTAAGCATTAGTTTAGCCAACAGTTTTCGGCAAGTCACAGCAAAAGTGTGGTCTTATGTAAACTGTCACATCTCCACATTTACATGTAGTTTATAAATTGTTCGCTTGAAAAGGGTAATTTCATTTAATTTCACAAACCAAAGGCGTGAATTGTCTGCTCCTTTAGCACCAAGAGGACAGGTGGTTGGATCTTATTAATAGAATTGATTTGGTTTTTATCTTTTATATTTTTATGGTGCACCAACACCCTTTAAAAAAACATAGTTATTACGTTCACTAATATTTTGCTGTATATTCTTAGTGTGGTTTAACTTAGAGGAAAGGCTGATCATAGATATTCCATCAAAACATTTATTTGGCTATTAGAAGCAACTGATTTTTAAAACTCCATCCTGTTTTTGTTTTGAAGAAACCGGGGAAACTATAAACCGATAGGCCCCTGGATTATTTGGATTGTCGTTTCATATTATTTCCCGAGTCATAGAATCTTCTTTGAATGGCAGGGGTTACAATATTTGGAACCAAATATGTCATTGAAATTCATGTAACAAAATATGGAGCCATTAGTCATGAAAGCGCAGGCAGGCTGTTCCACAATACCTAGCAATGGAGTCAACCTAGTATAGGCCATTATCTAAGCTACCCAGTCCGTACGCATTTCTCAATTGTGTTGCCAATAACAAAATTTCTATGCATCCCACTCAATTGAGGGTTTCCATTACGCTTTCTGTATTGATGTAACATTTTTGAGCACTCGGTAATTGGGATGAGTGTTGGAATTCTGTAAGGTATAATAAGCATAAATAGGTTTCCGTGCGTACAGTCATATGTACAGATTGCTAAACTTTCCATGAAATCATTTCTAGTCATTTTTGTCATGCCTGCGAGATAGATATCTGATGGTGTCGTCAAGGAAGGAACCAATCAGCAGCGAGAGTATAATTTTCACGTTTCTTGGAAGCCTCAAGTGATGCTCAGTTTATCTCTGGTAAATCTTGAATCATGGCATGACTCATGATTAAGATTGATACCAGGATAGTTTTAATGATTGTAACAAAAAGTAATAGAAGACAACTTATCATCTGAAATATATGGGCATTTACACATAGTTACAAAAAGTTTATAACCTTTTGATTGGACTGTCGAATTTACATGCATTGAAAGAAACCTGATATTCCAGCTTGTTATTCTGTGAATTTCTTTTGAGGTATCTGAAGAAAAAAACATTTGAGGTGCTGGATGTAGTGTAGTGTGTATGTGTTTGGTATGCAGTGTTCTACCCGTGATGCATTTTAGACAGGCTGGTATATGGTAGAAAACAAAATGGTGGATCTCATTAAAAGTATACTAAGAAGTACAATTTTTTCTTCAAATATCAACCAATAGAACTTTAATTGGATCACTTCAACACGTCCATTGCAGCACAACATTTTTTTAATTACTGCCTCATTGAAGAGTTGAGAGCATTTAACAAAATATGTTACAGACATTAAGCCATTCACTAATGCAGATGGTGTATGACCTTCGGGTGGTTATGGTAAGATATTTTCAAAATATGCAGTAAGCTACCGCAGATTTATGATGTTCTCAGCCTGCTCATTTTGATATAATTCCTGATTGGATGGTCTGTCATATTTACATCATTAAATTTCACACAGATTCATAAAGGTGATTTTAAAGTAATTGTTCAATCTTAATTTGATTTTAACGATTCATAAAAATTTAACAAACTGTGGTGGCACCAAAGATCAACTCTGCCCAGTCCCGTCAAAATGCTAATTGCAAAATAAAGAGCTTTTTAATCGAAGGCCATGTAGGTTTTGTACGTGCAAAGTGCACACATAAGACCGCAATTTGTTTGCAAAAAGTCTCAGCAGTAACTTTGCTAAATTCACCCTCACCAATAAAGTGAATCCGTAATATGGTAATCATTTTGGCCGTGAATGTAAACCATGCTGGGTAAATGAGAACTACTGATTTCTTAGAACCTCGTAGTGAGAGGATGAATTTGCAGGCGGAAGTACTCTACACAAGGTTTAGACTATCTGGTGTTTTTTTTTCTTCCATTTTTGAATGATTTAAATGGAAATTACATCATTGGTAATTGCTGTATTTTTTTTGAGAAAATGTTGATTTGGGGGTTAGGATTTAATATGAATTATTGTACCAATGACCTGTTTACATTTGTCACTCCGTGACTGCGAGAAAAACAAGAGCAATTGGTCAATCATTTTAAAGTGTTCTAAAGACAGATTCTAAAGACAAAATTCACACGCTCAAATGATGGTTTGAAAAAGTGCATTTTTTCTTTAAATTAAAACAAAACCTGGCAAACTGATTTCACTGGATACTTTGGAATAATATGTACTTTCAGTCAATTAAGTTATTTTGCAAATGAGTTTAGATTTGAAGGGAAATACCTCAATGGTTTTTTAAAGAGCAAATTTATTGTCATCATTAAAAAGAATTTTAAACACACCATGCAGCCAGACACTGAACTTTGTTATCAAATTCAGTTGTCACCCTTTAGTTAAAATAATGAGACGAAACAGTTTATGATTTCTCAGTGATTTTGTGCACATTCCTATCTGGCCTATTTTGATTATTGTACAGAATCAAAAATAAGCAACAGTGATTTGTGGGATCGTCCAGTGCTGTTTTTCTTGACTCAGTTCGAAATCATTCTTTGAAAGATTGATTAGAATTTTATAATCAGTGAGCTATCAGGGCCCAATTTCATAGAGCTGCTTAAGCACAAAATGTAGCTAAGCAATTATGCTTACCAGAATGAAGTTACCAGCCAAATTACCATGTCACATGTACAATTTGTGACTGGTATCCTGCTGATTTCTACTAAGCAGGAATTTGTTAAGCAATATTTTCTGCTTAAGCAGCTCTATGAAATTGGGCCCTGGGCTCAATTTAACAGAGCTGTTGTCAAGCAGAGAAAGTAGCTAAGCACAACATAGTCTTTCTTACCAGAATAAGGTTTCCAGCCAAAATACCTTGTCACGTGTACTATATGTGTAACTGGCATCTTGCTTATTTTTGCTTATTTTTGCTCAGCAGAAAGTTTATAAATACTATTTTCTACTTAAGCAAGTTAAATTGGGCCCAGTTTAGAAAGTTTTTCGCCAATATCTACTAATCCTTTGCGAAGCATGTTTGCATTGTTGGCTTTTCTTGAACAACCCCTTGTCTGTACTGTATGCATGACAGAGACCAGGGTCAAATTTTGTAGATCTGCTTAAGCACAAAGTGTAGCCTAGCACAAACCAATTTTGCATACCAGGACCAGTTTACCAGCCACAAATGGCATGTCACATGATTTCCTGCTAATTCATGCTTAGCAGAAGTTGTCTTCTTAAGCAGCTCTACCAAATTGGTCTCTGTTTTATGCCAAGGTTATCTTCTATCTCTTATGCTCATTGAAGTGATCTTTGTAAAATTAATGCATAAAATGTGCCCAGACTCATTGAATTACAGTTAGGCCCCTATGTGGATTTATTTATATTAAGTGCCAAATACTGCCAGTGTGGATTTTGTATTGAGGAAAACCACCATCATGATGCATTGTTCACAAGTTTGGGTTGGGGTAGGGTCATGTTAAGTTTTGCTCCCCACCCCCACCCCTAACCCCCACCCAACCCCCATCTTGTCTTGGCCCTGCAAAATCCAGGAAATCCTCCTTCTTTGATATTTCTATGTAGGCCTATAGAAATTAAGACACAAATGTTATTGCATTCACAGTTTGATTTTTACATGTATTCATTAAGAAAACAAAACACATTGACCTCAAGTTAGTTTAGAGTAAAAAAGTAATTATCTGACCAAAAGGTATTCCAAAAATTGCTGTTATCACTATCGCAGGAGCTATAGGAGGTAGATTTAATGCTTTCCTAGGTGGCCTCTTGGCTGTGACATGCTGAGAATTTGATGCAGGGATCCTCCATAGCAAGTGTGTTTATCTACTGAGAGTGTACTAGTTCTGTCAATACACCTAACAGTCAGATGTGACTGTTCAGGATAGTGGCAAGGATAAAGTACATGATGCGGTCCAAAGTTCATGAGCCAAACGATGAGAAAATGCTGACAGAGAATGTAGGATAGCGGTTATCGGAGGGACAAAATATATGGAGGGAGAAATGAGTAGCTGAAGTTATCGCGGTCATAGGTCTGCATAAAGGGATGATGGTATCTGGTATCTAGCTGGGATCTGGCGTCAGTTTTTTAACTCTTTGTCAAAAAGGAAAATTTGTCAGGTGGAAAATATTCATGTCGGATATGATGGTTGTCAAGTTAGTGGTTTTATAAATTATTTTTGCCATTTATCAACAGTGCATTCCTTTGGCTTTGCCATTGTTTTATGCTATCAATTTTATCACTAATTTGGTACATGTGAGTTTCTCTTGAACAAGTGATGAACAAAGACTTTTGACAAAAGCGTATTCATTCATTTTAAGCATTAATTCAGAACACTTCATTCAAATGGTTGCTTTGTTTTCAAGAGGACAGCGTATAACCATTGTCCAATTTCTTGCTTCATTTTTAATGTGAGACCTGTGAAATAGAATTGGACCCAATAACTATTTTCTTAAAGATGGCGGCATTTCTGGCCACAATCTTTCCCAGAAGTCTTAGTATCAGTACCGGCTACACCTTTAGTTAGCTCGTTGATTGAAATAAAAGCTTACAAGTCTGACCCCAAATTTACATTTTCTTTTAAGAGGGAATAAAACTAGGGAAAAAAAGTCACTATACATTTACTACTCCTTCACTTGGATGCCAATTTATTATGAACATGAAAAAAAACCTATTGTGACATCATTTTCAGAAGGGAAATAGCTTGCTTTATTATAGTACAAATACCAACGCCATTCCTCTTTAAATTTGTATTTGTTTTTTTAACAACCCTTGCTTTAAGGGGAAAGATACACAAGATTTAGTGACAGTGTTGAACAACCATCTTCAAGATGACGTCATTCCAGTCATCTTCACCCTACTGCCAGGCAGGTGATCAAATCTCTGCTCCCCAAAGTTTAGAAAAGTATTTCATACATTTCAAAGACGTCAGTCAAAAACATCCAGAACTGCGTTTTTTTATTTTCCACTTGTCCAATTCTAATAATATTTCTGGGCATAATTGCGCATTTTCTTGAAAGTCCAGAGAGTGGTTAATGTTGTTAGGTGATAGATTCAGCTGCCGTTATATCTAGCATCCGAGAACGGAGTCACTTCAGTAGAAATGGGTAAACATGACAGTGCAGCTGGATTCAGTGCTTCCAAGGTGTTATACAACCAGCCTATAGCCTGAGATTAAAGATGTAGTACTTGTTTTTTATTTTTTATTTATTTATTTTTTTACCCTAGCTATTTTACCAGCATATAGGGCCTAATGTTGGTTATTGCTGGAAAAGTGATGATTCCTAAATGGAAATAGTTCACAAACTAAATCATGGTTTAGTGCAAAAAAGGAATTTCTGCCGTGATCTGTTGTAATTCTTCTGGGTAATAATAGATGGTTATTGTACAATTACGCATTGAATATTTTGTGACAGGTGTACTTATTTTGCATCAATTTCTATGGAAACAATGCCCCAAAATACACATAATTCCATCAAGTTTTAAGAAATTCTCCCCCCCCCTCTAGAACTTCATCCATACCTCATCTCCATCCTCTGACAATCATAGAGAAGAAGAATGCCACAGTGTTATGGCACCTCCCTACTAAAGCTATTGAATATAGGTTACATTGAACGAGGACCCTACACCTGCATTCGGACACTGCAATTTAAGAGTGAACCGTTCATGCCCAGAGGGTGCAGGTGACATTACATGAAATAAAATGGTTTTCTGGATTGGGTATCGGTAGTGGGATAACCTGACGATTCGGTGAAGCCGTCTCGCCCAGTGGAAACCCAGTATGGCGCTTATTAGTGGGTGTTTCGTGAAACAAAAGGGCTCTTACGAAGTGGAATTGTTATGAAATGGCTAGCAGATCGATTTGGTCTCATTTCACTCAACAACTAGAAAAACAGATCTAAGGCAGAATATTTGCTTTTTATTTCCATTTTAATCAATTTTTAATTAATTTATTAATTTACTTTTGTTTGGTTTTTATAGCTTTGTATGTCCATCCATTTTTAAACGCTGTAGGGGTGTTTGTTTTTTTGTAATTCTATTTCATTTTTGTTTTTTCAAGTTTGTGCCATTTCTCTGTAAGGACCCCAATGGAAGTAAGTCTGAGTTATTGACTTTTTTAAGGTTATCCTTGGATGATTTTGTGCAGTTTTTCTCTCTGGTTTTCTGCTTGCAGTTATTTATTTCTGGCATTGTTATCCTCCTGTTACTGTGGTGTTGGTTTTTTTTTGTGCCATGTTCTTGCTGTGTTTCATCTGCATAAATTCAGATCAATCAAATCACCCAGTAAGGCGCTTATTTTATTAATGGGTGTTTCATGTTTCATTCTGTTTCTTATAAGTGGTTATTACGAAGAGCTTGCTGATGTATTCTTATTTCTCTCGTTCATTTGAAACCCAGGATGTTGACAAAAAAACTCTTTTGAGGCAGTCTGCACTTTAGGCTTGCCAAACTTTGGTCCCATTTCCCTTGCCTTTCGGTTAAAGGGTTCAAGATCAAGTTGTTGAATGTACTAACTTAACTCTGTGCTTATAGAGCTGATGGACAAAGAAAGCCAAGCGATTCTCAACCGTAGACAAAAGAAGGCCACTCTGTAGGTTTTTCTGCACACCCGACATGAATTTCAAATTTGTTATAAAGAAAACAATTACAAAAATTCATAGAAATATACATTTGGTGGAAATGTTTAAGTGCTTGATGGAGTTTCTGACTTTCTGGTCATGGACAAATATTGATAGGTTTGCATAAAATGCACATGACCCCCCCCCCCCCATTAGTTTTTTGTTTATTGATCGTGATAGTGTATTTAGGCTAATATTCTAGAGATCATTTTACCTGAAGGAGAAGGTAACACTTAAAGACTTATTTTTGTCTAATTTGAAGCAGCTCATTGATTACCACTGACGTCACTGACGTCAAGGAGTCCTCTTTGTCATCAAAATCAATGTTCACAGATGGTTGACAAATTAGGACATTTTAATCATGAGTGATTGAGAGAATTTGGGTTCACTTTACAACGTCAACAAGATTTATACGACACACCCTTAACTAATGTAAGCTAAAATGCCATTCCTAATATAAAGGCAGCAGGCATACACTACAAGCAGGAGTTACATATAGCACTATTGGAGTAGGATGAGGAAAATGTAATATGACAGTAAATTGTACTGGCCTTGGTTAGAGGGAAGGGGTCTTGTGCATGATGTTATGCCCAGCTGACTTAAAGGGCAAGTGTAGAGGATTTGGTTATTTAGCTTAAAAGTGCATCAGTCCTTAGAAAGTGTCAAAGTACACACATTGTGTTGTTTATTAGAAAGTTGTGAAATTTGCTTTCAAGTTATTGACTTCAAGACAAACTTTGAAATTGGTCAATTGTATGATTTCCCTCCAATAGCATCCAGTGAGACTTACTTTTGGAATAATGGCAACACCTCTGAAAATGTTACTGCCTGGATGGTTGATGCAAATAAAGGCTTAACACAAGAATTGAGTTTGACTTTGAAGGTTTTAACCATCTGGACCCAGTTTCATAGAGCTGCTTAACCAGAAAAAGGTTACCGGCCAAACTACCATGTCACATGTACCATCTGTGACTGGTGTCATGCTCATTTCTGCTAAGCACTATTTTCTGCTTAAGCAGTGATGATACTTGGGCCTTGGTTATTGTGATTAACTATTTCTGTATATCACCTTTAGAGCTGTTGTCATGGTCAGTGTATAAATAACTCATTAACATTTTTGAATTTGTGTAAATTACAATGCTTGGTTAGCACTTAGTGAGGGTCATTTTTTGTGCGCGTGGGTTGTTGTTTTTTAAATGAAATCTAGTGCTTCTTTAAAAATCAAATTTGTTATGGACACTCTATACAGGTTATTCTGATGGATTAGTGACATGGTGGTTTTGAAATTTGTATTTTATATCTTTATCTGGGTGTATAAAGGAAGAAAACCATATCTACAATGAGAGGAAAATAAAAATTAGCTTGATTCAAGTTTTTTTTTAGTCACTCAGTGGCAGGAGCTTCGGATGGGTTTTTTGGTGGCAATAGCCAACAACGAGCTTATTTCAGAATGATTTACCTTTGTTGGCTACTAGGAGAAATCAAAATATTTTACATTTTTGCTAAATAAACAAACACCACTGATGAGATATATATATATATTTTTTAACAGTACCCAAGATTTTCAGGGTAACATTCCTCAGCTAATCGGTGGAAAGCTATAGTAAATCACTTAAGAGATAATTTACATTGGTGTAGGTTACATTTAATGATAATAACTCCGGTATGGGATGATTGATCATATTCATATCCTTGTGGTCAAGAAGTTAAAAAAAACAACAATAAAGGAGGAATAAGAATTGAAAGGAGTGGTACAGCTACATGTATAGCCAGGATGACTTCATCCCATTGGCACTAGTATTTGCAGGACTGAAACGATAGTAAAATGTTTGGTTTTCCACAGTATTTCTCCTAAACATCTGGTTTTCAAAAAACAAATATTTATACACCAGTAAATCAACCCGTAAAAATAACTACAATTAAAAGCGTTCATGTTAATGTTTAGGGAATTTTTTTTTTTTTAAGAAACACGGTTTTAACAGTTGCTGGTCTTGCATCCTAACGCCGTGAGATTCAAAGACAATTATCTCAAATATATCAGACGGAATTGTTTTCAGAAGCTTCAACTCTTTTAGCTTTTAACTTTAAAAACCATCAATTAATATGTCTCAATTCCTAAAACTAAAAACCTACGGGGCTTGTTTTATTTCCACCAATTAGTGTACAAGTAACGCATGACTTTTTATCTTTAAAGTCTCATTTTCTCATGTTGACTTTTCTTTTCAACGAGGTGTCAGTTTTGGGTATTTGCATATCGTAAATGTGTAGGTATCCTTAGATTCATGGCTTATGCACACAAATGATGCATGTTTGGGTTCATTCTGTTGCAGCCCTTAAGTATTGGGAAAACAAACGCTTTCATATTATTTTTGTGTTTGAATTATGAATTATACACGGAGGTGAAGCCTACCTTCATTCTGCAGAATAAATTGTGTGAATGAATCGGGGTGGGGATGGGGGAATTGAACTACGGTGATTCTCGAATGAAAGGAACAAAATTGAAAACTTGATGCAGTTGCTCAAGTTAAACTCATATGTAAAAGTGGGAAGTGTGCATTTTAATATCGGGTAGAACTGAATGATTGAGCCTATCACTGTATCAATAAAGCACGTTCTCATGTATTATTGTGAGGTTATATTATGTGGTAAGTAAACATGATAAACAATTGTGTGGTTTTTTTTTTATATTTTGTTTGCAGAGGGTCAAAATGTCAGGCCATTAACATTTTCTTTTGCATTTGTAGGTTATTCATAGGTTATTTTGAGTGGTAAGCAGTTTTCAAAAGCTAATTCTATTTCTTTGTAAATAAACCCAATTGGAGAATCCAAGGAAATACTCGTTTGAGACGGGGAAAGGGGGGGGGAACAGTTGTGGGATTGGAATGACACAGAATTGGATCTTGATAATGTCTGGAATTTCATTGCCAGGGACCTGGGGAGACAAAAAACTGACAAACAAGAAATTTTCTCTTCAGAGCATCCTCTCACTATCTCTCTTTCCTTAACCCCCCCCCCCCCCCCCGTAATAATAACAACAATAATAATAATAATGGAAGATGATCAAGTTAAGATGCAGTCTTCACAGAATGGGGGCACTATTTCAGGAATTCTCTCTCCATGCTGTGTTGGGTTGACGGATAAAATTCCATGGATGGAGATGCACCTCCGAGGAAGGAGAGGAAGACAGCAGTCATCATGTGCGACTTGCCTCTCCTTTACTAATGCTAAATTGAAATGAATGCTCCATATATCAAAGGTTACTCAACATTTTTTTCCGATTATTTTTTTATCATTCAATTTTTTTCCCTTGTTTGCAGGGGGGGGGGGTGTCTCTGCTATGGTTAGAGAATAGTATATGGTACCACGGATCAACTTTACTGGTGACAGCAGAATATTGATAATAGAATATTTTAGGTACCTTTTAGAATCGATGGTAATGTAGCGACATAACTTTCGATGTCATCACAAAATCTTCAATCAAATTCGCTGAATGAAGATGTCATGATGACATCGAAAGCTACGTTGCTTCACTACTACCGTCAATTCCAAAAGGTATCTGAAATATTCTCTTATTACCGGAGACAATTTCCTCAAAATTTTTGTTGAATGCATTGAATTGGAAAAAAAACCTCCTCGTTGTGTTGTTGTAATGTTGTAGTGTGATCAGAATTTGTTGTCAGAAAATCATGCTCCATATAACGGGGGTCAAAGATACCTGAGGTCGTCATCAAACTTATTCCTAAATTTGAAGCAAATTGGGGTCATGTGTAAATGACACGTAAATAATGCTCTTCATCAGAACAGTTATTTAATAAAAGTATTCCATGGAGAGAGTTTGCAATTCTTTCTTCTTTTTTTATTTTTTATTTTATTTCACAAAATCTGTTTTAAAAACTTGTTTATGAATACATTTTGCTGGAAATGGAAGAAAACAAAAAGAAGCTCACACATTTCCAATGATGGTTTAAAAGGTACCATGACGCTGTCATTTGTGGAGGTAGTGTTGCCGGATATCTCAAAATTTTTAACTTATACACCATTCAGATTAGCTAACTCCAATCAATTTAATAATTTATAATCACCAGATTTTGTGTTTATTACATTACGTTAATAGAAAAAAAATCACAGTAGATGTTGAAAGATATGGGTGTGTGTTCTTGTAATTTAATAGATTTGCTTGTAATTAATATATAGGATAGAATGTATCCATATGAATGAATAGGAATCAGAGGATGAAAAACCTATTCATATACTTGATGCACAAGATGAATTCGAACAATCATTTTCCAGGAAGGATACAGTTGTGCCCTCATTACAGTATAGGCCTACGTCACGTATGTCTTTTTAAAACCATCTAACCATTTACCATCGGGTTAAATATGAGCTCCTTATTCTCCGCCTTATCAATAAACATGTGCGATCAATTCCAGGGTATCTGTTGCCTTCTCAGTAAATATGAGCTACAATGGCCATAAACTACTTCACTAAAGCAGCCCAACACAAACAAAAGAAAAGAAAAGACATTTCACATTGACCCATCAACTGATGATGCAGCCGCAGCAAGGAGCCTCTCACACCTTCCTGTCATGAATTGTATGAGAAAGTCGCTGGCGATCCAATTTCAAGCACAGGCTTCAATGGGGAACGTTGAGTGGGATTGCGGGTCTCGCCCAGTTCTCTTATACTGGATAATACACCCGCAATGGATTTACCCTCACTAGAACATGCTAATATGTTCCCTGATAGAGAGGTGTTGACGGATGTAAAGGTCTTGGTTAAAAAAAAAAAAAAAAAAAAAAAAAGGCAATGAAAATGATCCGTGTTGAAAGTCTGTGGATGGACTTCTACCGTGTCATTCAAATATAGTGATGCTGCTGAGGTGGTCTTGTGTGGAAGGGACTTTTATGCGGTGGAATTCTTAAAGATATGCTACAGCTTTTGGTTACTTGAGGAAAATCAGAATGTCAATTTTTGATTTCATACCGCTGGGGTTATGAAGGTGTCATCTTTCTTTATAAAGAGACTATTACTTCAGGAAAGAAATGTGATTATTTTAGATTTCACATTCAAATAAATTATAATTTCATTAAGCGACAAAGTGAAAAAATGATGTGCAATGTTACAATAAGAAAAATGTTAGGTTGATTGCAAAGTAAGGAAGCTATTGAAGCAGTTGTCGATATTTTCCTTGAAATGTATTTTAAAGATTTGTATTCTTTGTCTAAAATACGTAAACTTTTTGCAGTTTCCCAAGGATTATTCTGTAGTTTCAATTGTTCATAGACAAACGGTTACTCTTTTGCGAACAATAGTGTTTGTTTTCCCCCTTTGTAATTATCTCAAACTCAAGGACTAATTTGTGTGTTAAAAGGATACCACATAAATTTACAGGAACACAGCTTGACAAATTAAAATCATCCCATTCAGGAGATGAGATAAAATAACGAAATAAATGCTGAATTATCCTTTATTTGCTCATCAATGCCAGCTGTGGGCCCTTTTTAATAACGCCAAATCACCCAAGCACACACGGAACTGAATGCCCAGTTATGAATAACGCATTTCATTAGTTCCAGCCGACAAAATATTTATCATGTTTGTACTGGTTCAATCGGGAATTAGCTTGGCAGATGTCAGTTTGACGCTTGTCTCGATTTCCACTTTTGATTAAGTCTCTGATGAGCTTTAAGACACAACCCCTGGAGTTCTTGATGTTAAGGTTTTCTATCAAATTGGCAAAATAATGACACGCCCCTCTCCCACCTTCCTCCTGGTAAAGTCAACACAGGCAATTTTAATAAAACTTTGTATGTACAAAAGTGGACATATTTATCAAGCTTGTAAAAGACAATGGGGCTTGAAGTAGAGGTATGTTTTTTACTTACACTCAACAACTCAACAAATGAGATTGGACAATAAACGAGTCATCATCGTCAGTTGTTAAATAATTAAACTGGTATAATCAAAAAGGATCACAGTGAAACATGCGCACAATCTATACCGATAACCGTTAAAAGTGACTGAAAAGCTTACTTCTTAATACGGATCTAAAATTACCTTAGAATTGTGTTGCGGCTCATCTAAGACTTTCCCTTTAATCTAACCTTTTGCAAGGAAGTTCCTGGTGGGCTACAACCTTGAGACCTTAAGGGGCATGTACCTCCCCCTCTCCCCTACCCCCAGTCCCCTGCCTCACACCTATTCCACATTGCCATTGACCAATGTATCAAATTTGTTTTTTAGAGCGTGCACTGAGAGGGCAACTCTAAAAATACTCATTGAGAAAGTTAAGACTCATCCCTCAAGTGGAAATAGGAGCCACATTTGTTTTGTAATTCTGTTAACTTCCTCTTCCTCGTTCTCATTGATGGTCAACTTAGGCAGGAGATTCTCCTTTTTTTTCCTTCTCTACTCTCTCCCACTTGCCCCAAGAAATGCTCGAGGAACAATGACAAGTGTGAATTTCCCAGAAGACTTGGGCAGAACTTCCTCATCCGTTTTGTACTTTACCAACGACCGAGCCGCAAATTCCCACCTTAGTTCTTGTCAAGACTGTAAGGAAAGCATTTCATTCGACGTCGGAACTGCTTCAGTTGTTCAGGTTATTAATAGTTGGGTGTTGTTTTTTTTCCCCTTTCCATGTCAGCTTTAAAGTAGTATTCACAGAACTAAATATGCGATGTTACGCATTGTTTGGATGCTTTTTAAACGTCACAGACTTTACCATGAAATACTAGTTTACCAATTTAAAAGATATTTTGGAGGGATTTATTACAAATTTCTGATTTTTCCAATGATACGCCCCAGAAAAACATTCGCAAATTTAATTTAGATTTAAATTTAATGCCGACTTCATTGTAGCATAAAAGAAGGTATTCAAAATGCAGGTGACTGTACTTTGTTCCAATTGCACAGATGAACCTGAATTTGCCCTTTATAGAAATACAGTGGGTCCATGTTTGCAATATTATATTAATAATAACCTGTGACTACATTTTTTCATTGAAATTTCTTCATCCAATGGGCTAATTTCATGAAGCTGCTTAATTGTAAGTATTGTTCATCAATTTGATTCAATGTGGGGAAACCAGTCACTAATAGTGTATAATTGTGTGGAATTTTGGCTGGTAACTCTTTTGTGCTTAGCAAATATACTGTGGTAAGCAAATTTGGTATGCAAGGCAGTTCATGGAGCTGCAAAGCAGGAAAACTTGCTCAGCAAATGTCCATCTGTGATGTGTGTGTGTGTGTGTGCGCGCTTGGCAGCCCCTGTTACGTTTTTGTTAACCAAATGTGATACATTAACCAAACACAAGCAATGTGGGTTTATTTACTTAATTTCCAAACACCGATGTAGTATCCCCTTTAATGCTTGCCACTGTATTAAATTGCCATATTTGGGTATTTCTGTTGTAACAACAAGATTGAGAGGTAGCATTTTGACCATGCAGAGGGAGTTGACAGAGTAAAATTAATTTACACTGCGGACTTGGGATGACGTGGAGATGCCAAAGGGCCCCCCTTCACAACCCCCATCTGGGGCCGTGATGTCACTTTGATGAGAACCCCCACTTCACCGGCTTAATTCTCAAGCCGCGGTGTTGTGTACTCAGAACACCGAACACGTGGGTGACATAACTTAGGGGCATTCTATAGACCATTCCCCCCCCCCCCCCCCCGCCTCTAAGCATGACATTTTCTGAGCTCGCTCCTTTGTCCAATACGCTCAAGGGGGGAATGAAATTGTCATTAAGAAAGCTCTCTTTTTTATTATTATACTGAGGTGCAGTGTGCTATGGTAAAATCGTTCATTGAATTTTGGATGAAGGATTGTTTTTCAGAAGAAGGCTGGAAAGGTACGGTAATCAATGGGTCTAGAACTCTGCATGCAAGAATTATCTACAAAGCCTTTCACAATGTGGAATTGTCTTTATAATGTGAGAGAGGGTATACGTTCTCAGAAATACATGAGCGTCTCCTGATGGCGGGAAATAAGTACATGTTGGGTCAATAATTGTTATTATGTATTTCAGGTAATAAAACCAAGGATGTCTCATGAGTGAACTTAATCACTGTAGCTCCCAAGCCTGAGGAAACCTGTAAACAAGGGTGCTTGCTATGTGAACCAGAAACACCAGGGTTAACCCCTACTCCTCTACAAAAGTGTTCTGGGTTCTTGTACTTGCATTACCAGTTGACCTTGTACACCAGACTAGGGCTTAATGTCCCATCAGAGGGACAAATCAATTGTGGTCAAGCATCTTGCTCAAGGACGAAAGTGCAACGACCGGGACTCGAACCGCTTGGTCAAGACACGCCACAATATCATTATATTTTAGTGTTGCATAATGTCTATAGATTGAAACTACTAGATTTCCTTTTAAACCAATCACGCTGCTAATCATCCTAACGTTAGAAGTATCATAATAGAAATAGAAATCAGTGTCTCCCCGCAATCGCCTTCTGTGTATTGCTGGCTATCAATAATAAGCTAACAAACACTCTTAAAGTAGGTTTCTTTCATAGCTCAAGTTCATGATTTCATCTGAAAAATTTCTTATTTCAAGCCACTTCAAGTCCTTTAAATTCCACTGCTTGAATTTTATGGATTTGGTATATTACACTCCCAAAATCCCCCACTGTCTTAAAGAGGCTAGGCAAAACACTATTAGTATTCAAGTCCAAACATTTGGGTGTTGAGATACCACAGGGTGAAATCATGGTTTTGGTGTGTTTGGGGCAGCTCCAGATCTTGGGAGTTTTGGCTGGTACAGCTTCGGTAATAACTTGTTTTTCAAGTGTGGATTGAAAATGACAGGTAATGTCTTATTGGAGGCTGTACCAAGACAGCTTTAATTTCAAGGAGCTTGATTTTGAAGGTGATATTATTTCTCTCACCGTGCATCACCAGAGAAATGAGCACAAGCTTAAATTGTGGAGAAAGTTTGCCAGGTTAGTTAGTTAGTGTGGTAAAAATAGGATTTGGCATGAATGCACTCTTCAAAATACAACAATGAACTTTCCTTTGAAGGACAGAAATTATAAGAAAGCTAGTAAACCAACAGCCAGGTTTCGCAGACAATAACAAGGTTTGAATCGTGTCCGCAAAGATACCATGTCTGATCTTTGGCTGAGCCCCCACACTGGACTCTGAATGAGCCACAAAATCAGATTAGTACATTCTGGGTCCCAGGAATATAAGGTGGCATTTGCAAAATCCAATTTTATTGGGCTTTTCTGAAGTCCCCAGGGGGTGAGTTTCAATGATACAACCAAGCGTGCATGTATTTTTTTTCCCTCCCCCAGACTGATGGAGCAGTCACGCGTGTGTCGTGACATTAGGCCGCGAATCATGTTCCAAATTCAGTGAAATATTAAATTCAAGAAATGGCGCTGTGTCAACTTGTCTCATAAATGAAGTTACAAAGCTTGATTGAAGAAGCGTTAAGTTATGCCGCTGTTGGATAGAACAACTTTTTCTTCTCAGAAAGATCTCAGGAGAAAAACAGAAACTAAGAATAACCGTTTCAGTATCAACTGAAAAGGTTTGCATTGTTTTAAAAGTGACTATAAAAACTTCATCATGGACATCCTTAAAGACTTTCTTTCTGACTAACAGCCAAAGTATTGCAAAAACACCAGGATTTTCCAGGTATTAAGACTAAAGAGAACATTTTGAGTCTATAAGAATAAGCAAGATTAATAAATAGCTCAGTCAGTGATTGTGTTTGAAGTTAAACATTTCTCACAGTAGTTAATCATTACAGAAGTTTTTACCCACAAAAATGCTCTCTTACTGATGTTTTGGTCTACATTAATGGGACTCACTCTGGCAAAACCGAAACATTTCTTGGCTTTTACCATAATGCATAACAGCCATTAAAAGATCAAAAATTTACCCGTGGGACCAATGTGAGATTTTCATGTCACCATAAACCGTATATATTTTCTCTAGATTCTATGGGAAAATGACAAATTGTAAAACAGTGGGAATGTTAATTTTCTTGATAACTACCCCAAAATCTCACTTTTGAAAATCTCGTCAAAGTTTAGGGTTTTGCCAGAGCAAAGGCCTCAAGTTTTAGTAGTCTGCATTTTAATCAATACGGACACTGCAAGGCCATCCAATGAGACGTGTGGCATGTAGTTTTTTGTGGAATTGACTCCAGTGATTGCGGTTTATCACTCTCTTGTTGTTTTTATGTATTTTAAGGTGAATTTACTGTGGTTTGTGTCATCCCACTTGCATACACTATGCAAGCCTCCGCACTAAAGGAAGGGTACACTTTTTGGTAATTTTTCCAAAAAATCATGACCACAATAACTGTTAATAATGTATAACATTTTGAGAAATTATTCCCTTCAAAGGAATGTGGTTGTAGGGATTCAAACACATTTCAATCTAAGAAACGTTCCTACATGAAACGTTTTTCAGATGGTGTTCCAATTACGGATTATTCTTCCTGCATGGACATAACCGCTCTAGATTTTCAGCGGTATATCTAAAAAAACGCTACCACCTTTTGAAATGAAATTTTCACAGGTTAGTTTTATTTTATATATCTTCATTTATATAGGATTTAAATGATCAAATGGTTCCATAAAACCAAAGGTATACTTTGCCTTGAACTAGCTGATAAGATTAAGAAATTCTGTCCACAGTTAAACAAGAGTTGGATAAGGTTGTTCCAATTACAAGCCCCTACCACAGGATCTTTCTTCTCAAAATGCCCTCCTCCTAAATGAAAGGATGGCATGATATTATGCCCAAGGAAAGGCAAATAATCACCCTCATAAAACGAAACAAAATATATTTTTGCTTTATGCTGTTTTCATCGGTATCTGAATGGTAATCTGAATGGTAATCCTGGAAGACATGATAGTTGGATGGCAAGTGCAGAAAACCAAATCAAGAGGTCTGGGAGGCTCAGCAGACTTTTTGCTGAATCATCACCATAAGTCATAAATCATAAATTATAGCACCAACCGCTCCGGGAAGGTAATCCCAAATTTCATGGAATTACGGAATACATGTATATTTTTCGAATAGCCAATGCTCTTGCTTGGCATTTGAAAGAGTACAAACCCATTTGAATGACTATTCTGGCTGTTGCGTGACTACAGCACAATGGAATAAATCCATGATGAATAAACTGTCACAGAATCCTCTGGATGTTGATAAAATATGGAAGCATGTGGAGACAGATAGCTTTCCAAAAGTACACAGACCCCCCGGGTGAATTTTCAAAGGACCCCCCCCCCCCCCACCACCAATCCCCACCCCAGGACAATTTGTCATCACATATTTGAGACATACAGTTAATATTGTTGCTGGTATTGCATTGCTAGACGTAACAGTGGGAGTAGAATCCAGTTAACAAAGCAGTATGCACTTATACTTTCTAATCAGAGTACTATAGGCTGAATAGATAAAGTTCATAAACAAAGACCAAACAAATACGTAGCAAATCTCCAGTACGACTGTTAATGAATTACACAGACAGTATTAATTGGATTAATTAACAGGTGAATTCAGACCAATTTAACTGTGTGTGTATTTACATCAATGCATGTCTAATTATGTCTCTCTATTCTTCAACCAATTAGTAGTTCATGTTTTGTTGTGCATGTTTTCTTAATTGTGCATACGGTGAACAGGAAGCTATAAAAAGACACATTATACCGGTACCGCACGCAAAATTAATGTAAGATGTATCTGCATGTGCTTTAAGCCCAGTTCAAACCTCACGCGAAAGCAAATGCGAAGCAAATTTATACTTCATTCTGCGCTTTGTTTTCAATTGTGATGCAAGAAAACTCGCATTTTGCATGAGGTCATGTGTACATGGCTTTACTGGTAAGATTTCAGCATATTTCATCATAGCATTTTCAAGGAATAAAGAATTATGTGTTGATACTTGTTTATATCTCCGCTGATGTGAAGCTAAGGCCTAATTTTATTTAAGTGCTTAAGTGCTGAGCAAAGAAAAATCTTACTCAGCTGTAGCAAGATGTGACTTCTTGCCATGCTATTAAAAATTGAAGAACATTATACAATTGTTGCATGCTGTGACGGGGTCCATGGCGTTTTGTACACCCGAGGGTGTACAAAACCCATGGACCCCAAATCACAGCGTGCAACAATTGTTTTGTTATACCTTGGTAACATGATAACATTAATTACGCAGAGTATGCAAAGTTTAATAAGCAGACTAACAGTAATACAGTAAAACAAGAAACCATTCTTCACTGTTCTCTCGAACCCGCGGCCGTTTCGTACTAAGCGCTGGAAATCGACCAACGGTGGGAACGATCAAGGTGATGTACACCGGTTAACATCACTCATGTTACCTGCCGCGCTGTGCAGCCGTGGTACATGCGTATTTGTTGCACGGCACGTGATTGGTTCTTGACCAATCAAACTTCACAGTTTGTTACCGAGGTATAACAAATAAGTTTGTCAAGCAAGATTTTGTCTTGCAACAGCTTTGTAGACTTGTTTTTATTGATATCTGATATGCATTTTGAGTTGTCTCAAACACAAATTTTCCAACAGCACATCATACCACCAGCGTCCCAGATGTTCAGTAACAAACACTTAAACATTTAGGTAATAATTCAGTGAGTAAATTACTTGTAAAAGAAAAGACTAAATTTGTTTTTTGAAGGTAGTTTTATTTAAAAAAAAGATGTCCCACAAAATTAATCATGAATGTGAATCGGCTAAATTGGGGAAAAGTTTGTGGGGTGGTGCAAAATGGCATGCACACCAATCTAACAATTTGTAGCATGCTATGGAAGAGTGTTCAAGGGCATTGAACTCAAGTTCTTTTGGCTGTGTCATTAGTGTTTGGGTTCGAATCCAGGTAGAGACCCTTGTGTTCTTGGGCAATACACTTGGCTATTATTGCTTTGCATCACCCCCAAAAAAATGGAGACCTGCCAGGGGAGAGATTGTTGATGTGAATGATTAGCAATCTGTGTGCCCATTTGGTTGCCGGCGCTGCATACTCCAAAGGAGTTAGATGGTTTTGGGAATGCTTAAGGCCCAATGAACAATGGTGGTAATAGTGTAAGTCACTTACAATGTTTAAAAGCACCTAGTAAATGCTTATTGTTATGATTATACTACTATTATTAAGAGACAATGAATTAAAAAATTGTACATGGTAGAAATGAAGAAACATTCACGATTATCTTCAAGAACAATTTCATCCAAGACAAATTTTCTTGACAGAAAAAAAAGAAAGAAAAAGGAAGCATGATCCATCAACCCTTTGCAAAACAAAATAAACATGACGCAGTCATTCAACCTTTTTCTATCCCAGCTAAAATTGATTTATTCTTTGGAAACAAAGTATTCAAAAATGAATTCACGTTTATCATATATTCTAAGAATAAACATACTTTCCATATAGAGGGAAGGTGCACAGTCATTATAATGTGACAAATCCAAGTCCTTGATTGTACTGAATTAGTATGATGGAATAACAGCAGTGATAGAGTCATACTTCGTGACAACAGACTTAACCATGAAGTCAACTTTAAATCATCGGACAAATAAAATATAAATCAAGATCAGAATGTCTTCAAGAATGTTTCAGTAAATTTATTAGGTCGGAAGAAATGCTTCCTCCAATTACTGCCACATAAACTAGGTGATGGTCTGAAAGACAAAGGTGCAGTGACTTTGCAATCAATTACTTGAGAATCTTTTAAAGTCACTGGCTAAAGGGGAAATCAGAGGATCGGTCAAAATGTCCAAACTGATTCTGTGAATGTGATGGGTTTTTTATGTTAATTTATTGCATCAAGCTAACGAATTAACATTACTGTTAATATTATGTATATTTATGTGAAATTCATCCAACAATATTGGTTATTAACATTGTTAGTACCTTTAGCTCATGTTGCTGTTTAATGAAATGCAACTTAAACATTTGTAGGATAATTATTGCGAATAATCCATAGTTTCAGTTCATTCCATGCTGTAGTGTACTTGTAAAATTGACAACATCCTAATCTAAAGGACAAAAGCTGAAAATGATGATTAAGGAGCCAAAAAATGTATAGTATACCCTTTAAAAAAAGAGGAAATTTTAAAATCAAAATAATATTCATACAGCTGCAATTCTCAAGAAACCGTTAAACTTTGGGATCCAATTTCCAGTTCAGTATTTGAAAATAAAAAGGCTTTAGTTACTTCATAGATGCTATGTCAGATTTTGGGCAGATTTGTCCCCGAAATTTTGATTTTAAGTTTCCATAGCTATTTTTATAGATCAAGAGAGTTATAAGCTTTCATTTAAAGTATTGTTTGAAAAAATAAATTATTGTTGGGATCCTGACATGTTACATGTTACATGCACTGTCACTGTGTGTAATGACCGTGGCATTTGCAAAAACGTTTTTGTATGTTTTTCGTTTTGAAACGGCATCATCTCAAAATTCATTCAGAGAAAAAATCTGGGAAAAAAATCTGTATTTTTCATGAAAATCTGGATATTCAACTTGTTTCTAAATATGAGTTTTAGAATTTTAATAGAAGATTAATGCTTTGTGATTTTAGTTCTCAATTCAATATATGACCATTGTGTTTTGGTTTTGACATACGTGTACATGTACATGTACACTGCAAATTTAACTGCACTGTGTTTTACATCCAATTAGTACATCGTTTCTTTCATGATGCCATGTACAATGCTGCAGTGACAGCAACACAATAAAATGTCTTTACCACATAATTTAGTATCCACTGCTCTTTAGGTAATTTGCAAATTAGTTTATGTGGGTGTCATGTTACTATTATACTGTCCTGTCATTTGCACACTTGTACATATATCAAGGTGCATACCTATTTGTAAATTGATTAGGGCTTTTTTCATAAAGGAGGTAGCTACATTGGTGTTGTTAGCCTCTCCCATTCATCAGTTAAACTCTGGTGTGTAAACGACCAAACAGTACGACCATGCAGCGACTATGCTACCACCATATAGATGAGAACAATTTGTGAGCAATTGACATTATGAATTATTGAGGCAAAGTGGGTCGTTGGTCATGTGCTTGAAATGTCAAACTCATCAAAAATGTACCGTGGGATATATTATGATGATGTGGCAGGCCAGTGTGCAGTGTGAGCTACATCACAAATGTTTCATATTATGATATTTTGTTATACCTGTATATAATATGTTAATCTGTTGGTGGGTGTGCATGTATTATGTGTGTAGTGGTGTGATAAAATAGTGATGTTACACCACTAGAAGAAGAAGAAAAATTATGAATTTGCTGAATATTTTATCAAAGTTGATGTTTTCAAAAATGGGTTTACTTCTCATGTTTGTTGAAACATAGGTCTAGCAATTTCAAAAGGATAGTTTTGTGTACCAAATAATCATTTGGTAAAATGATGTAAATTAATTTTGGACTACTTTTATGCAAAACATAATGACAAAAACCACCAAATCCCATACAAAATCCAATCCAATACAATCTAATCAATTATTAAATCTTTTCATTGAAAACGGATATTATATGATTTGTTTGTTGTTTGCTTGTTTGGTTTTGTGGGGATTTTTTTACACGATAATTTTCTCCATGGTGAGAGCATCTCTGGCTATAATTGGCAATGAAATGTTAGTTTTTGGTGCGCTTGGGTGTATCCTCATATGCATTTGTCAGGCAGTGTTAGAGTCTAACCAGAACTACACAGATGCACACCATACTTAATGCGCTCTGATGTGACAAATATGCTATATTGAGAAGCAAAATTAGGGCAATATATTTGAGACAAACATTGGTTATTATCGGCAGTAAGGCACCCATTGAAATCCAGTCAAATGATAACATGGGCCGCAGCTCCTAGCCGTTGGAGCAATCAAAGCAGGAGGGGGGGGGGGTTGCATTGAAATATATGGGGAGGCCTGTCGCAGACGATTAGGTCCAAACTCAATCGCGGTTATTGCATGACGGCAATTATTTTCTCTAGTCTGGACATAGGGGAAGATGAGTTGCCATTACATTACTCTGCATTATAGCAGCTGTCCGATTGCATCAAATGAATTGCTCTCCAAAATGATATATCTCCCATGTATCCCGGTATAGTCAAGGATTGAAAGGGTGGAGTAAGCAATTTAAAGAGAGGCTGCACTTTCCGTAAAAAAACGTCCATAAGTTCATCAGTGGTAACACAGATTCCAGATAAACCAACCTATAAAAACCAATCTGTGAAATTTGGACACAATATCTTTGTTATTATTTAGGTGTGGAGTGTACGTCGAAGCAGATTAAGCAAGAAATTGTAGAATTATGGACAAAAATTGCAACATTTACCAAAGCGTTCAAAAGAATATATTTTACATTAACATGCCATTTCATTATAACACATCCGTAAAACTGATTTAATTTTAATTGGCAGTAAATGTTATTTTAAAAGCCTGTTTGATAAAAAGTCATCATAAAAAGTGATTATATTTAATTTCTCAGAAGTGACCCTTTGAAGTTTGATATTATCTTTTAACTTGAAACTTTCATATAGAAAGCCTTTCAACTTAAATCAAGTCTCCATTTTGGTAGTATTGTTGTGAATGGAATGAGAAGCTATGCTCCAGGGCCCAATTTCATAGAACTGCTTAAAGGTACACAAAGGCATCGTTTTGGGCTATTTTAGCTACAAAATAGACCCAAGCATGTCTCTGATGGTCTTCCAGGAGTAGAGTAAGTATACCCATAGTTCGACATTAACCCTCTGGTCTACGACCGTTGGGGGTTACGATTATCGCAACTATACTTTTGGCTTTGCTAGTTGTAATAGTAGTAGTTTGTTTATTGCCTTTGGATTAATTATGTTTGTAGGACTTAGTTTTTGTTTTACCATCTATTGGGTTTTGTTTCTTTGTGATGTTTTTTGGATGGTTGTTGGATGATGAGGGAACGTTCTCTGTGGCATTGGACCATCATCTAGCCCACTGTGTTGGGTTGTTATGGCTCTCTTTTAACATGACTATATAAGACAGATGTAAAAGAGTGCCTTACAGGCGGGCTAGCCTTCGGCAGATGAAGGAAATACAATTGTTTGTAGATTGGACTGACGTGTGTATAGTCAGTTGTTTACACAGGACTTTATGGTGACTTTATGCAGACTGGATCCTTATGCCTCACCATAGTTATAACATTTACATAAACAAAGCACCAGTCTACTTCCAACATCGCGCAACGATGTCATGTAAATTTTACACTTGCAACAGCTGATAAATCATACATGCTGACCTTTGACCGCGTTTGGTTTTTTAGAACATTTCTCATTAATTACAATATTTACAAAAACCATCTAAAAATAACTGTCTTTGATTCAACATCACCAAATTGCGTAAACGGTAAACTAGTATTCAAGCAGCAAGTATTGCTTAACAATTTTCTGCTTAACAAAAATAAGCAGGATACCAGTCACAATGTGGAACGGTATTTTCGCTGGTAACCTTATTCTGGCAAGCAAAATTTTATTGTTCTTAGCTATTTGTTGTGCTTGAGCAGCTCTATCAAATTGGGCCCAGAAACTAAGAGTACCCTTGGCATAGAAATCTTCTCGGCATTTTGTCCATTTGTTGGTAGTCCGCTGCACTTTATTTCCTGACTACTTTAACTGGTAAACTTTTCTCAAAGCACTATGGTGTCCAATGTTCATTACACGATGCTACTCCTGTTGCCAGTAAGTTGTGTGCTTCAATTGGAATGTAATTAAAACGAGCTCCTAGGCAGAGTAATGAAATTGCTACCCAGCTTGATTAATGCAAATTGCCCTTGACTTTCATTGACTATGTACATATTCAGAGATTTAATGGAGAATCCATATATATTTGATCTGTAGGTAATCTTTGAATGCAAACTAGGACTCCTGCATTCCTCTGACATCGACATGGAATGCAAATCCGGAGGGATTTGCTCTTGACAAATAAATCTGAATTAAGGAATGTATTTAAGGAAGATAGGCCGTGTAGTTTTATAGCAGTTTTATGTGTGTAGCTATATGTTTTTGGAAGAAGTTATTAAAATTTATACTGTTTTATTTACGATTAGTCTATGGAATATGTCACTATGTCCTATGTCAGAAATGTAAAAGTAATTTACTAGTTGTATGGTAAATTAAAAACTCTGTTCATGCCTTACAGGCTGATCTAAATTTCATGTTTGGAACCTGCATAAGTAATAAAAACAGATTTTGTTACTGCAAATAACAATATCAACATATTTTATAATATCACAAGCTGATCACTTGGGTTCATTTTCAGGGTTTTTGCGCAAACCCTTTCTCCAGCTCTGGCCTCAATAGTAAATAATTTGATTGACACTTTCAAGGATTACATGACCAAATAAGGCTAGTAAAGGAGGTGGACTCTTTTTGTGAAATTATTTATGTTTAGTAAAACTCAAAGAGTTGTGCCAAAACAATTTCCAAGGACACTTCCACTGATTAAAGTGAAAAAAAAAAACAACTGAAAGGTACCCACATATTTTTGTTTTTACTGTTAATCACCAGCCAGTCATTTTTACATGCAATGAATGTACATGTAATTTCAAAAGAAGTCTTGATGTCAAGCACCGCAGGCTACCAATAACTTTTTTTTATCCTACCGTGACATTAGATGTATGTTTTTATATTTATGCACTGTTCTGTACATGTGGGTTTACTGTTTATCATTGTTTTTATTTATTTGTTGTATATTTAAATGCACTTCTTTGTGTGTTTATATATGTGGGCATATAAGCCTACATGTTACATGCTGCATTCAATTGCTGCTTTATTTATTCGGTATATAATAAAACTTTTATTGGTTTTGATGAAAAGTACATACATTTCAACATGCCCAACAAAGACCAAACCAATTGTACAATAAATACTCACTACAACAGGAGGGCATTAGTCTTATTTGTCTTCCCTTGTAGGCCTAAGTCTAAGGGACAAATTAAAAGCAATGTTTAGTGGAAGTAACTTGGGCCATTTGGTCAATACAAGCTTAAAGCCACTGCTGGCCTTTAGATTTATTTAAGAAGTGTCAGTTTCTGATGGGTTCATCGCCAAACCTATACATCACATCTTCAAGGCATCAGTCCTAGTCCTAGTAGGACTTCCACTGACTAGTCTAATGTGTCTTCACATGTCCTCATTCATATTCTTGGATGGAGCACAGACACTAGGTTTTAACATTTTAAGTGAACAGTTGCTCAAGAAGACAGCCCCATGATCTAAGTGAAGATTTAAGTACAATATTCTTGCAGCTCAGCAACCAACAAGCCAGATTTGATGGCCAATAAACTGCATGGTAACTGTGGCGCAATGGGAATGGTCTGTGCCAAGGGTCACCAGTAGGTGTCAAGGTTCGGAATTTCCAGAGCTTATGGGGTTTTCCATTAATACAGCAATTGTATATTTAGTATTATATAGATTTTCTTTTTAAGAATGGATGCCAACATTGAACATCGGGTTTGGTTTGAAATGGTTAGACAGTCCATACAATAACAACCTTCCTGGAGCATTAGTGCACGGAATTTGAGATGGCTAGGCTAGGTGTACAAATTCAAACCAGGGACCTACAACAAAAGGGACAAATGGGTTCTTGGTGGAGTGCAGGTCCCAGTTGGAAGTTTGTACTAAACCAAAGAGAACTGTGGCTAAAAGATTAGGAGGTACCCGATTGCAGGTGAAAACACACTTGTGCCCGGCCGGCCGTGTGTGCCCTAACACATGCCAACTTACAGGGTACTTTACACAACGGAACAATGCTACCCCACAAGGTTTTCTTTGTTCTAGTGCTACCCCTCAAAAGATTTCTTCAGAAAAGGGAATAACAGAACAATGTGCAGTCACACAAATGTACCATGAGGTCTTCAGTTTTTGTTTTAATTTCACATGCCACAAACCTATCCTATCATCAATGGCTCACCCACACCAACAACTGTATTGAGAAGTAAATTCAACTGAAACATCTTTAAGATGTAGGAAAGGTCAGAATGTAGTTGTTACAGAGAATCAAAATGAGGCCAACTGCGCCTCCAAAAAAGACAGGTTCCTTTGACATGGAGAGCCACAAAAACAACACCCTAGTGGTTGAATTCATGAATGGATTACTGCAGCCAATACATGAAGCTGGGATTGACTACATCAATGCAAAGCCAACATGATTAACATGAACTATTAAACTCTGTTGATTTACAATGACAATATGGTTTACATGAATGGATGTAGGCTAATCTTGTCAGTGGATAATGTTTTGATTAATAAATGGGGGCGAAAAGTGTATTCAAACTTCACAGATTTGATCAGTCTGGTTCCTGTATCATAATTTGCTATATTTCTGTAGCATTACAAAAGTAAACTGTATGTTTGCATCAGATGTTGGGCGAAGACTTTTGTTAACCAAGGGTTGGCTGCTTTTGTGCAGGAATGTTAAGGAGATTGTTTGGAAAGAAGAAAATACAACATTTGTCAGGTTATGAATTTTAGATGAATTTTGATCAAAATAGTGGGTGAAATGGATTGATTGATAAACACTGAAAGTTTCCTTTTAAAAGTGCTATGTGTGTTCATACTTTGCTGTATATAAATTACCTGATATAATAAAGCTAGTGAATCTGTATAAGTAATTGGTACCCGATTGCAATCACCTCAGTAAACACATGCACACTGGTTACCGAATCCCATTAATAGAGTTTGTCACACTGCATTGTTGCTATGTGACAATATTGTTAGAAAAGAATAATCGTGACAAGCTCTGTTTACACACTGTGCACAAAATATGCAAGAATCCTGTAACATATCTTGAGATAAATGAGTGAACTGGTGGATGTGTGGGTTGTCGGGGATCAATTTGTGTCATTGCGGAAGTACTCGACTTCCTGCAAGAGCTCACGGTCATCTCTGTCATTGAAAGAAAGGTTATCTGGAATGGTCCTAATTGGAGGAAGAAACCATTGTCCTCCTTCGGATGTCCTTAGAGAGGACTGATCCTTGTGTTCCTTTACTGCTAGATTTGATTGAGGGAATATGTTAGTGGTGGGAAGATGAAATTGGCTGGTAAACAAATATTGATCATCCATTGGCATGTCTTGGCCTAGCGGTCAAGCGCGCTAGACTCTAGTGTTTCTGATCAGCAGAGTGTGGGTTCGAGTCCTGACAGGGTTCGAGGTCTTGACACTTGTGTCCTTAAGCAAGGCACTTAACTATCATTGCTTCGTCTTTAAGGCAGGTGAGATACTACAATGATCATATGGGAAATTTTACATTTTGTGTTGGTAATGTCCACATAAATTCAATAGTTTTAATTTTAAGATGTGCCCCCTTTCTTCATATCAAAAGTTAATTAAAATTACACATCTTCATGGAAATTATGAGATTTAATGTGTTATTGAGCTGTGTACAAATTGGCCTGCAGGAAGTCCAGGCTCTGTGGCTTTTTCTAAAACATGTAATGTTACAGGTTAAAAGGTCTACAGTCATGGTTTAAGATCTTATGGTATGTTATTGTTAAAGTGAACAGGAAAGGCATCGTATAATGTCTTGAGTGGTACATGTACTTAGCCAATATTACATTTTGTCCATTTAAGAACTCAATTTTCCTTCATCTTAAATAAGCCCCAGATCTCACCTCTTTGAAAGACAGATATCACTGGGATGAGGAGGTAAATATGTGTTTTGTGTTTCGATATTATTTTATATTTTTGTAAATGTTTTTCTTTATGTGATTCTTGGTTGTGTCGAGATTGGTGGGGATGGGTTGAATAGATAAATGCCCACAAGCAATATTGGAGTCAGGGGTCCAGACCCCAGGACAGCATCCAGTTCCTCTTAAATCTCTTTCCAGCATTTTGTTTCACAATATTTTATGTCTGCACTTTAAAACTACAATTGAAACATTTTGTGGAGCAGGGGAGGGGGGTATTTTGTATCGGAAGTGACGATTGATGGAGACAGACTTGTATAAGAAAGAACACACAATGAAAAACTGACAACGGTGTTACCATAAATGCTAAAATTGCTCTTTTAAAGTCCAAATCTGCTTGTAACCTGGAGGATGTGAAATGACACTCATATCAACAGTTAATCTTTGAGAAATTCTCTTGGGGATGGTAAAAAATGAATCTCCATTAGTACATGGTATTAAACACACCTGTATAATTAGGAATCAGGTTCGAGGCCAGTGTAGGCAATGGGTGTTCACCCCCAACCTGTAACCTTTATTTGCATAAGTATGCATACAAAACATAATTATGCTTGGATTAACATGATATGCATAATTATGCAAATATGCATAATTACACCAGATTATGCTAATAAATGAGCACAATGTAAAGGATGATAATCACTCTCAACCCATAAAAGTCCCATTAAATATCAATGAGCCATAATTTAACTCGAGCAAATTCATGTAATTATGCTAACTTCAAAGTTCAAATCAGTGTCTGCTAGCTAGGAAACTGGCATACGGTCTGAATTGTCTAATGGCAAGAACATCATCGTTAAATACAAGGCAGAAAATATCATGTCTATTATAATAAGCTGTCTATAGTTTAATATCATATGTCTGACAATTTTAATAACACCCAGAAAAACTGAAAAATTTCACATTTTTGTATTAATTGTTTTTTAACATTACTAATAGTACTTTGTTCAATAATTCACTGAGAAAATTGTCTTAAAGCAAGTAACAACGTACATATCATAAAATGAAAAACAAACTAAAAATTGCACAATGATATTTTTTTTCCTTCTTTTTTTTGTTGTTTTTCTCGTTCTTTCCAAATCTCACCAAAGTGTTTTAAAAAAAAAAGAATAATGAAAAACAAATAAACAAAAAGAAAGATGGCTGCATTTTTTTTTTACAGTATTTGCATGCGGGGTGGTAAAAAGAAAGGAACAGTAACTGCAACCTTTTTAACTAGACCTGATCTCAACTTGGAACTAAAGCACTCGCTATACTTCAGCTACTTGGCATTTCCAGTTAAAATTTAACCGAACAACAATAATGGACGATATTTTATTATTCAGTTGGCAGGATAAAGTTTGTATAGTTCCTTTTCAAATTATGTATTGACTGTCCTTAATATTTAATTGAAGTAATTATCTGGTGACATTTACCACTCGAAAATCACATGTGGAAGGAATGGGAAATTAATGTACACTGTTTGGTTAATACGGATAAAATGTTTACGTTTACTTTAAAAAATATTTTTTTTGAGGCAGTGTGAAAAACAGTATGCTAATCAGGGCATAACGCATGCACTGACTGACACATAAACAAAATATCAGGTGTGGTAATTTTGTATTTTCTTCCACAATTAACGCATCTTTTTCTGGTATTCTTTCTACCAGGCTATATGTTTTTTCTTCCAACTTTGAGTTTGTAAACTGGACTTGCGAGTAAAAAGTAAACATAACGCAAGGTTGCACCATAGTATTATTTGTCTTTAGAAATATGCGTATTTTGGAGGAGCTCTCTGATCTAGCATTTTCATTGTCTTATTGTGGCATAATTAGGAGCCTTAGTGCTAGGTTAGACGATGACTAGGGTCCAGTTAACAATTTACGCTCACAAAAATGATACTAATCCTGGCAAATTGATGTGATTGATGTCTCTCCCATAAAAGTGCTAGACAATGAAATGAGTTTGTTTCAAATCATTGTCTCGCTGGAAGAAAACAAATATTGCAGTGTATCTCTGTTGTGGTGAAAACCTTGTATTGATAACGAGACCGTTTGGCGTCAAGCCTGCGTTATGTATACACTTTATGCTTGCGGCTCATCTTATTTAGTTGTGTTATGCACGATCAGTGCCCTATGGTTCAATACCCAATGTAGTCTCTTCTGCTTACCAATTATCAGGAATTTTCATATATGAAGTGTCTTTGAAAGATACCAAATTTAGACTACTCGCCTTCTGGTTGGAAGGCTGACTATAGAGTCATGTATTCACGACCATCACCCGGCCTCAGATCTGTCATGCATGACAAGAAAATTATTTGTTTGTATTTTATGTAGAGGGTAATCCCTTGATTCATTTTTAATCATAGTTGATTAATCATGTAAACGAGTCCCATATCGCCATCAATTTTCCTCTCTATTTGCTTTGGATTAAAGCATTGCGTATTGAGTGGATGGGTCCATCGTGCTCTTGCTTTTTAAGAAGAAAAACAAGTAATTTGTATGCTTTTTCGCATAAACATGAATTTCATTTTCTCCCACTGTAAAAGAGAAAGCTTAATAATACTTATGTTTCTCTTAAACTAATTAATGCTACTCTGGTGGAATCCTTAAGTTTCGTTATTTATCCAGGAGCGAAAAAAAAAACCACCAAAACATAAATTGGGAAAGAAGTGTTGACGTTTGTTTTGTCATGCCCATTTTTACCTGACAGTTCTTTTACTGCTTCCCACTGAAGAAGTATCTTTGTATTGGTTTAATTTGAAAAGGAACAATGAATTGAGTGTAAAGATGACTTGGGGAACTTTGACTGTTGTTGGGTTTATATGCCGTATCGATTAGCCTTTTTTTAAAGAAATGGTGGACACTGTAAGGAGTGCACTGTTTGGTTTGGGTGTATACAGACAGATTTACCCAAACCATATAGTGCCATCATAATGTGTCCACCATACCTCAAAATGGCTAATTGAGTTAGCTGAAATATAGGGAGGACTAGGTTGTCATAGTGACAGTTAATTTGTAACAAGAGGTCAAACACAATATATTCTGATGCATGTCATCATGGAAAGTTAAGGGTTTGGTTTTTAAATGTGAAAAGTTTTGGCTTCTCTCATTAACACTCTATCTACAATGAAATTCAAGCGAATTTTGACAATCACCATTCATCTGTATTTCTTTAAAATTATATCTATTATTTTTCCACATATAATAAAACCATTTTTTGTAAATGCAAATTCTCTCAAGAAGAAATATTTGAAATGTTTTTTTTTTGTTTTTTTACACTTTCATATAAATGAACATACAGTGGCTATGTGTTCAGATACAGTAATTCATTAGATGTTGAACGGATAAAGGGACCATTTTCAGCTGCTTTTCAACGTGAGCTTTAAATATTTGAAATATGATGATAAAAGATATCAGAGTTGTACTTCAAGATAAGGTACTGCATCGCTTTATTTACTGCATTATTTGGGGGAGAATTTTCTTCGAGGACAAATTTTAGTGTTGAATTTACTATGTGGAACGTGTATAGTTTTATGTTTAAATTGTTGTAATCTCTGTTTGTAGTGAGACTCTTTTTCAAGAGCATCCACCTTGAAAGTTTCTTCGGTTAAAACAATTTTTTTGTTTCTATGTTGAAATTCTTCGAAAGGTGAAGGGGCGTTTTACTTTGTTTGTAATTCTAGCTTCATTGTCAAACATGTAGTTTTCAAGATGTTACTTAAATGCAGTACCTTGACTTGATGTGAAAGTGAAAAACAAATCATAGAAAATCTTGAGTAGTAAAGACTGTTTGACAGATACAGAGATAGTGATAGTCTTCAAAGAAATCTGAGGAATTTTTGCTTTGTTTCCAAGAAATAATTTGAAGTAAATTTTCTTGATTTATTTCATATGCACCAGTGATATTTCTAACACTGTTTATATGACTGTTGAAATTCTTTGACCTTATTGAGCATTAAGACAGCTGTCTTTTTGTTAATGATATTTATGGCTGTTTCTGAAATAGCGGCTGTGGCTGGATCCCCACCTCCGCATGCATTGAAGCATTGGCTGCCCTTAGCAACATCTGTAGCAACAGCCGCAACCACCAATACACCTTTATCATGGTGCCACCATTTTGGTCATGTTCCCTGTATCCAATAAACAGTAATGAAAACTAATTTTCCTTGCATAAAAAAGAACCAGACTATTTTTTTCTTCCAGCCTCGGTTGGTTACACTGATTTGGATTGTAGAAAAATCAAGACCATCATAAAGGTCTATTCAGACTCGTCCCATGTCAAGATAATCTGACCAGACTGGTGCTGCCTTGGCTTGAAGCACGTCTTAATGATTATTTATCTAGCGATCAGGGTCCCATACAAATCAATTTGGTGTGGATTAAAAAAGAAAGAAAAAGGACCTTGCCTTGGGTAAGTTATGTGGCATCGGTTCCGTCAGCTCTTTTAAATTACTCTGGCATGTTTTTTTTAAATGCCGGACAGGTTCACAGCGGAACCTATGAATTTGAAAAAGTCCTCTGTCAATGAGGCAACGAGGAATTGGCTGCACAAAATCGCGGACTGCTTCCCATAATGTCTGAGGAGAGTGCTTTATTCAGGGAAATATTCAGCGAAAACTCTTCCCTGGTAAATGTTGACAATTGTACGTCTCCGTGACAGCGGCTGCTTGTATAAAGAGCACGCTCCAATCTGAGGTTGTGCACAGAATGGAATAAGACTGTCGGAGGGCATCAGATGCAGCCGTCGTAATTTAAAATGACAGGGGTTGCCCTCCTTTATAGGTGTATACATAATGCTCACTAGCCATCTTGCAGCTAAGACTCACATACAGATGGTTTTTACTTCAGCGGGTTTTTTTTTTTATGTTGTTCAGGAAACTGAAGGCAAAGGTCACTCTCATGTGCTTTCTCCCCAGGTTTTATGTATAATTAGCCACTCTCTGAAGGAAAGAACACCATTGAACATGTTCACCATTGCTTTACGAGCTGTAATCCAAAAATCTCTCCATCCTCATTTTGTTTAAAATTTTCAACAATTATTTCACTTTTTTTTAAGAAGGAAAAGTGATAGCCGGAAATTTTGTTGTCAAGACAAGAAAAGAAATCAATTTCCTTGTCAGCTATGCATAAGTAATAATTCTAGATCAGTACTGAAGAGTATCGTTCATTTTAATTTGACCAATCTTGTACCCGCTGTGTTGCTGGTGTGGTTAACACTGAGAGCGGTGCATAGCATAAAAAGCTCAGTGCTTGGTTGTTTCGGAAACGCTTTTCCCATACTATTTTGAAAACAAGCACACGGCATGCATATACCATAAGCAATCATTGTAATCCATGCGAAATGATTGGGGGGGGGGGGTTGAAATGTGTGGGAGTGTGATAAAACACTTACTTACCCAACACAGACAATATTTTGTTAATCTATCGATTTGTCTTTCGCAGAAATATAATATATATAAAAATCTACAATGCTGAATGCACTTACTGACATTTGGATACAATGAAGATGACCTTTTGTTGTCGGGTTTTTTAATACTTTTTTTACCACATTGAAATGAAGTTGTAAATTATTGGAACCTAGCAGCATTTTTGTTAACTGTGTGATACATGTACTATGTTGTATTGAATTAGATTTCCCATCGCACAAAGCAAAACTCCTCAGACCAGTAGAGTAAGACATGAAGGATTTTCCTCTCAAGAGCCACAAAGTTGAACATATTTTGGCGGACAGACCTATGAGAAGTGATTAGTTTTGGGTTGGTTTTTTTTCCCCCGCCATTTTGCCAATGTTCATGAAATTACATGTATTGAGATCATTGGATCGGGTTAGCTTTTCAAAATTCATCTTGATGCCATACAAAACTACTTACACGTGATATTGCTAGTTTTTTTTTATATCCCTTCTCTGTTGTATATGTCAACAGCTCAGTACAAATTTTGGTACAAAAATGAAATTGTAGCAAGTAAATATCAAAATTAATAAATTGGAAGTTGATAATCATATTTAATGAGGAACTCAGAATAAAGAATTTGTGTGTTGAGTAAGCAGGGGATACAGTTTACCCACCCACCAGGGGTGGGTAAGTTTGCCATCTTTCTGTTAAAACTGAATTATTTCCTGACCTGGCTGGCAGGTTACATCTTATTACGTTGTAACAATGGTTATCTTTTACAACTCCTTCACTTTTCCGTCCACATTGAGACAGATTAACTTATTTGAAGAAGTAAAAGTCCAGTTTAAGAAAAAAAGAAAAACACAGACTTTTCCATGCTCCATTTTTCTCTTTAAAAAAATAAATAATAAGTACGGGGAAAATGTTTAATAAATTAGGGTTAATAAAGGAAGTGTACGCTATCAGTAAATTTTCTGTAAAATGCAGTCCTGATTTTCACAAACCTTGACAATTTCATGTTAATATTTTAAAACCAAGCCTTTGGGATACTATTTTGCTGAAGTGTGTTTGTGTTTGTTTGTTCATCCCAATGGTGTACACAACAGTAACTTGTACATTTTTGTGCATTTCTTGTGTGAATTTTTTCGTTGAAGTAAGTCTTTCAGTATGACAAACTTTCAAAGCGCTTGTTACATTCCTGTATTGCTATTAAAGAAAGTCAGTTTGAATTCTCTTCTTTTGGTTACATGAAATATGTCACAAAATGAGAACAAGTTTAATCAGGAATTTATTTATGGTACATTATCCTAAATAATCTGAAGAGTTATGTGAACATTTGAACACATTATATATTTCAAATTTGAAGAGATAAAAAGACATCACTATACTCTGATTGTTTATGAATATAAATAATCAAACAAAATGGGAAGAATTTGTAGAGAGAAAGATGCCATAAAATGACCTTGAATTTTTTAAGATAAGGTCAGATTGTAAAAAAACATCTTTTTACAAGGCTTTATAAAAAGGGAACAGTATAATTGTAGTCTACATGGAAACAAAGTTACCAAAGCGTTCAAGTATTGCAAGATTTCTCCATCATAGAAAAAATTCCAACTACTAATGAAGAAGAAAAATCTTAAGTGATTTCTTAGTTTTAGGCAGGTAATTTTTTTTTTTAATGTTCAGAGCACTTTTTTTCAAGTGCAAGAAATTGTACGGGGGGGAAAAAAGCAGTCTACTTATTCAAGCAATTTGTAAGAAGTCTAAGCAATGCAAATCCTATACACCCAATAAGCATGCTGTAAATGGACATGTCTCACAAGATTGATTGCGGACCCAAACATCAATTGAAGAAACATTTTTAAAATGTTTTTGGGGAGAACATTGTTGATGCTTCAATTGATGTTTGGTGATCCTATTTAGCAATCCGACACAGTCGATTGAGAGCATGCACAGTTATACACTATATGAGGGAAAAAAAATCATATATACAGTATGCTGATGAACTCAACCCTTTATTAGCTACTCTGGAAAGCTTGACCGTTGCGGCTCATAAATTTATCTTGTCTAGTTGTTTTTCTTGTTGTCTGAAATTTCCCAAATGAAGAAAAAACAGCTGATTTTACTCCCCCTGCATAATTTAGTTGTAGCAGCAAACATTACTCTCTCATTGATTTCATACTTTTTGTTATGTTGCTGATTTTGTATTCAGTGAATTTTGAGTTAAAGTAAGTTGTAAAATGTCTTTTTTGAAGATATGCATGGACAGCAACGGTCAAACTTTAACAGAATGCTAGTTAAATATTATGAAGGTCACGGCATTCCAGCATCTATTTCAAATTCATTTTGGAAGTCCAACATTAATAATTTAATAAGCAACTCCATATTGAAAGGGATTTAATATTATTATGGTTGTAAACAGCTATAGTACTTCATCTTGTCTGTATGTAAATACTTGCATATACTGCTTCTTTGTTTCAGTTTATTTCATTTTTTTTTTTTTTTTTTTTTTTTCAATCTCTTTCTCTTTTTTCGTAGGTTGTTCTCTCCGGCACTGTTAAATACACATGGTGTATCGCGATTTATACAGCCGGATCAAACAGTCGGAACAGTTTTCTTGTTAAGTGTTTGTATTAAGTCAAATCTTTCGTGGTTCAGTTTTGTTTGTATCTCAAGTTGTTTCGGAAGGTTCTGTCGGGTTTGTACTTTGGCTGTTTGCGCATCGTACAGGTTATTGCTTACGGAACCTAGAAAATATCTATGTCATGTTACCCTGTCAACAGTAACAATGGAGTCATCAGAACTGTACCTTAATTCATCCACAGCTTTCGGGATGAAATCTGGTCGTAGCTCCCAAGGATCCCCAAACTCCTGCTGATGTTGCTGTTGCAGGACATAGTGATCCACACGACCCACACTCGCTTTACACTTTCCTTTGCACGACCGGCCTCGGGTAGGGTTGTCCTGTCTGTTGTTGGTGCTTGCCTCGGCGGGCGGACACTCACAGTTGTGTCCACCCTCCGCGCCAGTCAGGACCTGTCGCTCTAACCTCTCCATGGTGTGTCGTTGCTTAGATAGCGGGGATATTCCCGTCGGCATTGGAAGTCCATACGCATCCATCTCGTCCCGTGCTTGCCGAAGCATCTCGCACAGTTTTAAAAAGTCGTGGAAATCTACCTTTTCTAGCTCTAGTGTCATTGCCTCCTTGTAGTAATGGTATCTTAAATCCAGAGGTGAGTTGTCTGCTAACTTATCCAGAGTCCGACAGGTATCTTCAAAATTAAGCAATGCATCTTCATCTTGATCGTGATTGATGAACTCTATACGGAACTCTGCAATGTTTGCAGCGTTCCAATGTGGGTACTCACGTGTGAGTTCATCAAAATCAACCTTCTCTAAATGCTGTCTGGGTACCAGAAACTTTCGTCTGGCCTCCAGCATATCTCCATATATATTCTCATGGATGCGGTGGAATGATGTTGCATGACACCGCACTACCAGCTCCTGGTTATTCACGACACGGCGTTTACCGGTGCTCGAGAAGAACTCCGAGGGCTCAAAGGAAACAGGCTCCATTTCGATGGGGAAGCTAGGTGCTAGGCCCATCTTCAGCCGGGAGCCAGGGTGACTGTCACAGAATAGCCCGAATACCATCAGAGCGAGTCTTAGCACACGCCATGCTCTGATCCAGACATCACATGGCAGCCTCCCACCATCACTGGCCAGTAAATCCACACATTACGGTAACAGCTTTGGCAACGTCATGATACTCCCTTTACATCCTGGTCTCACATCAGCAGAGAGGACATCTTTCTGTATTTCTGTACATAAAATATCACAATGGCAAGAGGATGAATGAAGAGCCTTCACATTGTCACCGGGCCGACAACGTTTAGAGCAAGACAACAGCACACAGCACACACACAGTGGTGTTCATCATAATTTAACACAGCGATAATTTTGCTTGGTGATTATTACATCCAAGTAATGACAGACATACAGTGGACCGTGCATGCGTGTTTGCCATGCACAGAGGTTTGCCTCTTCCCAATATCCTTTCCACCGCGACACAAACACACTCTTTCCCTCACACTCCCTGGATGATCACTGCCTCGCTTGGCCAGCTCAGCACGTCATGCAGATCTGACCTCTGACACCGGGTAAGACAGGAATTCTAAAATGCCTGAGTCACATGACAGGGCTGGCAATCTGCACTGACAATAATGCATGGAGCAATTGGTCATCCGGGTTATGCAACGCAGCAGCTGTACCGGGGCTCACGCAAAATCAACCGCGCTTTGAATCACAAGTACGAATTCTCTGTCAACTCATCTCCTTTCCTCGACACACAGTGTACATACTAGTGTCTGTACTACTACTGGTGTTGTACCTACACACAGAATGGAGGCATAGCCCTAAATCATGTAAATTAATTGCATGTCATATGGGATTTCAATGGGAAATATCAGGAGCTACCATTCCACCTAGAAACGGGGGAGTTTGCAAGGCATTCAACACAAAAATCCAATTAATTCTGCGTGTACATGGAGCTGATATTGTCATCAACTATGCTGGTTGAAAAATTCAATGTGTTGTGTGTGTGTGTATATGTCTGATATTAACAGACACAATAATCAATTCACTGCTAACCTATCCAGATATGACTGTATGAATTATAAAGGCCATTTCCAATATTATCTCCTTCATTTTTGATGGTATGTTCACACCACAGAGGGGAGAGCATCATTTGTAACTAGCGGTGTATTATCAAGTAGACTAGCCATGTAGCAATAATAGCTGATAGGAAGTCACCAGCGTCAACAATGAATCTACCCTTGACCTAAAAATGGAAGGTTCCTTATAATTCCATCTCTGCATATTTTGCAGTTATCTTTGGCGTCCATAGGCTGTTTCATTTAGCTGAAGTAAATCAAACAAATTAATGGTTTGTATTAAGGGAATGGAAATTGTGCTCGTATCCCGCGCATGTATCGTTATACGGGCCATTTTTAATCAACGGTGACAAAATGAACACAGATTTTGTTCTCAATTTCCAGATGAAGTTTGCGGTTTACGACGAAGAATGCAGCAGATATTTTGATGGGAATTCTCATGGGATTGTTCTAACCCACATGAAATTGGTCTGTGCATTGGTATGCATGGTGAGAGCGCCCGGCGAAATAGCTCGTATCACATCCCATGTATTATGAGGCAGTCGTCAAGTAATAGCAATCTCGTGTTCATTATGTCCTTGCTGTATTATAACACACTTTCCTCCCATAGGCAAATACATAATACGGACTATAACGGGGGGCTCGGCAGCTGCAAGGATATTGCTTAAACAATGCGCACTGTGTCAGGCCCTTTTGTGAAATATTAATTTGAAGCTGTTTTCCCCCCGTCGGCATTATGTGTGGAGAAAAGAAAAAAAAAAGGATTCTGATATTTCTCAATTTAGGTATGTGTGTGTTAGGAGGATGGTCTGTTTGTGAGTGTCATTGCTCAGATGTTATGTAGGGAGCAAGGCCCAACACATCTAGGGGATAATGAAAACATGACTTTCGTATATCAGTTAAAAATTGGAAGCACTGATATTATAGGCATTTTACTCATGAAGATTTGATAGAGTGACCTGTGACAGTGTGAATATTGGCTGCATTTGTTTTTATGTTATGTTGTTTTTTTTGTATCAAGTAATAAACCACAAGGGAAACTATTTTTTCAGGATATAAACTGGGAATGCAAATTATTTGTTGCAGCCCGAAATTAAATTCTTTGATAAAAATTCACTTTAAATAAGTGCATCTTCTTTAAAACTGAATTTTAACAATGTGCAATTTACAAGTTTTGTTAATTAATCCCAAAAATAGTATTTGGTGACAGGTTGCCAATGCTTGCACTCTCTGCCCCCCCCCCCACCAAAATTTTATCATATTTTCTCAGTGCAGGCCGACCCTCCATTCCTCCCATCCCCACCCCCTCCATAAACACAACATTAGTCTGCAAATGTAAAAAAGAAATTTAAAAAACAGGGTCTTTGCAAAGAAAATATGTAACGAGGCTCATATGACGTATTTATGAATGCACCAAGGTAGCAATTCAAATGTAATTTGTCTCTGCAGGGACAAATTATTCTAAGTGATTAGTTCTTCCTCGTTTCTTATGAAATTAGAGTATTTCTCTTTATTAAGGATTGTCTCTCACTGAATTCAAAGACATGATGCACCCCAAAGAGAAGTGGTGCATGTCAAGGAGGAGTAGTTATCATTGTTAGTTATCCTGCAAATGACAGATGTGGTCCTATTTTACTTACTTTTTTACTTAATGATAGTTTCATATTTCGGTAAGTACATCAAAAATTAACGACCATAACAAATTGAGAAAGGACTCTCTTTGAAGTAATATGGTATGGATAATTTTTCACCCCAAAACATTTGAATCTGAGAAATGATTCTTGCGTGAATCATTTTTCAGATTTCTGTGAAAAAAAAACCCTAATTTCCAGAGATCGCTCACAGGTGACTATTGTAAATTTCCGTAGTGTTTGTTTGAATGCTGCCCTCACTACGGCCAGAGATGCAGTGGATGTCCACTTTCACCCCACTAAACATGGACAGATTTGACGTTCCTATGAAAATATCGTGACAGTTTTTTTGCTGTTTTCTCAGAAATTTTCAAGTGTTACTCTAGTTGTATCTTTCTTTTGAATTTTGCCTATAAACCAGCATTACGGTGACAAAAACCAATCTATGAGATGACCCTACCTTTGGTGCATATTTAATTGTATGTATAAAAGCTTCAAATTGGTTTAATTTCCCCATACAACATGATTGTAAAAAAGAAAGAAGAAAATGAATGTAATTTCTAATTCAAGGTATGCAACAAACCACCATCATTTGAAAGTGTTTTATTAGAGCTCATCATGGAGCAGCCAGTAGTTTTCTCCTTTTAAATTTAAACTAAGGCCGTGTCTGCATTTGTGCCTATGACTATGGCTGTGGCTGTTGCTAAGGGTGTTGCTATGGGCATTGCTATGGGCATCATATTCCTTCATGCATGATCACATGACGATCAAGCCTCAGCCGCAGCCACAGCTGCCAACTCGGACACTCAGCCTTACTAAGGTTTTTTTTTCTTCAAACCTTGGCTTGTAATTTGTTTTTTTACCCTTACACCAAAAAATTGTTTTAATAAAAACAATAATATTTTTTATCCCCGATGCAAAATTAACATCTATTAAACCTTGGCTTAGGCTCCATCTCCGGCTCTTGGCTACGTTTGAGGAAAAAAAATGGTACAAAATATACACTGCTCCAAAATTGATGACGGAGCTCAAGCCAGAGCGCAAGCCGAAGTTCAAGCCAGAGCCCAAGCCGGAGCCCAAATTCAAGCCAAGGTTTGTAAAAGGCTCCAAATCAGGGCTGGAAGGACTGAAAGATAGCCTGGTGCCTTTCTTTTTGAGCCAGCGCTCATTATTATTACAAACAGGAAATATGGTGAAGATTTTGTCAAGAAAGGAATTTTTTTTTTTAAGGAATAGGCCTACATTCTGTTTGGTTTTTGTTTTCATTGCTGACTTCTGATTTTTTTTTTTTAAACCTTCCTCAACCTTATAAGAAAACTCATGCTGGAATTTAAAATCAAGACTTTTCTTTATCAATTCCTGCAGTAATTTATTAGTTTAAATGTTACAACTGATAACAAGGAATGTTGTCATACATTTACAAAATCATTGGTTGGACTGTAATGAAGTGTGGAAATAAATGTGTGTGCATGGCATGGGGCCAGCCATGAACTAATTTGGGATTTAATTACTTTAACACCATGATTCAGACAAAAGTCCCCCCAGAAAGAAAGATGACATAGAGGCTTTGAAATTAATAAAGCACAGAACCGTGCATTTCTCAGCTCACACTTAGGAAATGCACTTACAATATCCACTAGGATGGTCTGCCGTCGCACGGAGTTGTCAAATTTAGAATTCTTGAACAGACCTTCTTATTAAATCTTCCCACGTCACCCAGCAATGATGACGTAGTTCCACCTTATTGGGATAATGGGGAACATGCAGCCATAAATTATGCATTTCCCATAAGTGAACCATTATTATACCGTGATGTTCAGTAGTAATGATCCTTAATCGCAACAGATATTTAGATATTAGTACAAAGATACATTATGGCCATGAAAAAAGGGTCCATTTTGATGGTGCATTTCATATATTATCATTACAGATGTTTAGCAGGATGGAATTCTCAAGAATTAATTTTAGCTTTTAGGAGCAAACAAATTTGCCATTGCAATTTCCAATCTTTTACATTTTTTAAGTGTATACCACTGAATCTTAAACTTTAAGTGTTACTGTTTAGTCTACAGGGCCAGCACGTTTTGGAAAACAAACAAAACAGTGTTTTAGATATTGGAAACAAACACTTTATTTTCAGTCTTGTTACCTAAAAAACAATGAAAAACACTTCTGATTTTTTTACAAATCTTCTTTTTCGGAGAAGATTGATGTTAAAAACAGTTGAAAGGCCCACTAATACTTACATAAAATAGAGTTAATTAACGGGTTAGATTATCATGTACAAATGACACTGAAATGGTGGATACTAACTGTAACAGATAACCTGAATGAAAATTCTGTCTGACATTATCTTTAAAATATAATTTGGTTTTACCCTTACACTGATGTGTATTAAGCACCGTTTACTCAGTACTTTCCTGAGTCCTGTGGAAGAAAAAAACACAGGCATATATAAAACAAATAAATCAATGTGAATGTACAATTTCATTTAAATCTGCGAGTAATAAATTTGAATAATAAAGTAAAACAAACAAGTGTATAATTAAATTTAGTTTGCTGTATGAAAACTTGTTTTCAAAGTCATTGATGAATTTGTAAGAAGAATTTTTAATAGTAGTGTGGAGTTTTCTGGATTCTAAGAAGCAAACAAAGTTGGGAGGGGTCGGGGGTCATGCCTTTTCCGTTCAGTTGTGGAATCATTTTCCCCGGAAGATCAGACAATCTTCTTCAGTAGCCATTTTCAAACCTTTGCTTAAATCCTACCCTTTTTCAGAGCTTGCTGTATGGTGCTACGAACAACGACAAGTTGGATTGGCACTTTATAAATTTAATGATTGATTGCGGGATTGGTTGATTGCTGGATTGATTGATTGCTTGGTTGGTTGATTGATTGATTGATCGATTGATTGATTGATTGGTTGATTGATCAATTTTAAATCGTTGATTTTTTAATGTCTAGCACTTAACATACATATGCGTACATGCTTCTGAAAACTAATGTTGTTATTTCTTTACCAGCATTATTAGATTTTCTGGGATTTGTTCGTTTGTTTGCTTTGTCTGTTAGGGTTTATTTTTATATTAGAATTTCAGAGAAGTGTCCAGACTCATTTTGGCTCTGATTCTAGGGGTACCTTTTTGCAAGATGTACCCCACACAAGATTGAAACAAGGTATTGAGATATAAATTCAGCTGGAGACCCACACTTGTCTGCAAATAGATTGTGCAGATTTTGATTCACAGTGTTGCACAGAATTCCTTCTAATATCCACCCACGGTAGCTCCAGTGTTCCTCGACCAATCTCATTGTAATCCTATATATCATGTATTTATCCCTTTATTTGTACCCCTGCATGCGTGTTCATGGACTCAACAGTACTTCCCAGGTCAAAATACAATAATATAATTTCTCTCCCCCCATCATGGGGACAAAAAGTAAATCCTATTTTCCGAGTTAAAGACTCGCTAGTGACGTCCTCCCCAATAAGTATGTGCCTGACGTAGATGAGGGTCGGTCGTTGTTGTGGAAGTTCATGACATTAGCACCATTTGAGAAGAGAAGGGCTGGCACCATAGTAGTGTGTCTGTACACTCACCAACACTTACAAGACTGATACTGCGCTGGAGGCAGCAACAGCCGTTAACATCCTCGCTGACACGTCTGCATCATCTTCTCTTGAAAGCATTTCCAGTTCCCAGATACTCTCCGTGAGCCTCCAGGGTGGAAATATATTGCCGTGAAAGAACACAACCAGCACTTAGCTTTAATAAATAAAAAAAGCCATAGTTACCCATTTCTCCTCCCGGCAAAGTATCCTATAGACTCAAGTTCGACAAATACTTTGTATTCTTAATTTATTTTCTATAGTTTTGGGTCTACCACAAACTCTTTTTTGCTATCATTGCCGCATTGATTTGTTTGTCTTCATGCGGTGTTCACTGAAAAGAAACTAAAAACTGAAAGGGAATTCATTTAGTTCGAATCCTTTAGTGGAAAGCAACACCATCGTTGACATACACCAATTGTAGGGACCTTCACCCTCCATCACATGAGAAAAAAATTCAAAGTATTTACAAATTGACTTGGAATAAGTAACCATCTATTAAATCTAAAAACCCATATAAATGTATTTAATTAATCAACAAAAAATTTCAGGCCGGGTCATTTTATAGTTGATATTTTCTCCCTAGGTCTTACTGGTTGAGAAACGATCGGTTGTCATATTTCAATTAAATGCAGTCCTTGGTCAAATTGTCTTGGAATTTGCTGGTATGCTCCAAAATGCATCATAAATTTCATAGATGAAACAACTGCAACGAGGATAAAAGAATATTTTAAAGATATTTACCCCTTACATGGGTGTGTGATAAGCTTCGGTGCAATAGTATCAATCAAAATAGTATGCTTCCTGGGTGTTTTTGTTCCGGCTTCAATCATTGTGGCTATGAAAAACACCAACAAACTAAAACTGATTGACTTTAATTATGCTTATACTTAATGTTAGGGTCATGATTTGGTTTTTGTCAATGTAATGCTGATTTTTTTGGCAAAATTACCAATGAATATACAATACAAGTCACCTGTGAAAGTTTCAGTTGAATACAGTGCCTGCTTATTGAGAAAACAGCAAAGAGGATTGTTGCTGTATTTTCATAAAGAGCGTCAAATCCAACCACGTTCAGCGAGATGACAGCCGGTACCAACTGCATCTCTGTCTGTATTGAGGGCAGCATTCAAACGAATATGATGGAAATTTCCCAAGTCACCTGTAGGCAGTCTTTGGAGATTAGAATACTTTTGACATACTTTGATTGATTTCTAATCAACGAGGGCCATGCAGATGAAATTATTTTTGCAGGATCCTAATTACCATGTTTATCACAAGTAAGCTTTTGGATCAAAATTAAACAATTTGTTTTCAGGGTCATTACCAAAGCATGACCTGACCCAACCTTTAAAAGATGTTTAGGCAGCTAAGTGGTACTGTGATGATGCTATAACATTTAGCTGGAAGCGGGATTCGGTTTATGTCGATAAGAAACAAGAAATAACGGCAGCAGTTTTGAGGCAACACATGCAAACCCTAAGCCCCTAAAATAATATATAGTACCCAGCGAGAGAACAAGAGGTTATTTTTCAAGTTTGATTGATGTGGGAAAATGCTTTTTTTGATTTTAGTGAAGGAAAACGTGAAGAAACATAAGGAGGATTTTTTTTTACTGTAAACCAAATTCCCTAATAAAAATGTAAGTCCCTTGAACACCAGCAGTTAAATGAAATAGTCTTGGACAACTGGAAATGCTTGCATCTTTATGTCCTCATACAGTGCTCACAAAACATTTAGTGTGGTGAGTGCAAGCATTGAAATGGCGGCACTGATTCAAGTGTTCCAACATTACTAGCCAAGACACCAATATTCAGATGCTTATCAAACGCTTACTCCTTGTGCCTTAAAGTTGCTTGGTCCAATTTTTGCCGAAAAGAAGTTTTAAATTTCTTATTTCATTGTTTCTCTCAACAAATTTTGACAGATGATGCTGTTTGAAAACACTTTCGGAGATGCCACAGACAAGGCACAAAATACATGTAACATGCATAGGATTGTTTGTACATGGCTGATAGATGTAATTTAATGTTGGGACCCCAACAATAACTAATTTTTAGTTTTCAATTAACTACCATTTTTTTCTTGTAATACTTTAAATGAAAGCTTATAACGAATCAATGAAAATAGCTTTTTAAAATTTAAATATACATTTTCTGGTTAAATCGGCAAACAAATTTAACCGAGTATTACATTTTTCCAACAATGTGTTTTTATACTTATTAAATAAAGAAGTTAAGGTTATCACTGGGCACGCTCAGTAGTCTAGTGATGATATCTGCTCTAGTAAAGGCAGGGGTCATGGGTTCAAATTCGACCAGAGTATAGTATGCCCATGGATTTATTTATTTATTTATTTTTGTTTGTTTACAGAACAGTGTTTGTCACATGTCAGTGTAGGGTAAAAATCAAAACACTATCCTTTATTCGGGATGCAATTATTACATCTAGGCCAATTAAAACGTTTTGTTTTTTTTCTTTCTGTACCTGCTGTTGGCTGTTAGTGTCGGTGTTGAAGCCTGGACGGATTAGGTGGTTTATATCCATGCATGGCTGTAATAAGTTAGAACACCAATTTTCATTATAAAGTCATTAATTACGTCACTTGTTATTTACGAAATCATTCCATTATTTTCAATAACATCTCAAGATAACAACGGTTTCTTGATGATATTAATTTGGAAGCATTTCATTGATTAAGGTGTGTACAACATAGGTAAAGATTAAAAATATAAATGTTTAAAGATTTGCCAATCTCTTGAAATATTTTTGCCTGAAATGCTATAGTTTTTGAGAAATAGTTTTAAAAAATAGTTTGGATCTCGCAAGTCCGAAACTGATGTTTGAAAATAATGAAAACATACAAGGTTTTTTTTAACTATTTTCTTGTGACTCCTTTGACCAGTTGAGCTTTAACTTTCACAGGTTTGTTGTTATGTATGTTGGGTCACACAGCGTACAGATACTGGTCTTGACCCACATGCTTTTAGGTTTAATGTCAGAATGTTTGGGATTTTGTACATTCTGTTTGTCAAACAACGTTCATCAAAGTAATATAATTTCACCTCTTTTGGTTGTATCAATATCATGAGGCTGTATACAAGTATACATGATTAATCAAGCGATTAAGTCATTTTACTTCTCTCTAGTCCACTTATCCTCGGTTTTCACTGTCCCTGTCAACACATGTCGTAAATTGCTCAGTTAATTACAATTTTTAAAAATGACAATATGAAAGGAAGCATTCGCCATATCATAAACTCGATAATGAAAGTCATCAAGCTCCAAATGCCTGATATTGTGTCATCACCTGTTATTGGTACTGCTCTAGGGTAGAGGGGAGGGGTTCAACATTATTTTTCCAGGCAAAGTGCCACCTGAACTCTTACTCTCAACCTAATTATCGGGAATGGAAACATCTATTTAAAATTTATTTTGTCAAGTAATAAACCACCAGAGAAAATGGACTGGGTGCAAAAGATGTTAATTTTGCATCGGGAATACATTTTGGGTAATTTTGAGAGAAGTGACTAGGTAAATTTGGATTAATCTGGGGTTAAACAAAGACAAATTGACAAGAGCAGGATTGTGACCTCCGGATTAACGTGCTGGCGCTCTACCAACTGAGCCATCTAGCCCTGAACAGAGATATTGATAAAATAGGGCAACTACCAACATAGGTCTAGATAGCTCAGTTGGTAGAGCACCAGCATGTTAATCCAGAGGTCACAGGTTCAAATCCCACTCGAGTGATTTTTTTCTGTATTCAATCCCAAATTATTATGATTTTATTTGCAAAGCTGTTTCAATATCAAAGGGATGATAACCCATGTTGTGCTTACTTTTGACGATTACCTATTTGAATTTTTTACTCGTACTTTAGACAGCAAGAGTTTGTTCTTTTCATGCAGGGTGGAATTTCATCCAGCAATTTTCAACCTTTAGACTGAACATGTTTCGTGTACACTCAATGCTAGCTAATCTGAGTAGCAACTGATACATTTTGTGTATCGATAGTTCCCACTTGACGTCACACAGTGTGAAGTCGGCTAGCTTTATGGGCAGTAATATCATTTTTTGCACACACAACTATGTGTTTTTGCATAAATACTGCATGCAGCATGCTGGAGTTTTATCAAATTCCTTGCGTGATTGGTCAGTATACCACTTGGCTGCATAGAAAAGTTAGAGCCCTCGATGCAACTCAAAGCCAAAGTCCAAGTTGCACGGCGTTTATCAGAAACTATCGATAAAAGGGAAATTGTTCACTGCCTGGACTAGGAGACCTATTTATAGTTTTTATCTGAATATGTTTATACCTCACTGATTGTGATGTCAGAAACCATTTTCTCATGCACAGTTGCCTAAACCTTGCTTAGGATGTCCGTTGTTGATTTACTGCTTGTCAAATTAATGTCAAACTTAGTTAATTACCCATTCTGTAGGTGGTACTTTTAATTAGACTGCTTAAAGACATAGCTCCGTCATAAAGATGAACAGGGAGTAGACCATGCAAGCCTCGCACGCATTCAAATATTTTGTCTGTTTGGTCCCACGTACAAATTCACTGTAATGGATCCCAATATTTCATGAGCATTAGACTTTTATCAACAATTTTATTAATTAAAAAAAATATATAAAAATAAATCATCCTGAAACATTTCTGGTGTTTGAATCCAACCAAGCTGTTGTTTTACAAGGCAAGAGAAATACTCTTAACATTTTGTAAATCTAGACGGACTGCTTTCCTGTGCTTCTATTTTGCATTTCATAAATTAGTTATTCAATAAAAACATAGTTTTTCTTTATGAAAATACAAATATGCAAGTTTAGAGAGGTTACAACCTCAATGTGATGACCAAGATAGCCACCCTGTTATCTTAAAAAAAAATTTATTAATGCTATTAGTTAAACAAACTGACATCTGTTGTTTTTAACGGTATAAATAAGTATAAGTGGCGTGTCGTGGCCGAGCGGATAAGAACACCAGACTCAAGCTCTGGTGTTTCTGGACAGCAGAGTGTGGGTTCGAGTCCTGGTCGTGGCACTTCATCCTTCGGATGGGACATTAAGCCAAAGGTCCCGTGTAAATTAAATGGTGCTGTATAAAGGAATAGGTCTCATACATCAAAACGTAGGTCTGCATCCCATGCAAGATAAATGCTGTAGCGCTTAAAAGCGTATTATGAAGGGTGGTATAAATGTAAACTACATAAACAGCAACATTTTGACCTTCTTGAGACCATGTTGTTTTTACACAAAAGCAGTGGCTCAGTGTGTTAAAGGGTTGTCAGTGTAGAGCTTACAGGCAGCTTTGTTTCTGAAAAATGTGATATGGACAGAGAAATTGAAGTTGGCAAATTTACATGAGCTTCTGATATTAAACACTCGTGACCATATCAGTTCTGACCTTCAAAAATGTGTCAGATTATCCCAAGGTCTACATTCATGGTATAGAAATCAGTTTAGTTGATGCTTTAAAAACACTCCTCGGCTTTCGGAAATTCAAAACAAACAACAAAATTGTTTTCAGTATTCTTCATCTGCTGGTGTACAGATGGGACCATCATCATAATGTGTGAAGGGGCATTACCTTTAACAGCACGGGAAAATTAGTTTTGGTGAGGGACCCACCAACCATAAAATCAGCAAAGCAGTTGAACTGCGAACATGACTGTAATTGATGTGGGCCTGGTGTGAAAGCGATATGTGTGCTAGCTGGCCCTGGGAATGAAGTACATTTGCCTTTTCAGAATGATCCATCTGTGTCGGCATCGGTAACATTTGGTAAACAAGTTGATACTGGGTTGATTGGAAGGCGGTCAAGTCAAACTGTCCCATCCGTGGGTCAATGCAGGAAAAGGTCTCCTTTTTTTTGTTGTCTTCAAATTGCAAATATTCACTTTTTGTTCAGATTTTGATTCATGTAAACAATTGGATAACAAACAAAGAAATGGTGATAGTTCCAATGTTTTAATTTATTCATTTTTATACTTTTGTTTGCAATGAACATTTTACACATCAATATCATAATAACAATAGTAAATCATGTGAAATAGATATAACAAAAGAAAGTTGCCTGTCCAAATAAAAATGTTTGGCTATTAGAACTATGATCCTCCCAAGAGGACCAATTTTTGATTGACTTTATCCATCTCAAGTAGTTGTTACGCTAACTCTTAAATCAAGTGGCAGCACAACCATTTTGAACAGCACATTTCCTGTCACTGCAGATATGTTACAGTTGCATCTGATTTGCATAACCATTATACTGCTGGCATGTTCCTTGGTAACCTCACACTGGCCAAGTTATACCCCTATATTCCTCCCACGCACCAAGCTGCGGGGTGCAAGACAAAATTGGACATTTCCATCTAAAGATGGAATCCCAACCCCAAGGCCTGGCTGATTCTTGAACACCAACCAGTGAACAGTCATACAACCAGTTAAGCCCTTACTGCTGGATTTCGTCTTCCATTCGTAACGGCTGGAGGGATGGCACATAACCGAACACCAGGCAGTCAGCCATTCTGAAACTTGAGACCTATTCAAATTTGCCGAGAATAAAACGTGCCTGGGGCACCCTGCGGCAGTCCTGAGGGATTTGAAATCGTGCAGACGCCTCTTGGTGCATGCTGTCGTCATCAGCGTAAAAATCTCTACAATGACATCAGCAGATCGGACATAATTAATGACCTGTCTTCGTCACTGGGTCATTATCAGCATGTCTACTGGCCACTGTGGGCTTGGAATAGAAACAGCCAGGCAATGCAATTTGTCCTCTTCCAGATAATTTGTCCTCCAGGCTAGGTAATCAGTGCTTTTAGTCCAATGCACTATTTCGGGAAGCTCTAAAAATAAGCCTGGACACGCCCTCTGTGTGCGTAATCGCAATGTAGCGCGGTCTGCTCTTGTTAGGATCAGGCTTGGTGAGTGGGGTTTCTTGCGGGCATATGAGGGAGAGAATTGAAGGCAAAAAAGAAATTATATGACTGCTGAAGAATATACTAGTAAGACTGAAGAGGGGTACTGTGTTATAATGGAGTGTATCTGTCAAAGGTAAATTTTGCATCATATTGAAGAGAAATCAATTTTTCTCACTGCACAGAAAAAATTTACGGGGCATTAGGAGAATTCTGGCAAGCGGCCATGTTTTATGATAGACATTTATTGTTTGAGTACATAAAGGCATGGTGCTAGTTGCTATCGCTTGGCTCCTTTCAAAGGATCAGCAGTAACAAAGTGCATTGGATGACTCTACCGTCAACATTTCTCTGATCTCAATAATCCTTATAAATATACATTTCACCATCACAGCTTTGTCTTTGTTCCAGTTTACCACCCTGTAAAGGAAATATCAAGAGTGTCAGTTAAAAAAAATGCCTTGAAGTAATTTGTATCCAAGCAAAATACTTCAAGAGATTCAAGATATCCCCCTCTCACCCTTCGGGAGCAAACTCCTCATCCTCGGCAAGCATTAGACCTAATCATGTTATACATTCCCAGATCACTTAAAACATAAAAATTGCCCGTTTCATTTCTCACAAAGTACCCGTGGTTATGATTATTGTTTCCATCAATTTGAAAGGCTTCCATAATGTGTTAAATAGCCTCTCTGCGGTTAAGTCCTCGAAAGCTCCGCCAACAAATCTTTAATGATGCTAATTCTCATCAGTGAGGAATCCTGCATTGTTTATTGTACAAATATCAAGGCGGGATGGGGGGATATGTGCTCTGGACGGAATGCCACGGGGCAAATGTCCTTTGGATCTGATGATCATTAGAATGCAAGTATGTGAGCCGTCTCATGGACCTGATATCTGGAGATCATTCTTGTCCATCAGTTTAAAGGGGTCGGACTGATGTGGCTTTTGGGGAAGCACAGGGTTACCTTTTCTAGGGTTCTCCCCATGAAGAAATTGATGTATCGGGCCGATATGTGCGAATTGTGTGCCAATTTGTGTAAATTGCAGCTGATGCAAACAAAAAAGTGTATTTACTTTTTAAAAAATTATTTTAATTTTTTTTTTCATTTATTTTAATTTATTTATTTATTTATTTTATTTTTATTTTTTATTTTTTTTGGGGGGGAGGGGGGACTTTAGATCAAATTCACAAAAATTATAAATTATAAGGATAAAACCATTTAGAGCCCCCCAGATTGCACAGTTGGTGATTTTTAAAAATCTCATTTCAATTCACTGTGCTTAGGCCAAACTTCCAAAATTTTGGTCCAGAATTTGTGAAGAACCATGTTTTTAAAAGATGTAACTCATGTAGCGGGATAATGTATTTATCTCTTTTTTTTATTTGGCATGCGCATCAATAAATATGGAGAAGAACAAATATTTTAGTTGAGTACATTGTGAGAACTATGAAAGAGGAGGTTCGTCTCGAATCCAAGTTGTATCATTTTTCAGGGACACTCACTGGGAATATAAAAACCAAATTTGGGTGAGCAAAGAAAAATGACTTGGATTTGAACCAGAAATCTGTTGGTTGTTTTACTTGTCGACATACTGGTGCTCTGCAAACTTTATATCCAACCCCTATATTGGAAGCTTCTCATTTTGTGTGTGTATATTTTGTTGGTTTGTGTTAAAGCCTACTGTTGTTTAACCAAACAGCAGGTTGGGGATGGATCAACACAGATATTTTCATGTTTTCTCTAATCCAAAAAGCTCTTAAATTTAGGTTGTGCTACATTTGGACTGAAATGACATCCAGCAACCAGGTGACCAAAGAAAACTGGTATATATTTATAAGTAAGGTACCTAGTACTATTTGTTTGTTCTGTTTAATATTTATGATGCAGTTCCCAGATGGAAACCAGTTCACACTGATTTGGCTCACCCTGGGTAAATAAAGGATTTAAATAAATAAATAAATGAATAAATAAATAAGTAACTGGTCCCTCCATGTTGCAACTCGCTCAGTACACATGTTATGCCAAAATGTAGTACCTTCCCTTTAACAAAGGTTAGGATTCGTAGCATGTTTTTGTCTTCAGAATGAAGAGACTTCAAAGTGGCTATCAAAAGATGATCAGTTTACATTGGTTGTCTTCTAGTGTCACTTCTTCACTCTCCTTGTTGACAGAGGTCATTTGCAATCATTTTTTTATCGGTGAAATGAATGTCACGTGGAGATTTGATAATTTTACAATTGTATGGTTATTTTTTTGTATGGGAATGGTTCATTTCTCTTCTGTACACTTACTATGAAACAAGACTGTTTATTTTTTTACTGTTGATAAAATGTTTATTCATACCAGTACTTTAGATTTTAATAAACCAATACAAACCTAGGAAGTTTTCATTAGTTGAACATGTTTTCAAGAAAATACATAATTCCCACCAGTTCATATTTTCAGACATGAGCAGCTGATTTCTCAGCTTTGCCATTGAAAATTAAAGAACATACACAGTCTTGATGTGCCTGGACATTTCCTCTGTTGTGGACAAACTGTAGTTGCATGCATGTAACAACTATGGCTTTGTCCTTTGGATAGGACGTAAAGCCGTAGTTCCCATGTTTTGTGTTGTGTGCATGTAAAATAACCCAGTTCATTTAGCCTGGGATTTTCCTGGGTGTTTTTCTGACATTTTGGCTGCAGGATACACCCAAAGCTGTATATTGGGAGAGATTTTTTGTCCCCATTGCCGCCCTGATGTCTGCTGGTTCGAATCCCACCCGAGTAATAATATGCCTTTTTGGATTTTTTTCTCAGTGCCATGTAATTGTTCTCAATGAACATTGTTGTATGGTAAAACACAAATAACATTCAATTGTTTATTGTGTCTTTAATTTAAAATCCTTGAAAGACATTATACTTTTATTTAGTTAAACATTTTGAATCAGAGATGGAAGGTTCATAAGGTCGAAGAGACCAAGACTGAAAAACCATCTGAAAAACAACTGGTCAGACAATTTATATCCGAGCTTTACCAAATTTTAATTTGAAAAACAGTTAATTTGTTTTGTTTTAATGAAGCAATTTTTTAATATATTAACCTTTTCATGAACAATCAAGCGATTTAGTTTTCTTTATAAAATTTGTTTAATTTAGCTGTTGACAGCGATTGTAAAACATGGGCCTCATATAATTATGACTCCAACAAACGGATTGGAAATCAAAGGAACATTCTATTACCGGATGAACAAGACAAAGACAAGAATTTAAAGTTTAGAATGGGTTAACAATTTCACTGAAAACAATCCGTAACTTTTTGTAATCCAAAAATAGGTCCATCTTGAATAGGGTGTGTAAATTACAGCAATTATTTTATCTCTTTACACGTAAAATGCCAGAGTTCACAACTGACAAAAAAGCTTGGTTCCAAGTTCAAATCTCTGTAAATATATCCCATTGACATAGTCACATGTCGCACAAAATAGTATTTGTAACGATTCTTAACGACTCATGGAGATCATTCAACACTTCACATAACTAGACTGTGAAAAGTCCGGCCACGGAATCCAAAAATAAATGTCAAGTGACGGAATATAATGCATTTTCCTGCTGCTGAATTCAATGGACCAGTGTCTTCTATTTTGTGAAATTGTGTCGTTCATATTTAGCCACAGTATGAAACGATTCCTTTATGCGATTGCTCTATAGTATGTAGGTTTATTTTTAGGATCGGCTTGGACCAGTGTTAGCGAGCCTTATATTTAATTTAGCCTATCTGAAAGAAAGCTCCACTAGCGCATGAGGGAGAGCTGACAAGCAATAAAGGACATTCAATTTAATTGCCACTAACAGTACCACTATACTCCCTCCCCCCCCCCCCCCCCCCCCATTCGGCATTATGTTATGATTAGTAGTTGAATATGATATTCATTTCCAATATCCGCTTCGTGTTCCATGGCATTCTTTGTTTGTGCGAAAGCCAACTTTAGCAGCATTTTGGGATTAGATAATTACCGTTGTCATTATCAGTGTCATATCAATTGTTAGATTAGTTTAGGCATAGCCACTGTTGGGTGTATGCATTTTTGTCGTCGCGTTTATACAAACTGTAAAAGCTGATTTTCAAACTACACAAACTTCAACTTAAGAATTGTGTTATAAGTGACTTAACTTTTGTGGCACATCTTTGGCTGCATCAACATACAAAAGTGTTTATCAAAAGATTTAGGATTATGACATTTTCAAAAAATAGTTATAAATCTGTTAGTCTTATCCAATAGAGAACAATCAAATCAGTGTGTGGAAACTGGCAATGCATCTTCCCAAACTGGTTCTGTTCCAAACTTAATTTCTTCTTTATTTTTTACTGGTCAGTGTCATCCCCCCCCCCCAAAAAAAAAGAAAACGTTAGAAAAATATTTGTTTAAAGGGAATGTATACCTTTGGTAATTACTCCAAAAATTAATGGCCATTAAAACTTTTTTGGTGAGAAGCACTGCAGCTGCTGATAATGTATAACATTTTGAAAAACAATTCCCTTCAAATGAATGTGGTTTTAGAGAGACGGATTCAAAAACATTTCAATCTGAGAGAAACGTTTCTCAGATCGTGTATTCCAAATGCAGATTATTCTTCCTACGTGGACATAACCGCTGCAGATTTTCGGCGATATCTCAAAAACGCTACCGTCTTTTGAAATGAAATATTCACAGTTTAGTTTTATTGTATATATCTACATTTATATAGGATTAAATCAATCAAACGGTTAAAAAAAACAAGGTATACTTTGCCTTTAAATATGTTAGTCTTTTCCATTAGAGAACAATCAAATCAGTATGTGGAAACTGGCAATGCATGTATGTATCCAAACTGGTTCTGTTCCAAACAATGTCTTCTTTATTTTTTACCGAGCAGTTTCCCCCCCCTAAAAAGAAAACTTAAGAATAACGTTTGTTTTAAAGCACAGAGTGCAGAATGTTTTTTTGAAATTAGCAAACATAACTCATACTAACCGATGAGTGGGGCCAGGATGAAAGGTATTCTGTGTAAAGTCACTCCGTCACGTGTGTATCTGCTGCACGTGTAATCGTACAAAAAAACTAAATTTTCAGATTTCAAAAGCATTTCTTATGACAGAAAGTTTTAATTCTGAGAAATGCACATAAAAGCCAAGTTATTAAAGTGTTCTCGCATAAATCATCAAAGTAGAACTAGCTCAATGCAACTCCTATGAAGTGGTTATGACTTGCAGCAGAATTACATCACACTTACAAACAGGATAGGATGTCTAACCACTCAACTTGACCCTATTTCATAGCGCTGCTTAACGGTAAGCAAATTTTTGTGCTAACTATAGCAGAAAAATTTGCTTAAGCGTGAGCGTATTTCACAGGTTAGCAAGAAAATTAGGCAGCCGTCTTGCGCGTTCACCATGGATTTGCATTGTTACGTCATTCATTTTCATACAGTATAAGCACCCGAAGGTTAGCATGCCTTTTCATGTGTTTACGGTTAGCAGCGCTATGAAATGGAAATCGCACAGTAAGCACAAAATCGGCCGTTAAGCAGCTCTATGAAATTGGGCCCAGATCGAATTAAAGAAACCTATGTGGTCCTTTGGTGTTATTATTGTTATTATATCCTTGAGAAGCTAAGGGGACCCACAAAAGTGACTATAGCACTGTGACTCGTAGGCCTGATGATACCTGTATAAAGGAGACGATAAAGAAAGGCCAGTTTTAGACGTGGGACAAAAACCCCAAATGGAGGGAAAACCCACGCAATCGGTAGGGACTGAAAACCCTATCCACACATGCAAAGGCTCCCATCCGGAATTCAAAACAGGTCACAGAGGTGAACGGCTTGGGAGAAACCGCCGAGCCAACCAAATTTATAAAGACACTTACAAAGGATAAGTTTCCTCCCATCTTTCCGAGGATTTATCCCTGTACAAATATCATTTTTGTGCTATATATATATATATTTTTTTTTAAACAAGAAAATTGGCTGTTGCAAATTGCTCACCAAGGAAAATGACGTATTGTAAAACGCAAATGGTTAATGGACACATGTTTCGACCCCCTGGCAGAGTCTTTCTCAAAGGCTACATACATTTATAAAACTAGGTAAGTAAAATAAAATGAGTCATGAGCTTTCATATGGTGGAAATATTTTGTATGTATCATTGATGGTTCTCTGGATATGAGTTTTTAAAATTATTTCATGCTATTTTTTCAATTTTAATGTTATGACATCATTGATGATGTCATCACCCCAAAAAACATTGTAGTTTCGTCTATACACTAAGGTCTAAGTACATGATAAGTTTCAAGTCTATATGACCTTTACTTTTTTGCGAAATCTTGATGATGAGAAGGTTCAGTGGGATGGGAAGAAGACACAGAAGAAGAAAAAACACAGAACAATACCGATAGGTATTTGGCTGTTAGCCGAACACCTTTAAAAATAACACAAGGATAGAATATCAAGCGAACTGTGTTCTTTGCTTCACTATCAATTCCTCTACCAGGTCAGTAAATCACAGCCTTCAAACTCCATCCCTACTCCCCATGAAAAAAACATCATCTTTGAAACAAAGTGCACTTTGAGGTTTTATCCACCGAAAGAAAGACATTCAAGGGCCGCTTCTAAATAAAGATGGCACAGTCTGGAAGTGTCGTGTCACCTTACTCGCCTCCTCATTAGAACGGACAATCCAGATTTATTTTGGTGCTCATCCTTACATGGGATCCTTAACAACGTCAGATTGTATGTGCAAGGGCTCTGATTGGCAGCCGTTATTAATACACTTGTGAGTTAGGGCAGAGTATTTGTTTAAGTTAATTGAGGTGATATTTTGCATACTAAGTCAACAGTCGGCGCTGAGGGCGTTCTGAACCATCGCATTTTTGTGCAGCTCTTAAATTTTGTGAAGTTCAAAGTTCAACAATACATGTTGTTTGTTTTGTTAAACATTGTATTTTTGTTTCTGTTATGCAGAATTGGTAATTGCTGTAGATAGTTTTGAGGCCATTTCATTTGTGTTTCGTTTGTGTTTATGACCCACTGAATGTGGTATTAATGTATCGGCAAGTCACAAGCCTGTGTAATAATTAAAAACGTCCTAGTTTTCACCACAATAAGTTAAACAGATTATTTCCTATAATAAAGACACCTCTCCTAGACTGCTGTTTCTGTTTTGGAGTCTCGACATTGTTACATCATGGAGGGTTACACCTGACTTTTTTCATCACATCACCCCTGCGTCATGTCAAGTTATTTTTGTTCCCTGGCTCAGGCGAATTCTTCTGATAGTTGCCTTTGCTGGGGCCATCTTCAAAAATACCAGATATAAATCTGGATGTAGTTCGTGGAGTTATGTGTTTTCTGAAGTACAGCTGAAGGTGAATTAAAGGGAACCTGTCTTTTTGGACACACTTTCTAAAAAATGCAATTCTGAAAATCTGGAGAAACTACATTCAACAAATAAATGTTTTACAAACATTTTGGAGTTGTATTCAAGACCTCATTCCTCAAGTCAGAGTCCAAGTTCTCACTGTCAAGTCCAAGTCCGAGTCCCGAGTTATTTGGGTCAAGTCCGAGTCACAAGTCACAAAGGTAGACTCTGAGTCCAAGTCATGAGTCACAAGTTACATAAATCAAAGGGGAAAAAAGTGCATTATGTATGCTAAGGTGTTTTTTTTAGTTTACTTTAAATCTCCTATTTTTTCACTGAGCCAAACATTTTCTTCTTAAAATAACGTTGAAATAGTGTATTTGATGTACTTTTCTTACCTGTGAGTTTTACCCCTCAACTACTTTGAGCTAGGCTTTGAAGAACTCCAATCTGCACAACTTGTTTAAAAAGCCATGATCTGCAATAATTGACATGACCACAGGAACCTCGCCCAACTGCATAGAGCTGCTTTAAGCACAACAAAGTAGCTAAGCACAACAAAATTATACTTACCAGAATAAGGGTTACCAAGCTGTGATTGGTATCCTCTCATTTCTGTGTATCAGAAAGTTGTTAAGCATTATTTTCTGCTTAAGCAGCTCTATGAAACCTGGTTCTGGTTTATGGATCCCATTATTAGGTTTGGTAAATTTGTGTCATACTGGATTCCGAAGATTTTCAGGGGGTGAAAAGCATTTAATGGATTAGGCAAAAGTCAATGTTCTTGAAGCGCCACATCCACTCCCAGATGGTTGATAAAAATGAGACAATATTCCCAGTTGCCAGTCAAGTCTGGGAAGAACACTAATGCAGTACCCCAGTTAGACATAACAGACCAAATAATTTCTGCCGCTTCTGCAGACAGCTTTGCATAACATTTTGTCAGACGCTAGAGTTGGAATTTCAAAGAGGGAGCCCTGCGTAACATTTGATATGTTGGAGAGGAACAAGGGCCCTAAAGGCAAATCTCAGTCACAAAAAGGAGAGGGGAAAATTGATTAGTTAATGATTGTATACAATTTTGAGATCTATGTGGATACAGATGACATTGGGGAACAATACTTAAATGCTGAAGTTTTTTACAATGTTTGGTATGAAACAAAATAAAACCGACAAAGATTTGCTTTGATGAAAAAATTGAAAATATAAACAGGCCTGTGTTTAATAGAGAAATTTCTGTGAATAGGCAATTATTGTATTGTTCACAATCGTATACAACTTGGGATTTCCGCAGATTTTTAATTTTTTATTTTTCAAACAAAGTCAGATGTTTTACAAATGAGATTGCCAGAGACAGAAGTGATACAAGTTACTACTACCTTGAACCATATGTTATTACTGGGTTAATTTGACCCATTTGATTTGGTTTGTTGCTCATCAAGCATGCATAATAAATATGCAAGGCATGTTGGCATTAATGGGATCGTTAAAGTTAGTTTATATAATGTGAACGTTATTTTAATAACGCCATATGCCATTTAAACATTATTCTTGTACCTGACTGCAATTTACAGGCCTCTAGCTGCTCTGCTCTAGAATGCACATGCTATATGTGGACTCTGAAAGCATTGAGTGCAGAAGTATTTTATAATTCTCCATCAGGTGTTGGGCAAACCTGCAATTAGTTGATTGTTGTCTAAATGCAATGTTTCTGGAGGTCACAGGTTCAAATCCTGCTCAAGTCAATTTGTTTTCTTGTTCAACCCAAAACAATTTTTTAATGATTTACAAACATTTCATATTACTTCCAGAGAAGTTTTCACCAGTGGGAAACTCTCCTTGTTGTGTTTATGAATAATGCTATATTATTTTTAATGTTTTGGATGTTGTATACCAATGATTTTTGAAAGATCACATGCATTTAAACCATCTCAGTTTCATGAGACATATTTTTAAATTGCTAATTCAAACACACCGGCTAAGCAGTTAAGAATTAATGAAATTAATAAAGGTCTTTTTTTTTTTCCTTTTTTTTTTAGTGTTTCAAATAAAGTGCTTCTCGTACTACTGAAGGGTAAATATTGACATTATTTTTCGTCAGGTTACTCTTTATGAGTGTCACACTCACAGCAAAACCAGGTGAATATCTTCTGACTGGCACCCCTAAATAAAGATATCGACAAAGTATAGATACCACCAACATTAGGGCTAGATAGCTCAGTTGGTTGAGCACCGGCACGTTAATCTGGAGGTTCTAATTCTGCTTGGTCAATTTTTCTTTGTTCAGCCCAAAATTCCATATGAGTTTGTGTTGTGTTTTTATTACTTTCATCAAGTGTAAGTATTTTTCCTTGGGTTTTTTTTTCTAAGGTTATTGTAACCAATCAGATCACTACAAGGATTCGAGCTCAAAGGATGTCACCGCAACATCCTGCTGTTGATGGAGGATCTGCTGGCACAGTTGGTAAGGATATGGTCAGAAACTTGTTCTAGTATCTTAATGTATAGTCTTGGTCCAAGTCGTTTCTATTCTATTGTCCACAAATTGCCACCGGTAGAGGGAACTATAGGAACCACTGTCACCTCCACAAAACGCTCTCCTGATGTCTTTGGACCAAGACTAAGTTTAACCTTTTAGAGACCATTCATTTCTGTATAATCATCACCATAATGCACAGACATGGCTAATTTTGTTGATTTTTTTACTCAAGTTTTTCCAGGAAAATTGTCTGGAAATATAATAATGTGACTTGATAGTCGATATAAAAAGTTGTATCCCCTTAAGGCGATCTCCGTCCTGCCGCTTCCCAGGGCCCAATTACGTAGAGCTGCTTATGCACAAAAAGTAGCTAAGCACATAAAAAAATATGCTCAGCAGTATATGGTAACCAGCCAAGCTACCATGTCATGTGTAAAAAAAATTTACTGGTATCCTGCTCATTTTCACTTAGTGGAAAGCTGTTAAGCAGTATTTTCTGCTTAAGCAGCTCTATAAAATTGGGCCCAGATAAAACTTCGGTGTGGACATGGCAGTTTAAAGGTGAAAGGTTTTTGACTGGCACACCCCCACCCCCACCCCCCCCCCCCCCCCGAACAAAGATATTGACAAAATAGGGAGACCACCAACATTAGGGCAAGGTAGCTCTGTTGGTAGAGCACTGGCCTGTTAATCTAGAAGTTGCAGGTTCAAATTCTGCTCTAGTCAATTTTTCTTTGTTCATCCCAAAATTGAGTTAAACTTACCCAGCAGTTTCCCATGTGATTTATTAATTAAAAATGTATTTTAAAAACTTAAATGTATGGTTTTATTTTAGAATTATAGTTTCTATTTTAATTTGGAAAACGTTAGAAAAATGTCAAATTTAGGACATGACATTTACTTTGACATTATTTATTGAGCGGAAGAAGGTCTAATCTTGCCACCAGTTGCGGCTGCTTTTGGGCATTTTGATACAAGCCGCTGAGAGGCTGGTAGGGCAAGTTTGTGCACCTCATACAAACATTTCAGAATGTGTAATGTGTAAATTATCTTCTTGTGCGGAGAATTTCACATGAATTTCATCGACGTATACCTTGTACAGTTGGAAAATATCCCGTCATATGGTACTCTAAGCTATCAAACAAAATAAACATTTATGGATTTACCGTCAAAATCCCCGTTTATTGACAAGTTCTCAGCACTCTGAAAACTCATGACTTTGGAACTCTGAATTCTGCATGCCACAGAATTGGATTATTGATTTCCTTGCTCTAATTTCCACCACCCGTAAATCAATTATCAGTTGATGCGATATCAATTCTAGCTCATTTTTCCCCCTCCTGCCTGCTCACCCACTTAGGGACCTGTTTGTCTAACACAATTTTAGTGTTCTTTTCTCACTAAACACGAGTGAATCTGAGCATGTGTTGATGCTGGCCAGCCGTGTGTAAACTCCATCGGTTTTCTTTTTCTTGCTCACTTTTTTTTGGGTTTTTTCTTCTTCTTCTTCTTTTTTTTTCTTCTTTCATTTTTTTTGTTATGCCGGCAATGCACAGAGTGGCCCGGAGAAATCAGGAAAGCCCTTTATAGAATCAGCAGTTTTGGATTCTTCCCCAGCCAAGGTTCCCTGGGGAGCCCAGATCTGATTTCTGGTTATCTCTGACTCATGGTACTGACTGCTGAAGAGAGCAAACTGACATTTTCTTTAGCTTGTAGACTATTGATTGCCTAGTTGAGCAGCAAACTCAAGTCAAGTTGGTAAAGTTCCTTATACTGAAGATCTTAATCACACCAAAGCCATCTGTATATAAATACCCTCTTTGAATGTATAGGGAGTGGTAAACCTCAACGCGTCACTGCGCCAAAATACAGGGGTTTTTTTTCCTTTAAAGACAAAGTAGGAGATCGGTAATTGACCGTATTTTTGACCGCATGAGGGTGCTTTTTAATGGCAAATTTCCTTGCATCACAATTACAGTTTTGTCTTATATTGACTGCCTGTATGTTGTTTACTTGTATCAATGACCAGATAAATAGTGACAATAACATCAATGACCAAAAACAAGCTAATATTACTTGTTTCGCATCATGAAAATTTGGTGCACACATGTCCTCACACGGGACTTGAACTAGGTTTTGTTGTAAACTTGGGTGTTGACAAAATAGGGAGACCACCAACATTAAGGCTAGATAGCTCAGTCGGCAGAACGCCTGCATGTTAATCTGGAGGTTGCAGGTTCAAGTCCCACTCTCGTCAATTTTTCTTTGTTCAACCCAAAATTATTTAGATTTTTACCCTAGTCAGTTTCCCTTATGGTTTATTATTGGACACAAGGTTAGGCGGGAAGGATCTGTGTTGGGCTTGACCGCAGCAATGTGAGTGGAGACTGCTGGCTGATTGTGTATGCACTTTGGAGTGTGTCAGTAGTTGACTGGACAGTGGCTGGAACAGTAATAGCTAGTGGAGGATTAATTGAATGTGGAGACTGATGTCTTCAATGACTGTGTTTCGGGCACGGATCTTGATTTCTCCTGAAGAGGAATAGAGTATACTGTTCGAAACGTCGAGACCCATCTCACCCGTGGTTCTTTTTCAGAACCAACATTTCCTCCCGGAAGAGATTCACTGTTGTATGTCACTCGCAAACTAGTTACTTTCTAGATGAAAATAGTTTGTTGTGTGAGAACGATTTACCTTTTTCCAATAACTGTGGCTCAGGTGTTTGTTGCTTAAAAAGAGCAGGGAAGCAAATCGGCAAAAAGCGTACCTAATTTCACGGCGCTGGTTACCACGGAATTCTGTGCATATGGTCACCATTCACCACCTACAGAGTTAGCTTAAATTTCTGCAGTATCAGTACGCACACGCACAAGCAAAGATTAGGGCCAGTGAAATATGCTTACGTTAAGCGCAGATTTTTCTGTTAACAAGCAGTGTTTTGGGGTTTTTTTTTCAATTACGGTAAGGAGGGCCATGAAATCAGGCCAAGGTCTGCTCAATATACTGTGATCTTACACAAAGAGAAAATAACATTGATATCAGATCAACCACAAGTCAACAAATCGTCAAACTGCTTGAAAATTATATCTCTATGCATTGTCAAACTGCTTGAAAATTATATCTCTATGCATTGTCTACGGTGATGCTGTGAAGAAGAAAAAAAACCGGATGCTACATTCCAATCATGTTTCTCATGATCCTGACCTTATGACGTGCATTGATTTTGCACATCTGTGTTCATCACATGCACTCAACGTTAGCATTTACCTTCCTACTTAATAACTCTTGAACCATGCTATGAGTTGGTCAGGCATCAGGTCCAAGCCCTTTATAGCTGTATAGGGACAGATGTAATTCAAATAAGCTTACTCAGGGTTCTAATGACTCTGTTGATGATGTAAAAATACTTCCTAAATGCTGGGCCAAAAGGGACAATTGTATTGTTCCCAAGGAGTACTTTTTTAAAGTGTTTATGAGGATTAATCGTTGAGCTTCTGCTCTGTCAATATGTTGTTGTTTTTTTTATGATCAAGATGCAAGTTCAAAGAGCTGCTACACAGACTATATGACTTGGCAACTTTATTTGCTAGTAAGAGTTAGCAGGGAACCAGTTACAGTTTATAGCAAACATTTCATGGTATTTTGGCTGGTACTCTAAGCAAAAACTTTCTGCGCACTACGAACTAGTAGGGTATGTGGTAACACCACAGAAATAATCTGTACTGGCGAGTTGTGGTAACAAAACAAAACAAAAATAATTTTAAAAAATACTAGATATTGCACTGCCACCATGCAAAGTTTCAGACCCTACTCAGCACTAAGAAATTTGCCAAAGACTCACATGTAAGCATGGAATCATACTGAAGTCTAGTCTTTGCCTCCTTCCCTTACCAAAATTTCCAATTCAATTTTCCAATTGGAAGCAATTGGAATTTTTCCAATGTTGTGTATTGGCACAAATCAATTGGACCCAGTTGGACTCAGTTTGATTCAGTTTGATTTTTCCCCCCAACTATAGACCCAATTGGATATTTTTAAATACGCCCCAAAAATAAGTACCATTTGGGCTGACAGTCCAAAAACTTATGGGGATAAAGTATATCCCACCCCACTCGAGGGATTTACACTAGTGCAATTAACTAATTCTTAACTAAATCCAGTTGGTGACATTGAAATAATATGAATATTGTTTTTCCAATTTGACCCTGTTGGGAAATACAATTTCCAATTGGAAAAATATTAGGAGGTGAAATTTCCAATTAGTAGAAACAAATTCCAACTAATTCCAATTCAATTAAATCAAGCCAACTGACTCCAATTGGATTTCCAATTGGAAATTCAGTGTTCCAATACAAACCAACTCACACCAACTCAATACCAATTCAATCCAATTCTTTCCAACTGGATATCCAATTGGATGAATGGACATTTTGGTTAGGGTTGGCCTTGCCTGATAAAGGATGAAACTCCAGTCCAGAACATGAAACAAATTTTTGGTCCAACTTTCCTCAGCACCCCATTTAAAAACCTTTGCATGCACTTTACCCTGAAAGCAAGGCAACTTTCAGTGGTGGCCTCACGCCAGGGGGCACGATTCCCACCCCTTTTTTCCTTACTTGGTTTGGCTGCAGCACAGACGTAGGTTCTATCAGTAATTTTGAAAGCATGCACTTTCATTCAGTACAGGGCCCAATTTCATAACGCTGCTTAACCACAAAAAGTATATCTAAACGCAACAAAACTACGCTTATCAGAATAAGATTACCAGCCAAAATACCGTGTTGCATGTACCATTTCTGACTGGTATCCCGTAAATTTCTGCTGGGCACAAAATTTGTATGCAAAATTTACTGCCTAAGCAGCTCTTTGAAATTAGGCCTAGGGCTTCAAAGAGGGAGACAGATTCCAAGCCGTAGTCTAAGCCAAACCCAAAGCATTGGTTACGAAAAGGGGCATAGTTTGGAATCCCTCAGTTGTTTTTTCTAGTCTAAAGTTATAAACGAGATCCAAATAAGGTCTACTGCAACATTTTAAAGACATTCAAATTAAAAGATTTGTCATGGAGCTTACAAGTTTCTATTTCACAAACATCCTCTTCTTTTTTTCACTTCAAGACTTAAGTAAAATGATTGAGTACATTTTTTTAAGTGAAAATGTTTTTTAAAAAGTCACTTTCCGTTCGTGATCGTTTTCAGAACTTCTCTGGAGAATTAAGGGCTCATGGACAGATATAAGCTTTGGCCTCTTGTGTAAAGCCTCCATTATTGCCAATTCCAATGCTTATGAAATATGGAAATACAAAAAAAAATAATAATAAAAAACAGGGAAAAAAATTACAAATTTTTATCACTGATGAATTTTTTACAAAGCTTGCTTGACTGAGTGATTTGTTTGATATCACAGATGACTGCAGAGATAGCGGTTCCTATGTAATGGCAGCCCTTGGAAACACATGGAGTCACAGTGTCAATACACGCCTTATTCTCCAGTACGTTGATGAATCCAGACGAGAGGTAAGTTACATGATCCATAATGCCCTCAACACCACGCCATTCTCAGAGGAGCTAAAGTCCCCGGGTACAGAGAGGGAGCAAAATGAGTTGTCACACGAGGAGAGACACCTCACTAAACAACATTTTCCCCCACACCGATGTTGGATTAAAGAGAGTGTTCAACATTGGGTACAAGCTGAAGGCGCAGTTTACAGGAATAACAAGTTGGGCTGAAAATACTGCTAAGCAAAATATATTTTGTAAAAATGTTCAATATGTGACAACAGTGTGACATTTTTGTGCTGTTCTTCAAAATGAATCTTCTTTGTGCTAAGCAAATTTGAGTGCTAGGCAGTCCTTGAAAAGTGTGGCTGATTTTAAATGTATGGGTCATACTATGGTAATGGCCTGAACAACTTTCTTGTTATAAAGTTGGTAAAAGTGGTAAGCATCTTGAAAAAAAGTATTTCGTCCGAACTGCCCTCGTTGATTAGAAATCAATAAAAGTATGTAGAAAACTGTGAATCTCCAAAACTCACCTCAAGGCAAGCTTTGGGGAGATTCAAATTTCAGTGGTGTCTGCTGTGAATACTGCGGCTGGAGATGTGGTTGGTACCCATGTCATCTCGCTTAAACATGGAAGGTTTCGACGATCTTGATGAAAATACCCTGACCACGTTTTTGCTGTTTTCTCAACAAGTAGACGCTGTATTCAGCTGAAACTTTCACAGGTGAAGTATATTGTATCTTCATCGACAATTATGCCTATAAACCAGCGTTATGTTGACAAGAACCAATATATGACCCTTTAGAGAACATAGCGGCCGCAAGTGGCTCGTACCAGAATGCTCATAGTGGCTAGATTTGACCTACTTTCCCTCATCCAAAAAGGTCATTGTAAAAGTCATATCCTGGACACACATTTTCAAATGTCTTCCATCCTAGCTTACTGTCTACATTTCTGAAACAACACCCGGTTTTTCTTTGGGTTTTTTTTCCCCCCAGACATTTTTACTGGGAAATTTGTCTCTAAAAAAAATCAGTCTGGGCATGCCGCTTATACGGATATGAATTGTCTCTAAACAGTCAACAAGTACAGACCGTGCAATTTTTTGCAACACTGCACAAAATTGTGGTATACAAGGTGAAACAAAGGTCCTTTGTAGGTGATTAATAATCTCCTTGGAAGCTTGTGGGTAAGAATTGCTTAAAACGTCACATTTCGTCTTTCAAGGAGATTGAGTCAGTTAGCTGTTTCTTAACTTTTGAATAATTGTAAATGTCTGTTGAATGTTGCAACCTTGACCATGAACATGATGAAAATGCAGTCTGTTTTGATAGACAAGTTTTTTGGGGGAGACCGGTCTTTTAAGCTTCACCACTCATTGCATTGACCAGCAGGCCTTGCGCTTATGCTTTTTGTAAGGTAGCCCATCGGGCTAGTAAACTGCATTTTACTTGCCCCCTGGAAGTTTTAGTAACCCACATTTTAAGCATGTTTTGTCATCAATGTATGTTTCTGATTAATGGTAGAGATCAGAACTAGTTTATTGGTTAAATGAACTAACATTCACACACTCAAAGATAAGTAAACACTTTAAAACAAAATTTATTCACATCTGAAAAGGAAGAAATATTGAGCATTATCAACAAGTAGGTTGCAGAGTTTTGAGTAGCCCAAAGGGCAATTTGAGAAGTGGTGTGTACAAGCCCGTAGCAGTTTTTACTAGACAATGTACGCCGGGCTAGTGTTAAGGGTGAGCCCTGACCAGTCACAACTGCGACCAAGCTCCCAAAAGTTTGTCAAAAGTCCACACTTTAAAGTCCTGAATTAGAAAGCAGCGTCATGCTTTTTGTATGTGGTTTAGAGCAGAGCGAGAGGCATGTGTCGCACTTACTACCCAAGTGGACACCCCGGCTTGATACTTCAAAGCGGTAATGGAGGCAATTGCTCCTCTAATCATTGCCTTGATGGGCCCTTGAAATGTTCCAGTAGAAATTTAAATTTCCTTCATCACAAAAAAAGTCTTGTCCTTACAAGACTGAAAATTTATGCCTGGGCACCAGTGATAGAAAGTTGCCGTGGGGGCATGGGCTTCGTGTATCTGTCTGTTCATGGTCTACTCTTCCACCAGTATCTTAAGACTTTCTTAAATTATTACAGATAGTTTCTGGGAACAATGTTTGGTCTGGATTGGTCCCAATCTGGCACAGTTTCCTCTAACATTTATTTTAAATGGTTCCCCTTCATTTGTGAATTTCTCACTGGATGTTTTTATTATCATAGAATGGAAAATCATTAAACTCCAGCAGAACAGATTTCTACTAATCATCGATATTAGTATAAAGCTAGGGTCATTATTTCGTTATGAAACACACATAATATATTTGTTAACTTTAATTTGAAATATCCCTGTAGTTGGTTAAAAAAAGAACTTTTTAAAACATCCTTTTCAGTAGTCTCCTTTTGTCTTTTGCAACATTATGTGGGGTTTATGTGGGTGTTTTCTAGTTCGATACTCTTTCTTTTTAACTACTTGAATATGAAGTCTTAATGATAAATAAATTGACATATGTAGGCTAATTCAATAGAAAATATCACAGTTGAAGGTTAAGAAAGATGTTTTTAAAACAGTCTTCTCGGTTTCCATTTGTCTTTTGAAATGTACTTTGGGGTTTATCTGCTTCAATACAATTTCTTTTTAATCAAAAAGGAAATCTTTAAATCGGAAATTCAATTCACTGTAAACAGAACGTCCAGAACTTGCACACATCTTGCACTCGTCGCCTGCCATTAACCATTTAATTTGTATCACTTTACATGTAGTGTGTCTTGTTAAGGGCTTCAGGTAAAAAGATTCAGTGCACTTGCTTTAACATGTTCATTGAACAACTGAGATACATTCTAAACAAATTAAAAGGGAATACTCCCACGAGTTCATGAAAACTTAATGGCGGGAAATTGTTTAATGTAACAGCTTAAGTCAAGGGAGTGAGAACTACCCTCTCTCAGTGAAGGTCAGCACAAAAGCTTGAGCGTCCAACAGAATGCCGATACACTGATGATGAACCACGAGAGTCTGTGTGTGATGCCGTCAGAAAATGAAGGCATAGTGTGAGCCTGACGTGTCTAGGTGTTGAGGCGAAATCGTGCTTGGAGTGTGAACTGTTCATTTGTCCTTGGTCGGGGAGCTTTTTTTGTCGGCTGCTTGAACCAGTGAAGATGAGAAGAAATGATGAAAGGGAATTGGAGACAGGATGGTTGAGGGGAGAGGTGTGGAAGGTGTAGAGAGGAATGAAGCAGGAAACTAGTGGAAAACTGAATGTCCTCTGAAACAGTTTCAGGAATTCATCAGTCAAACTTTTTGGGATGGGGGGGAAGGATTGTAGGACCAGGCAGGAGTAATCCTCATAAGTGTTAATTGGTAGTATTGTACATGAGCATGTAGAATTGTCCAGAAATTAATGGGAATGTGAAACTCACTCCATGCCAATGTGACTCATCAAACCTTTTATAATTTCACTGCTGAGTGCCGTTATATGCAGAATGTAATTTGAATACGCTCTCTGCTTGGTGTTCATTTATAGACTAGCCCTGGTAGGATGCCAGTCTCGGTTGTACTGCACTGACGTCCTGGGTTTAAAGATTCTCAACAATGGCGGATAAAATGCTTGATTCATATTTTTACTTGAGTTAAGAAGCTGAAATTTTGTTCACATATTCTTCATGTCTTTAACTACACTTTTCTGGGTCCACAAATAAAAAATGCATCAATGGGTGACATTATCCCGTAAAAAAACCCACGCAGATCCATGCTTCTCTTGTAAGCACCATGTACTGATTGACGTGTAAGCACGTGTGCGCATGCATGAAATGCGTAGCAAATCCAATCGACTTTGCGTCAACTGAAGCAAAACATTTTATAAGTTTTAGTATGGTGCTACATTATTTTGTTATATAAACTGAATGTGTCGATACTGTACTTGGTGATTTTACTCGAATTATATTAAATAATTGATACCAATGCACTTGTTAGTTACTGAGCTGGAAGCAAGCATGAACGAGCGCGGTGAACTTATTACGAACATTGTGGGCGCGTGAGCACAAGTTTTCACATATGGAGTCAGTACAAAAAGTTACAAAGAGAAAAAAAAATTTGTTAAATAATTTTTGTTCAATGTCACCGAAGGATAAAAGTAACAATTCCGACTTGGAATTCCGGACAGAAGCTTCCTCCATCAGGTAAAAATATGAAAATAATTTGATGTAAAATTGTTCGCAATTGTAAGGTATCTTTATACCCTGGACTCCGTGGCATTGCATGCTACAGAGGAGTCCAACCTTGGATAAGTACTAGGCAGGAGATACCCAAAGCATGTGTTACTACTCACTGGAATGCCTTGTGGTTATAGGACAGGGCAATTCTGGGAAAGGTACTAGACTAATCAAATACAGCCTAATGTGCATGTAAAATATAACATAGGTAGCCAGAGTTGGAGCATCTGTTTCCAAGTCAAAACAGGTGAAGTCAAAAATGACATTTAACACACTTTCAAAGTAAAAACATGTGAACGAGTCAGAACATGCTTATTTGAAACGTGTGTACAATATCCACTGCTAAGTGTTCACACAATGTGAGGTTGACGTCCTTTTTAGAACACCATACATCCGTCAATAGCATATAGAAAGACTTTTGAATGTCATGTCAAAAGACGGATGGAATGCACTGTTTCTTGGAGATTTTTTCTCCTGAAAGAAAGTCATGAGGTTATTTTTACCCAAAATGGCAGTTACCTGTATTTATTGTTGCCAGTGAAATGGCATTTACAGTACAGTGTGTTGGATAATAATTTCTCAAAAACTCCCCCAGGCTTCAATATTACTCGTCAAGAACGGGACTCAATATTAAAAGACCTGCAACAAAGTCTTCCAGTTACTCCCATAACTGTTTTTAACAAAACATGAAGTAGACTCCGTAACTTTTCATTCATCTTTGATTCCTGTATATGTTTTGCCCATTTTAGGTCACTTACTGAATATTTATTGTCGTTGTTGCTGTTGTTGTTGTTGTTGTTTGTCGTCGTCTTGCATGCAGCCCTGTACCTTATCCGGGTTAGTTCACCTAACCCCAAGTACATGACCTGGGCATTTATGTACAATCTTTTGTATTGACTACTTTGCTGTTAACTTAATTTTTTTGCTTGCGTTTTTGTAAGGATTGATCATAACAAATATTGGTTGCATATGAGTGCATTTGTCACAGAATATAATTACGAGGTGAAATGAAAAAGCCAGATTTCACCGAGTGAATATACTGTTGTGACAATGCACTCATTTGCATTCAAGGTTTGTTTTATATAACTCACACATAGATCCTTTTCATTTGAATTTTTTCACAATAAACACAAAATAGACACGGAAGCTCATCCACCCCACACTCTAAAACCTCTCGAAAACTCTAAAACCTCCTTCTAAACAATGAGGATGACTCCATTTAGACACCAACCTTGTCCGCCGTGACATGACCTTGTCTCATTTGGACAAACAGGTGGAGAACAATTATTTTGGAAACAATTATTTTGGAAACGATACTGCGAAGCGTCTAACAATATTCATATTGGACGGGCGCCTGTCCAGTATATTGGAGCATCGCGGCAGTAATTACATGGCAAAACAATGGATGACATGTGCCGCTTGATCCACCAATCAAATGACATGGATCTGTGTGTGTGTGTTATATATAGTCAGTTGATAAGCTTGTGATCTTCTCCCAGCACCTGAATTTACATCTTCTTTCCAAATCTGATCCCGACAATGAGTGAAATTTGATCTGTGAGCATCTCCAATACAACCTGTCAAGGAAAAGAAGAAGAAGAAAAAAATAACCGGCTAAAGTAACACTTTGTAAAAGAAGAGTCCTTGACAGAATTTAGAATATTTCTCAAAACTCTCAAACATGTCTTTTCAATGAACAGGAAAGAGTAAGTTGATACATATTGGACGGTCAGATTTATTAAACACTTCCCTCAACTAGATTTGGGTATTTGGGAAAACATCCTACTTCAAGGGAAACCCAAATCATGGAGGAAAGAAAATTATGAACTTGTCCAAGGAGTACAGCAGGTTCATCAGTTTTGGTTTCTATTTTAGGGATAATAAGTTGAGTGGGATGCTGGTTTTTATATTATTTTTTATAAAAATAAAAAAAAGTCAATAGGTCAGGCTCCTCAATCCCTGCCTATATAGTACTGTATAGCCACATACCATACCACCCTTGTTTGTTTAAAGCAAGTCTGTCAACACATTTTGTTTCCATGAAGAATAAAACTACTTCGGTAAGAAACTAAAGTCAGTTAGAGACTATTAGGAAAGCTGGGAGGCAGCAGGCTTACCAGGTAAATCCAAAGTTTTCAATAGTATGCGCATGGACTACTTCACAAATACATGTATGCACATGTTAGCCATGGAAATGAGGTTCATGTTGGTCTAGTTAAGGACAAATTTTGTCATACACCTCATTCCATGGCTAATGCACGCATAATAAGTATTTGCAAAAGTTTATGCTCAGAATTTACCTGGTAAGTCTGCTACCATCTAGAAATCACAGTCCTCCATTGATTTGTTATTTTGTTACAACTTCCAGGAAACGTTACAATGTATTGATCTACATTGTTGCATCCATTGTCCTCTTGTTGTCTTACAGATGATTCTTGAAAACAGAACAATCAGGCTGGGCTTGTTTAACGTCATTTCACATTAGACCAGTGCCTCAGTCCCTGCACGCAGACAGCCCATGCAGTCGCGTAGGGCCAGGTGCAATCACCATACACTCGGCTCGCCAAAACGATAAACAGTCTCCCTGAGAGTCATTGTTGGCAAGATGAAACCATATCCCGTTGACCTTTTTGCAGAGTCCTGCGCTACCCTCATCATCTGGTCTTAGCCTGTAAACCGCTTCAGTCATCCTATTATACCAGCACGGCCAGTCATCCTATAGACAAACTTGCGTCACCATTCCGGCCGGCCAGCCTACGTCACTCCCCATTATACACAGGGATCTTAATGCCTCATAATTTTTTCAATTGTGTGGCAGATTGTATCGGGTGGACTGAATATTGGGTGAAATTGTATCGTTTTTGATAGCCGCAGCTGACGTCAGCGATGGTGTGTCAATTGTGATCTAGTGTGAAGGGGTTGAGTCAGTATAACGGCATGGTTGTTTTATGGGATTAAATGCACACTTGATTTAATTGGATGTGGACCGTACAGATTGATGGAAATTAGAAAGACGTCAATAATCCACACCTTTTCCTAAAGTGTGAGGTTTTACTCATCGCATTGATTTTTCCGAGATGTACAGTCATAGTTTTTAACTATGACAGACTTCCAGTATGAATGCAATCAAGGATCAAGCACCAATTTCCTTGAGGTCCAAGTGCAGATATTTGATCAGCAAAAAAAGAAGAAGTTGCGCTCCCAACATTGACATGGTTTTCGTTGTTATTTCTGACTGGTTTAATTCTAATTTTTTAGTAAATAAAAGAGGGGCTCTAAGGTCAAATTAAGTTTCTTGATGCATTCATTCTCCAATAGATTGAGTCCTTATGAGAATGGAAAGTAAAATACAAGTCCCTAACCTCATGTGTAAATGTTGTAAAATGTTGTTTTATTTGAAACTATTGAAGAGCGGAATTTGAAACATGACAACATTGAATATCAACAACAAATGGTTCTGTACTTGTCAAAGAGGAATGTATGCATCAATCAAAAGATCAAATTCAATGCCTTTTTGATTGAATATCATCAAAATTCAGGAATGAACTAAAAATAAATCCTTTACAAATCTTTACAGACCCACATGTTTGAAATGTGACGTTATCAGATGTTTTGGGATGTTGACCAAATTCGCACTGGAAGGGTATTAAATACAGTGGCATTTTACGCCGTTTTAGCATGAAGTTAGAGACTTGTACTTTTTCTTCCCACTTTCATTAGGATTCTATCTATAAGAAAATGAGTGCATCACATTTGTTATCTTTGCGGGATTTTTTAAAACATTTTTTTGTTTTGTTTTTTGAAAAGGTTCAATTTTTTTGTGGAAAAGCAAAACATGTCAATATCAAATCATCATCATTTCTTGTTGGTGTTGGTATTGAATACATTCAAGTTATCCTTCCACCCTTTCACTAAGCCTGTGATATTTCTTCATCAGATGTTACTTCTTCAACCTAAATGATTTCCTTTTTTGATTTTGGCTACAATTGGGTCATGTTTAAAGGTGGCAACTCAAATAGATCTTAAACAAATACAAAATGCACATTGCTTAGTGCAACACTTCAACATGATTGGTACCGATAATGCATTCGGAAGACACACTTGCATTTTTCAATGGAAAATTCCATGTTCTACTTCTTCAAACAAGCTTTTTTCCTTCCCCCCCCCCCTCTCTCTCTTTTTCCCCTTATACTTTGCATGACTCTGCTTTGGTAGAGAGCGACAATCTCTTCGGCAGCGCTATACGCTGCAGCACCTTTACCCTGTTGTGTGAGTGGTACATCAAATTTGTAAATTTTGTCGGCGTATTAATAAAGCTAGTCAAAATATTTTCCCATCTACATGTCAAGGGAGGACACCAGTTTACGTCAGTTCCTGTGACTACGAGGGGTTGCTTTATTCTACTCATAGTCAGTGAATCCTGATATATAATTGTCGTATTAAAGCTAGGTAAAGCTAATAGTATGGAATTCTGGAAGCAGCTGAAGGAGGGGGTGGGATAATGTGATGTGTCAACCAGCTTTTTTCATTAAAATTATTTTGGGTAAAGATGAGAACAGATTTTTAAACAATTATTTTTTATTTTTTATTTTGCTGTCTGTTCATTCTAGCTGTATTTTTTCCTGGGGTAATTAGGGATTGTGGACAGCCTTTGAAATGTTTTTGTTTGTAGCAAAAACAAAGGAAGGCGTCTTTAGTGTAAACAAAGTGTTCTGAATATTTGAGTACTTTCAGAGAGTTTCATCTCCACTGATCGACCTCTCACAAACGCAGTAATACATCAGTTCGGTTGAAAACAAAGAGACAAGATCATTCACACAACAATCTTTGTGACAATCACGTGGTGGAAATTTGTTGAATTGCCCTTTGCTGGATGATACAATACCTACACTGTTATTCCAAGTGCATTTATCAGCTATCCGGGATACTTGAGAAGATTGCAAAGACAACAACAAAAAATGCCAGGGAGAATTAATCTGACCATACGCAAGCTTTAACAACTCCCCGATTCATCAAATAGCTCCCCAGGTTACATAAAAATGTCTTTCTTGTGTGTTCATAGTGTTCCATAATTTAGCCCTCAATCGGGACAATGCCTGAGCTCCACATCCAAATAACAGCCCTCTCAGATCTCACATATTCTCCCTCGGCAGTCTGACAGCTATAGAAATGCGGCATACAAATTTCATATCTTTCCTTTCAACCGGGTCCACGGGCCCGTATCAGCATGACGTCAATTCTCTTTTCAATTTCTTGCCGTTTCATCGGAGCCGTCCTGTTCGGCAGACATTTGTGGGAGCGAGATCTTAATGGTTAAAATGAAATATACAGCTGCACTGCGAGATGTTTCTTCAATGAAATATCTGCTATTTAACCGATAGTCAACCTGTGTTTGTGCTTTCGGGTTCATCATCTGGAAATTATGTTTTCTCTTTATGTTCATCTTGTTTTTATTAGTTTTGTTGTTGTTGTTGCTTGGTTTAATAGTTAGTGAGTATTTGGCAGAGTATAAAGCAGTTGGGTTTACAGGATATTGCTTACCCTTTAGTTGTGCTTAGCAAAAATAAACAGAGAACCAGTAACAAGCAATGTAGATTTCCAGGGCCCAATTTCATAGTGCTGCTTAACGGTAAGCAAATTTTTGTGTTAACTATAGCAGAAAAATTTGCTTAAACATAAGCGTATTTCACAGGTTAGCTTGAATTTGAATTTGCATTGTTAAGTCATTCATTTTCATACAGTAAGCACCGGAAGGTTAGCATGGCTTTCCGTGTGCTTAGGGTTAGCAGCCCTAAGAAATTGAAACTCGCGCAGTAAGCACAAAATTGGCCGTTAAGTAGCTCTATGAAGTTGGCCGGCCCCTGGCGTTTTTGGCTTATAAGCAAGATTTCTAATTGGTAGTGTTCAATCAAATTTATATCAATTGTTTGTGTGTTGGGTTGTCTACATGTACCTTGAAACTGCTGACTTAAAAAAAAAGAAAAAAAAAAAGATCTGGGTTTTTTTCTTTTGACAGAGTGCAGATGTCCTCGCTTCGCTTTCGTGTACAAAACCAGTGGAGATGACGCAAACAAAACAAAAACCCAAAAGAAACAAAGCCAAGTACAAACAATGGGAAAACAAAGTTCTTGATTTACCATGTTGGCAAACATGTCTGTGTGTTTGTGTGTACACGCACTGTACATACTAAGCGTATCCATTATACCGAAAGTACTGATAATTTCTCTGCCTTTATCTTGTGTCCACAAGATCCCATCATCTCACTTCCTCTTTTGCTTTCATTGTTTCCTATGTATTAGTTTTTACTTGAGTCTTGTGTTGAAAATAAAAACCTGAAATTAAACATAGCCTGCAGAGAAAGTCCCAAACGAGAGACAGTCTAGATGTATTTATCAAAAATTCATATATTTCTCACCAGTTTTGAGGAATTGTTTTGACCTAGTCCCCTGTGGGGTTTTCATGGCAGCTGCATGTAGAAGTCAATAACCTCTCTAAGACTATCGCTTCCCCATCACAAGTAGAAGTTTATCAATGCCTTCATGTAAATAAACAAAAAAGTTATGTCTACAATATTTCCTATTTATTACCAATCAATCAGATCATATTTCATCTTTCCTCCTTTTTTTTTCTCCGGATTTTTTTTCTTCAAAAATTACCAAAGAAAATTTTCCTTTTTTTGCAATAGTATTTCAGTAGTACTGCTTCTTCTTGGATGACCATAGGAAAATTATATTTAAGATAGTCATTCTCCTCCACTCCACAGGGAAACCTAACTAATCCTTTTTCAGGAGGTTTTAAACTCTTTTTTCAATACCACCCTGGTTTTTAAACAATGTTTGCAACCATAATTTCGTTGGGTTTTTCACAATGGCATGTCATGGTTGGTCAGTTAAGAGCACCAGACTGAAGCTCTGGTGTTTCTGATTAGTATATAGTGTGGGTTCAGGTCCCGGTCATGGCACTTGTGTTCTTGAGAAAGATACCCTAATTGCTTTGTCCTTCAGGTGGGACATTAAGCCGTAACACTTATCGTGGAAGAGTAGAGGTTAACCCCGTGTTTCTGGTTCACATAGCAAGCAACCTTGTTTACAGGTTTCCTCCAGCTTTCAAGCTACAGTGATTAAGCTTACCTATGAAGCAGCCTTGGTTTCATTGTCAGAAATATACAATGGTAATAATAGCAATAGAAAGCTGCCCCCCATTAAGGAGAGTTGGAATTTTTTCCCTCAAATTTGAACTAATATACAATTTCTGACTTCAGTTGGAATAGAACTTTGTAGAGACATCCAACATGTACAGAGACTAAGGATGCAGGTCACTTCATGGAGTTGACACTTGGCAGGCATGATATTCTTCTTCCGTAAAATTTATGGTTTTTTGGACCTCACAAAAGTCAGCAAAACTTTTATTAAATCGCCCGCAAAGTCCATTTAAGTGTTTACTATACGTACATGTGCGTAAGCCCTTGTACTCAATCAAGTTTCCTTCTTTTTTCCCAGGGCAAAATATCACGCCTGACTCCGAGAGTTTGGCACTTAACAATTTATTGTGGAGCAGGGCTTTTGTTTTCTTTCTCTTTACTTTTTCTTCTTAAATCTTTGTTGTGCGATGCACAGAACACTGAGTTTTCTTGTTTCGTGAATTGGTGGAATGCTTCCTGTTTTGCTGCTATGTTAGCTCACATTAGCCAGCCAAATCGTTGGTAAAACATTGTTTCTCACCAGAGTGAGCTTCCACATATGCAAAACAAATGTAAAGGTTGAAGGTTTTTTTAATGATACTGTGTGTCTATGTGACGCCATTGATATTAACCAGAAGGGTACTCCATATGATGATAAAGATGTGCCAGACAAAACATACTTCTTCTCTGCAATTACAGTCCTGGAAACATTCATAGAGAATGTGATAGTTTCGACCAATGACATTTTCTGTGATGCAGTGGGACAGTTTAATGTTATGTCCATGTATGTTAAACTCAAAGGAAACATCTGCTTTTAAGTACCACACACACAGACCCTTGTCATTTGATTGGTGAAACACGCGGTACATGTCAACTTTTTTTGCCATGTAATTTCTACCATGATGCTCCAAAAATTTATATAGGAGTCTTATATGGATAATTATAGGACACTTCGGGTGCTTTGTAACCTTGTTTCCAAAATAATCATTCCCGCCCGTTTGTCCAAACGAGTCAGGTCATATCACGGCAGACAAGGTTGGTGTCTACATGGAGTCATCGGCGTTGTTTACTGAAGGGGGTTTGAGAATTTTCAGAGTGTGAGTTGGACGAGTTCCCGTGCATATTCTGTGTGAAAAAAAAGAAGAAAAAAAAGAGTTTTATAATTAAATAAATATTGAATGCATTTCTTTTGTGCATTGTTGCAGAATATGATTACTCAGTAAAATCTGGCTTTCATAGTCCAGGTTTCACCTCATGATTATGTTCTGCGACAATGCACTCCTATGCATCTAATATTTGTATAATTTATTTCAAGGGAAAGAAGAATGTTGGTTTTGCGGAAGAGTAGTTTCCTTCTCATTCCCTCTAGTTTCCAATAAACATAACAGTCAAACAATCTGTGAAAATGTCATCAAATTCAGTGTTCATATACAATAAGTAAAAACAGCAAAGAATAGTTTATGTTTCAACAGGGATTTCTTTACCATTCATTTTGGGCTTTGTTCGTTTGCGACATTCAAAATAAGCAGCAGTAATTTGTGGGTCTTCAAATGCCTTTTCCTCAACTTAAACAGTTTTCGTACAGACAAAGTTCTGTGTATGATTGGTGCTGGTTTAAACTTTGTTATCATTGAGCTTTCAGATTATAACTAAACTTGAATGTTGCTAATAGTTGCCAATCTTGTGATGTAACTTAACCACTTGATGTGAACACAAATTTTGCCAAACTGGCTTTCGGCGGGCATTTTTTAAAGCCAGAACAACTTCAGATTGCCCTCTATTTGTTTCTGTCACCTGACTGACTGACATGTAAAATCACCTGAACATTCCAATGTGTACGGTGCACAGGCATGCACCTACTGGGGACAGAGGGTATCGGAAATCTTGCTCAAAATCTCCCTTTTTCTGGGGGTTATTGTGTAGTTCCCGATTCCAGTCCTTTGTCCTTTTGTATACAAATGTGGCCTACAAGAATGGACAGGCTGCCATCATTGTTTATCATTGTATCAGCTCCATGGGTGCTAGTCCGAGCAGTCCGAGATTTCAGCATACCATGGCAGAAAATCAGCCATGGCTTCCAGCCGAGGTGAACGCATACTGTGCACGCATACTTGGGTGCTTATCATGAGAACCTTTGCACCGCGTTTACACTAGATCCAGAAAGGTGGATTGAGATCCGGCATTTTTTTAACGACCGCAAATCAAGATCCTGTGTCGCGTTTACACCAGGGCTTGATCCGGCTCCGATCCCACTTTTGAACCGGATGTGTATTGGTCACGACGTCACCGCTCCTCGCAAAAAGCTCAAAGGTCACGATTACAGCGCGCCACTTCTAGAAATAATTATTATCAATGCGAAGGTAGAATGCAGAAAACACAGTACAGCAAATGATATGGATAACAACAACCATGCAGGTAGAAATATTTTGTAGATGGGAATTAACAAAATACAGCAACAAGGCAAGCTCCGAACGTAACGATGTATGTATAAAAACAACAAAACGTGCAGTCCATGTGCACACAGCACACACAAAAATATAAACAGCAACGGATGTCCCACCAAAGCACAAGCAAAAAGCGCGCCATTTGTAGCGAAACCGGAAATGACCACATCGAATTGCGGTGTCTGATCCACCTTTGCGTTTACACTTGTATTTGGAATCCACTTTGCCGGATCTGATCCACCAATTGCCAGATTCAACCCTCCTCGAAAGGTGGATTAAAAAAGCCGGATCTTGAACCGGGTCTGATCCGGCTTTTTTGCATTTACACTAGACGTTAATCCACATTGCTGGATCAGACCCGGGTCTGATCCACCTTTCTGGATCTAGTGTAAACGGGGTCTATTGTCTTTTCTTTGTCAAGTCAGGATTTTTACTGTGACAATATTTTTTAAGGAAAATGATCGCTCCAGAAGCTCCAACAATATGAAAATATTTTTGAATACCAACTCAAAGAGGTTATTTATGTTCATATTGTGAGAGCAGGTTTCATATACCATGAAGTACATCAGGGCCTCAAGATATAACTCTGTCACTGCAAACTATTTGGGTTAGAAAAATAATATATTTTAATTCGAACATCAATAACACAGCAGTTCTTATTATATAACAAACAAAATAAACAAAATTCAGTGTTATATCCCCATATTTCCAAGTCCTTAACGATATCCACTTATTATTGCTCTTGCAATAATAATCATAAAAATTTAGTTTTGGCTTGTGGCTCCAAGGATAAAGGTATTTTATGAATTCCAAACGCAGGCTGTTGTTATAAATAAAACTGCTCAGGCTGTTCAAAGCCATTTTAGCGGACTTTTTTTCCCTTTATCAATTAAAATGCATTACAAATCATCATTTGTGACTGCCATACTTTTAGCCATTGTATTTAGGAGTCGGTCAGAATGGTTGCAACAAAAGATTCAATTGTGAGTTATCTTGACGTCACTCGTGATGTATGTTTTTTAACCTTGGAGGTATTTTTAATTTTATATTTCATTACATAAGGCTGAATCATGTGCAGTCCGTGTACGGGAAGGTCCACAGCAAATCGTTAAAGATGTCTTTACTGTTCGTAATCTGCCGGGCAAAAATATTGTCAAGTTCTAAATGAGGACTGTATCAATCTGACCTAAAAGTTGTTGGTTTTTTGGTGTGTGTGTGAGCGTGTCTACCCGTTGAAACAAAAGGTTTTAACAAAAGGGATCCGGGTGTTTGACAGAGCGAGGACATCCTCGCTTCACTTTTGTGTACAAAACCAATGGGGAAGTCGCTAAAAAAAGAAAAACAATGGGAGAACAAAGAGAAGTCCTCAATTTATGGGATTCACAAAGGTGTGTGTGCGTGTGAACATGTCTACGCATTCAAAGCGAGGACTTTAGCAATAGGGATCCGGGAAAATGACATATCGGGGACAGTCCTCGGTTTGTTTCGTGTACAAAACCAATGGGAACGTCGCTAAAAAAAAATTAAGTCTAAACCATGGGATGTCCTCGGTTTACTCCATTTACAAACATAAGCGTGTGTATATGTGCTTCCTTTTCTTTATTTCTTTCTTTTGTTCATGGTACTCGGGAAAACTAAACAAAGGTCCAGCACGCCCTTGCAAAAGCAATGTTAATACAGCTACATAAAAAAGTTATTTTGGTGTTTTCAATATCATTGAAGCACTTTCGCCAAGCCTTTTTTAAAGTGAAATTTTTTAATAAATATAAAAAATTAAATAAAAAGTAGAAGAAGATACTTCTGAACATGACAGTACCTTTCAATGTAATTTGTAACTCTACCCTTGATGATTTAATGAAGTAAACTGATGCAGCCATAGGTTAATATCTTGATTTCAGCATCAGCTAATTTGCAATCCATCTGCAAACAGGATAGATTGACATAGAAGGTCTTTTATATGGTGTTTACTTCAGTCTTCTTGTTTTCACGAGATAACCCTTATGAAATTTCATCAGGATGAATACTTTGGAGACATACACAAAATTAATGTGTAAGAGCTACATGTACTTCTAGTTACGCCTTATGAGCTTAGGAAAGTTGCCTTTCATTTTTTTTTTCTCCGATATTGTTTGTTGCTATTTTAGTTATAGAAATTAATCAGTCACAATTTAGAAGATGAAGGACGCTGGGCAATTGGCTATTGTGCCAACCTCATTCTTGTCTCATAATGTTGAAATTGGATTTTTAACACTGCCCAAAGTAAAAGTGACACAAGAATTTGTCACAACGATACACAAATTATTATTTTTTTTTTAGATCATAATTTCTCTATCAAAAAGGTCATTTAAAAAAATATGTCAATAGATGTTAAATTTGCATCATGGATAAAGTATTTGTAGGTGCTGGGAACACCTCTTGTTGTTTTTTGTTTTGGGGTTTTTTTTTTTGGTTTTGGTTTCTTTTCTTTTTTTCTTTTTTTTTTGGGGGGGGGGTTTCGAAACCGGAAGTTGGGGTAAAAAAATATTCCTGGGCCTCTTTTTGAGGTCTGCACACAAAATAACTGGAATTTGGACATGGTCTCTGTGTATGAATAATGTTTGACCCCTAGGCCTTCCAATCATAAGAGTAATGGCGTCATCATCTTCAACAGCGCCATCTCATGACAAGTTTTAAAATGTACTATTTTTCTGAAAACCTGTTCCAAATTCAAAGTTTATTATTTCAAAAATTCATACCTTTAGAACCACAGCTGTTATGATTTGAATCATTTCATTATCTGTGAAAGTTTTATGCATGAATTTTTTTTAGTATATTTGTTGGTGACCTGTTTGACCTCGCTTCCTGTCCAAACTGGAAGTTCAAATAAAGTATATATATTATAAAGCTTTATTAAATGGTTTTTATGTTCAAATTGTTTATTAAATGGTTTTTATGTTCAAATTGTTTATTAAATGGTTTTTATGTTCAAATTGCATTTGATTTAACTTTTAATATTTACCCTCTATTCATACAATCCAAACACCCATCAGCGGTTGTAATTCTACAAGCACTTAGCCTACATTTCTAGTTTTATTGTGTTTTACACTACACCAATGTGTGTTAATCACTGTATATTCAATGCTTTTCAAATTTCTGTGGGGGAAAAAAGCCACAGGCATATTACTTGGGTGTGATTCAAACCCCCGACCTTTGCCATTTTAGAACAGATGTCATACCACTACACCACCGAGCTTGGAGTTTGAATCTTTTTCTATGAGAAGCTGGCCTCTAGCCACTGGGCAAGCTCGGTGGTCTAGTGGTAAGGCACCTGCGCTCGAATGGCAAAGGTCGTGGGTTCGAATCCAACTTAAGTAATATGCCTATGATTTTGTTTCCCCAAGGACCTCAGGAAAGTACCGGGACTGAATATACAGTGCCTCATAGACCCCGCTTACACTAGATCCAGAAAGGTGGATCAGACCCGGGTCTGATCCGGCAATGTGGATTAACGGCTAGTGTAAACGCAAAAAAGCAGGATCAGACCCGGTTCAAGATCCGGCAATTTTAATCCTCCTTTCGAGGAGGGTTGAATCCGGCAATTGGTGGATCAGATCCGGCAAAGTGGATTCCAAATACAAGTGTAAACGCAAAGGTGGATCAGACACCGCAATTCGATGTGGTCATTTCCGGTTTTGCTATGAATGGCGCGCTTTTTGCTTGTGCTTTGGTGGGACATCCATCGCTGTTTATATTTGTGTGTGTGTGCTGTGTGCACATGGACTGGGCATGTTTGAAACGTTTTATTGTTTTCAGCGTCGTTATACATACATCGTTACGTTCGGAGCTTGCCTTGCTGCTGTTAATTCCCATCTACATGTACAAAATATTTCTACCTGCATGGTCGTTGTTATCCGTATCATTTGCTGTACTGTATTTTCTGCATTCTACCTTCGCATTGATAATATTTCTAGAAGTGGCGCGCTGTAATCGTGACCGTTGATCTTTACCAGGTAACCCTTGAGCTCTTTGCGAGGAGTGGTGATGTCGTGACCAATATACATCCGGTTCAAAAGTGGGATCGGAGCCGGATCAAGCACTGGTGTAAACGCGACACAGGATCTTGATCTGCGGTCGTTAAAAAAATGCCGGATCTCAATCCACTTTTCTGGATCTAGTGTAAACGCGGTGATACAAATCGGTGTAAGGTAAAACACAAATAAAATTTATGTTTTTTCTTCTGACAGGTTTTGGTTGCCAAATCTCCTATCGCTCCATTTGTTAATCTTGTTTACACCATCCAAAACAAAGGAATCCAACTGGAGGGTAAGTGAAATAATCTTTATTTCCCAAAATTACTTTTTCTGTTCAGAAGGAGTGTGTTGTATGCAACAATCTTTGAACAAATAGGTTTTGCTTTTGTTTCTCACATGGTCACATGAATATGCAGTGTGAACAAATGCTTTCAGTGTGTGCCGGTGTGGTACATTTTTAGTTAGGGCTATGTAAATCACGATGCAGTAATATCGGCCACAAACTTAAAAGTTTGTACTTGGCAGATGCTGGTTATCACCTTACCAGCCAGAATGCCATGTGATGTATGTGTTTTATGACTCGTTCCTCCCAGAATTTGCTTTGGGAACAAAATATGGTAATTAGCAATATTTTCTGTTCAAATTGAGACTAGTGGGACCTGGGACCAATGTCACTGCTCTACCTCCAGAATTCTGCACTGATAGACCTTTCCATTGTTGATAAACAAACCGCGCTGGTTGGCATGGACCGCCGAATGTTAGTAAAACATTCAATCGTGTTAACAGATGTTTTAACCAAATTCAACATTTTCGGCAAGCTTCTAATTAAATAAAATACCTCCCATGATCGGTTGCTTTGTTTCCAATAAATTAAACACTATTTTTGAATATTTGTGTAACGTTGTTACAAACTGTAGCTATCTGATTTTGTTTTGCATTTGATGGCTTTCCATAGTTTTCCAACCTGGGTTGGCAAAAACTTGGGCTGTGACGTTGCAAAAGAAAGGTCTATAGACACCATTCCCTGGCAGGCTAAGCACCACATTTCCGCACTAGCTTTGTAAGCAAAGAATACTAAATATAGTAAAGTATAAAAAAAATATATCTTGCTAACCTGTGAATCACGCTTATGTTAACTTCACAGATTTTTCTGCTACTGTTCTATATTTTGTTTTTTCGCTGACGGTGAGCAGAGCCACGAAATTGGGACCATCCTTCAAACTGTCTTGACTTAGGATTAGAGGTACACAAGTACTTTTTCAAGTCACAGAAGGTCGTGGCAATAACATGGCTCCTAACAAAAATATTTGGCATTACTGTTACAGTTTTGTAACAATTACAGTTTTGTAACAATGACTTACCATGACTTATAAATGGCAGAAACCGATCAAATTTTCATGCTCATTCTTCTGCTCAACTTTCTGCTCATTTATTGTTATTACGCCCTTTCTCCCCCACCCAAGAAAACAAAAACAGTTTTAGAAAACATTATGCTATGATTTAATGGTTTAATTGCGTATTTGTTTTCAACAAAATGTGGAGAGGAAAAGTACTCAACAACAACAACGACAAAGCCCGTCAAAAGTACTTCTCAGAAAGAATGTTTGAACCGTCGTGAAAAGTGCACAATTCCTTGTGTCATAATATCCATACCTAATGCTGTTAATTCTCCTTTTACAAATAAATCTGTCAGGTGTGCTAGCTAAGCAGAATCAGCAATTAACCAAATATTGATTTGACTGAAACCTGTCCTGGTATTATTTTTGTTAGATGATTATTATTTTTATCTTTGCGATATTATTTTCTGCCTGAACACTTTTTACTCCTGTGTGCACATACCCTCTACCCAGCCTTGACTAACTTGAATAAATACATTGTTTATGTTTCATAAGATTTGGAATGGAACATCTGTTACATTACGTAGGTAATTATCACGCACAACAATTTTAAAATGCTTCAATTCTCCACATTTGGAAGAATAAGGTTCAACTTATGCACTTTTTTCTGTCATTCTTCCTTTTGACTAGAGTTGTACAACAAAATATTCATGTATGATACTGTATGCGCCATCAGCGCTTTTTTTGTATTTGTGCGCGTTATGTTCTCTATTATTATCATCATTAATAATTTGGGACAAAGAGAGCGTTTAAAAGTGCGTTGGTTTTGGGGGGTTTTGTTTCAACAACTTACACTTTGTTGCTGATAGGTAAAACATGTTTTCCGTTGACATAGTATGTTGACTTAGTATTGCAGAGAGTGGTGGACTGCAGTCCGGTTAAGAGTACTCGCTCATTGCTGTAACGCCATTATACATTTACTAATCACAGTCACGATATTCTTCCTACTTGATTTTGGATTTTATTTTGCCCTCGGAGAAATCAGGGAAATGGCCCGAAAACCTATCAAAACTTATACTATAATGTGTTGGTCAGCTTGTTTTCAGTAAAAATTGTCTGGGGTTTTTTAAGGGCCAAATACCATGCCTGTAATCAGTTCCAAACATTGTGATCAGAGGTAATGCTCTGATGACAAACAATATGTGACACTCCATGCAAAATCCATGTACAATTTACTTGCCAATAATGGGTTGATGTGTTCATCAAGTAGATGATGAGAAGATACCTAATTTGGGTCGTAAGGTCAGTTTTTCTCAACAAAGAATGTTTCACTGATGTTTCAGTTGTCTTTAAGACCCTCCAGCAAGGGACATGTTTGGTTGCAACGCCCCCGTGGTACATTGTCAGCACATGCTTCCAAGCATTTCCCAAAGGTTAAGAGGGTTTGTTTTGCATTTTTCAACGATTTTATTTATCTAAATGTTTTGTTTACATGTCCTGGGTTAATTTAAGCTAATTTGTTTGCTTAATTTAAAAATCACAGTTTCATCTACCACTGACAATTGACATACCAATTTTCATCACAAAGGACGCTGGCAGAGTTTTGTCCTGCCCCCCTTCTAACCAAATCACTGACTGTTGATTGACACCCCCTCTAGAGCGTGTGGCATGGGTCAGCTTCCGATATCATGGCTTATGAGCCCGCCATTGTGTATGATGTGGTTTAAGACAATGGAAATATTAAAAGATGTCTGCAGGTGCTGACAATCACAGCCCTCATTGCAGGGTTATCATGCCATTGCACTATTTTTGAAAAGTGCCTGAATTTGGCAAGGGGGGGGGGGGTTACGTATTGATACACTGAGTATCTTCTGCCTAATGAACAATCTTCCTTGTGATTTGTGGCGGGATTATTCCAAAAAGAGATTAGGAATTTGACAGTTGACAATTTATTCTGGTTCTGACTCAATTGCGGTTGACTGCCTTAAGTCACGAAAGTCATCACTGGGTATTAGAAAGCACCCCCTCTTGTGTTTAGTGGTAATGAAATCACAAGTCAAAGAATCATTGCAGGTCCTCCAAACACTGCCCTCTTGTGAGCTGTATTTTACTAAGAGGATTTGTGTTTAGGAGTTCTCAAAATCTCTTTGCCCTGCAAATAACTCGGATTAGAGGATGGAAAGATTAAAGATTTTGAAAAGGTATACTTATCATTAGGTCTAATCTGCAGTGTTTTGTTTTTAAAGTATTGTTTGGGATAATTCTATCCTTCATAGGTCTTAGTTATTGTTCATTAGGAAGGTCATGCAGAAGTGTTTACTGTTGATGTGTCCAGCACCAGAGACTAACAAAGTAATTCATTATCAATTGACCCAGTTCACCTGACAGCATCACCACAATAAAAAGTCTTGGTTGTGCCATTTGAGGAATCCGATTCCCTGTCTGTTAACTGTGCAGTGTGAGTGTTAGGTGATGGGGAGAGTGGTGAGACCTGCACCAAATTTTACGTGCAGCTTGACACCCAAAATGGCAGACCGTGGGCAGAGTGTAGCCTCGTGTGACCAGTAGAGCAAGGGTCTATACTTTGACTTAATCATTTGTTGAAATGTTAGAATATTTCAGAAACACTAACAGAGTTAGTGGTGAATGGCACATGAGCCTGATTCATATAAAAAGCTTGTTGCACCGAGTTTCATAGAGCCGTTTTGAATAGTCATTATAATGCGCAGTTCTTATATAGTGCTTTATCACACGCAGGGGCATCTCAAAGCACTCACTATTTTTTCTGCAAGGTATGTGGAGCTATGTTCGAAATATAAGACCCATTAATTTACATAGCACCATTACAGAGTGCTGTGGCACAATCTGCAGCCAACCAAACACCGGGGCAAATGTGTAATGGGTTCTTTTACTTGCATTACAAAACACACTGGACCTAAGGCTTTACATCCCATCCAAGGCAATAATGGTTAAGTGTCTTGCTCAAGGACACAAGTGTCTTGCTCAAGGACACAAGTGTCTTGCTCAAGGACACAAGTGTCAAGACTGGAACTCGAACCCACACTCTGCTGATCAGACACCAGAGCTTGAGTCCAGTGCACTTGACCGCTCATCCATCTAAAAACAAACATGGGTTCAGTCACAAAAAGTACGCATTACATGATATTTTTACTGGTAACCTGCTTTCGCTATCATCTGTATGCTCTTAACAAGAAGCTTGACTTTCTAAATAGTTCTCCATGCTTGTAAATGTTGTTGGTATATTGTCAGCATTTGTAAATAAAATTTACTGAAATGTGTTTTCTGCTGAACCTGCTTCTGTATACATGCCCCAGCCTAAAGAGCAATTTATTTGGAGAGAAAGTTACATCATTAACCTCTGTTCAGTAGAAACAGCTAATTAATTTCCATTCCGCTATTGACCAAAAGGGTTCAATGAACCAAAATGCAATCTCACAATGGTGCTGGTAAATTTATTCAGGAGTCAAAGAAAGTTCCCAATTATTTCAATGCCCTTTGTGTTATAATCACATCTTCCCATTCCTTGTATCTCAAGAAGCCCTTTATCCTATTTTGGCCATCCCAACATCTCCTTAGTTTCTTTAGACACCCTTTGTTGGTTGAAGTGTTTTTAACAGGTCCTGAGAGCTGAGCGTCTCTCTCAGTTATAACCAAGCTTGTTTTATCAAATCTACCAGTCACCTCAGAAAGAAAAAAAAAACACACACACACACACACAATCTTTTCCAGACACTTTTCAAAAGAGCTTTTATTCCTCTTCTCATAAAACCCATTTTGTTGTCCACCGCTGATTTGGAGGAGGGAATTTCTGGCCCAAGGACCTGCAAATGATCCCCCTGCTTTGTGTGGCAAGTGTGCAGCGTGTAAAGCCTGTAGTGATTATCTGAACCATCTACCCAGTGCCACGAGGATTTAAAACCGATGCCCTCGTGTTGATCATAGCATTAACCAAAGAACTATTTTGCCGTGCCGATCAGGAATGCCAACAACTTTGCTCCACAGGAGGATTTGCAAATGATTGAATTTTTCCAGAAATTATTCTGACCACCAAAGGGTTTTTAGCTTGCTGGGGATCAGCAGATCCATGGGCAGAAATTGCTTTACTGACACAGTTTCAAGTGCATTTTTGTACCATTTTCGGAGGTCTGTGGGCTCCTTTCTGAAAATTTTTATTTGTAGAGCAGATTGGAAGATTTCTTTAATCTGTTTGCTGATCAATCTGTGAAATGTCCAGTCTTTTTTTCCCCCGAACAATCCAGGGAGAGTCGTTAATAATTTTTGAGATTAGACGTTGGATGTAACTATTGTTCACCTCAAAAACAGATGACCTTTAGGGTATTGAGGGGACAGACTACCTTGTTGGCAGAAATTTAATGCAGCACAGGATCTACAAATTAAAGTGTATAAATCAAAGTGAAAGCACTCTTTGCTACTCAGTCATGCATTCTCACATATGTAATTTTGCCAGTTTTTGGCCTTGCACTTCACCCAAATGGTGGAAAAGCAATTTTTGTCTCTACTCACTGCTCTATTAGTCCTGTGTGGGAAAGACCCCACAGGCAGCGGCAAGCTAAAGATTGATGTTGGTATCTCTGTTTCAATAACAACATCATGCCATGCCCCTTTTTAATTTTTTTAAAATTTATTGTACAATAAAATCTTGAGATGTTTGTCTTGATGAGCAGGATATTTTTTTTACTGTGAATTAACCAGAGCCAACAACTGTTTATCCTACCAACTGGGGATGGAGTGATACGACAGTTCCTTATCACTTTATTCTACTCCCCCCCCCCCTTACCACCTTAGGTCCCTAACTGTCATGGCTACCTATATGCCTCATCAATAATCCCTACCTGCTCTCAGAATTACCGTCAATAAACAAAACAGAACGATTGAGCAGTAAAGCCGCATCAAGCTTTTTTTTTCTTCTTTAGCCTCTTGGAAAAAGAAAATGGGAATTAAACTAACCCAGCAAGCATCAGCCAATTACTAAGCCTGCCCAGGGAGCCTATTTTCCACTCTGTGGATCCTGACACACTGTTGACGTCATTGCAGCAGCTATCCAGGGCTCGCCATCACTTTCAGACAGCGCTGTTGCAGATATATAAGGTTCACATGTATTGCGAATCTGCGTATCCAGCGCAGTAATAGACTAATATTATCAACGATGCATGAATCGGCGATGCTCTGGATTTTCTTCATAAGCTTCGTTAGACTTGTACTGAACAGGGGCACTGTACTTTGTCACTTGAGTCACTGAAGGCTACTGCCTGCATAAAGATGCACTCTTAATGAAAATGAATGACTTGTTGCCCCCCTTCCCAAGTCTTTATTCATGACGTTTTTTATGACAAAACCTTTTCAATGTTTTGTTTCCTTTGAGTTTAAATGCACGGCTTGTACGTTTTGAATTGTTCAAGATTATTTGCAGTATTTAGTTTCAATCTAAGATCTCAATCAATCAATCAATCCTAACTGATTTTTAAGTTCATACCAGTACCAATCCTCCACAAAAATGTATCTGTCTGAAATACTGTCGTAGTTAAGAAAATAATATGCCACCCCCAAAAATAATAAGACAAAAACAACAACCATGTTGCTTACTTTGATTGACAAACATACCTTTTTTTTTCCCTCTCTCTCTAAATTTGATACAATTTTGGAATGTACATTGTGTGTTTATTGAAAACTATAGGATGGGATTGATTTATTTCCAAAAAAATAACAAACCGATGCAATTACAACACCAGTTAAATTGTTTGTGATCACTACTAATTACAGGATCGGGACTGCTTTCTCGTCACTGGGGCACACTTGGTGGTCTAGTGGTTCGAATCCCACCTGAGTAGATAGCCTGTGAAATATTATTCCGTGGGAGTTGGGAAGCACCAATTATACAGTGCTTATTATCTGAGTTGGGTAATAACCAAAATAATAATAATAATTATTATAATATCTTTCTGGTAATGAAACCAAGGGAAAGATACTTTAAAGTGACTAGCACTGTAACCCCTTGGCCTGAAGATACCAGTGTTGTGGATAAGAGCACCGGACTCAAGCTCTGGTGTTTCTGATCAGCAGAGTGTGCGTTTGAGTCCCGGTCGTGACACTTGTGTTCTTAAGCAAGACACTTAACCACTATTGCCGCATTCTTTTGGATGGGACGTAAAACCCTAGGTCCCGTGTGTTGCTTAGTGCATGTAAAAGAGCCCAGTGCACTTATCATAAGGAGAAGGGGTTCGCCCCAGTGTTCTTGGTTTGATTGGCAGCATATTGCGCCACAGCACCTTGTAAACCTTTTTATGGTGCTATGTAAAGGAAAAAAGGTCTCATACTTCAAAAACATAGCTCCATATACCTTGCAGGAAAAATAGTGAGCACTTTGAGATGCCCACCGGGTGTGATAAAGCGCTATAATAATGTTGGAGCACCATGAGCGTCACTGAGTGACAGATTTGAGCGCTATATAAGAAGTCACTATTACTGTGATTATTACTCGAGAGAAATGATTAGGAAACATCAGTTTTAGGCATGGGAGGAGAACCCCAAAAAGAGAGAACCCTAGCAATCGGGTAAGGACCTGTGACCCCAATCCACTTGCAAGGCTCTGACCAGGAATTCAAACCAGGGTTCACAGAGGTGAAACGCAGGGGGAACCACTGAATTGGGGAACCACTGAATTGGGGAACCACTGGGTGGTATGGCAGTATGGCAGCGATGACTTTCAAAGTATTTTCAATCAAACCCTTACCAAAACTTGCCAGTAGACCTTGTTTTGTGAATAATTTTACAAATTTGTGCCAAATTAATTAATCCCACACAGAACTTTATACTTTTCATCATTCAAAACCTACATTAGACTGTTCCCCTCTCGTTTGCCCCAAGGATAAAGACAGGCACTGGTTTTACAGACCCAATGATTTCATTGGATACAATGATTTCATTGGACAAACGTGCAGTGACGTAAGCTTTCTGTATCTGTGTTATGATTGGTCTGCTCCGAAGTGACGTTTTTGTCAGCTATACAATCAGCAGGAACTTTTTGACTGTCTGCTGCTGTGCGTGTGTACATAATGTATGTTGTTGTGTTCGCAACTTAATGTGTGTACACGTGGGTAGGTATACACATTCAAACCGGGGACCTATAACAAAAGGGACAATAGGTCCACGGTTGCTATCACAAAGGGTTGAATAAAGGAGGGTCCACAATTGCCGGTGTTTACACACGTGTGTGAATGGATGCGAGGTCAAAGGTACATTTGGCGGGATCTCGCCAGGTGCTCAAGGCAGGTATCTGGCCTTATTCTCAAGACTCGAAGTGTGACGTCAGATGTTCGGGCTAAACCTACATCAGATGCTTACACAACGTTCTCAGTTGTTCGTTGTCCTAAGTTCCTCACAAGTCTCAGGGCTGATATTAGGGAAAATTCTCTCTTTTTTTTCTTTTTTTTTGGGGGGGGGGGTTTCCAGATCTTTTCATCAACAATTGAGAGAGTAACTCAGTCAAGTGACCAAAGATCTCTCCCTGGTTTGCGGGTCATTATAGGGTATTGCTTTCACTTTTTGTAAGATTTTGGGGGTTTTGACAAATTTGATTTAATTTGTCATTTATAGAACTTGTGCATTTTATTCTTAATTTTTTTGCATTAGTATTATTTTGTTATTAGGTGGATTTTAATTAGGTTTTTATTGTTGACAGGGGTCTGGATGAACACATCTTAAAAGTTTTATACTTTTGTATTTCCAAGAGTTTCTGAGGATTGTAATAAGTTTTTTCTTTTTTTCTTTTTTCTCAATAATTTTAACTGTCAAAGGAATTCTATTTTGAGCGTAAGTTGTATCATTGTGAATCAAAGAGTTGCAGTCCATGGACTCTTTGTTTGGTGAATAAACCAAAAAGGAAATGATTGTCTAAAGCTTTAGAATAAATATCAAGTAACAAACCACGGAGCTCATTTCAAATCCTGCTCGAGTAAATTTGTCTTTGTTTAACCCCAAATTAATTTAGAATAAAATAAATATGTTGGTAGCAGTCTTTGGTTATTCATAGATGTACCATCTCTCACCACAGAGGGCGCTATTGCTTATTGTTGTGCAGAGCTGTTCAATGTACGGCTCTGTTGTTGTGGGGTGCACCACACTAATTAAGTAAATAAGCTTCCCATAACAACCAATGCTAAATGCCAAATATTCAGAAATACTCAACAATTATTTAACCCTTTCAGGATCTTGAAAACAAATCAAATATCATTTCTGACAACTACAAACTGCACATTTCTTTTCAATTTTTAGTCGGTTAGCCATTCAACTTTTGGGCTACAGACCCATCCAAAATGAAAAAAGAACCTGAATGAGTAAATTGGCCAGACTCCATCTTGGAAAAATTACCCTACACTTTTTTTGCAGAATGTGACCATTTTTGGATGGCTAGTGAACCCAAACACTCCAGGCTTATAGTCAACAACCCCAGGGGCACAATATTTGACAATTTTTCACAATCTATAAAAGCTCTTACCCTCCTTATATCTTTGATTTACGAAAAGGTTGTGGGTTTTTTTTTTTTGTTTTTTTTTTTTGGGGGGGGGGTTATTCATGAGGCTGGGTGCATGATTTTCTCTCTATTTAGTGTGGTGCCCATGTACATGGACCTTATTGGGGCCGAAGACAATAGGATCAAATTATCTCAACAGGGGAATTCTAAAGAGAGGGGTTGTTTTGCAAGGACAATTTGTGGACAAAGTTTCTTGGAGGATGTGTGGCGCAAGAAATGGGGGGGGGGAAATCTCCACAGGGGTGCATATTTGATAATATATTTGTATTTTTATAGCATCTCTGAAATCAATGTACATTTTGTCAGAAATGCCAATTGTTTTTTTAACATCATTTGGTTTGAAATATTTATTTTAAATTTCCCCCTTTTGAGTGGCTATTGAATTGTTGCAGTTTAAAATGTCACTATTATTTTTTTTTTTATATTCCACTGTATCAAAATACTCAGGCCAGAAGAGATTAATGATATTGAGTGTTTGGGGATGAAACTGTATTTTAAGAATTTTGTGAATTTTAAGAAATAGTCATCAGCCAAAAAAGTCATCAAGAAGTATCAGTCTTTCACTTCCCTTAAAATTTGCCTGAGCTGCTACTGGCTGATATTGCCTTATTCATCGGATAAATGCCTGGCTCAACAAAGGTCACCTTTATCATTTATTTTGTATCAGCTTTTACAACAAATACACAGATTCATGGAATTTATCTAGAAGAGTTCAGATTGTTCCCAAAATGTCGAGACTGCAATATAGTGGTAGCGCCCTCTCTTGGTGGTGTTAGGGTAGTATTGAACTTGTTTGATGCAATGTCTTTTTTGAAGAACTTGCGTATGGGATTTGCTTTGCTTTGATTTATACTTATAGTACTATTAAAAAAGAAATGTACATCAGCAATTTTAGGGTTTTGGGGGGTTTTTTTGGAGGGGGGTGAAAGTTTTACTGTAAGAGTTTGCAGTTTTGAAACAGGAATTTGTGATTGCACATTTTATTATATTTTGTTTTCCCAGGATGATTGGTTCTTGTTGCTCTGTGCTTGTACTCACTTACTTTACAAAGACCAAAGCCTTCATTAAAGGGTGTGCACATTATTGTTAAGATTGAAAATACAAGAGTTCACAGATTTACACATAAGTAATATCATTTTATAGAATGTCATGAAAATTCCCTTGAGATTGTTTTGCTTGAAAAGCTTTGGTTTTTTGAGAAGTGAGTCAAACAATTAGTTCTGATCTCGTGAGTCCAAATCTGTTGAAAACCATGAAAACATTCAAGGGGGGGTTCACTATTTTTCGTGTGAATTTTCACAGGTTTGTTTCATGTATATCTTGGGTCACACAAGCGGCATTGATAGTTACCAATGTGTTCCATGTAGTGTGGGGGGAGGGGCAGAACTGATAAGGCTTTGAAGGGGGAGGATAGATGTTTGTTCTTCTGTCTGGCTGAAATGTATTTAAAAAACTACTAATTTCATGAAAAGTGTTTTCATAAATTGTCTGTGCTAGTAAACCACAAATCCTTCATTCATTCTTTTTCCACAGGTAATGGGTGTCTACTTTTTGTCACGTTTCGATAAGGTTGGTAGCAGTATTAGGTATCAGGTGAAATTTTAACAACCACCAAGTATGGAAAGTATGTCATTATCAAGAAGTGAACAGCCTGGGAAATTCCAATGTAAATAAGTATTGCAAAATAATGTGGAACTTAGTTTAGAAATATATTTTTTTTTTTAAATTAAATTCTAATGCTCTTCAAATTCAACCAAGGAATAATAATAATGATAATACAGCATTTGTAAGGCCCACTTTCCTGTAAAAAAAAATAAAGGCGCCAGTTTTGAAGGAATTAAGATAAAGTATTTTCATATTGTTAGGAAAGCAAGCATGAACAAGTGTGTTTTGAGTTTTGGCTGGAATAGAGTGATGTTGTGCATTTGACTGAGGTTTTCAGGGAGTGAATTCCAAAGTCTTGGTGCTATGGTGGAAAAGTCGCTGTCCCCATAGCTGGCCAAATGAGTTCGGGGAACATAAAGCGTAATGCTGATAGATCTCAGGCGTGGTCTTGTCATAGGGGGGCGTCATATGTAGGGTGTAGATGAACCATGTAGTGCCTTGAATGTGAGTAGGATTTTTTTAAATTGAATTCGCTGATTGACAGGTAGCCAGTGTAGTTTATAAAGCATGGGGGTGATGTGGTCATGCATTTTATTGCCAGTTAGGAGACATGCGCTGTATAAATCGTTTTGACGTACTGAAGACGATTCAGCATGCTCTAAGGAGGACCTGCAATGGTGGTATTGTCATCCTAGTTGTTAATGTATTGGGCATAAATTGGGATTTAAATGCAGACCTTCTTAGAATTGCTTGATCATTTAATTTAAAACATTATCAATGAAAAAATTTCACTCAGGATAAAACTTAAAAATTATTGCTGGGTTAAAATCAATTCCCAAATGAAGCAGCTATCATTGTCAATTTCATGGTAAAAATCACTGTAACGATATCTTTGTAATTTTTATAGTCATTATTGAAAATCCATATGACACAATCATTATGCAATATCCACAGTCTTCCTGAAAAAGTAATTTCAAAATTTTTTTTTTTTTAAATCTTCACAACATGCAATCTGGTTTGGGTTTTTCCACTTGACAATTGTTTGTTTATTGTCTTTCTGTTTTCCTGAAAGTAGTTTTTACACACCATTTCCATGACACAGTTTCTAACCACCATCCATCCAGGGTTTTCCGCAATAACACACAGGCCCTTTGGCCTTGCATCCTTGACGTATGAAAAGTGCAAAGCAACACTACATTTAGGATGTTGATGAAAGTGGCCTTTATGGTTTTATTTTGTTATTTTGCCATGAAATTTTTGTTTTTCCTTTTTTTTTTTTTTTTTTTAGTTGTAAGCATCAGATTTTCTAACAACGGCACATTCTGTGAAGCAATTGTCCTTACGCAGCCATTGTGATTTGTCTAAAGAGTAGAGTAGCTTTTTACTGCAACAAGTTTAGTTCTTCTTTTCATATTGCCACTGAGGAAAAAAATATCTGCAGTTATGGTTCATTGTTCCGAGCTGTTATCGCAAAAACGGATAACCAGAAAAAAAAATGAAAAGAAACGAAACAGACTAATAAAAGCTGCTATTATAAAGTATTTTTATTTTTATACAATTTTAGACAAGAGTTTTTGTTTCACATGTGATCAGAAGTCCATTACACACATGCATTAATGCTTTAAATTTCCCACACCAAAATGAATACGTCTAAATTTGTTGTTGGAACGGAAATAAACGAGAGTTGCTTCAACTTCAAAACATCAAAACTTCAAAACATAACGGATTCGAAGCATACTTAGTTTTATATTCTTTGTTCTATTGTCAGTTGCCATTATAAGATTAGTTACTAATTATTGCCAAATGTATGATCATGTGTTTATCTAGTTTGCTGTTTTGTTGTGTAGATTATTCTTTGAGAACTTGCCTCGCTTATTGTTCTGCTGCCGAGTGTATTTTAGTCTTGCTGATGTACTCTTCTTCATGGAATCCTGCCAAGTCAACGGAAAAAAAAGTGCTCAGTAACTCTTTTCCCGCCAAAACGTTGACTGCTGGCCATCTGGATGAGTGCGTAAGCTTCCTCTCCAGGGAAATGACTTCCTTTTGGCCTGTCCTGTGCCCTAGCCTTATCAGGAAGCACAGGATGTGCCTAGCTGCCACAATCTGGCAGACCTGGATTTCTCTCTCAGATCAGCACTTGGCTCTCATTTTTTGCACAGTTCCTATAGTCTATCTACGGTCAGTACTGAGTCAGAGTGGAGAGTCCTGCAGCCAGTGTTAATTGGCCACTGACATTTGATTTTAATGGATGGGTAATTATATGAGACTATATGCTATGTCTTGGACCTCCAAGCTGTGATTTGATCTCTGATCTTGACTTATAGAGCATAGTTGGATTGAACCTCTGGTTTGACTTGTTAGTGAATAGAGGGAAGCAAGTGGTGCGGGTAAGGGTTCATTGTCGACTGATTTTCGGGGATGCGAGAGGAGCTGAGCAGCTATTTTGGACAGGGATTGGGTGATCCACTGATGATCAAGCTCGCCATCATATGTGTTGAATTGCAAATTTGCCTGAGGGATTCCGTCTCCTACACACCCACCCACCCCTCTCTCTCCCTCTTTTTCACTTTGCCCCTCCCAAGATATGTCACTGATTGTCTAATTAAAAGATACAAAGAGCTTCCTTTTTATGGGAGCCACACTCTGTTTTGGTGTTTGATCTTGATTTCTGCTCTGAAATTAGCAAAAACATGATAACTTACTCTACCTCCATGTCTTCTTTCAACCTGGGCCCAATTTCATAGAGCTGCTTATTACAAAGAGTAGCTAAGCTTACCAGCCAAAATGCCAAATCCCACGTACCATTTGTGACTGGTTTCCTGCTTATTTTTGCTAAGCATTTGAAAAGGACAAATCTCTGCTTAAGCAGCTCTATGAAGGGCAATTTACTATGAAGGGCACTCTACTTGATAGGCACGGGAAGCGAAGAATTATGTAGCAGCTCATGAAATTGGGCCCGGTTTTGTTAAATCAATGTGCCTCTGTGATGTTGGGGACACATTAATAAAAGCTTTAGGAATCTTATTTTGTAGCTGTGTTTTTTATAGACCCCTTACCGTAGTCCATCATCACTGAGGTTAAACAATGGAAGCATGCACACGTGTACAGGCTGCACACAACTCTCAGCCAATGATAGGTCTTCATTTACCTCAGTGGGGGCGCTGTTTTTGCCTTATGACATCATGACATTCTAGAGGTCTGTCTAGTGTCTACAGCTTAATAATATAACTGAATAAAGAGTACTACATACACTGATTTGGATTGGCTCCTTCATATAAGGACAGGGATGGATCCTCAAGATAACGTGCAGGTTTAAGACAATAATATACTTTCCTCTTTGTTCATTTGTGTAATTTAGGACTTTTGGTGAGTTCTTGTCATAGTTATTAGGCTTGGTTGTAACTGTTCAGTTATACCTGGTTATAACTAAGACACTCTAAGAATCTTCCAGGTCAGAGTTGACCCAGATTCCGTTTCTCAGGGGGCCAGCCAGACTCATTGCTGGGACGGTATCACCAGGGCCCATTTTCATAGAGCTGCTTAAGCAGAAAATAATGCTTAACAATTTCCTGCTAAGCAGAAATGAGCAGGATACCAGTCACAAATTGTACACGTGACATGGTAGTTTGGCTGGTAACCTTATTCTGATAAGCAAAATTTTATTGTGCTTAGCAAATGTTTAGCTCTATGAAATTGGGCCCTGGAATCTGTGACAAAGTGATCCCAAAACTGTGTCAACTTTACGCAGAATCCGAGTCAGAAGCCCCGTTGTTGATCAATTGTTAGGGTCAGCCTGACCCAGGATGGGGGTCTTTCTCACTGGTACCAGGAATTGGAGTCAATTCTGACCCAGGTGTGTTGTAACAATGCGGAAACAAATACCAATTATACCTCTCACCCTGAAGTTGATTGGACATATTTTTGCCTCTCAAAGACATGTTTTTGCGAAGTATGTATTAAAAAAATTCTTTATTGGTTTGGTTTTTTTAATACAAATTTTAACTGAAAAAAACAACAAATCAATCAATCAAATCAATGCACTTTAAAACTACTGTAAATCTTGTTCAATTCCGAAGGCTCATGTTTTGATGACCTTTGACCTAATCATAATTGGTGTAGGGCCAAATAAAACCAAACACTTGTGGCTTCAAATAATTTAATAACATTTTGTTTAAAGGCTAGATGGGTTTATTAATTTGTGTGTGTGTGTTTTGGTTTTTGTTTTCGTTTTTTTTCTTTTTTTTTTTTTTCTTCTTCATGTTATTTGCAGCAAAATACACCCTGGAACCTGTTTTGTTTGAGGGGGGAGGGGAAGGTCACAAAACAGCTGCAGCAGCAAGTAATGATTTTGACATTAAAAAAGCATGTAAAAAGCAATTGATTTAATTCCCTGTAAACCTCAGCCCTATTTGGCAGTCTATAATCATGAAATAATCCAATTACTGAGCTCATAATGTGTAATTTAAAACTGGAGAGGGGGGCCCTGAGTGATTTATGAAGCATGTGGTTTTCTTCAAGTAGAAAACCACTGTTCAGTAGGATGTGTCAATCAAAACATGGCAGTTGTTCTAGGAAATGTATTCTCAGCTGGAGTACAAGAATGTAGTATTTCCTTCAAAGGATTTAACATGTCACAGTTATGACAATCTTTTCCTTTCCCTAATTTAATTACATAAAGATGTATCGCCTAATTTCTTGAGAGTGTTTGAAAGCGCTTTGTTTTTTTGTGGTGGAGAAAGTTACAAACATTTATTTCAGATATGGAAGGAAATGTTCCGTCTATGATTAGTTATAGAACAGGCAAATGAGAGATCTTGACTCAATACAATCTCAACTGACCTATCCATATAATTCTCCTCGTACTAGTTTTTGTATGTGGCTTTAAGCATATTGCACTACAGTGGTGGCCACTTGCGTTAATGTAAAATAACTGCGGCCATTTGTTGAATACTTCAATTTCAGTTACACTCAAGGGGAAAAATGAAAAAATAACAATTAATTTGTAGTTGCCGTCCTGAAGAAGAAAAAAAAAGAACCTGGGGAAAAGTAATCGAAATTTCTAGTTTTTCAAGTTAAAGTGAAACATAATGTAGGCGGAAAATTACAAAAATACAATCGGCCTATAAAATCATAGCGGAAGAAACAATTTTTATTTGTGGTTTTCAGAATTCAACCAAAATGTTCAGGTTTAATACTAGGTTTCAGTTTAAATACTGCCCTGGCAATAAGTATTCTGTATTGTTTGTAAATACCCAGTTTGTTGAGGTTTCGCAACCAAAGATAATAGAGCCCAATTGGGGAAGTGAAACTCTGTCTATTTGTTGTATTTCCATAAAGTTCGTTAACAATTAAGTTCAATGAAATGAAAATTAATTGTTAGTTTCTGGTCAAAACATCTCTGAAAATTAATGCGGGAAGTTTGTAAATTCAATGTTTTCACCCTTGTCATAATGTGATATACTTCTACTTTACATATGATTCTATGATTTCCTTACACTAATTGACGGTGATGAAAATACGATTTGTCTCCAACGACCAGCTATACAACAGTCCAGAGAGGTGTTCCAGTCTGGCAAACATTTGTGTGACTGTTTAAAAATCTGCAACCAATTTTGACTGTAATACAATACCCTGTATTCAAAAGTTATACATGTTTGCAGTTGCATCAACTTGTTGGACTAATCATTTAGCAGTATCTATTTCCCGGGAATGATTACTCCATGTGTTGGTCAATGTTTTGTCGTCTGCTCTTAATAAAAAGGAAATTGTTTCATTAGCACTTGTGATCAACACATTTGTAAACAAGTGCAATTTAATATAATGAACACATTAATCATAGCAAACGATCTGATTTGAAACTTGTTGTTGGAGGGAGGTTTAAGTCAGATTGGTCTTATTTTCATGGATCTGTCACTGCTGTTGGCCAACATGCACTTAGACCTACTCTAGAATGTGCTCTGAAATTCACAAACATTGCAAACAGCTTTTGTGTCCAACACATTCCAGTTTTTTACAAAAATGTTTGCATTGTTCACCAGAGTGGAACGCACCTCAGGCATATGGATAGAAGCAAATATGCACGCGCTCAGATAGAACTGCTACAGATAAAGGCTTTTGCTGGAAAAATACAGTTATTGATGCAGCCATTTTAGGACTCTATCTCCTTTTTCACACTTCCTACCTTTGATCCGTGTAATTGGCGACCTGTGTAAAAGTCTCTGCATGGATTAAAACTAATCCGGAGATTCCTTTTACACTACAATATCTAACCCAGAGAAAAGTTAACCCAGTTCCATACTAAACACCGAGATTGGTGGGTTAACCCAGTTCCATACTAAACACCGAGATTGGTGGGTTAACCCAGTTCCATACTAAACACCGAGATTGGTGGGTTAACCCAGTTCCATACTAAACACCGAGATTGGTGGGTTAACCCAGTTCCATACTAAACACCGAGATTGGTGGGTTAACCCAGTTCCATACTAAACACCGAGATTGGTGGGTTAACCCAGTTCCATACTAAACACCGAGATTGGTGGGTTAACCCAGTTCCATACTAAACACCGAGATTGGTGGGTTAACCCAGTTCCATACTAAACACCGAGATTGGTGGGTTAACCCAGTTCCATACTAAACACCGAGATTGGTGGGTTAACCCAGTTCCATACTAAACACCGAGATTGGTGGGTTAACCCTATAGTCCTGGGCAGGGTTAAATTTTACCCGGATTAAGCCAGTTTTGGGTTCGTTAATGCGGAGAATTTGAAGCCCTGAAAAGTGTAGTGTGAATGCTCCACTTGATCTGAAGTATCTTCAGGGTTAAATTTTTCTTAACACGGAGATTCTTCACATTAGTAGTGTAGGGCTTTTCATGTTTTTGTATGCAATTTTGTAAAAAATATAAAGACTAATGGATGTTTTCCCTGCGGGCCAAAAGTCCATGAAGGTGCCGACAAGAAACTACCGAAGAAAAGACTTTCATTGGCCTTAGCCTATCTGTAGGAACAGTGATAAGCCTTAATGTCAAGGTTCAAGCATAGTTCAACCATTTCACCTTAATCAAGTTATTTATGTCATCACTCAGATAACAAGAAAAAGGGAATGTGAACCTAGATAGTTCAATTACATATAGATGTTACAATCAGGAACCAACACCAAGTAGGTATTATTAATATAGGCTACAGGAACAATATGGAATCCGGATGGAATACAAGGGTGCAAATTCATGAAGGAGTTAAAGGGAAAGTTCAAGGTTGAGAGTAAATGAATTCTAGCTTCAACAGATAGATAGATAGATTGGCATTACTGTCCCACCAAGGGAAATACATGACAGTAAATAGAGAAAGGACAAGCATAAAATACACAAAAACCTTCTATGCAAGAATATTGTTACAAGTTTATAAATTTTGCATCAGTTAATTAACAACAACAAAAGTGTATGCTTTGTGAGTGATTGTGAAAGTTCATAGTGGGTATGTTTGAGTGTGATTTATGTGGTCTTCCTTGGAAATTCATTTAGTGTGAAACTTCGGAAGGGGCCCCTTCCACTTTTCAAGGATACAAATTACAAGCAGAAATTTTGGCTTAATATCTTAAACATATAGCTTTGACCATTCAATCAGATTGAGTTCTCGCTCAAAAGAACTGCAAGAGATGTACATTGTATATGGTGAAAAAAATATACATTTTGTAGTCCCCATCACCCCACCCCCCCCCCCCTCTTTGGAGGTCATGAGAATTGGGGTAGGTGTCCCATTCATCAACATGGTTGTTGTGATTAAACAAGTTCCTGTGGTTTAAGCTCTGGGACAGCTTGCAGCGTCTGGTAACAATCTCCTGGATGGAAACCTGATGTAAAATAGAGAGTCATTACATCAGATGTTTAAAGCTCTGACACATTGTTGGTTATTGAAAGAGTTCATTCATTATTTCACTCCAGCTTGTCAAGAAACACACCATAATTACAACCTTGCTCTATGATTCAACAGCTGAGAAAACACCAAATATGAAACCTTATCTTGACAAGTTATAAAAAGTAGTTTTGTTGTTGAATTGATTAAATTTTAGCTTTTTTGATTTTTTTTTAATATATATAATATATAGCACTTTATCTACGGGTGTCTCAAAGTGCTTTCTATTATTATCTAAAGACAGGTTTTTGGAGTTTTTTAAATATGACACCCATTTATGTAGCACTTTGTAAGGGTTCACAAGGTGATGGTGTTGCGTTCAGCAGCCACTGTCACACTGCAAAAACTGGGGTGTTAAAATTTACACCATGGGTGTAAATTTACACCATGGGTGTTGTCACATATAGGCCATGTTCAGACAGCGTACTAAAGTTAGACCTGAACCGGTTTAACTTTATGAGCAGCAGGGGGTGGTCATAAAAATAAAACTACCTTGCGTTCAGACAGCTCGAAGTTAAACCCGATACGGATTATCTTCGGTTTTAAGAGGTCAAACAGCACCGTGACCCAACACAACATCATCCGGTTTATTCACAAAAGCACGAGCACGGCCCTGTTGAGGCGTACGTAGGCATATTTACTAAGCAACCTTACACAGGTCAGCGGTCATCTGTTGCGAGTTAAAACGCATGTGGTCATTTTTATTCTGTCCGCACACCTTGCTAAAAGATAAACCCAAAGTGGTTTAGCGTTAAACCGCCCTCGCCGACCGATTTAACTCATTCGAGTTCAACCCGATTCGGTTAAGTTTTAAGAGCGTTCAGACACATAAAGTTAAACCCGAATGAGTTAAAACTGCCTTAAAACCGACTTTAGTACTGTGTTTGAATGACCTCATATACTGAAGAGAAAATCTAAATTAACAACTTAGGGTGTTAAAATTACACCAATGCAATTGTTTTTGCAGAAATTAGTGTTATTTTAACACCTTATGGTAAAGGCCTAATTTTTTTTTTTTTTTTTTTTAAATCTATATGTGACAACACCCATGGTGGCAAATTTAACACCCCAGTTTTTGCAGTGCGGCAGAAACACTGAGGCAAACCCCATGTAGGGAATCATCAGACACCAGTCTCAAACATGGTTCATACTTTGTAATATAAAGCACCAGTCATAGACAATTAATGAAAGGTGAGTGCAGTCCACCTGGCTCCTTCCTTATTAAGTAAACAATGGTTGAGTTTTGAAATGGTTGAAAAAGATATTGGGTCTGGTTTCTTTTGTTTTATTGGCCATAAAAAAAAGGTAACTGTAAAGGATTACAAGCTTTGATTCTCATTAACACAAACATTTATAATGGCATCGAAACTAAAATTACAATCAATTATGGAGTTTTCATTTCCATTGATTAGGCATATTAAGTATATACTATTTTAAAAAAAACAATTTACTGACTGAACAAAACAAAATTTATGTCCATACGTGTCACGTTATTTTAATAACGCAGTTTTTTTTCCAGCCACAAACCTCAGGTGAGATGTCACAGGGAAGGGTAGCTTCACACCTTCTCATTATCGCAGAAGTCAGACTGTGACTGGTACCAACCACTTTAGTGGTTCAAAGGAAGTATTTCCAAGTAAAGTAAATGTTATTGAAGGGCATTGTACTCTATTCTAACCCTCACACAATGTGGTAGAGTTCCTCAGCACGCCACAAAAGCAGGATCTCCTGTACAGCTTCCCTGGATTGGGTAATGATTGTGGTTGGACCCTGGTCTTGATGTAATATCTACCTCCATGTTTGGACACATAGACAGCAGAGGGTCCATGGGTGGAGAAAGGTTCAATGTTCAGAGTATCTTGGGTTGGTCAGGACTGTTGCATGAGGGATGAAGAAAGACACTGTGTGGTTAGGCCATGGTTCTGTCATTTCTTTCCTCCATACGTATACAGTGTAGCTTGGAAATCTTATTTCATAATGCCGTTTTGCTGAGTGAAAAGAGCAGTGGTACTGGTAGTGTCAGAAACTTTAAATAAACACTTCTTTAAAAAAAAAAATCAAAAACTTGAAATTTGCTTTGATACTTTTATGGACATGAAGAAAGTGTATTCTGATTTGAAAAAGGGTCTAAATAAGTGTTTCTGTTTTGTCTTAGTATATCTAAAAAAAAAAAAATGTTTTTTCATTTCCAATTAAAAAGTAATTGTGCACATTCCTACTGAAAAGGTGTATCATCAATGCACTCGGCATTAAAACAAAACAGTTTCAGTAAATAGTTTGTACCATAACATCATAATATCATGAGCAAAGCTGTATAATTAGGACATCCCTGTTAAAATCAAAACATTGACCCCTGTGAAACTCCCCAGCAGTTCCTGTCTCAAAAGAGTGGTAAATGAATAGACTCTTGTGTGGGTCAAGTGGTCATGGTGTTGGAGTCTGTGGTCTCTGATAACACCACTGCCAATCAAGCTTGTGGTCACTTACTGGGGTCCCTGGTGGCCTCTGCTGGTCACTTACCATTGGTATGTACATTTCCACACCTGCTGTGTCTTGTGAAGTCATTGGATTAGTGGTCACAGCAGATCCTGAGGATCAATGGCCCATGAAGTGACCATGAAGACAGTGATTCTTTTCACAGGGTAAAGTATTTCCCTTACTCTGTGGTACTTCTACCTAAAATGTGTTGAAAGTGAAAATGGGTAAAATTCACTTCATTTGGGTGGCATGGGTGGCTAGTGCGAAAAAGTGCTGGCCGCTCACTACTGTGGCTCTGGTCTGATTCTCGGCTAGAGTCATGTACAAAAAGAGTAGTGCATTTGTTTTTTAAATAAGACCATAAAAAACATGAAGATGAAACCAAATAGAATGCCCCAGAGTGCAGATTAGGGCTTTTAAAACAAAAGATAAATGTATGTAAGTAGGCTTCGAGCTCGCAAGTTTTTGCCTTCGCAAGCTTTCGCGCTTTGCGCTCACAGTTCAGGGTTTTTTTTTCAACAGCCTATCACATCCCTGTCTATGATTCTATACGAAAAGGGTTTTCCTCCCTCCGGAAAAATAAAATACGTTCGATCTCTGGCTTTTCTCTGTGGTTATATTGGGTCGGATGGCTGGCTGCCAAAAGGCGCCTTTACATGATGATTAGCCTCCTAAATTCTGATTATCGTTATTGAATGTGACTCATGTTGTAGTTTACATTTAGACTGTCGTCCCTGTCCTCGTCCCATGGTTTGTTGTTGGTGTTCTTGTAGTTTCTGCTGTTATTGTTAATCCTTTTCTTGTCTTCTCATTTGCACTGGCTGTGCTTGGAGAGTAACCAGTAGTGACGTAGGTTGTTTTTTAGCAATCCTGCACTAGGAGGCACTGTCTTTTCGGTGTCTTTTCTTGTTTGTTGCCGGTCTGGTTTAAATTATAGTATTTATCTAGTGCAATTTCATGAAATTTAAATTTGCATGATTTTGTTTTAATATGTACCTATCCTGTGAATTTATTAAATGAAACGAAAAGATCAAAACCTGTAATAGTTTATTACTTCAGTTATAACTTATGGAACTGAATATAAATGGGAGGATCATAGTAAAAAAAAACCTGTAGTGAAATATTTGAGTAAAAGTTGCCATTGACATTTAAAACATTTTGAACAGCTTTCACCTTATTCACAGATTTAGTTGTTATTTTTGTTGTTGGTATTTTAGAACTCTTCAGTAGTCTTTCTGGAAGAAATCTTAGCAATGTGAGATGCCACCAACTCTTCTATAATACTCTGTAGAATGGGTTGAGTTCTTGGCCTTTGATGTTGGATAATCAAAGTCGTTATGGTTGTTTTGAGTCTCCATCTGGACACTTGTGTCCTTAAAAGCAAGACAACCAACGTATTGCTTAGTCCGTCGGATGGGATGTAAAGCCCTCGGTCCTGTGTGTTGTGTAATGTACATAAAAGAACCCAGTACACTTATCGTTAAGAGAAGGGGTTCACCCTGGTGTTTCTGACATGGTTGGCCTCATTATGTTTGCATCTTGTAAACTGAAGGTGCTACATGTATTAAAATATGCATGTTTGATTGGTCTTATAGTTCCAAACATAGCTCTGCATACCTGTAGAAGAAAAATAATGAGTGTTTTGGGATGCCCTTCAGGTGTGCAAAGTGCTACATCAGAACTGCCTATGGTTGAAATGGGAGGAGTTTTTTGGAGTGATGGGTGAGATCCTTTAGCTCACCATAGTACTAATAAATAACAACAATGATAAAGCTTTTATTTTGCGCTTTTCCAAAAGCGACCAAAGAGCATTACATATTACAAGAAGAAAAATAAAAACAACAGAATACAAACTATAGCATTGGAAAACAGATAGGCCTACATCTTAAAATCACTCTTGCTATTAATTTCATGTCATTTCATTTATTAATTCTGGTTGTGATGCCAAGGATTCTCAGAGAAACTAACTGATCACCACACTAGCCAAGAACCCCATGGATAGAAGACAAGGGAAGGAACTTTCCATTTTAGATGTGGGAGTAAACCCCCAGAGAATTATTCCAGGGGTAACAGAGGCAATCAGGTAGGGACTGAAAACCCAATCCACATAGTGCCCCCAGCAGGATTCGAACCGGGGTCCTAGAGGTAGAAGGTGACGAAAGATACCATTACTCCAACAGACCGCTCAAAGCAAAGTTACTACAGAAGAAGAAGCCCAAATGTTAATCAAGAGACTGTTCCAAAGACCAACAGCCAAACGTAAACCATGCGTTGGATTTCATTGAATCTGGCTAAAGATAGTTTGAGTGCCTTTCTTCCTCATCTCCCCCAAAAAAAAAAAAAAAATAAAAAAAAATTGATATTAAAAAAACCAAACAGAGATGTCCCTGGTTTGAAATACGAGCCATCATGTTACTATGGTTATCCCATTATGGGCTCTCTGCCCCAAAATCTCACTTCACTTCTGCCAGAGGTATTACTTAAATTATAAACTTTACCATCTGGTAGGGGTGCCCTGTATCTCTAGCAGTTGTCAATCACCACTGTCTGGGAGTGGCCTAAAATGGAAAGGAGGTGTGGCTTGAAGTTTTGTTGGCATACATATAATGTATGTTGGACCATAGAGCAAGGGTTGGACACAGTGTATGAACATTTCACTTTACATTTTTCCTAAGTAATAAAATTAATTATCAGAGTGAAAGATTTTAGAGAATGTTTAAATCAATCAGCAACTGCACAAATGTACAACTACAAGACAAACAAGTTTGGAACTCCAATTTCATATGTCAAGTCATCCAAACATAGACGTAACAGGTGGGGTATTTAAGCTGTTAATTGAGTAGAGGATCATATCAAATTTGGAGCCAATTATTATCTCCTCAGTTGAAGGGGTGTTAGGTACAGAGGAAATTATCTCAAAGGGTACTTAGTTGTATCATTGTATTGGCTTCTGAACATCCTGATAAGTCATTCAATCTGACATGTTGTCAAATTTGATAAGTTGTGAGATGTGCGTAGACAATAATAAATCTGAAAGTAGATCATCAGCATTGAACCGTTTCCAAATGTTATTAAGGCTTTTTTAATCAATCACTTTGTGTGACAGAGCATGTTTTGAAGCAAGTAAACATTACTGTTTGGTGCTGGTTCGTAAACAGTTGGTTCTAAAAAGTATGTACATTATGTGAGTAATCAATTTTCTATAGTGCTTTATACAGGATGTCTCAACATTGTTAGGATAACAATTAGGTTAGATTTCCAATGCCGCTAAATTTCATTGGAGACAATTTCACGCCCATTCAAAAAGTTGTGTTTTGTTGGGGTATTTTTTCATTTCCCAGACTTGACTAACTCCCACTGTTACAGCTGTACCATAGCGAATACTAATCCTGTACATTCCTTCACTAGTAGCACTCTTGCCAGGGCCAATTCATGGTCATACATCACAGGCAATGTCACCCTGGGGAGATGTCCCCTGGGGGCGGGGACTGATCCAAGGGGAACTGTTGCCTTGGCAACTTGTTCTCATTTCCCACTTTGATTCCTTCAGGAACCCAGAGTTACTACCTTCACTATCATTCATCAGAGAACATCAAATTAAATCAACTATTGGACAGGACAGACACACCACAACTGTTTCATGTCTCACTCAAAAAATGGGATGGTATTCAGTTGAAATTGTTTCCCCAAAACAACGAATCAAAACTTTGGAAATTCAGAGGGGTTTGTTTAGAATGCCAGCGATACTTTTTAAGCCGGTATTCGGTATTCGGAGTAAAGACTTGGAAAAGGGAATTTGTTAGTGGAATTGCAGGATCAGGAGCATTAGCCTAGGGACAGGTACTTGCAAGACGTGGGTGTTATGCAGGGCTATTATTGCTAATACACCCCCTTCCTCCCACTCTAAAAACAAAAAACCAAAATGTTGAGAAACCATCAAATTATGTGTTGCAACTACATTTACATTTAGGAACCCTGTTATTAATGTGCCGTGGATGCAGTCAAGGACTGAAGTGAATGTCATCAAATAGTTCAAGGTATAAACATAAAGCAGAACAATTGAGTACAGCATATGATGTGTGTCATTTGCACGCCCCCATAGGACATGGATTTCATTGGAAGTTATACTCAGGAAATCTTCAAGAAGTAAACTTCCAATAAGTCTTGTCAATTGCCCCCAATAACAAATTAGAAAACAGTGTATGATGTATATTCCATGACAGATAATATTTTGTTATTAGGTCAGGTACATTTAATCAAGAAAACTTTGGTGTTACAACCTTCATGTATTATTGGTACACTTTTGCGCCAGTGGGATTCAGTTCAGCCAATTTGTTGAAATACAACTCTTGGGGGATGATGTATTCCTAAGAAAATCAGTGACGCACAATGTTTTCAGTGAAAGATGTTTTCGATTCAATTTTTACAAAAGCTTCAAACCTTTGACTTAGACTGAAGATACAGATACATGAATATGTAGATTCTTAGTGTTTAGAAGGGACGGCCAGTGTGTACCTCTGTTTTGTCTTGGTGCATGACAATGTTGTTCATAACACACTACTTACACAATGGAATACGAGGTCCATTTTCAGATAGTATCACAAAAATAAACCAGATCACAGCTGCTGTTATAAATCCCTAACCTACAAACAAATTCCTCTCTCCACAACAGCAGTTGTCACTGCTTATGAATGCTTCAGCAGGCTCAACATTGCAAAGCAGTTGCTAGTGTTGGTATTTTAACAATTAGTAATGTAAGAATGTCCCGTTCTAAGACTAGCCACATCTCGGCGCTATCCGTTTACAATTCAATGTTTAAAACATTCCTAATGGGGCATGTACTGTGCCAAATATCTATACCTTCCTGGATGCTGTGAGAGAGAGAGACTGAAATGAAGTCTAGTTATTGAATTTAGTCTGTGTATAGAGCAAGGTCCAGACCTGAGAATCCACACTGTAAGATTTCTGTGCCAATTTGCAGCTAATTTATTGTTATTGGTCACTGGATATGCCAGAGTTAGACCACCTGTTGGCTTGCCTAGGGATTCCCCCATGGGGGTAGTGGCTCCCAGAAGAAACAAAAATTGGATGTGGTTTCCCCTTTAATTTAGTTCAAAGGAATTCCAAAGGTAGAGAGAGGGTCTTGTTATCATACCATGGACCATGATTTCACCAAAGAACAGGCACTTTAAAGGGAAGCCGCAGTATTGGTTTTCTAAAAACAACTTTTCATTCTGTTCAAACTATCACAACTGAATAAGCCCTCACAAATATTGGAAACAAAAATGCCATGAAGAGTTACTTGTTGTTGGTATATATTTATTTAATTATATATTTATAGGGGGGGGGGGGGGTCCTTGCTCGGAAAGTTGCTTCAGAACACATTTTTCTCAATGAGTATCATTATACAACCCCTTTCATTTAAAATGTAAAGCACCTGGAATCATAGCATTCCTCCTGGTGTTTCTAATTCTATCTCCATGCTCACACACCACAGTAAAAAATAATAATGCTTATCCTGTACAACACTTCACAACAGTTATGATTTTAATGTATGTTAAATTTGCATCGGGGATAAAGAATATTATTTTGTTTTACCCACACACCAGTGTGTGTAAACTGTATTTAAGCACTTTATACTTGAGTCCTATGAACCAAAAAACACAGGCATATCCCACCCAGGTAATACCTGTTGATATCTTTTGTCCCTGGACTCACAGTTTACGGCTTACACACACATTGGTGTGTGAGGTAAAACAAAATAATATTAGTTATAATTTTGAAATCCTCACTAAGGGTGTAGATTTCTTCTCTGTGATGGTATTAACATATGTTAATGCAGAAGCACAACCTATTAAGGTATCATTATCAAGTCATGACCAGATGATGGGAACAAAATTGACTCTGACTTTTATGACCTTGTGTAAAAAGATAAGACATGTTTTCTATAAAGAGAAGTTGCTGAGAGATTTTTAGAGGTTCGGGTAACTAATCTCCGTTTAGTTCTACAGCTCTAACCTACAGGCTGTACCAGTAATCGGCTTTTCATTTCTGAAGGCTAATAAGTGGTCATGTTGGTCCATTCCAAATAACTCTTAAATCATTTTTAGGGAAAAGGGCAAGCATTGTTCAAGGACGTTGTATGTGTACATGTTTTGGGATCAGTGGTAATTGCAAACATCAACTTGCAATTTGTGCTGGGACACATTGAAAACAACATCAGAGCTGTAATTGATTTTTGTTTACTTTTGAAGACTGTTTTAGATGATTGGAAGTAACTACTTCCACGTTTTGTGGGTGCAACCTTTCCTCCAAGGTACAACAATGTGTAAACCTCTTTTGGGAGGAGTGTCGGCTCTCTTTTAGAGCTGTTGTTGTTTTAGGTTTTTACAAGTCAAATCATAAGTAGACCTTCTTTTTTTTTACTCTTTCATCAACAGTCATGTATTGAAACAATGTAACACATCCGTTGAGTGACGTTATGTAAATACCTCTTAATAGTTCGCATACATTTAGAATATGGAATCATTTACAAAAATGTTGCGCCAAAAAACTTATCGTGCATGCAGCTAATCAAACGATTTCCTCTTTTTGAACATAAAAAAGTGCACAGCTATAAAAAACTAAAAACAACTAATCAAAGTTCTGTATGCCAGGCCATTTCCTTTTTTCGCAATAGCAAATGTTGACTTCTGAACTATTTATAATCTCGAAGCTCATTTATTATCAACTTACTAATTTTACCATTCTGAGGTTTTGTTTTGATTTATAGTTTTATTATTATTTTATTTATGTACCGCAATGTGTGAAAAAGCCTTCACTCATTTTTTTATTTTTTATTTTTTACTTTCTCAACAAGCCTTAAATTTTCGTAAGTTAGTTGTATTGTGCTTATTGAAAACTAGAAGATAGGAAGGAATTCACTTCTCTAAAAACCAACGATGTTTCATACTTTTCAAGAACCCTTCAGATAAAAATGAACACAAATGACATTTCCTTTAATGCATAGACTTTTCTAACATTTTGTAGATAAGGTTGAGACCACAGTTGCTTCGAGGGGTGTCATTAGCTGTCCCTCCATGCATGCTGTGCAAGGTATCAAATGTTTCCCCCCTCTGGCAAGGTGGGAGTCCCCAACTGTTGCCTTAGACCACATGACATCAAATTTGTTTTCCTCATAATATTAGTGTCCCCACACATGACAGTGGTTGATTGTGACCAGAAGGAAACTTGTTAATGTTTCTCACAAAATTCTCAAGCAGAGCAGTGAGAAATAAAACTTTGAAAACTTCTGATCACTGCAAAACCATCATTTCAAATGGAGGTGAGCATCACAAAGCCTTTTCACGATAATGGGGTGTTCATGGGTGGGCAAGTTTAGATTTCATACTACCAAAGATTCAACAAACTTTTGCGACTACACTAATTGAAGTGGAAAAGTTAAGGGTAGTTCATAATCTCTGAAGTGAAAAGAGTTATGCTCTTTTTAACTATATCAATTTTATTCGTTCATCACATTCAAGACAAAAAGGACTCTTGAACCACTCTTGTATGTTACTGTGAAACGATGTATCGGTAGTGAATAAACGTTAAATAATCCTATAACCTACATAGTCCTTTACGTTACCACCAAAATGCATATTTACATTCACTAAGATGGAAAAGTGTGAGTTGTACATGTACAATCTTGCTGATTATTGTGATTCTTATTAAACTAGAATTACACTTGAGACAACATTCGAAAAAGCACTCCCTGCTAATGACGTCACTTTTGCTGAAAATACCGGATATCAGACAAACATTCCACCACTCACGCAATCCCCGCATCGGCACGCCAGACCGAAGTTGTACAGTCACTGTCAGTGCAATTGAGTAAACATAAAGCTTGGACATGTATACGCGCGTACGTCACTAGCGAAGTTTTGTGAGATTCGGATACTGAACTTCTGTTTATAACATTAGTGTGGAGTGCTATTCAAAGTTGTTTTTTAATCGCATTTCATTTCCGATGAAAAAGGGTTTATGACGACCAAATTTCCGATGCACTTTGTGAATAATGGTTTTGAACTCAAACATGTTTGTCTTGTTGAATGTGTTTAAATTGGTCAGTTAATTACTTCATTAAGGAATTATTAGTCAACCCCTATGGTTGACCAGGAGGAAGGATGAAGTCTTATATACTAGCAATGATAGAATAACTTATTGCCTTAAAACTGCACTGTTGCCAGTATCCAAGGATGTTCAACAACCACAAATGAAAATTAGTGGTCTCTGACCAATTTGTCAGCTTTTAATCTGTTTCGTATTTGTCCTTTCTATGGTTTCTGCAAGTTTAGCACAAAAGCTCACTGTCGCTGCAGTTTGTCATACTCTAGGTGAGCTTATTCTTACAAATACACAAATCTGAGGTGTCTTGGATTTAATACATGTACAAAAATTTAAAACATGAACTGGATCTTACTGAAATGTCAGGTTTTAGAGAAACACAACTTTCTGCAAAGGTATTTGTGCTGACACTTGGTGGGGTTTGATTCATGTTGTTTGGTGTAAGATTACATAAGCAAAGGCTAGATAACAACATTACTGCAGTGAAACCAGATGACAATTTGATTTGTGAGATAAGATCAGACAGTCTCAACCTGAGCTTTGATGGTTTTACTGTTTTTTGGAAGCAGATACCCATTTTTGTAGAATGAGAATCAATTCAAATTCAAGACCACAAGCCACAAGGATCAGTGAGGTAAACACTGAGCTGCAAGAAGTAAACTCTAAACCTTAAACTGGCCAGTGGAAGGCCAATGTGGAACTCTACTACCTAGGATGATTTTGTGAATTGTTAAGTTGACCATTGGCATTTGATGTAGCAGATATATATTGGCGTGTAGCAGGTATCTACCCTTTTTTTTTAGTTCAGTGCCAGATTTTATTTCATCAGAATCAAGTCAAAGAGAAGGCCTTTTGAACAAAACCTAACATTCTTTTAAAGAAAACATTCCTTTCTGCATGTCCTGCAGTTTCTTAAATCTTCTCTTCCTTTCAGTAAATTCCTTTTGTCAATATCATAAACCTAGTCATATTTTGAGGCCCTGGTCCAAAACAGACTGGTGGTTTTCTGTTAACATTATTTGCTTTCCACACAAGGTCTCAGAGAAAAAATAAAAGGGGGGTAGGACAAGACCATGACGCTGTCAACCTGCACTAAAACTTCTGCTGACCCGTGACATTTGAAACTGAACACAGTCATAATTGAAATGAATTCCAAACGAAAGACATGAATCATTCTTTGCTCATGTGAACACACCCTATAGTGGCCCATAAATACTACGTGTTGTCAAGATGAAGAAAGTCACATAACACATTTCCTGATATCTCACACTTACAGGCTAGGACTGGTCTTTCCTCGAGCCTTCCACAAGTGTCAAAAGAAAAGACTTGCAAACGATGTTTTTTGCTTTATGTTTTGGGGTTTGGTTTGGGTTTTTTCTTTCTTTCTTTGTAAAACAGGCATGGCCTTACTTACACAAAGTTTAATACATTGTAGTATGGTTGTAATACCTTCGTTCTCCTATAAATAAATATCTCAAAACAAAACGAAAAATCATTTTTTGACAGTTGTTCAGTTTGTATGGGGTTTGGGGGTTTTGTTTTGTTTTTTGGTGGGAGGGAGGGCGAGAAGGGGAGCAATTGTTCTGAGTGCCCTGTTTATGCCACTTCAAAGCAGTTTACCACAGATACCTCCTTGGTTGATGCTTTATGACAGGGGTTAAGTGCGGACGTGCTGTAATTCCTAAAAAAAATCTTTTGAGGATCAGAACCAGTGTGCCACAAAACAAGTATGAATTGTTTTGTTTTGATTTGTTTTGGTTTTTTGTTTGTTTTGTTTTTTCTTTCACTTGGGTTGGGGAGGGGGTGTGGGAGGCAATGCACCCCCACACACCCAAAGTCGGATTGTAGTAGCTATCTATAAGTTTTTAAAGAAGTAAGGTCAGTTTAGTGAAGCGGGTCCTTAAACCTTATTGTACTTCAACAATGAATTGTTCTTAAGATTATGAAGAGCCTGGTTGTGGTACATACTTGGCTAGTATTTTTCTTCAAACAGCGCTGCAAGCAGAGAGGTTTCATCGGATGTTTCATGCCTTAGGCCTGAATCAATTTTGCACTGGACCAGATCAAGTTAAACCAACTAACTTGGATCAGTTATGCCATAGGTTTCTAAGAACATGAAAGATTTGCTTACTAGTTACTGTATTTGGTTTCAGTCTTAAAAATCAGTAATGTTGACATTTTCAAGCGTTTTGACAAGAGCTGAATGCCAATTTCCTTCCTGGACATCTGCCCTTCCCAACCGTAAATTTACCCTTCTATGAAATGTAGCTCGCAATTGGCAGGATATCCTGTCATTACCATCTAGATAGTAGATAACATCAGTATATAGCGTTAGCGCCCATGCATCTGTCATAGCAATGCCATTGTTTGGCAGGCCTGTTTTGTCTAGTCAATGTTAGATAATGGCTCCTGAATGACTCCTTCCACTGAACGTTTTGGTCAGTACAATGCGCAATTAACATTGTATGTGCAGGCAACAAGACCATGTGTTCATGTACACGTATTTGTTCAACGAGTGATTTAAGTCTAGGGACTATCGGAGCCTTTAGGGAGATCCAACAAGCAAATTTTTTGATCATGCACTTATAGAAAATGTTTACATCCATTTAAACCATGCACAGTTTTCAGCATGTAAACACATTGTCCTTAATTTTGGTTGTAACAACCGAAATCAGCTGTTGGGTGTTGGGTTGTTTTGGGGTTTTTAGGTTCTGATACAGTTTTCTTGAATATGGCTTCATTTCAGAGCGAAATATTTCACAGAAAAAAAAAGAGTTCTATAATTGAAGCCAAAATCATATTAAAGTACTTTTTACAAGTAAGTTTCGGGATAAACGATGCTGGCAAAATAAGATGGGCACACTTCAACGGAGTCCCGAGACGTGATGCACATGAGCGTTGGTGATTAATCAGGATATGTACAATCAAAACCAATTCAATGAAATAAATTATTGAAAACCACATGTCAACCAAAGGTTGTACAGATGGGAAAATGAAAAGCAAACAACCTGACACTGACTGGTATTTTGTTCTGGAATCCTTGTGGAGACAGGTTGTGGTGGGAAGTTTTGGGAGTGTCTGGAACTGAAATCATGACTGGCTCCCACAAAATGAGAACTACATACAAGTTTTTTACAAAATTGTGCTAATGATATTGCTAAAGCAGTATTTTAACACTTGGAAATAGTCATACAAACATGCCAAAAAAATAGTAATGCATTAACTTTTATTTTGGGTTGCTATTTGTTGTGTGTATTTAAATTTTCTTTATTTTCATAAGAAGAAGCCACACTTATGGTAAGGAAGCTCGCTTGACCCAAGGAGCCTTTATTTATGTTCCTTGCTCTATGCTCTATCCATGCATGTTTGAAAATTGTTTTTCTCAGCCTATTTTCTTTCTTTAAGTTGAATGGTCAGACGTTGAAAAAAACTGCTCTTGTTTTTGTCACAATTGTTTTCATTAATTGAAACCCTCTAATTCTATTTTTATATTCTCCTCTCCTCTCATGCACCAAATCCCTGGTTCTGTCCCCACCTTCTCCTCATCGTCCACCTCCATCCCAATCCAATTCTCTTTCCATTTCCCTGAATTTCATTCTACAGATACTGGAGAATGCATCCCTCCAACCGTCAACCTTGGCACTGATCCCGGTCTGCAGAAAATCCGCGTCCGGACCTCTCTGCCGTTGCTTCAATAATTTTGAAGCTTTGCATCGGGTCCCAAACACATTCCAAGAAAAAGGAGAATACAAGTCTAGGACTGGAGAGGGGCTTAGTGCTGTTTGTGTGTGCTTGAGGTTGTCCTTGTCTATGCTTAATTTATATGTTTTTATTTATTTTGGGGTTTTTTTTACTGATGGATAAGGCATGAGTTTTCCGTGATTGGATCCTTGGGAAGCTGCATAACTGAAAGTCATCACCAACCCATAACAATTCCCAACCCTTCAAAATCCAACTTCATATTTTGTTTGATTCTGTTGGACTGCGGACTACACTTGTCACTGATTATGCTGCTGTACATGAGAACATGCACACCATTAATTAGAGTTCATCAGTTTGGGTGCTGAGTTACAAAATGGTGTTGGATTTTGTTGGAGTGAGGAAGGATCCTTGAAAATCACTCCAGGGAGTTGGGGAAGAAATGAAGATGATGCTGATGAAGGTTTGCTGTGTACATAGAAGAGTGACTATAATGCTGTTGTTTTTGGTAGCAACATCTTGAAGACTTGAAGAAGGAGTCATTTTATAACTGTCTCGTCGGCTCTGATGAATCCTACATAAGATGTGTGATATGGAGGAAATAAAAAACAAAGAAAGATTGAGTGAAAGTGAACCTGTGACTGCCTCCTCAGTAGTGCGGTCAACAGTGAAATGCAGAGATTTATCCAACCATAGAGGAAAGAACCAGATTGTGCTGATGATGGCAGGGTAAAGATGGCCTACCACAAGTCAATGAAGATTTTTTTGGAAGGATGAGACTGTAGAAACATCCCCACCTATTGAAGTTGAGGTGAGTTGAATCGATTTCTATTGAACCTTGTGTATAAACTAATGCTGCACCGTTTTTAGGGGAATGTCAAGTCACTATAATTTGATTTATCTTGACGTCAGGGCAAAACATGCATCATTAGAGCCACTTTTAAGGTAAATATCTTTAATATCTTTGAGAAAGGAACCGTGATCTTTTGGGGTTTAATTTACACCTTCCCCACCCCCTTCCCCCAACTCCCTCTGCCCCTCCCTCAAAATGGCCGATACCCTCCCCAGCCCCCTCCCCCAACTCCCTCTGCCCCTCCCCAAAAATGGCAGACAGGTACCTGTGCAATGTCTGCGAGACTTGGCACTCGTATACATTCTGGAGTGTTTGCTTGTTGCATGTAGGGTGTGAGAGTCAGCATGTGCAGTATAGGGCACTGAGCCAAACAATTTTTTGCGTTGAGTGCAACAAAAAATTCCTCTGACTCACAGCCTAGTTGTTGTGCAATAATATGACTCATATGTAGGGGAGGAGGAGGGCCCTGCTCAAGGAGTGGGTGCAATAATGTCAAATTTTGGCACCACTACTGTCACCTGTACTTCCTCAAGTTGGATGTATATATTGTTGTCTTGAGGATGTGTTATGGAGAAACCGTATGATGACAATGACTCTTCCTGTCTACTACTTCTACAACTAACTTTCCAGCTTTCAGGGTCATTGTCGTTTAGATTGTAACTACCTCAAACAGGATATACTTCCACCCTGAATGGAACATCTCTCCCATTGTAGGCTTGAGTTTCCCCAATCAGGAAATCCTTAAATGGCAATGGTATCTTCTGCCAAGCTGAGGCACACAAGGTGGTTGCAACCCAACCAAAAAATCCAAGCACTACGGACGGACGGCAGGGTTTGCCTCTTTATTGTTTCAGTGACTAGCCTGCATGACCAGTTACCCTGTCTTTTCACTGGTCCATCCAGTGTTTTCACTAGTACATCATAAGGTTTCCTTTCAAAGTTGCATGGGACTTGTAATTTGAAGTAATTTGAACAATCAGTGAATTTTATATTAGCGGTGGGTAGCAATGAACTAGCCAGCTGGACTAGTTAGACAGAATTTTGACTGGTCGTCAAGCGGACCACTGTTAAAGGAGAACACTGTTCGGGTCAGTGTTCCAAAAAAAATGCCCATGCCTCTGTGGTGTGATATTTTTCGGAACTTTTTGGAGCTTCCGGAGTTATCATTTTTCTTTGAAAATATCGTTGTCACAATGAATTCCTGACTTGTCAAAGGAAAGACAACAAAGGTTCTCATAATAAGCACCGTGATTTGTTGTTCTTGGGAATTAAACAATATGAGTATGCATTCACCTTGAATAGCAAAACCTCAGCCGAACAATCGGACCATTGAGCCAGTTACAATGATAAACAATGTTGGCAGCCTGTCCATTCTTGTAAGCCACATTTTTATAACAAGGAAAAGTGGAGATTAAGAGCATGAATTCCAGTACCATCTGTTCCTGTTTGCCATACAGGTTGAATCGAAGCGTAGCATGGTAGGTGCATGCTTGTGCATGCTACACAATGGAATGTCTGGAAGTATATACACTTCAGCCGTCCGATTGACCGCAAAAAATTGAGGGCACTGAAGTTGTTCCTGGCATTGAAAAACATCAATCGTAAGCAAGTTCAGACAAATTTGGCATGAGGGGGTTAAGTGGAACCCCAGCTCCCATTGAGAACAATTTTTTGGGGCGCTAGGTGGCAGCAGACTAACCAGGTAAATCCATTGTGCGCATGCTCAGAACTGCGTAAACAATTGAAATTGACCCATTGTTTCTGGTGCCACCAGACAGTAAGTAGTTCCAAAGTTCCTCAAATCAGAGTAACCTTTGGGCATAGGGGAGCTGGGCTCTTCTTCACCTTCTGCCCTACTTTAATACTGACCTTTATTGTACTTTCTCACAAAGTAAATAACAAAAATCATCTTAATCCATATCATTCCTTTTCTTTTTAAGGTTCCTGAACAATTATTATGAAGTATTTTCCTTTGAGAAGTAAACCCCCTCCCCCCAGTCTGTCAGAACTAATCTCAATTCTGTCCAGTATTGAGTAAGAGCATGGGAAGGAACATTACACCGCAATCCTTCACTTAAACCTAGACCACATGTTTTAAGGGAAGGTATACAATTGCTTTCGTGATTTTGGAATAACCATAGACTATATTTATAAAGGATACTTCCTCAAACAGAAATATCTCTGGAGATGATTGATGCCTTCATTAATTGAAAACAAAGGCAAGGCTTGTTTCGCATTGATGGTTTGTGTTCTCTAAAGAAAGCGACAGGCGTGTAACAGCCACCTTTAGAAACCATGCAGAAAATGTTCCGACTTTCCCCGGCTGGTTGAGGACTCCCTGAAGCCTACAGGGCATAAATGAAATAGCTTACACTTGTTCTTGGCACTAATCTTACAACATTCAAGTTATAGATGCCTGGTGGCCCATGGTGGTGATGGAGCAACATTTCAGGCCTGGTTGGTTGTACTACTGAATCGTAATTCATAACATCTGTATCAATACCTGGAATATAGGGGGAATGAGGGCAGCGTTAGTGGTCAGCCAGTGTACATGTGCAGTGTAAGAAGGATTGCAGCCTGGGGGGCATATGTCAAACCTTTGCTCCTATGATCCAGTGGAACACATGGAAGGCTTCAAGTGTAGTGTTGGCAGCTTATAAACAAGAAAGTGGTTTTGAATTATCAAATTCTAGAGAGAAACTATGCAAAAAGGAAATACCTTCTTTTTTTCTTTTTTTTAGCTAAGGGGCCATCCAAAGTTTCAAAATCATGCAGGGGACAACTTTAAAGGGTGTGTAAGATGTTGATTTTTAAATAATGTGCATCAATTTTTAAAGAAAAATGTTGGTTAGTACTACTTTGAAGGGAGGGAGGGGGTCTTCAAAAGTAGTATTCTCTGTGCGACCTTGAAAATGTTGACAACTTTAGACGGTCCCTGAGGGCAATGGTGGCATGGGTCTGATATAATATGATTATTAGAGCTGTCGAGATAAAAAAAAAAAAAAAAGGAGTTGTGAAACTAATTTGTCAGTTTGAATTTGTGAATTTAGTAAGCTTTTCCGTTCTTTTTCTTAAGGATGAACCACCATGTTGGATCGGTTACTTAATCGGTTTAGACACAGCGCTAGGGATTCCTGGTGACTTTTGGGAGCCCTGATGTGGTGTTCGAAACTGCTGGGTCTTCTCTAAACCAACGTAATTAATGTCAAAAAAAAAAAGGAAATTGGCTTCAAAGGTTGCTGATTGCCAACAACTAATCGGCTACATTTACGTACGTTTTGCAACTCCATAATTGATCAAAGCTGTTGAACAAAAATTCTTCTCACATGTTTTTGGGTGTCATTGACTTGTATCGATGTAATACAAAGTTGTGATTTAATCATCACTATTAATCAATCATGTCTGTGAAAACGGACTCTCTCCCCTTCCCATTCTTTAATTCAATTCCTCCACATACAACCATGAGGGACTCGCTCAGTGGTTCCATCTCGGGCAGCAATTCCACCAAGTTTATTTCCAGACTGCCGGGAGGAAACAGTCTTAATTCACTCTCTGATGTCTTTACTCCCGAGCTCATAACTTGAACTCAAGGGTGCAGTATCACCCCCACTGGCTAGATTACCTATTAATAATCCAGAGGCAATTATCAGGGTGAACAGGTCCTGCTTGAAGACCCTGGCTGCTGTCCTTGCACATAAACAAGTCGACAGAGCTCCAAATGGAAGTAACAGGCTCTGATAATGTTTTTAAAGTGATTTTCTTTTTAGTTCCAGAGACCACTGTGGTAGCAGAGACTGAATACACAGCATGGACTTTTATATGTAGTCAGCCATTTTTAGTATTTCAAACCCCCTTTTTTTTTTTTTTTAATGCAGTCATTTAAAAAACAAAAAATTGTGCAGTGATCTATCTGAAATCGCCCACAACTTCAAACATAGGCGTACCCAGGTGGGCTAGGGGGCGACTGTTCCCAAATTCTGGGGTAGGGGGGATTCGGGTAAAACAGGGGGGATATCTTAGTCTTGATTGGCGGCGTTTTTTTTTTTTAGTCACCGCTAGAGGGCACAACATCGACTGTTAAGGAGGTTGACTCGAAGGGACTGGACAAGTCTATAAATCTGGATTGAAACAGCATATTATTGAAGATTTTGGTTTTGCTCCCCGGAAAAAAACAGGCAGATCAAAACGAGGCTAATTTGCATAATTTATAATGAGGCGTTCTGTGACAGAGTATGTGTATGGTACCTAGACGTATGTGATGTTTACTGAAACTGTATATTATTGGTACACGTCGCGATGTGTTGTGTTGGAAATTACCGTTATCGTGTTCGGCTTGCACCGAGTCTGTTCGGGGACTGCTAATCGAACAGGTGTCCACTGCTCAATGTAGGCTCTGAGCGGGCGGACTGTAGCACCTGGTATTTCGTACTGGAGTACTGTCTTGTTCGGTCAGACTATGGAGGCAGAAAGGTCGAACGAAATCAACAACCCAACCTGGATCCCCTACCTGTGATGTGACACACACCAGTGTTCAAATTTGCAAGAAGTAAACTGGGTTTTAAAATCTATGGACATGTATCGTTTGCAGATTTTTAACTGCCGATCACAAAATGCAATCGTCATCGCCATTTCATTATGATGAAATATACTCTGTGGAGAGCAAACACAGTTTCTTGAATGATTGGCGATGATCGTTCAAGAACACATTCTCTCCACCATTCACATAGGCAAGGGGACAGTCTATATCACAGTTCGCTCACCATCGTGAACGTATAAGTCCTTTTATGAACCCTCAAATCGCGGTCAGAAATCAGGAAAAAAAATGTGGGTGGGTCTTAGAGCCAAAAGCGTCAAGACGTTCGTTGTGACCCAGGTGTTCGTGTGATACAGATATCTTTTCTCCAGTAATTCGTGTTGCAGACAGTACTTTGTGTTGCAATATCGCCAATCAAGACTAGGGATATCCAGGCACAGCATGAGGAAAAGAAAATGGACAGAGAAAAACAAAAATACCTTTTGCCCGGTATTATAAATTGGTACTTGTGTTTTTTTCTCTGTAACATTTGGGGTAACCCCCCCCCCCCCCCCCCCGAACTAAAGAGTCCCCATAAGTCCATGACTTCAAAATTATTACAAATTGATCCAGGTATGCTTTTGCCTGATTAAGTCTGCTTTGGGGGCATCATCAGTTTCAATCAAGAGCAATATAAAAGTAAATACGTAATAGATTACAAAAGTCCATTGATGTCAATTCAGAATTCAAGATACTTTTGTTTAGATTTTAGGGTTTTTTTGTTTTGTTTTTAAGATGATTCATTTTGCCTTAAAGGGCAAGAAGAACATAAAGATTGATTGATTATTTTGCCGACCTCATTATTTATGAATCTAGTTCAAGAGTCGGTCTAAGGTAAGAGTTGGATTTCCACCAAAGCTTCCATGGAAATGGTGGCAGTAATGTGTCTTTAATTTTGAAATAACTCTCTCACAATTGATAATATTTCTCCTAAATCAAATGAACGCTTATGGTTATTGAACTGTTTTTGTAACTTTTTTTCCTGAAGGTCCAGTCTGATTTTGGTTGTGAAAATTACCTCTTTCTCTAAAACTAAACTACTTCAAGGGAGTTTTATACTATTAACAGCTCTTTAGTGCTCCTTACCTAGTCAGTTTTTATGGTCATTAACTTGTAAAGTAATTACCAAAAGTATACCCTGCCATTAAAAACAAGTTACAACCATTGATAAAACTGCTTAAGTGACGGTAGATAAGTGGTACCATTTATTGAGTTTTTTGTCATACATTCTGTTCTGTCATATGTCATAAATATGGATTGTTGTTCATTTTGGGTTTCTTTTAATTCCCTCCTGTTATCATTGTGAATATGTGGTAGGTACCCAGGAGAATAGTAATTCCTCTCATGGTTTGGTGTGACAATGGCCAGGCATTTTATGTATGTACCAATAAGTTCAAAACTTGATGAGATAACCCAGGTGTATTTGAAAAGTCTTACTATTTGCGGCTCAAATTATACAAAAGGTATGTTGCATCGTTTATTCAGACCAGATGACTATGGATGTTGCTTGAAATGTACACAAACCACGCTTTTACACAGCAACTGTCTCCGATAAGAGTTGAAAAAAATGAAAATTGTAGTAGGTCACATCAGTTTTATTTGCAAGGGTCTATTTGTAAATGAATATTTTTATACTTGCAATCAGGTGTTACAAAAGCAGATGACGAGAGGTGTCAGGTTTTGGGTTTTTTTTTTGTGGAATTTGTAAGATTGCGCACTATTTACATGGTGTAAAAATGGTCATGGTGAAAAACTTCTCAACAAATATTTATGTTGAGAAATGAGTGAAACAATTAGTTTGATCATGGTGAAAAGAAACTTCTTTCCTCCATGGTTTGATCTTGCCAGTCCAAAACCTGGTATTTCAAAACAGTGAAAATGTTCGCTATTTTCTTGTGACCCAGATGACCGATTGAGCTTAAATTTCACGAATTTTTAGTTTTAAGTATATTATGTTGGGTCAGATAAACTATGGATAATGGTCTTTGACAATTATCAATATTGTCCATTTGCTATATTAAGAATCGTTAGGTAAATAAGCGTTGGTTTTCCTATTGACATAAAATCACTTTCCCAACGTTTGCTTTCCTGTGATGAGGAAAAGAGCAGTTGTTCTTTTTAACCTTTGACACGCTGTTCCAGTTAACCTCCATGGAGATTTCAAACCCATCTGTTAAAGATTTTGTTTTGTAGGAAATTGAATCGGCAGTAATTCAACACAATTTTAAGTGCAGGGTTACTTAGTGGCACTTAGTCTAAAATGACTTGACTGTAAAGGTGGGGTAAAACAAAAAAGGTTTAAAAACCTTGTTAAAAACCTTCTTTCTTTCTTTTTTGCAAAACAATAGTTAGTGGCCTGATGTTTCGACCCTAGCAGAGTCTTTTTTTTAACTTGAACAGGTGGATTGGCTGATCATAAACTCAAGAATTTAAAGACATTGTCTAACGAAATCGTCAAACGAGCAATCAAAAACTCAAATAAGTAGTATAAATAACTCTTTAATGTTTTCTACCAGACAGAGTAAGATTTTAGGTACATTTTTCATCTGGTAAATATCTCAGTTGTGCTCTCCCTTAACATGGAACCTTTTGTTCAGTAAGAGCCCTTGGGTTGCGGTTTTATCTTTTTTCTTCCTTTTTTTTAAACTGATCAATATGATATTGGCTGATAAAGCAGTTTTCCTTGCATTCAACCTTGTGGACTATTTTGCAAATGACTATTTCATTTGTGGTGTCTTGAAAAGCATTCTACAACGCGTATTTCACCCCAGAGAATGCACAAGATTTGGGTAGGAAATTTCAATTAGAGTGTGAAGTAATTTGTTGAAACCCACGGGCGGAGATAACATGCAGAAAGTGTATCTGGGGACAGTGATTGTGTCAAGGTGAAAACTTCATTGTGATACATGGTTTATTCTTCAAATAACTATTCTTTGTTAGTTTGTGTATTATTCATCTCTCCACCCGTTTTTGCCACAAGTAACTCAGTTGTGCTGAATAAAGTTCTCAAATTTGGGATACTTTGATGGGGAAACAGCCAGATTCCAAAACGACTAGATGATACAACGTTTGGACTCAAGCTCTGGTGTTTCTGATCAGCGTAGAGTGGGTTCCAGTCCTTAAGCAAGACACTTAATATTATTATTGCTTCGTCCTTCGGGTGGGACATAAAGCCAATGGTCCTGTGTGTTGTGTAATGCACGCAAAAGAACCCAGTTACACTTATCGCTAAGAGAAAGGGTTCAACCCGGTGTTTCTGGCAGTGGCTGCTGAATGCACCACAGCACCTTGTAAACCCTTTCATGGTATTACATAAAAATGGGTCTCATGACTCAAAAACCTCAAAAACCTGTCTGAAAATAAAACAATGATAAGCGCTTTGAGACGCCCATAGATAAATTGCTTTATAAAAACTAGTTAATTAGCATTGGAATAACTACTCATCATCCTGAGGGTTGATTAGACTTGAAATGTGTTTTTAATAAGACAGCAAAGATTTGTTTAGCTGGGGCTTCTTCTTTTTTTTCTTCTTTTTTTATAGATTTTTTATTGTCAGCTGTTTATCATTTACATCCTTTCTTTTTAAAATTGTCATCGGAAAAACTAAGTTTTTGAACTTTTTCAGGCAAATTTCAGGATTTGTTATTATAGAAACAATTGAATAGTACCAATCTGAAAGCTCAAACATTTTCAAAATTATACAAGTACCAATCCTTCAGAGAAATATTTCCATCTGAAATAATATCCAACTTGCAGACATGTGATTTCCCAGGATTGTTTTTCAAAATCTCATTGAGCCTTCACATGATTTCCTTGAAAGAAGTAAAGCAGTCACCAAAAGGAGAAATATATAAACTGAAATTTTGTTGTTGTGAATTTAGATTTTCCTTTAATGTACAAAAACAGGTACCAGTTAAACTGTTTGAGGTCATTCCCTCAAGTACCTTTTCTCAGTTTATTTTTATAGTATATCACTTGAAAACTTAAGTGAATGAACAGCCCAATTAAAATAACTTGGTATCAGCGTTACACCTCTTTTTCCACATGATCTTTTAAAACTTTAAAATAACAAGATGGCAAAAACTCTTTGGGTGCACGTTACCTCTTCATGACATGACGGTAACTGCAATTTGTTTGCCAGACAATGCACTCCCAGAAGTTGTTTCTGAAATACAACACATTCATAACTTAAGAGGAACACTCGGTAATCAGTCTTTCAGAAATACCCAAATTCCCTGGAACAGTGTTGTATCATGGAGTTACAATTAAACAGCTAACATAATCTGTGGATCATCATTAGCTCCTTGTGTTTATAGTGTTCACATTTTGTCAATTTTTCCTTTAAGCAGAACAATACGCTGGGTTCAAAGCTTTCAACTGCTAAGTAATTTGTAATAGATCTTTCAACACGATAAAATTAATAGCCACGATGTACATGATTTGTTTTTCATGTTACATTTCACTTGTTGAGTTGTCAGGTTGTTTAGTTGTTGTTTGCTTGGAACTGGGGTGTTTTGAAGGAGATTCCTGATTTCAAATGTAAAGTTTTTCAGGCAGATAAGTAACTCTATCAATGTTATCAAAAAGTGAGATTGTAGATAACTACTTGTGAACTTTATATCTCTTCAAATAAGGTACCATTCCTTTAACGAGACTTTGAAGCAGTTGATGCGTGAGCAGATCGAGGACCCCCTAAGGCTACGTTCTCACATTTATGCAGATAAAATTTGATAGTCTGCAGTTGGTCTTTGAAAGATTTGATAGAGTCACTGGAGAGATCGTAGGAAATACGAAACAAAACTTTCACTTTGTTATTGGCTCCAAGCCCAAGAACATAAGTGCTATAAAAGTGCCATATTAACGTCTGTTGGTGATATTTAACTGTATACTGGACCAATAGGGTTCTTTAAAGTGTGGAGGTCAGACACACAGATTTTCGTCTTCTGTTTTTTTTAATGGAATGTTTGGTTAAAGAAGACAATTGCTACAGGTATACTTACTCTCTGTGAATGAGCATTACACACTCAAACCAATCTACTGTTCGTTTCTTTGTTTGTTTGTTTGTTTGTTTACTTGTTTAATTGTTTGTTTGTTTCAGTTATCAAGGAATATTGTGTCTAAAAGTGTTTTGCTTCACTGCTGACTTTTGCAGGAGGTGGAGGTTGGTTGGAGGAGAGGTTACAAACTTTCATGGACCGCTGTTGGCAATTTTCACAGTTGAATTTTTCTTTCAGGACCATCTAATCATTTGGCCCGTCTGTGAGCCACAGAAAATGGTGAATTCTCTTCACAGAGAAATACTTGGCAGAAAATGGTTATCATCGTCTGTACGTCACAAACATTTTCCTGAAATGTAATCTATGGCGTGCATATGTATTTTTGGAAACCATGCTGTAACCATAGACTGTCCTTATATACAGCTACTTAACCTTTCACATTGAGTAAAAGATATATCTCAGTATTACTACATTACCAAACAATACTTTCTCAGAAAAAAAAACGTCTATGCACTTCAAGAAATCATAAATAATTTCAATTTATATCTCGTACTCTTGAAGGTCATATCAGCTGTCCCAGAAAGGAGGTCTAAAGATCATTCACACAAATCATAGACTCAGTCCCAAAGGAGAATTTTTTGTTGATACAACACTTTTTTTTTTTCTGAAAAAGTTGTTAATTCCAACCAACCACTGTTAGAATTCACTGTCAATAGATATTCATTTTGTACTGGATACAGTTTTGTGCTTGTTTCATACATGTCTAAATGATGTAGTTATTGAATTGAGGATTTTTACTGTACATCTATGGATGATAAAGTACTGTAAACTTCTGAAGATCTGTTGGAGGATCTGCAAGCATCTCGAGTGGGATTCGAACCCAACACCTTCCACATTTTAAGGCAGGTTTCTTGACCGCCACAGCAGAATTGGTTTAGTACAAAGAAGCATAGGGCAAGTTTTTGGTTTTGAAAAAGTTGAAGAAAGCGTTAGGCCTACATGATAAAGCAATGTATACTTTCCAAGTTTTGTTTTGAAAAATCCACAAGCATCTGAAGTGGCACTTGAACCCAACACCTTCCGCATTCTAAAGCAGGTTTCTTGACCCCCAGTGCAAAACTGGTGTGTTTGTACAAAGAAGCCTGGGGCAAGTTTTGATTTTGAAAAAGTTGAAGAAGGCTTTACGTTATAAAGCACCAACACTTTTCAAGTTTTGTTAGGGAAAAATCCACAGGCATCTGGAGTAGTACTCCAACCCACACCTGCCACAGCAGGTTTCTTGACCGCTAGTGCGGAATTGGTTTGTTTCCAAAACATTGTAGAAAGCTTTAAATGTGTGAGAAGTCTCACAGTTAAAGTACCAGTCTGTGATGATTTTTTTGCAAGCTTTGTGTACTTCTCTTGTCTGTGTCAGTTAATTCATCAGACATCTTTTGTACACTTAAGAAATGTTATGGATTTTATCAAATTAGTCCTATTCTAAGAAGTCATCAGTGCTAGGTTCGTCATTCCTACCAAATGTTCTCACCTTTCACTTTCAATCATGGTTCAAATCTGACTTTGGTCTAGAGTTTGCCTCCGCAATTTCTGTAACAAAGTTCACTAAAAAAATTCCAATCTATCTTATACTCATTTCTATTTGGAATTTAGCTGACTGCTTTAGTTTGTCGGTAGAGAGTGAGTGGAAGAATCAATGGTATCATTCATTACACCCACTCCCATCTCTTCCTTCCTCTCCATACATCCCCCCCCCCACTCCTTCCTTATGGCCCACGCACACCTACCCACCCTTTTCACCATGAATGTATGTCAGGACTGTCATGTGAGTGCATGATCTAGTCTCCTTCTCAGTCTGCCACAGTGTGCGACTCATCATAAGCATGACTTGGCTTCCTACCAAGTCCACCAGCAGATTCATGTCTGCCAATTATGTCATGACCTGTGGGTCATTATGTGATCCAGCGCAATTCAACCCAGTTACCATCCCCACCCCATTAACCTGGATCCCCATGTGGAGAAAATATTATATTTCACATCAAGTTTCATAAATCAGACTACAGGTAGTTCAGCTTGGTTTATTACTTGGTTTTCTGGTTATTCTGGTTTTCTGATTCTACTTTACTTGGTTTATTTGTGCAAGGGGGGATTGCGGAGGTAAAGGGAGGTTTCTGCACTGATCATAGTTGCAGTGGTAATTTGATCAACTTTTTTGAGGGAAAATTAAAGTGCAGATTGTGGAAGAAGAGGGGATTTACTACATCAAAAGCAAAATGTTACCACAATTTGGTTACCATACAAATAATGTCATGGATTTCAGACACAGGTCTTCAAACAACTAATAAATTGAGGTTGACCATTGTTTAGTTTTCTAAGGATTTCAAGTTGCACCAATGGAAACAGACACTTCACTTTTTGAAATTAAGATGGGTGTGCCGGAAACCACTGTCTAGACAAACAATATAGAAACTTTTTAGGTATAATATATTCTTGTAGAAGTATCATTAAAAATACATTTTTTAAAAATGTTTACCAAGAAGTAATACAAGTAAAAATAACTGCTCTAAATCAGTGAATAAACAGCATTGGTCTTAGATGGGCATCTTTCTTTAAACCGAGTGATAAATATTCCTTTAACCTGTTTTTTGAACTTTTTCCCTCTCTTCCTTCAAAGAGGGCATTAAAGTGATTGGTGTAGTTGAGCTCTCAAAATGAAATCGAGTGATATCAAAATGATGATGTGACTAAATGATGTACTGACATTTTAGAGCGGTAAATTAGAACTACAAGTGAAGAAGTCTGGCTGTGTAGTATTTGAAATGCAAAAGAAGTTCTCAGATCTGCAATCCCAGCCATATTTCGTTGCCCCCCCCCCTTCCTGGCCCCTTTCAATGTTGGCTCTCATTGCGTGGTCTGCACTCCAGCATGGGTTAACAACATTGAGCGGGGGAATGGGGATGGGAAGGGTATATTTATTGAAGAATAACAAGCTCCTGTACCAAACATTAACCAGGACTATAACTCCACTGGCTTAGGGTCTAAAGCTATTTCTAGAGTGCCTAGCCACTAGATTTCCTTGATTGTGAAGGGGTTATTCCTGTTAAGCTTTGATCCACCCCTGTACTAATAGTACCTAAACCCGTGTAAGTGTCCTGCCATAATCCTTATGCACTTTTTTTGATCTGTGCTATACCAGGTTTTTTTCTTTAAGAAAAATATTCAGTTTTGTGAAAGACTGCAGGTTTTTGTGGGAGGGATGATATTAAGCAGATTTGTTATCCCCAAGGCTACAATTAGTCAGAGACAATGGGGGAATTGTTCCTAAGCAGGATCTAAATTATAAACAATGGGATATCTTCAGTGCACTGTGTCTGGTTTGTGTATACACAACATCTGAAAGGTGTTTAAAATAAAGGCGCCACCTGAAGATTTTTACAAAATTGGGAAGTTTTTTTTAAAGATTTTATTATGTCAACCTTTTTAAATTTGGATGACCTGATTTACTTATGCGGAGATGAAATGTAGGAATTGTTTGGAAGTTTCTTGAATGTTATATTTATTGTCATTCTGGGGAAAGAATTGTTTGCCTTTGTCACAACATCCAGAAATATTGTTTGTCGAGGATAAAGTGGTTGTCATAATTGACATTTTGCATTTTCTGTTACAATAGATCTTGAGCGTGCTGTCGCCATCTTGGTCATGTTCCCTTTATCCAATAACAGTAATGGAAGCTAGTATTCATTGCACTGAAAAAGGAACCAGGCTAATTTTTATTTTAGCCTCAGTTGGGTTACACTGGTTCAGATTGGAGAAAATCAAGATGGCCGCACCATGTTAAAGGTCTATTTTTCCAATGAGAATGAATCCCCAACATGTTTGGAAGGACAGCAAAAGTTTCCTTGTACAACTTTACAGACTTGCAGAGGAATTAGTTATTGATGTACCAGTATGAAGCATATTTCATTACCAATGTTGAGTTCTTTCAAAAGAAACTAGCCAAGTTTTATTGGTTTTCATTAGGTCCTGAGGTATTTTTTAAATGCATGATCATAAACAATAAGGATCAAGTATCGTGCACAGAAATGTTTCATTAAAGGTACTCTACAGGATTGGTTACGATCTGACCATTATTCGCAGACAGTGTTTTGTTGTGTGATCAACCAACACATGAAATAACAAACCTGTGAAAACTTGGGCTTCATCCGTTGTGTGAGTCAGGAGAAAATAGTGAAAAACCATGCACAATTTTCAGCATGTAGGGCCTATACACATTGTCCACAATTTTAGTTTTTAGTATGAACTCCATAATCAGTAAGCTGTCAGTTGAAAATTCAACTATGATGTTTTCTATCCAGTATTTTGGTTTTTTTTCCTGAAAGTATGTACAAATTTCAAATTCTAGCGTACAACAAAATTATAGCATACTACCTCCATGATAGAACCACATTAAAGACTTCCGTTCTTGTTGTGAACAACGCCCTCTATTGACGACTTACACTTTTCCCTGTAGATTGCAGAAATACAAAAAATCATTTTATGCCTCGCACCATCAGACCATGTGTGCAAGATTACACCAGGCTTTTTAGAAATCGTGTAAAGTGTTGACCTGTCAGTTTTGGGGTTTCCCCAAGAATCAAGACAGACCCTGTGGTTAATGTGGTCAATGCTCAGTAGACCATTTGATTGCACTCAAAGCCCTTGGGCATGGGATAATCAAAAGCCTCAGGAAAGGTCAGTCTGTAGTAAAAAAGCCCAGTGATTAACTTCAAAAGATTTCCTCACCAGCTTTGGGAAGTCCCATCAAACTATTTTTTTGTGAGAGGGTGTGATTGTTCACAAGCAAGGTCTTCTCATTACAGAACCTCCTTTACTTGTTCATGTGTTTCTGAAGTAGTCCACTGAACTAAAGGCTCTTTTGTGTTTTGATGAAGGCATAGTCGATTTCCACACGTACCATACTGACCAGTGTGACCTCTCTAAAAAAAAAACCTCAAGCTCAAAGTGCTTTGAGATCGGCGTGTCAACAGAACTTGGCAAACATAATGACAGGTCTGAAGGTTGAAGGTTGATTGTTGGCGGGTTAATGAAGCAATAACATAAAAGAACAACCACATTTTGAAAGTGATCAAATGATTGGCTGAATACCCTTTTTATGAACAACTGATGCAAGATAATTGATTCGGGGCTTTGTTGAGGTATTTCCTCTCTAAATTTGTAAAATTTTTATTACAAGTTTTGAGTGCGTACAAGGCCTACAGGACAACTCGGCGAAAAGTATTGAATGGAAAGATTTGTCACATAATGTTAAAACTGTTTACAAAAAGTCTGGGTCTAAAGCTGTTCACCAAGAGGAACTACAAGTATCTTTCATTTAGTCAAGTCACATTGTCAAATATAATGTTACCGTGGAGGAAGGAAATTACCATGATGTTACTAACGTCAACCATAACATGCGTCAACCATGACATGCGTCAACGAAGTAGAATTTCTTTTAAAAAATAGTCTTCTGTTTGATTTGAAGTCTGAGTGGGGCAGGGCTGGGGGGGGCACTTCCTTTGGAGGAGTAAACAGTAGTCATAACTCATGTAATTCGGACACGTTAAGTGTTCTGAAATGACTGAAGCCCCAGGAACATGAAAGCTTGAAGGACACTTGTTTGTGAAGTATTTTCTTGTACTTTGTTTGACAGTTTGTACCCTTAGGACTCTTAGCCAATGAATGTTGTGGTGGGATAAGAGAACACTTAAAACCTGTTGTCCAAATATAAATACAAAATACAACACAAGTGGTGGAGGGAAGGTAGCAATCCTGGGCATGGTGTATTTACATATCAGAAGTTATTCAAACTTTCTTTACTCATGTAAGTGTTAATAGGGAAGACTTATTGTGTAAAATTCTAAAACCTGTTGTTAAAAAAACAGACGAGCTGAAGACAAATAACTACAAGTGCCACTCCTATCCACTGAAATTGACCAATGAGATTCCTCAAGCTATTTATAGAAAACTACCGGGTCCGTTTGTGTTAATCAAGCTCTGTGGTCAACATTTCAAATGATAATGTGGCTCACACTTCATCTCATTGCAAATCTGAAATGGTTTATTGCGCTGAATGAAAAATGCTGAACCTGTATCATTTTCCTATAGTGTTGTTTTATTAATTTTCGTCTCAGTGCTATGTTTGTCAAGTTGATGTTCCTGATGAAAGGCATGGGTTTTTTTTCTCAAGTACACACTGAATTCAGCTGAAACAGGTGACTTATGTTGTATCTTTCTTGATAATTTTGCCATAACGTTGACAACAACCAATCTATGACCCTACCTTGAATTAGCATTACAACTTCTAGCAGTGCTTACTGTTAATCCAAACCATCACATTGTATCAAAGATAAGTTACTACTTCACTCTTAAAACTAATGGAGGTCATCTCATCATAATGACTTCTTTATAAGAATCCAACTTGTGGATTTTGGGGGGATTTTTTTAACACACCTAGTGAGAAGGTAGCTTTAAGTTCACGCTGAGACTATTCTAATATGCAATTCAACATTGTCCAAGATTGTTATTATAAAGTGAGGTTGGTCCTTAGTTAACATATAAATCACCCTTCAGTGCCCCATCAGTGGCAGGCAGTGTAAAGACAGATGCTAGGAAAAACACATCATTAAAGCTTGTCCGCAACAAGCTACTTTTATACTTGAACATAAATTTACCCGAGTTTAGGCGATATAAATAATCAAATTTAAGCACTTTGACTTCTGCAAGTAACAGAGCTGAATGTGAAAGGTTTTGATAATGGTAGGTTTTAGGGATTTGTTTGTTTTTTGTAGCAAGGAAAGCTTCTTGCAATGAGGACTTGAGTGTCACTAAGACAGTATGGCGTAATTTAAAGTTGAAACAATTATTATACAGTGTTAAAAGACTTCTTTGTGTCAGAAAATGTTTCAGTCTTTTGGCATTGCCAACGTTTTTAACGCTTCCAACAGATAAAAACATCTAACATATATTTTGTCCAAGAGAGATTCTCATAGACACCAATCCAGAACTGCTTCTTATCAAAACTGTTAATGGTTTAATAGATGCCTGTGGATTTTTTTCACAGAACTCGGGGAAAGTACTGAGTATACAGTGCTTAATACACATCGGTGTAAGAGCAAAAACAAATTATAATCTTTAACGTCCAAGTCAGTTTGCCATGATCAAGATGGTGAACCTAACAGTTAACAGTAGAGTAGTTTAGATTAGATTTGCATTAATTGTCCACATTTTTAAAAACATACAAATTTAATTTCCACTGTCAAACAGGTAAAATGACAGCACAATATGTAATCACAAAATGTACACCAGTACTGATGTACACACAAAATGCAGTGATCACCGTAAAACATATAGCATCAACTGAATAACAATAGCATGGAGAAGGAAGTAAATCTAGCCATTTATGATTGGCTGAAAGTGTAGCTGGCTTCCACCAATGGCTTGCGATGATTTCCATGGCTAGGTAATTTCTAACAATAGAATGGATTGGGAAATACCTTTCCACTCCAGACAGCGTTCATAATAGATAGCTGTATAAAGGTCCTTGACAAAATTCCAACTGACTCTGCATTGCTCCGCCCACTACTATATTTGGCAATGTGTACCCAAAGCTCTCCTCTGTCCACAAACGTCACATGTGCCTGTGTGTGTAGAGGAACAACTCTAGTTCCAACATGTGGTTTATTTTGGAGATAATGTAAATATCTCCTGTGTCAGGTGGCTGTGTGGAATTTCAAACGCTGCTCTTTTGCTTCAAGCCTGAAAGCAGCTGGCACCAAGGGCAGTGTTGTTTGTCAAGTGATGATGACTGTTGTAATGCTCAAATGTGGTCTTACAGTCCAAGTGCTCTAATCAGTAATTCTCTACTCCAATACACTCATTAATGTGACCATCATGAGCTTATCACCAAGTACCTTTCTAATTCTATACTTGAAATTCCATCAGGCCTTGTTAAAGGTTTTATACAGGATTGGTATAGGTAACAAAATAGTCACACACACTGTTCATGTTTTGTGTGATCAACCATATAGGCCTACCTGAAATAACAAACCTGTGAAAATCAGCTGTTGCATTTGTTTAGGTTTTCAGATTCAGTTTTCTTGAATACAACATTATTTCAGAGGGAAATATTTCACAGATTTCACAGAAATAATGGTTCTAGTTTGAACTTCATAATCATTGAGCTTTCAGACTAAAATTAAACTATGAGTGTTTTTTTTTATTTATCCTAACTAATCCTGTGTGATACCTTTATTGTACAATTTGTATTATAGAGATGCTTAATTCTGGTTTGATAAGCACGCTTAGCACAAACTAATGTACCTCAGCGGGAAAAGGTTACCTGCCTAAAAAGTGATAAGTTTGTTCCAATATTTTGCTTGAAAAAGTAGAATCAGCTGTTGCAAAGTACTTACCAACCAATAGGACCTATGGTATAAACGCCCAAAACTAGTTATTGGCCGGACGCTTCGACCCTAGCAGAGGCTTTCTCAAATTGTTGCTTTGCTTAGCAGATCAATTTCCTTGGCACTATTTACCTGTTATTATTTCAAAATCCCAGACAGCCGTGTTCAATGCAAAAGTTAGTGTCAACAACAGTTATCACAAAAGACTGTTGTATTTGATTTTGACCATAATACATGTAAACTTTTGAAAAGTCTAAAAATTTTGTTTGAAAGCCACGGTGCTTTGACACTTCATCTGTGTTGAGATCAGTGTGATTGATGTTCAAATTCTCGCTCACCTTGGATAATAAACAAGCGAGTTTATTTTGTTACCTGACATGACTGGATTGAATGGCGAAGGTCTAAAAAAGCACTGGCATTGTAGCACATTATTATTATTTTCCAACGAATGTTTGTCTCCTTATAAACAAATGTCGTGAACAGTTTTATCGGCCCTGTGGCATCAATCTTCAACTGTGAGTTTGATGAAAAATACGCTACCATGAAACAATTTTCTTTGTTTTTTTGCTGATAAGTATCTAGCGATGATGCAACACTTGTTACGTTTGTATCCCTAATTTAGGGATGATTTTAGGTCAGATAAAGTCAAGTTTGTATTAAGTAATGAAACTTAGTTCATCTGAAATTGAGATCAAATCTCTCTGGGTACATGTGCAGCACAACAGAAATGCCACAAGTGGGCTACACTTTGTACAAAGCGATTCTGAAATAATGAGCTAATAACTGTGCCTGAAATACAAAACCTAAACTTCATCCCAATAATCTGTTTCTATTGTTGGTATCTGTGATTTGTATAATCACATTCAGTAGTATTTACTCATGGGAGTAAGTAAAATAAGATCAGCAAACAAATCAATAAAACCCTGACAGTCTCAAGGATAAAGCAATGAAAACTATTTGAGTCAATGGTTATAAAAGTTTGCATAAGGGGAGATTTTTGAAAATGGATTTGAAAGCTTGAACACTTCACTACTTCACTTTAAGAACCTATTCAGGCCTTGTGCAACTGTAGTGTGCCCCCAACAACTGTTCTGTCCATGGACATAATGAATGACACCAGCCAATACAACAGACAGCTCTACAATAATAAAAACACTGCCTTAGCAGCATCCTTGAGAAAATAAATAACATCCTTTCTTGAGGAATTCCTCACATGAGCTGTGGAATGTTTACCATGGCCCTGAAGGCCAGGGACTACCTGTTGTTTATTGTGGGGTCACCCATTTTCAGAACGGTTGACTGGGGAGATAGTCCATACTATTATTATGGAAGACTCTCTGTTCCAGTTGGAGATTTTCTCAAGATTTTGCAGTTGTCTATTATGACTATGACTATGAGAAGAGTGTCTATGGGCATCTCTGTTCTTACTGGGCTTATTTGTTCAAATTAGGGCAATATTGAACAGTGACTTGAGGTTTCTGTTCAAATGTTACTTTCTTGACTTTCACGATTTTTCAGGCAGAAACTCTTCTCTGGAGGATAGCGAATGGGATTGATTTCAGATTAAAACTAATAATTGTTTTGTTCAACAATTAACAATTACCAATTCTGTACTTTCTCTTCAATGTACAATCAGAAAATAGATTACTGTCCCGAGACCCAGCCACAACTGTATAATTTAACTTGACTCCATCTTGGCTTCTTCTACAAGTAGTGTATAAATTCTTATACATAAACTTAACCCTGTAGGCCTATGTTGTTTATCAATGTTTATTGTTCATAAAAATACTAAACCAGGACCTCAGTAGAATTTACCTCATTGGAACATAACACCAAATGTGTGTCTATAAATTTGTCCACTCATTATTAAGAAATGATAGCCAGCCTATTAATTAGCCATTTGGGAATTATAAGCTTGTTGCTTTACTAGTCCGCCAGCTTTTTTACCAGTCCATGTTTTATACCATTTAGCCAGCCAGACCACTCAAGAGAACTTTGAGTGGTCCTAAGGTGTTCTGACTAGCATTTGGCCAGTGCACACTGCTGATAAAAGAAGAACGTTGCATTATTCCATGCTATTGAGATTGAGAAAAAAAAACGTGTTTAGTCAGTTTGTTTCTCACTGAACAATGCCAGGTTTTTTTTCATCACATAATTTTCCATGTTCTGGAATGGAGAAGTGAGTAAAAACCAGTCTGGTTACATTTTGCTAATGAGATTGAGAAAAAAAGTTTTTAGTGTGTTTGTTTCTCACTGAACAATTTCACCTTTTTTTTCATCACATAATTTCCCATGTTTGGGAAGTGAGAAGTAAGTAAAAACCAGTCAGGCTACATTTTGAAAGATTTGTTTTATTATGACTGATATATTTTGTTTGTCCATGAGGCTACTTACATCCTTATTCAGTAATTTACATTTGTCTCACTCCAAACATTTCCGGGAATGTGTCTCAAAAATTAAAATCAAGGAACTTTCAAAACAAAGCAAAAGCATTACATGTGATGTATATTTGTAAAAGTTTATTTTATTTGATGTCATCAAGTTTTCCAGTTTCCTCAAAGAAAACTTGTGAACGGCATTTTTTTTATGGCAATGGTTGCAACATTGCCAAGAACTGAAATTAAACATAACACTTAATGTGATGTGATCTTTTGATATGAATGTCTACATATTGAAGGAAGCATTAGTCAAGTGTGTGACATCATTTTCAATACAATAATATTTTAAAAATTACGGATATGAAATGGATCAATTTAATTCATATCAGTGGTTAGTGTAATATTTTCAGGAAATGATTCAAAGACAACATGAGTTAGCAGTTTTGAAGAAACTTAAAAACATGACGAAGGATTTTCTTTGCAAGAAAACAAAATAACCAAGGGTAAAGCAACTTTGTTGTTAGTGAAGATTTTAGTGTATAGTTATTTTGTTAACTAACACATTAAAGATACTTTCTGGAATTTTTAAACAAACGTTTGGTAAGTTTCTGTTTTCATGGTTTTAAACTTTTGTTTTACCCTTTTTTAGTATGACGGTGATGTTTTTTGTTTTAGTGTCATGTGGACTTTTCACTAAAAGAACAGTTGTGGCAACTGAGAAGCTTATGTACTGATCTTATGGACCTCCTTTACAAAAGATCTTGAGCCCCAGACCTCCTTTTTATCAGTTCTTTTCATCTAAATGATGTAAAAAAAAATTTTTTTTACTTGCATGTTATGATGCATTTTCCTAAATTTTTCATCAGTGAATTCAAACTGGGAATCAGTGAATTCAAGCTTCCGTCTTGTTCTCCAGCTTTTCTTTCGTAATCCAGAATTGCATCATGAAGACCTCCGTGGTTACATTTAATATCAAAATACATTCTTCAGCTCCATTCGCAAGCTTCTTGCTGTGTGCTTATCTTCTGGTCTTTGCTCTACACTTACACCATGGTATAGATAGCTCCCACGTTACGTCAGCCGTCTTTATGGGCAGTTTTACTCATTGCTTGGGCGTACAACTATGCGTTCTGCTTAAATAACGCATGCTACATGTAGGACTTTAACCAGTTCCTTGCCTGATTGGTCAGTGAACCTCTTGGATGCGTAGAGGAAAATAGAATGCTTGACACGGCTCAAAGCCAACACCCAAGTTGCCTGTAAAGAGGGTGTCTATCAAGAACTGTCTTATACCCTTGCCATCCAAATGTAGAATAATTGTCTTTTGTTAAACCTGTATATGTCAGCACTAGCAAGCTGTATTAATAGCATGGAGGAAAGCAACACTCAATGGTATCAAGCCGTGTTCGCCCTAAACTTTTCTGGGGGTAAACTTACCGGGCCTATGGGTAACATAAACCCCAAAAGTCCAGTGCGAACAGCCAAGGTATTTTTTTGCATAGATGTAGTTTACCCGGCCAACCTCTTCCCAGGAAGATTGACCGGGTCAGTTTAACGGAGCCAGAAAATCCAGTGCGAACACCGCATCTTGGTAAAATCTCCCATCAGCTAGCCCCTTTCATCGGCCTAAATCACATGCATAACGACACACACGTCATCTGTCACATCAGTGCAGACAACAACAAAGGCGAGAAAATAAAAACAACCTGTTCTTCATATTTAAATCTTGGCTAACCCAATTGAAATATTTAGAAATTTGGCAGACCTCAAAATGTATTTATTTATATTGTATTTAGTTATTATTTCAACTTGGTGGCCCATTTAGTGGTAACCACTGGTCTCCCATGGGTCCCAGCAAGTACACAGACACAATATAAAAAAATGAACAGTTAAACATTTAGAAAAGGCACAAACTTGTTAACATTATATTTAAAAAAATGCTTAGTAAAAATATAATCTATCAAACCTAGGAAATATTAATCTGGTTATTTTAAAGTTTAAAGTTGAATTCTTCTCAGTCTTAGAACTATTTCTTTATTTTGCCACAGGGAGAGTCTCAACACTTGAAGGGTGACAGAGAAGAGATGCAGCCCTCTCTGCTGAATCCATAGGTGAGTTGTCCCTTTGATTTGTTTTTATTCTTCTGGTTTATTAAAACAAACACAAACACATGGTGGGCGGCCACTGAGGTGGTTGAAATAGTCTTGTTTACAATAACAAATCATTATTTTACAGATATATAAAGAGCAAAATGCAATTTGTTTTAGAAATCCATTCATTGAAAAGTAGAAACATCAAAATTGCACACAAAGCCAGATGTGTGAAAATGGAGTCAAGAAGTAGCCACGCTAAATGAAATAAAGCGACAAAAATATAGAATTCTCTCTAGAGCAGGAATTGTAGAATTTCTGGGTTCTACATTGGTGTATTAACAACCCAACTTGATTTCAGAGGGGTTAGCATGAGCCTAAATTTACTAGAATTCTTCCTCCATGGTTGAATCAGTAGAGTAGAGGGCAAGGGCGTTTCATCGCTACTGAAAAGTGAAGGGGACGGGCGAGTGTAAGTCTTGGAAAATACATCTTACATTACATGCACTCCAGACCATTATTTTAATATTTAATGGTGTGTTGCACTTGGTTCCATATTTCTTATTTGACCGGGAGGTGATTACAGGGGTGGTATTGGGCAAAACAAAATGAATCTTCTGAAATGGGGTTTGTAAAACCCAGATTCTACCAAATACAAAACATTTTATTCACAATCTTTTTAATTATCACTAAAAATTGTTAGGGTTTTGGATGTTTCCAGCAGCACGTTAATCTTCGATTCTGATTGTCAACCGACGTGGTTTGTAGAGCCATAAACAACTTAGTATCTACAATGGTGCGCATTACTGCTCTTCAAACATACATAAGCGTGCTCGCGCAAGACTAGAACTTCAGTTTTTGATTATAGCTGGAAGCTAAAGTCGTTATCACATGCGCATGCTCATGGAACACGAGAAAATATACCTCAAAAAAGAAGAAGTTTGCTTTATTTCATATGATTAAGGGTGAATTGTTAACAGATTTCTTGCTACCTGGTTTCACCGATGGTTGTCACAGAGACCTCAGCATAATGTTACCGTTGAGCCCTTGCTCTATGATATAGAACAAGTCTATATTTCTTGCTACAATGATACCTAGGCTCCATACTATTCCCATATAACCTGTCATCCCAGTTGTTGACCCCTCCCCACTTCCCCCTCACTGTACCAGGGCCCCATTGGAAACCAGCCTTAACTGATTGAGCATACCTAGGTAAACAATTGTAGTAAATAAATTAAGTTATGAAATTAAGTTATGAATACAAAATGTCCCCATGAGTTTCTGTATGTTCCCTTTGTCGTGGCCGAGCGGATAAGAGCACCGAACTCAAGCTCTGGTGTTTCCGACTCAGCAGAGTGTGGGTTCGAGTCCCGGTCGTGACACTTGTGTCCTTAAGCAAGACACTTAACCATTATTGCTTCGTCCTTTGGATGGGACGTAAAGTCGTTGGCACCGTGTGTTGTGTAACGCACGTAAAAGAACCCAGTGCACTTATCAAAAAGAGAAGGGGTTCGCCCCGGTGTTCCTGGTTTGATTGGCTGCGTATTGCGCCACAGCACCTTGTAAACCATTACGTGGTGCTATGTAAAGGAGTAGGTCTCATACTTCAAACGTAGCCCCAAATACCTTGCAGGAAAAATACTGAATGTTAAGCGCTTAGAGGCTGGACTGCAGTAGGCGCTATACAAATACAATATATTATTATTATTTAACTCATTGTTTCACCGTAGTCTTTGTTTATTTATTTATTTATTTAAAACCATATTTAACAATTAAGGGTGACCCATCCAGCACAGCTGATCATTTGGGGCCCTCACATTATATACAAATACATCAAAAGTTAAAATACTCCAAAGTGACAGAACCAGGCAGAAGGTGTGTAAAAAGGGAAATACATTACTATTAAAGAGGACTATAGATTACTGTAGGAAGCACTGAGCCATCACCTTGCTCTGGTTGTAAAATTTGTTTCTCCTATGTTGTCATCCCATTTGCCATCCCCCCCCCCAATTCCCACTCCCCATACCAGGGCCTAAATGAAAACCAGTTTTAATTGTTTTAGCTTACTCTGGGTATAGAAATGTAAATCAATAAATTCAACATGATGTGTCATGTAGGTATGCACATGGTGGACGATGAACAGTATGTTCCCTTTAACGTATTGTTTCACCTTAGTCTTTCACACCAGAGATAAGCCCAACAGTTTTTATCAATGAAAAACACTCACTGGCCTTGGGACCTGGCCATGAACACCTGTCAAACCAACTAGAAACAAGAATGGGGAAAAAAAAAGAGAGGCTAGAGTTTGGTGCTTGTTGTTTTGGAAAGTTGAATTGTTTCCTGTTGTAAGTTTCCAAACATTGGTATGAAGTCAGCTGACAGTAAAGGTTATTTGTGGTGAACAATTCCAACTTGTTATTTCCTGACTACTAGGTCAAAAAGAAAGAGAAAGTTAGTTCTAAATTTCTAAAATGTTTAAAAATAGTCAGAAAGGGAAGGACCACATGATCAGTGGCACATTGCTACCTGATCATATGAAGTTTTTCCCCCTCTGTCTTTTCTACTGTCATTGCAGTAAAAATGTTCAGTGTGGCATAAACATCACAAATCATATAATTGTATACAATTTTCCTTCACCCCCCCTTTTTTCAAGTTGAACAATATTTTGTCCTTGTCATTTCATCTCTCTAGTTGATTTCTCAGTATGCATCTGGCGTTTACCTGCATTTTGAACAGATATATTTGACTTTTAGCCAACATGTGTGGTTATGCAATAAATGAAGTCTGTGTGTAGTCTAGGTTATTGGAAGAGAGAGAGAGAGAGGGGGGGCCTAGGTTTTCAAGATGTGATCAAATTGGTTGCAAGATCTCTCAGACACCTCAAGGCCTATTCATGAGGAGTGATGATGAAAGAGGTCTGTTATCTTGAAATAGCCTTTGATAATGAACCCTTTTGGGGCATTCGGTTGGCTCGGTGGTTTTTTTTCCCCAGCCTTTCACCTTTGTGGACCCTGGTTTGAATGTGGAACCAGGGCCTTGTATGTGGATTGTGTATTCAGACTCCACCTATTCTGCACTGAAGTTTTTCCCTGTTTGGGGTTTTCCTCCCACTTCTAAAAACTGACATTTCTTCATCATCTTCGCCAAACAGGTATCTTCAGTCCTACGGGTCAGAGTGATAGCCACTCTCTGAGGGTTCTTGGTTTCAGTACCAGAAAGATATAGAAAAACAACTAATATCCTGCCAACATCTTTATGGTGTTTCTTATTTTTGTGTACAAGAGCACGAAGGAAGTCTGATTCTGATTATTTCCAGTGCCCCCCTCCCCATGAACAAAAAAACAATACTTCTCCCTTCCCAGAAAATCAAAACCTGTACTGAATAAGTCCTTGAGTTAAATTACCTTCTTTATACATTACGATTTAATAACCAAAAACATACATACTCCCCCCCCCCCCTCCCCACTGAAAACATTCTGGCAAAGCCACTGAACTTGCGGAAGGGGGTGGACACTTCAATGAAATGCCTCTAGGTAACTTTTAGGATTCCCTTTGAATGTATACTTCTTTTCACTAGTTTGCATGGATAGGGTCCTACATATTTGGCTGAGAATGTGCTTTCAAGTGTGACCTTTTTAATCACTCGCCAAGTTAATGGATCACAATTAATTATGTACGTGTAAGGTTATGATTAATTTGGATCAGTAAGTCATAAATAGACACTGTTATTCACATATTGCGTTTTTGAATTCATCAGTTAGACACACCTGAAGTGAATGATTACAGACATTAATCAAGATTGATCCAATCTAATTATTGTATGACCTTGCTGTTTATTTATCCACCCCTTGGCTCCACCTGTATTAATTTACAGCCTTCAAATTCCTGTGTAAAAATGTCCTTGGGAGAATTACATGAACTGTTGAAAGCTCCACTTCATTTCACTTCATTTTATCTGCCATCCAATCGTTACAAAGTTGCACATTCAAATTATCTGCAAACATTCACATATAAAAATTAGAAGTCAAATTCAAAAATGTAAACAGATTTTGCTAAGTACTGAGTTGGTACATCAAGGTCCATCGAGGTAGATCATTTGATCAGACCTACAGGATCATGATAACTCAAACTACCCCAATTGGTTTTTACTTGTATCTCAATTGGCTTATACTTGTACCCAAATGCACCCTGATATGAACCCTCTTCTCCCATCTACTTGCTCCCAATGAGGATATCGATGGTCCACTTTTGAGACATCCTTCGGTATTAAAAACACTTTCTGGGAGTTTATACAATGTTTTTTTGTTTTTTTCTTTAAACATTAAGGGCCAAGAAAAAAAGGAACAATATGATATAGTTGTTTTGTTATTGTTATCATGAGTGGGCGATGCATGCAAGTTAACAAGTTCACCATATCTTTACATGCAATTTGACTCCAAAAATGGCGGACAATGGGCAGATATTAGAGGCTGTGACATCAGTGCAAGGGGTCAATGAACTGTGCCACTTCTTCTTTGATTTATCCTGCCTGTAATTCACCTCAATTTTTTGCTGAGGTTTTTGCTTTTTTCACTTATTACTTCATCTGGTGTAGATACATTCTATTCTTCTCAGAGCCACCACTACTCACAAAAGAGATTTCTTACATGGTGTCACTACAAATCTTACTGACTTAGATAAATTCTACAGCTAGTTATCATCAGAACTTAAATAAACATGCAGGGATTAGAGAGTACCCTCCCCCGAAACATCAATTTCAAGGAAACAATGTGTTTTTTTGTTCTGTGAGCATAATGGCAATGAGAGTTTTCCATTAGTGATGTGAAGATTGACCAGGGTCTATGTTACAATGAAGCTATGGTATTGGGTAGAGCTCAGGACTGGAGGGTCCCATGGTCCATGGCACCCACTGCCTTCCCCCATTCCCCTGGCCCACCATCTTCTGCTGGACCTGAAATAGTGATGAAAGACTTACACCATAGAGCAAGGCTTACACTGATGTTTGTAACTTGTTATGATACTCAGCCTTGCAAGTGGGCAGTGTGCTGGTTAATTTTCATTCTTCAACAAAATGTAATGAACTTTGATAATATCTAATTGTTGTGTAAGATATTTATGTTTTAGTGCAAAAATTCCTCCTTAAATTTCAGAAATGCCATTTATGTAGACTAATTAAACATGTGAATTACTATTGTTACTTATACTATTTTAAGTGGCATCTGTTGTTTGAGATCCTACGGATTCAATGTGGAAAGTTACCAGTGGCCAGGGAGGAAAAACAACAAATGTGCTACTATTGGAGATGCAGTAATCTTTAGGGGGAAATACCCCCATAAGTTTCTGACAAATGCTTTTATTGATTCAATAAGAACTACTCAGTGGTATTAAACGGAGCCTAAATATTTGTGCAGATTAGTTGTTATTAAAGTAAGGTCTTTATTACCGGGTCTGACTGCTGTACAACCAGGCAAAAAGTCCCCCCTTGAACCATGCTGCTTGAACAGTGGAGGAAAGAATTTGAACTTAAGTACCAGCATCTGCTTTTCGCCATCTCCCTCAGTCTTCTAGAACTGCTAATTCAAAATCAACATTCAAGTCCAGTTTGACAGCCCACACCCCCAAACCCTGTTGTTTCCTTCCTTTGAAATTCTTGCTTGTATTATGTGTCAGAATCAGCATTTGTCATACATGTGTATACCTGGCAAGTGATGAAGTATTTTATTACTTCAATGCATTCCTGTTGGAAATTGTGTTAACCACTTTGACGCCCTCCCTTGGGGGGCATTTGGACTAGGCATTGTTCTTAATTGCATCACCTATCACCAGCTGTGGTTGAGACCTCGGATTGCTTTCAATGGAGCTACAGGGAAACCCGTGGGTTTACTGCTGTAAGAGTGGGAGGGTTCACATTCATGAAGGTGTCTATCTGAGATATAATCAACCTACATAATGTCATTCCAGAGATGCTATGATTTAATTTTTTAATCTCAACTATAACCGAAGTTGTCAAGAATCAACGCCAGGTATTACAAGCTTGATGCTCTAGCACTGCATTATTAAAACCATTTAACCAATCAAACTGCTTTCATTTTTATTTTAGAAGAGTTTTGGAATGTGTGATAGTGGTTGCCTGTTTTGAAGAGGGGTGATATTGTGTCTTTTTAGATGTTGAGAAAGATTGTGCTAGGTTCGAATCGTCAGGCCATTAACTATGTTTTGCATTTGTACCATAGGTTCTTGTTATTGCATTAACTGCTTACGGTAAGCAGTTTGCAGTAACTTATTCGATCGTCTTTTTAAAGAAAAGTTCACCTTTGGTTTTTGGAAAGTTAGCCTTGATTAAATTCTGTTTTGTAAGTTTCAATAAACACATCATCTAACCGACCTATGCAAATTTTTTCAAATAAGGTAATCCCATTTCAACGAGTGTCTTGTCAAATCTGTGGAGATTCATATAAAAGCTTATTTTGATCGAGGCGATGGAAATACGCAATGGTGATTTAGGGTCTGGGAATGTATTTTTGGGGATTAAGGCAGCATTTAAGATAAAAACTTTTCTTCTGATCAAAACTTTTTGGGGGTCTTTAATTGCCAGTCTTCAGATGATAATTATAACACAAAGCAACTATATGTTAGAGGGCAATAAAATGTTAATATCTTAGGCTGTGTGTGAATTGGTGGCTACGGCTACGGCTGGATCACCGCTCATCATACGTTGATAGGACATCCTTAGCAATGACCTTAGTAATAGTTGTAGCCATAGCCGTACCTGCCAATTTGGATTCAGTCTTTTTCAGATGAATTCTAATGGATTCAAGAAGTTTGGTATATATTAAGTGTTCTGATGGATAGTGTTGTTTTTGTAACAGTGGTGTCTTGAATTTCACTTATGTTCATCGTTGCTGTTGTTACCATCAAAAAATCATTGTCCCGCCAGTCATTGTCAGCAATGTGATTAATCATCATCATGTATGGCATTTATATAAATTTGGTACTTCAGATGTTATTTTTTTTAAGCATTGGAAAGAAAACAAAGTCAATGAAAAAGTAATCCCGCCTGTTACCAATGCCACAAAAATTTTGTCGAATCATTCTTTTTTCAATTGGCAATTGACCACAGACCCAGTTTCTGCGACATACATCATTTCATTGTCCTTATAATTATTTTTATTTTTTAACAATTCAATTACTTAACAGTAGTTAGAAACTGAAAGTGGTTAAACCATGGACATGTGTTGTGGCCAGATTTGCGGTTTGTTGGTCCTGAACATATTTTATACATTGCTGTGGTGATCAAATAAACATTTCAGTAGTAGTGCCCAAACAAGCAAGAAAAACAAATAAAACAACCTGGGCCCATTTTCATAAAGCTGATAAGCAGAAAATTCTGCTTAACAAATATCTTTACTTAGCAAGAAATGAGCGGGGTACCAGTGGCAACAATGTAAACTTTATGGATTGTTGGTTGGTAACCTGTTTCTGCTAAGAAAGATTTTCCTGTGCTTAGCAAGTTTTTGTGCTTACTGGCTACATGTATATGAAATTGGGCCCTGCAGTTTCAAACCACATAGAGATCATGAAAATGTTTAAGATGTTGCCTTTGAAAATGGCTTAAGTAGATGCTCTTATTTGTTTTTGTCATGATGTGATTGACAAACTCCAGCATGAAGCTCCTAAGGGAGTAGTTCTTACAAATAGCGCCCTCTTTTGTCAGCAACCTTTTCTACACAATTCTAGTTTGGGCCAAGGCAACTCATGGTGACTAAAGCCTTCATATGGAAAAATCTACATGTGTTGCAACATAGGTAAGGGAACACAGCACAAGTTGTAATCACTTATTGTTGCTTCACCATTCTCCACATTTTCAATTGCAATTTTTTGGGCAAAAATGCTGTTTTTGATACGACCAAATTTCGTAGTACAGCAGTAGTAAATTCCCAAATCAGGTGTTTGAATGTTGTTTTTGGGGGGAAGGTATGGGGGGGGGGGCTCACCAAATTACAATCCTATTTCGACGGTAGCATCTCTTGCTGCTGAGTTTTACCTCTACCTTCTCCTCAACTGAGCCATGCACATACTTACATGGTCAAGTGTTTATTTGTAGCAGTTGAATTGACTATATCTATTTACAACTTACTGGCAGTAACTGCAAGGTCATCCATTACCTGTATTCCTGCCAACATTTGATCATAAAATCCAATTATGTAACACCTCGTGTCCTTGTGTGTTGTGAGATAAGTCCCTAGCTCATTTATAATAAATGATATTAAATTGTTGGTGACAATTCCAAAGGAAGGAAAGTGCCCGATTTGTATTTATTTCATTCAAATGTGTTGTTTTGGGGGGTTTTATTTATATTTTATATTTTAAATATTTGAGAAATACTGGAACTACCATCCCCTAGACGGATGTATGCCATTAGAGTGTGGTTAGTGGTTCCACGACAGGCCCAGGAGTGGGTGACAAGGGTTTCTAAACCAAGGAAACAAAAAGATCACGTAAAGTGACATTTTATATCAGTGAACCTAACATGAACAGGTTGCATGACCCCAAGTTTTTAAACAATTTTTGACACATGAAGCAATTTCAAGTATAAAGTTTTCGCATATGCCACAGACAATACACAAATTACATGTAGCGTGCAAAATTGGTTGATGGATGTGAGTTAATACTGGGATCCCAATAATTAATCATTTTTAATTTTTAATTACCTACCACTAATCATTGGTGGATTTTTTCAATCAATACCTCACATGAAAGCTTGTAACTTTCTAGAATCTGTAATAATAGCTGTTTAAAATTTAATCAAAAATTTTGGGGTCAAATCGGCAACAATACTTGGACCTAGCATCTTTAATCTTCCTCCAAAATGATCTAAGCAGCTTCCATGGGGCATGTTGAGGACCTCCTTTCCACCAATGGAACAAATTTAAGGAACCTTTGCTTTTAAGATCTACCCATGAAGTCATTTCTGTTTAACTCCAGTGAGGACTCCAGTGAATAAATATAACTATAACTTAGGTCTGAAATTGCTGTATACTGCGTTGGGAGTGTATGTGTTGGGGTCTTTTACAGTTTACCTAATCAGGGCATGTGAATTTGTTTTACTCCTCATTGGAACTACTCAGGCTGACACCATATTTTTGAGTGCAGTACAAGAAGGGCTGCAATTGCAAATAAACCCATATTTTGGGCCATGTCCTACCGGATCATGTCTGATGTGACCAGCGTGGATATTGAAAATCCTTCTATTTGTACACACGTTTTGTTATTTAGCGACCTATACAAACTTTCTGTAAAGAAACTCCACCACGAACGGCCCCTCAAAACTCTCTCCGATGCGTTCTGGCAGAACACAACAAACCTTGTACACAATCGGCTTATCGTTTTTCAATACGTTACACAGATTGTCACTGGCCATGAGTAATCATTTCTTTAAACAAGTTTCTAATCAATATGCCCAGTGACCATACCAATTTTCATTCCCCCCCCCCAAAAAAAAAAGCAAAAAAAAAAGCATTCCTTCCTCCATGCCTTAATGGAGGAATAGAATAGGCACTAGTGCAGGTATTGTTCCGTGCATAGCGACACGACATAATAGTTTTCACAGGTGATCCAGTTTAAAAGCTGTGCCAGCCAACCAAATACACTGAAGTTGTTAATGTTCTGGTGTCCCCGACAACAGGAGTAAAATGAGAATTACAGTCAATTGTCGCACAGTTGGGAAAAAAGTACCGATGAACTCACCCTTTTTGAATGATTTTTCATGAGCCGGGTGGTAAGAATAGCTTGGGTGGTTATTCAGGCAGGAAGGTGTCATAGATCGTGGTGTATAGTAGAACCTGTTAGGGCGTACCTAATTCTAACAAAACAAAAGCGGACTGATTCACATGCCCAACTTGAATGGTGTCGCATAATTCACACTATTATTCATGAAAGCTTGTTTGATTTCTGCGCAGTAGTGTGCCAGTATGAATCATATGAGCGACACAACATCTCAGAGTGATGTAAAAAGTTTAGGTTATTTTTTGTAGAGTGGTTATTTTGTATTTTGTATTTTGTAGAAAATTGGGCTGTTGTTGGTGCCTTTCCAATTTTCAATTTGTCCAAAGATTTTACAGTAAGGAAGAGTGGGATAACTCAGTAGAATTTAAAACTTTCTTTTCATGATCATGAATTACAAGTTTATGTTTCATATCTATTGATCAATTTGTGTATGGGGAGGGGGTACATACATTGAAAAAAGGGAAGGTTCGTTCACCTAATTATAAGAGATGGTGAAACACCAATTTGTAAGATTTTTGTAAAGCTATTGGTTTTTTTTTTATTGTTGTAGGTTTGTTTAAGTGTCCCTGACCATTTGAAAAAATAATGGCATAACCGGGATTTTTTTTAATGCACAAATGAATGGTTCGATGTATGAAGGAAAAAATCATTCAAAATTATTTATTTGCCCCTCAAATTAAAATGTCTGGTTATACCACGGATTTGAAACCATTCTAATTATTCTGTTTGGGGTGCTTCTTCTTCTTCTTACAAGAAAAAAAACTTTGTGAAAGTCAAACATAAAAGTTGCTGTCTGTACATTTTTTGCAAACTTACTAACATGAGTCAGAAAGTCTCAGTAGAAGGTCTTGGATCCACTGTTTTTGAGGGTCGGACCTGAGCTGTGTGTGGCTTCATGCACAGAACAATTGACTTCATAGAACCAGCGCTTCAATTTAATAAAAGCACGGATCATAGCGATAAAAGTTACAGGAGGACTACATTCCTCACATGTGGTATGTGTGACAAAAATTATCCGGTAAAAAGGTAACATACTACGACTGCAAGTTATCAGTGGGAATTGTTAGGAAACAGGAGTCCCGCCATGAGCACAGGAATACTCGTCTTAGATGAAAATTTAATATTTCCAATGCTGTGCCCTCTGGTGTGTTCAGTTTCCCCACTCACTGTTAGGGAAATTGGGTATTTGGACACCTGAAGAACGCGTCCTGCCTTGGTCTTCTACAGAGAGGAATTCCGGATCCAGTTAGCGATGAAGTCATCGCCATTAGGGCATCCTGCTTGTATTCTCCCTAGGAAGGTTTCCCTGGCCTTCTCAAGGTTCCAACAGCCACTGGGCATCCAGCATTCTTCTCCCTAGGTAGACTTCCAAATTTCATCAGGATTCATTTAGTACTTAAGGAGAAGATTCCTAAGCTTTTGCAGAGGTTGCACTGTGGGAAAAATATGACTAAAGAGTGATTCGGATCAATAAATCTTAGGTTTAATAGATGTTAAATTTGCATCAGGGATAAAGAATATTATTTGGTTTTACCCTTACACTGATATAGTGCAGGCAGGGCTCAAATTTTACACTGGACCACAGGCCCTAGGCCAGCGATTTTAGTGTCGGGGGCAGTAAACCTGTGACTTGACAAGTCCGGCTGGCTTGTGTTTTTCAACTGAGTAACAATACATGTACTTCACTGTGTAATAATAGAAAGAAATTAGGTTAGAATGACTTTGAGTCCAATGAATGTCTTTCAGTTCTGCTGGGTGGTACCAATAACTTGAACAAAATGAGATAAACTTCCCAAACATGCCTTAGTGCTTGTTAAAATTAAAAAACAGTCGATACTCCACAAGTAGAGTTATCACCTTTTTTTTTCTCAAGATCAAACTTTGCAGGGATTAAAGGAAAACATATTTACTTTTTAAGTTTGGAATGCGCTCCTCTGTCAAACAAAGACGAAAAAATACATCAACAGCGTGCGCTTCAAAAGAAGTTTTCATTCCTTCATTCGCAATTTCGTAGAATAAACAGGATAAACAAACACTAGTCTCCTCAGGGACTTAACTGACAATGTTGTGTTGACTTTCAGCAGAAAAGTGTCTGCTATTTCATCTTGCCAACCACTGTGTGCAATCTGAATGCAGCAGCATCAAGGTGCACAGCTTCTCTATAACCCTTTTCACACTACTTAACCGATTCCCATGAAATAAAACCCCAAGAAATTCCTGGGTAATTTAAACACCCCATGTTCATTTCACACAACCTTTGCAAGTTTTCTCGGTGAAACCCCACTCCCAAGCAAAGGAAAGCTTTTTCCCGTGAAATTTCTGTTTCCCCGGGAGTTTGCAAGGGTTATCAATTTTAAGTGTGCAATGGTCAAATAAATTTTTCTGGGACTGTCCCGGGAAGTTGTTCATCTAGTGTGAATGGGGCTTAATGCAGTGGGGTTAAAACAAGTTTTTGTTTTCTTCCTCCATCACATGGTCATACCATGGTTATCCGGTAGTTATAGCATACATACCATGGTTAGGCTTTACCATGGTTTTACCAGGACAACTTTTTCCTGTGTTTCCATTCCTATCTTCTTTCTAGGCTTTGGAGAAACAAAAGTAACTGGTCCTGCAGTTTCACATCAATACTCTAACAAACACAAAGCAAATGTTTTCTCCTTCGCCAAATATTATGTTGTGCCTGTGGTAGTTCCTCATTTGACATGTAAACTGTGTAACCAAATTAGTTGTTATCTTTTTGTTACTGTCAGTATGCCTATCTCAAGCTTGATTATGGGGTTCTGCGTTTCAACGAAACCTTTCCCCCAATATTGCTTCCAATTTAAAGGTGACCCATTTTCAGCCATATGTGGAATTTGGACAGAAACTAAACTACAATATTCAAACTTTTTATCACTTACAAATAAAAAAATCATCAAACTTTACACACTTACTGAAAACCTGTTTCAGTTTCTAATATTCTAAACTGATATTGACTTTTTAGGATGGCTCATCGACCGATTTCCGACAAATTTCCTGTGCATAACTCTCGGATGACAATGGTAAATGGATACGGTTAGAACAGAATGTGAACAAAATTTCCTGTATTTGCACAAGCACTGTACTTTAGATTAAGCAGGTCTCAGAAAAGATACATGCAAGACTTGCATGGGCCTTGTTGCCCACTTTCCATGATGTAAATTAATATATTGTTTGCTTGCGTTAAATTTCATATTTCTAGATACTTGACATCAGGTAGCGTTAGGAAATCAAGGGGGAAATCTTATAACATTTCTTGAAGGATGATTTAACTATGGAAGTTAGTTTTACGTACTTAATGTTGTGTTTAAACTGATTAAATTAAGCAAAAAATAGTTCAAAGAGGAGAAGTTCTACCACTACAATCCCACACTATTCTACTCTTTGAATTTGTTTGAAATAGCAACTATATTCCCTTCTCATTTTTCATTTTTTCAACTTAAAGTTGACTCAACTTAAAGATGGGGTCATGGATTGATAAATACTCCACAAAATTAATGACCATAAAAACTTATTTGGTGAGAAACACTACAACTGTTGTTAGTATAAACTATTTTGAGAAAGGATTCCCTTCAAGTAAATTCACCCAAATTAACCAAAAACAACTGAATCTAAAAAAACGATTCATGCATGAATCATTTCTCAGATTTCTGAGGGTTGGTGTCCATTTGCGAAGGCTGCAGCCAGAGATGCGGTTGGTACCCGCTGTTAGCTCGCTAAATCTGGATGGATTGGGCGTTCTTGTGAATATACTGCGAAAGTTTTTGCTGTGTTTTCATTAAGTGGACACTGTATTCAGCTGAAACTTTTACATGCGACTTTATTTTGTTCTTTCTGTATCATTTGGCCATTCTGGTGACAAAAACCAATCTATGACCCTACCTTCAAGAACCAGAAACCCCTTTCACATGAGTCTATTCCCCGGGGTCAACCAGGGGGGGGGAGATCCCTTTACCTCTGATCTTCCCCAGCAAGTGGGCATACCTTGGGAATAACTACCCTTGCTCCAGAGTAGGGGTAAACGGTAAAACCCCAGGGTTTGTTTAATCCCCCGGGGAATAACTGCTAGTGAGAAACGAAAGCGGGTTTTGCTTACTCTGTTTACATGGCGGACAGTGAAAGAAAACCCCATGGAATAAGTCCCTGGGCTGTAGTTCATCCATGGGGATAAGAGATCCAGTGTGAAAAGGGTTCAAGTCAGTTCAGGCTTTTCATCTTAACTTAATACGGGTTGGACATTGATCATTGTCAAGGTGAGTCAGTGTTGATACTGACTTAAAATTCAATCTTTCCTGATGATTAATCTTGTGGGTGAATCGGGCAAAGTGTAAATTTTACTTGCAGATATGCAAAGGAACCCTTGGCCAACAATACATTTTTAAATTGCTCCCCATTTTTTAATCTTCTCAACACCATCACCTCTTCAGGTTGTTTCCAAGTATATCTCCATCATTCCATGAGAAAAATGCTCATTCAGAGAATTTGATCTGCTGGTATTGAAAGGAAAGCACAATGTCTTACTTTGTTGCAAGTTTTTCAGAATAATGAGACAGGTTTTTCATTTGGTAGGACAATGGTGTCGTTTTTCAAAATGTTCTCAAGTTCATTGTTTGTAAACAATGATTCAACAAGTTTGTGATGTTTTGTGTTTCATTCATGAGTCAATCAACTTCCGGCAAATAGAGGTCACCAGAAGAGCAAACTTGTTCCCACCACACTCGGCGGTGGCATCATGTTCTGACTCAATGTTTCTTGTCAAAAGGGTATCATGATAACTGATCATTGATTATTATTTGAATCATCTCGAGATAACACCAAACATTCCGAGAATTAAAACTACAACATCTGATCAGAGGGATCTTGACGCTGGAAAATAATTTGTCTGGCTCATTGTTCATTTAACGACGGCTCTAAGCTTTCTGGGGAAACGGTGTAAAAGCAATTTTGCTTCACTTTTTACTACATGTTGGCCACGTTTCCGTACTAATGCATGTATAATACCTACTTGATGTTATCAGGGGTTTTTTTTCTTCTTATTGCTATTATTATGGTTTACTTAAAAACTGCTCATTGCAGCTTACCGGCTGCATTACAAAACAGTTTATTTAAGGATTGCAAATACATTTTCAAAAAGTAAACAGTATGAACCAAATGAAGAATGAATCTATTAAGAAATCTAGAAACAAAGGAGGCACATGAAAAATATATCACAGTATATTAAAGCCGCTTGTCTAGGGGGGACATGAGAAACCACGTTAAAAATTCTAAAACACATACGAAATTACCATAAATTACAAGGAATAAATAAAAACAATTTACATCTATATGCAATTGTAATTGTGGACATGGAGCATGTATCCGTTGAATTGAATTTTGAAAAGTCTTCCTCATTTTAAAAATGTATTAGTTTGATATCGGCTATTAGCGACATTAATAAAACATTATGGCATTAAAACAAGTCTGAATGTTTCAGATATTATTGCAATATGCAGTTTATTGAGATTCTATGCCGGATACTACATCTATCCAGGTATCTCACCTGAACCATGTCCTTCAATCGTTGTACAATGTACATGTTTTTCGTTACGATCGGACACCACCTCCACGTTGCTGTTTGGCAACGACTCATGTAAAAATGTTGTAGTTCGGCCTTTTGTGCTGTGAAAACAGTTTTGAACATAAACAATTTTATCCATCTAGGCCTATCTGTTATTCTCCATTTTTCCTGTTCACTTGAAAACCTGTACTCTTGAAAAACCAGTAGCAATCACAAATCTACAGAAATTATTTCACAGGTGTAAAACTATTGAAGGACTGGAAGTACTGGTAGCTTGTGAATGTAAGAAGGTGCTCTCATCATGTGTGCAAACACCCCCATGTTATTTGTGGACACTGTTTGATTAAAAAGTCTATACTTGAAGCAAGCGTGACTCAGTCAGCGGCAATGTGTGTAAGTGTTTAAACACTGAGACAGTGATATATTCACAGAACTACTGCCAGAGTTGAAGTGAATAGACTCACGAAATGTGACACACCCTCTACTGGTGCATGTACCACACCCTGTTTTGCCAAGATTGTATTTCATTCATAAAAAGAGGAAACAATAATATGGTTTCTATTTTGAACTCACTGGTTATAAAATTTACCCCATTACCAACCCTCCAGAGAAATATTTCTGTCTGAAATAGGCCCACTTTCATAGTCGAGAAAATAGCATTTGGCACGGCTGGTAGGTGATGGGGCTATGCATTTTATGGAATTTGGCATACAGTCAGATTGGGTCACGAGAAAGATATCCGGCTAAAGGGCAATCGCAGATTTGTCCTTTGAAAAAATATTAGTAGTATACCAAGCAATGGCAGCTATTTTGAAGATTTAAAAAAATGCTTGTTATTCTACCCATAATTTTTTCAAAATATCAAATCTGCGATAGATATCGTTCTGATGACATACTCTGACTGTGTGCCAATTGTTCCATGCATGTATCATTCATCATAGGCACATTCCCCAAACATTTCCCTTATCTGCCCCCTCTAATTTAAACACACAATGCTTAATTCAATTGTAACAATCCAAATAGGTCCAATGAGAAGGTCCACAAAATTCCCATTCTAAACACAAAAATGTCTTTTGTTGTTTCACTAAAACAGGACCACCTAAGTTGATGACACTTTCACAGGCTGGTTCTATGGTGTGTTTATTGAAATCTAAAATATGGTAATTAATTTACCTTTCCCCAAAAGCCAATGATTTATTATCCCTTTATTACATCAGAATGTCTATGCAGACTTTTTACCCAAAAGAAGTCATCACTGGCCGGAGATTGGGCGTTCACAAATCACTAAACCATGACGGGTAACTCATGGGGTGCCTGTGAAGTTTCCATTATCACAATCAACTTCATTTTTGACCACACCCATTGGTTAAGTACCATCAAGATTTATTTATCATGGTACAACACATTCTGTTTAACAAGATAATGTTGTAGTAAGTAAAACCTTGACACCCTCAGATTGTCACACCCTTCCTTGAGCCACGCCTTTATATTGAGATAGGCTTCTTGAAGAACGCTATTATAAATAGATTACAAATCCTTATGAAAAAGTCAAGGTTTTTTTTATGTAAACAACTCTGTGACTGATATAAGCTTAAAAGAACTCTTTGCAATACTGGATTTATTCAATTAATCTTTGACTTAATTTTGGAGGCAATTTCTTGATAAAGATATGAAACATCATTGGTTTTTGAAAAAGTAATTCATTTCCATCCTCCAGTTCTCACGAGACGGGTTATGAGACAACCAACCTACGAAGATGTCTTCAAATAAGACTTTCACATGTTTTTTCAGGGGCTTTTTAAATTTTATTTTTTATGTTCATTGTGGGGTTTTTTCTAAAGTGATCCATACCTGATGTATGGTGGGGGAGGGGGGGGGAGGAGATCACATCATATGGCCTCAGAGACAAGATTGGGCATTCCGCCATTTTCTTTAGTATTCATCAGTGCCTTTTTTCTTCTGTCTAAGTCGGATCATTTCAAAAATGGAGCTGAACTATTTGACATTTTCACCCGGATTTTCACACTGGACTTTAGATTTTCTCCTGCAAGAGAACTCTAAATGATTTCTGTTTTGCTTCCGCGCTTTTAAGTCGGGAGTTATGGATGTGATTGTCACCATCTGGTTTTTGCCTTCCCTTACCCAAATTTCCAATTCAATTTTCCAATAGGAACCAATTGGAGTTTTTTCCAATGTTGTGTTTTGGCACAAAACCAATTGGACCCCATTGGACCCAGTTGGACTCAGTTGGATTCAGTTTGATTTTTTTCCCCAACTAGACCCAATTGGATATTTTCAAATACACCCAAAAAATAAGTATCATTGAGCAAAAAAAGTAGTTTATACCCATTGGGCTGACAGTCCAAAAACTTATGGGGATATTCCACCCCACTCAAGGGATTTACACAAGTGCAATTAACTAATTAACTAATAAATCCAGTTGGTGACATTGGATTGTTTTTCCAATTGGATCCCGTTGGGAAATAAAATTTCCAATTGGAAAAATATTAAGAGGTGAAATTTCCAATTGGTTGAAACAAATTCCAACTAATTCCAATTCAATTAAATCAAGCCAACTGACTCCAATTGGATTTCCAATTGGACTGAGTTGGTCTAATATTTTATTCCAACTTGAAATTCAGTATTCCAATATAAACCAACTCACACCAACTCAATACCAGCTCAATCCAATTATTTCCAACAGGATATCCAATTGGAATGAATTGGACATTTTGGTAAAGGTTTCCTTCATCGATGGGGAACATGTCACTTAATTTCTGTTTGGCAGAAAATAAGAAATCAACTGTTGGGAGACATTTCTGTAACCATGATAGTATTTCAGGTGGAAATATTTCTCGAAACTGAGAAGTAAGCAAATTTTAACAACTTTGTCATAATTACAAATAAAGTGACATATCTTTGATATTATTTTGTTTTACCCATACACCAATGTGTGTAAAGCGCTGTATACTCAGTACTTTCCCGAGTCCTGTGAAAAAAAAACCCGGGTGGGATTTGAACCCACGAACTTTGCCAATCTAGAGCAGATGTCTTACCACTAGACCACCGAGAATGCACGGTAGCTAGAGGCAGTTAGAATCCTATATTTTAGCAGCAGTTACCTTGATGTTATAAAAAGTACAACTATGTATGTGGATGCGATATCATGTAATACCATGTTATACCTGAGATTCAAATTGGTACTATGAAGTATGAACCAACATGCTATATTTATACTTCGGAGATGGTTTCCAATTCCTGAGAACATGACACATTGGGTGTAGTTGTTCATAAACACAGGAGTTCCCAAGATTCAGTAAGTCCTGTCATCTAACTAACTCAATAAACAACCGGAATACACCCAATGCATTATGTGTGAAACATGACACTGACAAACTGAAAAATAGTACATTCCACTACTTCTGTGCCCTACAGTCTTCTAACTCTTCGTGACAACATCATGACCATTGTGACCAAATTTCTACCTCCATGGTGTGACAAATAAAGAAGGCAAACACAGTTGACTTAGTTTGCTTATAATGAATTCCCAACTTTAAGCACCACATTTTTTTGAACATTGTATTCGGGATCTAGCTTATTGGACTACACTCAATGGTTCTTTGAGTGATCCATTCATTTTTAAAATTCTAGTTTGAATTTCTATAACTTTTGACAACTTGCCAACTCTGGTGGAGTTTCATCCTTGAAAAGTTGTTCAGTAATTTTTCTCCGCCGTTCTTTGAAAGGAGTTAATATCACGCATGAGAAGTTTTTTCCCGCTTTATTATTCTTTGGTTTGAAGTCACGTATAATCAGAGTTTCAATTTGAGGATGAATATGTTTGGAAGGATTGGGTTGACATGTTAAGTACTATGGTAAGATTTCGCTGTTGTTTATTTTATAATACAGAGTTTCAAGTTACAATTTATAGTTCTGGTTAATAATTTGGTATTGTGTTTTTTGTGTGTGTTTTTTTTTATAGAATTGCTCTCTGTATAGTTGAAGGATAAATGTCAGTATTACCTTTTCTAGACATTAATAGTTCCCCATTTAAACAATGTCAAGTACTCTTTCTAAGAATCTCACGTCTGACAACAAACCAAGTGGAATTTCTGTTTAGTTATAACTTGATGTTCATTTAAGTTTGAATGAATGAGTCGGTTGCCAAATGAATTTTAAAATTTTCCTGAGGGCAGAAAGAGGATAATTGCATGACCAAGATTTTGTTCAAGAGTCAAGTATCATCATGCCAAGGAAAACCAAAGAGTTTATTTCTTGTACTATAGCTACACTGTGTAGAGTCAATTTTCTATGAACTTCCCTTAGCAGGAATTAGCCCCTTCCTCCAAGGGACATCGACCCCCTTTACACTTGATACATCTCAACCTCTCCTACACCTTCACCTTAGCAGAGGCAGGATCCACCTGTCGAGATGAATGATTCCCGACTCCAAGAATAGATCAGCTCATTGAGTGGAGGTTAATGCTCCCTTCCTGTGGCCCAGTATCAGTGCCCGGACCATCCATCCATTGGTGGGCCGACCATCGGGGCTTTCTACATCCTCTTGCCTCATGTATTTGTCAGTTCTGTCACATTTGGGAGGGTTGTTATTTACAATGGAATGAGGATAGACATCCATAGTCAGGTTAAAAGTAGCCTTGGTTGAGCTCTCAATCCCTTTTTTATTTTAAATTGTAGTTTCTAGGAACCTGTGTTACTGAAAACCACCTGTAATTTTGTATTTTGTTTTCCATTTTCTGTTTAGGAAAATCATTTACAGATAACTTACAAAATTGCTCAATAGATAGAAACTCTTTCACTGTAAAAAGGAAAGTCAGTTTTCCACAGGCATTATTCATAATTACGCATTGACGCCTTGGTCTGTCATTTCCCTGTTCACAGAAAAGCCTGGAATATTTTGTTTAAACAATTTGTTTTCTGTGACAACTTTTATTAAGGCCACCTGATTGCTTTTTGTAGTCCATCTGCATCTTTAAACAGAACACAAATGAACCCTTACTGATGATTAGATGATGAAGTAAACAAAGTGTGCCCTAAATACCATGGAGGAAGAGACCATCTGCATATCTAAATATAATTCAGATCCCTTCCTCATGTCCGCAGGGATGGCTTGGAAAGAAAGCACCTCAACACTCCAGTTATGTCAAGGTTTAAATGTCAAGGTTTAAATGGCAAATAGTGTCCGAAACAATGATTTCAAACGCAATTTTCTTCAAACATGAAATTTTGGCTGCTGGGGCAAAATTGCCTCTTCGTGAATAAAGTGTCGATATGAGAAGCAATAACAGGTTTAGCATTGAGGCCTCAAATCAGTTGGTCACTATAGGTCCTTGCTCAACCTCATTTGGAGGTCTTTATCCTAGGTGATGGAGTCATCTTCTCACAATGGAAATATCAAAGGTCCCCGATCAAGAAACTAAACAATGACAACAACACTTTCTGCTGTGTTCAGATGACTCAAATCTGTGTTTCACTTTGTTGTCACTCTCTGTAGCTTTTAACTTCAAATATTTCCTTATTTTGTGAAAAGATGCCGCATGCACAGTAGAAACACGAGTATGAGGAACAGAAACTTTAGAGAGTTGTTGACATGAACCAATTGTCATAAAGTCTGTTTTGCCAATTAAGGAAATAATCTCGCATCCAAGCAGGAATCTAATTTAGACACATGAGTCAATATACTTGATGGTCTCATCAGCGATGTTTTGTGAAGGTTTAGAAGAAAAATATAGTTGGGTATCTTCGGCATATATACATGATAGTTTAGTTTATGTTTAACAATAGTGTTGCGAATAGGTCAGGTGTATGCTGTAAACCATAGCAGTCCAAGAACTGAACCCTGAGTGAGATTTAAAGTCAAAGTTGTGTTTTAAAAAAGTGCTATTTGCCCAGAATGAGGGGCTCCAAGGTTAAATTGAGATTTGTGATCCACTAATTTTTCCAATCGAGTCCTATATAATGAAAATGGGGAAAATACAAGTCTCTAACCTCACCTAAAAAGGATATAAAATGCCACTGTGTGTAACCCTTCAAGAGCAAATTTGTCAAAACCAAAAAATTGTTTGATGGCATCACATTTCAAATATATGGTCTGCTCATTTTTTGTACAGAGATTTTTTAGGTTTTTTTCCTGATTTCTGGTGATATTTAATCAAAAGTTGCATTGAATTTGAGCTTATGACTTTGGAATGTACAGACCAATTTGTTTTTGCTGTTCGATGATGGTAAGTTTCAAATTTCGCTCTGAAAGAGTGTCAATAAAATCGCATTTTACACATTTCAACTTGAGATAGAGACTTACAGCTTTTTCCCTACATACATGAGGACTTTCATGTAAGTCCTTGGTCACGGTCTGTATTTCAATTTGACTGAGAGAAGTAGTAACAAAAATCCGAACAAAATTTGGAGCTTTGAATAGATGGGGTTTTTTTTAAGCCAAAGCTTGTTATCATCTTTCAAAAAATAAATATTTCTCAGGTCTGGTTACAATTCCATTTCAGTTAACAAGAAAGTACTTGGAATCTTACTAACCGGCAATGTTTATAATACAAGAACCAAACAAAGTGATCAAGAATTGTTTTCTGTTAAAGAGCTTTTAGAAAATTATGGCTGTATAAAATTGCTTTACACCAAACCCCAAAAGGTTTTTTATTTATTTTTCTTTTCACAAAGATGTGTATGAGCGTTTTATGGTATTATTCTTGAAATATAGGCCTATATATAACATTGCTATGCTAAAATATTCTTGAACAAAACTTGTTGATCAAATTATAAAAACAAAAAAGTTACCTTGCTTATACCAGCTTGAAAGTTTACTTGGGAATTTGTTAAATATATCTTTCGTCATAAACATTGGGTTTTTGAATACACCCCTTCTACAAATTTAGTCTTTCCGTTTCTTTCCCTCCATGGTCTTTCCAAAACTCCCCACTGTGATGACATTTCTGTGGAAGTCCCCTGAACAACTAAGCTAACAGATGAAGTGACATAAGCAAGTGTTTATTGGATAGGCTGGCTATTTATAGCTTTGGTGTGCTGTTGTTAATGGATTGAAAGACCTACATTCTCATATTTGCATTCATATTTACGACCCAAGCATGGAGTTTGAAACCTTGCCAGCTACGTGCTTAGTTTGCTTTCGTTTTCATCCAAAGCTCTGGCTGGGCTTTCTATTTAAAGGAACACTCCAATACCTCTACTCATTAAGTAATTTTGTTTTCAAAGTAAAAAGAATCATACAAAATCTAGCCAGAGTAAACCATCTGGATAGATGGATATAACTGGGTTTTAGGGGAATGTCTGAAACTTGGACAGGCCTGGGTTTCTTTGACTGATGATCGCTGATTTGGGGTTGTTTTTTTTGTGTGACTGATGGTCAATTGCTGGATGAGACATGGCTTTTGTACCCTAGGACAAACAAGATGCAGACAGGAGACAAAACAATTACATACTATTTTATAAAAACTGACAAACCAAAATATACAGAGAGGCCTAGCAGCATTAAGAATATGCAACGAGTAAGTGGTTTGTTTTTTTAAGGTTATAAGTATGTCTTTGGAGATTTCATGATTTCTTAGTAAATAGTTGGAAAGATGTTATGAAAGATTACCAAAAGAAACTGAGGTGAACTTTAAATATGGTACAAGTTACCTTACAGATTACAAATGGCAATTTTGTTTTTCTCATATCAATTTTATTTCACTATGACTTTATCAGCAGGAAAAGAAGTGCAATCGTGGTTTAAGTCACAAAGCAGCCATCCTGACACTGTGTGCCACAAAAGTCACACAAGTGAAAAACACCAAGTTGGCTCATAAATCAAACTTATGAGTTCTGTTAAATTTGGCTCATGAGCTTGGATTAACATTTTGAAACTCCACAAAGCAATTACTCAAGGTTTGTTGCAGCACTAAAGTTTTTTGTATTTTCATTTCAAATGTCTGTCCCCAAAACTGGTGAACTTGAATTTGCTTTTGTGAAAATGATGGTTTTTTTTTATGTGGACCATGCCATAGGCAATACATTCATATTTGGAGAACATTCGGGCAAAATAGAATGGTCTCTTTTCTAGAAAAACTAAATGGGAACACAGCTTTTATTAATTGGTTGCATGAAGAGTGTTTACTTGAACTTTCGCTTGGTTGCAGAGGTTTTTTATTTAGTTATTTTATTGTTATTTTTTTTTAAGTACTAAAAGTTATGTTAAATTACTTAAGATAATATAGATGGCTTTCGGGGAAATAACACAAAATGAAAGAAGAGGAGAAGTTAGCATAGACTTCCATACAAGTCTGGGGCTCATTTTCCACCCCTAGTTCATTGACAGGTCTCAAACAATGATAACTCATTATCAGGAAATTCATGACAGCAGGGGGTAACCAATTAGCATAATTGATCAGTCCCAGTGATTAAGTGATAACAAGTTTAGTCAGAGAACCAATGCAACTGGCATCATAAATCAAATATGCTTATGGATTTTATTTTAAACGATATCTTTTGTCTATCTAAAAACAAACGGGTTTAGTTCTGGTGTGACTTGGGTTTGTGGACAGTTTCCGGAGTTCACCATTCCCCTGCTTCATTCATCTTGTCTTCTTGCATTTTGGGGAAAAAAAAATTAAGGGCCAAGCCTCTTTTTTCAATCAGATTTGGATTTGAACCTCAGGCTAATATGAAATCCGTTTAACGTGTTGCACTAGAATATGTCCACCATGTTCAGCCAGGCTAGGATTCGACAGCCATGTTCAGCCCGACTAGGATTCAAACCTACTTTCTAGATCATATCTGCCATGTTTAGCCAGACTAGGATTCAAACCTCGTTCTAGATCATGTCTGCAATGTTCAGCCAGACTAGGATTCGAACCTACATTCTGGTACACATTCAGTTTATGGTGTTGCACTAGAACCAGTCTGCTATGGTCAACCAGATTGAGATTCAAACCTACATTCTGATACACATTCAATTCACAGAGTTGCTCTAGAACCAGTCCACCATTACCAAAAAAGGAGCAGTAATTTGACCATGGCTGTTGATTAGCAGAAAATGTCAGTAAATTGTGTGAATTTTCAGAACCTGCAATTGTACAATGATTGACTTATTGATATAAACTTTACTCAGTTAGTCGGTTGTTCTTCTTTGAATGAGACATGTGACCGGAAACCTGAACACTACATAACACATCTTTAACAAAACAAAAGTAAAAAAAAACCACCTTGCCCGAATGTGGTTCCAAGCGTTTGCAATCAAAGTTCGAGTGATCAATTCTCACAAACTAAACAGGTTTCCTGAGTGGCTCATTGTGTGCTCCAGAAAAAACAGGTCACCAAAATTGGGTGTTTACTTGTCATATTTGCAGTGTATAGTAACTTCCAAGTGAGCTTTGAACATGTACACACATAGCTCAATTGTAAACACTTCAGACTTATTATGTTTTCTTATTCAAATTGCTGCATGCCCCTCCCCCCCCCCACACCACCTCCACCTCTGCAACGTCTCTTGAGAAGACCACATGTAGTTCAGAACCTCAGAAGGCACAAAACCGGGCCCAATGTCATGGTGTTGCTTACCACAGAATTCTGCACTTGTGGTGCCATTTAAAGTGCGTGACTCCTCGGGCCTTAAGCGCAGAGTTTCGCAGTATAAGCAGTGCCATAAAATTTTGCACAGGTTGTTGATTGAGAGATAGTGTGTGGAAGATGAACAGGACTGTTATTTGTAGAAGCAAAACCAAGGCACATCTTACTATGTAGTTTTTATACAATCTGATGTGTTTATAGTTGCATTGTTTGAAGTTTTATATGTTTCTTTTTTGGTAATGAAATAGGGAATGGAATTTCTTCACGTGATACATTGTTTCACTTTCATTGTACGCTAGTAAGCCTTCAGAGAAGAATTGAAAAATGACATCTAGAGGCATTCATTTTACCAAAAGGTGTTAAAGACATGGACTCGTTTGTATAATCCTCACGTCAGAAAAATACGTTCTTTTCAATCTGACAGTTTACTTTTGTAAAGACCACCAGTCATCCAAAACATCCATACGTTTTCATCAAAGTGCTGGCACATATTCATTTCAATAGATGTAATAATTGCATCAGGGATGAAGAATATTATTTTGTTTTTAGCACTGTATACTCAATGCTTTCCCAAGTCCTGCAGGGACAGAAATCCACAGGCTTACTATTCGGGTAGGATAGGAAACCAAGACCCCTGCCCGCCATTCTACAGCAGATGTCCTAGAACTAGACCACTGAACTTGCCCAGTAATTAGCAGTACATGTTATAATTGCATACAGAATATTGTTTACCATATTTATCAGAGATAACAAATTTACAATTTATGCAGTTAATAATTTGTGGTAATATTTCTCTTGCAAACAATCAAGATACCTTGAATGAATGTGCTCTTCCATTTTGTTCTGCGGCTTGAATTTAGAGTTCTTTATAATGTTTAAGAGTTGTATGTTTAGGTATATTGCATTACTATCATAGGTTGTATCGAGATTTATAACAGCTCAGTTGTAAAGGCTCCTCAACTGTTGTTGGTTCGGTTTAATCTGGAGAGTTTTATATCTCTGGTTTTGTTGTTGTTGTTGCTAAAACTTCAGGGAAATGTTTGTGTATTCCAACCTGATAAATTTCAGTTTCCTGAGACAAACGCGTGTCGCATCTGTAATCTTGAGTCCTACTACTATTCATCACTAATTTCTGCTTTGTCATCTTTTAAAGTGTGAGTTTGTAGCAACGAGACAAAGCGGTTAAGATTACACCAGGATTACTATAGTTTGATTCCGGATGTTCAGCAATCCACTTGGGATGGCACGGAACACCACCATAGATACACATCATGCTTTATCACGATAGCTCCACATTATAAATTAATCTTCTTATCATGGAAACTACAGACACTCAGTGGACTTTGCTTCTTTTTATCAAATGCAAACTCTTTGGAGTATATTTGTTATTCATAACTTAACTAATGTGCAAAAGTCGTTAGTAATGTAGGATACGCCCCTCAGGGGCTTGGATCTTTAAAGGAGATTTGGATTTTCTGAGAAAATGTTTGTCCAGTCATTCCTACTAGGGTTGGAACCAAAATGATAACTATAGCTGACTTAGTATTATACTACAGGAAACTTTGTTTGTATATGAAACGATGATCTTTTTTGGTTTTCCCCAAGCAGTTCAGCTTCTTAGAATGTTTGAGCACCAGTACAATCTTTCAATTCAAGTCAGCTCTCTGGACGTTAGTTCCCTGTGTTGAACTCCATTTCGTGAAATCGCAAATGGTGCACCTTTAAATGTGGGGTGGTTCAAATTCTGATCCCTGAGTGGGCTGTGTTTATATTGAGAATTGAGATTGTTGATTTCAATCCCAGCCCAGCGCTAGCATTTTTATGAATTCATAATGTAAACATTGATTGAATGTACCTACACTCTCCATCCATTGAGTGGTGCAGACTGGGGAAGCTTGCCACCTGTTGATGAGTCTGGCAACATTTAGGAGAAGTGGCATTTCCAGGACAACCAAAAAGGAGGACATAATGAAGTTTAATCCATCAGTTAAATGCATAAATAGTTTAAGACCTTAAACTTTCAAAAATGTAAGTTTTCTCAAAAACAGCAAGGTTGAACCAGTCAGTATATCATACTATACACAAAGGTTATTCTTGTTGATTTGTACGCTTTGATTTGTGGTTTGAAAACCTTACCTAATCTTACATTTGTGCTCTGTGTTTTTAGATTAATCAATCAAAACAGAATGAAGCAAAACAAAAGAAGGGAATGGTGTCACTATTGTCAATATGATATTAAGTTGAAGGAACTGAAGATTGTAGAAGATAATTGTTTCTGTTTGTTTTAATCATTGGCATAACCAGACATTGGTAATGGGGCTAGCAGGGGCAAATACATTTTTGTTATCTTATTGGGGGGGGGGGCAAAAGGTTTTCTGGGGGGGGGGGCTCCTGCCCCCTTCTGGTTATTCGTCTGGTTTAGAATTTTTCTTAAGAAAAGAAAGAATCATTGGACTGTAGTACACTGAAAAAAGTTAGGTTGCACAGGGTTCAGGTTCAGTGAAATAATTCTCCCTGAATTGGTTATTATTCACTACATGTTTTGGACAAAATATAACATTGGGGATTTTTAACAAACTGTGAAGTCCCTTTTTATACTTAACATCAACAGATGAGCTAAATGCGACCAGTACTGGGCAAATTATGTTACAGTGTAACAACAGCATTGCCACCCAATTTGCACATTTCATAAAAACAGTGTTGGCATAACGTGGCGTGTCGTGGCTGAGCGGTATAGTTCACCAGACCTAAGCTCTGATGTTGTCAGCAGCAGAGTGTGGGTTCGATTCCCGGTCATGACACTTGTGTCCTAGAGCAAGGCACTTAACCATATTTGCTTTGTAAAAGGTTGGGAAGGTAGTACATTCTGCTTTACCAGCGAGGCTCCTAATGGATGATACCCATGCCTACATTCTTACAGACTGTGAAGGGGGTAACCCTGTTTCAGCCCCAGGAGTAGGTGGCAACGTGCCCCTGGTGACACTTGATTCGGGTCGACAGTCCAAATCAGTTAAGTGTGGCCCTCACCTTGAAGTGGCCATCCGGCCTTGTGATGTTAGGCAACTTCTCATTAAACATAATATTTAAAATTACATCTGTTCAAAAAATATTTTAAAAACACTTTAACCATGACTAAAACAAATGTTTTACCATGACTTCTAGAGGGAAAACCTTGGAGCGTAAAACAAAGCTGCACCTTCCCTTTAAGTCTCGACCACTCAGCAAATTAAGTGCCAAGTCATAACAGGAAGGCAACAATATTTTATTCAGTAAAGATGTTTAAATTTGGTGGTATCTAGTTATCATGGAAACTGAAAGCTGACAAACAATGATCGGAAATAGCTCTAAAATGGAAGTGTGTTTTATGTATCAAGGAGTGTTGGCAGTACCAACCTTGTTCCCAGTGGTGTACCATCTCACCGTGCCATGTTCCCCAGAATGCCTTGCTCGATCATAACCCCTGGAAGTGTGACTTTAAAATATCCAAATATAAAGACAATTTAAATTTAGTGCGTGATCAAAAGAGGCATCGAGTCACAGAGCAACCAGATACCCACTCAGTCTTCTCTGATCTTGTGATATATCTGAATGTATGCAGTTTAGGGTGACCATGTAAAAACATGATTCAGTTGGAAGTGGATTGGGCCAGAATGCTTGTATTTTGACATGCACGTACTGAGCTATCACTTTTGGTTAGTCGGTCAGTGTTGTTGTTTTTCAGCACATCCCTTCCAGGGGTTAGTGATGAGACGTATCGATAAGGCGCGCTGCCCATGGTACCGAGGCTGTGGCAGTACCATTGCACAAATGGTTTCTACATTATAATAGGTTTGTGTCCCAGTTGTAGCCTGTTCTAAAGAACCAGTTTATTCACTAAGGACTGTCAGTTACACAGATTTGCAGAACCGCAAAAAATTATTGATACCACCAGCTTCATTGCCATTTCAGATGTAAAGTATTTGTGACTGGTTTTGATACACCCCAATAAGTCAACTTTAGCAGTCCTATGAAATTGTGTGTATAACAAAGAAACCATCAGCAAGCATTTTGTTCTGGTTATGATATAAACCCAATTTCATAGAGCTGCTTAAGCAGAAAATATCGCTTAACAATTGTCTGCTAAGCAGAAATGAGCAGGGTACCAGTCACAAATTGTATATGTGACATGGTAGTGTGGCTGGAAAACATTCTGGTTAGGATTATTTTGTTGTGCTTACTTTTTGTGCTTAAGCAGCTCTATGAATATGGGCCATGGTTTAGTTTTCAAAATGATTAGTATCTTACTTTTAATCTTTCCCTGTTTCCAAATTGTTTATTTAAATCTTGAGTCAAACAAAAATTGACCTTTTACCTCACGACTGTATTACTCAGAATCTGCCTTTGTTTTTTAATGCAGGGTTTATAGATTTGCACTTGATGTAGTGTTTGAAAAGTTAATTCAGATGATTTGTTATATAAACAATTTCTCATAGAAGTTGTTTTCACAGCAAAGTGGGGTGGTTTTTTTTAGGATTTAAACCGAGTTGGTGTCTACCCCAAAGTGACATCGAGTTGGTGTCTACCCCAAAGTGACCACAAGTGTATGATAAACGCTTGTTATTATGCTACATCATTTAGGGAGTTCCCAAAATAACCTGCTTACTGGTATAAAGGAAGGAAATGCCTAGATAGATATTGTTGGACAAGAATCAAAGGAAATTGACATTGTGTCGGTGTTTAAAAAAAAAAATTGAAAAGAAGAAGTTTAGAAGTCACACACCAAGAGGAAATCTCATGTCCGGGTCAACCAAGTTATCTTGTTTTGATTTGACCTTTAATCGACTTATTCTACTCTATTACTGGTACCAGTGGGTATAGCCATGCTGCTGTAGAATTCATGAGACTTGAGGTATACCGAGTCACGTTGGCAATATTGACCTAAAAATCCAGTCAGAGCTTGACTAGAGTCCATTTGATAGCAGGCATTTTTCTTTCATTTGATGCAGATTTTTTCATTGAGGATAAATCTGTTGTACAGTGCCCTGGTGTGGTTTTTTTTTATACACAATACTTCCAGCAGAACCTGCTGATTTTGACTGACTAGAAAATGCATTTAAGTTTATATTCTTGGAAATCATTAGGTTTTGTATGTTTAAAAAAAAATTTCCCTCATCTTTAGTAAGGTACCCTATTTTTAGTGCTAAGTGTATTACTTTTATCTACGAGTTTGATCCACAATTTTTCTTTTTCAAAGCTTTTCAATTTAGGCCATAAATAGTTTTTTGGTGAAACTGGATGCTGATTACTCAAACAGAGTTGATCATGTTTCCAGAAAACTAAGCGAAAGAATAGTTCTTGAACAATGATCGTAATTAAGCAATGCTTGTTTCGCTCAAATTAATGTTGGCACTCATATCAGCCATCTTCCATATTAATTCACTTTACTTCCTGTTTCGGTTTCGCTTTAGCATTGCCTCGCTAATGACGTCCCTGTTTCCATGGTGACACATCATTATCCATGGTCCTGGGGTGGATGGTGGGGCCAGGTTCTCCACCTTTAGGTCATTTCACCATGAAGCCAAACAGTGCGGGGACCATGTGTTTGGCTTAGTCCCCTTGATTGTCTAGCTATTAATCATTCCATGTCTTCACTGATTGAATGGCTTGATGAAGTAGTGATACATTTGATACAAAACTTTCTGTCAATTTCTTATCAGGGTTTGGGTTTTATTATTTTAATTACTCAGACGATGCTGCCTCGGTACAAATTACTGATATCAATATTTATTCACTCAAGTTACTTCCTTTCCCAAATATTTTCACTGTCTTGCTAAAGACGGGACGCAGTGTGAATGATATTAATCATTTATTTGTCATCGTTTCAAAACCAGAAATATTTTGTGGTGGTATAAAGTAGCTTCTATGTATGCTATCATAATTGTTTAATATGGCACAACTTGATTAAACAGTGTAGGGTTCACCGTTTTCCACTGAGTACAAGTACAAAGAGAGCATTTAGCATAATTTCTAATAGCACTATAGGTTAACACATATGTTATAATTGGGTAAGTTTTACAGAAATTAATTTCAAGTTTTAAGAAAATGCCACTCCTATGAAAGCTGGGGCCCTGATGTTATTGTTTTGATTTGGGTTTGTTATGATTTAGTAATTTTCAAGGCATCAGGTGGTTTGTTGTAGTTACCATTGTTATGACAGGTAAATTAATGGTAATTTTTAACGAGCCACGGGGCACTTCCATACATGACAGGCCGCATGTGTGTGGCATGCTATATGGAAACTTTTAGGAAGTCCCTTGAAGGGTTACTCCTCCATCATTCCTCGCAAAATGTCTTCAAAAATGAAAACATTGGGGGAAAGTTGTTCGGTTGCTGGGAGGTCAATGAACTGGAGGTTAGTGAACTGGTGTAGAATTAATAGATCATTACAGGCTGTCAGTGAAAAGTGGAAATAATAACAGAGTGGAATTGCCTATTAAAGCAACTTTTGTCCACCTAGAGGCCATTTTACACTAAATGCTAATTACCAATGAAGCATTTGTCATTTTGACCAAAAACTAAGTTCATTTAGAAGAGGATTCTGTTTTACAAATGTACTTAAGGTTGGGGTTTGTAAGAGATTTTAAATGTGGAAAAAAAAACCTCAAAATGAAAATAGATGTAATTTGTGCACATCATTCCGCTTGTGTCCATGAGAGTTGTGAATCAATAGTTACATGCCGATGATGTTATTTGTCAAGTGTAATCAGATAAGTAGAATTTCAAGCTATCAATTTTGGGATCCAGTTCTGTGAAAACAACACCCAGTTTTGATGTCTTGTCATCATTCATCATCTTCATCCCCATGCACCTATTTCTGTTTCAGGTCTTCGTAGTACATTTCCATGTTGTTCTTGTGTCTTGATGACCTTTGAGTCAACTGTAAATGATGTACATTAAGGGGTACGTTCTGTCCTCGACCCTGAAGAAACTTCTTCCACACAACTCTTCTCTACATTTATTGCATACCTCCTCTTTATTCCAATTCTGTATGCTCTTCTCCTGCACTTATTTTAATCTCTTCTCTATACCCACTTTAAAAAATATTATATGTATATAATAATATAGTTGCCTCTGACGAAGGTCCGGATTGGATCGAAAGCTAAGGCCATCTCCCCTACTAAAATTATATGTATATAATAATAATATAATTGCCTTATTGAAGGTTTTCCTGGTTATTTACAGCAAATTTACAGCGGCCAATAGCACTCCACACTCATGCTAAAAAAAGAAGCTCAGTACCCTGATCTCGGATAACTGTCAAATTTCAGTAACATACGCGCTCGTACATGTCCAAGCTTTATGTTTACTCGTGTTTACTGCCTGTACTAATACTGCGGTTTCTTAGATCATACCCACCCTATAGAGTTCCATGTAAGTGATTCGAACAACTTTCCAGTTTTTTCTTTGGTTCCATTTTAAGACCAATTTCACGATTGTCTTTTTCCTTTAACATTCTGCAGAAATGAGTATTGGATTTCATTATTAAATGAAAGGGCAAGGACCTTGTCCTGTCTGGACTTGGTTTGATTACATTATTTTGTGTGCCCAGAAGAAGGGCGTAAGGAAAAGGTATTGGAGAAAGGGTGTAGGCAATTGATTGGCAACATTGTATTTCGAGAAAACTAAGGGTGAAAGTTTTATCGGTTTTCTGCCATTCATAAGTTTTTATAGGAAGGTTCAATTCTGCTTGGGCATGGAAAAAACATGTCCTTTGGGTTATTTTAGCAACAAAATTGTAACAGTAACATCTTGATTTGTTTTTGTCGGGATCCATGTTATTGCTAATAGCCTTCTATTACTGGGAAAAAGTAAGTCAAGTGCCTAAAAGAAGGGCGAGTCTTCCGCCCTTCTTCCGAGCACATGCCGATTAAAGTTAAATGCAGAAAAATAACATGGTTCCATCATGACAAAATATCAATGTTAAAATTGACCAGTGTCTAAAGTTCCGTTTGAGATTGTTTGTATCTGTACTTTTGTACTCTGTTATAATTCAATGCACTTTCAAGATTTTTGTATCCATTCAAATATTTCATCCAAGTTCACTTGTTTTGGGTGATTGTACCAAATTGGCTCCCTTAAATTTTTAGATTCATTTTTTAGTCTAAAACACCACATAGGACAAGTAATGTTTGTCTTCTTGTGAAAATCAATTGCACATGTCTATTTTTCCATCTTCTAAGGACCTTCTTAAGAATTTATGTTTTCCAAACAAGTGGTTAAAGCTGTTAAGCAAGCCCTAGATGTCCAATAACAGAAACTTGGAGTTGATAGTAAGTAGTAAATATTGTGAAATTTGATGAGTTTGTGTTGTCTGCTAAGAACTAGGACACATACCTGTGTATTCTAACCAACAATAATCACCTCCTATAGTTTAAAAAAATATTAATTTTCAGGTGACAGAAAATTTAGTTTTGGGTTTTTTTCTAGATTTGTTTTGATGATATCATTCCGTGTGTAATTTTGAAAACAATTCAGCAATTACACAACTTTTTTATTTGAACCTTGTTTTGTCAACGGTTATCTGACGGAAACATTTCCACTTCAGGAACACAGGACTTTTTTTTAAGTCAACTTTGTGATAGACTGAAGAAAATAAAAAAAAGAGGATACCTTTTGTTATATAAATATATCTGTTGAAGGATCTTGAGCAAGGGATCTACAAAACTATGTTTTCCAAACAGACAGTTTAACAAAATAGGCCAGCTCATTGTTCACAAGAAACTGTTCATGAACTATCAATAACAGTGTTGTATTTACTTGATTTTGTAGACTTGAACTACAGGTAAAGACACCTGCCTCACACCTACCTCTAACAGTTTATTAATACTTTTTATGTGGACTAATTTTCTCCATCTTCTCAATATTTGTTTTTTAAATAATTTTCAAAACTTAGTCTAAGCACAGTGGGTGGGTTCTCTTACCTTAAGGTCAGTCTCCTATGTAATCTGACTCTCCATTTGTACTTGATCTTGTTGTCCTAACCTTGCTCCTTTATCCAGGGCAGTCACTACACTCAGCAAAACCGCAAGAAGTAGTGAGTGACCTTAAGACTGTTTAGCTATGTTGTGTATTTCCCGGTAATCAATGGGTTTTGAGTCAATATACTAACAGTGACCTACACAAGTTGCAATGAATGAAACGTAATATTTCTGCAAAGTATTGTTCAAAAATTCTTTCACTGTTTTTGTAGGTGTTCGTGCAATACGTGCACGAACACCTCTTGTTTTGGGGGAGGGGGTTTCCTCCTTCTTCTTTTTTTAAAGTATGAATGCATAGAAACATTTTGTCTGAATGAAAGATCAGTTTTGGCCTGATAGTAATAAAGAGAATATCTTCTGTTAGAAACAATTATTGAACTTGTTGAAATGAATCATCAGCTGGTGATTTATTTCCTTACAGCAATCAACTTGATTAAATTTTTTCCATTTCTGCCGAAACGTTACAATGGACGTTTCACTGGTTTTGTTTCCGACAAAGTATGAATGGGATAGAAACATTTGACCAAAGGTGTTTGATTTGTTTTGTGTTCATTCCAGCAAATTAGGTTTTGTACTGGGAGCGGATGTGACTATAGAATTCAACTGATGTACATTATTGGAAATGATTCCTGCTGCAATGCCCATTATGTTTCATGGTCAAGTTTGTATTTCCAAGTATTCAATAGTTTCTTTAGCATTGTTCTACTTTTGGGCCCAGCTTTGGTAGTAACTTTTATAGCGGATGTGACAATAACAATTAAATTGATATCAAGTTTTTGTTTAATTCACCCTATTGTGTCAGTCCCTTCATATGATAAACATAAAATAAGAGGGATAACTTAAATTCATTAATGTTGACACAGAATTGTGGAACTCTTGTCTTAACAGATAAGTTGAAAAGTAGATTAAATGGAGAATCGTTTGCCTGACCAAATTAATTTGAAAGGGACAGAATTACCTTAAGAGGTTATCATCTGTTCGTACATGAGTGGGTATATATTTATTTTATTTGTGGAAATGGGAAGGTCTTCATTAACTAAAGGGTGTGTGTATCATTAGGTAATACTTCTCAATTCAATTTATGAAGGAACAACTTACTGAAAATGCAAACCACAGTGAATGTAACTTTACACGGAATTTGAAATCTTTATTAAAACACAGGGCCAAATTTCACAGAGCTGCTGAAGCAGAAGATGTTGGTTGACAATTCCCTGCTGAAAGAAAAATGAGTAGGAAACCAGTCAAATTCAGTACCCGTTAAATGGTATTTTAGCTGGTAACCTTATGCTGCTGAGCAAGATCGTTATGTGCTGAGCTACTTTTTGTGCTTAAGCAGTTCTATGAAATTGGGCAAGAAAGACTGATGTTTTTGTCTTAAAAACATAACTTCACAGGTTTTTACATGTTCTTGTAGCCTATGATGATAGATTTACATGATGTGAAAGGTGAAAACTCTTACTGGACATGTGCCACCCAATTAAATATCTTTAAATAGAAATACCTACTTTGTAGGGCCTATCATTTTGTTTTCAAGTTGCATCACTGTGACAGTTTCACTTTCAGAAATTTGTAATCACTTTCTTTTTAAGTTTAAATGTTCTATCAGTCTGGTGATATAGATGCCATATTGTGTTTAATTATTATCAAGGACAGTAAATGAGGGAGTGACTCTTGCAGGGGAGGGTGGGGTTCTAGGCAGCCCCCATTCATCTTATTGTGCAGTGAAGTTTAATTTTTTTCATTTAGTGTTGAGGGTGGGGTTAGCGGGTGGGGGGTGGCCTCCGCTCACCCTTGTTTGTCCCTGAGGAATTCTCTTTTGTTTAACAAGTCATAGGTTTTCCATAGTTTTCAGTGGGGTGAGGTTATCCCAGCTGTTGAGCAAACCCTGGATGCCAAGCTGAAAGGTGGTTGACCACACCGTGCCAATTGCGGTCGGAGGTGTTGCACATTATAAAGAAGCTTCCGGAAGAAGTTTTGTATTAGATGGAGACAGATGGAGTAGAAACACTCACACAGAGTCAGACATCTAGGCCAAGGGAGGAGGAAAGGGCGGTGGAGGCGGTTGGGTCCGTTCATACGCAAGTGATCCGTGTTATGGAAAGAAAAAATAACACACAGATTGGTTGTTTCTGCCCTACAGCCGATTGCTAACTACCGTGCATTTTGGCCAGTTGGACCACATTGCGGTAACGTGGTGCTATGGAAATGCAGTGAAGTGGACAACCGGTCAATGGGATTGAAATCAGCTTATTGCTGAAGAAACTAAGCACTGGCACCAGTTAGATATTTGTGGCACAGGACTTCAATCCATTGACCAATAGAATGGATTGTAGGGCTGGTCTCCTTGAGTTCATTCACCCTTAATGTTACCTGTACTTGCCATTGGAAATTATTCCAAGTGTAAACAGCCCCCCCCTTTCTTCATAGTTTATGCCGCTACCCCCCTTTCCTGTTCCATGCCCACTTCTTCCTTCCCCAACCCGAGTCATCTTTGTGCAAAGAAATGTAAAGTTTGGAGTTGAACATAGAAAAATTTACTAGTTAGCCAAAATTATTTTAACAATAATATATGAATCGTAAACGTGGGTGTGATCCCTGGATACACGGCAGTTAACGGTTGTATGGCTTCTGACTGGCACCCCGAACAAAGATATTGACTAATAGGGAGACCGCCAACATAGGGCTGGATAGCTCAGTTGGTAGAGCGCCGGTACGTTAATCCGGAGGTCGTTGGTTCAAGTCCCGCTCCAGTCAATTTTTCTTTGTTCAAACCCAAACTATTTAAATAAAATTTCCCAGTCAGTTTCCCTTGTGGTTTATTACTTGATATTTAATAATGAGATTAATATATAAATAAATGAGATAAACAAATATACATTCATTAACATTTGTCTTGTGTCTTGCCCATCTCCCCCCCCCCCCTAACCCCACCGAATGAAAATGTCTAGTTAAGCCAATATTCAGTTGTCCTACATCAGGTGCAGATCCGGGGGGGGGGGGGGGGGGTCACGTGCCCCCCAGGTTAAAAAAAAACACTGTGTTTTATTTGTTTTTATTTTTGTTTACTTCTGCCTGTTTAAAAACTAGCCACAAGTGTGTGGGGTGTAGTTTTTTTTCCCCCAGCGGCAGGATGGATTTCTTTTTCATTCCAATGCCATTCACATTTTTTTCTTTCTGCCAAAATGAATCTTTCATGATATGTCACTTGTAATTGTTTAGATTTGCAACAATAACATAAGCATTTGAAACCTGATTTGTCCAGGATAAAATATATATAAGTGTGAAAACTACACTAAGCTTGAATTTGAGAAACGCCAGATTTTACCCAGTATGTTTTTTATGAATGTGCATGAAACCAGATAATGCAGCGACCAGATCCAAATGCGAGATTTGTGGGATTAAATTTTACTTTGAGTAAAATTAGAAGATTGAAAGTGTGTCTATTTCTCTGCTTTAGGCACACGAAGACTTGATTTTTCAGCCCTCAAAATGGCAAAGGCTCAGAGCTTCCGGGGGCTTTGCCCCCTGGGCCCCCCCCCCCCCCCCCCCCCACTGGGGCTTCGCCCCTGGACCCCTCCATCGATGTTACAGAAATTTTTTCCAGTGAACTTAGAAGAGTGATATGGATCTGAATTGCTCAAAAAGTGTGTCTATTTCTCTGTTTTAGGCACATGGAGGCTTGATTGTTCACCCCTCAAATTGCCAAATGCTCAGAGCCCCCCTCTAATACCAAAACCTGGGTGCGCTGTTGTGTCCCCCGGTTTTAAAAATCCTGGGTTCGTCCCTGTACTTGTTATACAATAGGGTTAGAAACTTAAAACTTTGCTTTATACAATAAAATTTAATAATAAAAAAACATTGAATTTGATGTACATGTTAGGTACAACAAGTTCCCTGCTCATTTTCACTCAGTCAATAGAATAATCAGTATTTTGTAATGAATTTCAGCCCATATACAGATTTCGCCAAAATTGTTAAAACATATGATTGCTGTAATCAGTTTCTGATTCCTTTAAAAAATGTGAGTACAGTTCTTTATGATTTTTGTTTTTGACAATTTGGAGTTAAAACAACTTTTAAAGTCTTTTTTGAAAAAAAAAATAGAAGGTGGGTGAAATGGAAGTGACTTTGGGTCATGCCCACTCCATGGATGTCAATCTAGATGAAATCGGCCATTTTTCGGTTCCTTCAGCGACACCGTGCCACTGGGGGTCATTCACCAAAGAGTCGCGATTCATTTCAACTCTGGTTATAGGGAAGCAATCACCATTTACCAGAAGAGGAAATCCAGTTCTTGCACTATAATGCCGTTGGCCAGGTCTAGGCCCTCATTTCAGGTCCATTCTTCTCCAAATAACCAACTCTTCAACGATCAAATTTGTTTTCTTTGATGGGGATCATTTCTTTACCCGCCAGGGGTAACTGTTGAATAGGGGAGGACAACTTTTAGTACCAACAACTCTCTAGGTGTTGAACCATAGTGTTTCCAAAGGTACAAGCGGAGACCCCTTACCTGGTCGATCAACACCTCTGATTTGCATAACAACGCCATTGGTCCCTCGCCACCTCTCAAGGATAGGGGTCATTAATATTGCGACCCCGGTCAAATCAAGCTACCCCCTTGGGGTATCTAGATTGTGGATGTAGTGTCTGAGGAGATTTTGCTTAAATTTTCCTTTTCTTTCACTTTTTCGGATGAAGGAAAGCCTTGAAGAATGTGTACCCTTCTCATGATAATTGCCATTGTACATGGCTGTAGAGTTCACATCTCTATTGGCCCAAGTTTGTATCCATTCAGAAAAACTTCATCAAAGACGAGTAATGGCCTCAAGTCCCATTCAATGGAGTATACAGGAACTTACTGATAAAGACATCCCCAACCTCTCACAGTCTCCTTTACTTTGGTCTTGGAAAAACAGGGGGTTTTCCTAATGTCAGAGTTTGTGTTGGATAAAAGTTCAAACTTTATAGTAAATTTCAGTAAATAATTTTATTTAGTCCTGCCCGTTTGTTTTCATTATTAGTTCAACAGGGAATATTGTGAAGCACACTAGGTGAAGTATACTATACCTTCAGACCAGCAGGGAGTATGTAACACCTGTTATGTCATTGTTAATGGACTGTCCGTTGTGGAGTGGAAAAGATTTCCAGCTTTTAAAAAAAAAACAGGGTTTCTTTTTCTAACCATCGACCGTTGGAACTCAGCCATACAAACACCAGGTATTTATATCCTTCTTTTCAAGACCAAACAAGAAAAACACCAAGCAGTGGTGTCGTTCGCCAATCAACAGAGGGAGAAACTTCGGAATGCAATTGGCTGCTTGAAATAAACAACTTTCAAAAAAATTCTAACACAATTGCAGCGGTGTAAATGTGGATGGGAATTGTTAGGTAAAACTGACAATAGCAACACCTTTTCTTTACTTGTTTTCTTGGGTTTTTTGGGGGGTTTTTTTTGCCAGTCAAGAGCTAATAGGCATATTGCGTGTGCACGAGATGAATCGTAAAGTCTTTATATTGAGTGCATCGAGCGTAGAGGCAGGTGGGATTTACACGGTCTCTCAAACTCACAAAATGTGTGCCAAATTCAAAAGAAATAAACACCCCCTTTTTCTGCTGTCAAATATAAATCATATTTGGCTGTAACAAAGCACATGATCAACTGTGACTTTTTTCTTTTTTTTTGATCTTGGGAACTTTGTTGTAGCCAACCGAAAATCGTAAACTTTCTTGTTCACCTTTGTAAGATCATGATTAGATCATGAAGGAAATGTTAGATTAACTTGGTGTCATGTACTAGACTACTTGTGGGTCCACAGATTGAGGCTTTGCAGCAAAGTTTGTACGTTTGTAGGATCCAGTTATTGTCATGGGCACTGTATCTGTAACCCCCTCTTTTAATATATTAGTTCATTGCCCTCTGATAGTTAAAAGATCTCCTAATCATTTGTTGCTATGCTCCATTTCCATCTCTTTCATATCACAACTTTGTATGGAATCCATTATTCAAGTCTCAATCCCTCTGTCAGTTAAATCATGGAGCTAGTTTATAGCTCCATGGTTAAATCCAGACATGAATTCTCCATTCTGGTTGAGAAAAAGTTCCATCAAAGTTTATCAACAGATGGTGTGTTATTCCCTCTTGTTAATTAAACAAAACTTTCCTTTTGGTATGAGAAAAGATTTGGATTTGGAAGCAAGAAGCCGCCATTTCAAATAGTTCACTTGTAGATAGTTGATAGTAAAATTACAATAAATGTTTTAAGAAGCTTAAACAGCTACTTGAGCAACATCGTATGTGGGAGGTTGCTTTGTTCAACCTCCATCCTGCAACTAAGCGGCTGTACAAAACAGAGCTCCCACATAATAAGGTAACATGAGTGATGATCTGACGGGGCTTTTCCCAAATTTTTTAGAAAAGCACCGGAGAAGGGTATTCAAAGTGATTGTATTTTCACACAGTTAAAATCTGTTTAGTCGCATATGAACTTAGTTTCCTTATTGATTGAAAACATGAATTTCAGCAAAGATCACTTGTTGCCGTTTCCGTTCATGTAGGTCTTTAATTGAACTAAGAAATAAAGTAGTTTTAAAGGGGTGAGCTGCTCATTAAAAATGTGTTTTACTTTGCATCAATTTGTTGCTGAGCTTAACAACTGGACTTCTATGTTAACATTCTTTCTATGTTAATGTCATCATTATCAGCAGCAGCAGCAGTATAAGTGGCGTCATCATCATCAAAGCAACAGCATGCCTGAAAGCAGCTCTTTAAAAGCAACCGTGTATTATCCTTCCCTGGCACACACTTTTTTTTCCAAAATTTTCTATCCCTTCCTCCATTCACTTTTTAAAGGGACTGAGCATACAAAAGGCGAGCAAAATGACAATAGGAGACTTTTCTGTTGGGTAGTTGTGCTTCTACCTTGCTGTACGGTTATGAGCAAACACAACACACTAATATCCGTGTTTGCGGTTAGGCAAATAATTATATAGTATGATTTTTCATATCATGTCAGCATGACTGGCTTGCCAGTTCATTCATCCTTCCATAAAAGCAATAGTTCTGATTCACTTCTTTTCTTGAACGAGGAAGCAGACCTTTTCTTTCCACAAGATTTGTTTGGAGGGTTTTTTTTTTCTTTCTTTTTAGGATATACATCCAGAGGCACAAATGAAATGGGTACAAATATGATAAGCATTCATCAGCGTCATCAGAGCTTGAAGTGTGATAGTAAATATAATTCTGGAGATGAATAGACTGTAGTTAACCAAACATAGGTCGATAGGATTGAGACAAACTCCACAGAGTCCTTTCTGCATGAGCGCCTTATTCAATGGAGAATATATAACGTGTGTATTGGAATGCCGTGAGAAATGAAAGTAATGGCAACTGCATGCTATGGCGGTACCTCTCATGTCATATTATTTGAATCAACAAAATCATTTTTAAAGTAAAATAAACTTTATGGTTGGTGAAAGTAACATGCATTTCAACTGTGCCTCTCAATCTATTTTGACTGTCTTTGTTGACTTATGTTAAGCTTGTCCTGGTAATTTTAATGATCTGTGCTAAACATTAAAGGAATCTATTGATTACAAATTTTTGCAGGAGCTTTATGATTGCAGGATTAAAGCCACAGGAGTGACTGATATAAAAAGCAGAGGTGTAGTCCAACCAGAAGTGATATCTGTTGTTCAAAGGCAGATTAAGCTTGAAGTTTACACACCCATTATTAGTCCGATAGATAACACCCTATGGGAACGACTAGTGTTTAAGGCATCTTCATTTTGAAACTCTCCTTCACCCATAAGTCATCATTCCACCAGTGCTCGTGCAAGTTTTCAAACTCCATTTTGAATGTATACCTCTATCATCGATGAAAAACATGCACAAACATTGTGCAGACCCTCCCCCCCTTTATTTTTATCGTCTGGTTAAATATCGTCCACCTGTAGTCATCAATCAAACCACGTCTGAAAAAAATAACTTATTTAGAATTTAGAAAATGTAATCAGTCATTGGCTAATGAGTCGCGTTGATTTCTTAGCACTGACCTGACCCTGTTTGATCTTGATCAAGTCCTAACCACAAAGTCCCAGTCCAAAGTCCAGCCTTGTAATGCTTTTTTGACTTCTCCATTGTCAGACTTGTGGTGAACTTCGCTGTTGACGTTGATATTTAGTATTATCATCATCTCCAGCCATTAGTAAGAAACTAAGATAAGGTGACTGAAAATTCTGAATGACCTTTGTTTGATTAGTCAGACAGGCTCTCCCCTGTCTGGCCAGAACTCTTGTGGCTGACTGGTCTAGCCAGGTCACACCAAATCATCAAGTAGACATGTCCATAACAATGGCCCTTCTTGACCATCATTCTCTGCCCGTTTTCTGGGAAGTTCAGTGGGCGGGAGTGTTTGCTCAAGCTTGACCACAGTTGTTGGCTCAGTCCTAAGTGGAATTTCTCACTCACAGATGCAATATTGGGGCAATTATCCACTTGTTGATCCAACATACTGGTGTGTACTTTACTCATTGGGTATTGAAGTTCTAAACTTTTTTCAGGCCACGCTTTCATGTACAAAAAGTTTAAGCTGAAAAAAAGTTTGAGGATATACTTCTGTGGTGTCATTGCTCACAACTTTCAAGCACAACATTTTCCGGGTAAAGCCCCCTTTTTTTATCCGGTCTTTTTTATGATTTTAGCATCCCGCGTTGTTATGCCCAAGGTAGTCACAGAAGTGTGTCAGTAACAATGAGGTATTTCACCAGGACTTGACATAAGTAGGCACAATTTTAGAAATTTCTTTCAGTCTTATTTTGTAACTTCCCCCTTTAACCATGAGAAGGGGAAGAGGTGAAAATACACCTAGAGAGGACTGTGTTGCATAAATAAGGCCTGGTTTTATCATCGTAACTAACCAGGTGATAAATTACTCCCATTGATAAATTTATAAACTTGCAGGATATAGCTAAAGATTTAAGGTGAAGCCATCATGCCACCAACCAGTTGATACAAAGTTTATTGATTAACTCAGTAATTATGATTAATTATGGGTCTATTCATCCTTTAAAAAAGCCCATCATATTAATAAAAAAAAAGGCTCACAATCTGTGGGATGAAACAGACGTCCACTGGATGGATCAAATCAATTTTATGTTTAAAGAATTGCATCCAAAACCCAACCTATGGAGTGAGACTCAGTATGTCCTGTCTGTAGAATGCTATAAACAGGGATCTTCGATCATTGGTGTAAAATTAAAGATTGGGCACTGTGAGATAGCTGTAATCCTTCAATCATGATACCCCAGCACTGATACATGTTGTCATCTAAAGGTTTTGCTTTTGGAACAATTGGTAATCTCAGTTGGAAAGGAGGGTTCTAATTGGGTAAAAGTGTATGCCAAACTGGGTAGCCTGGAGTAAGGGTTTGATTGATAGAGCCCTATGACCCCAACCATGGTATTGAGTCAGCAGTGCAAATGGTCATCTTCTTGATGCATTAGTTTGAATTTTGAACATTCTACTTTGTCATTTATCTACAAAAAGAATACTATATATGACTAATTTTTGACCTTTTTTTCAATTTACAGCAACTTGGCTTTACACCCTGAGGCTGTTGGTTAACAAATGTGTCCTGACTCAGATAATGTCCCTCAAAAAGGTTGTTGATCAGTTTCCAATTACAGAAATATTTTAATCTGCGACTCGCACCTTCAGTCATCCAGTCCTGTGTCATTTTGTAGATGCCGGAGAATCAAAATTTCCCCTTTTACCACTAAATTTGATTACTTGATAAGGCAACAATACAACTCTGGATTATTGATTGATTAGGCAGTTTCGTGCTCAGCCCTTGAATTTATTGGTCTGGCCGTGATCTCTTTCTTCTTTCAGATACAAATACCTAGCTGCAGGGTTTTGAGCCAATCTCGGACGACTGGTGATCAGAGCTCTTAGTGAAACAGTCATCAGAAGAATTGTAAAAAAGAAATCTATTAACTCTTCGGAATTAGTGCCCTGAGGTAAGAACTTTTTCTGGGCAACAAGAAGATAAGTTCATTATGTCGGTAGGTGTTATTTTTCATGTATGTTTACAGCTTTGAGTGTGATTCAATTTCAAAGATAAATGATTGAGCGCATAGCTCAACTCTCCAAGATCAAAATACCAGTCATGTAAACAACTATTGCAAAGTACAAACACAATTTTTAATGATAATCTTAGATAAATATTCATAGGGGGATCTGAAATATCAGTACAGATAACTGTTAATGCTATTTATCTTAGTTATTATTTTCACTGTCAACAAAATCATGCCACATTGTGATTTAGCCTTCATAATGAGCTAAGGTCGAACCTTAATCCTCATTATGGTTTAATTTATAAAACAAATGACGCCAGCAATTATTTTTTTGTTTGGGGGGGTCAGTGTTCTGCCTCGGTGTTCACAGGATATCAAAGTTAGATTGAATGGATGAAAGATAACATTGTGATAGCTGTATGTAGGTTAATGACTTTGTTACTAGCCATGTTGGCACGTACTCTCTCCAGTCTCGGTGCAAGTTGGTGGGAGCGATCGTACAAAAATGTTGGAAAAGTCCAGACTGCCCCCACCACCCACTGCGTAAAGTTTTTATATATTTTTTGGGGGGAGGGGGATCATAATTACCTTAAGAACCACCCTTTTTGGAGTTGTAATGTCAATGTTGAGTGTGAGGTTGTTTTTCTTTCTTGTATTGTAGGCCGATGTACAGTACATATGTCAATGATTTGTCTTAACAAGACATCAAAACAGAGACCAGTCTTTTCCATTCCACTCTACCCTGTCATTGCTTTTGCTTTTTACTGTACTCATTGGTTATGGCTCAACTGAAAGTAGTCGGTAAACAAACACAGTTTTTAGTAACAAAAGAGGAACTTCAAATGCTATCACACATCAAGGGAGAAGCTGATAATTTCTCCACTGGTCTAAATCAAGCTGCTATAATAATAGCCACAAATAGACAGTTCGGAAGTACCGCAAGACAAAATTAGCCTTTTATGGGAAATCTGGTGTTAAATCTGATTCTTGGCAAAGCCCATTCTCTGAAAGTCTTTGTTGTATTATAGTGCTTTCTTATCTGCGGCTCTTGTGGCTTTGGACTTGAGTTGTGGTTTTCTTGTGTGCTTGCAACCTACAAAAGCAATAACTTTGGGAACAGCCACACCCTCTCCAATGAAGAAAATAAAACCTTTTGAAATGACTTGTTTTTGCACGAAGACATTATTAAAACAAGAAAGTTTTGATGTTGTTGTTGGTAGGTTATTGATTTGGGGTCAGTTACAGTCCATTCCTTTAATGCTGGTGAACTCAGAGGCCTTTTCCCCAAATGTTTATGGACCTAAAGAGTTTGTTGGTATTTTGTTGACAACATTAAGTTATGTGACTGAGAAGAAAATGTGTTGGAGTAATTCAAGGAAGTTTTACTGTATGAAAGGTGCGACGATACCAAACCTCATGACTGCTGTCATTTTGAGCAATAAGGTGGAAACAGGAAAATTACATATCTTTGACACTGCATACATTAACACTAGTCCATCAAATTAAAACTGATAGTTGGCCTAAGTTGGTAGTTTTGGAAAGGAAATCACATGCCGTATTAATAACCAAAAAATGTTCATTCTTATTTCACTTTGGAATTAGTTGTCATTTCCTTGCTGTAATTTGGAGACAGATTCATCTAATAAGTAATATCATTACTTGTAAAGTATCAGCCCCAGTGCATCTATACGGCCAAGAGTAAAAAGAGCTCTGGAATCTTTTGAGCAACGTTTCAAGCTAGTCTTTAAGTCCATTTGGAGGTCTTAATTCAGCCCTGGTCCAGTCTCAATTCCATTAGAACAAGTTCCTACTCAAATCTCATCTCAAATTGGCAAACCCTCCATGTTGTCGATACAGTAGTGTAATTTTGAAAAAAGGCGTACAAAGAACTGTTCAAAATAATCCTAGAGTAAATCTTTTGAAACTGGTTTTTGTTTCTACCTAATCCTCAACAAGTCATTAAGCTCTAGCTGAGTGGGTTGCATATCATTGATACTAAGTCTCATCTCAAATTGGCATACCCTCTATGTTGTCAATATGGTAGTGTAATTTGGGGAAAAAGGCGAAGAACTGTTCAAAATAGTCCTAGAGTAGATCTTTTGAAGCTGTTTTTTTTTCTTCTACCTAATCGTCAACAAGTCATTAAGCTCTATAGCTGAGTGGGTTGCATATCATTGATACTCAGTCTGAAGTGTGCTCATAAGTCCATGTTTAAAGTCTATAATGTCAAGTTCCAATGCTGTAATTTGAGTCTAAATCACAAAAAAAAAAATCTTAAAACTTTTACATGAAGCTTGTAAAGGTTTCAGCTGTGTTTACATAAGTAAAAAATACAAAAACAATGTATTACCTTTGTCTTGAAAATCAAAGTTTTGATGTTTACCATGTGCTATTTCTATCAGAAATGTATTATTGTTGACAGGCCATCCTGTTCTGTACAGACGTTTTCTCCATTAACTAATAACACAAAATGGTACTCTAGAGGGGCAGATAGGGGAAATGTTTAGTGGAATTGTGCCTTTAATGATGCAAGCATGGAACTTGGCACACAGTCAGGGTATTTCATGAGACATATGTCTGCATTTTTGGCAACAGAAGGAACGAGTATTCTTTGGAGTATTTTAGAGTATTTTAGAATGGGAGAACCCAGTTTTGAGGCAGCCATCACAGATTTTTTCCTTTGAAAAAAAATGCAAGTAGAATAACAAGCAATGGCAGCCATTTTGAAAATTTGAAAATTACTTGTTATTCTACCTATATATTTTTTAGAGGACCAATCTGCGATGAACCCATAGCCAAATATCTTTCTCATCACATACTCCGGCTGTGTGCCACACTTGTATTATCATAGAGCTAGGGTTCCTAGCTCTATGGTATTAATAATAATAATAATAATAATAGTGGCTTCTTATATAGCACTCAAATCCGTCACTCAGTGACGCTCATTTCCCCTGGTCACTGGGCCATTTATTTCATTCCTTAAACCATCTCAGCTCCCTTGGGAGTATACAGCCTGTGCTGCCAAATATGTAGCGCACTAAGCTAAATCAATCACAAGAACCATCTCTGCCCTCACAGGTACCCATTTACCCCTGGGTGATGAGAAGCAATTATAGTTAAGTGTCTTGCTCAAGGACACAAGTGTCATGACTGGGATTCGAACCCACACCCTGTTGACTCAGCCACCAGAACTTGAGTCCGATGCTCTAACCGCTCGACCACGACGCCGTATTATCAAAGGTACAATCCCATCACCTAACTACTATACAAACTTTTGCCCTATCAATCCCTATGTCACCTTATCCTCCTGTCCTAACTTTACAATCCCCTTTAATCTGTCACAATGGCCTTGCCTTGGATTTCATAGAGGCCCTCATTATGTCAATGGACTCAACTACTTGACAGAATAGGGTAGAACAATCAGGTCAAGGCTGGAGGGTTAATAATAATACTAATGGGGAATATAGTGAGAAAGTGAGTCAGTGGGCCCCTCAAACTTCTTTCTGGTAAACTTGGACCCATGGGTCTGTTAGTCATGTTGTGTATCCTGTTTCCTCTGGATGTTTCTGCACGTAGTTTTACACTCTGCATTGAAGACAGAACTGTGTGTTCTGACTCACCATGGTCTGCTGTGGGAGCAGACCATACAGCGATGGGTGCAGAGTGCAGAGACCATTACTAGCCGTTTCCCGAACAGCACGGATCTTTGAAGTTATTCTCCGGGTCACATGGCTGTTAACAATAATTATGGTTACCCCCATTGTGTGTGTGTTGTTTTGTCTGAGAGACTGAGTTAAGGATGACTGGTAGGAATTGGAAAAGGAGGCTTTGAAAATTTGATTACTTGGACTTTGGTGACTGTGAGGATATGAAAATAAAACACTGTGTCAATCATCTTGGACTTCGTAAGTCAGGTGGGATTTAATCAAAAGTGTCAAAGTGTCATGGACCCCCATGCCTCGCCGCTCCAGTCCATGGAAGTCCATGTGTCACTGGGTCTGTGGGGTCACAGCAATTTGGACTCCATACAAATATTGTCCTTTTCAGTCTGATAAGTGTTGCCTCATCTCTTATCCTTCTTGCATAATTCCTGTAAGGGGGATTTTTTGTTCACTAGTCAAGGTCAGAATTTGAGCATGAAAGTGAGTTTCCTATAAAAGTATGCAAATATCTCATTTTACTGCATCAAAAGTCTTGTATACTTGTAATCAAAGACGTGCAATGCATGATTTAAAATCTAGGTTTGTAGACTCAATTAAAACCTGAATGGTTAGGCCTACATATAGGCCTACAGCTGAAAATTATGTAATGAAAATAATACACTGGAAAGCAAACTTAACACCAAGCAGTTTTTATATTGGTTCACAATATGCAAAGAGTGTCCCTGTGTTTACATTGACCAGAAGCCATATGTAACAGATCTCGGTTTTTTTTGTCTGGAAAGTTCCTTTCCTATGAGCAATAGGTGGCAGTGGAGTTCCACTTCTGCGCACGGACCTCAAATGTTCAAACCACACCCAGCGCAAGCACCAAGCTGGCTTTCCAAAGGTATCAGAAACTTTCGGTTTCTCACGAAACACATGTCAGCATGTTCTATTCCCCAATCTGAATGAATGAATTGGAAGTAAATTGCACACACCAGGTGCAGCTCAAAACATTTCCCCTAGTCGCCCTCCCCAGGTACTATAATCCCAGAATACCTGACATCACCACTATAATATGTAGCTCTGTTCTATACCTTGGCTATGCCTGGATGACTTTGCAAATAAGCAAAGCTTGCTGCCTTTCCAATCTTTTGTGGGGCTCAGTGCATGGGACCAAGTTTTTTTTTATGACGATTCAACAACAACAAATTGTCTACGTGCTTCTCTGGATAGAAAGCCAGCATTTTTCCCTAAGGTTTCTTTTTATGGACTCTTGTCACGTTTTAAAGGGGTTGTTTAAATAGGGGGGTCTACGAGTAGGTGATCAAGTGTTCAACAGCAAAAAAGACTGGCGTTTTATAAGGTGAACAGCGGTGATATCACATAATCACTTTATCCAGTTTTTATTAGGATGGTTTTTATGAAATTGAAGGAGATTCATCAAATTCAGTAGATCACACTTGAATACAATTGCAGCCACTCTAAAGTTATAGGATTTGTGTAATTTTATATAAAACATATGAACCTTTCTTTTAACTTTAAGCTTACTTTTTCTATCAGTACTATGGTACCTTATAAGCCATACAGGAACCCTGATTTTGCAAGGATTGTTAACATTGGTTGTGTTAACCTTGTATAGATCCATGCTTTTTTTACGTCCAGCTTTCATCCATATCTTTGGTGACTGTACTCAAATTAGGACCCATACACTTTTTTTGTATGCTTTGGTGACCCATTCCTTTTAAACATGTTTGTCTTCCTCTTTGTCTTGCATCACAAGAGTAAGTTACACAATCCACAGTAGGTTTTTTTTTACCGCTTCATTAAAACATTTGTGTGAAGTTTTTGGTGTTCCTGATGGTTGACTGTTTCTGTATTTATACCTCAATTCAATGACCATCCAGGTAAAGGACTGTACCTACACAATTACTGCTCTGAAAAATGGAAGTGGCTTCATCCTTCAGAGAACTCATATAAATGTAAAAGACAACAGTGCATAGTACCAAGACAGGAGGAACTACACTATGGGAGATTCCTTTGGACAATAAGAAGCTTATGGCATGGTACTAAGATACATCAAAATAAGTACTTCAGTATAGTAGCTTGAGGAAATCTACCCCCCCCCCCTCCAACCGACACAAGGTTGTTTTCACTATGATTACAGGAGTAGGTGGTGGCCTGGTTGCAACTTGCTGTTTGGCTCTAAAAACAGAGTAGAGTATAAGTAGTTATCATCACGCGCAAAAACTGTTCTGTGTTTTGAAAGCTCACTGATTGTAAAAATTATTCCCAATACCAATCGTTGAAGAGTGTTTCTGTCTGAAATGCTGTCAAAGTCAGGGAACTCGTCCCATGTGATGGCCCCTCAAAAAGCCTGATGTAAACATGTACAGAACACCCAACAAAATGTTTTCTGTAAAATGTGACCAAAACTGTACTTTCCCTTAAATAAACTTGGCTATGGAGGAGGGTTCCTTTCTCCATGGGAGGTAAAAACGTATTACATTCAGCTTAAAAGTTACTTTGCTTAATGTTCTTGCCTTTGATTTAGTTTTATTTTGCAAACAAAATGTACTATTTAAAACAGTCTTTAAAAGTTGAAACCTCTGCAACATTTTTTCTTATTCAAGATAAAAACGTAACGATTTGTTAATGATATTTGCTGTCTGTGTAGACGTATTCTATATGAAACGTGGAAAATCATGTAAGCTTTATGTATTGTTTTCTTATAAAAGCTTCCCAAAGTTTGCTTTTAGATACTGTCTCAGGAAACTGAAGGATTTCCATAGATGATGTTTTAGTTTAAAATAAAGATGACACATGTTCAGTCTTCAGATCCAAGTATTTTGTGATTTAAAAAAATAATAGGGAAATGTTTTCTCAAGTGACTAAAGTTGTAAGCAAACTTTTGGGAGAATTATAGTAAACAAATATCTGATAGTTCCTGTATGAAAAAAACCCATGCGAAGTGACATTTTTACCAATCTCTTTGCACTGTTTTGGCATTGGAGGCATTTGAGTAATAACCTAATTGTACAATTTCATGCATTTAGAAAGTTCCAATGCTTTGAAATACAATAAGTGTTTTGTCCCTTCTCTATATTTTACTCCTTTCGGTTTTCCCCATTTCACTGTTTTCCAGGATTATGAGGTAATCACAGAGAGGGAGAAAGTGTGATTTGGCAAGTATAATAAGATCAATGGGGAAAACCCATTACTGCTGGCACATAACAGGCTCTATACATCAACAGGTGCTAAGAATGCCCTCGGTCTTCAAATCAGGTTATTATTACCCTGTTGTAAATTATGGTACAGTCAAGGATTTCCACAACACACCTGGGATTCTGATGTCCTGGGTTATTCCATTTAGCAGGGGGAGATTTTGATCAACCGTTGAGGGGAAATAATGGAAAGTTGACTGCAAGATTGGGTATCCAAAAGAACTCTGACCTGCAGGGGTTTTTTCAGGTGTTGTTTTTATTAGTGCTGTATTTCAGACTAGTTTTATGCTTCTGATGCTCAATAAAGTTTTCTAAACCAATTTCTTTTGTCACAGATATTCCACTCCTTTCTGTCTGCTCGTATCTATTCACTTTGGAAGGCAAGTTTATTGCATATAAAATGTGCGAGGGACTGCCAGGAACAGTTAATCAAGATAACCATGCACTGATTTGTGAATATATTAACACATTGGGAAAATTTTCCATGCGCATCAGGACCCAATAACGAAAAGCTGTTAAAAAGATTCTTTTTTTTCCAAGCAAAAGATTTGCTGGACTTAATGGCATTCGGACTGATAACATGTTTCTACTAAGCAAGAGTTTTTTTCTGTGCTTAGTAAGTTTTTGTGCTTGCCAGCTTTACAAGCATCGGGATGTTTGCACTTCGCAGCATCTTTTGCTTTACTCATTTGGTAATTTAAAGGGGCTCTGTGTCTTCTTGATCACAGCGAGTCTGTGGCTAGACATGGAATTCTGAACTCTCACAGTCTCACCCAGTTACTGCATACGCGGGGGAGATTGACGATGCCCTTTAAAGCTTTTACTTGTGACACTGCCCCTTTGAACAAACTTTTTCATGAAAGCAAACTTGTGTTATATTGCAAACCATTTTCTGTCATTCTTGTAAATACCTGCAATCGAAAAAATAGAAAAGAACATGAAAATCATGGGTCTACTTTTTTTTATGAGGAAAGAGTACGACGACCCTTTATTGGTTGAAAGGCAATTCTCACAGAAAAAAATTATCAATCAATCAAATCAGCTTCTGTTGAAAGAAAACATAAAGCCACTGTCTGTCATACATGATGGTGTTTTTCCCTTATACTTTAGTGGGAAACACATTGATGAAAGTATGACTTTACCAGCCTTTATGAACCTATGATGCATGCTGCGATTATTGTGTGTCACTGAACTGAAATCCAGCTGGTTAGAATTGTTGTACTTTTAGATTCACACTGTTTTCTTATCAAGACAATTTGAAAACTTGAAACGTTCTATAAACAAAGGGATGCTGGACTTTCATGTTTTGGTTTTTGAATGTTGGCGAAAGGACTGCTAGTGTCAGTGACATCCGTGTCTTTTACGAACAAGAAAATAGTGCATTACCTTTTTTCTTAAAATGCACCCATTTTGTGAAACTAAAAACTGTTACCTTTATTTACTTGTAATTAGATAAATCTACAACTTTTTGACTTTTTATCAGGTATTTTAGAAATCGGGGGCATGTTTGTTTTCAAACCTTATAAGGTAAAGACATTACCTTGTGATTGATAACTGTAGCTGGCCTAGTGGACAGGATGTACCATTCCAATATGTTGCTCTCTTCATGATCAGGTCATTCTCCTTGTTTATAACCTTCCCCCTTGACGCACCCTTACCCCCTTCAAACAACCCCACTCCTTCACGCATCCCGCCCCCTCCCAACAACCCCACTCCTTCGCGCATCCCTACCCCCTCCCAACAACCCCACTCCTTCACGCATCCCTACGCCTACCAATGTTACCCTATTTTTATGGCTTACATTGCAACAGTCATAAAATAAGAAGCCATAACCATACATTTGTAAAATGCTCAACCAATCGTGTTTTAGGAAAGCCAATGAAGGCATTATGCCAATAGTCCAGCACTCAGCTATTTTACGATGTCTTGATGCTGAGAATAACGGATCTGTCGCTAAGCTCTTCTGACAATAGGTCTTTACATGTATAGCTTCTTCTGGCAACGAGAGTCTAAGTATAGCTGTAAAACGGGAGATTTGCCTTAAAATTTAATTTGCTAAGCTAAAATAAATAGGGAACCAGTCAGAGAAACAATGCGTTGCACACTATTTTGGCCGGTAACAAATTTCAACTTTCCTATGCTTAGGCAAAATGCCGTGCCTTCCAGCTGGCAGATTTTTTAATAAAAGCCATTTCATATAACATTGGTTTTTCATATCAACTCATTGCTCTTCTGACCTCAATTTTATGACATTTATTTGTATTGAAAAGAAAATCAAGGCCCTTTAGCTTTTTTTCCCGACGGGCTTACCCTAAACCAACAGGATTTTGCCATACAAGTAAAACATAATGTAATTGTGTTTTGGAAAAGTGTATTCATTCTCAGTCCTCTGGTTTTAATGATGTAATAAAAACCAATCTAGAAATTTATTCCTAAAAAGGAAAAAGGCGGTCATGATTTTGAAGGACCACTGCCTTGTCGAGTAATTTTAAAGGGGGCTTTGTGCCCATAATTTAGTATTGATAAGTATTTGTTAGTTTGAGAGAAGAGCTGCATGTTTCGGAAAACATTTCTGTGAAATTATTTCTCATGACAGGAATTGATTTGTTTCAATTCTATTGTTCTTCCTCCATTGTGTCAAGTTGTGTACAATTCCATGTCATTTCCTGGCAGGCAAGATACTACTGCACTGGTCATTTCGAGAAAAGTTGTTTTTGTTGTTATAATGACCGCATTACCAAATCTAGAATTGTAAAATATAGCATCTGAAAATGTATTGATATGTACCCTTTTCTTTATTGATAGAAATTGTGCAGTACATTTTCCATTAAATGTAATATTTTGGGGGCTTTTGCCATTGAGCTGTGTACAAATCGTTCCCTGCAGGGGGTCCAAGCGATTGATTTAAATGTGATGTTACAGAAGAAAATAGTTTTCTAATATAAAACAAATGATACCATTGTATACTGATCAATCATACCTTTAATTAACAACCAATAGCAAAACCATCCTTGCCTTCACATTTAGTCAAATTGAGAGTCCTGCTGTTTTAATTATTTTAAGGTCAAAGTCCCCAAGCCAAGGCAGGCAGTCATTTCCTGGAAAGTCTTAAAGAAGGTATCCAGACCACTGGGTCCTTTCTCTATTACACAAAGCACTTGGCAAGGCTGGACCAGTTCTGTCCGGTCAGATGCAGTGCAAACCAGAACGAACAAGCATTGTCAGGAACGTTTGTTTGGTCACGGAGGAAGGAATAAGCCAAAATTGCTTTTGAAAGAAACTCTAAGAAGCTCATTTTGATAGATTGCAAGGTATACTCTCACAAAATGTTAGAGAAGAATCGGTTAAGGTTCTACAAACGCATTGGGAGCGTTTAGCGATGTTTCCCACTGCCAAAAACATACATGTATATGCTTACAGTACATAATTGTTATTTTTTTAAATAGCAGTGGTAGATAAAACAAGGAAGGTAGTGGTAGCACTTAAAGACTAACTAATGACACCAAAAAAATGCATGAGCTTTTGCATCCGATGGTGTGGTTGTTGCTACGCAGTTTGATATGTAATTAGTTAGTCTTTAAGTTGCTACCACTACCTTCCTGGCTGTATTTAGAGGTACCTCCATAGTTTAGTCACAAAAGGCCTATACCTTCTACAAGATCATTTTATGGATATCGATATAACCAAATTTGCAAAATTACATAAATTTCAGTTTTCGGGTTTTCAGTGAGTCGCAAATTGCATTCAGTACCAAGAACTGCATTTAGTGCCGGTGTAAACGCACGGACACCACCAACGAAAGACAGCACACCTGACGAGTGTCAGCGTTGTGTGGCGTCCACATTGTATTGACATATTGGGATATCACATCACAAACCGCAACCATCATAAGGGGGGGTCCCTTCGTGGAAAACAAGGTCATCTTTTCGTTTAAATCTTGATTTAACCTTGAGAAGCGGAGATAATTTGTTGATTGTTTAACCTAGTGTTTGTATGTTTGGTTTTGGACAAGGTTGTTTACGTTTGAACGCTTTGAAGGATATGCTATTATTCGTTTAATTGTAATCACAGACATGTTTTAGAAAATAATCACACGGATCACGCAATCAACCCCTAGCTTGAAAGGCTTGATCGTATCAAGTAGTTTCAAACTTTCGCAGTCGAAAAGAGTGCAGAAATATTGCCTCCATTACCCATAATAAATATAGTAAAAAAAAAAAAAAAATTAACGTAGGGTCATACTTTGGTACTGACCCCGGTAAACATTTTAATTTTATCCGAAAACCTACTTGTTATAAAAATGGTAAAGATGGATGCTGCTTTTCAGACGAAAATCGTTTATTACCAATTCATGAAGGCATATACTATGCCTCGAGCGCCGTCATGTATACAGCAACAGTAACTGTCAAAGACCAGTATTCTCACTTTGTGTCACCCAACTTTATGCAAATAAGAAACATGTGAAAATGTTTCCGCAATCGATCATCTTGGTCTCCTGAGATCAAACCTAATTGTTTTACTCAATTCTCGAAAACTGTAGTAATTCAGGCAATCGTATTTCAAGGGAAGTTTTCCCTCCATGCAAATCCTTCCATGTATGTTCAAACATGGATGTAGAATTCTACCTCCATGGTTCAAATCTGTGAACAGTTGTTTTTTCTAAATCTTACCAATGTTATGTTTACCCTTTAATTAGGCAGTGTGAAGGTAGGTAGGGTCTACACGAGTTGATGTCGTCTGTAATGCTCCCGTTAATTAAGAATAAATTAAAGCATGTCGGAAATTTTGAATATCCAAAGATTGCTTTCATGCGAGTTTTGGAGTTTTTCAAATTTCCGTGGTGTCCGTTTTTGTGAATGGTTCTGTACGTTCACATTGGGCTAGTCTCGAGAACGGCAATCGATAATATTAATAACAGTGGATTGTGTGGGGGTCGTAAAACGCCATCTCCTTTTCTTTACATTCATCTGGTGGGTTGGTGTATACATTATTATCTAGGCATGTTAGTTTTCCTATATTTAAATATGATTTTCCGATTGTTTTCCCGCCTCAGAAAAATCAGTAAAATATTGTTAACGAAAGTCTATAAAAGCTTGTACAATGTGTCCGTGTGTGGTCAGCCCTTTAACTCACGAACAATGTTCCTACTTTTTCCGTAGGACCAAATATCATGCTTGATGATCAGCCAGCTTCTGATTGGAACTAAGATGCTTTTCGATCATCCCGAACTTTGTCTTTAACCACGGAGGTTAGCCTCCATGCTTTTAACCACGGAGTAACTAAGCTGCAAATGCAGTGTCAGTAACCCGGCAGCCGTCGTTCGTGGCAACTACCTTTTCAAAAGCAGCTGGTTCACTTCATCAAATCCCCAGTGATGAAGTAAGTTTACGAGGTGCTGTCCGAGTTGTAGCAACCCGCGGAACCTCGGGTCACGGACAACGAACTGTTTCCAAGAACCGGTGACGTCATAAGAGTTTAGTGACGCGTAGTTCTTGTAGGGGCGCGATAAGAATCTTGTGCCTCTGCTAATTTGGTGCGGTTCCGTGAGTTCCCATAACCCGATTAGGAAAGGGGGTTTTAGATTTGTCTTCAAGTATCAATGCACTAACCGCAAACCGCAAAACCTTTCATAAGATGTTTGGGTTTTTTTCTCAAATGTGTTTGTTTGTGTTATTCGACCTTGATAGGTGAGAATTTGCTAAATTGGTGGTGTGTGGATTTTGTTTCTGGAGGGGGGGTAGGTGTTGGGGTTTTGTGATGGGGCTGAGGAGAAGGAATTTTTTTTTACATGAAATTCTCTTTTTTATTATTTCAGTTATTTTTTCTTGAATTATATTTGCTAATTCTCCATGATTTGTTTGTTCGTATAAAGTAAAGGGTTTTGTATGGTGGCCCTGAAGGGACATCACATACGTGTGCGCACACGTTTGCGATATGCGATGTCCTTTCAGGGCCACCATAGTTTTGTGTTTGAAATCTTGAAATGTCAAGATAAACATTGTTTATTGTTTTTTATAGTATTTTTGAGTTATTTCTTGTTTCATTTTATTTTAATATTTATTGTTTTATTTAGGCCTACTTATTTGTTTGTTTGCTTGTTTTTGTATTTATTTATTTATTTATTTTTGTTGATGTTTTTTTTTCTTTTGGGGGGGTTATGATCTTTTGAGTGCAAACGTGTAAATCAGCTTGGATGGACAATAAACTCGATGAATGAAGGCATTTGAAAACCTGTTCACATTCCTGTGTTTACCTTCTTACTCCATCATACCTCATTTATTCATTGGCATTAGCTTTTACACATCACTAGTTTTGAAAGTGACAAAGCTTTTCCTTGAAACCAGTGTACAGGCATCACCCCTATTTTAATCCCTACCACCAGCCAGTCTAATAAACCATTGTGTGATTAAAGCCCATCTCTTTTGTGTTTGGTGGTGGCAGACTTAAAAATACACTCAACAACAATCTACACACACAATCTATATTGTTATCTCACTTGTAGAGCGTAGTAGTATTTCTTTCCTCCATGGTTTATCGAACGAATTCGATCACAAGTTTATCCTCTTGGCAGCCTGGGAAAAACGGTCTGGATGATGTAAATAATGTCTTGTTTTTGATCTGCTAGACCAACTTGATCCGATCTTTGCATTGTTTTACGTTTGTGTTCTTTAGGGAGTGTTAAAAGTGTTTCCATAAGCTCATGTATACTCGTGGGGGGGGATCGCTAGTAAGGAAAGTTGGCGATGTTTTTTTCGACACGTTAATCCAGATCATAGTGGGAGAGGAGCGAGTTGTTATGGTTTATTGATTTAAGTATTGATGTCTGACAAAATGAGATGGGTTTGTCAGACCTTTCTCCTTTTTGTTCTGACGGAAATATTCAGAACTTTAGGAAGGAGGAAAGGGTGTCGAAAATCATGCCTTGAACGTGTGGAGGGTTAAAACGTCCCGCCCACGTCCCCGAAAACCTGCTTTTGGGGGTACTAGTTTTAGAATATTTTATTGTTTTGGGTGTTTTTGTTTTGTTTTGGGTTTTAACCCCAAGCCCCCTTCCATGGGTTGCATTGCCACTGGTACAGTTGTGAAGGAGTCATTTTAATTTTTAATTTACAAAATTCATTTAATTGCGAAGCCTAGTTACAAATTCGCGGCAAATTTACCGTATTTTAGGCCTATATATTGTAAAAGCAACTCACTATTAGTTTTGTCAAAAGCTTAGTAATGTGCCTATAGATGCTCGCTATAGATCATGTAGCTTTTGCATACAAAAAGAGTTCCCTGTACATGTACATTCCAGGGCCTTTCTGGCAGGCGAGATACTGCACTTGGTCACATGGGAAATTTTACACTTTGTGTCATAATTTCCACATAAATTCAAGGGTAGTTATAAGAAATAATAGCTGGGCAAGTTTTGAGATGTGCCCTTATCTTTATATCAAAAGTTGATAAAAATCAGTGCGATAAATTCCATAAAATTATATGAAAATATTTTATGTTTTCTTCCTTTGAGCTAGCCGTGTACAAAAACCTGCAGGCACTGTGGCTCTTTTGTAAACATGGTGATGTCACACAGGTTACAATCATTGTCTGACAGAATGTGGTATTTCTTTTCCGCTTGTATTTGTAACTGGTGATCACCTGGTGACTTAACACATTTTGGGGATATTACTGATTGTTTATCATCGATAAAGATTTTGTTTTTTGTTAGTCATCTTTCCCCCATGGCTTTCTCTTGATATAAGAATGTAGGGGGGCCGCACCATGTCCTTTAAAACACCAATGGTTCAATTCGAACACCAGATTCTTGTGATAGACACGTTTGTATGCCTACTACATGTATGTGGTTCTCAAGTGATTGTAGGCTCGTTATGTGGTTTTAAGACTACTTACAACCCGAGTTTTAATCGCATCATCTTCTTGCAGAGAGAAGCTTTGAGGCTGAAAAGCCCCTCTTTTCATGTGCGAGGACGAAAAACAAAATTGTTCCAAATAGGAACTCCGACGAGAATAGGACACGGGACAATGGCCGTAGTTCACTGAAGGTTTAAAGCTCGGGTGTAAAGCCTCGAATTAGCGTCATTATATAGGAGGCACGTACGTTTAGGTGTACCAAGGTCGTGCCATTTTTTGCTCTCGAAAATTGCATCGCAAAATGATGGCCTTTATATGGGCATGTGTTTTAAAAAAAAATGCGTTTGAATACACGGTGAGCATCGCAATCCTTAATAAAAACAAACAAACAAACATCACTAAACAAAGCAAGCAAACAAAATAATACTAAACACACAAACAAAATCTTCATATGGGGACCGTCCAAAGTTGTCAACATTTTTAAGGTCGTACTGACAGAACTAATTTTGAGAACCCCCACTTTCTTTCAAAATTGATGCGCAGTATTTAATTATCAACATTTTACACACCATTTAAGGGCACGGTGTACTTTTGGTAATTACTATACAAGTTATAAAACATTGTGAGCAGGATAAGAGAAACGACTCCCTTTGAAAAAGTTTAGTTTTATAGAGACAGAGGAAATTTGTACCCCCAAAAATTGAACCTGAGAAAGGCTTCAGAACTCCCCGGACCCACCAGAACGCCTACCGGTGAAAAGGCGTTTCAAGCCGCTGGACCACGAGAACTGTCTGTCCACAACGTCAGGGAGTCCAAAACGTCATCATTTTCAAAGGTCTTCTAAAAACACACCTATTTGACTAACTTATATTGTTGCTTTGTTGTGTTTTGATACTATTTTTGTGTACATTGAGTTTCATTGTTTATTGCCTTGTTCAGCCCTGTGACCATTGTATGTTGATTTGTTTAGCCTACAGAGTTTACAAAGAAGAAAAAAACGAGAATCTAGTATGAAACGATTTTATTTTGATGATAAACCAAATTATGCGAAGTATTTGTTTTAATTTTTAGTATAATACAAGAAAAGTGTACATTCAAAACGTTTGGGGTTAAGTTGGATATCAGTTTGGAAAGCTATTTTCAACTTGCACATAAAAAATTACCTTTTCAAAACGTTTCTTTACCGAGAACCCTAGTTTTCCTGTAATTGATTATACGGTAATCAATTTCTGGTGGATTATTGGCAACTTTACCATTAACAATCACAATGTATATTCACCCGGAATTCATTTGTTCTTGTAATAAATGCTCAGGTTTTCGTTGACTTGTAAACTATTGTATTCTAGACTGAAGGAACCCTTGGACTGAGGAAGATCCGTGTCGAGTCGGGAACCACTGATACTGGTGTGCGTTTCTAAGAACGAGCCGTAACGCTGGAAGCAGTTCCGTCTTAACGCGTATACGAACTTGTTTTCTGCTTTCAAAAAAAATGAACTCTCTGCAGAACAAATTAACTTTTGTGTTCAGATGTTGGTTGCCTAATCCGTGAAATGAACGTCGTAAGAACTTTGGAAGAAAATATAAAAGGACAATAAACAGCAAATGCATTTAATATGTATATGCTGTATTTATATAAAACTAGTAGGGGAAAACTCTTCTCGTACTTTTTGATGTAAAGCTCGGTTATTCATTTTTAGCGCGGAATAAATCTCTTATTATTATGATCATTAATGATATCATCAAAATACTATATACGATAGTAAATCTACTTCAAAGATAACAATGAGCCTTTCTTCTCTGCGTCTAAAAACTTTATAACGTAGCATAACATAAATTAGTACAAACCCCAAAACATCAGTCAATAAATTTCACATTGTATACCAAACATTCAATCAAGACATAAATATGACCAAGTTAACACCACAGTAAATTAACCGAATGTGTTTTGACTTATCTGTTGTGCATTTTGTTAATTGTCTGGTATTTTTAAAGCCGAGGGCATTATGACGACAACTTATTTTCAAGCGAGAGTTTTTTGTTTGTGAACCTCTTTCAAAGATTGCGATCCATGGTGCTGTCCCCTTTCATGGTGACGTCACCCGATCCGTGACGTTTGTTTCTTTCGTAGTGACGTATCGGCATGCCTTCACGGTGTGTGTATAATGCAAGCAGTATGGGTGACTGGCCATCGCTGATGGCTTCAGGCCCCAGAGCTGCTGCAGTGCCATGTTGTCAGTGCCCAAATATAGAAAATGATGTCATGGATGACCAATAGCAGTGAGGTATTGTGATAGTTCTTTGTGCTGTCTGTCTCTATAACTCTCTCAATTCATGTGTTTCCACTTGACTGCTTCTGTTGCGCTTGTATAGGCCTACCTGTTTATGTGTGTTGCGTTGTAACTTAGCCTTCGAGGAAGACTCTTTTAGAGGGTCGAAACGTCAGGCCATTTACTTTTTTTTTTGCATTTATACCATAAGCATTTTGCAACAGCTTCAATTCTATTTTCTCATTATAGCTTATTGTGGCACATTTTTAAAAACTCAAATAAGTTAATGATCACATGATGTGGTGTGCTTCTACATGAATTCGAAATTAAATGAAATGGTATAGCACTGGTGGTCAGCAGTAATAAGGGTTAGCCCATTTTTAGCCTTGCGTGTGCGCTTTCTAGGTGAAGCGATGCAATGCGAATTATAGCTCTTCAATCATGGCCTAACGCAACCAAACGTGCTATTAAAGGCTTAATCAAATCTAAAGCTGTATAAGTTTTTTTTTTTCAAGGATAGGCCTATACAACTTGTTTATTTGGTGGTGTATGGCTCTTGCCCTCTTCACAGCTAATGCTTACCACACCGGGATGTGGTTATAATGAGTTCTTAAAAGATGTACTTTGTGGGGGAAGGTCACCCTAAAAACCTACCGGGTCAGAGTTGACCCGGATCCCGGAGCCCAGGGGCCTGACCAATTTCTGGGCCAGGCTGACGCGGAAACTGGTTTACAAAATATGGGCTTTTAGCTCGGATTTCGCGTCTGTTGTTTGTCCCCATATCTGGGTCATCTTGACGTAGATTCCGGCTCAGTGACAATGACCCGGAACTGGGTCAGGTTCCCTTGGACCGTCGGAACCGGATCAATTCTGACCGAGAGTTTTTGGAGTGTGTAAAGGAAGAGATCTTTAGGAAGTGTCTACTTTTTTAGAAAGACTAAAACGAACACAAACTCAATATCTTTTGAGAATCAGACAATTTGAATACGAGGAAAAGGAAAAATGTGAAAAAGGCGGAAACGAAACTCAACTTCAACTGGTTCTGGTTTAAACATGCTCATTTTAAAACAAGTGCAGGTTGATATACTTCCGTGTGGGCCCCTATTACTGTAATGCAATCACGGAACATCCGGGTGTGCTTTGGCTGAATATTTTCGCCGAACCAATTCCATACGGAATGTCATTATAAGCCCAAGAGCTTCCCAGAATTGTGTAATTTTACGGAAGTATGCCATCCTTTTTCCTTTTGCTGTTGGTATTTTTAGATTCAGTTCCGTGTCGTTGTGCAAAAAGGTCGAGGACTAACGAACATGTTTCTTATTATTTACGAGGAAACCTTGATATTAATAAAATAGAGAAGTTTTGCAAGCTTAAACTGAAAGACTTTCTGTGTATCTCACATTACAGAAGACAGCAAATTTGGTTTTAAAGAATGCCTTGCTCAAACATATATAGTTATTGATAGTTATACAAGCTGCACGGTTTTCCAGTATTGTTGGATACAGGTTATTAATATTAACAATTTGATGATTATGTCAATTTGTCAGTCTAAAAGCGATTAGGTGGTTAACTTCAAGATTGAATTAAGAATAAAGTGTAATAGGTCATGACAGCATTCTCCCATCCAATAAACAAGTTTGAAAAGGGACGTCAGATCGTCTGATAAAGGTGAAGCAAAGGTCCATCCATAATAAACCGCTTTAATAATCTGGCTGATAAGTTTTGGCGGGATATCATTTCTGTGCACATCTTCCATGGAAGTGTTTCCCTTTTACCATGAATCTGGCAACCCAATCGCGATTATAGTGTTTGACAAACCCGTTATCGCTTTTTCATCAGCCTTTCAGAAGAATGCTTCACGCAGTCATTCTAATTGAAAATGCAGGGATTTCTTAATTGATATATCATGTCACTGAGAAATGCTGAAACTAAGTTTGATTGTATTCATTTGAGCGTGGGAATGAATCACAAAAACATTTCTGTGGTCAGAAAATGTGTAAGTAATTGAAATGCCTTGTCAATTAGAAGGGATGGATGAGGGTGGATCCTTGTGTTTCGGGGTGGTGAGCACAGATGCCACTTTTTATATGCTTAGATTCAATCATCCGTTAGTTTCGATTCTCGTTAGTTGTGGATTTCTCAATAAAGCCTATGAGTTCTTATACACTCGTGTGTCCCAAAGAAGGACGTAACGAAACGTTACAGGAGAAGGATCGTAAGCAATGAACGTGCAAAATTGTGTTTCAAGACATTAACCAAGTGTAAAAGTTTGATCGGTTTTCTGCCATTCATTAGTCATCATGGGAAGGTTAAATTCTGTATGGGAATGGGAAAACATCTCTTTTGGGTAATTCTAGCAACAGAAATGTTACGGTAATGCCTCATTTTGATTTTCAGGAGCCATTTTATTGCTTACGGCCTTTTGTTACTGGAAAAGGTACTTCGTGTGCCTGGAAGGAGGGCGTAGAACCTTACGCCCTCCGGCGGGCACATGACGAATTTTAAATTAGTAAACCTGTGCTTGAAGGATGTGAAACAGCATTGGTAAGATTGGAAATATAAAATCACATATAATTGTTGTATAAAGATGTTCATGTGGAAAACCTTCACTCGGAATTTGTTTGCTTGAAACGCCTTGGTTTTTGAGAAAACGAGTCAATCAATATAATATATTGTTTTTGATCTTGTAAGTCCGAAACTCAATGTTTGAATACCTAACAGTGAAAACATAAAGGGGTTTCACATTAGGCCTATACATCACTACTTTGATGACTGATCGAGCTTAAACGAGTTTATTTCATAGGTCTTTAAAAAAAGTGGACACTGGTCTTCGACAATAGCCAATGATCTATATGGACCTTATTTGCATATCGTTCATTGTTTGACATTATCCAATATTGCACAATGGACAACAGGTGGTTTTATGAGGCATTTGGTTTACACAGGAGCCAAAATCTTAAACGAATACATGTAGATGCTTCTGGTTTTGTGGTTGGCTATTGTTATCTCAGTCTGTATGACTATTGATAAAAACATAATTGTGACAGAGAATCTGAGGTTTTTGCGGCCAAATTTATTATCATTCCCGAATGACAATGCGTACACATTTTGATATAATACAAGAATTACGCAAGGGCCGTGGTTCAGCAAGTAAACAAAACATCGGAATAGTGTTACACATTCGAAGTGCTTTTTCTTGAGTCGCAAAGTGCGGTAAAAACGATGGGGGAAGGAAGCAGAATGCCTCACAGAACCATTTTGGAACAGAGAATAATATGGCGGGAAGGTGTGGGAAGATGTGGTAATCAAAGCGTGTACCACGAGTAAAGGTTCGAAGACGGGTGGGAAACTGGTGACAGACCCGCTGCGACAATTTGTTCAGGCATCTTTGAGGCAACCAACTGCTGTAACTCATTATCCCCAAGAAAATAATGAGAAAACGTTTCATATTGTAAATTTCCTGGGACTGGTTGCCATGTTCACATGTGTGTGACATGTTCTTTAGACAACATTTCAAACGGTTTATCTGGAGAATTTTTTTCTTGGGTTTTCTTCTTTACTATTAACGGCCTTTCCTTACAACAAAAAAGTAATCTTTTCTTCACAAATTGTTTCCATAAATATTAATGTAAAGAAGGTTCTATATCATCAGCTCTCATACACACATTTGGTAGCACAAAAGAAAATAATAATGCGATTGCGACTAGTTGAATATATTTTAGAGATAAGGTCATTATTTTGCTAATGACCTCCCCCATTGGTACTTGGTTATGTATTTGTACTATTAAGCATCCTGTGAAATTATTTCGTCTGAAGTGCCTCGTTGTCGTTGATTAGAAATCAATAAAAGTATGTCGACAAATTTGAATTGCCATATTGCCTAAAGGTGACTTTTGGAGATTCCAATTTCCTTGGTGTCCGTTTGTGAATGCTGTGGCTAGAGATGCAATTGGTACCCGTTGTCAGTTTTTATCCTATTTCCTCAAGAAGTAAGTCTAGACACTGTATTCAACTGAAACTTTCACAGGTGATTTTTATTGTTTCTTTGATAATTTTGCCTACAAATCAGCATGAATAACTTTGTTTAAAAAATTGAAAACGGGAATGACTTGAAAACCAATGCGATCTATCTACGCTGTAGTAAACGAAGAGCTAAACGCGATGGAAGAAAAATTCTGAAACTTTTACATTGAAAGTCAGCCCCAACGCCCCACTACCACCACTACGCCCTCTTCAATAATGTTGTCATTGTTTCAATTAAACAAGTCACTAGGTGTTTATGCTGTTTTTGCCAGCACTTTTTTTTGTTTGTTTTCAAACTGTTCCAGTGACATGGTATGACGAAGTGTCATGTGTATGTCCAGAAAAAAATGCCGCACGTACGTGCACTTTAATAATACAATCAACGCACACTGCGGTGGCGATTGCCACAGCATTACACCATGGTGTATTTTTATCTGAAGTCAATGACAAAATCGAGTTCTGATTCAGTTGACTGGGAACGTGACGTCACGTGCAAACTTGCGTACGTGCGCTACCGTCACATGAAGTTTGATTGTTCGTGCGTGTGGAGCCTTATACTATAGATGTTTTCATGTTTTCACTAAACCGAGCTTAGTAATTTCGGGATAACTTTAGCTTTCCTTTATACTTTTGTTTTCAAGAAATTAATCGATAAACCATACGTTGTTTGCATTCTTCTTTTTTTCTTCTCGCAAGAGGTTTTCGGACATCCTGGGTTTTTTGTTTTGTTTTGGGGTTGGTTTTTTTTTTTTTTTTTTTTTTTTTTTGGGGGGGGGGGTTGTGTGTGGGTTGTTGTGGGTTTTTTTTTTTTTTTTTTTGGGGGGGGGCTGGTTTCTTGATGGGGCTTCTACCACGGTCGGTGCACGTTCAGCTGATTTTCATTGGATCAATTACCGTACCCCAGTTCATTTTATCAGAAATATCGTCAGTTTGTAATATTTGTTTACATGAAACTTTCATATTTTGAGCAGCATTTGGCCAATTCCGCACCTATAGGCGCGCCTACGCAAGTTTGTTACTATTTTGTACTCCCGTTGAGTTTTATTTGTTCATTTTTTGCATTACTTTTATTATGTATTATTTATTTGACACGGGTTTCCGCCGAGATTGAGAAAAAATTATGGAGGTATATAATACCTCCATGGAAAACCCAACGCCGAGACAAAGCATCGCTGGTGAAGGGTCAATAGAGTCATTAAGTCCGCCTCACCAATCAAAGTTTCACGGTCAAACTAGACAACGACTTCCTGGAAAAAAAAGTTTGCCCAGACCGTAGTTTATGGAGTAGTTTGCCTGAGGCCGTGACGCTTACACTTTATTATCTTTAACGATGATCTGTTATCTGGGTCGTTTCCGCTTCCACTTCTCCTGTTCATGCCTTTGCCCTCCTGCTCATTTTCCTGTAACAATCAGCATAGTGTGTTTTAGCGTCCAAGACGGCACCTCGCTTCTATAGTCAATATTTTTCGGCGATTCCGGGAATGTCGGAGCCCCGATCGAGAGGCCCGGGGCTGGGTGAGATATTATTGTCTGCTTGTCCTCAGGGTTGGGCGGGGCGGACTGGAAAGTTGACTCATATTAGGTTCTTTCTTTCTCTTTTTGGATACGGTCTTCGGCTTGACACGTCAGAGGCAACACCGTGAAGTGTTAGCACTACCGTCTAGAAATTATATTGTATTCACCTATAATAAGTGGTGAATAACCAGTGCTGCAAACAGATGATGTCTGTTTGCTGGACAACCTCACTTTTAAAGGAAGATTGCGTCATTAAAAAAAAGACGTTCATGCCCGTCTTTTTGTCTGGCTTTTTTTTTTCTTTTTTCTTTTCTATTCAATTAAAAAAACACTGGAACTTTCAAAGCAACTTGTGAATGTATCATCACATAATAGGTGCGCACTAATGGAAAAACGGGCGGGGTTGTTTATCGTTTGCGGCAAGAATGAATAATGTGTCTTCAAGACTATTTCTTCAAGGCTAATTTTTCGAAATCAGAAGGGAATTATCTTGAGGATTGGTTGTGCAAGTCATGACCTTCATGATTAGTGAATTGTCAGATTTTTTTCTCTTTTGATAATCAATCCTAAATCAAGTTCTTTTTATTTGATGTTATTGAATTTCAAGTAAATTAATGAAAATAGCAAGCTTCCACAGCAAGGTCCTTGCCTTGGATTAAATGTTTGTTACGTAGGATTGACGTTCAAGACTCCGCGGTTTGTTTACCTTTTGTGGTTTTGAAGGTCTCTCTTACAAACGTCACAAGACAGCAGAGGAACAGGCTAGGGTGTCCTTGTATCCTAAACAAAAAAGACAACACTTTGATCGAAGAATGTGCACCTTTGTAAGAGTTCATACCAACAAACTGTGACAACTAGAGTTATGCATCAATTATCCGTTTCTTTGTTGTTTTCAAAATGACCTTATGCCTTGCCTAGCTCCCGGGCTCTGACCAAATTTCAAAGTTTGCTAAGCACAAACAACTTTGTTTAGAACCCAAAATATAGTGGGTAGCCCCCACTCACCATGTACTAACCAGACTGATTCCCCGACTAACGTTATACCAATGGCGTTGGTGTTGCTATATAGCATTTATTGTTGTTGGCATGTTTGTATTGCTGTTGTTGTCCATTTGTTATATTGTTGTTGTTGTTGTTGTTGTTGTTGTTGTCGTCGTTGTTGGTTGTTGTGTGGGGGGTTGTGGGGGTTGTACTGTTGGCGTTTGCGTTTTTGTATTGATTCTGCCGTGAAGGAAGGGATTCAGCCCATTTATTTGAAACCCTTCAATTGGAATCTTGAAGACGGAAGCACTGTAAGTAATTTTCTCATGTTGCTCAAGTCCTAGCTTGATACCCAAACCATGCTCAGACCAGGAGAGAAAACAAAACACCTCTCTGTGACCACACAAATTCACAATGCGTCAAAAACGTAAGGACATATTTAGCTCAGTGACTTGTGACGATGCAGTTTGAAGGACATTCTTTGATCTAGTTTTAAACACGTGACAATCAGACCTCCCGCAGTTTATTTGTCAAGGAAATCTTGAGAATCTGTGGACGGGAAATTCCCGTGACGATAAGCATATAGAAAAAGGATCACTACAGTAATAAGATACCGGATCCGTAGCGTCCACACTGTGGTCAAATCTGACTATCGACAAATGTTTGTTGATATCCTGTCTCTTCAGAAGGTTCATGCATAGGTGTACGTAACGTAACTCGGGTGATCATGTGTGTGCCCAAGCAACCGTAGTTATGAAACGGTTAAGTTGCCCCACTAATTAGTCAGCATTCTCAGTCAGTCGCATCCTGTGAACAAGATTTTGGGGAAAATAACACTTCTTCAATCCCCATCAATAAACACTGCCTTGGTAACAGTGTTTCGTATAGGGCCTAACTGGCATCCTGCTCGATCGCCCTCTTTGGCCATTTGGACGTATTTATGTCATTATTGAATTATTTAGTCGATCCTTTAATGATGTGACTAACCAAGTGTTTACAAACAAGTTTATTTACACCCCGTTGAGAATATTAACATCGCTATTCGTTGAACATCACACCTTCATTTAAAGTTAAACTTATTGTTATCATTTTTCACAACCATGCCTTGCGTGCGTGGCTTTATTTCTCTTGCACTTTAAATGTTTGTACGAGCTGATATTGGATGTCTAAACAGGTATAAAGTAGATGTTTAGTCGATATAGACCTTTCTTTTGCAACGTCACAGCCCAAGATTTTGCCAACCCAGGCTGGAAAACCATGGAAAGTCATAAATGCAAAACAAAAACAGATAACTACAGTTTGTAACAATGGTACACAAATATTCAAAAATAGTGTTGAATTTATTGGAAACAAAGCAACCGATCATGGGAGGTATTTTATTTAATTAATAGTTTGCCGAAAATGTTGAATTTGGTTAAAACATCTGTTAACACGATTGAATGTTTTACTAACATTCGGCGGTCCATGCCAACCAGCGCGGTTTGTTTATCAACAATGGAAAGGTCTATAAATGTATTTCCAAAGAATGCATGGCATCAGGTGGTGTGGACAGCCTGAGTCACCGGACGGAACAAGTGTCAAGGTCAGAGTTTATACTGATTGCGCAACTTCTAGATGAAGTAGTGCAATAATAAGGGATTGTGGGTGTTTCGGTACAGATCCTGTCGATTCGGACGAGTTGAATGCAAAGTACATATTTGTGCAACGGTCAGGTGACATTTCGTGCACTGTGTGACTGGTGACGCTAACTGTCATCCATGACTATCAAGGAGCTGACTGATGACGGGAATACCTGACGTTCTTCTATATTTATCTCCAATTGTCACATGGACGTAGCGTACACTAACCTTTGTGGTGCACCCCTTTATTCTGACACGCCACTCCCTCTTAACCCTTGTCATTTTTTACGATAGAGTCGCCCAAACTTGTCGAACCGTTTTGCTATTTGTTGATTTGAAATTTAGTTTCGAGGCTACAAAAAAACAATAAGATAAATACATCAATTCAAGAAACCTACAAAAATTATGCTTTATGCATTAGCCTAATCCAGAGTTCATGTGTTATAATTTATGCGAACGTCGTTCAAATTTTTTTCAAACCATATCTCAGATGTACGTTTTAACACATTTAAATAAGAATGCTGTGTACAGGAAGCAACTTATTCACAATGTGCCATCTTGGCGGCATGTACCCTTTTAACAAGATTGCCTTTACCACAAGCGCAGTTTCTCATCGACAGGTAATTAAAATGATGTACATCTTTATTAAGGTTTATAATTTCCCACCTGTTAGAGCTGTTGAACTTTACGTCAATTTAAAAGCCCCCCTTGTTTATGTATGATTAATCCGTCCAATTAGCATGTAGGGATATAGGTTCATCTATTGGATTATCTCAACGATTCCTGGTTAATGACAATTTTCCGGAGTTGTGTCATCAGGTTGAATGCACTTTAGATCCGAGAAAAGTCGAATCAATCAGATTGAATCACCTTAATTTTTTCAGTCTGTGATTGAGTGCCGTTGAACTTTTACGGTTTCAATAAATAAAGAAACGTCTTCACTGAGCACTGGACTTGTCTTGGCATCTGCAAGATTATCAGTTGAAATTCAGTACATTTATATCATGTTTTTGGTGTTTTAGTAAATCAAAATAACTAAATAATTACTTCATACACGAAGGTATGTTTCGCAGCTATTGAAGAGCCGTTGCCTGTGTGTTTTACCTGTGTAGTCATGTGCACTTCTATACTTAACTATGATAATAAAATCGTCAAGTTAGACAGACGCGGGATTAAAAAATAATTATAAAGGAAGCTCTTTCATTGTCTTTGGCAGGTCCGTGTTAGCGCGAAATGTGGACGTGAAGTCATCAGATAGTCAACCGAAGTTGACGTTTTGTAACTTGGCCTTCGCATAAAAACTAAAATAGACACCAGTTCCTTGTGTCGATTCAATCCCGCGGTGGTGAACAGTGTTGGGGGCGGAGACGTTATTCCTTCATAGATCAAGAATCCAGCGCTTAAAATTCTTCTTTATAACTTTATACTTCTTTATAAGATAGGTTGTTTCTGAAACTTGTGTTTGATTTGTGCGTCTATAAGATTGTTTTTGTTTTAATTATTGAAACATCCATAATCTTGTATCTTGTTGTTTACGTGACTAAGTTTTTTGTGAGGTATTAGTTTTTAGTATAAGTGTAACCTTTGAATGAACAGATTATCACTAATAATACACCATTAATAATAATATTTCTGTTTTCGAATTGTGGCGAACACTTATCTGACAATGTTGGAATTTGGAACTCATATCAGCATTGCGTCAAGCGAGTTCCCAGACACTAATACGTTGATATCGATAAAAACGAATTCCACCCCTTTTCAGTTATCCTAAACTCTGCGACTGTGGTCCAACCTTGTCGTTTGATTAAGTTAAGCGTTCATATTGAATTGTGCATACCTGCCTCGCGTCGCATTATAAAAGAAATAAACTCTATTTAAAGTTCTGTCACAGTTATGTAATATTTGTTTAAGTTAAACCATAGAGCAAGGACAACAACGCTCTTCATCCTGCTTCGCTACAGTGTTGGATTCTACATCCTGAATTAGATCCCCCGCGGTGGGCTCATAAATCGATGATCAGGGATCGTCTCGTCATGTTGCTTGGCTTAAAAACATTTTAAAGCTTGGTCACTTCAGAGCTGTGTAATGGAAGAGCTGCGTACAACTTTTGATTAGGCCATTTTCGGTCCCCAAAACGCATGTGCACATCACACAGGTTACTTGACTATAGACTGCACATTGGGTTGTGCTAGATTTGGACCGAAAATGTCGTCCAGCAACCACGTGACCTAAGAAAAACTGGTCCCTCCATGTCGAAACTCCCAAATGAACAGCTCTGGTCACGTCAAGCAACTTTTGTTGCATATCACAGAGAAGGGGCTGGGTGCTCCACAGGTTCCTTTGTTTTCCCTCATGACCCACATTCAATTTTTGCAGTCTCAAAAAGAGAACAACAAATTCGGACAGCTTATTTTTCAACCTCGTGCTTATCCATTGTATATACGTCTAGCTAGGCCCACTCACTGTTTAACAAACATTTTTTTATTTTTCTAGCCCAGTTTTTCCCCTCAAGACCTTAAATCCAGACAGCTAAAACATAGGCCTACACCTGAAATAGTGTCGTTGCAGTCTAATCATGGAGGAATTCCTTCCTCCATGGTCTAAGTATGAGAAAATCCGATGCCCAGCCCATTTCGACTAAAAAGTTTTATCACTCCATGCACAAACTATACACCCACTGGTATTCATGCTTAATGCCTGCGATAATGTCAGTTTGAACAGATTTTAATTACTCGACCGTTAATAAAAAGGGCAAAGGAATTTCCCATTGGGAACATCGAACACTCGGCCGTGTGATATTGGCACCCTTGGCGAAAGCCCTTTAAATTCGTGTCTCGTTACACCTGCTTAGAGGTTCATTTAAATGCCTCAACGTGGAACAGCTGAACACCACTGTTTCCCGTGTCTACACTTAATACCCCCCAAAAAAGTTCACAGATCCCCATAATACGCACACAATTCCGACTGATGTTTGCCTCGGAAGACCACGTGGTGTGTTAGGCGGGAATCGACTCCGCGTGGTAGTTGTTTGGGGTTTCTGTGCCCTTACGCAATCATTACAATGTTTTTGTTATTATTCAAGGCAGGCTATATAGTTGAGGGGAAAAAAACTACGGAATTACGAAAACCCCTCGGTCCATAACCGGGGTCTTTGTTGTGTTTTGAATATTTTTTGTGTTCCACCGTTTGGTTTGATCTGTCGTATTTATTCGGTACAGTCGTAGATTCTCTCTAAATGTTATCGGCTGTCCGAGTGGTTCGAAGGTGTGGATGACAACGCAACAGTATTCGTGGCCACTCTTCGATGTGATAAATAGTCAGGAGAACAATATTAATAACAACATGCATGGGGCCATGAAAACATTGCCGTTACAGAAAACTACATACGGTTCTAGGGTTGGGTTTTTGGGTGTTTTTTTTTTGTTTTGTTGGTCTCTCAGGATTGTTAAAACGACAGCTCATTGCTAATGGCTGTTTATTGTCAATAATGAACAAATGTTTGAACTTATCAAGGTTAATTATCATTTATGGCCCACACATGCCACGCAAGAGTGCACACATTTTGCCAGAACCCTATATTTTATTGTCTTTAAAGCCTGTGTATCGTGTCAGATTATGAAATGACTGAGATTCTCTGCAATTGTCCGGCAAATTTAGATTATTCTTACAATATACCACCAGTTGATGAAGAACCCTCAAATTTTGGACGAACTAAATTGGAATGTAGATAGCCTGTTTTTTATTTTTTGAGAAAGAATTGAGCACATTAATAAACACAATGTCATGTACACCTGTAGGAAATTCGATCACTGCAATATTAGAGTATTCATGGCTAAGTAAATGGGCATCACGTCGGTCGCCACCTTGCATCTGGTATCAATTTGTGTTTTGTCAGTCCTTTGGGAAACATCAAAATCCGGTTCGGCAGAAATTAAATTCCATCTGAAAGCATGAAATTTGCCTCGTCAGTCATTTTTACACACGGAGCGGTCTTCTGGGTCGTTTGCAGCAACATATCGACCACTGCAGTAGTGTGCATCGTGGGGCGATAAAAAGGTCGTCTTATATGTCCTTTCTCTATGGTTTTTTATATACACAGCATGTATCATTAATTTGGCCAAAAGCCAACTGAAGTGATATGGCATGAACTGAGTTTTGTTTTCGCTTGCTATTCTTCAGGTATTATTAAGTTCCGAAATTCGTCAAGGTGAGCTGTTTGTCAGAAGGACATTTTTTGGACAACAAGAAGAGGGTGTTTGTGTAGCCAGTTATCGATTTTGTAATTGGTGAATAAGTTGGTAAGAATAGTTCTCCTCAAGCATCCACTGAAGTATAAATGTGTATGTAATACACATTCAGCATATTTGGCTGTGTCGTTTCACCTCTTTGGGTAAATTGCATTGGTAAGGCTTCCGGTTGATCAGTCAATCGATTAGGTGACGTCACGGGGATGCTGCCTACTGCCGGAATTCAATCTTTCATTGTGCACGCTTTGCATCGAGTTTGAATGGAGGGCTTTAAATCTTAACAGGTTGCCCTGTGTGTGGTTGACTGGTTGCTTTGCAAGCATTAGTCAATGGTATGGTCAATTCTTTGCAAGGGGTTGTATGGTTTTGAACGGAATGGGGGAGGGTTTAAATTTTCAGCGACCTGGTGATTGGCTGTAGGGGTTGAAATGGAGGCCATAATTACCTTCACGAGCAGTATGCACATAAATTTATTGGCACCAAATTGTTTGCCTCTTCGTTTGCCAGGGGGCGTGCCTACACTCACATACACGTCTCATCTTTATTTATACACTTTTTAACGAAATCTGTTTTAAAGTTAATACTTATACGTCCATTGGTGATAGGCCTAAAGATGAATAGCTTACTACGTCAACGATAGTACTGTAATCTTCTAATTTGTCCTCGGTTTTGAGTAGAAATTGTAGTATTTTGAATTCAGTTTGATGAAAATAACTATGATGAATATCTTTGGTTTATGGTTATCCCTAATTGATATGGTATGCAAACTCATGTTCTTTTACCAACAAGGTACATCCATGATCGGCAGAGTTAGATTGATATCCAGCTGGGAATATCAAGTTGCCCCGAGATAAAAAAAAAAATGTTTTTAATACGTCCTGACTTTGCATTTCTCACCATGCCCAAAGTTCATGCGTTTCATGAGTTCTCAAAATGGTATTTTCTGATCTGAAAAAATGCACAACGCTCAATACGTAAAATGTATGACATCTGTCCATACCATATAGAAGAATACATAGACTTGATCACAATTGCCTGTATCTGTAATCATTTCAGCACATGTGGCTTGTTTACTCTTGTTAAATGCTGCCCCTGTGTCGGTATGTGCGTGTAACAGGTCCCTGAATCCGGGCACAAAGTACGTGTTGACACTATGGGCCATATGCGACTTGCTGATAATATATAAGTTTGTGGGTTTTTTATGCGTTGTGTGTGTGCAATGGGCTGGCGTAAACCATAAGCAAACTAACCGGGGATCTGTGGGCAAACACTACTTCCAGGCTCTTGAAAGGATCATGGGCAATCTTCCTTCACTGTAGAAGGAGGGAAGCTTGAGGGTTAGAGTGGGGTATTCAGCAGAGATTTAGGGGAAACCTTTTTTTCAGTGACCGCAAGAACCGCAGATCGATTGTACACTGTGGACAGAGAGGGGGGGGGCTTGTTTGTGTACCCATCGTCTGTCCGTTCGCTCTGGGCCCGTCTCCCAGAATTGGTATGACTCGATGGTCAGACCTCTGCAAAGTTGCTGCCCGTGGGCTGATCGATTGGTGGGCAAGACATTGGGGTGATCATTAATGGGTTTAGGTCTACTCTTAGTGTTATCCCCGTGAGAGTATTATGTGTACTTGAGTGATGGTATCCAATCATTATTAGACAAGCTTCACTTGGGTTTAAAGTTCCCAATTCACAAAGCATTCTGATACGTATTGAGGTGAGTTTACTAATAAAATCGATCTTGCGGCCTAAAGGAAATGTGGTGCCACAAATTACAAGTTACATGTACTGATACTGCATTTAATTAAAGTGGAACCATTGCAGTTCCCTCTACCTCCTCGGTTCCTCTCAAGACCAATTTTGAGGCATCAGAGCTAACCGCATGGAGCAATCTATAAGTCTGATATAAGCGTATCAGAGAAAAAACACCTGTTGGTTTGAAGTGCAAACTACATAAATGAGTTTATGGTCCATGGTCGATGTCACATGCTTGATTTATAATCATCAATGTCAGTATCAATGATCAACAACCAAAATCGATCACAATATCGTCCTGTTTCCAATAAACATAATCTTCATCATTTTTTATTCAATGAACAGTCGCCGTTAGGTTCGTTTGTCTTCATCGTTGTCGATTGCTGATCGTATTAAATCGACAAACAAGAGTGACACTATACATTCCATGACCTTTCTGGTAGGCGAGATACCAGACTGGTCATACATAATTACATGAAACTTTACAGTTTGTGTCACACTTGTTTCCGCATAGATTCAAGAGTAAATAAAAGTAACAGCTGAACAAGTTTTGAGATGTGCCCCTTTCATCATATAGGGAAAAAATGATAAAAATCAGACAGTGCATAAATATTTAAATCTCCATAAAATATCAGAATTAAGTGTTTTCTCCCATTGGCCTGTGTACAAATCGTGCCTGCAGGAAGTCCAGGCTCTGTGACTCTTTTGTAAAATGTCACATGGTCTTCTCGATACCACATTTTATCGAACCTATAATAGAAATTAATAAACCAAACAGAACAGGTGTCTGGGGAGGAATATGGCTATACCGCCATATTTTAAAGCCCGTTTCGAAAGCACTTGACTTAAGTAGCCCTGACTTGGGCCTAAGCCATATCCGAAGCCAAAAGCCCTGCCATAGTCATTATTGATGACGTCATCGTATTTGTTACAATATTGAAGTGCTTCTGAAATTCAGAGCCAAGAAGTGGGCGTTACCCAATTGAGATAATATCAGTGCTTGTATGATTTTATCATTTGACTTTGGTGAATGTGTGTACAGCATGTGGTGGGAAAATTAATCTCCCAGTCAATATTATAAGTGACACATCAGGAATTTGGTTTAGTATAAAATGTTTGACTTTGACGCAACAGACCTTTATCATGGTGCAGCTATTTCTCCAATTCAAATCAATGTAGCCAAACCGAGTTTGGTTTAGGAGAAATAGTCTGGTTCCTGTTTGATACAATGAATATTAGCATTCATTACTGTTATTGGATACAATGAGCATTACCAAGATGGTCGCAATATGACATTGGTCTAGTGCTCTATATTTCGTGTCATACATTTTCCCAGTACAGACTGCAAGTAGCTCTATGAAACTGGGGCCTGAAGGCAATACATTTTCTGTGAGCAAATTGTGGGTTTTCACTCCATGGTTTTCACTTAATCGTTATAGGGCCTACAATGTATTTTGTGGATAAAAAAAGCTCTTTAATATAATTATTGTCCAGACTGTATACAACTTCGTCCCATGACCCATGTCTATTGCCCTCTCGATCATTTCAAATCACGACGTTAATCAGTAATGTACATGTATAACAGTGTGCTTTCGTTTAAAATTGTCAATCAGATTTGATGATGTGATACACAAGACCAAGTGTCCAACGAGATAGCAACCTGCCGGTGTTTTCGGATGATATAAACACGGCCCTCTGTTTGGCCGTCTGGATGGCTTCAACATCTGGTGGTTTGACGTATGTGACTAAGGGAAGTGATGCGAGGGGTCACGGACTCATCAGATGGTTTGCTTTGCCATGATGAAAACGGGGAGGGGCAGCAGAAAATCCCACTGGAATTCTTAGCAAGATTTTGATTTTTTTCCCAAAATTACTCAGCGTTAAGTTGAGTCGATGATGGTATTTGACTTCTGCGAATGATTATCCGTTACTAGCTTATACCCATTACCCACAATATCGTTACTTTGTACAGAATTTGTTCCAATTTGTTTTGGACGGGGAATTACGAAGTTTGTGTCTTTCTATGACTAAACCAAAAGTAGCGATGATATACAAACACTCGGAGGAAATACATGTGTTTGAATGTATGTCTGTGTCGCGGACATTGAATTTGGCACACATAGCAGTGAGAAATGTTTCATTGGACAATTGTTAACCGGCAACAAGATTATTCCAACATTATGAAAGTATAACTTTAGTTTTGATAAAACATTGACAACAGTACACTATCACTCATCAGCCTTCTCAAACAACGATTCGGGAAGTCTATTTGCTCAAACTGTTCACGGACCTACCAGAGGTCGTTGGAGGGAAGCAAGTGGCAATGACTTTTCTATGGTTAAACTACTGTTAAATTAGTTAAGCTTCGAACTATACTCTGTCCTGTTGGATCACTGAATCTAGAACAGTGCATGTGGTTTATTGGGAGCCAAGTCGTCAAACAAGATGGCCTGTGTTTTTGATTTACGGTCGTTAATGAACATCACAGCTCATTTTTGTATATGTCGTTGCCGCCATTTTGGGTTTTAAAACAATAAACATGTCAGGCCATGATTCATTGTTCAGAATCTGTCAAACCACACACCCGTGTGACTATGCAGGGTTTCAAATAAGAAGTGTGAATAACAAGGGTGTCGTCAAGATCGTGTAAGAATTAAAAAATTAAGTGGATGTTAAAATGGTTTTTTTTGGTTTTTTTGAGCGTAGGACGGAACAGTATTCGAGAGTTTGAAAAGGCGTACGATTAAACGGTTGGATTTGTTGTATTCGTTAGGTGACATACATTATGGTAAAGATGAGGTACAGGGTAAATCAATGTAGAAGTTGGGGCACTACGATTTGACAGACTATTCGACTTTGACCTGTACTCGACGTAAATCGGTGTTGTGCAGTATAAGATCAGATCTCTCGCACCAACACCACAGGAACCTAGTCCTTACTTTTGAACAGCATGCAGCAAGATGGTGCTTCAAAAAAGTAGTCTGTTCTGAAGTGTGTCCTTTCTCTCTTTACAATAAAGTCTGGCCCCGATGCGAAGATGTCGGGAGAGCCGACTCCTTACTTCCCAAGTATGAAACGCAAGCTGCTATAATCCGATTTGTATACACTGGACAATGAAGCGATCAGTAAACTATTAATGGGGTGATGCTTTAGTATACATGTAGTTAAAATGTGTTAATTGGCAAGCATCCGTGCATTCGCCACTCTACTAATAGAACGTGTGACACAACCAACAACACCAAACTATATAATGTACATGTATACAGCTTGTTTACATGGGAGATCCCAGGGTCATTCATCAGACGAAATGCTGGGACAAGAAAAGACAACCGCGGCACACAGATCCTTGATCCATGTGATAAGACGGTGACAAGTTTTCCTAGGATGCACTCAAGCATTTTGTCAATTCTGAAATATGGCCTTTACAAATCAAAGTATAAATTGATTTGGGGTTGACCAAAGAAATTATTTGAAAAGTTTAAGTTCTTACAGTTTTCTTTGAATTCCACTCTCAAAGACATACCATGATCAGAGCAAACAATAACATTATCTTGTCATAGGAACATATTCAGTGTTGGAACACGTCTAAGGTCTACATGCTATTATTATTATATTAGACAATATAATATGATGTTGTTTTATAGATGACACACCAAAAGGTGTACATGTAGTAGCACTTAAACTTAGAAGACCAACTATACCTACAACTTGCATAAACTTTCGTACCAACAACCACTAGGTACATGTAGTATAAAAAATTCAAGCAGATTCCAAATAATTGTAAATACAAAATAACAATAAAGATTGTCAAACATTCGTTGCAACCTTAACTACAACTCTTATGGCTGTAATTTTTAGTACTGGTGATAGTTGGAAAGAAACGATACAAAAACCAACATCTTCTGTTCAAGATGACAATATAAAAAAAATGTTCCCTGAGAACAACCCATTTCACGAGACCGATAACTGAAAACAACTCCACGGGGTTCCATGTCGCCGACCCATGACATCCAGTTAGGGAACATCATCCCCCAATATAAAACAATCCAAACCATAAATGGGTATGACAGATGACAAGGAAACACCTGTTTAGAAGTCACGTGACCGCTGGAGTCAAGTTCACGGTGGCTATTTTCTTTTATCAGCTGCACGGCCGTGCGTAGCTTTGTGGTTTGGGTTTTTAAAGACAAGGTTTTGACAATCTGTCACAAACAATTGACGAGTTGTTAATTGGAAAGATTGTGCTGTTACCAATTTTCATGAGTATTTCTTCTGAAATATTAGAAGATCGAATTCGCTTTTTTCTTCGCTTCGAGGTAGATATATAAAATATATTCTATAGACATTAAACGGAAAACAACAAAACATAAATTTCTACTTTTGTGCACGATCATTTTTAAACTTAATGGGCATGTTATTGAATCTTTTCCCCAATGGAATAACAGTTTATTTTCAGCATTCCAAAATCATTAACCACAACATCTTTTTATACTTAAATAAGTAAAGTATACTTATTATACAGTATTAGTCCTGAGAAGGTACAGAAATTAAGTTCTATTGCCATTGTTACAAGTAAGTGTACATTTTTCTCTGGAATGGTACACGTTCATCTTCGAGAATTGAAAGTAAAAGCATTTTATTTAATTTTCAGAGGTTTGAAGTTGTGTTTATTTAAATCTATTGGACTAGTCTTGGAACGATGTACTCCGGCTCAATATCCCCTTTAGCCATGCTTAACCACAGAAAGTTCGATGTAAAAAAAAAGAAGCAAAGTTAATCTCCGAGTGAGGTCCCCTAGTTTCTGAATATGTCACGTGATTTATGACAGCAATGTGGGATCGTCTAGAAAAATTGCACACAGGAAAAAATCAACATGATTGTGGACACTTTTGAAGGCTAAAGTGATAAAAAAAGAAAACAAGATTAATCAATGATCTAAATAATAAGCACGTCAACTGAAGTGTAAAGTTATACATGCGTTAATTGAAGAAAACATTCAAATTTTATGGGGGTGAGTTTGTTTATAGGTGTGTGTTCTTAAAGTTTTTGAATTCGGTTAAAACTTTTCCATAACAATGAACATCTTATTAAAAGGAATTTTAGCACAATTTGTTAGATTCTGGTTGAAAAGCTTAACCTGTCCTGCCGCAAGATGGTGTTTTTTTCTTTTCAAATTTGTTCATCCAATTTCATTCGATGAGAATTAATTCTGGGAAAAAAACATAATTCTAACCCAATGAATCAACAGTCGTTTCTGTCATTCATTTTCGTCAAAACAATGAGCTTGTTATCATGATGCTTATTATTACACAAAGCTGACCCCAAAATGTGACCCACTTCACCCAGAATAGCCCCCCCCCCCGGCACTTGTTCGACCCCCTCCCCTCTCTCTCTCCTCTCCCTCACTCTGTCAACCTGCCTCTGCACTCTCCTGTTTTCTGGTCTCTTATTGGACCAAGCAATGATCGATGTCGCAGACAGAGAAGTTCGATTTTTAAGGTGTAGACGCCCAATGTATATACCAAACGACACCTACAAAAAAACACTCATTAATGATTAAATAAATTCCTGTCTTAAATGCACCAAACCCCATCAATGATGCTGGTATCACAATGTGGTTACACAAACTGCATGTTTTGATGGTCCCTGTGGCACAACTCATGCCGTCACTGATGACATCTGGTCTGAAAGCCCGCGCATGGCTCTACTTTCTCTTTCGGCATCTCCTTTTCCAAGCTAAGTTTCCAGGTGGAAATGACGCCTAGGAAGCTTGGGGGCTGGTGTTCACCAGTGGCTACGGAATACACACGCTTCCTCCCGTTGGATTGTGAACCTGGCTGTGTGGGTTAGGCGTAGACTTGATTTCAAGTCTGACGGTCTGACATGAATGGCGTAGTATAATTTATGCGTGAGCTTGACAGTGGATCGCACTGTCATGCTGTTCGAGTGAAAATTACGCGCGGTATAGAACAAGAAATTACAAATCTCTGATGAAATTGATTCGTCTGGGTAGCTGCAATCAAGCAGCTGTCACTTTAACACATGGGTTTAGTATGTTAAATCGACATGAAATGAAAGAGTATGTTTTAATTACATATATGCGTCACCTAAACGTTATAAACCCTTATAAAACAAAGCTCACATCTAATGCAATATATATCCTTGGCGTGTTATATTTTTTCCATTAATACCCCATACATATATTGTGCGTAGACGTCAAGGTACCAAAAAGCTTTTGTAGCTATGGATATAGTACATTGGTTGCTATGAGATAGTACATTGGTTGCTATATGCATGGAGGTATAATATATTTCTACCTCCATGCTATATGAGATATTACATAGAGTTGCTACGGGTATAGTACTTTCTGTGTTTGTAGCGCGTTGCGCACGTGCGGGTTCTAGTAAAACACAAGACATAAAAATTATCATAATAATATGACGCGCTTTAAACCAATCAAAGGCAGAATCTTTATAAGGGCTTTTAGTGTTATGTTTATTACACCCCGTAGTGTTTATTGTATATAGAAACGTACGTCGATTTATTTAGAGTTCTCACATCAGTGTGCTGTTCAGTTCGAATCTGGTGACCGATGGAAAAGTGATCGCTCTATATACGAAGAGTTAACAATTCTTTCAGCTGTAACCCCAATACCCACCCAACCCACCAGTAAAATGTCAAAAGAAATATCAGGCACCGTCAGGTGTTCTGAGGCTCATAATTTGAGCCGTGTACACAATATACATTATAACTTTAAAACTTGATGTCTTCAACGAGAGTGCACACTTTATGGGAAAACACCCAAAGCGGGAGAACTACCCCTTGACCTTCGACCCACTTGACTCCTTGCATACCAGTCGTCTCGTGGGTGTAAAGAATCCACTGGATCTGTGAACTAAATTTGCCAGACTCGGAACAAACGTCCGATTGTTATTTATACTAATTCTGAAATCCTTAAAATATCAACCACCTTCTCCAATTATAATATTACTATCAACTTAGCAAAAGAGTCATTTTCACGAAGTCGCTGATTATTTGTGCCCGGCTCGGTGACGTGCAGAGCTTGTTCGAAATTTGATTTCAATATGATGTTATCATCAAGCTAACAAGTTCGTAAATCAGAGCAGCATGGACCAGATTGTGTTAAACGGTAAACATACACCGAATTTACCGACTTGACTCACAAGTTGTCTTGAAATAACATTCCGTGATGCTAGATAAGGGGAAAATGTTAATTGATTTTGGGTCCTTTCTCTGTGTTCCTTGGTCTATTGTTTGAACCACGACAAGAGCTGCAAGAAATCGTTGGTACATAAACATCATTATTTTAGTCTGGTAGCTGACTGATTACGAAGTTCATACTAGAACCGTTTTTCTCTGAAATAAAGTCATGTTAAAGAAAACTGTACCTGAAAACCTAACAAAACGCAATAGCTGATTTCCATAATATTGTTAAAACCCAAATAAGGACAACGTGTTTACATTCGGAAAACTGCATGGTTTTCACTATTTTCTCCTGACTCGCACAACTGATTAAGCCCCAAACATTCACACTCAGGTTTGTTAATTCATGTATAAGGTTGATCACACAAAACATGAACACTGCCTGTGACTATTTTGTCAGCTCTACCAATCCTGTATAATAGTTTTAAGTATGCACTGGTAAATAAAATAAGGTGCACATAATTCAACAAGGACCTGGACAGTGGGGGAACAGTGACAGCGAATCTGTTCTTCATAGCTCCATGAGTGCACCCACGTTTCTCACTATATTCATGTTATTTTTCGACAGAGATTCAAGGAGCAATTATTATTCAAAGTGCTATCATTTTTAATGAACTAAAATTAATAATAAATTATACCAGTATGAGAATGAATAAAGACAGGCCACCTGTTTTGCTGTTAGTGGAGAGGCTGTCCATCGGACAAACAGATTAATTGTTGTTTAAGATGATTTGCTTTTGCCGGTTAAGGGAGAAGTAGACCTGCTGTTTACACCTTTATTCATTCAAGGTCTGTCCCTGCGCATAGGCCTAACTAGCCATCTATTTTGCTTAAAACAGTTCTTCTATAAAGTGCTTCAACTCATTAAAGAGACTAAACATGTGATATTTTAAGTGTAGTATAAAAAGAGTATACAGGCCGCGCCATTATTGTTTCTGATGGTGCACGTTTAATGCGAAAGTTTATTTAGTGCTTCCAACAAAAGCGATAAAACGCAAAAATTAATGGTTTGTGCAATTTTCAATGAATGAATTCAAAACAGCTTTCGTGAAAAGGACACACAACAACCGTTCTGGGGTGATTGGTACCTATTGACCATAAAGTCAGCTTTTTATGGTTATTTATACAATTATTTTTAAGGGGGATCTCACATTATTTGGTAGCATCTCAGTTGATAATCGGTCAGTGGGATGGGGTTCCTCGAAGGGCTCGTAATTACCTTTGAGAAAAGAAAAAGACCTAGTGGCAATTAGTGACAGTAGGCCCACGAGGTACTATCTTGTAACTGCTTATTTTTAAATGGCGATCGGTCTATCGCTGCCCCCACAATGCATGTTAATTTGGACGTATTCAACAATGAATCTTAATTTTGACGAGTTCTGGTTCTTTTTTGCATGACTGCATTGGGAAATGTTGAACCGAATAATAAAACGATGCAGACCCCCCCCCCCCCCCCCCCCACGTCCCAAATGCATACCACGGACTTTAAAAATGAGTGTGGCCAGCATTAGCAGTTGTGACTGTTGCCAACATAACAGTTTTAACTACATGTAGGCTGTCTGAATTACCTTGATCCAACATTCCTCGACAGTGCGCATTAACGAAATGCATTCACTCCATGCAACAAGCTGTCCATACAACTCGCATATTAATAATATGCCCATGACCCCTTGTAGGGCCTACGGATTTGCGCGACCCTTTAAAATTAAATCAAACATGGTCCCAACGCTTAAAAAACAACAAACCCGTGCTGAAACTGAAAACATTATAGGCATAGAAATGCGGAAGTACATGGTTCCAAATCATTGCAGTCCGCGTGCTCAGTGTTTTCTGAAGCAACACAAACCATTTTATAAGGTTTCCTTTGGCAGACCCCAAAAAACTTTGCATAATAGACACACTACAGGCGTAGCCTACCGATGGTTTCCAACAACAATGTTCTAGTAATACTAAACAACGAACCATGGTGTATGACCGTAAGAGCTTTATGACTGGGGTATACGGCTGAATACATTCTTTCACAGCGTACAAATTCATAACAGGCATGGCATTTCCCTCTAAAGTAAACGACTCCATTAGTTTGAACTGGGGGACCGCGTCAACAGTTGCTTTTTAAAATACCCGCAGTTTTTTAATGGGGAAAAAGAAGCCTTATGCATTGCGGTGACAAGGGACTGGTACCATCAATCCTGAAACACTGATCTGGTGTTTGCTATAAACGACTGGATTTTCCAAAACCTCAGGTTTGTGGGCTTTAAACGGTTCAGCATAGGTTTCAGCGACGAGGTATTGCATATTATTTGCATACTGCTAGTTTACATGTTGATCTTCAACACAGTGTCAATATTCAGCGACCATTTCTGTTTCGCACTTGGCCTTATACGGACACTTTTGCGACAGTGTTATCACCAAAGCTGGGTGTAAGATAAAAATGTGCACTTTGACTCATTATGTCCTAGTTATCGCAACACATTATCTTTTCTAAAAGCTGGAGTTCACAGTGAAGCTAATCACCACTTGCTGATAGGTGGTTATTTCTGTTGGGTTTATGCTGATTATTTTTCATCTTTTACGAAGTCAGTTTATTTCCCTGGACATGTTTTACTTATTATAGCATGGAATCTGTGATGTACACATTTCCAGTTACTTTTAAAGCGTTCCCTTTTAATGGAACCAGATACAATGTTAATAAACGACAACAATCTAGTGTCAACTTTACACCATGGTCTGGCCACAGTGACAACTATTAGAGCGAAAAAACACACCACTGCACGGCTACACTACTATGACCAATGGACTGCTTGACTGTAGTATTGATGCAAGCTATCGATTTCAAATCGATTTCTTTCTATTGTGTTCCACGAATCGAATTGCGTTGAGGAGAGAATGTGAAGACAGAATTACGCAATAGTTAAAGGGCAGTTTGGATTCCAATCACTCACAAGTACGCACCGCATGCAACCAATAAAATACACACACACATAACAATTAAATTGAAAAAGGCACACAGGTATCTCATTTCTCAAATATTTTGCGCATTTTTAATTTAACATTAATATCTCATATTCAACACAATATGCTTTAAACACACAGATACATACATTACAAATACAAACCAACGACTGAATTTCATCCAACAGTCGAAACGATCCATCCTCTGCGCATGGGCAAAATATTTGCTCATGCGCATAAATGTGGGGAAATATTCAAAGTTTTATAAAGCTAAATTTTTTGTAAGAACTTCTGAAAAAGGCTGACTATCTTAAAAATATGAACTACTCATAGTCTTTAGAAACATGTTGCACTGGATAAAACAGTTTTCCTTTCAAACGTTTTTCAATTAGCAGGCACTTCGGATCCTCAAGTTGTTTTGCATTAAAACGACCTTTAAAAATACAGATAAAGCCACTTCAGAAAAATTTGTGTCAAGATTAAGGCAACAATGGGCTTTTTCAAATTCAAACTCTAAAAAAAGGCACTTTTGTGTTATTAGCCGAGACACACTTCAAAAAATATCGACATGAAAAACTGTCAAATTAAAAATTTGTCTTAAATAATTTAGAACTAAGTACAATAATAACATTAACACGTTATTGCAAGGCCCTCGCCAAGCGGCAGTGTATTATAAGGAAACAAGTTAAGTCGAGTTTGCATAGCTTGGTGTTTCGTCTTGGCTTAAAATCAGGGTAAATACAAAAATGATAAAATCGGAATGAAAATTTAGATTAACCGTGTTTTGTTTGTTTCTTTTTGAGATACGAATGGAATGTTTCATTTTGGAAGCACTGTATGCAAACAGAAACGTGTTTGCTAAAACATAAGATCTCATAACACATCAACAGAAAACAAATCGTTTAATAGATTTTCTTTTTTAAGTTCATCTAAATTTTCGACGGCAGACCCGTTTGTTTATTTGGGGATTCGCATAATTTGGTCCTTATACATTTAGTTCCACATAATATTGCAACTCAAGTCTTGTCTTATCACCAGTCGAAAGAAATCAGAAAGTTATAAACACTCGGAATTGTTTTAAGCATAACTTTTGAACAAGTTCGCAAGGGTTGGTAGAATTTACCCATGTCAAATACATTAACTCGTCAAACTTAATTCCATGATAACATTATGCAAATATGTTTACTATTACTCTGGCTACAAGGTTGTTTAAGTTATAAATTGTTAATAATTTTAGTACAATCACAAGCTGAAACCTTTGCGTCGGTGATCTACCGTCATATGTTGCACGAGTTGCATAAACCCTATAGTGGCACAATTTGTTTGTACAATTGTAAAAAGTTGTTTGTATTTATTTTTTAAATCTTTTTTTCCCACAAATGGGTATGAATAAAGTTTGCATTACAATTAAATGTTCAACGAAAGTGTGTTTTAGAAAACTACCAGAGAGTCAAATATTTACAATAACTGGTTCATTCTCTCAGACAGATTTCCTCGACACAGAGTCAATCACATTTTTGTATTCAAGTTATTGAGTTAAAAATAGTAATTAACTATGTTAAAATATTCAACATGGTTACGTAACCGTGAAGTAGTTTGTTTTTCATACACGTCTCACGAACCCCAAAAGACAGTCCAAATAACTTCAAATCTCTTCCGAGAAAATGTAGATTTCAATCAAGAAATCATTAGAACAATAAGAAGGTAAAAAATACTGAACGCGACTCGAGTACTCTTCAAACGGCGTCAAAGACAACAAAATTTGAGAACAGTTTATATAATTTAAAACACAAGCGTCACATCACAATAATAATAATATATAATAATATATCTAATCATCGTAAAACCTGATAAATATGGGCATTATAAATTCACCAAATGCATATAATGTTTTCAAATAAATAAGAAGGATAACTTAAATACTAGGAAAGGGGTGCACTTAAGCAGGTTTAAAACTTACTGCGAACATTTACTATGCTCGGCATTGAATAGTACAAATTTCGACAATACAAAGAAATAACAATTAAATAATCTAGGTAGAGAACAAATGATAAATGACTTGCATGGTCCGTTTAATAAAAGGCTAAGTCTTTTTAAGTGCAGAAAAAATTAAATAGGAACAGCCCAAAATGGCTTGGTTTTTTTTCATAAATAGTATAACTCCTGGAGCATGGATAATATCAACAAATGTCATGTTAATTCAGATAACAATTTCAAATATTTTAATAATAAAATACAATCAAATTATTTTATACAAATCCTTTATGATTACAATTGAATCAGGACCATACAAAAAAAGGAAGACATACTCAACTCGTGTCATAGGAATAAGAAGTGAGCTGTTTTTGGCGTCCATTTTTTTAATCAAGGTGGATATCCTTGCAATCTTCTTTAGAATCTCTCCTCGTGGGACATACCGCGGAAGATAGGAAGACGACCGACCCGCGAATTTGCCGAGGGACTTGAGCTGGGGTTTGAGATTGGGATGTTAGAATGAGGGGTTGGGGAAGCCGGTCCCATGGAATCTATAGAAGATTCTGGGTCGGAGAGAGAGTCTGGGGGAGATGGAGGGCGGAAAGTGGTCCGCGAATAGTCATTTAGATTGTTGGATTCGGGGAAGAAGACGCTACTGTCCTGACGGCTCACGGAGGGTGGGGGAAAACTGGGTAGAGATTGCTGCTCGATTTCCGGGCTCAGCTGCTGAAGGGAAGTAAAGGGGGACATCGGGCCAGGCCCGAATGGGCTGTTGACACCGCTGATGGTGGGCGACATCATCGGCGACATCAAATTGGGAAGCTCTTGATTCCTCTGTCCCTGGGTGAAGTTGAAAACGCTCTGCATCACGCTGGCACCCATGGACATGTTGTGTGATATGTCGTCACCGTACATAGGTGGTGGTGTCATCGATGTTGGACTATCGCTGGGTGGAGTCAAGTCGCCACCGCATGTCGAGCCCACGGGAGCACTGGGGAAGTGCAAAAGCTTGGGCCTCTCAACATGGTCTGCGTTACGTTCGCGGGCATGTTTGGCTTGTTCAGCCGCCGCGAAAGCAACGCCGAGCTTACGCTCCTCGGGGTTGTGAATAAAATGACAGCGTGGCCCGTAAGGACAGAATCCGACTGTATGGAATGTGCGACAGAGCTCTGATTTGTATTTAGGATGACGGGAGAGATTTCTCAGTTCGTGCATTCCGTGGGCGAATTGACACTTGTCTCCGTACTTACACGTGCCGTTCTCCTCAAAAGGTCGACAAAGTTCTGTTTTATACCGACTTGTTTGGGTCCGTTGGTTGCGGTCGCTCTCGCTCATGGCGCGGTCCCGTAGTTTCCCCACATCGTTAACATTGGCGTTGGTTGTGTTCACGATGTTTCCGTTCGTGATGTTTGCCGAACTAGTGGAATGCCTTCGAACCCCATTGATCGGAGTTCCTACTGCTCTGCTTTCAAGTTTAAGATGCCTTTGCGTCGTTGGAGGTGGGTTCTGCAACTGTGGGAGAAAAGAAGAAACACAGTTAAATACACAAAAAATACAGGATTTTAGTTCCTCAATCACCTGTCAATATGTGTAGCATACATGATACAAGAATACCATTTAGGTTGCGTGTATTTAAACATTGGTTCGGGCAATTCATTTGATCGCGATGCCCGCATACCGATACATACACAGCAACAGGTTGGCGAATTCCTTCACCCGACCACGCATGACATCGCGCGTGGAACGAACTCAAGTTTTATAGCGTGAAATGAAGGCCCTGTAAATTGCACTGAAATTCGGGCAAGTTCTTACCTTGTAGTTATTGTAGAGAGCATCGCTAACTTCATAGAATGCCGATACCAAGGCTGTCGACATGTTGTCACGCATCCTAAGTCAGGATCCTTTGCCTTTTGATGTTCCTTTCTCGACTCGTCGTGCCGGGAACTGTGAGTGAATATTATCAATCGGCTTCGCCTGCCTAGCTGTACTATGTATTTGCAATGTGTGCTGAGGGTCTGTTGAATGGCTAGGGGAGGAGTGGCTTCTTCTGATGTAGTCACTCGCTTTAAACGTCAATCAGGCAGACCAGAACACACTGAATTCAGACGATGCAGGAACTCGACAATGTCAAGTGTGTGTACTGGACAGCCACCGTTCATATATTTCAGTAGTATTTTTCTAGAAAGTGTATATGTACTGTGTCTAAGTACGAACACTGTGTGTGTAGTTAGCTTATGATTGCACGCTAGACCAGCGCATTTCCGAATCTCAGTCACATGTACCTCTGGCCCACAAGTTCGCGCGGAAAAGTATTACTATGTAGCTTTTATAACCTACATGTGAGGAGATCCGTGGTGTGTATGAAGAGAAACGAACCAATCAGCGATCATCGTCCCACTTAAGGATGACACGACGTCATCGACAACAATAATCATCGACTATGCGTGTTCGGAGACCCCTGCTTGCATTGCTACACACTCGTTGTATGGGCGGCCATTGGGGCAACAAAAACAGTTTCAAATAATTAAAACAACAAAGAAACCAATTAAATTAAACAAAAGGGTAGAGCACAAAAGGGAAACAGAAATAATACAAATATAATATTTTCCTCCCCCCAAAAAAAAAAATTAAAGAATGAAGTTAAATAAATAAATAAATAAACAAACAAATAAATAATTAAATACAACAAAATAAATTTTTAAAAAGTAAATAAAAATAGAAAGCAGATTTTTCAACAAAGTATTTCACATAGAACTTTGTAAAATTATTTTTAAAAAAATTAATAACTCCATCATACTGCGCGCGCGAACAACACAGAAACAAACCATGCAGCGGAACTTACCGAGCCATGTTTTAACTGTTGTTTATCTATGGATTTATTTTTGGGGGAGGAAAATATTTTACATGTATTGTTTGTGTTTCATTTTTGTGCTTTACCCGTTTGTTATTGGATTTTAAAATTTAATTGTGTGTACTTTTATTAATTTTTTTGTTCATGGATTTTTAATTGGAATTTGTGTTCTGGACACTTTTATTCTTAGATTTTTAATTTATGTTTTCGTAATTTTATTACTTTTGTTTAACTTCGTTATTTTCTTGTTTTGTTTTGTGTGATGTTAATATTTTCGTTCATCTTTTTGTATTGTTTTGTTTTATTTTAAACTGTGCCTTTTATGTCCAAATGGCCGCCCGTCTGTAGTTGTGGGGAGGCTTCGCCACTCTTTCCTGGTCTATAAAAATAACTTTTTTTTCCATAGGGGTTGTGTGGTGGCATGTTGATAACAAAATGTATGAAATACAACCTGCGGGTCCACGACCTTCATAACCCGGGGCGCCCCCTGGGATTGCAACATGGCAGTACCCAAGCTTTCTAACCACATAAGCCCAGGGTCCAGCAACTGTTGCATCCATCCCTCTGGTGTGTTTTTTTCCCTCTCAATCAGTCTCAATGGGTTCGATTTTTTTTATTTTTTTTTTAGTAATGCGTGAATTCTATTATCGGATTGGCGAAATCCAAGAATGTGATAGAATGTGAACCTGCGCGGAAAGACATGACATGTTGTTTGTGATTTGCCAGAGATACGAATCGCCAATTTTTAAGAAATTAACAGTAAAAATGCTTATATCTTGAATGAACCCACCAACCCGTCTCCTGAGAATGTGATTTATGTCTTCAAAACATCACCCAATCTTGCTTATGATTCCAATCTTATTTATCCTGCCTTGCCGGTGAGAAATCGACTCACCAGTTGACAATTCATCTCTATAAACAAAACTGAGCAGCTGTATTGTTTATAAAATGGTAGCTGAGCACCTAAAACTAGTATGGTTTCACGCTTCTTTGAAACTGGAAGGTTGGAATGGGACGAAAACAAGACGACGCTGTGGCGCATTTTATGAAAGCAAGGGTAATATAGTAAAATATAGAATAACTTTAAACATGACTTATTAGGGCCAAAGTTATGCTATTGTGTGCTTGGGAATTATTGCAGCCCAACACCAATACAATACAACAAGAATACAACAATACATAAAAGATGACAGGAACTGAAAATATCTTCATTAGATCATTATATATTATAAATTTACAGTGTGTGAACTCCAAACGGCGTTTCTAACTCCAAACGGTGTTTCTAGCCCGCAATACTTGTCTAGAGAGGGCGCCCTTGTGATTTAGCGTAGTTAATTCTGTTGAGCTTATTGTATGTACTGACTGTGCGCGTGTTCTGGGGCTAAGCGAGCCCACACCACATGCGTTGTTGACGCGTCGACGAAGGTTAACGGGTGCACCACACTAAATACACTCCTATAGCAACCAATGCTAAATGCTAAAAAAATTATTAAATACTCAACAAATATTTGAAGTCTTTCAGCCTCTTGAAAACCAATCGAATATATTTCCAAACAACTAAACTTCAGATTTCTTTTCAATTTTGGCAGGTCCGTCAGCCGTGCGTATTTTTTTGCTTATTAGTATTAGCCCAGAAAAAAGGTCCCCCGAAAATGTGCTTTTTCTCAAACCGACTTGCAGCCAGTTTTCATGAGGCACTCCTCCCATGCCCAAGCCAAGTAGGACCAGCTTTAATTAATTGCATGACCCCCAAAAACGGTATAATTCAAAAGATTTTGTGGGGTTAATTATGATAATCAGCTTGTTGGCGCGTGAATTTCGGCCCATAGTGTATAGGTGACCCTGACGAGCACGCATAAGGGCGGGCGGCACCACCGATTAACAATGACATTTTTAGAACGCGACATTAAACATCTAAGACCAGATTATAATTAGCATTAATTGATTTCCAAATGCAAAAACAAGCTGCCGTGATGATCCGTTTACACTAGAGTGGGTTTACACCAATAACTTCCAGGCGCACCGTTGTTGGTAAAACTCTCGTTGTTTTATGAGAGGCACAAGCTGCTTACAGAGCAACGGCATTGACGGAAGAAATCGTCAGGATAGTTTTTAAAACAAGTTTTTGTTGTTAGTTTAGATTTGATATTGCTTCGTTTAAAGATTAAGTTGTGACTGTCAGGACTAGTTTTAAGGTCATTTCTTATCAATAGTATTACTTGGTATGAAGTTGTTCTATCTAAACTGAGTGCATTGGCCTACAATAAAAACAAACTCGAAACAGACACCAGGCCTACTCAGGGGAATATATTTTATTAAACATTAAACAAACTACTCACTTGCCCCTGGCAGCACAAGCTATATTGAGATTTTCATGAGGGGCATTTGTAAAATTCCTGGAAAGTAATAAGGGCGCTCTACGAGCAGCATTAGTAACGTGTGCAGGTACGTTGGGGGCGGGAGCGCGCGCACACGGACATACGCCGGTGGTTCCCGTATGTTGGCACCGCGCCAATCCTGGCACTATATCGCGTTTTGCGTGTGACAGTGGCGTGTGGTGTCGTGTGGCTGTGTGGCGGGAACCAGCACCTACAACATTTATTGTGAATGGTTGCCAAGTTTTTAACCTGGTTAAAAAAAATTAAGAAGATGTATAACATTTCACCGGATATTAATAAAGACTGTTGTTAATGTAATAACTGAAAGAAACAAACCCTGAGTGGCGCTTTGACCTCCGCATGCAGGATTTGGAATAATGCGTCGATTGCCAAGAACTACGACGCGTCGGTGTATGGTATCACCGACCCGTTGTGTTTACATTTTTTGTAAGGTACTATATTTGATTCGTCTACTTTTAGCTATAAAGCATTGGTATAATAATGATCACAAACATAAACTCTTATAAATTATGCCATAGAAATCTTGTCATCCATGACGTTAAATTCACTGAAATGGAAAATAATAAAATTTCGTTAACAGTAAAAATGTGTTGTTGATGCTCGCAGGAGCGGGTTATTTGATTCAGACCAAGTGCTTGGATGCTGGATAAATTTCCTGCTAGGAAGCTGACTGCTTGTCCAAGAAGTATTTATTTACACGATGGGGTAAAGCCTCTTTGTTTGCGAAATACAGTGTGCCAAAAACAGCATCACGTGTGGAGGATTAATTGCAATTATTTCAAATAAGGTTGTAGTTTAGAATCCTCATTGGAATGTTTGTCCACACTGGAGAATCATTGTGGAACAAGGGGATTACGGATTGGCTCCCTCAGCATGGTGTCGCGAGTAAAACATGTCTTTTTTATTTAGAACAAAATAGTAAACACTAAAAAAAAAAAGAACTGCTGCTATCACTGGCTTATATATTGCATTTAATCTTAGAAGCTGGTTCCTAACGCCAATGATAAATGTTATTTCACCATGAATTATACCATCATTTTCATCAAAATGAAAGATTTTCGAGAAGTCACTGAATGACGCTGATGTGTTCGGTGTTGTGCTCAGCGCTTCTCTGAGAACTTAGAAGTGGAGGAATGAACTTGCTCCATGTAGCAAGACCGTAATGTTGGTGATTGGGGGGGGGGGTCCCACGGTAGGCCTCAATTTGAGTTCACCCTCTTACCCCCCCCCCCCCAATCATTAATCAAAGCGGGCTTTCCACAACCACGTAAAGGAATTTGCTACGAAGAAAGTTAGAAATAATCTTTTAACTTTGGTTGTCCTCTTCCCTCCTGCACTGTTTCATATTTGTTTGTTTACGCGTGAGTGATTTTGGTAATGAAACACAAAAAAACGGGAGGGAGCAGGGAGATGCAACCAGGGAACTCTCGAAATCGACGATAGAATTGGAACCCTTGGGCCGGGCCGAAACCTATAATGAGAATTCACAGAGGAACACCCCGGAACCAAAATCCCTAGTTTGGGCCAAGTGTTTTTGCAGTCGCCAGGGTTATGATGACGATTTTTCAAGGACCGCGTGTTGTGAAAAGCTTGCATTTAATCCCTCTATAAAGTCCTAATCTTTAATGAACTCATCTGGAAGCAGATTGGGTAACATTACAGCACAGTTGCGGCAGCTGTCAGGCTAGATTACTTGCTTTTGGTACCGACCCGTATTAAAAAATGGCGCGAAAATTATAGACCTACAGCCTAATCACTGTGATTCCGTGCACTCGTTCCAACTACGATACCATTGTGCTGCTCCCCCAGTGTAGGATTATTTACTTTCTAAGTACGACGCTATTTCCCGCCGTTTTGCTATGATAAGGAGAACAACGGGTATTTAGAAGTGCAGACTTTTGGTTAATCTGATATAATTAGGCCTACCCGCGCGAGCGACAGCAGGCAGGGTGCGATAGCGCGGCGCTTGCACGTGGCGGGCTCCAGGCATTGCACATGCCATCACTCTTCACAATAGCACGGTTCGAGAAATGGTACTCGACGGGACTTTACATTCATCTCGAAAAACCTGCCGGCAGAAATCAGGCACTATTGTTGCACGTTAACGGAGTGCATGCATCAATACTGGTAATGTGGGAAAACAAGAGAGTGCGTCATTGACTGTGCGAAGCGGTAGTTCAGCAGCCAATCTCCTTCATTCCCGCTTTTTTTCTTCCGCCTCTTTGTTCTTCACGCGTAATTTCACCCAAAGAAAGGTTGCATAATTGCTAAAGCGTAAAATGTTAATGAGTCACCATTGATGTTAATGAGTTTTCGATATTGAATAACAAATATCACGGTAGGGATTATTGGTCTTCGAATACGGTTGGCATTAGTAAAGTGCCCATTGGCTTCTTCTTCTTCTTCTTCTTTTTTGCTTTTTTTTTTTTTGGGGGGGGGTTGTCTTAGGCCCATACGCATTTTTTCCGACTGATACATGTGTAGTAATCAACGTGTTTTTAACTGTTTATTTATAAATAATAGAGTATGGACCTTGCTCTGCGTTTTAATGAGTGTTGCGAGACATTGCACTGGACTAATAACTTCAATCATATTTTCTTTATATAATGTCTGAAGTATTTGTATGTAGGCCGTCTAGGCCATAGACCAACTTGCTTATAATGTAGGCCTAAACTAGTATTAACAAAAATTCATACTTTGACTTCATAAAAAATCATTACGGTGGATGGAAGTTTTGTTGACAAATCATTTGATAACAAGCATGATCATCTCGAAAGTTTTGAGTTTAAAAAAGGTATCTTTACTGTGAGGCAAACACATTATTTCTCGCTTGTATCTGAACTATAATGTCAGGACATTGTCGGGCTATCAAAACTACATTGAGCAAAATACCGACCGTACGGGGGAGACATCTTGGACACACTGAAGGATCGATAGGTATAACTTCTTAAAGATGATGGTTACTTCTACAGACAGAAACATCAATAATGAACTCTTGCGCACGAACGATGGCTAAAAATGAAGTACGTGTCATAAATCAACACTTTTTAAAGAGAGTGTTGTGAGTGACTAAACTGTAAATCCATCTGGTTATAAAGGAGTATAACATTATACATGTGACCGTTATTAAGTATAGATTTAACTTGTTCATGGAGTTAAGTCTAACTTTGATAGAGTAGGCCTAGGCCAAGTCACTGACCGGACTCTTGGTGTGAATTCAACACACAGTTCTATACAGTGGAAACAACACCCCGATGGAGATATTCGGCTCGATGATTAGTTACTGGTTGTACGGAACGCATGCAGTTCTGTTCCTCAAAAAATGTGGTGATAACATTGATTATAAGCTTCGTCTACACAGGCCTATGTTATTTTTTTTATAGTTATGTTTAGTTTTTATATTATTATAGGTGCCTGGCCAAACGTCAACAGAAACTTAATCAATTTAACATCTGGCTCATTCATTCAATTTTGTTTGAAAAGTGAAGCTCCGTACAGCGTGGATATTGTCTTCCTCAATGGTCGTATCAGCATTCAACAGTACAATCATATAAATAAAGGAGTAATTCAATTTTCACATTCATCGGTCAAAAACATAAGATCATTTTAAATTCATTATAGGAAAGATCATTCAATTTCGTAAAAGCCGACCGCAAGAGGCTGTCCAAACCATGATTTTTTCCGTAGTATGATGACAAATTCAACTGGAAAATTGTGAAGTTGTCTTGGAAGCTCAATGTAGGCCTGTAATAGAATTGACTGGAACAAAATCGAAATCATTGTGTGCACGAAAACAAATTTGATTGCAGTCGTAGCTAAAACACCGTAGTTTGATAAAACAAATATATTAAAAAATTCAGGATTCAATGCGTGTAATTGAGTGTGCTTTAATGAAATTGATTGAGTTTTTGCTGAAATTAGTGACCGGGAAAATTATTTTCTTTTTTGGATCATCATGAAAAAAATGCAAATAAAGTGAGAGTCTTTTTGGCCGGGCAATTTGGGTATGCTTTTATCTAACTTCGTTAATATTATGTGGTTAGGTAGGCCTGCTTTATTTTGTCCAAACAATATTGTGTTGTTTAAACACTAATTCGGGTGCGCCTTGTCTTACTTGAGTAGTATTTTTAAACAAAATCATGTTGTGCAACTTGTATTAACCGCTAGTCCCTTGCTTGAATTGGTGCGGAATGATTTTGTTCCTCAGTGTGAACGATGGACAATTCACTAGATGCAAGCACTACGCATGATGGTTGAGGGCGCTCTTCTTGTTCAATGGACAAGACAACTGTTGTTTCACGGTATATTATGACTCATAATATGAGCATAGCTATAGGAGGTAGATGAGCATGGGGGGGGAACATTTCCTCCATATGATCCTGTTTCTTCTACCTCTATGTTAAGAACAGGAGGAGCAAAGACTGAAGAAATTATCAGCATTCAGAAATTAAAGAGTGATGAATAATTATGTGAGGGTCTTGACAATTTCCGTGTTCCAATAATCTTCCATGTATCGCTGGACCAATCAGAAGGGCTTTTTACAATGACGTATTTTGGCGTCCATATTGAATTTTTGTTGTGTTTACATTTTATGAGACACACGAAGATGTCAACCACGGGGAAATTTGAGTTAATAGAGCCCCCACCTTGCATCGATATTGATCTGAAGTAAAGTAGGAAGGGCTTAGAAATATGTACACATTTGGTGTGAGAGATACAGAAAGCAGCGTGTACGCTGCTGTAGCCGAAGTCTTGCGCACCAAGCGACACTGGAGGGAACGTGCCGCCGTAAGGACAGGCCGATGTACCGCTGGCAATCACGGTGACGACCCTCCCTATCTCGGAGCTGAAACATTGCATGTAAACCTCGTATTGGGAGAACGAAACAAACTGCCATTTGGAAAACTCGGTGTGTAGTAACTAGTCACGGAGGAGTAAATCACGTTCAAGCAAGAGGCAAACCAAAGTTGTTTATTCCTTCCTCCATGATTGACAATAGTTTCTTGTCTACTTTACTATACTAAAAAATACTAGTATAATTAATAATATCATTATCAATCATTTTTTTATTTTAAGAAAAATGTGTAAAAGGGAAATAAAAAATGATGGGGTATGATGATGAAGTAGCCCTGGTAGGACACCAGTCCATTGCACTGCACTAACGGAGGAGTCCAACCTGGGCTAGTAAAGTAGTAATAATAGTATACATGCCTTTAGGCAATAGTGCATTTTAAAAAATAAATGAAATGAGTGCAGGGCTCGCTTTCACAAAGAGCTAAGATTGATCTTAAGTGCAGATCAGTCTTAATTGCTAAGCAAAGTGTGATGTCACAATCCAAATTACTATGGTGATACTGACAACTCATCTTAAGATGAATCTTAGCGCTTTGTGAAATCGACCCCAGGTAATAAAGTAGTTACGATAATCGTAACCCTCCTCCATCCTCCCGACTGTTGCAGACCGTGGGGAGGATGGAGGGTTACGATTATAACCCTCCATCCTCCGATGGTCGACGGTCTGCAACAGTCGGGAGGATGATAACCATCCAGCCTCCGATGGTCGCCGGTCTGCAACAGTCGGGAGGATGGAGGGTTAGGATTATCGCAATTTGTGGTTACACCGGCCAGTTCCTTCTACTTCCATTCCCCTCCCCCTTTTTCCTGATTTATTTCTTTGTTCATCTTCTGCCTCTTCTGACTGCATTATATATTTTAGTGTGTTTATAGCAGTAAAGAAGAATGTCTATCGCAAATACCGCCAAGGTTGATTATGCAGAATGGTTGAAAGGCATTTCGACCAGTGTGCATATAATAATCAACCAGGCAGTATTTTAAGTGATAATTCCAGGCCATATGAAATAAGAACTCGCATCAAGTACAATAAATTGCAGGTTGGTGCATCTAGGTGCCTATTTTGAATTTGGAAAATCTACTTTATCCTACATGTTACTTGAAGTATTGTAAAAAGTGATAAAATGGCAAAGTTAACAATTCTGTCTAAACCCTTCTTTTTGAAAATTAGTAGCTCCAGCAATTTGCAGTATCTGTCAGAAAACTTGCCTTTATAAAGGTAATAAAGTGTATACATCAACTTTTGGAAGAGTGCATCTGTATACACTAGTTTTCAAAACACTCTACAACCAATCTGTGAAATGTCAGCAAAGAGAACTTGATAGTTCTATTTGTGAGAAAATGCTGTGGTTTATGTTTTGTCAGTGATTTTCTGCGATTCATTATCATAATGTCGTCATTTGCCTTTGGTAAGAACAATAGCAGTTGTTTAAACGGTATTATTTCTCTGTACAATGCTGGTATCAATTTTACAAAAAGTATGATTTTAGATATAAAATCTTTAAATTTATTTTATTGTTCATTCCCACAAAATCTCAATCATCTTACATAAGTATGAACAGTCTAGTTGTAGTAGGACAATGTACACCATTTCAAGTGTACACTTTCAGGTTTAAAATGTGTTACTTTTGTTAATAGAAGAAACAGAGTTGTACATCAACCCTTGAGAAAACTATTTTCCTCTGACTCTTCGTCTTAATCAGGGCATGAGCCAGGTCTGAAACAGTTGGTGAATTACTACAGGGGATCTCAGAAGATCTGCCGGAAAACTGAACTCGTTTCAGTCCTTAAGACGTCATCGGCAATCAGTTATGATTCCATAAACTGGCTTCCAGTCTCCTTTGTGATTCTTCCACATACAAGTAATGGAGATGGCGACGAGGTTAAGACGTCCCGGGAGTGGCTTCAGAAACTACGACAGACCAGGCAACACACCGACGATAGAGATGAGTACCTGAAGGCATGTGGTAGGATGAAAGCATCAGGAGAAGGAAGTGTCTGGATTGCCAAGTCATCAACAGGATCCAAAGGTAAACTTGGTTTCCGTTTTGTTGCACCCTCCGAAACACCCTGATTTACAGTTTATGGCTCGATTTTCACCAAAAAAGACATTTTAAACAGATTTTTTCTCTCTCAATGAATTCTGACGGGTAATGCTGTTTTCAAAACCAAAAAACTTACAAAAAATTTCACATCTATGCCATGGACAATGCAGTCAGGTTGGCGTAGTGGTATCTTGCCTTGCCTTCCACCTCAAATCCCACCGGGGGCACTATGTGGATTTGGGTTTTCAGTCCCTACCTGATGGCATGGGTTTTCCCTGGAATACTTCTCTGGGGTTTTCCTCCCACAACTTAAACGGAAACTCCCTTCCTTGTCTTCTCTCCATTTGGGGTTCTTGGCTAGTATAGTGCTTAAGTTTGCTTCTCTGAGAGTCCTTGGCTTCACAGCCGGAATTAATCAATGAATTGCACAAAATACATATCATGCAAAATTGTTTGTATGTGGCTGATGGATGTGAGATAATGTCGGGTTCCAACAATAATTAAGTTTCTAATTAACAACCTTGTTATCATTGGCAGATGTTTTGGTGCAATATCTTAAGTAAAAGCTTTAACATTCTTGCGGAAAAATAACTATTTAATATTCAAATTAAGTTTTGGGGGGTCAAATCGGCCAACAAAATAGGACATAGCATCTTATATAAAGACAAGCTGTGGTTTAGAAAATCTACATCCATCTTGGAAACCAACAAACTAGAACATATGACAGGGCAGGGTTGTCTGGTGCTATGTTACAATGCAGTGGATTGTATAAGTTATCAAATCAGCATGTTTTAATCATACCCAGAGCCGTATACTAAGAGAGCTGCGACAACTTGCGATGAGAAGCCATTTTGTGTAAAAAAAAATGCATGGATGCATACAGGGTGCCAGCTAGTCTGCCCATTGGGTTGTGCTGCATTTGGACCGAAAATGGCATCCAGCTACCACGTGATCAAAGAAAACTAGTTCCTCTATGTCGCCCAGGGCTCGAAATTAACACTGGACCACAGGCCCGGGGCCAGTGATTTTAGCGTTGGTCCAGTAAACTCATAACTAGACAAGCCCGGTGGTCTTGTGTTTTTCTATTGAATAATAATCTAGGCTACCTCATTGTGTGATATGATATTTTTATCAAGTAATAAACCACAAGGGAAACTGACTGGGTATATTTTATATAATTTGGGTTTGAACAAACCCAAATTATATGATATTTTTGTGAAAGAAATGTTGACTATGGTTCTGATAAATATATTTTGAAGTATCGATCAAAGTACTTGTACTATACATTTAAGACAAATGAGATAGATTTTTTCTTAGTGCTTGTTCAACTCATTTTAATTCTGGTCTTGTGGAATACATTCTGGTCCAGTAAAAGTTTTGAGCTACAAGCCCTGCAGTCTTGTGGATATTTCTCCCAAATTCGAGCCCAGTCGCCACTCTCAATACACAGCTCTGATCATACCTTTTTGTTCCTGTCCTCTGATGCTTTATTGTAGCTCCTCTGTAATGCACTGAAAGTGATGCAGTGATCAACTGACCCTGCCAGTGTTGGAGGCCGATTATTTTTGGCCTGTGAAATGGTAGGGCCAAATAAATCATCCCTGTTTGTACTGGTTACAACACACCACATGACTTTAAAGTCACCTTTATGAATTCAAGTTGATGACATCAAAATATAGTTTTGGAAGCCATCTTTAAACTAGTGTTAGCCTTCCTTGACAACCATTCGACTTGTTTCATGTAAAATCATATGACAACAGAACAGATAATCTGAGTTTTCTGAATGATTTTGTCACTTGATTTGTAGCTAAAATCTGGAATTGGAGTCTCAGTCGTTGTTGTTTTTCAAAATGTTAATTAAAGTACATAATCTAATTAAACTTATTGACATCTAACTTGACAGGAGAGGGGATTTTGATAGCGACGAGCCCCGAGAAACTGATTCAGTTTGTTGATAACCAGAGGCAGTCCCATGTCATACAGAAATACATTGAGGATCCATTACTGCTCACAGATAGTAGGAAGTTTGATATAAGGTGAGTTTACTTCAAGTCAACATTCTATTCAATTTTTAGTAATCCAATTTAGTGCCAGACAAGCCCTTAGCTGCAAAAAGTGCCATGGTCTCAACTTTGGTGGAAAAATTCCTCAAGAGCAGAGGGCTCTTGGCTAAAAAAATTTACTGGACTTTTACAAGACCAGAATTGAAATGATGAAAAAAAATCCTTCCCAGTTATTATTGAAATGTTTTATTTTGAACGAGCACTAAGAGAAGATTTATCTCATTTGTATGATGGGTAAGAATTCTTCGATACTCAACAGAACTGAAAAAGATTTATCCGACTGAAAGTCAACGTTTGAACAAAAACACAAGAGCAGTGGACTTTTCCAGTCAGAAGATTACTGGCCCGATTACTGCTGTGATTTCTTGCATTAGGAACGCGGCCCTGTGTGTCAACTCGGAACCCTGGTGCTCCTTTAACTTGGCGTTTCATGTTACACTCGCACTTAATTTGCACAGGAAATGTTACCAGGAAATTTCATGGTAGCTTGTGCTGGAATCGGAAATCTAGTCTTTTTTATAGTTTTCCGTGACTCGATATGTTGACGTTTGCTGTTATCAGATGAAAACCTTGGAACCTCAAGTCACACTCAAAATAAAATCAATCTGAAAACCATACTTCGAACTTCTGTAATATATATTGTTAGAGAAGTATTCTTGTAAATTGTCCAGTAAACATTTCCTATTGACCCAATTCACCAGATGTGATCGTCATAGTAATCTTGGTTGTGCCATTTTGAGAGTCAATGTCCCCATGTGTTATACAGTGTAGTGTGGATTTTAAGCGACGTAGCATTTACACGATTACTGTATATTACGTGCAATTTGACTCTGGCAGGCGACCGACAAGGCAGTCGTGCAACAGTGATTATTCTCATCTCTCACTCGGTGACCAATCCAGTTCCATATTCTTTTGACCTCAACTACTATTTTTTGAACTTGAGTTAGGTGCAGAGTAATTTTTAGTTACCTTAGAATAAATGATAATGACAACTCAGTCCCGCTTGTACTCTTTTAAGTCTAGATGTAAATATTATTCAACTTTAGGTGCTGGGTGTTACTGGATCATGAGTACAACATTTTCTTGATGAAAGAGGGTGTTCTAAGGACGTCATCCGAGCCGTATGCTGCCGATGATCTCACAAACATCACTAGTCATCTGACCAACCATTGCATCCAGGTAAAGTGAAGCCGCATCCAAATCAAACAACTTCGGCTACGGCTGTGACTGTTGGCTGACAGCAACATTGTAGAAGAATGGGACTTCTCAGCAATCCGGCTGTAGGCACTGCCAAAACCATCTTATTGTCTTACTCTAGATTGAAAGGAAATTTTAATGGAGCGGACCTTGTAACCTTTGTTTACAGAAAGAGTGACCTTTGTACATTCCAGGACTTTACTGGCAGGCAAGATACTACACTGGTCATATGGGAAATTTTACATCTTGTGTCAAAATTTCCACATAAATTCAAGAGTTATAAAAATAACAGCTGAGCTAGTTTAGAAATTTGCCCCCAAATTCGTTTGTTTTGAAGCGAGACTCGTTTTGATTCATTTAGCTGGTAAACATGCAGTTCATGACAATTGCATGGTGTCATGCAGTCATTAGTTTTAACTGTTACATAATACATTTAAAGAGTTTAGGTAGAATTTGGTAACCCATAGTATACAAGCTTCTAGAGCGCTCATTCATGTTTGCAATGGTCTATTGAATTGACAATTGTTGTTCATACATTATCCGTTCGTTCTTTATCATGAGTTATTTTTAGAATGGTTCGTTGTCCTTAGTATGTTGATTGTAATTCTTATGGTCACCGACGTACGTTTTATTGTAAAATATAATTTTAAAAAAATTTCTTCTCCAGGAAGCCCAGTCTCAGAATTATGGCAAATATGAAGAAGGAAATGAAATGTTCTTCGACGAGTTCAACAGGTAAAGAGCCAAATTCAAAATTATTTGAATGCTCAATGTTTTTCTTTGTTTACTTGATTCTCCTCATACCCGTTTGGACATAAAGCTTTGACGATCTTAATTCTCCATTTGATTGATTTTATCCTTTGTGGCATGTTCTGCATCGACCCATCAGTCAATACTGTCCTTCACCAGGACCAAATTTCATAGAACTGCTTTAGCAGAAAATTGTGCTTAACGTTTTTTGCAAATATTATTTGGTTTTACCCTTAATACACTGTTGTGTGTAAAGCACTGTATACTTAGTACTTTCCCGAATCCACACGCATATTGCTCGAGTGGGATTCAAACCCACAACCTTTGCTATTCTAGAACAGATGTCTTATCAATTAGACCACTAAGCCTGGTAGCTAGAGGCAGTTTGAATCCTTTTTTGAATCCCACACAAGTAACATGCCTGTGGATTGTTTTATCGGTGTAAGGGTAAAACCAAATAATATTCTTTATTCCCAATGCAAATTTAACATCTAGTAGATTTCTGCAAAGCAAAAATTAGCAGGAAACTAGTTACAGACAGTTCATGTGAAATGGTATTTTGGCTGGTAACCTTATTTTGGTGAGCACAATTTGTTAGCTTTTCATCTAGTTTTTGTGCTCAAGCAGCTCCATGATATTGGGTCCTGGTTATTTCAGGCCTTCCTGTTTCCTCTTGCTGTTTCCTCTTCCGGTGTCCATCTGAGTGCTACTGTTGGATCACAAGCCTGGTCCATCCTGAGTCCATGCCCAAACCATCAGAGCCCAATTCCATGGCTCTGCTTTATACCGCAGAATTCTGCACTTATGGCCCATAGAATTATGTGCTTTAAAGGGCGTCGTACGTGAACAATTCCGCAGCAAGCAGAGTCATGAAATAGGACCCTGATCAATAAGTGTTTAATCTCAAGCATCACACTTTGACACTTGGTCTTCTTACAGAGGTATTTGTAGGATATTTTGTTTAGCCTGAATATTAAGTTCGGAGGCAGATATTTTTTTTACTTTGTTTATTTTCTCCTCTTTAGTTAAAAAGACTTGGAAATGTCATGTTTTGTTAAATAGAAACAATGGAAAATGATAGATCCATTCTGTTTGTTTTTATTTTTGCCAAACACTGTATCAATATTTTTAAAGAGATAAAACATCATTGTGTGTCTTTTATCTTCTTGTCCTGGAGAGATGGTCAATCATGGTTGATCATTTCAACCCAATAGTTTGCTCAGTCTAGAAACTTCTTTTATCTTCTTGTCCAGGAGAGACGGTCAATCATGGTTGATCATTTCAACCCCATGGTTTGCTCAGTCTAGAATATTCATTTAGCAAATAGTTTGTTAAAATATTTGCTATAGGACTCACAGCAATATATATATATATATGTTTGACTCTCGCCAATTATACAAACAATGTCTTTAGAGGAAAACAAAGTTGCAAAATTATGTTTTATTTGAACATTTCATGTCCTCAGTGAAGAAATATCAATTGTGGCGAGTCGTGACCGAGTGGTTCAGAGCACCAGACTCAAGCTCTGGTGTTTCTGACCAACAGAGTGTGGGTTCGAGTCCTGGTCATAGCACTTGTGTCCTTGAGCAAGATCTTTTACCATAATAGCTTTGTCTTTTGGATGGGACATTAAGCCATAGGTCCTGGGTACTAGAACTGGTAGTGCATGTAAAGCGAACCCAGAACACTTATCATCATGGAAGAGTAGGGGTTAACCCTGGTGTTTCTGGTTCACACAGCAAGCCTCCTTGTTTACAGGTTTCCTCAGGCTTGCGAGCTTCAGTGATTAAGTTCACTTTTGAGGCATCCTTGGTTTCATTATCTGAAATAGTAGGCTAAGTAATAATAATAATAATAAAAATGCTATTATTAGGCCTAACATCCGTAATATTTTCCTGGATTTATTTTTCACAGATTTTTGCAAGAAACACACGGCATCTGTATGGAAGATTCGATACTGCCACAGATCCATAGAGTAATACGAGAATGCTTAGCAGCTGTTAAAGAGGTAAGAGTACAATTACGAACTATACCAAACAATCATCAATACAAATAATGTACGAGTGCAATAGACTGTGCAACTCTCACGCACATTGGACCTCCCGGGACCTAGATGGTCAGAAACACATGGAGTTATACGTTTCCTCTGTTCTGTTTCCTCAAATATTTTAGTTTTGTATAGTTTATGGCAGTAAAATATCATATTGTTGGGAAAGTAAAAATTTTCTGTGAAATATATGAAAGTGAAATAAATTTAACAAATCAACAAAGAAAACCTGAGAATATTATCTGACCTCTGTTTCCGGTTACTTGTAAATATTAAGAATTTTGCCCAACTGGTGTTTATGTTATCTATAAACCTATGTTATGGTCGCACACATTTGGGCATGATTGGCAAATGGGGTTTCTAGAAAGTAAGCATCCTCATCCCATGTTTTAATTTTGTTTCACTGTTAATTTTCACAAATTATTTGTATTATATAAAAATTTTAATTCTATTTGTAGTAAATTACTTTCGGTGTTTTTTATTTTCAATAATTTTGAATAATTGGAATTTTTTATTTTAAAAGAAATTTTTATTTTTTTTTTCTTGTTTTCGATATGCACACGACTTGCACAGTCTTAACATCTATTCAATCATTGCTTCTAAATTATACGATTTGGACTGCCACTAGCCACTGGGCTAGCTGAGAGGCCTAGTGGTAAGACATCTGCTCAAGCAATGCAAAGGTCATGGGTTTGAATCCCACCCGAGTGGATTTTTTTTTCCACAGAACTTGGAAAAGAACTGAGCATAAAGTGCAGAATACACACAGGTGTAAGGGTAAAAAAAACTAGTGATATGAAATCAGTATTTTCATGAGACAAAGCAGAGCTGAATAGAACAATTCATCTTTTCAATGAATAAAAATATTCTCCCCATTGCATGAATGCGAAACATTCGTTTTTTGTTCTATTTAACATCCAAGTAGATCGTTTTCATTTGATTGGCAGATAGAACTTCAAGAATAAACAAACTGTACATTGTACTAACTTTCGGTATTTACTTCAAGGGTGTTTTGTACTGCTGTGTATAACAGCATCAGATTCTTTGTGCTTGACATTTACAGGATATTATCACAGATGGACTTGGGTATGAGAGTTTTCAGCTATTTGGTTTTGACTTCATGCTGAGCAGTGATTTCAAAGTGTGGCTGCTAGAGGTGAATAGTTCACCCGCCTGTGCATCGTAAGTACCATCACATTTGAGACATCAGTCAATTGATGTTACAAACAGATATTGCACTAAATTAAATGCTCATTATGATGACTGGAGCATATAAATATTTCTTAAGTCTTAACCACCAGACCCCAAGTATTCTGGGGCATTATAATCTTGTACCTGGTCAATTGCATAAATACTAGAAATTATGAGCGAAATTTCTTAAAGTGAGCATGTACTTTGAAGAGCTTGTCTGAATACCGGCAATTCGCAATACAGTGCGCCCTCTGCAGTTTGTCCAGGCCATTGTCATTGTGCATCATGGAAAACTGTTGACAAGTTTTTGTCGTCTGGCATTGCCTGCCTCGGACCCCTAATGTTTAAGTTTGTTTGTGGTTTGCAATCAGCATGGTTGTATTTTTCTGTGTTTACGGCGTAGAAGGTATTTTTTGTGATGCTGTGAATGTTGTTTACATTCAGATCAGCTGCTGAAAGTTGCCAAGTTGCAAGTGCCATTGTTTTTACTCCACATATTGTGAGAATAGCCTTCCTGTTGTAAACTGTAGAGGGCACACTGTATTGTGAATCACCCATATTGATGACAGGCAGTGGCTATGGCTGCTTGTACCTTTACTTGATCAAGGCCATTCAAGCCCAATGCCAAACAAAGCCACAGCCAATGATGCATCATCGGATAATAGCCAAACTTTCAATGGTTTTATTATTATGTCGCCTGCAGGTAAAAGGTCTTACTATTACTTTCATATGAGCATAGTTATACTGTATATCACAAAACAAGGCTAAATGGAGAGTATATCTTACACAGAAGGAAACAAGCATATTTGCTGAAATTATAAATCAGCCTTGATTATTGAAGTTAAGGGTTGTGCAAGAGTCTGCTTATATATTGTGTGATACTCTGCGAGTCCAAAATTTCACAGGCATACTTCTTGTTTGGGATTTAAACCCACGCCCCCTCACATTCTATGAGCAGATATCTAAACCATTAGACCACTGAGAGTGCCTGGTGACAAATCCTGTAATAAGTAGCAGGTTCTTTATCCCCGATACAAACCATTTATTACATCTAATAATGTTTTCTGCTCAAGAAACCTAAACATTTGTCCATGGCTCAATTGTGAACAAAAATTTCTGTTCCTTGAATTCCATTTTTCCCAGGCGCTTGTTGTCACAGCTGGTCGAGGGTATCATCACTCTTGCTATAGACCCGGTTTTTCCACCGCCCGGAGATTCATCTCAAGAATCAGATTGCTCAAGACCAAGGGAGATTTCTACATTTGAGAGACTTTGATGGCAGTAATTACAGCGTCATGCAGTGGTAGATTGGACTGTTACAGGTGAGCTCAGCAGAGCAATCATCCAGATCCTACTTGTGTAGGAGCACCATACAGCTCTGTAAGATCCATGCTTACAGCAACATGAAGGAGACGAGCATGGATCCAGAAGCATCCATTCCTTGGCCTTGATCGGGTGCTGGTCATCTTTAAGGTTTCTTTTTTCAGAAAGGAAAACGGAGCAAGCAGCTTCATCCAATCTTTGGAAGACTTCATCCAGTATGGGTCAGTTTTGTTGTAGTTTTACCGACATTTTCTTGTGAGATTATGTAAAGGTACAATGTGCAATATAGACTGATGGGGCATCATATGAATGCGAAAGCTTGAAAATTTCTGTTTTATTGAAAGTGATTGTTCAAATGAGGCCAAGGTGATTCCTATGACTTGAGTGGGGGAGGGGGAGGGGCATGGGAGACCTGTGTGCCCCCCCCCCCACTGAAGACATTGTTATGTTGTGCACCTTGATTCATTTAAGTAGCAACAGTTGTGATTGGACTGACTACTGTGTCTAAACTGCTAAATGTTAAAGGAACGATTAATTTTCTGTTGGAGGAACTATTTTTGGTCTAGTAATGAATATCAACTATTCAGGATTCTTCTAAAAATACATGAAAGATTTATATTTTTACATTATTGTTAATAGTATTGATATGATCTGTAATTAATCATTATTATTGTAATACTCAGTTTTTATAGAGCGCTTTATCTTTGGGCAAGTCAAAGTGCTTTTTGTTTTATCAACAGGTATGCAGAGTTTGATTGAGACCAATTTATATAGCGCCTTGTAAGGGTTGACACGGTGATGTGCAATCTGCTGCCTGCCATGCCAGAAACACCCGGGCAAATCAGTTCTCTTGATGACGAGTGTATTTGGTTCTTGTATGTGTAGTATACAACACACAGGACCTACGGCCTTATATTCCATCCGAGAGATGAAGCAATAATGGTGTCCTGCTCAAGGATACAAATGTCAAGACCAGAACCCACACTCTGACGGCACCAGAACTTGAGCTCGGTGCACTACACTGCTAAACAACGACACTCAATTAGTGTCAAGCATTTTTTTTTTCCTTCTGTAACTGTTTGGTTCAATGCAGACCTGATGCCACATTCTTGTAAAGGCAAGGCTTGTTTTCCTTAGTAAAGGGCACCGCATTGAGGGAAACTTCAATTTCTACTGGAACATTTCAAGGGGCACCAAGGCAATGAACAATTGGCAAGGAGGCAATGGCCTCAGTGAAGTATCAGGATGTGTGTCAGCACAGTATGATGATATTTTACACACTGTGTGTATTTCAAAGGAGATGAACCTTTTACTTTGTATACCGCATACACGGATCCTTGTCATTTGATTGGTGGATCACGCGTCATGTGTCGTCCTTTGTTTTGCAATGTATACTGCTGCAATGCTCCAGAACTTAATATAGGAGTCCTATATGGATAATTAAAGGACACTTGGATGCCTTGCAGCGTTGTGTCATGGCGGACAAGGTTGGTGTCGACGTGGAGTTGACCACATTACTTAGAAAGGTTTTTAAAAGAATTTTCAGAGTGTGGGGTACAATACTTTCCATGTCTATTTTTTGTTTATTGTGAACAAGAATTCGGATGACAAGGATCTATGTGTGAGTAATATAAAACAATTAAATATTGAATGCATTTCATTCGTGGATTGTCGGACAATATAATCACTGGCCTTCCCTTTCATGATTATACTCTGTGACAATGCACTCGTATGCATCCAATATTTGTGTAATATCTGTAAGGCATCAATAGACAAACTAAACTATTTCCCTCAATTCATGGTATGAATTGCCAGGTTTCTGTGTGTGTGTGTGTGTTTTGTGATGTTAATAAACTTTGCTGAGGAAGATGGTACATCTTTGAATTGTGTTCAAGTGATGATTTTCCTTTAATTAACCCTTCAGGAACTTGGTGAAAACTTCAACACTTACAGTTGTGATTTTGATGAAAACTGCAAGGCTAACCCTTGTGATTTTGATGCAAACTGCAAGGCTTACTACTCTTAATTTTGATGAAAACTGCAAGGCTTACCCCTTGTGATTTTGATGAAAACTGCAAGGCTTACTACTCTTAATTTTGATGAAAACTGCAAGGCTTACTACTCTTAATTTTGATGAAAACTGCAAGGCTTACCCCTTGTGATTTTGATGAAAACTGCAAGGCTTACTACTCTTAATTTTGATGAAAACTGCAAGGCTTACCTCTTGTGATATTGATGCAATCTGCAAGGATTACCCCTTGTGATTTTGATGAAAACTGCAAGGCTAACCCCTTGTGATTTTGATGCAAACTGCAAGGCTTACCCCTTGTGATTTTGATGACAACTTCAACTCTTACCGCTGTGATTTTGATGAATTTTGCAAGGCTAACCCCTCGTGATTTTGATGAAAACTGCAAGGCTTTTCCATTGTGAGTTTGAGAAACTACAAGGGATGCCCCTCACCCATGAGGGGAAGCATTTCCAGCTAAATTTTGGTAACTTACAAAAAACCTATAAAGCTCAACCTGATTGTAACAAACGGCTTAAACAGTAACTTTTTTCCTTTACTTCTATTACAAATCAACGTGACATTTAATGCACATAAATTTACACAGTTGTAATGTTAGAATATACAACATGATCAGTGTCATGCAAATGTTTTATATATTTGTCAGTGTCCATTTTCACACTGGTGGGCTGGTAATGGTTTGACCAGTAAAGCCAGTCTCTACTTGATGTGCTTCTGGTTTGTGGTCTAGCACTGCAGGCATTTTTGTCTACAATGCGAAAGGTCCTGGGTTCAATTCCCACCTAAGGCACCTGTGGAACACACACACACACACACGTCACACTAGTTCATTAATTTAGTACAAAGAACATTAACGTTTTACAAAATGTTAGTATAACAGACTGAACTAATTACGGCAATTACATCACAAGAAGAAACAATTCATGAAGTAAATTACAGTAATTATTTCTTAACATTCGCACATGTTGAATACATTTCAACCTGCACAAACCATTTCTAGTCTGTCATTTAAAAGTTAGTATCACATTTGACCTTTGTACATACCGGCCTCAAAATATCTTTATTTTACATCACATTTTAAAGGTAATCAAGTACTTTTAAACCTATTGTCATGTAACACTTCAGTCACACTTGCAATCAGTAAAATGTTTCTTACCTTAGGGTGAGATGTATAACCAAACAGACGTATGAAGCTAAACCACAGTTCACAACCATGCACAGTTGAATACAGGGTTGTAACACAACAACCTGTACCAAGCCTCACAACCATGCACAGTTGAATACAGGGTTTGTAACACAACAACCTGTACCAAGCCTCACAACCATGCACAGTTGAATACAGGGTTGTAACACAACAACCTGTACCAAGCCTCACAACCATGCACAGTTGAATACAGGGTTGTAACACAACAACCTGTACCAAGCCTCACAACCATGCACAGTTGAATACAGGGGTTAATACTACATAACCATGGAGGGGTCAGGAAGGATGTGGGGATGGGGGTTCCTTGTGAGGGTAGGGGATGGGTGTGAGCGTCAGTAGGGATAGGTTCCTGGGTAGGGCGAGGGGTTGGTTGCAAGGGTAGGGTTTAGTGAGGGTAGAGAGTGTGACAGTGAGGGTTGGGGGTTGGATGTGAGGGTAGGGGATGGGTGTGAGGTTCAGTAGAGATAGGCTCCTTGGTAGGGCGAGGGTCTGGTTGCAAGGGTAGGATTTGGTGTGAGAACAGAGAGTGTGTCTGTGAAGTCTGGGGTTGAATGTGGAGTAGGGGATGGGTTTTAAGGGGGTAGGGCGTTGGAGTTTCGAACGAGTGTGTTAGGGTGAAGAACAAGACTCTGCAAATACGCATTTCAATCACATCCACTGTGGTTTAGCTTGATATCTCCAGGGGCATTTATAGCTCATAAGATTTTTTTTTTTAAATTAATGTAATCTAGCTCGGTTGTATCCCCAGTACACTGACGTCCGTTAGCGTAGTAGCCACAGAGTGTAGAGTGTATGCTACAACTGACATGTGTTTACGTACTGCCTCCCACTGGGCCTCGGGATCTGCCGAATTCTCAATGTCAAACATCAGATCCATGATCCCTGGGAAAGCATCGCCATAGTAACTGTCTTTGCTGCTTGGTGCAAACGCAATATGCCTGTAGAGAGAAAACAAAAATAATTAACAATCCATTCTCAAGTAATACACCACAAGGGGAACTGACTGGGTATATTGTAATGAATGTTTGGGTTGAATGAAGAAAACGCAACCCAAAATTAACAACAGCATTAGAAAAGCAACCAACTTAAAACTTATAGTATAAATAACTATTGATAGATATATTTGAGTCTGACCAGAACTTCTATAATTTATATTCTTAAAATGTAAATTGTGTATAACTTGGCATAACTTTGTATCTTGTTCCTAGGTTGTACTCATCTGCTGCAGGATGCAAGGCTTGCCCCTTGTGATTTGGATGAAAACTTCAAGGCTCACACTGGGGAAAGCATTGCAGTTTTCATCCAAATCCTCTTCTTTCCTGCAATTTTATGTTTGCTTCTTACATCAGGACATCTGGGGTTTTTTTTTTAGCCATTATCTTCACTTGTAGGAACTCTATCGTTGGTAAGTCATTGCAACGCATGTTTATCTGCTGCATGCCCAAAGTTTTCGCTACTTCCAGCCCCAAAGCTTTGGTTTGTGTGTTATATTACCAAAAATCACCCATTTCATCGTTCAAAAGCATTTCTTATGACAGAAACTTTCCATTCTTGGAAGACCTTGAGTCTTTGACGATCGTAAGTAAAAAGCCAACTCCAACCGTTCAAGAAAAAACTAGCTCAATGGGCTTCCGGTTATCATTGGAACCAGTTTGTGTGAAGCGGGGTTGGCTTAAAGTGGAGTTTCGTCCTACTTACAAACTGGATAGTGAGTGAGCTCTCAGATTGAAACAAATTTCTTTTCAGTAACTACCAATTCTATGCTATGTCTTTAAGCGTACCTTTGTAATGGTCTCCCAGGTAGACCCTGGGGATCCGTGAACGCTCTGTCCATGTACATCAACTGATCATTGATCTTACGTACCTCAAAAGGACTGCAACAACAAAAACATCCACGGCAATTAGAAAATCAAGGAATGAGGCGGGGCAAGATGAAAGGTGCTGCATACTCCTAAGGAGTTGAGGTGGTTTCAGGAATGCCTGATGCACTGTGGTAGCAGTGATGTAAGGTGCTGTGATACTTGGATTAAAAGTGCCTATTACTGTAGTGGTTATGCAGGAACACTTAAGGTGAGTTTTGTAGTTCTTAATGACGTCAGCTACTTCCCCAGCTTGGTTCTACAATCAGCTTTGTCTTTAGTGAAATTATATCAAATTACTGTGTCCTCAATTTGATAAAGTAATAGATCAGGGATATTAGGGGGGGTATGGACATGTGCCCCCTCCCACAATTTTTCAAGAGCCCCCCCAAAAACAAAAGTCAAGATAAATGTAGTGCCCTCTAAAAAGGAAAAACATGGTCCCCCTGCCCCTGCCCCCACTGGAAAGCAATGCCCCCCCCCCCACCCACTCCCCAGTGAAAACATCCTGGCCACGCCGCTGGTTTGCACGAGACACATTACTTGATGGAATTCTCACTTTTTGCTGTCGAGGCCCTCAATGTACGTGTGTAACTCCTCAGCAGCCTTGGTCAGGCTGGCCATACCTGCGTCAATTGCATCTGAAAAGCAACAAAAAGATAACTCATTAATATCATACACTCAGCTGGTAAAGAAAACCATGGATGCCTCAAAAAGCTAACCATTAGTCAGCACAGCTCTCAAAGTCTGTGGAAAGCTGTCTTGAGGGTAACAGTAATGTATTTATGATGTGCTTTTTCAAGCCAAGTAGGCTTCTTCTCAACTGATCATTAAGCCCCAAGTATTGCCCCACAGGTTGCTCATCAATATCATCAACAAGGGTGGCTTGCTGTGAACTGAACACAACAACCACCAACTCTCCCGGAACGATGGACCTACAGTTTAGTGTTCAATCACAAGACACACCTTGCACAAGCAAAGAGCGATGGCATATCAAGACATTTCATTTTTTAAGTTTTTTTTTTGTTTTTTGGGGGGGATAACAAAACATAATTTAGGGGGTTACTTCATGTATCAGAAGTTGTCCTGGTATTTTTCCTTTCAAACTCCGCGGCATCATCTTGAAATACAACATATAAAAACTATGAACACCTTCTTACCGAAAGTGATCCCTTTCGCAAGCATCTTATTAGCATAAGTCTTTTTCAATGTCGTAATCGAGCCTTGAAGGTGAGTGACGTACGTACGACAGTCCAATGGCAACATGACCGAGTCTGCTAGGGATCTAGCCAGCTCACCCCACACCTTACTCACTGCAAGATGGTAATGGAAGTCAGGATCCATGATCTCTGATACCAGACGGAATGTCTCATACATAGAATGATACAGGGGATAGCTGGAAATATTCAAATCCTAGAAATAACAGAGAAAGTCAGAATTTAATAAAAATCATAAAAATACGATCTGAAATGTTTGAAACTCAGGTGGTGGCTAAAACATAAATTTGAAATACATCATTAAGAGATCAAAAACTTCAAGGTGGAGGGGTTTGTGTGGAGGACGAGGGAAAATTAAATCCACCAACAAAAAACAGAAATTCCATTGTCCACCCATGAACATCTCAATAACACTGATGAGAACTCAAAGGTGTGGCACTTACTGTGTTGTAGTCATAGCGTAGATCTACTGAGGATATGCCAATCTCACCAAGAAACGCTGCGTAGTCACTACCCGATCCAACATTAGAAACACTACGGCCACACAAACGAAGAAAAAAAAAACAGTTCAAGTATAGACAAGAAAAGGTGTTACACCAACACTAATGCTCCACCACCACCATACTCCTGCTCTGACATGCACTCTTGCTTTGCTGAGATGTAGAACAAAGAGCCATTCCAACAGCTTTATTCCTTGTACTGCATCTATTTGGAATCCTTGCCTGGTGCATGTTTTTCTCCATCCTACAATCTAGACCGTTTTAAGCTTAATATCAATTCCTAACTTCATCTCCCCTGAGTTATTGCCATCTTAAATGTTTGCTTCTTGTAGCCCCTTACCAAGGGTGGGTTTTAGCCTTGTTTGGGGTGAACTTCCATTAAAAAATTTAACTTTCAATATCTCGTTCCAAAAATGCAAGACTACAAAGAAACGACATCTGTTTAATTCAACTACCCATCTCGCCAAGAATGTCCATCCATTGAAGCTACTTACTAGGGCAAAGGATTCTCACTTGACCAGGGTTTCCTGTGTGCCCAAGTATCATACACCGTGTCCAGGTGGCCGGGAATAGGAACGTCAGGGACCTGCTTGGTGGCCTCGTAGAGTGCATTGAAGAGGTTTGGGGTGGCCTTGGCTCTAAATGTGTAGTTACCCTGTACTGAGATATCCACGTTGAGATACGCTACTGCCCTCTTGCCGAGCGTTTTGGCAAACTCCTGTCAAAAAGGTCGTAAAATTGAGTAATACGTCTTATGACAACGGGAAAAAAAACCTGCCTGAAATCAATATCTCCCAAGATGTAGCATAGTAACGTTGGCTTAGCGCTATAAAGTCATTATTTGCTATTTCATATTCATAATGACCAAAAGGGCATTGAATGAAAAGGAGTATAAATTTGAAAAAGTCAAAATCCACGAATAAATGTTTTTTATAGAGATCGAATACTTCTTTTTGCCAAACAATTACTTTTGGAGAACACTCTTGATCAGTAAATGCCATTCACCAGGAGCAGTCCATAATACGCAAAACCAATTTGATCAAATCCATACAAACTAATGACCTTGTGAGTCCTGAGCCAAAGGTTTTTCTTTTTCGTTTGTTCTCTGGAATTGCCTCCTCCCCTGCAGATTTAGTTTCTTAGCAGCCTCTTCATTTCTTGCTGGTCAGATTATCTGTCCACACACTTGTCTTTGTTTCAATTAAGTAACTATTTTAAAATTCAGATGTTTTTTGTTTATCTTCTGAAGGCATTCCACTACAAGCCTAAGCTTATTTGGATTGTGCCTCCACAATATTGTCTTTTGCATTCTGTTATGTACCATTCAGGATGGAAATGAATGTAACAATGAATTGAACCAAATTGAAAATTTAAAAAATATGGGAAAGATGACTACTGTTGCGTCAAAAGCCCCAAGACTCGTTATCTTGCTCAAGTGGAGACAGTCGCCAGCAATGCACCAAAATAAACTAACATACAATTCATGATCTCCTTCCAAACCTAGATTGTGGGGGTCGTGGGTTCGAATCCCACCCGAGTAGCCTGTGGTTATTTTTTCTACAGGACTTAGAAACATAAGATACAGCTGAGCTCTAAGGGTAAAACCAAAATCATAAAACATAAACCATTAGGCTTTTTTGTCTGGAAACATGACCATTTAATTGGATGAATTCAAAGGTTGGTTGTAGTTTGGTGATGATTGAAAATAGCAGATTGGTGTAAACACAGGCACACCTGAGTAGCTGTAATTCCTGGGGTTACACTTACAGGAATGATCATCCACTAAAGAATTCATTTTATAGCTCTGCACTTTCTCTTCTCCATTATCAACTTTTGAAAAAATGACAAAAACTAGCCCATGACAAATAAACAGTTACATACCTCAACCCATTCTGTAGAGCCAATCAGACTGTATTCTTCGGCACCCCAGCTGCAGAATACAATGGAACGACGAGGTCGAAATCTGCCTGATAAAAAATCCACCGTAATCACTCCTGGAGAATTCTGATACTTTAGATACTATCAAAGCAATTTTTGTAACTGCTGATGTTTGGGTCAGTCTGAAAACCGTGAAAGTCAAAGTCGAACGTTCAAAGTGCAAGAAAATTCTTGGTGTAAATTTGTGTAGGTGTTGCTTATCTTAAACATTAGCACTACAAGTTTTCGTAGCAACATCTACTTCACTGCTAGACTTGACTCAAGTCTGATTTTTGTCAGTCTAAATCCATCAGGCTATCAAGTCTCGCTGCCCCTTGCTCTCTAGCACCAGTTCTGTACGATGACCCCAATCAAAAATTCAAAACAAAATTTGGAAGTGGCCGTTGTCTGGCACTAGAGGGCACACTTTAATGCTCTGTGATTTCTGTGCTGTGCACTGCTCAGACGACTGTTGGATTTAGACCATAATGATGAAAGAATGACTTGGGTCAAATATACTTCATTACAAGGTTATGCATTCTAGGTCATTCCGGGTCACAAGAGCCTACCTTCTTTGTAGAGTTTCCCCATAGCTCTGGCCAGCTCCATAAGAACAGCCGTACCACTGGATGGATCTACTGCACCAAACACCCAACCATCACGATGGTTGCCAAGAATGACATAACGGTCTGACAATAAAACAAAACCCTATTTATTTAATTGAAAAACTTTCAGCTTAGGAAATACATTTTTCATCACAAGCTTCCCCTGGAAAGCCCGTTTTGCAAAATCTTCACACTCGACCAAAAACCGCAGAATGAAACTGACACAAAAACAAATGTGTATCACCTTATTCCAGAGCACACTGCTTTCACAATTGATTTTCATTTTAGTTTCCTTTTTTTGTGCCTTTTTTGAGCTTAAATGAATCTGATTAAATGAATCTGATTAGTGTAATTCTGATCAGTGATTACCTGGCTCAATACTTCCTGGTATCATTCCAATGACGTTGTACGTGGTCCGTCGCACATTGTTATTGAATACCTCCAGTTTCACTTTTCTGGGAAGGACAGAGAGGAAAAAAACACAGGAATATCAGAGGCATATCAGCAAACGCTAGGCATCAAACCAAGCTAGGCATCAAACCAAGCTAGGCATCAAACCATGCTAGGCATCAAACAAAGCTAGGCATCAAACCATGCTAGGCATCAAACCATGCTAGGCATCAAACCACGCTAGGCATCAAACCATGCTAGGCATCAAACCAAGCTAGGCATCAAACCATGCTAGGCATCAAACCATGCTAGGCATCAAACCATGCTAGGCATCAAACCAAGCTAGGCATCAAACCACGCCAGGCATCAAACCACGCTAGGCATCAAACCATGCTAGGCATCAAACCAAGCTAGGCATCAAACCATAATAGGCAGCAAACCATGCTAGGCATCAAAACAAGCTAGGCATCAAACCACACTAGGCATCAAACCACGCTAGGCATCAAAACAAGCTAGGCATCAAACCACGCTAGGCATCAAACCAAGCTAGGCATCAAACCATGCTAGGCATCAAACCACGCTAGGCATCAAACCATGCTAGGCATCAAACCAAGCTAGGCATCAAACCATGCTAGGCATCAAACCATGCTAGGCATCAAACCATGCTAGGCATCAAACCAAGCTAGGCATCAAACCACGCCAGGCATCAAACCACGCTAGGCATCAAACCATGCTAGGCATCAAACCATGCTAGGCATCAAACCATAATAGGCAACAAACCATGCTAGGCATCAAACCACGCTAGGCATCAAACCAAGCTAGGCATCAAACAAAGCTAGGCATCAAACCACGCTAGGCATCAAACCATGCTAGGCATCAAACCACACTAGGCATCAAACCACACTAGGCATCAAACCATTGAATTTTCATGGGAAGTATGAACACTCAGTGTGCTAACCCAGGGGCTATTTCACTCAACCCTACTCCCAAGCAGAGGTAACTGTTTCTCGTGAAATGGCTATTTCCCAGGAGTTTGCCGGGGTTAGCAAGTCAAGTGTGAAAAGGTCAACCAAATTTTTCTGGGAATTTTCAGTGTGAAAGGAACATAGGAGGAGTACCAGGCATTTTGCATGTACCTCGCCCCTCATCCCAATCTTGACTGCTTTGCTTATCATCTCAATGTCTCCTACAATACCAAGAACCAAGTCTTACAGCTCCAATGCCTTCTCATCCCATCCTTGCTCCGATCAACCGACTCCCTCAATAGCTGTTAAGGGAGGGTGTACCTTTGGTAATTACTCCAAAAATTTATGACCATAAAATTTAACTCCGTAAGAAGCACAGCAGCTGTTGATAATGTATAACATTTTGAGAAACAATTCCCTTCTAAGGAATGTGGTTTTAGGAAAAGGGATTTTAAAAAATTACAATCTGAGAAACATTTCATGCATGAAACATTTCCCAGATTGTGTATTCCAATTACGGATTATTCTTCCTGCGTGGACATAACCACTCGTGTTTTGGCTATATATATCAGAAACGCTACCACATTTTGAAATGAAATTTTCACAGATTAGTTTTATTGTATACATCTACATTTATATAGAATCAAAACAATGGAACGGTTCCAAAAACCAACGGTATACTTTACATTTAAACCCACACTAATATCTCACTTATGACTAAACTATGCATCTAGGATCCTCCTTTACAGATTTTTTTTTTCATTTGTGTCCAGCACATTGAGATTTCCTTTAGTAATTGCGCTTTCTCAGTTTGGCTCATTATTATCATTACTTTACAATACTGGGTATCGTTCAGTGAATAAGCAAAGCGAATTTCCCTGCGTCAAAATTGGAAAACAGCGCGTACAAGATTGTTTGCGTCACGTAATTCGCTTTCGCTTTCGGGTGAAGTATGAACCGTTCTTCATGATGATGCTTCCCCTTCAATTGATTTTCATTCTGAACTTACTTGTTGTCTTTCAATGTTGGGCCAAGCTTGTAGGTCAGTCCACTCAGCCCTCCCTGCCATTCACTCGGTGCAGTTTCGCCCTCAAGCTCACTGTTCAAAAATGAAGCAAAGAATAAAGCAGTTTCAAATTGTGTTTCATTTTGTCGATGGCTTGTTCCTAGTCATGAAACAAATATCCGTCCAATTCTTAGAGTATGCATCAACTACAGAACCTGTCAGTCTGATGGGATTGGGTTTGCTCTAACTGTCCAAACACTGTTAGTGCAACACTAGTGTTTATCCAAGTCAACCTGAGTTTTGACGAACTTGATTTTTATTTTCTCAGGTAGTAACTATTACCAGTAAACTTGAGGGAACAAACATGGGTACAGTCGTTATAAAGAGCACAGTTCTAAAGAGGTTCTGCTTTATAAAGAGTACATTCTGAAGTCCTGAATTGCATTTCTGCTTTGTCTTTCTGTGTTTTGCTGTCCTCTTATAACAACGTTTCTGTTATAAAGAGACAATTTGGCCTGACCCAGCGATCTTGTTACAATGAGAGTCGACTGTAAATCTCTTTTAGGAGAGTGTTGGCTCTGTGAGACCACAACAGCTCTTTTTGGAACCAACGCTCGAAGAGATTGAAACAAGGTCCGTCGGCTCAGAACTATAAGGTCGTTAGTGGAGTTTGTATGTATTTTATTTTAAAAAATTGGCGGTCAATGACGTCATGTGCAATCCATCTATAAGATCAATCTTAACTCTTTGTGAAATCTGCCCCTGGTGCCGCCCCTGAGGAGAACACCACATATCAATCACCAAATGTCCAAACTTTCAGAAGCTTACCTAAGAATGATCTTAGCATCGTCATATCCAATGGGCTGCACAGGAATCTTAGGAAGACCAACTGAGGACTCCTCCTCTCTAAATGCACCATCTACAAGGAAAAAAAACAATAAGCAAAGAATTCAAAATACAAATAACAAATGGTGTGTCATTGTATTAATGCTGTCTCCCTAACATGATGGTCAAACCTCATTAATTAGATTGGACGTGTGTTGTGTAATGCATGTAATGCACGTAAAAGAACCCAGTACACTTATCGTTGAGAGATGGGGTTTGCCTCTGTGTTTTCTGGTTTGGTTGGCTGCAGATTGCACCACAGGACCTTGCACAAACCTTGCAAGGTGTAGCATAAAAGATCAAACATAACTCTGCATATCCGTTTTTAAAATAATGAGCACTATGAGATGCCCATCACGCTTACATAAAGCAGAAAAATATCATATGGTATGTCATTGTAGCCAAATCTTCAAATACTGCTCCATTTTTGGAAAGGCTGAAAAGGAGTCGAAGGACCTTTTCAAAACCATAATTTGGACTCTGGCTTGGGCTCTGTCCACATAATTGAAGCCCTGTAAGGAAAGCGCATGTTTTCAAAAGAACTACCACAGCCCATGACCAAGCCCAAGACGTGGTTTTGAAAAGGAAAATAGTTGACTGTGTGGACAAAGGAAAGGCTGGTTTCAACAGCGCCCTCTGTCATCAACTGATGAGCTTTTAAGTGTAAGGAAATCAGGATGAAAGAAAAGAGAGCAACTTTACCTAATGATGGATACCCCGGGGTGAGTGGGTCGCCTCCTACACCTGTGATAAACAAGGAACCCCGCTGAACCCCATACCCAGGAAGCCACCAGGAATCTGGGTACACACTGCTGATTCCATCCACTGCATAATCAGCAGGATCAGAGTAAAGGATTAAACCAATAGCACCAAAGTTTTGAGCTTGCTCCACCTGTAAAATAGACATGGAGATTAGCATAATTATGCAAATTACTTATGCTAATGATAATTTTTTTTAAGCTGTGCTACCACACTCTGAAAGGGTACTATAACTTATAAGTTTAATTGAATGTGTTAAGTTGTATCCTATTGCCGCTTGCACCGTGAACTATCATCATAGCAACCCTTCATTAACTTTTACAGCTTCTTTTTTTTTTTTTTTTTTTTTTTAATTCATGCTGACCATGCAAATATTGCCCATGAGTTTTTCTGGCTTATACAAGACAAAACTGTATGCATTCTCATCAGATCAAACCAGTTTCTTAACTACGAGCAAACTGCACTTTTCAAAGCCAAGTAAACTCATTATGGACCCTTCACAGCACTACAGCAAACTTTTTTGCCAAGTAGACGAACCAACAGATCAAGCTCATTCACCAAGAATATCAACAGTTGTCAGGTATGCAATTAGTATTGCCTAGTTTGCCATCATTGCAGCATTTTCTTCGTAGGAGTTTATTTAGGTGTTCTAAAACCTCTTTTTGAAACTCTTCTTGTTTGTAAAATGCTCATTGTTTTGATTGTATGCCGTTTGTTTCATGTAGAAATAAAACCCTAAAGGGGGGGGGGGAGAATATCAACATGGCATTGACTTCCAGAACTTTTCGTCACCAGTCATGTTTTTTATAGCACTTTTATGAATAGCCCTTTATAACCATTAAATCACTGGACATATCAGCAAGACCATCTCCTCAGCACACAAGATTGTCATACAATCCACTCAACCAACAGTCAAGTGCATTTCGGTGCAAACAATGAACACCATGAAAAGTCCAACTCTGTGACCTCATGCTGATGAAATCCTTTTTTTCCATGAATGATATGAACAAAAGTCAAATGAAAGAAACTAGTTATTTTCAAATAAAATGTGTTTTACAAAATTGTGAAAATAGTCTTACTATTTGGAACTGATACTAGTTGGAACGGGAATTCAGTACAATGGGTATTATATAACACAACTCTCATAAATTATGCTTGCTTTGACATTTTCCTTCCGAAAAAAAAGAAGAGTTTCCTAGTTCCTGCATATGTAATGCTTAATCTAGCCAGTGATTCCCACAGCGAGCTACTTTACCACCTTTCCCTTTGTCATATTCATAGATGATGCGTTTGGTTCAACGGACTGCACTTTTCAGGGGTGTGTCATTGTTGACAAAAAGGTCAAAATCTAGGATCCCAATTTTAGGGGGCATGATGAACTGATGGCATTTCCAACTTTTGACAACCCCTAGAGTTTGACATTTCAAGGAGCTCTTAGGAAGAGTGTCCTCGGCGCTAGAGAAGTAGATCAACAAGCACAGTTTCCTTATATCTGGAGAAAAAAACATCCGATCTTCTTCATCATAAAGACATAAAAAGTCTAAAATCAGATAAAAACATGAAATTTGTCATGCACAGATCCAGGAATTTACCAGGGAGGGGTCCAAAACATGAAACCTCCGAAACCTCAAAAGGATGGACACGATGCAAGTGAGCAATAGGAACTTTTGGTCTGTAAGAGATATTTAGACTATTATTATGTGGTGGCGCAAGTTTGAAGTTAACAAAAGGAAAAAGATTGCCAAAACATTAACCAATGAATAAAAAGTCATCCAGAGCAGGGAGTGGTTCCAGACCCTCTGGACCCACCCTTTGGATCTGCACCCACTTCTTCCATTTTTGTCCTCTTTAAGATGGGCCAGTACAATGTATTTAATACCAGTAAGATATGATTTACTTTAAATGGACTAGTGACTACAATGAATCCCATTTTTCAACTGTTTGTGCCTTGGGGTTATTTTATGAGTAGCTAATGGCAGTCACAATACAACCCTTCAAGATGGTACCATAATGATTGAAATCCATCCGACCTCATGGTGTGTCTGACCTCATAGAGGATCATGACGACCCACAAACAAGTCACCTTGTCCCCTCTGAAGATCTTTCCGTATCGTGCAATGGCGATCTTTCCCGTCACATTCACCCCAAGCGTTCTCTCAAGAAGCTGGAAATCTTCCACTCTTCCATAGTTGACATATACCAGTTCATTCTATAATGGACAGTGTTGAAATTACAGTAAAAGTGAGGTATGATCAAGATCCAATTTGAGTTGCCAAAGGAAAGTAGTTCAAAAGTACACAGTTGGAAATGAAAAGAGGTTAAAAACTAAACAATTGGGAATGACAAGAGGTAAAAAAGTAAACAAATAGAAATGAAAAGAGGTGAAAAAACAGAATTAGAAATGAAAACAGGTTAAAAAAATTAAACAAAAGGAAATGAAAAGAGGCTAAGAAAAGTAAACAAATGGAAATGAAAAGAGGTGAAAAAGTAAACAAATGGAAATGACAAGAGGTGGAAAAACACAGTTAGAAATTAAACAAGGTTAAAAAAGTAAACAAATGGAAATGAAGAGGTTAAAAAGTAAACAATTGGGATGAAAAGAGGTTAAAAAGTAAACAATTGGATATGAAAAGAGGTGAACAAATTATTGTGACATTATACATCACTTCTTTTGCATTTAGGTCAGTGTACCTTTTCCAAGCTTCATGAGAGCTAAAATACATCTTGATTTCCAACGTATAGAAATAACACAATGGGACAGGTCTGCTATCCAATCCAAGCAATGCCAGCCACACCCTTACTCTACTGACCAACTTCAAATGATGTCATCGTCACAGTAAACTTGGTTGCGCTGTTTTGGGAACCAATGTCCCCCCCCCCCCAATGTGTTATACAGTGTAGTAAGCACATTTAGCCATGCGAGCACACGCTTACCAGATTTTTACGTACAATTTGATTTCCAAAATAGCCCTGTTTGACATTGGTGAAAGGAGTCAATAGTTTTGTTTTTATGCCTTTTGAGTTTGGTTTTGACATACCTCCACTGTACCAGCAGCAGCGTATGCATTGAATGGTTTGACCACATCGTCTCCAATAGTCTCCCCATCCAAGGGGGGTTCCTCGGTTCTAGACTCGGAGAAGGTGGTGCCATTACTGTTCAGCACCGTCACCTACGAATAAGAAAAAAGGAGAAGAGGTTCTGTTTTCTGAGTTGAGTTAGGCCATGGAGAAAGGAGAATATACTATATACAAGGGACATAGAATACCTCATTGAGATGGCACAAGCTCAAAAAATTTGATAAATCTAGCATGACCATTACAATTGTTTGCTTGTGTATTCTATGGAACGAGCTTCCAGCTACTGTAAGAAATCACGCTAGCATAAACTCCCTCAGATCAGATACTTGTGTTTTTAATCAGACTAACCAACATGGATATCTAATGTGCGATCCTCATGTTCTCATGCATTCTTCTGTTCTCATGCATTCTTCTGTTCTCATGCATTCTTCTGTTCTCATGCATTCTTCTGTTCTCATGCATTCTTCTGTTCTCATGCATTCTTCTGTTCTCATGCATTCTTCTGTTCTCATGCATTCTTCTGTTCTCATGCATTCTTCTGTTCTCATGCATTCTTCTGTTCTCATGCATTCTTCTGTTCTCATGCATTCTTCTGTTCTCATGCATTCTTCTGTTCTCATGCATTCTTCTGTTCTCATGCATTCTTCTGTTCTCATGCATTCTTCTGTTCTCATTGTTTTCATTGCTGGTTGTACATTGCATTGCTCCTGTTTTATACATGGCTTCTTGTGATATTGTATGTTTTTGTGGATCAACTGGGCATCAGTGGGAAACAGCTTTCATGCTGAGCTGATTTTACCCAGTAAAAATAAAGTATAAAGTAAATATTCCAAAGTTTGCACTTTGCTTCAATCTTTGTGGCTCTGCCAACAAATTGTTCTCTAGAACTGGAAGCCCATAGGAAATGAAGTGGATTAGGTTCACTTTGTTAAGGTTAGAGTTTGTTTTTACCCCTAATCCACAGGCAAATCACTCGAATGGGGTTCGAACCCATGACCTTTGCACTTTGCATTATTATTTATTCAAGTTAATTACAGTGGAAAAAAAAGATATTTTAGGCCACAATCACTGAGGTCAAACGATGGAAACGTGCATGTGTATACAGGCCGCACAAAACTCTTAGGCAGTGATAGGACGTTCTTTGTCCTCAGAGAGGGCGCTGTTTGGGCTTGCGATGTCATCTTATGCAAGGGGTCTATTACTTCCAAATGAACATCAAACAAGCAATTTTAGAACAAACTTTTGTCCAACTGTAGGTTTTGGGGTTCTTAAGAATGAAACTAAATATCTGACACAAGTCCAATCAAAAAAATTGCATTAACTATTTGTTCAATTTAGGATTCCTTTTAGCTGATTGAACATCAATTAAGGGCGATATAAGAACCTGCAAAATAATCCTTGTTGACAATTTTTTTGATTTTTTTTTTTGTATGAATGCAGAGAAGAATACAGATAAAGCAGGGAATAAAAACAATGAAAAGTACCAAATTAAGTTACGTTTGAATAATGTCTGGTAAAATGACTCGCTTAGTCACAAGTTAAAATTAAATTTGAAATCCTCAGATATCAAAGCACTTCCCGGAAACACATCTTTGTTATCTAACTTTACATCTTTCTAAGACAATTTAGCTGTATTACACCTGTGGATTTATCTTTGAAATTCATCTCCAACATAAAAACACTTTAAGTGGTTTTTCACTAGTCCTTGGACGAGGTTTTATCCCTGAAAAACATGTCATGGCTTCTGGATACCAACTAGAGATCAACCCTAAAAAGGATTGGGGTCACCTAGGCATTAGCAATGGCCTAACTAGGATCTACAGGAATGAACCTGATATAAACATCTGCTGGAATAATACCGATTCCAACAGCTGTGGTCACAGGCCACTCAGCCCTCCATTGATCCTTACTGACCACAGCTAGTTCCAGTAGAAAAAAAAACAACAACAACAAAAACAAAGTGGGAGTTTTTATGTTGTTGCAATGTATGTAACATTTGAATAGAAAGTCAAAGCTTGAAAATACAACTGAACTGTCAATTAGCAAGGCAAAGTACCCCCCCCCCACCCACATCTATAAGTAAGCAGCCTATTGCCCTGAAAACCAAGAAAATATATTTTGGTATACAATTGATACCACTTGACCCATCAAACGTTTGGTTTGTTTTCTTTCGGTCATCCCTCCCCCCCCCCTTTCACACACACAAAAATGGTATCAATAATGTCAAATTCTGTTGATCACTTTTCTCCAAAATAAATCAACTTACCAGATTAGGTTGTGTACTGTCGGGATAAGAGAGAAGGACATTGTAGGCATTCTGACGGACTGGTTTCAAGCCATACTTGACCCACTCATCTCGAACGTAGTCAGCATTCTTTTTGTCAGCTGCTGTCCCTGCTAAGTGTGGGGTGGAGGTAAATAATCTTGAGAAAAACCAAAACAGAAAGGAAGAAATAAGCAAAAAACATAAATTGTGCTTAGCAGAAAAATTTGCTAAGCACCATTTTTCTACTTTAAACAGCTTCACGAAATTGAGCCAAGGGCAGGCAACAATTTCTACTCCCCCCCCCCTAAAAAAACAAAACAACAACAAAACAAAGTTTAACGCTTTATCCGTTTCTTAAAACCTTATGCAGTTTTCCCCTTTATCGGCAGGGAGAATCAAATCACAATTTGCTTTGAAGAATCAAGTACGTGATTCTGATGTGAAATGCACCAAATCTGATGGAAGCTTTGATTAAACTTGAGTTTTGTAACTGTTACCTTACCACGAGCCATTTTGAACCTTTTCTATTCGACTGTGCATTTTCCATTAAGCTCTTCTGAAAGCGAGCGCTAAACTGCCCCAGCCATCCTTTCAATTCCCATTTTGTAAACCATTGAAATAATGTGAATGGAAACCATGATTGCTGTGTAACCCAACTCTAACTGGCATGTTAATGCACATGCAATGGTAGTCTCCAGGTGGACAATGAGGAAAAAAGTTGCCTACAAAATAGGCGAGCGAGGTCCTTTTCATGAACAATTTGACATTTGAAGCACAACTGTGAAATTACCAGTCAACTTACTAACAAAAAAGGATTTTAAGGTTTCTGAAAGTTTAGCAGCTTGATGAATGGGTTGCCGGTAGCTGTAGGCCAGTGCAAGCCCTCTCCATCGTGGATTACATATCACATGTTCCCTTCTTGGTAATTGTTAATTAACCTCGGAGGGAATCGAGTCTGCCACTCAAGGCTAGCGAATGGTACCCTGCTTGTATTAACTTGACCTACAAATGGGTTTTACATATCACAGCAGATTGGGCATCAACATCTGGCTTTTGGGTTTTTTCTTTTTTCAACCATGAAGTACATTCACGTACAAAGTACCAGCTGTATTATTAACCCTCTGTATAGGAGATGATTTGAAGATATGAAAGAGAAAATAAATATTTACATGACCCTGGCAGATTTTATGGTAAACATTGTGCAGCATATAGTAACTGATAAAATATACATTTATGCAACTCCCACCAAGCAATAGTTGTGGCTCACCTCAAAACAAGACAACAAAGTACATTCTGTAACAGTTCAGATGCAACAGTGTTTTACTACCAAGGAATTACAAATACAAAGTTGTTTTTCTGCCTGTATAAATAGTTCATGCAGAAATGTTGGAAAACTAAAAACAATACATGGAGTGCAAAGAGAAAGAGAAGACTTTCCTGATGGACTAAGCTCAATCAATCCTTTTTTGACCAAGCCATGATGAAGCCATGTCCGAATTGGCGGCTACAGCTTTGGCTACGACTGTTGCTAAGGGTGTAGTCAAGGAGGTCCTATACTTCAAAGCATGACACGGTGATCCAGCCACAGCCGCAACTGTAGCCGCCTTCGACTCAATCAAACTAATAAACACCTACCTGAGATAGTCCTTGATGTTCATAGCTTTCATCTCATCCATCAGCAGCTTCCGAACGCCGACATCTTCTTCTTTCAAGGCATCACTCTGCTGCCCCCCTTGCATCTGAGCTTGGGATGAGAACCACCCTATGATCACCCCCAGAGCGATACCTACACAAGCAGCAACCACCGTGGCAATGAAAACGATGGTCTTGTTACTCAGATGCATGCTGGCAGATGAACTGCTCCTTCTGCCTCGACTGTCCTCTTCATGGAACTCCAGCCGCGACGGTTGTGGGTTTCCCGGGTTGTTCGCAACAGGCTGGTAGGCAATGAAAGTATCACCCTCCTCTCCTGGCATGGCTGTCCCACTCTCCGACTCCAGGTAATCATAGTGATTACCAGACCTAAATGGATTCATTATTTACTCAGGCTCATTTGCATGGAGAGCTGTGATTGGCTGGGAGTGGATGGTGAGGGTAGGAGAGTATTAAATGACATCATGACCATTGCACAAAGCCTGCTGCCTGTTTGATCAAATAATGGAAAAACCATGATAAGTTTGCTTACAGAGAGACTGATATTCTAGCTTTGTAAGGTAAATAGTTCACAGTAAGAAGTCAAAAGTGTAGTTCGGGCAAACTGTAGCTCAGGCAAACCTGGATCCCTCAGTTCACCGTGTCCTATTGTAAAGTGATGAAAGGTTTCTGTTTGAGGAAGTCAAAGTGTTAATCCTTACCGGCAGTTCCCACCACTCTATCTGCATGCATACGTCATGGGAATAAACGCAGAGAAAAGCACCTGGTCAAAAAGCTTCAGGGGGAAAGCTTGTCTGATATTCTACTGGGCTGAGAATGGTGGATTGGTATACGTAAATTAACACTGACAACCAGTCAATTCCATCAATCTTGAGCTTGTTAAACAAACAAAAAGCTACTTTCAAGCACAGTAAATTAATAACAAATCCTAGTACTGAATGAAAATGTGGGAAGATTTAAATAAAAGTGTCTCTGCAAGCTCTCTGTTTCCTACACAGGTGTCTCTCCAAGAAAAAATATTATAAAATGACCCCCCCCCTTTTTTTCTCGTTATTCCTATTCTGACAAAGGAGCAACCAGCGAACTAGAAAATGCAGATCTAATAGTATTTTTCGTTGACCTATCAGGGGAGATAATGCACATTGTTTTAATCGTCCCCATCTGTATCTCGTAATTAGTGACACATCTTCTGTTGGGTGCTTCTACTGCTTCTTCTCCCTTGTGCACCTTGGGTGTCCTCAGTCAGATAGGTGCATGTTATAAATCTGTAATTATTATTATTATTCATCATATTATTTAGATTTCAGCAAAGAAAAATTGACTGGAGCGGGACTTGAACCAACGACCTCCGGATTATCGTACCGTTGCTCTACCAACTGAGCTATCCAGCCCTATGTTGGCGATCTCCCTATAAGTCAATATCTTTGTTCAGGGGTGCCAGTCAGAAGCTATTCAACCGTTACCTGCCCTATGGCCAGGGATCAAACCCAAGTTCATGATACAACCTGGGAAGCGGCAGCCACGGGATCACCTTAAGGGGATGCAACTTTTTAGTAATAAATATCAAGTAATAAGCCACAATGGAAACTGACTGGGTAAATCTTAAATAATCTGGATTTGAACAAAGAAAAAATATTATTATTAATTGCATAGGGGGGCCTACTATTACTCTACACTGTTAACAATATTTGTTATCACACAAGCGCGAGTGGAATGCGGATAAATATAGCGCTTCTGTATCCAATACCCAGCGAGGCTTGAAGGCCGAGTTGGATATGAGGCGCAGATGCGCTATTTTTGTCTGTATTTCATGAGTGTGCATGTGGTAACAAATTTATCTAACAATCAAATAAGACATGTAGCTTAAAATGCAGAATTAGAACAGCACAACAGGACAGGGCTCCATATGTGCCATGCAATATACATGTAGGTTAATATCACGCTCTTAATGCTCTGGATTGACCAATCAGAATCAAGGATTCAAGTTTGCTTGAAGATAAGACTTAAAGAGGGCACAAAATGACCCGAAATAATTCCACCATTTTAAACATTATATATTTATTAGTACAAATAACAAAAAAGTAGTGGTGTCATAATTTTAATTTACCCCAAAAGAAATTATGGAAAAATGCTTTGCGTCTGCCTTCACGCAGCAGAAAGTGAAACCAAAGCCTTCGGGGGCACTTTTCTAGTGTTTGAGTGTTTACTGCTCCATAGTCCTTCACTGACCAACGAGACCCAAATGGTGGATCCATGATTGGCCGACAGGCAGTTCCATGGTTACTCACATCATGCTGCATGTTTTATGTACTTTTCTTCTTTAGAGTGAGGTAATCTTCTTGAATCAATCTGCAACTCTAGTTCTCCCTTGGTGCTTCTGGCCATGAGCTGTCCCAAATCCATCAAATTACCCCACTGTAGTGTACCTCAACACACAAACCTTTGGAGTCTGAATACAGTGGTATGCCAGGGCCAAATTTCATAAAGCCTGTGAGAAAAAAAAACTGCTAAGCACAGAAAAAACATGCTAAGCAGAAACAAAATACCAGCCAACATTCCATAAGGTTTACACTGTTGTAACTGGTGCCCTACTTCTGCTTAGCAAAGAAATTTGCTAAGCAGTAATTCCTGCTAAACAGCTTTATGGAATTGGGCCCAGAGCGCAATACCATAGAGCTGCTTAAACAGACAATTTTGCTGAAAAGAATGATGCTAAGCAACAATAAGTAGGATATCAGTCACAGACGCTGCATGTAAAATTATATTGTAGCTGGTCAGCTTTTTTCTGATAAGCATAATTTTGTTGCGCTTAGCTCGGTTTTCTGCTTAACAGCTTTCTAAAATGGGGCCCTGATCATAAGAGTGGAAGGTTTGATAAGGGATACAAATTCAGTCAAAACAATGAGAAGGATTTGCAGGTATTGGAGTTGTTTAGGTTGATTTCTCTATGGTCAAAGGCTGTTTTTTCCATGTACATAAGTGTCTGATCTCAAAACTTATTCAAGGATAAAACAAATTAAAGATACGCTTTATTTGTACATGTAATAAGTTACTCAAGTCAGTTGAAAAAATTGTCCCTCCCTGCAAAAAAACCCCCAAACAAACCACCCCCAAAAAAAAACTTCACAAAGAATGACTCTACTGCCACATCATCCATGGACCAATTTCACGACGCTACTAGCCGCTAAATTCTGCGCTTATGGCCCATGGAACTTTACAGGGCGCTGTAAGTGCAGAATTCAGCAGTAAGCAGCGCCACCAAATTGGGCCCAGATGAGATTACAAATTAACCTTGTAATGCATTGTTGCATCCCGCCACCATCTTAGAGGTAGACCGATGATGACAAAATGGAAACACACAAATTTGTTCGCGCCGCCCACAGGATTGGGCAATGAACAACCTCGTTTTGACCTCTATGCGAGGACACTCAATACATCATACGCATAAGGTCTATAAGCTAAGTGTTATATGTTTACAATACCAAACCATAATGTACCATACTTAACAATAGTGTTTAATATTTACCTCCTGAAATATGCCATTTGCTGAAATGGTGAGTGAAACTGTTATGTACAGTTCATGATGCTTGAGGCTAAACCAGTGGGAGTATTTCAGTTTTTCCCATATATGGTGAATTGCAAAACTCGTAAAATTGTTATTTTTCTTTGGGTCCCATTCCTCAGGTGTTCAGAATCCCTTACCTGAACACGTCGAGTGACAGGAAGGACACCCTTTAATCTTTAAACTGAGAGGTACATTATGACATACATCATTGTCTTTTTTCGAAGAGAACTTCCAATTCCAATTCTCATATTTTCAATAGACTAATCTGTACGTGCCAGTGCTGCATGCCGAGCTGCCATTGTTGGGGTGATGGCAACACAAGGTTTTGTACACACAGAGAAAGAAAAATCAGTGTCATTTTTACTTTTATGCGAATTAAGTGTCTTTCTCAACAATTTACACACATTCCCTGACACCATAGCATGACGCAGGGGCCTAATGATGTGGAACATACTAATTAATTATTGCAACTAAACAGAAAGTGGATACTGAAATTATGACCAAAAAAACTCTAGGTGATGTAATGCATTTAAACCCAGCAGTGCAGTTTCTGTGTCTATCACACTTAACTCAACTATCGTCTGCGCCGTTTTCAGGATTCGGTTTATGCTTTTTAATTTCAAATATTTACGGTCCGTCATCTACACCGTTTTGTCATGCTGTCCTGCCGGGGAAATTCTGAAAATCATTCTGAGAAACTTTTTTTGTGCTTGTCTTTAACTTCAAATTTGTTTAGAATGCCATACAATTTCACCCTTACGTAGCTCTTCTTTCTTTCTAATTTAAATTGGTGTGGGTTTCTGTTTTTTTGCTGTTTTAATAATAGACACTACTAGGAAATTGTTTATCAAGACTTTTTACAAGCTGGGGTTTTCTTTCGTTTTCAGAAAAGCAATAATGAAATAAAGTCAAGAACACCACTATTCCCGCTCATGAATATTTAACCACGATGAACTTGAATAAAAAAATATAAAAATCAATGTGGGGACCACAAGTCAAAAGCCCAAGAATGGCAAACATCTTTCAACATGTCGAGTTACAGGGATCACAAGGTCAAGACACCATGTCATCCCCTCCTTTCAAAGCGGTGTTGATTGTGCTTTGGAATGTCGTACTTAGTGACCTACAATCAGCACCTTTGAAAGCTAAAATGAGCAATGGATAATATGACGTGATAAGGCTGCCCTAGAGACAGGGACTGCTGGGGGGACAGCCAGCTGGGAAACAGCCTGTGGGAAATCACAGTTTTGGGGGTAAATGTCGGTATGCATTTATACTCAGACCTAAGCCAAGGTAACCAATCTGTGGAGCTTTCTGGGGTTTTTTTTCTGCTATTTATCACCTGCCTAAGGCATGTTTACACATCAACTGGTCCCAAGAAAGAAATGAGGGCGCTCTTCATTGTGAACACAGTAACTACACTGCACTATTGTCAAATCTAGTTTTATTTAAATCTGACTTTTTTATGAACATGAATAAATATCCATGTTCAAAGAAAATAAAATTTGTTAGCATTGGAATGATTGTGTTGATTTGTGTGCTGTCTGAGTCTTTGTATTTCAGCCAAACATTTGTCAACATTTTATTTGTACAAGAATTAAATTATCAAGTTAAAGAGAAACAAGGGAAACTGACTAGATAAATAAATTAAAAAATGGGTTGAACAAAGACAAATTGACTAGAGCGTGATTTGAACCATTGACCTTTGGATTAAATTGGTGGTGCTGAGCTGCCTAGCCTTAGTCAGTTGGTAGAGCACCAGCACATTACTCCGGCAGTTCATATCCCGCTCTGGTCGACTTCTCTTTGTTCGATATTTAGAAATAAATATTTAGAAATAAATTAAGCACCTGTCAGTACATCAGAATCTAACAGACATTGTGCAAACATCAGTGATGACTTCAGAACGTTTTGACTCCTATGAGCATTCTTACTGGCTACATGCAAACTGGCTACATGCAGCTTGGAACAGCAGAAAGCACTTGAAATGTTTGTTTGTTTGGTTTGTTTTTAACTGCTTCCCGACAGACAGCATATATTTGAGGGGCAAAATGTGAGTTGCTGGCCACATAATAAGCTTTCACGATGGAATGTTATCCATTGCTGCTAGTGTGTACGTATGCTGATGCTGTTTTTCACTACTCACAGACTGACTGTAAACTGCAAATATTAGAAGAATTGAAACTTGGTATAAAGAAAATATGTGCTTTCTTTTTCTTGTTCACTCTGTGGGCTCTGTGAGACTTCGATTTTGAAACCTTTTGATATTAGGGCAGCTCTATCTTGTCTATTTAATTAAAGTTAGCATTTAGAAATATAAATATGTAATTATGTTAAATGCTTTTTTAAGCCATGTGGGCCCCTCAAGGTGCCTTATAATAACATTGTACCCCTTTAATACATGTTATATTTGCATCTGGGATAAAGAATATTATTTGGTTATAAATACCCATACATTGATGTGTGTTAAGCACTGTATACTCAGTACTTTCTGGAGGCCTGTGGAAAAATCCACAGGAGTACTCGAGTGGGATTCAAACCCACGACCTTTGCCATTCTAGAGCAGATGTCTTACCACTAGACTGCCAAGATTGCCCAGTAGCTAGAGGCAGTTCGTATCCTATATTTTAGCAGCGGGTACCACAACTATTCAATATTAAGTTTGGTTGTGTGGTCTTATTGAAAATTACAGGATGGGGATTAATTTACTCCTTGCAAAAAGAATAATTTTCCTCACCTGATCTTCAAAATCATATTTCAACTTTGATCTGCATAAATAACAAATTAACAAGTTACTACTTTCTCTAACAATGTATTACTCACACACAAATCAGTCTTTAAACTTATAATTTCAAAATGTTCAGCATGTTTTAGGTCAAAATTTAGAACACTTGCAACATAGAGCAGATTGGCAAAGGGTTTATTGATAGAGGGCGCCCTCCCATAGTGCTTCATTTCCAAATTAATGGCTTCATCAGTGGCTGAGTCTGGATTGCTGATAGACCTGCTCTTATTAAATGTTGTTGCTGCTGCCAACAGCCATAGCCAAGTACAGCCAAATTAGGACAATTATGCCGCGGCCAAATTTACCATTGTCAAGAGTAGGCTGTACACAGTGCTAATAATATCCTCAAAAATATCCTCAAAGATGTCCCGTCATTCCTTTTACCTCATGTAGTAGGGCCTATAGCAAAAATGCAAATTTATGTGGATTTTTTTCACAATACTCAGGAAAGTACTGAGTATACAGTGCTTTACACACATCGGTGTAGGGTAAAAACCAAATAATATTCTTTATCCCCGATGCAAGTTTATCATCTATTAAAAAAAGGTTTGTGTGTATCATTACATGTTATACAGTCATTTGACCAATTCCAGATCACTTTTTGGATTCACATTTACTTTATTTATTTTTTTGCTGCAATCTCTTGACCATCATAAAACCAAACAAAGTTGTTCAGATTACCTTAACATGTCATAAAACTCACAAATTATCCATTGACAAAAAATGGAATAACACTTTTAAAAAGCTTCAAGAAAAGTATCGCCACCTATATTTGACCAGTTCTGGATCGACAGATATTTATTCCATATCAGCAAATATTGCAAACCCAAACTCCCATTCATAAAACCGTCTCCCAAGGACACAAACGTCAGAAAAGTGTGTTGGCATGGACATGGACTTCCTTTCTCCAACGAATGTCATGCAAGTGTCTAAAAAATGCACGCTTCCAGCGCTACTAAATAACAAAACTTTCTATAACAGCTGTATGATTTTTTTTTTACCTAACTCACTGAGTGCACCACCATCTGACACAGCGAGATGTTGAATGATTCGCAACTTGTCAAGGGTACGATGCCCCCAAGAATACAATTTCAGTCATTTTACATCCTCAACAAAACAAGACAACTACTCAGATGAAAATTTTCTTACACATTTTAAGCATTTTACATAATTGTTATTCATCATGGTGTTCAAATTTAAGAGGTGAGAAGTTCTAACAGTGTTTTTCAACCAACATTTTTTTTTTTCAAATAATGTTCATATTCGCTGACAAACTTGCCATAAAAAATTTTGCCATAATTCATTTGTCAAATATGATTTGCACTTAGTTTTGGTATTTCCTTCCTCCATGGTTTTATTGTTGTTATTCTTTACATGTATCAACACAAATTAGTCATATGAGAAGTAATTTAATTGTGCATTGCAAAGTTGAATGGATCCAGAACTGGTCAATGATCCTGTCCTCCATATGGCGAACTGTGCACAAACTTCTGATAGCGCCCTCCTTTGAATAATCCTCCTTCGGCCCATGTTCATGGAATGATATGGGGGACAGATTTCACGATTTGAAACTGGTCAAACAACTGTACGGAGTCTGTAGTTCTGAGACGCAAGGTCGGGACGATTGATACACCATATTGGGATTGTAGCAATTTTATTAGTTAGTCAACAAGCAGCATTCATCACGATGACACCATACATTTCTTGATCGTTTGTTTTGTTAACTTAACGCAACGAAAAACTGTATAATGAATCTCATTACTTAAGCACACATCAGACAAACTTCACATACCTGTCGTTCAAAAGTTATTAGCACTAGTTTCAGAAGCATCGTAGTCAATCTGAATGTGTTATTGTTGTTGTTGTTCACTAAACCTGACTCTAAACCAAATGGCAGTGTGTGCGTATTTATGAGTATTACCACGAGGACAAAATGATAACAAACTTTTGGTCTAGCAGTGTGTCTGTTTTGGGGTCACGGACGTCTTGGATCATAAAAGGGAAACAAATAGAGGGGGTGCTTGCAATAAAGTGTTGTAACCACAGACATATAATGTCTGCGGTTGTAACGAATTCCAAATGAGGGCGCTACCACACTCTTCAGAAGCGGACGATCCTGAGCTAGCTGCCAATATAAAAAAGGGCTTTAACTGTATAACGCGGATCTATTTAATGTTGTCTGATGTTACAACGTTCGTGCAACTTGACTGGTAAATGGTCCAACATTAGACAAATAGTTTAACTCTCTATCTAGTAATCCAAAATCTTCCTAATTTTTTTCCCAGTTAACTATTCTTAAATTAAAATAAAGTACTGCATTGATATCATCCGGTGGAAAAATACTTTTAATAAGAGAAGTTAATGGTTATCCTAAATTCAAGCCGGAAAGAAATGTTAAATTTTCAACACCCTTCGGAAGTAAACGTTTCCGTCTGAAATAGGCTACTGTCAAAGACGTTGAAATAGAATTCGAAGACCTTTCACAATTACCGTTTCTATACGATTGTAGAAATCTAGCATGAGAACATGCTCAACCCCATAGCCGACAAAATAACTATTATAACACGTGACTTTTAAAACATCATTCACAGGCTCGTTGTGTATGTGATTATTGAAAAGTAGAGGTTAGGAATTAATCTAATCCTCCAAAAGGAATTATGTTTAATCCCTTTCATAATGATAATATTAGGGCAAGCTCAGACCATTTTAGCAAAATGCTTTTCCAGAGGTCGTTGGTTCAAGCCCTGCTCCAGTCAATTTGACTTTGTTCAAACCCAAATTATTTAAAATTTACTCAGTCAGTTTCCCATGTGGTTTATTACTTTATAGTTAATATTAAAAAGTCGAATCCCTTTAAGGTGATCCCGTGGCTGACGCTTCCCAGGTTGTATCGTAAACTTGGGTGTGATCCCTGGCTACACGGCAACTAACGGTTGCATGGCTTCTGACTGGTACCCCGAACAAAGATATTGACTAATAGGGAGACCGCCAACATAGGGCTATATAGCTCGGTTGGTAGAGAGCCGGCACGTTAAGCCGAAGGTCATTGGTTCAAGTCCCGCTCCAGTCAAATTTTCTTTATTCAAAACCCAAATTATTTCAAATTTACACAGTCAGTTTCCCTTGTGGCTTATTACTTAAAATGCATTTTTTGCTCGAATTCAGAAGGTTGTTTTTCCGGCACTGTAAATCATAAAACGATTTATTTTATTTTAAAACCATTTTATTTTAAAAACATTACTTACCTGTCACCTGTGGCCCTTCTCTTAAAGTTTACAACCCCCAATTCCCGGTGTCATCTGATAATCGCGCCCTCCAAAAAATAAATAAATAAATAAATAAATAAATAAATACAAAAACGATAAAACAGCTGGACCGGTGCGTTAAATTTGACACCATGGGCCCTGTCACATAATATTTTGAAAAAGAATCTCAATTTACACCATATAGGGTGTCGAAATAACACTAATTTCTGCAAAACAACCCATGTGTTACTTTAATACAATAAGATTCTCTTTTCGGTATCTTTTATGTGACAACACCCATACACATCATTATGTGGTGTCAACGTAATCAGTTTTTGCGTATAAGATTTTACGTAATAAAACAAAACATTTAAAACTCCAATATTAAAAGCAGACAATTTAATAGTTTTTTACCCCAAAGTCAGATAACCTTATAAATCATAGTAAACGGTGTAACAAAGAGCGCCGAAAGGGGCATACCGAGTTAGTTGGACTATACGCTAGTCGACGGCTTGAAACCAGCCTACCGCGGGTATAGACTATTAGATCTTGTTAAGAAATAAATGCAAAACAATCTACAGCTATAATGGCCAGAAGTGACCCCTATACAGACAAAAAAACGTTGCACCCCCTCATGCTAATGTCCCCTGTTATATTTTCACCGCTGCTTGAGGAGTTTTTTCCTGTTAATGTTTATGTTTATGGGCCTATTATGATTTTGTTTGTTGTTTAGCAACATCGTTTTCTGAAAATGATTTATTAGTGATTAGGGGCCTATATTACCCAGATCGCATTTCTTATTTTATTTGTCATTGCTCGCTGGGCACTTATTTACTTTCCGCCTTTCTAATAAAACAGGAGTTTGGTTTGGGGAAACAAACCTTCGTCATAACAATGTCAACAAGTTCTGCAGTAAGCGAACGTGCAACTATTGCCATAGCTAACAATGGTAAAACTGAAAAATGGTTGCGCAAATTTTATGGAGCATAAAGGGATCGTGCCATAAATCACGACCCCCACGGAAAAAATGACGCACACGATGATCCTGAAATGTTTACAAGCTCTCCCTGGAATTAGCATTTCTGAAGTAGGATCCTCATTTGAATTTACACAAGTTCGAGTTGAAAGTCCGGTTCGTATCTTCATGCAATTTGCGTATACGGGGTAAATTTTGATGTTGCAAATTCGGTATTTGCAGCAAGTATTTCGCAATGGAGCACATTTCAACTTGACCGAATTGAGAATTGATTGTGAAGTCAATTAAGATACAAGCGCATAAATCAATGCAGTGTAAACTAATAATTATGTGTAAATCAGTATTAAAATGAATGTAACTCGCAAAATGTGTTTTGATTGAGTTTGAATGACATAATATTATACAATAAAAAAATATATATATTAACATTGTAAAGCAATATGATACATAAATATTACAACATACGACAACAAATCCTGCCCGGCTGAATTGAAAAAAGAAAAAGAATTCGCAATTCATGATGCCTCACTGACTTCACTATTCACACAGCACATCGTGTCCACAATCCAGTTGGATGAAATCTGGCGTTGATGAAAGGGATATTTCGAATTAGAGGGCAGGGTGGGTTAGGACAAACTTCCTTATACCACGTGCAAAAACTTAGTACTGTTTTAATTCCCTCTTTACTTAAGCCCTATGTGTGGCACTGCCCCTCCCTCCATTTTGCGATTGGTGGATCAAATTAATCGATTTGTAAAATGGGTTAGTCCTATGAGGCCCGGTAAAGCCCTAACAAAGATAAAATCGAGACTGGTCGTCTGAAAAATGTTGCACTTTGTATCGTAAATACTACATAAAACCATCCTTTGTAAAACAATTTTTTTTAAATAACAGCTGGAAAAGTCATTTTAGATGTTCCCCATCTTTCATGTCAAAAGTTGATACAAATCGTAAGGAATAACAAAAGTGTAAGATTTTGTGTTTTCTTCCTTTGAGCTGTGAATAAATATGCGTCTGATGCGGGAAGTTAAGGCTCTGTAAGATGGCCGGCCCTCTTGTAAACCTGGTGACAAAAGTCACTCCGAATCCGAGGAACTCCCACTCTTAGAACTACGGCCGTATCCGAATTTGTCGCTATACAGCTATATACGGCTATGACTGTTGCTATATGGGTATGATGTCGAGGTAATAAAGCTAGCCGTAGATATTTAGCCGTTGATAGCTGTATCCACAAATTCCGACACGGCGTAAGTGTTGAACTGACATTTTAAAGAGTGTCGTCAGTGACTAGGCCTATAAAGTTACGATTGGTAATCACTCTGAACATTGCTGGCAATAAAAACTTACTTGGTTAGAAGTAGGGGCCTAAGGCAGCTTTCGAAAGTATAAGGAATTTTGAGAATCTATTCACTTCGAAGTAAAGTGGTTTCGAAAAAAAAAATAAGTTTTTATCCCCCCAAAATAGAGTCTGAGAAACGTTACTGTCAGACGTTTTTCAGATTGTGAATTCCAATTACGGATTATTCTTCCTCCATGGACATAACCGCTCCGGATTTTCGGCGATATCTCACCACCTTTTGAAATAAAAATTCACAGGTTAGTTTTATTGTATATCTACATTTATATAGGATTGAAACAATCGGACGGTTCCTAAAACAGAATATGACAATATTAAATCAACATTGTCTAACATGTATTGTATCTAACTTTGCCAAAAGTGTACCCACTTGCTGCACTTTTAAAAGTGTATTTTAACACTTAGTTTTGGGGTGAAACTCACCTAACATGTTTCTGTCCGATTAGTTAATTATATTGTTAGGTTATTGTCCTGAATGCTTGAATTATACACTCGGGTCAGAATCGACCCACATCCGGTTCTCCTCTGACCCATTTCTGGATCGGTAGTGACCTGGGCCCAATTTCATAGAGCTGCTTAACGGCCGATTTTGTGCTTACTGTGTGCGATTTCCATTTCATAGCGCTGCTAATCAGCACATGAAAAGGCATGCTAACATTCCAGTGCTTACTGAATGACGTAACAATGCAAATCCATGGTGAACGCGCAAGATGGCTGCCTAATTTTCTTGCTAACCTGTGAAATACGCTTACGCTTTAGCAAAATGTTCTGCTATAGTTAAGCACGAAAATTTGCTTACCGTTAAAGCAGCGCTGTGAAATTGGGACCCGGAGTCTGTGTTTGTGACCCGGAGTCTCTGTCAACAGAAACGGATCAAACTTACGCAGAATCCGAGTTAAAAATCCCATTTCTAAAAACACTTTCCTGATCAGACTGACCAAGAAGTTGGCCGGGCCCTCTGCACCTAATTCTGGGTCAGTTCACACCCGGGGCTCTTTGGAGTGTATAAGTTTTAGTACTAAATCATAAAGGAATTTTTTTTTAAACTATATAAAAACAACAATTTACTTTCTTTTTTTTTAAAGTCAATTGCAGGACAAGTCAGAAACCTAAAATGCTGATAATGTTCCCATCTAAAATGGTGTGACCTATTCAGATATCATCAGTTCAACGTGGTATCCAGTGTCCAGCGCCCGGACAAACATCGTGTCACAGAAACCATTTCTAGTGACTCAACACAGAATGTGGTTTCAGTTATAGTCAATTTCTTTCTTTCTAACCCTTTCGATCTCGATTCACAGTCCCTCGAGTACAGTTTTGAATGAATAGCGACTTATTATACCAGCTGAGTAAAAGTTTTGAAATATGAATGATGTAAAAATGTGGTATGGAAATAGTAAAAAGCGCTCTGGTCTCTCGCGGTAAACGAAAATAACGCAGGCGCCACGATAGTTTGCCCTTAGGATAAAAAACAACAACCGTGAACCCACTTCCAAAAGCCTCAGGTAAAAACTAATAATACTTCATTCTTACGAAACTAAATGGTGAGACCTTGGCAAGAATTGAACAACGCTTCCGGTTTGTGTGTAGTGGGGCCATGAGGTAGACCTAACCCAACCAGGGGAGGGTCGGATTGGAAACAAGGGGTGGGGTTTGCTCTATCATCACGGACCCTATACTCCGTACTTGATCCGGCGTGGCTCCACGTTGAGAAGGCTTCGTGAGACATGGTTACAATGCGGAAATACGTTTCCCTTCCACATAAGGGTAGCGGCAACAACATCAAGCTTGATATTAGACAACAGCTATATTCTGTATTAGTCTTACAGAAAAGGGTGTCCTTTGTCTAAATTTTGAGCACAAATAGGATCACCAATCAGATTTTTGATTGAGAAGTCATTAAATGCAACTGCGGAAAGTGAAAAATTAATGCACGAAATAAATTAAAACACTGTACCCGAAACTAATAACTAATAGACAATAAATGTTCGTGCTACGGTCGTACGTTTAGTTGTGTTTGTTCTAGGTTCCATGGCTTATTTTCACCACCACAAACACTTCACTCGATCCTAATATTTTCTAAACAATATAGAATTAAACGTTGAAAATATAACAATTTATTCGGTTTATCCCTGTTCCAAGAAAGTGTCATTACGGTATCCAATAAGTTACTGGTACAGACCATGAGACAATTTTATTGTCTAGAAATCAAGCAGCGAGTACACGCAAAGACTACACACCCAACACTACACTGCAGCAGTTACGTAATGAAACAAACCGCGGTAATAATTCTCGGAAAATAACCAAAACATCGGTCATTAAAAGGCCCTTAATTTTTTAGTAATTGTCTTGCGGTAAACACAATCGAGTGGCCCGCCACATGGATTATACAGCTTTCAGCTCGCGATATCGGCCTTGAAGGAACGTTTGTTGCAGGAACTTGCTCGTCGTAAAACCTTTCAGTTTCCGTACTTTTGTTAGAGCTCTCGATAATGATGGCCAGATAACAAATGCACCACATCGTAGAGAAAATGATCAAGGTGTGACACCAGCTTGGCACAAGACAAGACTAGGCCCAGTCTATTAATATACCTATCTGGGCTTGATTTCATCGAGCAGCTTCAGCACAACAAGTAGCAAAGCACAGCAAAATTATGCGTACCTGCTGAATAAGGTTACCAGCCAAAATACCACATCATTAAGTGCCATCTTTGACTGGCATCCTGCTCATTCTGGCTTCGCAGAACATTTTTAAGCAATATTTTCTGTGGGCCTATGCAGCAAATATATAAACACCGAAAGGTATAAGGTAACATTTTGACATGATGTTTAAGGCCAACTATAGGAGTTGACAATGGTTTAAATCTACCCTTTATAATTATATAGAAGAAGGTGTCGTCGGAAATGCTATCTTTATTTCTATGATTGGAACGTAGCTGAGCTATTCAATGAATGCAAGATAGTGTACCCAGTCACACAATTTTCAATCTATATGAATACATATATCGTTTTCGTAAACGGAACAACATTAAAAGCTGAATAGTGTTTAGCTTATTATGAAAAGCTTGCCAACATTCTTTTCTACTTTATCTTGATTCACAGAGATCAGCATATAATTAGCAGATATCAAAATTCAAAACACTGTACAGTTCCTTCCCCATGGTCTAATAGCGGTATATATTAACCATATACTAACCATTAAGGGGAAATACTACACGCATATAACAGAAGTTGCAGTTTGAGTTTTGTCAAATACCCACGATTTTAACAGTGAAATTAATTACATCAGTGACAGTTTCATCAGTTTCACCAAAACCGTATCATGATTTAAAGATGGTGACCATATACAAGCATACATCAGTTTCGCCAACTGACACTAAACAAAATGTGTGGTCTTATTGATTTGATGAGAATAGAAGCAGTTACCAATCCATCATGGTTTACACGACCGTTGGTATAGTTTTATTAAAGACCAAAGATAAAAGAAAATGCAGCAGCACGTGAGGTGTTAGGTCAATAACACCCCCTTCCATTTCACGCCACACACAATCATACGACCCGCCCCCACCGGCCGGATCCGTTCAAACAATGTAGATTTTATTTATAGCACATCTAAAGGTATTCCATCCGTCGACCGGATCGTGACTGGTCTCCATGATTCATACATATAATGTTGTTGTTGAGTTGTTGTTGTTGTTGTTGTTGTTTTTGTGTTGATGAAACTTCATATCACGTTACAAATCACACGGATGCGCTTGTTTTAATAAGGAATATCAGGCCTGTGTATTTTCAACAATTTTACAATGTTGCACAATTTTTGTGAAAGGCGCGCATAACGCATAGAGTCCAGGCCGGGTCGTTCCCCTTTTGTACAAGGGAATAACACTAAAGATAGCTGTCTTTCTGTAGAAGCAACGGCGTTTCTGGGTTTCTTGGTACATTCGATTAATACAAAATGTCGAAATCGCGAAACTGCGAAACTTAGGCCTAATATAGAAGAACTTTGCCTACTTAAAAACATGTTTTAACTCAATTAATTTTACCTTCTTTGTTATATAATTTGGAGGGGAAAAATCACTTGAGACGAGAGGAAAACACTTTCTTAAGTGTAAGTACATTAAACTGTTCGTTCCTTCCAAAAACTTCCGCCCGCTCCAGGCCTTTTTCCTTATTCATTGGCACCGTAGTGACGCGTCATCACGCTCCTCCTAGTCCGACGTGTTGATGACTACAGGGACTATGGTGGCGGCAGACGGTAAGACTTCACCGCGAATCCTCCGCTGCTGACAGACCGAGGCATCGAGGTGATTCACCGTCTCTCCCGTAGGGTTCGGCTTTGTCTCCGAAACCAAATTCATTCCAAGAATTATCGCAAAAAATATATATATGAAAGTTGGACATTCTGCTCATATACTTCAGTTGTCCAAATGGGTGCGAAGCGGGGGTGAGGTTGGTCAACGCCAACGGCGTTATTTGAAACTTACTTACTTGTTCAACATGTTGTCTTCTTTATTTTCCAATTGCTATAATGTTAAACATAATATAAGTCCACATAATATCGAATATAAGAATCCACTCACAATTGTTTTTCTCAAAACTGATAAAAGAAGCAAAAAGGATTGTGGATAATGTTCCCTCAGGAGGTTCGTGATACTTATAAACCACCTTGACGCAAGATCGCTTTCAAAACAACCTTCACAAATATTTCAGTAAGATTGTTATTGTATATTATTACCTCTCATCACAGGGGACGGTTGTCTCTGGTTATTGTGCGAACTCAACTCCCTGATTCGTAGCAGATTTATCAGCGTCCATTGTGTTTTAATCACAGAACCATCCATTTCCGAGATATAGTGGACACTTTTAGGAGTGCATGCACTGTTTGGTTTGGGTGTATGCAGACAAATTTACTCAAACCCGAGCAGTGCCATGGTATTGTGTCCACTGTATCCCCAAAAGCTTATTGAGTTTCACAGAACCATAACTTGGAGGAGAACGGAACGAACATTGGTTAGGCCTAAACAAAACTATAATCGCTACAATAATCCGAACCCCATTATCCGATGTAACGTCCTTGTCGTTAGAACAATTCCACGTTTTTTGCTGGTTAGACAGTGGTGTAAGTTGAATACATGTTCTGAGCATGTCTCTGATTGTAAAAATGTACAGACAGGGAGGGGGGAGTGATGAGGTACGAATAGCCTGTAGCGTGTCGTTTCAGAGTGGCTTAAAACACCGGACTCAAGCTCTGGTGTTTCTGATCGAGTGTGGGTTCGAGTCCTGGTTGTGACACCTGACATGTAAATTGCTTTGTCCTTCGGATGGGATATAAAACCGTAGGTCCCGTGTGTTGTGCAATGCACGTAAAAGAACCCAGTGCACTCATCGTAAAGAGAAGGGGTTCGCCTCGGTGTTCCTGGTTTGATTGGCTGCATATTGCGCCACAGCACCTTGTATTAAACCATTACATGGTGCTATGTCAAGGAATAGGCCTCATACTTCAAACGTAGCTCCACATACCTTGCAGGAAAAAAATACTAAGCACTATGAGACGCCCATCTAGTGTGACAGAGCGCCATATTAGTTAGAAAAGCAGGTTTGTTCATAGTGTGTAACATCTCTTTTTACTTACACGCTCCTTTTGGTAGCAAGAACCTTAGTTTCCTTTTAACAAAAAGAAAATCAGTAAACAAATCAGCGGACAAGGGAGCCATCAGATCACCCAAACACTCCGGTAGGTATAAGCAACTGCCCTGCATGGGACAACTTCTATAAAGCATTTTACACCATTATTAACAAAGCAGCGTGATATAACTTCATTAGGTTTTTCCCCAGGAAACTTGAGCCCCATTATATAGCCTAAGCCTAAGTGATTTTATACGGTTTCATTAAAAACTGGTTAAACGGTGGTACTTTCACCCATGTCCAGCCGCCTTTAGATAAAGACCCGACCATAATGTCATTTACAACAACAACAACAACAACAACAACAAAACACGACAACTAGGCCCAGTAGATTCGAGGTGCCACTTCTTCCGGAAATTTCCAGTAATTTCGCTGTCACATTTGTCTGGTTCCATCCGTTACTAAGGTCTATTTAAAAAAAAATATTATATAGGACGGGAAATTAAAATACGGGGCCCAGACATAAGAACTTCAAAATGCATTTTCTGTTGACACTGCATGCATGGCTTTAAATTTCAACTTGTTTGTATCATCAAAAGGAAGGGGATATTTGTTAGTGCCTAAAAATAAAAAAGGAATAAAACGAAAACAATAAGTGAATCGAAACTAAGACATGATGGATGGACAAAATAAAATTTATGGCATTCTAAACTGAATATGAACCCTATCAGGCGGATTAGTAAGATTGTGTGTAATTTTGAATAAGGTTCATCAAAATTGGACAAAGATGCTTTAAAACTAGCAGGGAAGGCAATCACAATAACTTTTTGCCGATCTGTTTTGAACAAAGAATAGTCCTTCGATTAATCTCTTTGGCAGTTCAATTCAATTACAGATTTTCTTGAATGTGAAATTGGCACTTTTGTGTCTCAACTTAAGCCGAAAGGATCTCTGTTCTTATCCATTTTACGTGAATTCGTTTTTCACTCATCCATTACATACAGAGGGCACGTTCGTGTTCTGGAAAACCACACCTGAACTTGTATTTACGGCAGATCAACGAGTTACATTGATTAAAAATGGCATCCAGGAACTATTTGTATTGACCAAGTGTTAACCTCCCTTCTGTGTAATCGACGGGAGGTCATGTGTATTGCCACACAACAAACCACGAGCGTGCGTCGAAAGGCGAGAAAAGGCACGCACGCCCTCCAGCGTTCGTCTGGTGTTAAGTTTTGGTGGCAGAGCAAAGGCAACCGCACTTCCCGTGTGTCATGTTTTGGTCAGTCTTAAAACAAGCCCCCTTGGCAAACATAACCACTCGAAACGAGAAAATCAATCCCACAAAAAAAGTTTGGTGCACTTTCACGGTGGAAAAACACCAACGCAAAATCTGTATTCCTCGACCACCTTTGGATACTACAGGAAATAGAGAAAAGTGCCTTTCGGCACATCTTCACCAATTCAAAAAAGAAAAAAAAAAAACTCCAGAATACTGGTCCTTGCTCTTTGGATGGTAAGTGACTGACCCTTACCGGGTCAGTCACTTACCTGACCCTTTAAGGGTAACTTAACTGAACTGGGCCAGTAAGAATAGGCCAACATGGATCCGGGTTTGGATCAAATAATTCTTCAAAAATGAATTACTCAGGTCACTTCATTTGCATCGTCGCCTATGAAAAGACCTTTGAAAAAGCTTTTAGGAAAAAACAGTGTTTTTTTTACCGAATGTGGTGCAGGCGACATACCGCCGAGCGCAAGCTCTAGAGCGTTTTCGGTACTCAGTGAAACAATGTAAAGTTTCGATACAAGGGCGCTTTCGGTTAAATCAACCATAAAAAGATCGGGTCGGGCAGTTGTACTCATTGTTTCTACCCATAGAATATACTTTATACGAGCGGTGACCTGCACTTGTTCCACGCATCAACAAGCATCTTTATTGAAAAGCAAAACGTGAATTAAGAATCATAAGATTTGCCCTTATATTATGGACCTGAGTTAACCAAGGGCCGGTTTCACACTAAAAGCACTAAAATTCAACTTAAGATGAGCTGTCAGTATTACCATAGTGATTTGTAATGTGACATCACACTTTGCCGTAGCAATTAAGAGTGATTTGCAGTAAAGATCGATCTTAGCTGTATGTGAAATCGAGCCCAGGATATCTTGCCATCCTTTTAATAAAAATCAACATTTAACAAAACCTGACGATGTCACCCTGTAGTAAACCATCGAAGTAATATTGCAAAAGACTTTTGAAGAAAAAATAGGATGTTTTGATGCACTTGAAACGCTTTGTTCATCGTCACCCTTATTCTTAAGCTCAGTGACAAAGTTTTTAAAACCGTAAGTGTCCGCTAGTGCTACGCGGACACGACCTGGCACAGTGAAATCCGGGGATATCCGTTACTCATTAGCCAAAAATACGATTGTAATCATTCTTATAATATCCCCACTCTCCCACAATTGGAGTTTGTTTTTTCCGTATAGATATCCGGGGTTCACCTTCTTACGAGCGAGCAAATCGTCGGTACATCCCGTTTACTCACACCGTACGGGGTGTACCACGACGGCCGGACACGAGACCCCCGCGTGCGGCGGGGCGGCGAGCAGGAAAAATGTCTCGATTACACAGCACACGTACTAAACATACACGAGCCTTTTGAGCGGAAAGAAACAAACTCCACAGAACTGTGCGGAATTTCTGTTCGCATCCGCATGTTAGTAGTGTTTATATGTAGTTGTTGATGTTATTGTCGTTGTTGCTGTTATTTTTCTACATCTTCCTTCCCATTCGTAATTTTCGCGGTTCCGTATAAGATTGTCGTAACGATAACGAATTAATCATTGATTCATTATTCAAAACAGAACCTACGCCAATTTGGAGAGTTGATTGCCCTTCAAACCCCAACTGCAAAATTCTCCTTCCATATTTCCTCAAAAATAAACAATTTCAAACAAAAAAGTCCCTTTTCTTTTCGACTATTGCAAGTGTGGAAATTTCTGGGTTATTCTTCCCCTGTACATTGGTGGGTGGCGTTTACGTGCACATTGCAGAGCATGTACTGGGACGTGTGTACATGTACATGTAGGTCTAGCATTACAAGTGTTATTACAAAGTACATGTACAGTACATGTATCAACACACAGTTTACAATGTACAAGTACATTCACATGTGGATGGTATGTACATGTACTTATTATGCTAATGTGCACAATGGGACGTGACACTGTGCAGCTAGCTATCTGGGTTGCGAATGCATAATTCAACGAAACGTTAGTGACTTCAAACGTCACTGTGAGATAACCGATCTTTGATTCGTCAGAACATGTTGCCATTGGCCGGCGACCAACAACGCCCACAATTCCATATAAGGAAACTAGGGTCAGTTTACAACAATTACAGGTTGTAAAAAGGTGGCCGGCTCGTGTGGGTACCCGTAACGTAAAAGTTTGATATAAATGCGAACCAATGTTGACAACAGTTCAGTTGATAACTTGAGACACGTGCTTGGCTAGTTTTATCTCCAATATTCACCAATACCGGTGCGCTTGGATACTGTCCAGCACCTTACCATATCCTAACTGAGGGAGTTTACTTCACTGAAATCCGAAGTACAAAACATTTGTATGTCGTGAACAACTCCGATTCGCTGTTTTTATGTTATTTGAATCTGTTGCTCGGCTTTGCTGCTCTGTATTCAATTTATTTGACCCATCACACCTGATCGCGATGGAAGACAGCATCTTTGTGGGATTTCATACGTTTCTCCTCTTCGCAGTCACCTTTCTCCTCGTGCTGACCGCCGTACGACAGTACCACAGGCGACCCAAGAATCTGCCGCCAGGCCCCTGGGGCCTGCCCTTCATCGGCAGCCTCCTCAGCCTCGGTCCAAATCCACACCTCACCTTTCTAGAGATGACCAAGACGTACGGCAAAGTGTTCCGCATGAACTTGGCCGGGCAACGAGTTGTGGTGGTCAACGGGTTCGAGGCGGTCCGGGAAGCCCTGGTGAAGAACGCCTCTGCTTTCGCTGGTCGACCTAAGATGGCACTGTTTCATGAACTCACCGAAGGGCAAGGTAAGAATAACCTTCAACTAAAACCCTCATGCAAATTTGGGGCTGTTGTTTCTACACGGATCATTCAACAAACAAAACCTGAAATTGGCATGGGCCTACTAATACTATGCTACACTAGTAGTATTCTATTATGCTATCATAATTACATGTATTATAATTTATATAAATCACGAGCTTTCATAGTGACTAGGATCGTGTTGACTGATAAGTTATACAATAATACTAGGCTTGCGTTGTTTACTAAAAACAGTGTAAAGGCCCACAATATTTTGATGGAAATTTGCAATAATTCTGTAATGATTTAATTCAGTTTATATTTTGCGCCGTTTAACGAAAGACTTGTCGTAGTAAGAATGAATTCCTTTTCACGGAGTCACAGTTCGTTGATCTACGGATCGGTGGTTGATCTTGACACCTCCATGGTTAGAGGTTTTGCATTTTGAGTTCGTTGTGAAGTCCTGTCATTAACACAACCAATGATCCTTTGCTTCACGCACGTGGACACGTCGTGCATCTTCATGACAACCTTAAGTGATGCACGTTCAATAATAAAACAATCGTAACGTGATCAAGCGTTGACTAAAAAGAATACGTTACCGTCGTCGCCATAGAGCAATCACACTGCCGCCACGTGATCTGTGCATGAATATCGAATACATTTTTACCATACTCATCTCTCGCGTGCAACGGTTATCCATTACGCAATTATTCTTCGTTACATTGATTTGCTTACAAAACTGTTTTCACTGCACAACCCTTGTGTCTGGAGTTCGAAGAAGTCACGACTAGAGTCTCGTTTGGAATTGGAGTGGGTTTTCCTGTTTTTCACACATTAGTCCTTAAAATTGGCCAAACATTGTAGGCTTTGATAAAGAAGTGCAGATCTAATCCTCTTAAAATATCTGCAAAAAATATGTCAAACGTTTAAATATTTATATTTTAAACCGGAAAACTGGTGGCAGAAATTGTTATATAGGCCTATACCTAACTGAATGAAATGTAGGGATTTACCCAACCACAGGTGTGTTTTCACAATACAAGTTGACACTTTGATTGGCCTCGTTTCTTTGGCAGAGGGGTCCCAGTGCACGTTGAAGTTTTAGTAATCCTGGTCCACGGTGTTTACTTAGTGTATTGTTGTTTGTATTTACTCACTTACTACTGTTACAACAAGAGCCGGCGATGCTCTTATTGTACCGACATATTTGACAATCGGCTAAGCAAACATGGGTGTCAATGGTGGGAAGATTAAAATGCCAACACTTCCGCTCTTCAACATACAACTAAGACTGTCTGACCTTAATTGTATCTTTTAAAAGCCGACTGGATTTTGTGTTTCCTTCTCAGAAATGGGTCGTGTGCTAATTGTTATCTTGTTTTAATTGTCTTGGCGATTCGTGAAGATGAAAGAAAAACCGCTGATATTAATCCACCCTAAAGTTGGAAAGAAATTTGTGGTAAATGCGACTGGAGCCGCGTTTATGACTTTGCATGTCCAGGAGTTTCGATTTTGAGGCTGCACACACATTGAACCTAACTATAGACCAATGTACATGTTGTATTATACCATCAAAACCATCAAAAACGGTTTATTTCAGCGAAGTGAGCCGCTAGCTGAAGAAGCAAATACGGTTTGTGATATCTGGCTTACGTCCCATCTGGGGAACTGGCGTATGACTGCTCCATCCATTGAAAACCCGTGCTATATCGCTTGAATATTAGAATGTGGCCTTATACATCACATGGATACACGTTAAATAGATAATAAATTTTAAAACACACCAATAAAACCACCCTGTGAAATCAAGTTAATTGTAAAATTCCTGTGCATATCAGTCGACCCAACCTTTTAAAATATGTAGAAAATAACATCCCCAATAAAAGAGCAGAATGATCCAGTGCATAAAGGCATATCAGTATCACGGTTACTCCCCAGTGGCGACGACTGCACTTCCAAACCAGGGGCATCTGCACTATTTTATAGATTACCGTTTTCATAAAATCAGTTTTCTTTCTCCCGGCTGTCCCACCACGGCCCGACCGCTCTCTTAACCACAATTTCTCCAAATCACAAGTGTCAGATAAAGACATAAGGAAATACCCGACCCCAGGCCAAAAATTCACTTACTTTGTAATTGTTCACGTTTGCCGCCAAAAAAGGGGATCTGATCGTATGTCGACGTGCGATCATTGTGGAGCCCGTAACCGAGGCCGATCTTCCTCCAGCGATGATAGTGCGTGCCAGGGGAGCAGTTCCACCAGACGGGGGACAGTTATCAATGAATTTGACCGGTGTCTTTTTTCCCATTTTCATATTAAACCAGGGGCTATTCTTGATGGAGCATGCCTGAGAATTCAAGTGCTTATTACGTGACTCATGCCACGGCACGACTTCACCAATTCAAGTGCACGCATTTTGTGCTGAATAATTTGCCCCACTTTGTCAGATCAGATTCAATTTGTTCATAGGTCCTTTTCTCTACGCCATATCCTATAGTTGCATTGTATTTTCACACCAAAATTTGTGAATACAGGCTTAAAAGTCGCAGACGACACATTTTTAATTTAGTTCACTTGCCGATGTGCACGCAAGTGCCATTTCTATGGGAAATGCACTTTTTAAACGTGCAAGTGCTTTTATTCAGGCGGAGAACGTTTTATCAAGCCCTGGTTATTTGTTTCTCTTTCAACTGTTTTATTCGACAATAACTCCCTGTTATGTGCGGAATCCTGCGTTGCCGCTTGTGACATCGATGCGGTCAAACAGTTTACCGTTTCTCTCTCCCACACTCCGGGTTATAACAGTTGACACACCTTGTTTCATTTACACGGACAATGACCAAATTAAGTACGAACAAACACAACAAAAGTGCTTCATTGAACCCCCCGGGACACGCTCCAAAAGATGGACAGGTTTAAATCCTCAGATCAATACCTCGTCGGAAAATCCGGCGCCATTTTATTTCTTTTCACTGACCAGCCCCAGCGAGAACAAGGGTTGAAAATTATCAACGGTTTCATTGTGTTTGCACTGAACCCTGCGAGGGTGCGTGCACTTTCCTGTCTTATCCGCTCTTTGCTGGCATTAAATCCGACAAGTAATTTGGGCACATTGTCTCGTACAATGGTACGATTGATCGAAATATTGGGCTTTACGATATTTATATGGAATACAATATACCCATATAACGTGTATAGGAAGTTGCACTTCCTCAGGGGTCATAATTTTTTTAAGGCTACACTGACCGTTGCCTGTGTAGATAGCGTGAGCGATAAACCCCATTGTGCATAAACGCTTCTTGAAAATGACGGCGTAGAGGAATTGTTAGATAGACAGGCCGTCATTGTGTTTCCCAACATTTTGAGTTCATCAACATGCGAGCCACTATTTCTCAGGGTGATTACAGCTAACTGTAGGCTACTCTACCCTCAATGCTCTTAGTTATCATAGTACCAAAATGTTAAGTTTTTAATTTGATAATAGCAATTACAGAAACTACCCCAAAACAAGTTGAACAATAATAACAAATTGTAAAATCACTCAGCTGCTGAACATTATTTAAAAAAAAACCACTGTTCTCAGCATTGCAACTGTATATCGTTACAGTTCATTCATAATGCTTGTTTGTGGTCGCTATTCCACGTTCTATCCGAGGTGTACACTATACATCAATGGTTCTGATTTAGTGGTCAACGCACGGGCAATTGCTCATCTATCAATGGATTTCAATTGCCTCTGACCAAATAACAGACCCCCTTGGAAACTCCACTTAAGTGGTTGCAATATTACTGACAACCGAAGTGTAAGTTATGCGATCAGCCCTTTGAATAGCTTAGTTTTCCGGGGTAGTTATGTGTTTGGTTTTGCCCTCCGGAAGTCTCTCTTTGGTCCTTCATATCATAGAGAAAGGACCTTTCTCTAAGGTCAAGTTAAACGAAACAGTGTTGACACAAACAAATTCCCACACGGCCAAGAAAACAAACTGAGAAATAACTGTTTCGACAATGCAAAATGCACAAACAAACCACAAAAACATATTTAGCAAAATTTACAATTGAAGCTTTTCTTCTGAAAACTTGGCTTGGAATATGATAATTAAAATACACAGCAGTGTATGTTATGAGTTTATGTCTTATATTATTTGCTACTTCAGGAATTGTGACCTCGGACTATGGTGCAGTCTGGCGAGAGCAGCGACGTTTCACTCTTCAGACCCTCAGAAACTTCGGTTTTGGGAAGAGGAGCTTTGAGACCAAAATCACAGAGGAGATTCATCACATGCTGGCAGCCTTCAGAGAGAAGGGGAGCGAAGCCTTCCAAGCAGATCACATCCTCGAGATCAGTGCATCCAACGTGGTCAGCAGCCTCAACTTTGGTCGGAGGTTTGACTACAAGGATCCCCAATTTCAGCTCCTCGTGGACATGATTTACAGATTCTCTGAGATCGGCACCAACGCAGCTGCTGCAAACTTCTTCCCGTTTCTCATCAAGCTCCCTCTCCCAAACATCCGCGAGATGTTCCACATCAGCGACATTATTGAGAACTTCTTGATGAGTATCATAAATCAGCACAAGGAGACCTATGACCCTAAAGCCAAGCGGGACTTCATAGATGCTTACCTTGGTGAGATCGCACGTCGCCAGCAGGAAAGCCCCTCAGATGATGCCACCTCAGCATCATTCACCGAGAAGTATCTGTACCACATCTTGAATGACCTCATCTTTGCAGGCACAGAGACAATGTCCTCCACACTAAGGTGGGCTATTCTCTACATGATTGTCTTCCCAGATGTCCAGGAGAAGATTCAAGCCGAGTTGGACTCAGTTATTGAAAAGGACCAACTCCCAAGCATTGAAAACAGAAAGAATCTACCATACACAGAAGCCACCTTGATGGAGGTGCAGCGAATGGCAAACATCACAGCTCTACCATACCCACACAAAACTACAGAAAACACAGAGCTGTGTGGGTTCAGTATTCCGAAGGACACGCCCATCTACATCAATCTGTACTCGGTTCACATTGACCCCACCCAGTGGGTGGAGCCAGAGAAGTTCAGGCCAGAGAGGTTCTTGGGCAAGAATGGAAAAGTCCAGAACAGACCTGCCCTTATGCCATTTTCAGCCGGTAAGTTTTTTGTCTTTGGTCTGTCCAGTTTTCTGTCCGCGGTTTACCATTTTTACAAGCAACTACAAAGAATCTGCACTCGGTGATTCATTAAAGATACAAGTTTCAGTTGATTTAAATAGGATGCAGTTTTGAAAATCCCTGGAGTTGACTACTGACCGCATACACAAAGCTGAATGCACCTCTGCACAATGTGCATCTACCATTTCTACCATATTGGGAGTTAATTGCTTTGTGTACATTTTGACTTCCAAAATGGCAGACAGGATAGGCGCATGTAAGTGCACTGAGCATTGCTTTTTTTTAGGTCGTCGAGCCCAAAAACCAATCACAACCTTATTTTTCAAATTTCGTTCCATTTGTCATCTTTTCTCAGGTCGTCGCGCCTGTCCCGGGGAAAATCTTGCCAAGATGGAGTTATTCCTCTTCTTCTCCTCCATGCTTCATGCCTTCAAGTTCAGCGCTGCTCCAGAGAACCCTCAACCCAGCATTGAGAAACACTACGGGATAAGCCTGAACCCAAGTCCCTTCAAGATCTGCACTACACCCCGGTGATCAGAAGCCACCCTGAGATCTGCTTTACACCCTGGTGGGCACACACCCATGGCAGTCAGACGTACATTTTCATATTTATAACTTATTTTGTTTGGTAATTATTACACGATATCTTTCAGTCTTGACCAAATTTACGTTTTTAGGACCAAATCATAACATTTTCCTTGAAAGAAAAGCATTAAAAGTGGCAAAATGTTATCAGCAAATTTGGCAAGTCAAAGTTTAATAAGTACACATACAGGCCTGGAACTACCCTGGAGGCCACAGAGGCCATGGCCTCTGTTGCCCCTGGTCTTGGCCTTGGTGCCACCTCAACAGTTTCCCACAGACTTCAAGACTTTGCAAATGGAAGCGCCCTTAGCAAAATGAAAGTGGCCTTGCCCTCTCAAATATTAAATTCCAGGCCAGCAAATAGAATTTGTTTGTGTAACGAGTGACTATACAATTGTCAGCATATTTGAGTGAGAGAAAAAAAAAGACCAATCTGGCTAATAACCATTAGACATTTGCTATATCTCAAGTAAAAAGATACAATGTGGTTTCCCAACACAAGACACATTTTTTAGCTATTCCAATTTTGATACAATGCATCATTCTGCTACTAAATGTACTTTAAAACAATGTCTTCCATTATCATTTTTTTATTAACGGAATTGGATTACATCAGCTACGTTCACAGGAAGTCACAGTTCCATGTATTTTATTTGTATTTTTATGTTTACATTTGCACATAAACATCATTGTGGTTCTGAATAATCCGGATAAAATGGTCAACAAAAATAAAGTTAAATTAATTTATGTTTTGTAGTTGTAAATTGCTCACACAAATGACCAACATTTTTAATCGATTTTTGTTTTATCTTGAAAATTTCTTATTTAAAACTGACTCAATTCATATTTATATTGTAAATATAAATTATTTTTCCATTTGTATTTTTAAGCATTGAAATCATTATCTTATTATTATTAAGTTATTTTCATTCGTGAAACGCTCAGATTGTACATGTTTTGTATTCAGATAGGTTAAAGGTCACCATTTAAAGTCAGTAGACACTGGTACTAATCTCAGGAAAGACAGAATTATTTGAAACCATGAAATGTTAAGCACTTTGGGGAACAAACATTTACTATGCACTAACATCTTTCAAGTATAATTTATTTTGATATGCCGACGTGTATAATACAGAAACAAATGTCGGGTGACTTAGTGACAGAAAGGTGACAAAACCAGTGATCTCTTCATGGAATCCCTGCATTAATTGGTGCATCTCATCCTCACCTTTGACCCGGTTTAATTAGAGCCAGCGTCCCAAATTCAGAGGAACAAAAGCCGCGCACCAATTTTGGTTTCTGAGCTCAAGTGATGGGCCACCTTGTTCAGGAAATGCGTTTGGGATGATTTGCTACAACACCAGTGATGACCCATTACCCCAATTTAAAGTATTGAAAAATACTTCATGTATACAATGTAGTTGGAAGAGCCCCCCCCTTTTATTAATCAGTCATTTTCTCTTTGAACATTTCAGGATTTCAAGCATGATCTTGGACAAAATTGTAACCAAATTTTGACCTGTCAGACTCGGTGCAGTATGCCTTGGAGTTTTTTTATATTAAAAAAAAACCCCATAAGCATATTTGCAGATGAGTTTAATTCTTGTAATGAGAATTGGAATGAATGCACTATTAATGAAAATACTGCTTTCACATTATATATCTCACATTTTATTAATTTATATAATTATCTAATACAAACACTGCATTAGGTCTTTACATACTGGCCAATGCACTTTTGAAATAGTTGATACAAAAACCACACCACCTAATGATGCATTTATTGAATTTCAGGAATCTACAAATTGGCAATTGGCTATTAAACCCAAATAAGTTGACTTTGGGTTATTTCAATATGGGTCTTATCAACCAGGAAACAAACTTACTGGATTGTTGTGAAGAGTGGTCAGGTTGGCGTAGTGTTATTTTTCCTCGCCTTCCACCTCTAGGACCCTGGTTCGAATCCCACCGGGGGGCACTATGTGGATCAGGTTTTCAGTCCCTACCCGGTTGTGTTGTTTTCCCTGGAATAAATCTCTGAGGATTTCCTCCCACATCTAAAACTGAAACTTCCTTCTTTGTCTTCTCTCCGTGGGGGTTCCTGGCTAGTAGAGAGATTAAGTTGGCTTTTATGAGAGTCCTTAGCTTCACAACCAGAATTAATCAATGAAATAAATGAACGTGGTAGAAACACCCTGACCTGAAATATAGATACAATGCTGCGCATTGTAAAAACCATGGACCTGTACAGATCAACACTATAAATGACTTACAAGTTTTGATAGAGCTGAACGAAGTTTATGAATTTATTTCCACTTGGTTCAGGTTGCTAATTAAGGCACGGAAAATCATAATCTGAAACATGAACAGAATGTGTTGTTCTGGGACGGACTTTGATGGAACAGAATGAAAGTAAGCCAAAGATTTATTTTCCTGCGATCAATTAGCAAGATGCAAACATTCTAAAAGAACACTTGATCTTTGTGAATTGTTTTGGAATTAAACTATTGTTGGCTCTTAAAAGATACATCTTTTTGGAATATCTGGCCTGAATGAATTGCTTTGTATGAAAACAATGTACATATGATATAACTCTCTCTTGTATAGAATCAAAATACAATGCAGACATGAAATGTTTTGGCTCGGATTTCAGCTTTTTTTTTTGTATTGAAATTTGTATTCGTTTGTGGCGACATTCAATATACAGTGTTTCAAGGTTGTTATTGTATTATAATAGATTGTACGATTTTTGTATGAAATGTATACTTATCTATTGTGCCTTCAACAATAATAAATATTAAAATGATAACTTCAATTCTATTTGTCAATATTTTGTATTTACGTGACGTAATGGGAAAGTCATTTTGAAAACAATTTACCGAAAGGATTTTAGACAAAGTCTGGTTCAACTGCCGTGTTCATATATTACATTGGCCAACATTGGCATTGAAAACATGTTGTAATCTTGGTGGGGCTGAATCATAATTTGTAAACAATACCTTTTTTAAATCTTTGAGCATTTTGTAAGATTTGTATAAATTCAAAATTGTTTACTGTCGTCAAAAAGTGTCTATCCAACCAGTGCCTTTGCTTTTGCATAAGAAAGTAGGCTTCATTTTGAATCTCTTACCATATATCAAGTTTTGTTTGAATGGAAAAGAGTTATCAGGATGACAAGTTCTACTTGTCTGTGATTATTCTCATATAAGGAGATAAACCCTATTTTCATTTCCTAAATCTAAGACAGATACATGCACTTGGTTAGAAGGATGACTGGAGACTAAATAAGCCGGTGGCAATCATGACATCATCAGTCCCTAGTCACTGGTATCGAGTGTTCTAGAACATAGACTTTAATAGCACTGGGATTACCAATTCCACTGACGTGCTTGAACACACTTTTTTTCTTGGCTTTGAAAACCCATTACCTGTCCCTAAGGCCAACCGTGAGATCATCCGTCTGGAGTAGTCCGATGCTATTATTAAACAACACGATATAACGGAAGACCATTCATACTGAGCCAGGAACAAAACGAGCCCCAAAGAGGAAATACTGAACCCAGACACGGAAGGAATTAATATTGAATTATCTATGAAAAATATTAGTATTAATAGAATGTACTGTTTATGGGCCAATAGTACATGAGTACAACAAAAACATTGGATTCTTATCTGCTCAAAGACAAAAGTGCAAGCATTGTTGCACTTGACATTTGTTGGTACCCGTTTGATTCCACGCAAGATCTAAACATTGAATCTAAGGTTACACTTGATTAGTTTCAGGGGGTCTTGTTATTAGATAGCCTACCTCTTACATAAAATAAACACAAAACATAACTGACATTAAATTTCTGAAGTGATTTAGTTAAATTTGAACTTTTGCCAAATGGCAAGTTTTGTCATTATTTGCAGATATGACAATCTGTGTGAGAATGAAATTGAAACTGGTTCACAATCGGCCTCTTGTGAGTGTGTAATCTAACTTCCCAAATCCCCATCTACTGTGGGGGGGGGGGGGGGTGTCAACCATTTACCTCCCTTGCAGACCTGAAAATTCCTTACCCTATTGTCCCTGTTGTTTGAATTATTGCAGCTAATGTGAATTGTCATGTGTCCCCCCCCCCTCCAAGGCTTACCCTCTCCCCAACCTTCTTAAAAGTAGTGCATAGCATTAAGACCTGGGAGTAAAGGAAGGGGGCGTCCCACCCCCACATACATTCCTGTCTTTTCTTCTTTCAATGCATGCAGCAAAGGGATCAAACCGTGATAATAACTTATGACTAAACAGGAATGTACCAACCTGAATGACATACAGGTTCTCATATCCCCCCCCCCCCCCATCTCCACACCCTCCCACACATGACTGGTGAATATTCTTGGCTTCATTCCAGTGCCAGACAGACAGTGGGAAGTTTCTCACAAGACATCTTCAGCGACTTCTCACACAACAACCTCTGCCAAGCTACAGGGGGCTCTGAAGGACAAGAGACGATCCTTTGTGACAGATCCGGAAAGATTTCCATAACGCCAATAATCCCTAATGACAACACCCATTCCACAGAGCCCTGGTCCCCAGTCCATCAGACAAAGTCCACTAATCAACCATTCAGCAGTGTCTAGTGATCCGATGTGTGGAAGAAACGGAGATGCTGATCTATTATTTATAAATCTGTGGCTCTTTTAATTCAATTATGGCACTCAAGCCTCGGAAGTCTTGGTCCATTCTCTTGTTTTTTTCGTCGAAAGGGAAAACCACTGGATGAACAATACAACCATAAGGTAGATTTTTCTCATGAACGAATAGTTAATACATAATAGATGTTAAATTTGCATCAGGAAATAAAGAATATTTATTTGGTTTCCCCCATACACTGTTTAGTGAAAGCACTGTATACTCAGTACTTAAAAAAGATTTCTCGAGCAAAGACATGGTGATTAAAAACTTGGCCGCACCCCACTTGCCAGTATTTGTGTACTAACCTAACTCAAAACTCAGTATCCTGTGTTGTGTTTATGTTATTCTGATCAACTATAAAGTTTGTGGGAACTTTCAATTTAAGTGAATTCAACACTTACATCTGCCGCAGTGTGATCCTCATTTCATTATTTCCTTTCAGCTGCTTTTTTTATTTGTTTAAATTGTTGTGTTTGTTTTGTCAACTGAGTTTTGTCCCCTGTGTATCCTTAGCAGTGTCAGAACTAGATATTTTAATGAGGAGGGGGGTAAGCAGGGGGAAAAGACACAATTTAATTGTCTCTTTGTTTGTTGTTTTGCTTTTTTGTTTGCTTGGTTGGGATTTTTATGGGGGCTATTTTATGTATCTACTAACCATTCATTTGTGCATTTTTAAAAATCTCCTTTGTTTGGCAGGAGGAAGGCAAGAGGGGGGCAAGGGTTCAAATCACATTTGAATGGTTGTTGTATGACATATTGATTATTAATAAGTTGGATCAACGCTATCATTTTTCTGATCACTGGTCCTCTCTGCACTAGGTAATTAGAACGGCTATTCGGAACCAGCGATTGGACTAACCTAATCAATGAATAGACTATCAGTCCAACCATCTTTAACTCGTGCATTTGATAAGAATTGGTTGAACTATGGCTAAATATGTTCCTTGATCGTACTTGATGTAGACTGCAGGACTTGCAGTGGTCCAGTGAGCATTTCAAGCCCCGTTCTTGTGTATCGTGGAAATAATGACAATTTTTATCTAAATCAATGTTTCTTCACTTGGATGTTGTTACCACCCATGGACTATTCTCAAACACTAAGGACATCAATAAGCTTTCATATTTATTGGTACGAAAAAAAACCCCAACTAAGCAAAATAACCTAAAGCTTAAAGGTAGGGTCCTAGATTGTAAATACTCCAAAAATTAATGACCATGAAAACTTACTTGGTGAGAAGCACTGCAGCTGTTCATGGTATAAACTATTTTGAGAAAGGATTCCCTTAGAAGTAAAAGTTTTTGGATAATTTGCCAATTCACCCCCCCAAAATTGAATCTGAGAAACGATTCATGCTTGAATCGTTTCTCAGATTTCTGAAGGTTGGTATCCGTTCGCAAATGCTGTGGTCAGAGATGCGGTTGGTACCCATTGTCACCTCACTAGACGCGGATGGATTTGAGATTCTTGTGAAAATACCATGACAGTTTTTTGCTGGTTTTCAGCAAGTAGACACTGTATTCAGATGAAACTGTCACGTGTGACTTATATATTATATCTTTCTTTATACTTTGCCTATAAATCAGCATTACGTTGACAAAAACCAATCAATGACCCTACCTTTAAATGATGTGTGGAATAACCTGTTCCAATTTAATAATAAAATTATCTCATCCATAGCCCTCCTTGAAAAAACAAACGAACATCCAAACCCGTATTAAATCATCCAAATATTAATCTAGAACAATTAGGTTTGCTCCATGCATATAATCTCTCAAGTATGTAAGTTACTATTGTTCTGAAAAGTATGGGAGGTGCAATAACTTACAGTTTTTATAAGTTTTGTTCTCTGATCATCTTTTATAGAAGAAAATGTTATTTTGTAGATTTTTTGCATTCTGTAAAGTCTCAAATCCTACTTAGATCAAAATATCCATTGATCCCTTGCACGACACAGACCACACCTCTGAACAATGCGCGTTTACAATTTCTGCTGTTTTGGAAGTCTATTCCTTTGGGTAAATTTTGACTCCTAAAATGGCGGACAGGATAAGTGCACGTAAGTGCACTGCGCTTCGTGAAATGGTCAATAGAGCAAGAGTCTTCAGAATACCATCAGAAGATCTTAGGCAGCAATGTGCAACCTAGAAGTGATTGCGAATAGATCGTGTAACTATCAAACAGTTGAATACTTAACTGTCAACAACCCAAAATAAGGATAAATCTTACAATGAGTTTATGCTGCATGGATAGATATTAATGTGTCATAACAGCTTGATGCTTATTCACGGACTCAACTAATAGCTTCCCTCTCATATGGATCCCCCCCTGTTTCTTTTACCCGAAGAAAGGGTGCAAAGGATTAAAGAGTGTAGTCTCAATCCAAAGGAACGTGGATACTCTAATACACCCCTGACAAGGATGTTTCGCATGGATTGATCGGTTCCTTTGAGATCAATTGCTGCATTGTTCCCAAATGTCTGGAGGACACCCTTAGCAAACTTTGATGCTTTATTGATAACAGTTCAGATGGTTATTTGAACTGACAGTTGGCGAGGGTTGGGAAGATGCCCAGTGAGAAGACAAGAGATGGTTACCGTCACAGGGTGTTACAAGCGCAACCGCATTTAATGGGGGACAAATGGAGCATTATCTTCATTTCAATTTGTTTATTTAGTGCGGGGATCAGAATTGTTCCGGTTACACAAAAACTCATATCCTAGGCGGAGCAATAAGAGGCAATTGTGGTCACTAACATCTAGAATGTTTTGTTGTTTGTCCACTTTGATACCCAAAGTCCCGTGATTGCCAACAGAGACTTTTTATCAGTGAATCCTTTCAATTTACTGCCCCAAAGAAATCCTCAATCCCTCTTTAATTCCCAAACAAGGGCTGGCAACTTTAAAAGTGTCATTATGACACAAGTTTCTGTATCAACAACTCTTTACAGGGGAGTACTGTCCCACATTCTGCAAGGTTACTTAATTTCAGGGGTAGTATTTGGTGAGCTCAGTTCATGACCCCTGAGCCCAACTCACGTATTTACACTGATTTGATTCTTCATGTAAAAAAAAAAACCTAAATAAAAATCTGCAAGTTCAGAATCGGTATTTGCAGATGCAGAAGATTCTGCTCTCACAGACGCATATTTTGTCGGTTCGCCTGTTTTTTTTCCATGTGCACACTGTGGAAAAGATGCAGGTGCAGATGCAGGGGGTTGTTCCAAAACCCTCCCTGTTCTCAACGACCATTTAATAATTTTAATTTTTTTAATGTCTTTTTTCTTTTGTAAACTTTAAACTTGCAGCATCACATATAGCCCTCGCTCTAAACCGTAGCTCACTTATGGTGGTAAATGTTTTAAGTCGAGCCTCATTTACTGTTAAATGACCGTGACTCTGCTGACACAATATGGAGATCCTTACTATTTGATTGTCAGAACACAATCTATGTTATCCATTTTTTCCAAAGTAGTAGTGCTACCTCACTCTGAAAGGTGACTATAATTGAACGCGTGAAAATAAATTTTGTTGACTGCTTACGAAGTACCCATAATCAACACGAACCTCCTGTTACTTTTTGGTTTGTTTTTTAAAAACCCTCCCTGGTAAAATTCCTTGATCCGCGCCTGAAATAACTTTTGCATGACTAGCAAACACATCCACTAAGCAGGGAAATGTGACCATAAGTGCAGTACAGAGGCATGGAATGGGATAGGAGTCAAGAATGTGTGAAATCACAGAGGAAGGGTCTTCCTCCATGGTGAAATTAATTATTTGATATTTAAGGAGCATCTACTCTTCAAGTTAATGTGTTCTTATAAACTAGTGCTTGTAGATTTTCAGTTAATGCTAAATCATGTTGAAGACCAGCCTTGATCGAGGCTGTCTTTCCCGACGGTATCCACGCACGGAGTCCATAAGGTTGATACATGCACACACCCAAGTCCACGCATATGATCCATAAGCAGGACGATACACACGCACACGGAGACACACGCACACGGAGTCTGTTAGGACATTACACAAGATCACGGAGTCAGTTAGAACTTTCCACGTGCACGCTACACATAATAATAATAGTGGCTTCTTATATAGCACTCTTATCCGTCACTCAGTGACGCTCAAGGCGCTTCAACATTCAGTATTTACCTGCAAGGTATGTGGGGCAACATTTCTGAAGTATGAGACCTATTCCTTTATAGCACCATGTAATGGTTTACAAGGTGCTGTGGCGCAATATGCAGCCAATCAAACCAGGAACACCGGGGTGAACCGCTTCTCTTTTCGATAAGTGCACTGGGTTCTTTTTGAATACGTGCATTACACAACACACAGGAACAACGGCTTTACGTCCCATCCAAAGGACGAAGCAATAATGGTTAAGCGTCTTGCTTAAGGACACAAGTGTCACGACCGGGACTCGAACCCACACTCTGCTGATCAGAAACACCAGAGCTTGAGTCCGATGCTCATCCGCTCAGCCACGACACGCCGTAACACAAGCACGCTACACACTGTAAGCATGCACATCATAAACATATACACACATCTGTGAACAATTAATTTGTACAATACATGAATACCTAGGCACCCAGTGCAGGAGTATGCAGGGAGTTTGAGGAATAAGTGCAGCAAAATGCAACTAAACCATTCCATGCGGCCAGTGCACCTTGATAAAGGCTAGTTAGATTACTGAAAGTGGAAAAAAGTTTCCAGCGTCCCGTTAAAGTGGTGTAAAATGTCATTTTGTTTGATACTCTTTCAGAGCAAAATTTGAAACATGGTGTGGAGCATAAGAAAAACTATAGTTAGTAAACTTGCAGGTACAACCATGTATAAAACTCTTTTGGTTGCTTCATCAAGGACTGGTCATCACTAGTCAAGCCCACCCTTCCATTAGCAGCTCACCACAACACGCTCCAGCCAAACACATCCAGCTTGGATCCTTCCCGACCAAATGTGAAACCTCAGCATCATCAGCAATCCAGCATTCTCCTGATGGCCAGCAGAGTGTAATGTTTGAAATGTCAAGACCACGTTTCTCCCAAAAGCCAGTTTACTAACCCATTTGAATGGGTTTTTTAAATACTGTAGTGTAGTACAACTAAACTACAGTAGTAGGCTGAAAAAAGGCTGTTACAAAATTTCAAAATTGGTGTTATTATACTGCTTATTTGTTACTATGAGTCACAAAAATCACTGCTGTCCATGTGGAATTCTATGTTCCAGTTCATACTTTTAAATCTAAGAAAACATTTCCATAGAACATGGAAAGGTAAAAACTTGTCATAGTGTACTTTCACATGTGCTTTGATGATATAAAAGAAATGTAGTATTTTTTTTTGGTCTGCAAATCAAGCTCAGAGCTCAGTCAAGCAGATGGAATTGAAAAATGCGTTCGCAATAATTTTTTTATCCCTTATATATCAAGATCAATACCATTAAATTAAAATTTTGAAATGTGCTCAACAAGTAGATGAAAATTTGTGCCAAAAGTGGGTTTCCTTCTATTTATTAAGTTGCATCCACCCAAAGATTTGATGTACAAACACCTTTAAGGCACTCCACTACAGCACCCCACATAAAAGAAGATAAACAAATTCTGACCATGTTTTTCACTTTCTTGAATTACAAGTCCCTTGCACAACCTTTGTCATAATTCATGACAAACAAGAACAGAACACCAAAGTCATAAGTGGCAAACACAGAATCACTAGTCTGCATTATATTCAGTGAGTCAACACCATCAACACAGCCAAACAAAAGCCAAGCTTCCTCGAAACACAAAGTCGGGGTGTAATTTTACACCCCATGTATCTAGCGACCAAAAGCGCACCTGGTGAAATTGCCTCCTATACTAAACAGCCGGAAATAATATAAAACCGAAAGTTGTTGGAACTCTCAAACATGATTATCTCTGTTCCACTGTACACTGTGAATGGTGACCTTTTGTTTTGATTTATTCCGGTAGTTTTTTGGAATCAAATGGCCCAGTTAACTGGCTGACCTAGATTTTTACAAAATTGAAGTGATGAAGGCCAGTGAGGTGGCAGGTTTTTTATTGTTGTATTGTATGCTAATACTAACCTTAGTAATCACTCTTTAACTCGAGCTTGAGGTTTTATGGATTGATGGTCATTTCAAAAGAGAGGACAATTAGATACTGTGCAGATGATTAACATTAATAGTCACGTATCTACCCCCCCCCCCACAGTGCCCCCCACCCCAATTTGAAATCTTGACATTTGAGATTATATATTAGCAGCACAAAATACTAATTTTGTAAAAGATCTTATGTAGCAATGTTAATGATATAAACTGTTTTTATATTTACAAGCTTAAATGTATTTGTTTTTACCTCCACCTGCACTCAGATTATCATAAAACACAACACCCAGTGAGCGGAATAATAAGAGCACGGAAAAGGAGCTTGTTTAAGAAAAATTTACCCCCCCCCCCCCTTGACGAAATGGTGCACTCACACGATCCCCGTAAACATTTACTTTAATTCCACAGCTAAATAATACTGGTAAGAAATATTCTTCCCAAACTTCTCTACCCCAGGAAAATTAATCTAAAAACCATTTTCTATTTTTAAGTTATTACATGAAAAAACACTTTGAAGATGGCGTCCCTAGCCAGAGTCCAGAGTCCTTGAGCCCTAGCTATCACCTGTATAAAAAGCAACTATTCATGCCACATCTCAGACTCAATGAACTGCACTGAGACAGAAATCACAACAAATCACAACAGATTGTAACATAATGGAAGGTATGGATAAGTGATGCAATCTAACATTACCAGGCAACCAAAAACGAGCACAATAAATGTATGAAAGACAGCAAAACATGTAACTTGTGCCATCACACGCCTCCCCCCCCCCCCCCAGTTCTGCCACTGACTGTTTCTGGTCTTAATGAATTCTATCTTCCCCAAAAGAATCCTCTATAATGAGCCATGCATCACCAACCGTCCCTCACCTACATTTATCTTCTGTCAGTAAGTCTTCAAAACATTAACATAATGCCTAATATTTACCCAGCAATCCCATATCATTTGGTTTCTCTTCCACCCTGGGTTTCTTTGAAATTAGCCAAATTCTTTGAAGTGTTTACTACAGAAACAAGAAAGTGTCATACGCCCATCAATAATCACCGTGGTCACATGCTTTTGCCAAAATAAACAAGAATAAAGTTGAACTGAATTTGAAGTGACAGGACAATGGGATTTTAGTCTAGACACTCAAACTTCTCGGTTAGTTTACACATCTCCAGTAAACATAACTTTACTGGAAATATTTTACACATGGGGGTTAGGCAACCTGCTATGCTCGACTATACACCACTATCTAATTTGTACTATTCATGTCAAAAGTTTGTGGTGTATTGTATAAAAGTTTATCAGTTGGTATCTGTTCTTTATTTTGATGGCACACCATGGCAGAGTGATCAAGCACACTGGACTCAAGCTCTGATCAGCAGAGTGTGGGTTCGAGTCCCTGTCTTGACACTTGTGTCCTTAAGCAAGACACTTAACCATGGTTGTTTTGTCCTTCAGATGGGACATAAAGCCGTATAGGTCATGTGAAATACTCCTGTGCATTGTGTAATGCACGTAAAAGAACCCAGTTACACTTGTCGCTAAGAAAAGGGGTTTGCCGCGGTGTTACTGGCAGTGGCTGCTGAGTGCGCCGCAGCACCTTGTAAATGCTTACAGGGTGCTACATAAATCGGTCTCACAATTAATATAAAAAAAACATCAAAATCAAAATCCTGTCTTAAAAATGTCTCTTTTGAAGCGCATTGTGTACCTCATTGGTACATACGTACGTTATAAAGGCTACAGTAATATTATAAGTTTCATTTTATGACAGGAATTGTTTCTACTGATTTTACTGGCCCAATGTAAGATCACTGGCCTCAGGCCTGCGGTTCAGTGTAAAATTCGAGCCCTGACATACATTTCTACTTGATGTCCAACTTGAAATTCTGACTCAATAAAAATGATTTGACATGCAACATGATTTATTTCAGGCAGATGAGAGACACTGTACTTTCCCTTAAGGAATGTTTAAGGGTTTTCATACTCCCTCAGCTCCACCAAAAGAAGAAATTTTCAATTTCCCAGCTTTTACATAATGCATGTTTTCTCCAAGAATTGCATACGTCCTTGCCTTACTAACCTCTCAAAGGCAGTATGAAACACGCAGATAGACACAATTATTTCCGTTTTGTAAATCAAAGGTTTAGACACAATGGTCCCTCTGGCCCCGTCCCTCCAGCTAGGGGATTAGAGCAAGGGTTTGTCATCTTCCAATACTTTGAGGAAGTAGCGTTACCTACCAGTCCTCCATGCATGCTGCATTTGTTTTCTACATGTTGTACGCTAATCGAAACTTGCCACGCCCTCTCTGTTTCGTATTGCTAATCCGAGGCAACAGAATGAGACATTTTCCCCAGGAACTCTTGGTAACGTGCAATCAATTTTCAGTGAAGTGTTAACAGGTTTGGCCCCCTCCCCTCACTTCCCTCCACAAACCTAATTTTAATCACTTTGACTTTGAGCAATGAAAGAGGAAATTTTGCAGTCTCATCCCTTTTGCACACCTTACCGATTAGTCGTAAGGCCACAACGTTGATTTATCTTAGAACTGGTTACACTGTTGTTGGACTTTTTGTTGAAGCAGAAACCCTTAAAAACGTCCTACTGGAAGTAATTTTTGCAAATTATGGTTAAATCATTATGGAAATTTGTTTACCTTTTGAGATGAGATCTTCCAGGTATGAGAATGACATTTCCAAGGAAGCAATTAAAATGTGCACCATTTATTATATTTCTCAATTCTGAATACCCTCTGTGTAGTGTAAAATATATTTGACTAAAAGTGCTTTTCTGGCTTTCAAAGAGAGAAGTCACTCTGGCCACGGATCTTCCATAACCCAGCAAAGTTATTGCTGCACACCCCCTGAAATCTATCACAGTGGCATTTATTACTTAATTATTGGCCAGTAAAGTACACATGACCTGGGCTGTATTAAAGCAAAGTAGGCTAACCTTTGAACATGACAGTGGAGTAACTTCAGAGGGGGGGGGGGGGGGCCCTCAACCAGAGTTCAATCAGAGCAGCGTAACGTAAATTAACAGTTCTGATATTATGAAATACCAGTATGGAACTTTTTAGTTCCCATAACATGTTTGTTTTTTCCCCAGAGTGACTCGACATTGGTTTCCTTTTAAAGTGCACCTACCAGTGGCACTGAAGGCTTCTCCAGACATGACTGTCACTTATAGATTGCAAACAAAAAAATATTCAAGCGGTTTTAGGAGCATGAAACAGTGGCCTGACTAAGAGGAGGGGGAGCATGTGCTTTCCCCCATTGATGTCCTTGATCCCTGCTCCCCCCCATACCCCCACCCATTTGAAACCTGGACTTTTGAGATTAAAAATTATTAGAATAAAATGTTACATTTTATAAGCTTTATGTGGTAATTTCAATGTTTTTAAAGCTATTTGTCTTATTTACATAACCATGTACTTGTTTTTACCTCAACGTGAGATTATACGAGAAAAACGCCATACCAAGAACACTGTAAAAAGGCTTGTTTAGGAAGAATGCAAACAGAAATTACAGTTTTAATTGCCAAGAAGTGCCCCCCCCCCCATATGGTGCACCTTGCTTAGTGCTCCCCTAAAGTTTTACCCTAGTTTCACCGGTGTCACGAAGTAAGCGGTAACTGTTAATTTATACCGGGGAATAGGGAAGGGGATTATTATCATGTTTTGTTCCCTTTCTTCCTCAACTTCCCCACCCCCTCCTCCCCCCCCCCCACTTCCCTACCATCAATTTTCTCAACATTTTTGCTTGAAGTTCTCCTGAAGACAATCAGAGCATACTGATCGAAATGTTGAATTTTCAAACCACCAGTTCTTTTTAGAACCAACACAACTCATAGCGAGAGTATTGTGTACAAAGTGTCTTCGCAGACTCCACTGGATTATTTCAACATATCCCTTTAAACATACCAAGGTCTTATTCAAATTAATGATTATAATGATAATACCTTCTGCAAATCCCTGCAACTGAGTCTATAAAAATCACATGAAGAATTAACGAGCCAGGGTGGAGTGTCATAATGAATTTACACCTGTGATGAAAAACAGACTTCTTAACTTGGACACTGCGGATGGGAAATCAGAGAATTGAAAGGTGACACTGCAAAACCATCAAGATGTGTTCTTGAAGAAGAAAAAATAGTACACCGACCCTCCTCCTCTAACCATAACACGTATAATCCGCTCTGAAAACCAGAAATCCTGTGTCATTTTCGTATTAATAACTGTCAGCTTTGATTTTCAATGTTACATTTACGCGTTCTCCACTTGTTCTACATCTTCAATCAACACTGGGTTACAATCTTGATGAAATTGGTTGATTACTTTTGCCGGATGTGCATTTTTGAGGGTTTCTTCTTCTGGTGTGTTTGTGTGTGTATGTATGTGGAGTCTCTGTCAGCAGGTACTAGGAAGAAGGGATAAGATCTTGAGCAGCAATGTCATCATTTACCCCACAGCAGTCAAACGTTGCTATATATCACAGATTCCTGTACCCAACACAGTTGATTATAGACTGGGGTTTTTTAGACCCGAGAGAAAGAAACACTAGCAGACCCATAAAAGGAAATTGAAATTAGCAAATTAATAAAAATGTCAAGAAACAAAATAAGTAAGTACTTGCCCTGTCTGGTTTGTCAAATACAACATGTATGTCAATTATTGATTCTTCCATAACTGAAACTGGCAAATTATCTTCCTGGCCACCAGTAAATTTAGCTTCCATTCTCCCCTTGCATTGACAAACATTGGCTGATCATAAGGAAGTATGGACCCTCCATAGTCAAATCAGTTAAGTGCCCAAGATGGCAGAGAACAGCACTGATAAAAGAGATCCTCTCTCAAGAAAGCAAGTTAAGGGGATTGAACTTTTTGAGAAAAGTAAATTTTCTAGTAATATTCGTTGTCAAGAAATAAGCAAGTTAGATAAAAAACGATCAAACTTTCTTCACAGAGGTATGCTTAGACTTTCAGAAAACATCTCTCAATTTATTCTGATTTTCAAAGTTGCCTTGAAGGAAAACTTCTTTAATTTTCATAGTCAGGGCCTATTTTCTGACAATTTCAAGCAGAGATATTTTCTGAAGCAGCGCTGTGCCAGTTTAAATGGGGGTCACTGAGAAGAGTACAAGATGATCATGGGATTACTCTGGAAACAACAAATTCTGTGACTTAGAGAAATGTCAATCCTCGGTCAGGGCATCTCTTGAAGAGATCTCTAGGAGGGTGAGGCGACAACTGCATGCCTTGCAGGCTCCCAAAGGTACACCTCTCTTTGGTTAACCCCTCTATGGCATTTCAACTTCTCAAGAGTCACAGGAAATGGATGTCTAACATACAGCAGCATCATTTTTATAAGAAGCACTTTGCTCATTGGCATTGGCCATCTTAGTTTAAAGGTAGGAAACAAGTGGGTTTTTTTTTTAAAGCTGGCAACGATAAAAACCAAGAGTCATTTCACACTTGAATAGTTTGCTGTAATGGATGAAGAATCGTACATTGCCAAAAGATTTCTAAAAACACTTCAAGTCCCCAAATGAAACCTCTCGAACAGAGAAGCAAACAACCCAATCTCCAAGGCAGTTTTCATCTGAAATCAACCTGGCCCCCCCCCCCATATAAATCGGCCACCTTGTTTTACTCAATCAGCAAAAGACCTGAGCATTTCCTCTGTATAGTCAAGTTTTCCCCCTGTCTGCTAGCCTTGAACTGATTTGAGCTTTATCATCATGACTGACTGAGACCCACATTGAATATGGCATACGGCAGGAATATGGCATACTACACCTCCAAATCTTACACACCCTGATTGTGCACTTTTTTTCCAGTCTTATATCTTGTTCCAGAGATGCAGGGAACAACTTTTTTTATTGAGCTCAAATGTTTCTTGACAGATTTATTTGCTAGCAATAATTGGCATGGAACCAGGCACAATGAATAGTTCCTCCATCATGGCCATCGTAAGCTGTTTATGCTAAGTCTACAAACTGTTTTCATGGTGCAGCCAATTTGTTTCTTGTTTTTTCTTTCAAACCAATGTGACTAAACTGAGGCTGAAAGGGAAAACAGTCTGGTGCCTTTTTACAAATTGAAAATTAAAACTATACAAAGTCAGGGTATCTGACAAAGATGGCTGCAGTGTGATAGAGGTCTATTACAACACTTATTTGTGCTCAGAAAATAAGTGCACTGACCAGTTTTAAGTTTGCTTAGTTCCAGTCTGTCAAGTTATTTGTCTCTTTGTTTCATATTGCCTGAACTAGTGGGGTTTATATGCAAAGAGAGAATATTTCCTATTTTACTTACATAGCTGTAACTTTACCATTGACCATGATTTTGAGCGACTTTTGAGCCAGGCCCCTTGCCTTGAATTAAACGCAGAGATCCAGAGATCTCCGCTGCTGTGTGTTCTACTTTACCTTGAGAAAACTGTTTTACCATGAAGTTACTCTTTATTGTCTGCACGGTGTCATTTTCTTTAGATAGTGTTTTCTTCCTGTAGCCCCCTTACAGAGATTGGCTTTAAGCCTTGTTCAGGGTGAACTTGCATAAATAAGTAAACGAAATGACAGGCATCTGAAGTTCTGGCTTTTGCCCTGGTGACCCAAATCTCCTAACTGTATCATCACAGTAATCTAGGATGCGCCATTTTGGGATTCCGTGAGTTACACCAGTGTTGTGTGCATTTTACCCGATGCGGCATTAACACACTAACCATAAATTGTACATGCAATTTGACTCCTAAAATGACAAGCGTGTCAGACGGCAGCAATGCGTGGTGTTGGTGAAAGTGTTGGTTGTATTGTTTGTTGGGGTGTTCACTTCTCTGTTTGCCCCCCTCCCCAACCCCAACCCCCGGATCGTCTTCCCACTTGACGCTTCCAGCAGTATGGGTTTACTACCCATGGTTCATCAAACTAGGGATGAGTCTCATCAAATAAACAATTAAGACTGTATATCCAAAGCGCAATGGCCGTGTGGTTTTTCCCTACAGGCTCAACTTTTTCACCAGTGAATCACAGAAACTTCCTCTGACCATCATGACCCATTCCTAAATCTTAGTCTCATCCCCAACCTCAACCAATAAATAAAATAAAATAAATCTTAAAACTGCTGCATCAGGAAGTACAAATCATATCACATGACCCAAAATATTACCCATGTCAAAAATGTAGCAATTTTCCTCCTAACCATTTTGTTACTTGGAGGAAATCTGGACTCCATACCCACTCAATTTGATCTTGAGTGAAAGGATGGGGCTAAGAGTTAATGCTTTCCTGACAGGAAAGCTTGCATCCGAATTGATTCGGCAGATGTGCCAGAAGTACTCATTGCTTTCCACATTGACACTCTCCTTGGAAGGCATCCAAGGAAGTTGTTGGATGATTGGAGGCAAAGTCTTAATTCAGCCATTACAGGTTTGGGGATTAGATTTGCTTCGTGATTCTTTTCAGCACATCTGTTCAGGTTTTTGCATCCAAACTTTCTTTATCAGTGAGGAAACATAATCATTTACGGAGGGTGCCATGACCCATTTTGTTGGGGGGAGGGGGGTGTGTGTGATTTGACCATTTTTAAAGATCCAGGTATAGTGTCTGAAACCATGCAGATGCAATGCCAATCTAATACTGCAAAGATTGTGAAACACATGAGCTGATAACTGTCTACTGCTGTACTGATCTCCAACTTGAATACAACTGTGACTAGTTGGTAAATCCATACGTTCTTCTGTTTCTTTTATTGTCGGACTTGGTTTGGTTGAGGTTTTCCTGCTTTTGAAAAGCTTATATATAACACAAGAAGGCAACTTCGGAAAAATTCATGTGAAACCAAATTTTTCAGTCTTCTTCCATAAATAAAATCTTTTATGTAAATTAAGTTTTGCATTGGAGTTTGAAAGAAAAAAATACAAGCAACTAGTCCTGAACTGTATCTCAAAGCAATCTAGACCTTCATTTTGTAAGACCTTGGCACTAAACTGCCAACAGGACACCACGTTTTCAAGTACGAATTCACTTGTTTGTTGATGTAAAAATTAACAAAAGAAACACCGCAAGGGAGCAAAAGGCTTATGGAATGAAAGTACAACCTCCATGTGTTAGGACAACATGTACAGATTTGTAATAATTTGTTGTACAAGTTTGACCTTGCTGAGACTGATTGGATTGGCATTGTAGCTTGTAAGTATTTAAACTAAAACTCAATACCACGTCCCCGTGGCCAGGATTTAGAAACATGTAAGCTGGCTTAACACTTTCTGTACCGTTTTTTTTCCCCCTCCCTTCTTCTTCTTATTTAAGATTTCTGATTAAGTGGCGCAATATGAATTGAGCCTTCAAGAAAGGAAACATTGCTCAACTTTCGATGGGTCCCAGGTTCAGTATGTGAAAATTTCTTACCGTATCAGCCCAATTTTCTAATTTGGGGCTTTAATCTCGGTGGGTCCGTGCTCTTAATCTGCCCCCGAGAGTCAAGGACAAAATTGTTAATGTTATCAGCTGATCGTTCTTTGAAGAAAAAAACCGAAAAAAAAACCCCTTGTAATTATCTTTTAGGTTAAAATTGCAAAAGAATTGAGGCTTTTAAGGTAGATTTGCTCGCCCTGAGGTGGGAACATGTAGAGTTATTGAAGTCTTTAAGTTCAAGGTACTATTAAACACTCCAGCCTCTATTCATTGGAAAGCAGTTAATAAAATCTGTGTTTATATTCCTCTTTTCAAATTAAATCTTGAGGAAAAGTGGAAAAGCACTGAAGGTTTATGAACAGTTTTTGCATTTTCTGATTTAATCAGCCCTAGAGAAAAAAAAACCTCTGCCTGTGTGAGAACTAACTTAATCAGTCACTATTCAAATCAATTAGATTTACCACTACAATGGTCTATGTTTTCTTTTTTATTGTCATAAGGACACCAATGTCGTACCAGAATTACAACATGTTGGAACTTCGCAAACTTTGCAAAGATGATATTTTTTCTTTCTGATAAAGAGCCTCCCTATACTTCATTCGACAATGTCAACCAACATTTTGTTAATGTTTGCGAGTAGCTGAAAGCCCCTAATTATTAAGACATTTTAAGATCTTCCATAATAAAAGGAAGTACTGCAATATTTCCAATCTCAATGTTAAAATTGCTAAATGAACCTTTTCAATATGTTGATCAAACCAAGTTCCTTGGTATGATGCCAGACAGTAAATTAGTCAGGTCTCAAAAACCACCGGCATCATGCACAGATTTAAACACTTGTTTCCAACCAGAGTTCTCCAGACATTTTATTGCCTTCTTACATGAATTATTGTAATATAGTTTGAGGGAAACGTTTCATACCAACACCCACAAACTGTTCACCCTTCAAAAGAAAGTCATTTGCCTAGTTTCAAGAGCTCATTAAACGCTGCTCATACGGGTCCTCTATTCAAAGAACTTAACCTACTTAACTTTGATAACGTTAACAAAACATCATCAGAACATCTTCATGTACAAACTCTTCAACGAACAACTTCCCCCTCATTTCCAATCAGCTGTTTACATTTATAATGATTATAACACCAGAAGTTCAACAAGCATTCATATTCCTAAGCACATGACACATAATTCCACACACTGGTGCAGTCAACTGAAACAAGATTCCAAGTGACATTAAAAGCTCATCTACGGCCGCTAAATGTATTTAAATGTACAGTTAAAGCTTACCTGTAAATCTGTTCTTTGTAAGCTACTTTTCTGTATTGATGCCTATTGTTATCACTGAATAGTAACCTATCTCTTAAATTATTAGTTAAATGCTACAATGCAAATTATTCACTCCGTTGTGGTTAATTGTCTAGACATGTACAACTCACTTTTAACTGGTCTTCCGTGTTGAGCATCTTCAACGCATTCAGACCACTGCTGCTTGTGATTGCCGCGTCACACAAGTCTTCCTATATCACACTTATTTTACAAGGGTTGCACTGGTTACCAGTTAGTAGCAGGGTTAAGTACAAACTAATGATCTTTGTGTTTCAATCTTTCATGAACAGTGCCCCTACATATATTGGTGATTTGCTTAAACCTTACAATCCTCCTCACAAACTCCGTTCTGACAATTCTAACCTCCTCATTGAGCCTAAATCTAATCGTTCATTGGGGAGACCGATCTTTTTCCCATGCTGCACCGCGCCTATGGAATAAACTGCCATCACATGTCAAATCATCGGTTGCTTTTATCCAGTTTAAGTAGAACCTAAAATCGGGTCTTTTGAATGAAGCATTTGCATAACGTTGGAGTATAGTGCACCCCATGCCTTACAAAAATGCAGATCGTGAAAATGAAAAATTGTCACTTTTGTGCAAAAGTTGCCATGCATATTTATCGTGATTACAAAATCAAAGCTCCTGAAGCTTTGAAACTTTATGAAGTTGTAGGCCTTGACAAATATTTATAAACAAGTAGAAAAAAACCCTAGGGGGACAACATGGTTTTGAACACAAAGTGTCAGCTCATGGCATCAGTGAAGTTTTAGATGTATCACAAGCAGAAAAACACCTTGTTTTATGTCAGCTGTTCACTTAAATGTTACGACATGCTCCGAAACACACCGAATGAAATCTGTCAAGTCATAACATAGCATTGAAACTGTTAATTCATTTCTTTTATGTTTGAGGACGACACCTTCAAGCAGGTTGGGTGACAGATCTCACAAGTGAGTGACTCAAACTATGGTGTCGTTAAGAGGCAGCTTGACTGAGGGATAACCAAACTTCAGCAATCCCTCAACCATCTACAGTCGACTCTCGTTGAACGCTGAGACTGGCTAAATAGTAACAGGAATGTTGCTATAAGAGGACAGCAAAGCAAAGAAAAACAAAAGCAGAAATGAGATTCAGGACTCCAGAATGTACTCTTTATGAGCAGAACCTCTTTATAACACTACGATGCTCTTTATAATGAGGGTTGACTGTAGTTCTAGTCAATCTACAATCCTGGCCAAAATGTTTGAGCCACGCATGGGCCATGTGAGAATAAACATACCCTCTCCCATTCCCCCGCTCAATGTTGTTAACCCCACCCAGCTGGAGCGCAGATTGCGTAATGAAAGCCAGCATTGAACAGGGGGGCCGGGGGGCGGGGGCCCAACACGATATGGCCAGAATTGTAGCATGCTCAAGCAACTGCCTCAATGGTGGTCTGTACCATTGAAGCAGAAGAAAATAACAAAATAGAGAAAATAATAAGAGACAGTAAGAGACCACTTCAAAATCTACCTGTACCAACCCTTTCAGATTTGTCCCTTTGCTATTGCTCAATCCCTCTCTCGACTGAAATGATGGCACAGAACATTTTCACTCGTGCTTTGACCACAATATTACTTTGTTTTATACCTTTGACTAAATTCATTACAGGGCAGAATTTTATAGGTATAAATCAAACATAAGTTAAGGTTTAGTTAAAAATCTAAACGCTCCTTTGTTTTAACCACCACCCACCCCCTAAGTCCTGGCAGCTACTACAGTGAAAGATTTTCCTACAACTTTCTTATTATGAGAGGTGCCTATTATAAGACCACTTATGGCCACTCAAGGGGGGGGGGCAACACAAATGGGGTAGGGACCAGGGGGGAAAAACCCCATAAAACCACACAGTAGATTTTAACCTTCAAATGTATAGACCACAGAAAACCTTCCCGTTGCGTAAGGTTCTTTCTAGAAACAAAATTAAGAATTAGTGCACTACAACACAATGGTATGGGGGCGAAACAGGTGACTTTACAATTTAACTTCTCTATTCTCTTGCCATACACAGCTTAAGTGTAAGACGGAAATCATCTTAAAAGACTTTAAGAAAAGTCAATATTTCATCAGGCAGTGTGTCGAATAGATTTCACAACTGACTGAATGCAGCATTGAAGCAAGCACCGACATGAAGATCTCCATCGATAACGAAGACAGACAGCTATTAAAGAAGCTTCTCCTCATGAAATTTCCGACAATAGAAGACGGTTATATCAGTGGAAGGGGTAATTTATCTTATCTGGGTGACAGCTTCATCCCCTATCCGACTCTGCAGGGATCAGCGAGGGGATTAGTCTCTCAAACTAATCTCACTTTATAGACAGTAACTACACCATTCAAAGTGAAAACAATCCCCGGAAGTCTCAAGAGAGTGGATGAGACGCGAGAACAATTCCGATTAATTGCTCATTCTTCAATGAAGTTGACGGAGTATGACATTAAGCTTTCCGAAGTCTAAAGAATTTAGGATTTCCCAAGCAGGAGAACAATCAAACAAGAATCACCAGCAGCATCATATCATTGGTGACACAAGAAAATTATATAATTTAAGCATTTGTTCTTTTTACTCTTTGCCATAATTGTCTAATGGATTGGAATTTGGAAACTCAACAAAAAGAGGATGAAATTAAGCTGTGAAAAAACAAATGAATAAAGAAAAAATAAATATTCTGAATGAATAAACACTGTTTTATACTTCTGAAACATTTCATGACAGCACAAAACAAACATAAACATGTAATTGCCCAAGTCACTTTGATTCATTCTAGTTCCATATCAACAGTTGGTCCTTACATAAAACTGCTTTAAAACTTTCTCCCCATTTTTTTTTCTCATTTCAAAACCCCCCCAAAATTCTGCCGTCCAGTCAAATTTAAGTGCACTGTAGAGAACGTGGATGTTTGCCTTGGTAAACTGTGTTACATCTTGTTTTTCCCCAATTCAAATTATAGTGACCAAACTGAGGCTACTGGAATGGCAGAGAAAGTCTGGCTTCTTGCTTGTACAATGAAAATCAGTGTTCATGATCAGTATTACATACAGGAAACATGACAAAATGGTGGAGGCTTATTTGTTAATAAACCAAATTTAATAGAATGCGACACTTTACGTAGTTGGAATAATTTGATTGAGTGAGTTTTGCAGTAACACTACAAAAGACAATGCAATGTTTCTTACACAATTCACTATGGACCATGAATTTCTAACCACTTATTTTACAAAATAATCCAAAATGGAGGAAGGATAATTGAACACCGATGTAATGGTACTTTATGACCTGACACCATGCAGCTAAAAAGGCACAACTTTGGGCACATCATTGTAACTGTTGCTCTACTGTTTATGCAGGTGGTAAGTCAATGGTGGGCTTAAATTGTTAAACAAGTTCCCGTAAAGAGCCTGCACGCTTCACGATCACACGAGAGCTGTTCAGAACACACAAGAGCTGTTTTAAAAAGAGGTGACCTAGAGGGAAGATCAAAGAGGTAAACAGTGGTCTTCACCTTTCAGCCCACAGGGAAACACTCAAGGGCATCCAATTTACAGCAACAAGAACATTGGATTTACCAACGTGGCTAGCGGGGAAATTTATGGCTTCGGACTGGGACAGCTTGCCCTTGTTAATCGACCGTAAAAAATTTGACGACAGAATAATGAGTTGGTTAAGGTTCGACACAATAACATAACTTTTGAACAATTTACATTGTATATTTATTGTATGCCACCAGCCACTAAAAAAATGCACCGGTCTATAAAAGATGATGATGTGATTTTTACTTGTGCTTTATCTCTGAGACCTGGAACTTGAACACTAATTATACGTACTCTTATTGTATACTTTGCCACTGGCAATCTTTAACTTAACTTCACGTCAACCATAGGTCAAATATTCTGTTTATATAAACACTTGAGAAAAAAAAAGAAGCCCTGTACGTCAAAATCGGTCCTTGATATTCAGGAAAATTACCAGCTCGCCGATGTGTCAAGTTTATTCAAACACAGTCTTAAGGCACAAACTCCTCTACCAAAGTATGATAGGATTGCAAAAGGTTCATATTTTTAGATCTGGACAAAATGCAAATATTTAGAGTAGAGCAGCTAAGATTACTCGCAGTTTACAAACTGAAATAATTTACAGGTTTCCGTAATAAACCTGTCTCATTTATGCATTCTTCTGCTATTTCTTGGGAGTTAAACGCTTTTTGAAGTTTATTAAAGTTTGTGCGCGAGAGTTTTACACGTCCAGCAGAGATTGCTTCAAACAATCAATCAAACCCGTTGCTTCGATTCCATTTTATTATTTATAAACAACATGATACAAAATATGTCTGCTCTACCTCACACCAAAGCATTCTAATGGAAATGAGAAACAAAACTATGCAAATCATCCACACGTCTGACAGTTAGATTACAAATTTGACTAAAAGGAATGCAAGAGGTGATAAATTGTTCACCATGCAGGGGGGAGGGGGGTTTGTAGGAAAGACATCATTTCCAGGGTAGACACGTTTATCCAGTGAAAGGAGCTTGAATTTGAAAAATAACTCCTTTGAAAGATTTACCAGGTCAGGGTTCAACTGTAGAACAGATCCATAATGGCTTTAAAAAAAGTGGGGATACAAATGACAAAGGTGGGGGGGGGGGGGGACTGGTACCCAAAAGGGTTGGAGGCTGAGAAGAAATAATTGATGTGCTACATTTGCTTCCTGTATTAAGAGCAGTATTTCAGTCAAAGCTTGCACCGATTCCCCCCTACAAGTTAGCCTTGTTTGTACCAAAGTCCATTCCACAAGTCACAACTTGTCATTTATCCAGATAATCTAAAGTGGAATATGGCTGGTAAACACTGAGCAAGATTGTTTGTAATACTAACATATTTTTTCTATCAAGGACATGCTTGAAATCAGAGTCAGAACTCAATGATGTTGCTTACTATTTTTGTCTTTAAAATTGAACTACCAAACTAAAGCTGACTTCTTCAACCAGTGTCAACATTTTCCCTTCTCGTGACTGTTTAACTCAGTTATTACTTCCTAAATTTATTTCTCACTTCATGAAAATGAAAAGCAATGCAAACTTATGCATGATGTACATTCACCATCATTTACAGGCATTTTAAAACAACCGCCCCCGACCTATTCCTCCAATCGACTAAAAATACAATGTGGTCTTTAACCTCGCTGTTTTTCAGTGTTAAGACACAATACAGTGAAGTAATAATCCATGAGACATTACAACCATGTACTTTGCATCAAGATACAACGAGCAAACGAGACAGCAAAGTGCCACATCATTATAACAAATGAGGATTTCTCCTCACAAGAGGGCTATGAATAAATATACCTGTAGCAGCTTGATTGATTGATTGATTGATTGATTGAATCCTCATACTTTAGCGCATGAAAGGGGGGGGTACCAGTTTATGAGTCTTCGCAGACCCCAGCCGGCACATCCGATTTCTCCAAACAGCATTACCCTATTTACCTGCATGCCCAATTTACGGCATCCATGCAAGTCATTTCTTCTGTCTGCCGTGGCCATAAAACTTTATCCAGATTGCAGGAATGGTGCTATCACGAGTCAAAATAAGCGTGTCTAAAAACATCCAATCTGGCCTGGCTGACTACGTCAATGGTCATGCTCACTTTAAGCCAGGCAGGCAAGTCCTCCATGACCAATTCAAGGTAAAAAGCATCGAGGAACAGAGCTGTGTACATTACAGTCTAATACTCAAAGATGCGTGCAATTGAGTTTACTCATACCTTAACCATTGACCAATAACATTGCTTCACCCAAAACACTTCAGTGCATGTCACGTGTGAGAGATTGAAGCATGGAGGAAGAGTTACACTTATTCTCCTTTGGGCTCCTACAAACCCACAGCATCAGGACGTTTGATGTTCCTATTAGTCAGCTACACACACCACCTAAACATTTTAACCCAACATGATGCCAGACACCAGCAATAAACTACGAGTACCACCTTTTGGGATTAAAAAATCAACACATTAGTAAACACATGCATGGAGGTACATGCATAGTTTTGGTTAATGAAATGTACTTCCAAATAAAAACAATTCTTGGGACATTTTTGTCATCATCATCATCTTCCTTTACTGTGCAGAAACCTCCTCCGGAGTGTACTCGCACATTGACAAAACAATAAACTAAAAAGTCTACAAACGATATGTCATCAGTGAAACCAAAACATTACGTTTCTGCCTACCGATGTGCACACGCATTTATGGGACATTTTTGTTTAAAATTTGTTCCAAACAATAAACCAAAAAGTCTACAGACAAAATGTCCTGTGTCATTTGAGCGAAACCAACACACATCAAGTTCCCGCCAACCAGTTTGCACACACATCATGTTTATTTGCATAAATTTGGATTAGGAGTGTCGTCAAGCCAGTCAGACCGCTATTGAATTATGTGTCAAGAACAAGACTTCAGAGAGGTTGATGGTGCCTAATCTGGAGCGGAATCCTAAGCCATGGTTATGCCGTGGTTTTGAAAATGGCCTAAGTATTGGTCAACAGTTTTACACTGGACCGCCAAGGCCAGTGATTTCAGTGTCGGGTCAGTAAACTAAAGAAGAGACAAGTCCGGTGGTCTTGTGTTTTTTAACTGAATATCTTTGTTTAAAAAAATTGATGTTCAAATGCTGAGTTTGTGTCTCACAAATATCTTTCAATTCTGCTGAGTATCACCCATAATACAGAAGAGGTCAATCTTCTCGTAGTGTCAGCTCAAATAAAACAGTTTGTAGGATAAAACTGTGTTCTCATTTTGATTCTGGTCTCTTCTCATTTTGATTCTGGTCTTGTAAATTAAATTCTGGTCAAATAAAGATTCTGAGCTGAAAGCCCTAAGGTCTTGTGGTTTTTGTCCCCCCAAATTCATGCCCTGCATTGTAGCGTTTCAAAAAGACATTTGGTACTGGTATCCAGAGTATAAAAAGTACGCTTTCTGAAATTGTTTTTTCAAAACTATCATTTCGGAATTTTCAGGATGCTGAAATGAAGTGATGTTATTAATTAGACTCAAAATCTAACTGTCTGCAATATGGATAAGCAGAGGTCAAAATTTAGTTCTGTAGGATAAAATTGTCAGAAAAAGGAAACGACAGAAAGAATTATGGTAACTTTCTATATGAATCACTTTAATTTCGTTATCACTTCGTACAACATGACTAATACTTTATGCAAAGTTGCTGATATGACCACACAACCCTCCTTCTTCTGAGGGGGGACGCAAGCAATTTCTGTTCATCAGTCTCAACCAGTCCCTACTTTTTTCGATCAATGGAAATTGAACTTATTGATGTTGACAGAGCGTTACGGTTAGTTTAACTTAGGTCCTGTAACGGTGGAAACACAAGAAACGTCAAATGTCTGCCTCCGGTAGTTGAACAAGACAAATTTAGGAATCCAGTCATTGCCTGGGGGGTTCTGGTCAAGCTATCAAGGGGGGATGAGAGAGTGAAAAGGGGGGTAAGAATCACTGACTTCAGAACCCCCCCCCCCTAAAAAATAGGGTAAAGTAAGTCAGGGTATCATTTAACATTGAGGCAACTAATAATACATGGCTTGGTAACTCTACATCAACTGGCATTATCGACCAATTAGAGAATCACCATCGAACAAAAATATATTTGCCACAAATGAAGTAAATTGTTTTTGTTTTTATGCATTTTGGGGGAAAAAACAAAGATACCTCGTCTTAATTTGTGGTGGTTTATTTTAGTCACATCTATAAGTTTATTGCCACATCTATAAGTTTATTGTTTGATATACATTTTGTTTTGTTGGGGGGGGGGAAAGATACCTCGTCTTAATTTGTGGTTGTTTATTTTAGTCATCTTATTTTGCCACATCTATAAGTCTATTGTTTGATATAGCTGATTGACATTGAGTTCAAGATTACGATAACAAAGTTTGATTTGAATAACAAAATATGAAAACCCTTGTCTCTTTGCTAATCTGAAAATCCAAAAAAATAAATAATAATCTGACGCAAATCGTGCCCCAAGCAGTTGAGTAACGGGTACAGACCCTGGATTAAGATCTTCAGGTGATGATGGACACCATTCATAACAGGGGAAGAAGGAAGACAAAAATGAAAATTGAAAAATATGACAGGAAACCTTGAAAGTAACACTTGCATTATTGACATGGCCTGGAAACGGGATGCGTTATGGCTAGACAGGCATTGAGTCCAGTGCTAGGGGCCATGAGCGACCTTTTGGGGATGAGGGAACCAAGAATGCACTCTTGATCTACATACACTGCAGAGCAGCTGAAAGGAATAGCTGCAACCAGTCTAAGGGTACCATCGGCACTCCCTCCTCCAACTCAAACAGAAGCCGAGCCTTGAAGTAAAAACGTCCACCACAAGTGTGTCTTCTGGACCAGCACATCATCATACGTCAATTTCACTGACGAATGAGGAGGGGGGGGGGGGGCAGCCGTGCAACAATGCTTCAAAGAAGCTTCACCATCCATTTGGCCTGGCCTACTATCAAAAGCTTCATTCTAAATCATAAAGTACATCTTTGCATCATCTTTGTGTCTCTCACGTTTTCATGGTTGGGTGTTATAACTTGAATTATGTCGCACATAAAACGGTGTAGCCTGGATCTTGAAAAAGAGTGACCAACTTTTGCAGAACACTAGCACTCCCCACTAATGCTAAAACTAGAAGCTCAGCACCGGGATCTCGCACAATGTGTCAAATTTTCAGTAATGCACATGTTCAAGCTTTATGTTTGCTCACGTGTGGTGACTGTACTACAACTGCCGTCTGCCATGCCGATGATGCAGTGAGTGGTGGAATGTTTGTCTGACTGACGGGTATTCTGATCAAAAGTGGCGTCATTAATGTAGAGTGCATTGAAAACAAAAAAACTTTCAAAATGCTCACTTAATATTTTGCCATGTAAGTGACAGATAAAGTAGGGTGTTTAAAAGATCCGTCCACTCGCTCATGTTGTATGGTAATCATAAATCTACAATGCTAACAATCAATACAATTTTAGTGAGAGTTTGCTCCCACTTTCTGCTCTAACATTTGTTTAATTCGCATGACTTCACAGCTGCCAAGTTGGTCAAATAATATTATTTAAAATGTTAGTCTTGACTTTTTTAAAGACTGTGTGCGTTTATTTTTTTTGTCACAATGAGATGCTCTGTTCCTTCATGGTTCATTGGTACAACACAGCCTCACTTTATATTGATGATGGTATAGGGATAGAGTACTACCTTCATTGGGACCCTCTTCTCCCAATGCGGGTGTCAATGGTACCCCAATCGGGTAACAATTTGGTGCCAACTACTTCAATTGTCACAGACTTCAATTGTCACAGGTGACATTATGATGGATTGAGTGGGTGGAACCAGACAGGGGAAAAATATCATCAAACCACTCTCACACTGGGTGGGAGTAGACTTCAATTAATGCAAAAACACAGACAATGGCCTTGATAATTAACAGACTGTCAACGTACTATGAGGTGATGCAAACAGAGCCCAACATCCAAACTGGAGGAAATTGATCATTCATTAATACATGGCCACTAAAACCACATTACGTTCTTAAATGGTTCCAACAGCAAAAGTGTCTGCTGACAGTGGTTGGGTAAACCACAAGTGCGACAAAATTATGTTCGGTTGTCAGAAAACAGCGGCTGGTTGAGTTATGGCCAGGGAGGAGTACCAGTGATTGGAACTAGTCTACTTACAAAGTGAACCCATGTGATATTGATCAATGACTTAATGTGGTGACTCAAGACAGCCATCATAAATCCTTCACAAACGTTCCTTTGCTTTAACATTTTGGCAGTATAGAGCCTTCCACATTGGTCAATAATCTTTTTAAAATCTTGTATCAGAAGGTCCCTGAAAGTTTTTCTATCAGTAATTAGGCTAGCTAGGCTAGATTTCTCAAAGAGTCAAGACCAACAGCCATCACTCTTATGAAATACAAAAATATTATTTGATCATCAAAAGTTTGTGACAAGAAGTATTGCTACAAAGTTTAAAGAATTTGGGGGTGAAAGTGTTTTGACTAGAATGTGATTTCGTACCTACGACCTACAAGCAGTACATGCCGATGCTCTCCTGACTGAGCTACCTAGCCCAATGTTGGATGTCACACAACCGTATAGTGCTGTATAGCCAGGGATCATGCCAAGTTCACGAAACAATTCTGGTCAGTTTCCCTTATGGTGTATTACTTAAAGTTAAAAACAATTCATTATTGTACAACACACACACACACTAAATTCCTAGTTTGATGTTGATGTCCTAGAAAAGTTTATCCAAACTTTTGTTTTGGATAACGTCCTTAAGTCACTTTTCTTTTCACAAAAACAAACTGAAGCTGAACAGGGTGCAGAGAATTACTTGAACATAAGGTTTGTGTCTCTGAGAGGTGTTACCAAATTCAATCAATTATGACTGAAATTTGTAGGTAACCCACGCTTCCCTTTTTCACTAAATTTGTCTGGACGGTACACAGTAAGTTCAGCATAGTGAAACTGCATCTATGAGGTTCACCAGACAGGTTCCCAGTAAATGTATAGAGGTTTGTGAAGTGGATTAAAAGTTTCAGAGACTTTTTGGCTTTATAATACAAACAGATATTCTGTGATTTTAAAATCTCTTCACATACTGGCTCTTTCAAATACTAATGCACAGTAAACATTCAGAAGTATTTTCTCACTGAACTGACATACAAACACATAGTTATTGTTAGTCTTGATTCGTGACGTTAATACACATTACTGGGGAAGAGATATCTGTCTCACACAAACATCTTACTCAAATCCAGATTCGTAGACTTGCCAGGTCCCTTTGAGCCAGCCTCCAAGCCAGTTGATGTTGCGCCCTCTACCGGTGACTAATACAAAAAACAGCGTCAACAATCAAGACTAAGTCATTGTGAAAACTAAGCACACATTTCCATCTCCGATCATCTCAATATTCTTGCAATATTTTATTCGGCAGACTTAATTGCAACCTCTTCCATTACATGAATGCAAAAATTCAAACTTTTCTCCGAGTACAACTCATCACAAAACAATAGTAGCATTATTAGCTTTACATTTTTATGTACAAATACATTAGTGCTTAAATTAGAGTAGAGTAGACATAATTTGTTAAATCTGTTTAAATATTTCACTAACACCATTCAGTCCAGTAGTGTATAAATAGTTTTTTAAACTGACTTTTAGGAGGGCAACGTCAGGCAGAAATATATAGACAACAAAATACATGACAAGAACCAAATCGCTTTCCTGCTTACTTTAAAAGTTTAATACATAATGCAATCTTTGAAGTTAGAAACTGTCATTTATCTTGTTTTTCCGTACAACTGCAATTATTTGATTCCCTTTAATCTGATTGTGAAACTCAATTCATTTCCATAAGAGTCAGAACTAAACGTTTTTCCAACATAGGCGTCACCATCTCTGCATCTTCCAGGTGTCACTTACCTCTGCATGCATCCATTACAACGTGTAACAAATTTGTGCACATTTTGTGCTTCTTTTGAGCGAATTTAGTTTTGAAGAGTGGACAGTGTCAGATTCATTATAGATGTTCAATTAAACAATAAACCCCAAATGACCAAATGGAGGTTAAATGGCTGTTCTCTAACAGGGCTTGAATGTTTAATTATTATGGGTTTTTTTGGGGGGGGGGGGTGGGGAACCAAGAGACTGGTTGTACTGGACCAGAATTTGTTTGAAAAGACCAGACTCGAAATGAGTTGAACAAGCACTAAGAGAAAATCAATCTCAAGTACATGTACGTACTTAAATACTCAGCAGAGTTGAAAGATATTTATCAGACACTTTTTTCCACAAAGATATTACACAATGAGGTATCCTATTGTTATTCAACTGAAAAACCACCGGGCTTGTCCAGTCATGAGTTTACTGGCCCCATGCTGAAATTACTGGCCTTAGGCCTGCGAGCCCTGCCTACAAATACTAATGGTCAATCTGTAGTTTATTTCTACGTGCTGGGTCCAGAGAATAAAGTTCAGTCAAAAGATTTTAGAGCATGCCACTTAACACAAACTTAATGCTCAAGGATTTCCACACATATTGAGAGGAAAAAAAAAGTCATAAACATTTGAAAGTAACTTTTGTTTTTAACTCAGTAAAGCTGTAAATACATTAATTGTATGCATCAATTATTATAATACTTTGATGCACAACTCCCCTATGACATTATAAGCTGAAAATGGCACCTCATTTGCTTTGTTCAGCAGTTTAAAATTTGTAAGACTGTTGTTCTCTTTCAAAAAAGAACCAAAAGCACCAATCAATCAAACATTCATATGAGCAGAGTCTTTTAAAGTTCAAATGATGATTCTATTTCTGATTATTTTACAAAAGTCTAATGTCATTGAATGTAAGCGAACAATCAAGAAGATAAACCCAGTTTTAAACTGCATTCAAACGTGGTTGCTGCTTAAAAAAAGAAGAAGACATTCCCATTGTTTTTACAGTAGGCCTAAGTGGTGTGTAAACTAAAGCACTCCTTTGATAACCAAATCTCTTGATTAAGTTAAGTCATCAATGTAGGGTCCACAATTTTTTTAAAGATGGTTTCGACTCGTCCCAAAGCCGACGATCCGAAAAACATTTTCTGTTTTATTCTCTAAATTACATACATGCACAAATCCTGTTACAGCTCCATGCATTAACATGCACAGTATGATGACACAGGCCAGAGCACAATCTCTCTCCAGCTAATTTCAGCATAACTTGGAAGAAAGGTTTGTACTCCAAAGTTGAGGTGGCATCAGTATTCTAACACAGGCCTATATCTCACTCCGTGGCAATGGAGATAATTATGAGAAGCCCCCCCCCCTACTAAGTGAAAGTAGAAGCCCCCACCCCTCCTACTCAGTGGTAGAAGGACTAGTTTTGGTCTGAATTCTGTTGTCTCCAGGTTTTCCCAATCTACTTGATGGCAGTAGATAAAAAGCAGAACAAGTTCTTATCAGACCCAGGTTGTCTCCCAGTTTTCCCAATCTATTCCTCTGCAGTAGATAAAGAGCAAAAAAGCTCTTATCTGAACCAGTTTTAGGCAGTCAGACGATTTTCCCAATCTACTCCACAGCAGTGGATAAATAGCAGGATAATCTCCTATGGGCAATTTCGACAGTGCAAGTTGACATTTTAAAGGACCAAACTGTCCCATTCCATGTCATGCATCAACTATGAGTAAAACAAGATGTATTAATATTGAACATTTTTTTTCTTTTCCGGTGGTCTTCACTTTCAATACAGATTTTTATTTGAGTTCCCTGAAATTTGTTTTACATATTAGTGATAATAATAATAATAATAATAATAATAATAATAATAATAATAATAATAACAATAATAACAATAATAATAATAATAATAATAATAATAATAATAATAATAATAATAATAATAATAATAATAATAATAATAATAATAATAATAATAATAATAATAATAATAATAATAATAATAATAATAATAATAATAATAATAATAATAATAATAATAATAATAATAATAATAATAATAATAATAATAATAATAATAATAATAATAATAATAATAATAATAATAATAATAATAATAATAATAATAATAATAATAATAATAATAAAAATAATAATAATAATAATAATAATAATAATAATAATAATAATAATATTACCTTGTATGAGGGTATGAGGAATTATCCAGGTGTGATATTGTCATCATAAATAGATGGATTTTTAAGCTATAAGAATGACTTTTTAAAAAGTTCACGAACAACATGTACGTGTGATAGAAAAATGTTTCGGCGTGTAAAAGACTTAAAAGGTTATTCAAGAATTTAATTTTCCAAAGTAACGAGGTCACATTCTTTTATCCAAATATGACTGAGATGAGAAATATGTAGTTTAGATAAAAGACAAGCATTACAGATTATGACTGTATTGAGACATCCGACTACATCCCAAGATCTCGTTGGGAAAGTTGTACTTTCCTCTCTCGCAGCTCCATCTCTCCAACAAAGGACAACCAAAACCGTCCGACAGATTTGTTTGTTCACTCCCCGACATTACACATAACAGTCTCCTGGGAAATTAACCTCTGTTTACCTTGACAGAAAACTGCATATTACACACATACATTCATCAGTCGTCAATCAGGTCACTTTTGATAGCTCCCTGTCGCGGGAGGTGGTATCAAATTTATATTCTTGAAGTTTTCAGATCCAGTTCCGAAAGTTATTTTCGTTTTAATCATGGCGTGCCGTCTGCATGTGCACAGTCAGTGAGCAAACTCCTTCAAAAGTGTTGCAAATACCGGGCGTGCAATCCTACAAATTCACAGCAGCTAAAAAAAACCAAAACCTGGTTCTCATCTTCATAAAGGGTTTTGCACAGCGATGTACATTGCCATAAAATCTTTCCGCGGCAACTGTGTCCATTTTGTCCGTTTATTTAACAGCATTTATCATTGCAGCAGTGTTGGGCCTATTCAATCCTATACAATCACCAACAGACAAATTGTCCATAGCAGTTCAGAATCGACGAGGTATTTGATGAGGTAACGGAACATTTCTCATCAAAACAGCTTTTTCTTAGCGGCCGTGTATCGTTCCATGTACTGAATTAGGTCAAGAGAATGAACAAAACTTGGTTACGTCCGTGGTTCATGGTTACAAAAATACAAGTAGATGTTTTGATTAGGGATCAATATTTATTTTTCCTTTTCGTACAAAACAACGAAAGAAGTGAAAGCCGTATAAATGGTTTAATATAAGCCCAGTGTTGTATGGCCATGAGCTTCTGAGAAAAGAAAACACTCCTGCAGCTATCAAAAGTCGTAATATTTTCACAGGTACAAAAACAAACAATTCAAAGTTTAAGTTTTAATGACTGAATATTCATACTTCTAATAAGCCACGAGGTCTAGAAACCTAGTTGAACAAGTAAAGTCTAAATAAATATCCAGATGATGTGAGGTTGATTGTGTTAATATTAAACAACAGGCCCCCGTTTCATGGCTCTCCTTACCACAGAATTCTGTGGTTAGACCGTGCTTACTACAGAATTCTGCGCTTACAGCCAGCCTGTAGAATCACGCCCTTTACAGGGCGTGGTCAGCGCATCATTTTGTGGTTAGCGGAGCCATGAGATTGGGCCCTGGATGGGATGAAAGAAACCAAATCTCACAAAAGAAGGATGACCTGTTCTTAAATCAATCTTAGATCTTACCTTTTCGTAGCCAGGTACATCATGAAGCTGTTTCATGTCAAAGAGGTTCCCGTCCGTAACCAACAGGGACACAGTTGAGCTTTCTAAGATCCTGGAAGTAAGTGCTGATACCTGAAGACAGTTTTCCTCCAAGCGTAGCACTTTAAGACGTGGACATTCTGATATAGTCTCAGAAATTGAGGCGAGCTGTAAAAATCAATCCAAAGAAAACAAAAATCCTTTAGAATGTTTGGCTCAAGATATTGATTTCCTGAATTTGATAACCGATATATTAATTTTTTTAATTCTGATTGTGAAGCCAAGGATTCTCAGAATAGCGAACTTAATCACTTTACTAGCCAAGATTCCTATGGAGAAAAGAACATGAAGTTTCAGTTTTAGATATGGGAGGAAAAGCCACGGAAATTATTCCGGGGAAACCAACACAATTGAAATCAGGTAGGGACCGAAAACACAATCCACATAGTGCCCCCAGCAGGATTCGAACCGGGGCCCTAAAGGTGGAAGGCGAGGAGAGAAAGGTCAACGCCAACCCACCCGACCTAAACAGATGATAACCTGCACTTTGTTAATAATGCTTAGATTGCAAGAGTAAATAAAATCACACATTATTATTTCTATATCTAACACTTAAGTTTGTTTTAAACAAAACGATTTAAGGTAAGTTTATATTTCTTGTTCTTGGAAATTAAATTTGTCTGAAATCAAACTTTATATTTCAAAGGAAAGTGTTTAATTATAAGTTTTATTTGTACTTGAATGTTGTTTATTTCATCAGGACATTGTTCTCTCTTTCATTTTTGTAAATTGTCTGAATTTATATTACTGGCTTAACTTTAAAAACATAAATTAATTTTGTAAGCACCTTTAGCATCTTTCAAGGTTGATTTTTGCACATAAATGTTCTTTTATTATTAAAAAAATTACAATAGCTTGGCACTGAGTAGTTCATTTTGGATCTGAATGTCAATTCAGTTTTGGACTTAGTAAATAATGACCATCTCATGAGTAAAGGGGGAAATTTATAGAAACAAAGTTTTTCACCAAAAATAGGTGCTGAAATTTAGGAGAACATTTCAATAATGGTTCTCTTTAAAGACATTTTTGGGGGTTAATTTTGAAGCAATGGAAGTAACAAGGAAAATTGCCTCCATGCTCCTTAGTCATTGCCTCGGTGCCCCTTAAATGTTCTTTCTGCCCCTTTACTGAAGATAAACTGTGCCCTAGCAAGAGTGAAACATCACGCCCTAACGCACAAGTTAAGTTACTTTCTTGGAGAAATGAAATTATCTTTACTACATTGTTTAGTTAAAAGTTACAACAACAAAAACATTTCATCTGTTGAATTTAGGACAAAAAAAGTTAGTTTTTTTCAAAATTCATCGCCTCCTTCACCAAATCAGAGCTCAGGGAAATTTTACGCTAAAACACCGTGATTCAGACATATATTTTAAGATCTACTTACTCAGTAATATTGATTACACATCAATGGTTGGAATAAGAGTAATGAAAAGAAGAGAGAGAAGAAAAAAAGTCATCTGAATTGGTCAGAATGCTTCTGCGAACAATTCAAACAAGTCATCATCCACAAATCTCCACTGATGAATTATTCGTGGAATTGTGAGTCGAAACTAGAAACATTTGACTAATTTCCCTGAAGAATGTCAACCAGAAAGATTTCAGGGGATATCTGATACTGAGGCTTCAAGAAGGGCTCCAAGGTAAAATTAAAATTATGATCCACTTACTTTGAAACAGATAGAATCCTTATGAAGATTAATGCACAATTACAAGACTCTAACCTCACATTGAAACAGAGTAAAACGCCACTGTGTCTGATACCATTCAAGTGCAATTTTTGTTGAAATCCCAAAACGCTCGATGATGTCACATTTAAAATATATTACTCCCTGAGTTTTGATGATATTCAGTCAAAATGGCATTGATTTGACCTTTTGACTGGTGCAAAAGATTCCTCTTTGGAATGTACCGACCCACTTGTTTTTGAAGTTGGAGGAAGTTTGATCTGATTTATTTATTTTTTTTTTAAAGAAAAATGTAGGGTTTGATAAAAAAAGAGTTACATGTGCGTTGTGTAGAAATGAGACATTTGAACCCAACATCTTATTGAGCAAAACTATTTCTCAGGACAACTGGTACCAAAATCACCTTAACACCAAGTCATCTTTGGGATTACTAATACAGTTAATATACTAGATAATCACCCCCTCTATATATCAACATATAAATACTAAGTAGGATTTGAAACTTTGCATAGTGGTACAATCTGCTGAGGTTTGTCGTGACATCATGTGTAAAATCTCTTTTGAAATGTGCTGTTCCTGAGATGAACCGGTGGTTTGATAAAACTGATTGCATCCTCCTGAAGACGATCAGAGCATACTGATCGAAACGTTGAGTTGTCCAACCACGGATTCTTCTCCGAACCACCACTACTCAAAAGAGATTTTACACATGGTGGTGTCACCGCAAACCTCACCAGATAAATGCTATTACTTACTATCATCTCAACATATCAACCAGCGGAGGGCAAGTGCCTCCATGGCCCTGGTCATTGCCTTGGTGCCCCTTGAAATGTTCCACTAGAAAATTGATACTTCCCTGATTGAAGTGCCCGTTACCATGGAGAAACTGCCCTGCCCTTTCAAGAATGAATTATCATTGCCCGCACAAGTACACGTACAAAACACCCCCAAAATAATTCAGACATGGGATACGTAACAGTGTGTAGCAGTTTCTTTTAACTGGGAATATATACACTTGGGGGAAGAAAACGAAAAAAGAGTCAAGCGATCTAAGTCTCTGGAGAACTCGTAGGTCTGCAATCATCTGTCAAACAATTCCGTCTACAAATAACAAGGCTCCCACCAGCAGAAAGTGGAAGGAAAAGGAGGTGCTTGAGTAATTGTTGAAAGAAACTGCGAGATTCATGATTTCCTGTGACTATAATAAACATGTAATGTGCCTCATTGGAAAATAGGACAAGCGCAGCATGCCTTCCGAACAGAAAGTAAGTATCCGCTCTTCATGTAACAGGTAGAGGGCGCACTTCTCTTTTTCTCTTTCTCGTATGATTTGCAACTTTCATTGGGAGAATACAATCTATGTGGAGGGAGGGGGGGGATCTTGCAATAGCAAGATAGTGTAATAATTGCTTGAGAGTTGTGGTGGATATGAACTGAGTCAGTGGTTGTAACAATCCAATAAACTGATTAGTGTTCTCTGTTCACCTTCAGTAAAAAGCTGGAATTCAGAATCCACAGTAATGCACAGTTAAATATTTTCCCTTTTCAGTAGTTGCGTAACTAGACACTTTATTTTATAACAATTTTAGGGGGGGGGGAGCGGTGGAAAAGACATAGTGTTAAATTATTTTGTTTTATTTTGTATTTTTATTGTTTGTTTGTTTGTTTTTGTTTGGTTTTTTTTGTTTTGCGGGGGGGGGGGGCTTTTGTTTGGAAGAATGTCAAATTAATTTCTGCATTTTTTCAATCTCATTTGGGGTGGCAAGGGGAGGATGAACAGAAGAATTGCAATTTGAGAAGGATCCCAGGGGTAGAAAGTGAAGCAGCTCTCGTCTTGAGAAGCTTGAGAAGCTTGAGAAGCTTGAGAAGCTTGAGAAGCTTGAGAAGCTTGAGAAGCTTGAGAAGCTTGAGAAGCTTGAGAAGCTTGAGAAGCTTGAGAAGCTTGAGAAGCTTGAGAAGCTTGAGAAGCTTGAGAAGCTTGAGAAGCTTGAGAAGCTTGAGAAGCTTGAGAAGCTTGAGAAGCTTGAGAAGCTTGAGAAGCTTGAGAAGCTTGAGAAGCTTGAGAAGCTTGAGAAGCTTGAGAAGCTTGAAAATCTTGCCATCTTTGGATCACCACAACAAACCTACAAATTGATTGCCACTACAAATCTAATCCATAATCCATCAACACCCTCAGCACCAAAAATACACAAACCTCAAAGAGGACAGGAAGAAAACAACAAAATGACTGTAAATTACCCCATGAGCGTGCGGAATTACATCAAACCTCAAGGTGAGCTAAAGTACAAGATGTAATTTGATTTCCCCAGCAAGCCTTGACCTTGTTTTCCAATCTGTCAAATTGCAGCCTACAATACTCGGGGATGTCACGTCGATGGGTCCCTCTGGAGAAATCTCCTCCCGGAATGGCAACATGAGAGGCATATGGATAGAGTTTGCGATGGCCGTGTTTAGGGAAGTGTTACCTGTATGCAATGGCAACGCAATCTCTAACAGTGCATCGGTGTAGGATTCTTCACGCAAACATTTCCACGACTAAACTTAGTTCTCAAACCGGTTGGACCTGTTTCCTTAGTAAATAGATCCCATTGCTATATGGACTATCTCGCAAGGCACCCGGGCAAAGAATTGTTTATGCGCTTTGTAACCACAACTAGCACAAATGTTTCGTGTTATTGAATGCTGAAGGCAAAACATTATTATTTTTCAAGGCTGTATATGAGCTTTTGTTATTGCAGTTTTTAAATGAAATTAGTTTAAGTGCAACCACTACCTCCCTTGTTTCTATTTTTTTTATTAAAGCTTCTTTGACGTACAAGCAATACAATAAAATAAGTTCATAACCAAGTTGTCCTTTTCAAAATATGTTTTTAAAGAAGTACACAGATTCTAGAAAAAATTTGCAAAATTATCACATCTCTCATCAAAAGGGGAGAATGGCAAATGGATCCAATTATATTAGCTTTAATGAAGAGAAGTTTTCCGTAAAGGCAAAGTATACCGTTGGTTTTAGTGTAGAAATGTAGATTTATAGTTGTTAGTACAATAAAACTAACCTGTGAAAATTTTGTTTCAAAAGGTGGAGTGTTTTTGAGCCGAAAATCTGGAGCGGTTATGTCCAGGCAGGAAGAATAATCCGTTATTGGAATACACAGTCAAATGTTTTATGCATGAAACCTTTCTCAGATTGAAGTGTTTTTTAATCCCTTGCTCTAAAACCACATTCCTTGGAAGGGAAATCGTCTCTCAAAAGGTTATACATTATCAACAGCTGCAGTGCTTCTTACCACAAAGTAACAGAATGCTGTAAGCTATAAAATGGCCCCAGACAAAAAGATATGCCATACTGTTATGCCATCTTTGTTGCTAGAATTACCCCCAAAAGACTTGCTTTCCCATACCCATGAAGAATTCAATCCTTCCTATAAAAACCTTATGAAACTTACAAATAAAAACCAAACCAAATCAAACTTTCAAACTTTCATCAAATCAAACTTTCATCTTCAGTTTTCTTGAAACACAATTTTGTGCACATCAGTAGCTTACGCCCTTATTAAAAGAACATAGAGACAAAAAAAACATCTTGAATTGATTAGCTGATTTCTTGCCATCAAATAAAAGTTTGCAACTGCACTGTACTTTGGGAAGTACAGGGTGTGAGAGGGTCTGCTTAAACTCAGTCCCGTCTAGGCATGATGGAGTGAAAATGGGAGGGAGGGCTTCCTATAAAAACAGAAACACCACATCGTCAACTTTGCAATGTGCCCTTTTGGAAATAACCACTCCATCTCCATGAGGAGTGTCAAAAAAAAGGGGGGGAAAGGTCTCTCGTTTTGAAATATTATGAAATTGATTATGATCACAATTACGTAGTCAAATGCAACAGGATATGTTTTTACTTCAGGGAAATATATTTAATTACTAACCTTTTCTATGGTGGACTAAATAAACTTGATGAGATATTTATGAAATTTGGGGCTGCTATAGTATAAGTAACAGCGTTTTTGAAAGTACACATATCGTCACCGATATCAAATCAAGTTTTCCTACAAAATTTCAGGGTATTTTCTACTAGTTTTCTTACAGTGGAGACTTGATGCATTGAACTTCATTATATACGGTGATTTTTAATGCTTTTTGTCCTAAATTAATAAGCAATAAAGTAAGAAAGATTTTTTCATTTTCACAAAGTAGCACCATCCAATGTATTACTACTATTCGTGTTTGTCAGTTGGTGAAAATGTAGGTCACGCGTGCACGACACACAAGATCAGCGCTACTTCTTGGAAATGCTTTACACACTTTTCACACTTGAGGTCGGTGTGCGCCGTGTGTTGCAATGGTAAATTGAGCATCAGCGCTACTTCATGGTGTCAAAAATTGTCAGGCTCGGTGCAGAGTTGCAATGCCTATTTACCATAATTCAAAAAGTAAAGCTCCTGAAGCGTTGAAACTTCATGACATTGTAGGCCTCGGTTAACATTGCTTAAAAATGTACAAAACTGAAAACTGAAAAAAAAAAATTTAAAAATGGTTTTGTAGGAATGTGAAAATTCCTTGAAAATGTCTTGAGGTTCTGGGTTTGCCCTTATTCTACACCTGGAACCTCCCAGATGTTACATTTCTGGAGGTTTAAAGACCGTGCTTGGTCAGAAATAAAAAACTGCAAGTTTACACACATCATGGACATACTTCTTTCTCCCTGTGGTGGACTGCTTTACTTCTTTCACAAAAATTTGAAAGCTCATAGGAGATTTTTGAAAAAAAAAAGATCCAGAAATCAGGAAAAATCCTGAGAAACCACAAGCCTGCTATACGTTAGACTTGCTTTCAAGTCTGAGATCGCGGTTATTCCTCTGCATCAGCCATGAAAAACGCCCCCACAGATTAGCTATCACGCGCCCCAACTCGCACTCTCAGACTTGACCCCCTTGGGTTTATGTATATTCATGTATTCAAAGCTTAATTTAAATAATCAAGCGTACGCCAGGGAGCTGGCCAATCAGGAGACGGCAAAAACCTTACTGGCAGCGTCTATTACTAACAGGCTGAACTCGCTTAAAATTGTTGCTTTATGTTCATTCGATATTAAATTTGTATAGTCCTTGGTACGTAAACAGTTTTTAAAATACATAGATATGTTTAATGAGATCTTAATGTAGTAAAAAACACATAACAAAATACATGATTCCTACTCCGCGATAACAGTTGCACCCTTTACAGTTTAAATGTTTGAATATCCATGTTATCGAAGGTTTTTGCGATTCCGACCAATCAGATTGTTCCGTCCACTTTTAGACTAATTCGCCATAGGGTGTGTACAAACCGTTGAACAATGGTCCCAAGTCTGTGATCGTAGGCTAATGACGGAGGTTAATCTACAAGAGGGCGCTATTTCAGGCAATAATGTATTGGCTATCGGGTAAACTAAAAGCCACGATCGCATACTTGGAACCAAGTCTAGCTATACGTCATAAGCAGAATGAAAAGACTTGATAAGAGTATTCCAAAATTTGCCATAGTATGAAGCTGATCCTCAGCTATCGACAAAACTTGACGGCAACTTCTGAAACCCAAAACCAGGCCTGATGTTTTGTTTCTTACATGGCAAAGGCACCAAGGCGGTTTTCTCCTCGGTAAGGTGCACCTCTATTTAAGGAAATTGTAAATTTATATTGGAAAATTTCAAGGGGCACCAAGGCAATGACCAGGGGCAACGAAGGCAATTGCCTCCACGAATTATCAGGCTTGCGAAACAAAACGTCTGTGCAGACAACTTTTATGTCCCAACAATCAAAATTGGACAGAAGAGTCCTGTTAAGACGGTTTATATTATGTATTACACTACCCTGGCAGTCAATGTGTTGTGGGTTTCTATTACTGCACATGTGATACTTTTATTATTAAGTAATAAACCACAAGGTAAACTGCATGACTTGCTAAACCTTAAAAAAAAAAAAAATTGGGGGTTGAACAATGAAATATTTACTGGAGCGGGAATTGAACCCGCGACCTCCAGATTAATGGCACCAACTAAGCTATCTAGCCCTATGTTAACGGTCTCCCTATTATGCCAATATCTTTGTTGGGGGTGCCATTTAACCTGCAGGAATGTTGTACTATTTGTCTTGTTTGGCTCCCACCTCATCTTATTGCACCATCACTTCTGCAGCTATGATTAAGCAGGTTAACAATTAATTCAACTGTACATTGTTTTTGGCCGACCCATTTGACGTTGTCCATGAAGGTTTTCTCCGGGCTGGCTCAGAGCATTTCCTCTACTTTGTTTTTCGCTAAATGCAAACACATTATTCACATACATATCTTGAGGGCCGTTGTAAAAAAACGCCCGATCCTGTATAGGAATATCCTCTTAAACGATAAATGTCTCGCAAAAACAAAACATCCTGACTGCATTGTTAAGGTCATCAAAACAGGTTCAGGTGGAAATGGACTCCACATTTTTACAATTTGACATGTACTTGATTGGGTTGGACTACACAGCCCTCCAGTCACATTGGCCCTTGGTGAAGCTGATCAGTCACCTCTAACTATCCATGGGGGAAAAAACAACGCTAATTAATGCATCTAAAATGTGTTTGTATGAAAATGTAGGGGTTTCTTGAGGAGCCCTATGATCTCATGACAGTTCCCTCTTCCCCAACCAATATTTTAAAATAATAATAATGTAATAAGCGTGCACATTGTAGAACCTACAAAATAAAAGCAAATTTTATTGGCTAATTTTTATCCCTATGAAAAATGCATTTCTAACACTAAGAGTAAATTGCAAGACTGAGGATTGATTTGAGAGATACGTGCAGCCTTTCAGGCTAGTGTTGCTTATTGGCACACAACGCTACAAAAATCTAAACAAACAATTTGCAGAACTACACCCTCACTAGTAGCACATTACTGTTAATAACAGTACTGGCAATTGTGGTGTGTTTCCCATCACAAATAAGCCTGACATTGTGTGGCCTAATTCCTGACTAATTCTGGCTCTGTGCTGCTCCCTTCTCATCTCACCCAGTGCCATACCTGTGGGCTGTCTGACAGTAATGTCTTTGCCAAAACAATTCATTTGGAGTTCCCCGATCTTGGCCTCTGGCTCCCTTCACCTTGTTACCAGACCCTGGTAATTTTTCTTCCATAGCGATAACCCATGGTCTTGATTTACTTGATAGTCCGTGGAACGTCATGTTTCTTTGTACTGTCAGATTCTGTCATTTATAGCGGAGGCAAAGCAGGTGCTGATTTTTAATAGGAGGGGACAAATTGAGGACAGTGGGCTCCACTGTTTGCATTATTAATAATATGTATTTCATAAAATGGCAATTTTGACAATCAATAATTTTTACTCTTGGCAAGTGGCTTCCATCAATTACAATCAGTTGGCATACTATGGAGTTAGTTTTTCAGATCACTTTGTAATCGCACACTTCTACAGCCATCTTTGATGCAAGTCATCCTATTTGCGTATCACGTTTCAATGTGAACAACATTCAGTGGAATGTGATCAGTTTATTGAATTAAGCGTAGAGGAGAAGGGTTAATAACAAGGTATTTGAATCGGAAAGAAATCTTCACTCAATTTTTTTTTCTTTCTGATAACTTTGTTATGATTAAGATAAACAACTGGATGGATACTAGTCAAGGCTAGAAGACCAGCTGGATGCCTACATTATCAGGCAACTCTACATGGGAGTGGCAATACGTTGAACCATATAGCTCAATGGTTGAACACAGCATGCTCTTTACGCTGAGGCCACGGCAGTAGGGCTTAGGAATATTTATGCCAGATTTTCCAGAATCTGTCCCCTGGTTTTTTGCAAACTCCGATGAACTCTTTGATAATTTGCCGCCGTAGTCATTACGTCATCCCCAGGTCACCAAAACCGCAATCATAGTAACTGGTACTCGTCCACCGGTACACACAAACAGCGATGAACCACGGCTGTGATCTCAATGTACGGCATAACGCTATACTTTCCACGTTTCCATGAAAACCCTGGTTTGGAAATCCACACCTTTCTCCTTCAGGAACTGAAAGTATCTGCCTTAATGACTTTCACTAGAATGATTACAACCTGCTGCAAAGCAGTTCAGCATATTTTACCGTTATTTTTTGCCCGATTTTGATACAATCTCTTTGAACACCCACAAAAACGAGTCTTGCTCAGTAAGAAATGTTATTAAGAAATTCTTGTGCTACCATAACAGCATGTGCCTGTATGGAAGCAATGAAATTCAAATGTTTTGGTTATGTTTCTTGTTCCTTCAGTGACGTCACATCATGAGCAAGGCCTGATTTTGTGGATGTTCCCAGAAAAGCATTGTTTTATATGAAATACATTTCGTTAAATATATACCGGGGATAGTGACAGGTATGTTTTCAGCTGAGTTATTATTTACTAACTACAAACTTTTACATTGCATGTATGGGCAAGGTAGTTTGTCACAAATCCTTCACAAAGTTTTGTTAAAATTAAAGTGTCTGTAAAATTGAATGACAACACAATTTCTTTGTATTTCTTTTCGTAACGGTAGGTTTGAAATTGTACATTTGGGATATCATCTCACTTTGTGATAATTTTTGCTGATGATTGGGATTTGGCTAAACTCTTTCTGCAGCTACTGTCTCTGCAGGGTTACCAAAAGGTGACCAACATGATTTGTAGGGTTTGCCATTTAAGGTATTATACAGGATTGGTAGAGCTGACAAAATAGTCGCAGACAGTGTTAATGTTTTGTGGGATCAACCATAGTCATGAAATAACGGAACCTGTGAAAATTCGGGTTCAATCCGTTGTGTGAGTCAGGAGAAAACTATGAAGAAAAGAACCCAAGACAATTTTCAGCATGTAAACACATTGTCCTTAGGTTTGGTTGTCTCAACCGAAATCAGCTGATTGTATTATTTCAGGTTTTCAGAAACAGTTTTCTCGAATATGACTTCATTTTAGAGGTAAAATATTTCACAGGAAAATATGAAGCTTTCAGACTAAAATCAAACAATGGTGGTAATTTTATCCTTAGGCTACCAATCCTGTATAATACCTTTAAGTATGCTGTCATATCTGTTACTTAATCAGCACACCAGTGACTACGAACATAAATATTTTGACAGAATTTGTTAAAGTGAGGTTCTCATCAGAAACTGTTGCACACCCCTTGTCGTCTCTGACAGCAACGATGAGTGAGGATTAAAATATTTCCGAGTAAACCGCCGAATTTAGGATTGTCTTTTCTCCTTCTCGCCACAAAAATGTCCTCTACCCTGAAGCTGAGTATTAGAGGTCAAGACAAAGGCGGTAAATTGCCTGTGATTTACAGATACTCAAATTCAAATGAAGTAGGCCAGGTTGGTTTTTTTTTTTACTGTCAGTCATTTTTTTTTTCTTTTTTTACTACTTATAAAGGTCTCCTTTTATCTGAGTCTGGATCTTCACTTCAGCAATTTTCTAAATGTGAGATGGATCCAGAAAATTCATCGTTTTAATCACCAGGAAAACTAAACTTAAAGGTGAGAAGTTAATTTATCTCAAGTCCATTCGTAAAAATCTGCCTCAGCAAGATTTTGATCATGCTGCTTGAAAAAGTATCCTTTACTTTAGGACAATTAAAAAATCAAAAAAAGGATGATAGTGGGGATGATCAACTGTGCGTACAGGGTTAAAGCCAATTCCTTTGCTGAAGTGTCAAATATTATCCTTACATAGTTACCCAATTACCAATGAAATACAATTTCATACATGACTATAAGAGTGTTGATTGATTTCTGTGTGTAATTATAAAGCCTAAATTGGGGTTGAACAAAGGAAAATTGACTAGAGCTAGAACTGAACCAACGACCACCGGAAACCTGCCAGCGCTCTACCAACTGAGCTACCTAGCCCTATGACCCCGTTTACACTAGATCCAGAAAGGTGGATCAGACCCGGGTCTGATCCGGCAATGTGGATTAACGGCTAGTGTAAACGCAAAAAAGCCGGATCAGACCCGGTTCAAGATCCGGCAATTTTAATCCACCTTTCGAGGAGGGTTGAATCCGGCAATTGGTGGATCAGATCCGGCAAAGTGGATTCCAAATACAAGTGTAAACGCAAAGGTGGATCAGACACCGCAATTTGATGTGGTCATTTCCGGTTTCGTTACGAATGGCGCGCTTTTTGCCTGTGCTTTGGGGGACACCCGTCGCTGTTTATATTTTGTGTGTGTGCTGTGTGCACATGGACTGTGTGTGAAACGTTTTGTTGTTTTCAGCGTCCTTATACATACATGTTACGTTCGGAGCTTGCCTTGTTGCTGTATTTTGTTAACTCCCATCTACAAAATAATTCTACCTGCATGGTCGTTGTTATCCGTATCATTTGCTGTACTGTATTTTCTGCATTCTACCTTCGCATTGATAACGATTATTTCTAGAAGTGGCGCGCTGTAGTCGTGACCTTTGAGCTCTTTGTGAGGAGCGGTGACGTCATGACCAATATACATCCGGTTCAAAAGTGGGATCGGAGCCGGATCAAGTGCTGGTGTAAACGCGACACAGGATCTTGATCTGCGGTCGTTAAAAAAATGCCGGATCTCAATCCACCTTTCTGGATCTAGTGTAAACGCGGTGTATGTTGGCGGTCTTCCTATTTACCCAATCAGTTTCCTTTGTGGTTTATTACTTGATAATTATAAAGCCATTACAATGAACTCTCCTCCAGTGGTTCAGCTTCAGGAAATTGTTGACAAATGTATCCTGAGCTTATACACCCAATGTCCTGAATTTTGACTTAACAAAAAAAACCTTCATTGATTGAGAATTATGCGTGAGGCGTACATCGTGTGAGCTTTCCATTATTTGACGTTACAGCGATGGCGGCCTATGTACGGTGGTTTGTTCAAACTAAAGCAAACCGCTTATTTTCTGCTCAAATACAGCTCATTGAAAATGGTCCTCTATCTGAACGCCTTACCTGGTTCTGATTCATGTTCAGTTCTATCGTCTGAAGCTTCCCAACTCCATCTGGAATGTTGTCGATTGAATTCTGGGAAAGATCCAACAGGTCCAGGTGGCGCAGCTCGCAGACCTGCAGGGGAAATCTCTGGAGCTTGTTCCCACTCAGGGTGAGAGTTTTTAAGGCGGCTAACTTGGAAAGAGACGCTGGGAGGGAGAGCAGCCTGTTGTGATTTAAGGAGAGGGTTTCAAGCTTCTTGAGTTTGCCAATGTCCTCGGGGAGAGACCCTGGAAAGATGAAATTAGAAAAATGATTAGAATAACTGTTTAAATATCACTCATTAAGGAGAAATCTTTAACTTAGTGATACAAGATCAGCTAATAAACCACAAGGGAAACTATACTTTATACGGTAAGCATATAAATATAAAAATATAAAATGTGCACTACACTGTAAAACACATGGGAACATTGACTCCTAAAATGATTCAACCAAGATGATTGTGATGATGACGTCAGGTGATTATATTTGTTTAGAGGTTTTTTCTATTTAGTTTGTCTTTAAAAATAAGGTTAAAATAGAGTTGCCATACCTGAAAGAATTTCAGGTAGGCCTTAGGTAATAATAATAATAATGGCTTTTTCATAGAGCAATCCCAAAGAAATGATCATTGCGCTTGAAACGTTATTATACCCCAGGTCACTGGGCCATTTATTTCATTCCTCAAACCATCTGAGCTCCCTGGGGAGTAGGCTATACAGCCTGTGCTGCCAAGTATGTACCACACCAAGCTAAATCAAAAATAGTATTAGCTGTTGCAAACTGCTTACCAACCAAAAGGACTTATAGTATAAATGAAAACAAATAGTTAGTGGCCTGATGTTTCGACCCTAGCAGAGTCTTTCTCGAAGGCTAAAGCTAAATCAATCACAAGAACCATCTCTGCCCTTACAGGGACCCATTAACTGGGTGAAGAGAATCAAATATAGTTAAGAGTCTTGCTCAAGAACACAAGCCCCATGAAAGGGATTCAAACCCACACCCTGATGACTTGGCCACCAGAACTTGAGTCCAATACACTAAACCGTTCAGCCATGACACTCTATTTCATATTAGAATAAGGACGTTACCAACCTATTGGTTTTGTTTTTCGTCTTCCCTTTTCTTCAGGCTAAACAAGTTGAAGAAAATAGAGCACAGGAAAGCTCAATTTCAGATCGCTAGCGAGATAGAAAAACAATCCCTAAAAATACTTCTAAAGAGGCTGGATGGAATGTAATCTCACAATCCAGCTGTCTTTGTCAATTTCCTTGATGACGATAACAATGTCATTGACACAGTTAATTGAGCTATCAAATCACGCTTCAACAGTTGGGACCCTGGTACTCGTACCTATCAGGGCAGGAATAGACTGTGCAAGTCTTGTGCATATTCAAACTTCCAGGACCAAGTTGGTCTCGACCATATTGAGTTTTACGTGCGCGCACTTCTGTTTCTTCAAATACTTTAGATTAAGTAAGTAGCTGTAAAAATTGTACTGTATTGTTGGGAAAAGTACAATTTAGCCATGAAATATATATATTAAAGTAAAAAGTTTTTAACAAATCAACAAAGAAAATCCAAGAATACTTGTAAAAACATTAAGACTTTTGCCCAACTGACATTCATGTTGTCATTAAACCTAATGTAAGTTTCGCACAAATTCGAGCGTGATTGGCAAATGGGGTTTCTAGAAAATTTGCGTCCTTGTCCCAAGTTTAAATTTTGTTTCAATGTTAATTTTGAACAAATTATTTGTATTATAAAAAATGGAATTTTTATTTATAACAAACTGCTATGGGTATTTTCGTTTTCAAGAATTTTGTATATAAATAATAGTCAACTCCTCCTACCCCAATCCCTGTCTCCTTTTTCATCTTCTGTCTGCTCTCTGCCTATCAAATTAAACGCCTTAGAACTCCTTCTCCATCTGATTAACAGGACAAGTTCTTCCCAATCTACCCCACGAAAGTAGATTATTAACAGGACTACATCCCCTCAGACCAATTCTACATGGCCAAAAGTAGATATTTTCACATGGTGTTAACACAAACCGAATAAATACTGATTGCTTGTTGTTGAACTAATATGTAAGGAGGTACTAGAGCTTGCAGCTTTGCCCTCTATGGAAGATCTTCTCGTAAGAAAGAATCTCAGGACAGGACACCTACTGAGAATTCCATCTGAAAGACTACCGGAACAGGTCCTCTATACTCCCAACTCTCTGAAGGGTCAAGAAGACGAGGCCACCCATGCCTCCACTACAAGGAAACAATCAAGAGAAATCTGACACGGAGGGAAATCGACACAAAGTCATGGTCATCTCTGGCAACCCAAAGAGCCGACTGGAGAGCGGCTGTCAAGTAATGGAAGCACTCTTCATCACTACGGGACTGACAGCATGACGATGATGTGCGTGAGTGTGTGTGTTGTGGCTGTCATACAGCCTTTGAGAAAAACTCTGCTATAGGGTCGAAACCTGAGGCCGGAATTAACAATGTTCACATTTATACCACAGGACATTTTTTGTTGGTAAGCAGTTAGTAACATCTACTTCATTTTTTTCTATCTTTCTTTTTGTGAGGATGTATTGTTGTTACACAAACTCCCATCTTTTTGTGTGTGTTTGGGCTTCAGCCCCGAACACCTCGTTGTTAATACATGTATGTTGTGTTGTTTAGTTTCCAATTCGATCTTTCTATGTTAACTGGGAAATTACTTTGAAATGCATTCACAAAACATTTTGCGATTCACTGTAACTGTCCGTTTCCAATGTATGAAAATTTGATCAGAGCAAAATGGTAGAGAAAAATGGTCCTTTCCTATAGTTTATCTTGTCGGCGTCACTTGCTAAGTTGCTTGAAAACTTGCTGTACACGTAAAAACAAAACTCACTGGATTCAATGATCATGCATCTGGGTCACATCTTGCAGATAAAACTAAGTGCCCTACGTTAATCTACAGCATACAAGCTTACAAACTCTAAATGCACGTCAGATACATTGCGGCAAATTCAAAGAAAAAATTTCCTTTCAGAGAGGAGACTTTGCTCCATTTAAAAGCTTGATAAGAACACTCTGAGCAAGCCTCATCACTTTGGAGTCCAAATGGTCCTCGCTTCATGATAAGATAAAACCGTTTCAAAGTTCCAGATTCAAGTTTGACAAGAAACGGCGCTATGTGGGGTTGACAGTTTATATTGAAAACTATCCTATTATATTACATGGTTTTTCTGTTTAAAGTATGAGAACAACATTATATATAGTGTTGCATGCTGTGATGGGGTTCATATAGTGTTTTTTGTACACCCGAAGGGGGGGGGGCAAATGGCACCCAAGGGTGAAGCCAAGGGTGCCACTAAATTAGATCAATTTAACAACATCTTAGCAGAAAGTAATTAAGTTAATTAACGCCTGGACTGATCATTGAGGAGACCGACAGCGTATATGAAGGAGTTGAATATCTGTTTGTTTTGCATCGAATTGACTGCCATCTCCTATACTGCCACTCTTTAGTCCGCTGAAGAATTTGTAAATTCATAAACCAAAAGCATCCTTGCACAAAAGTATACTCTGATTCAGACCAGTGCTTTACATCAAAGACACCCCCCAAAAAAGTCCTGAAAGGTTCGCGGGGTAACATAAAACATTCCCATCAAGCGAGAAACATAGTCGTAAAGATACACTGTCAGTCATTCAATTTGCACAAGCGGTAACTCCAACCGAACTATCTACAAAAACAAACAGTATCTGCAAGTGCAACTTCAAGCCCATAGTTCAGTGGAGTGATTGATGGCAGAGACAAGGGGGTTGGAACGCTTTTTTGCAATCTGGGACAAATCACAGCGTGGTTACCCTTTGAGGACAGCTAGCTGCCGCCTTTACTTCTAGTCATTGGATATATCAAGAGGGAAGAAGGGGGGGGGTGACATTTTGAAAGCAATCTCAAGTTTTATCTGGGTGTTTTTATGAGTTGTCTGCTACGAATGACATTGAAACATTCAAAGACGTCATACAATACTTAGTTTTTGAAGAATTCCATCCATTCAAAGAAGCATAAAAAACCAAATCATGCCATGAAAAGTTTGTTAAATCATTTCATTTGAGAAAACTGCATAATAAGATGGTTGTAACTATATGGAAGTTACAGATTGTTTTCATCATGAAATTAGACAAGTAGTTTCAGACTCAGACACACTTTTTGTAACTTCATCTGACAGACTTTTCACAGGCAAAGCAAAGTACACTATACTTAATATCTATTTGCTTTCATAACGGAGGGCAGAGCAGTAGGGTGGGCAGTGTTTTAGGCCAAATATGCCAGAAAACTCACGCACAGGGTGTAGAGGTGAACCACTATGGGAGTGGGAAGCATCGCATGGGGGTTGACAGGAAGGTTAATTCAATTTGAAAAAAAGGTGCCAGTGGTTTCTGTCACTGGTTTAAGTGTGATTGTAATTATTCTGAAATTAATGGGTATGGTTTACAAACTCAATTAGATGCGCAAAGTTATGGTCGAAGTTTTTGAATTCATTGTTAATTCTGACAATAATGGTGTATCGTTTGAGTTTGAGACTCGAGCTGATACACCATTTCATCCAAAATTTGGATTTACTTTAATTGCTTCCTCTCATAACCTAGCAGTAAGTACCTGGGTAGAAAATGTTGATGTGACTGATTAGCAACCTGTGTGCCGATTTGTCTGACGGTGCTGCATACTCCAAAAGAGTTGAGATAGTTTCAAGGACACTTAGTGGAAGGTGCCTCAATACAATGTTTTCAAGTACCTGATAAATGTTCTTATTTATAGTCAGATTTTACCTTTCAGAGTAACATTTTGCTATGTGTGTGGCCACAACTGCATTTATCTTCAAGCAAACTTGAATTCTCGATTCCGATTGGTTTATCCTTAGCAACAAGTGTGTGGTATAAACCTACATTGCACGGCCCATATCAAACCCTGTTCTAACGCACGGTGTTGCGCTATTTTAAGCTATGCATCAAGTTTGCTTGAAGGTAAATTACTTAGCATTTTGCTTTGCTATACATTTGGAAAACATTCACTGACATTCATGTGACTGTGTGGCTTATTTGGATTGCGGCAATCGAAACAAGCAATGGGCATTTTTAGGGGTGCAATTTACCTTTAACAGTATTTCAGATTGAACTATTTCTTTAAACGATTGTTTCTGGTGTAAACTTTACTACCAGTGGGCATTCAGACTGAAACTATTCAATTTTGTGTGTGCTAACTATCAATCTTGTAGTTTGTCTTCTAGCTGCACCTTTTAGACCGAATGCAAATGTATGTATTTCACAATAGCTGGGCTCAACCTCAAGGCATTTTTTAACACTTGGTGCCCTATAAAGTGCATGATCCTACGGTCCATAAGAACATAATTTTCGGTAAGCAGCGCCATAAAATTGGGCCCCGATGAAGCCATAACAGTGACCCAACATTTTCACTTCAGATATGACTTCAGATAAAACTTGTTTTTCGGCACCCCCTAACAAAGATATTGACTTATAGGGTGACTGCCAACATAGGGCTGGATAGCTCAGTTGGGAGAGCGGCCGGTACGTTAATCCGGAGGTTGTTGGTTCAAGTCCCGCTCTGGTCAACTTGTTTTTGTTCAAACCTAAATATTTTTAATTTGTTTGGGTTTATTACTTGATATTCATTTTAATTTGAACACATTATTTCTCAAATCAGTAAGCACTATGTAATTTTCACACAGGAGTAAAAACAAATCTACAAACTTAATAGCGACCACCCAAACCACAGTGTGTATAACTCATTGTGTAACTCAATAGATCATGATGCAACCCTAACTCATCTATGACCAAACCAGGACGTGTACGTGTTTATGAATTCTACACGAGTTTCATCCTAGGGTGTGAATTACCCTCTGGTCGTTTGATCTACAATTACACTGGTTTATAACAAAGGCTTCTTTTTCTTGTAAAACAAACCCATCACCTAATTTCATCAGCTTATTAAAGGTTGATCACAGAAATGACTTTTTACTGATTCTTTTTGAGAAACAGAAATTGTACAAAAGGAAACATGTGAGATGTTCTGTTAGTTCGGATTCTTGCTCATTTTGAAGAAAAAAAATTTACAATTTAAATTATGAATATTTATTACTACTAATAACTAGTTTTTCTATAGCACTTTATTTACGGACAATTCAAAGCGCTTATCATTGTTTATTTCCAGACAGGTTTTTGAAGTTTTTGAATTATGAGACCCATTTCATGTATGTATCACTTTGTAAGGGTACAAAGTGCTGCTGTGCATTCAGCAGCCAATGCCAGAAACACCTGCATTATTTTACGTGCATAAAGTAAATAAACCCACATTTTTATCAGAAAAAAAGCAAAGAAAATAAACCAACACACAAAACTTCTTTGCACACATTACAGAAGTTTCAACGCCCCTTTAAAACTACTGCAGCGGTAAAGCGTTTCATTGTCAGATGGCAAAAAAGGGTGACAAGAAACAACCATTCCAGAAAGTCTGACTCAGATCATGGATCAATAGTCCCAGGCAATTAAATTTCAATTTGGGACTTGGATTTCAGAAGGATCAGTGGATCAGTGTTTACTTTTTGGGGCTCCTACTGTAACCAATACACAGGAGCTGTGAATCTTATTGACTGGGGCTTGTGTGACAGATACTGTTACCTTCCAGCAATGCTGCGCACGTGTCCTTAGTCACTCTCAGTCACCGGTTGTTATTAAAAAAAATAATAAAATAGGAAAGGAGAGAAAAACCGGGATTGGTTGATGTGGGAGATTTCTCCCCTTGGTTGGTGTGTGATCACCTGGTGCGTTTGGTATGAACTATGAAAATATCTGCTGGGCTTATGTACAGGCACCTGGCTCACAGACCCCCCGAGGGGGGAGAAAAGGTAAGACTTTAACAGGTGGGTGAAGTTGTTGGAAAATAACTTAATTAATATCGACAATAAAGCCCACCTTAGAACTCCCGTTAGTGCCTGTACACAAGTTGTTAATTTATAAAAACAACATAACAGGCGCCCATGCAAAAACAGGTGAAAGACTGACTGCCCCCCCCCCCCATCCCATCCCAGTGTAATCAGCAATTATAACATTTAAGCGGGGTATTTAGGGCCTTTTGGGGGAAACAGGTCCACCTCATTGCCAACCTCTGAACCTGATCAAAGTATAACGTGTACACCTATAATTATAATGGAGTGGAAGTCAATTCCCATTGAAGCCTGTGCTGATAACCAATGTAGGAATAAGCATTTGACTGGCTGTTTTTATTCTAAATTCAGGAGCATACCCCCACAACCCCTGAGGGAGAGTAACAACAACTACGCAATGTTGAACAAAATTAACAGGCCTTAGTGGAAGCGTGTACATGTAATTGAACAAAATAATTAATCAAATCACATTCAAGCATTTTGCCTCTCTTTCAGTCCATTGAAAAACCAGAATATATAGTTTAAAATGCAAATAAATAACAATGTTTTCTTGCAAGGAAAAAAACACATTTTAATTTTTTAGTCATTCTACGGCAAATTTTGTTAGACGTACATTATCTTAACTCGGCATACAACGTGCAATCAATACGAGTGTTTCACAATACAGAGCGCCCTCTACAGTTTACCCAGGAGAGGCCATCTTTGCAGAGCATCATGGGAAAAGGTGGACAAGGCTTGGTCCTCATACAGTTGAAAATTTTCATTTTTAGTCATACCATAGAGCAAGGACCACTTGCTCTATGGTCATACTAAGGCACTGTGTAATTTACAAATTTTGTTAGACATACATTATCTTACTCAGCATGCAATGAGTAATCAATACGAGTGTTTCACAATACAGAGCGCCCTCTACAGTTTACCCAGGAGAGGCCATCTTTGCAGTGTATCATGGGAAAAGGTGGACAAGCCTTGGTCCTCATACACTAGTGCCCGCCACATGACCCAAGTGTTTAAGTTCGTCGGTGGTTTCAAAAAGCAGCAATGTCATATTTTTCTGCCTTTATGGCATAAGACAGTCTTTCTTTATGAGGCTGGTGTATGTTTTTTTCTCATTGGTGGAAGCCAGTTCAAGGTCCCATGTACCATACACTACACAGTTGTGAGTGTGGGTTTTTTTTTCTTCAGTGGATTCTTTTTGGGTGAAAATTTCTTCTCTTGGGTAAACTGTAGAGGGTAAACTGTAGAGGGCGCACTGTATTGTGAATCGCCCATTATTTAAAAAATGATAATAATGAGTTTCAATCTGAAAGCTCACTCGTTAGAAAAATCTTTGCTCAGCTGACTTGGGTTTACCAGCCAAAATTTCATGAAGTTTACATCGTTGCCACTGATTCCCACCTCAGTAAAGATATTTACTGAGCAGTAATTTCTGAAATTGGGCCGCAGGTTTGTACATGAACCTGTGTGTCTAGTGCATTTCAGCCAGACTGAAAACAAGGCTTGCAGGCAAAAGGATTTGGATACCATTGATCACTACTCTTTGAACCTAGGCATTAATGCTCCCCGTTCTTGCCACTTCATGTATTCAATACGCGTGCTGGCAATGTTATGTGTACACACGGGGCCGGCACTGCACCTTCTCAAACCATTGAGAGCTGCTATTTGTACATCGCCTCCCCTGAACAAAAAAACATCACATTTGGTGTTGTCCCACGGTCTGCCTATACATCGCTTTGTATAAAATTGGGCGTGCCAAACAGTAAAGTAACTGTACAACTACTAATTTGAAACAAATTTGACTACCGAGCAACCGCCAGCGAGGCTTTCCACAACAAACGGACTTATATCGCTAATCTTTGAGAACTGCAGATAAGAATGTTTCCACCAAAGTACAGGCACCTACAACGACATACAATAGCCCCCAGTGTAAGCAGTCAAAGAAAAAGCTAGTTACTAAAGAAATTTCAAAATATTGTTATATCTAAAAGGGTTTATCCACCCACTGCAGAAGATGTAATCCTCTTTTTAAAAAAAACACTCAATTATTGCTTAAAAGTCATACCCGAAGGCAACAGAGAGAGAAAAAAAGGTAAAATACCGAGCACTGGGTAATAATGAAAGAATGAAAGTACATTCGCTTTAAAATGGTTATCTTTGTAGGTATTGTGTGCTATAATTCAAATCTACAAATCCCTGTTCAGAACAAAGGGAGCCTTTGTAAGCCCTTTGTTACCCCGGAAGCTCAGTGGGATTGTTTGTGCTGATGACGAGAACCCTGTTGTAGTGAATAATTGCTTTTCTTGTGGCATGAAAGTTCAAGAATCCTGATTTACGACATCGATAACAAGTTCAAACATTTAAAAAAAAAAAAAAAAAATGTAAACTACAGTTGTAGGCTGCACTGATCAACCTGGTCCAGCCAATTGATCTTCAAGTTTTGAAAAAAAAATAGTTTTAATATCAAGTAATAAACCACAAGGTTAGGGGTAATTTGGGGTAATTTAACAAAGAAAATATTGAAAACTTGGGTATGATTCCTGGCTACCCGATTTACAAGTTGTTTTTGCCTTCCGTCTGGCATCTGGAACAAAGATATTGTTTTGAAAAAATAGGCCAACGTAAGGCTAGATAGCTCAGTTGGTAGAGCGCTGGCATGTTAATCCAGAAGTCGCAGGTTCAAGACCCACTCTAGTCAATTTTTCTTCAAATCATCAAAAATATTTTTGCGTAAATTTTGTTTCAACCAAAAGTTTCTGATCTGGCATATCAGGCGAGATGTTTTCCTACTGTCAACTCAAACCACGGAGGACCTCCCTCTCCATTTGTCAGCCATTCCTCCTTCTCCCCCAACCAGGGATCAAAATTTACTCCGGACCACAGGCCCAAGGTCAGTGATTTTTGCATCAGGCTGGTAAACTTACGAACCGACAAGTCCGCCTGGCGGTCTTGTGATTTTAAATAAAAATACCTCACTGTTATCTTCAATTTAAAAATTATGTTCAAATGTTGACAGATAAATATCTTTCAATTCTGTTGAGTAATGAAGTACATGTATAACTCATAAGACAAGTGAGATCAATCTTCTCTTAGTTTTTTAATTCAAACAAAAACAGTTTAAATACGAAACTTGGTTTTTTTTCTCTAATTTGTAATTCTGGTCCAGTGAATATTTTGAGCTAAAAGCCCTGCAGTCTGGTGGATTTTCCCCCCAAATGCAAGCCCTGCCATACTTTTGGCCCATTCAACTCCCATAGCACCTTCTCACTCAGGGAGTCTGGGGGCCAGACAGTCTGACATTGACAGTACCTTTTTAAATTACAAGGTAACAGCCATTCATACAAATTCAGACAAGAAATCATACAAATTAAGTGAAAATGGAGCACCCTCCTGGTCTCATGTCACCCATGACCTCTCTGAAGAGTTCAGGGAAATTAGTGGATGGGTCAATTTGTGTTCTCCTGAGGGGGCCATTCAGAGTGATCAATATTTTAAAATTCCGATCTTTGTTCGATTATTAAATGAGACTAAATGAGACTATTTAGTATGTATCCTATGCACTGAAGAGCAAAGAAATGCCTTAAATGGAGCAGATATTTTAGATCAATGTTCTCCCAGCTCAGGAGTTGTTAACAGCTTTTACTGGCTTCCAGCATGCAACTGTCTTCAGGGTTGAAACAGGAAATGAAACTTTTGCCATCTTCCTCCATCAGGCACGGAGGTCGACCATCGAAACAAGGTTGACCGATAACAATGGAACAGCACCGCCTTGACAGACATTGACAGACAACCTTGAAGAGACCAATGGGTTTGTATCCCCATAAAATGTTGTTGTTTCTAATACTTAAGTTGTTAACTGAATTTCGATTTTCAGTTATTTCTTTTGAGCAACCCACCCACAATTTAGATTTTTTAAAGTGTTTTTATATATTTTTTCTAATTGCTTTTTCTGAATGGCCCTGAAATGCAAAACAGTAACACTATTGTTACATAAAACAGGGCTGGGACTAGACACTTTGCAGGGCTGTACAACAATCTAGTTAATAAAACTAATCAATAATTGCGGTACACCGTCTAATTGTCTCATTAAGGAGTTGCTGTGGTCCTGGAAAGAACAGACCGTTTAAAAATTCTTTAAGTATTTTCAGATTTAAACTGCAAGCAGAAGACAAAGTAGTCTTGAAGATGACAGCACGCCAGACATCAAAATTTATCAGGAAGGTTTATACCAGAACGACATTATACCAAACTATAAAGATAATGTTGTTGATTGGTCATGCCTGTATCAAGTCTCTGAGTATTATCCCACACACACTACATGGCCATGTCCCCCACACAGACTGCCACTCAACTCAAGGCGTTACAAGTGTACTTACATCATTCAAATAATATGAATGACATTTAAGCTGGTTCACCTTTCACTGGTTTCCCAAGGGTATTGGGCACATTTCCCAGGCGAATGATATCTTTAGCAGTGCACTCTTTTTGACACCTTAAGGTGGGGGGGGGGGGGGCACAAAAGTACAAGGGCTTCCCATTACAGATGAATGGTAGCCTTGAACGGAAATTACATTGTGATGAAGCCTATTGTCAAATAAACAGGGATGGAGTTATAAACCAGAATAAGCCGTTCCAGATTTGGGGGAACTTTATTTTAAGTCCAAACACTTCACACAAAAAATGTTGAGGCTACTATTGTTATCAGAGCACATCCTGAAAATGAGAAGGGAGATAAGTACACAGTACAATCAACTTGATGCACTTTGGTCCGTTGTCGGTACAATGGTCGCTTGTCAGTCAACAGAAAGACTTTTATAAAAGCTGATTTTTACTTCCTGTCCCCAAGGAACTCATCCTGCTGCGTTACCTAATAATATCTAACAGCACTGTTTCATTCCTCTTTCAACAGCTGTGAACAAATCTCTGAATTATCATACAGTCCTATTTTCTGTATCCAGTCGCCAAAGTGAAGGATTCAACTTGATGCACTTTGGTCCGTTGTCGGTACAATGGTCGCTTGTCAGTCAACAGAAAGACTTTTATAAAAGCTGATTTTTACTTCCTGTCCCCAAGGAACACATCCTGCTGCGTTACCTAATAATATCTAACAGCATTGTTTCATTCCTCTGGAACAAATCTCTGAATTATCATACAGTCCTATTTTCTGTATCCAGTCGCCAAAGTGAAGGATTCAGAAGGACTGAGGCCAGTAGGCCAAAACAACAAGCTCGTATCACAGGGTCAGGTCATACCAATCTTATCAACCATCTTGGTGTGGAGTGACATGGGAGAAGAGGGTATTGGAGGAATTAGACCACACGCTAACCAAACTGCCTATAGTCTGTAAAGCTTTTAAAGAGAGGCTTCAAGGTCAAATTTAGCTTAGTGATCCACTCATTTTGCAATAGAGTCCTTAAGAAAATAGAAACAATTTACAAGTTTCTAACGTCACATTAAATTGGTGTAAAAAGCCACTGTGTTTGATACCCTTCAAGTGCAATTTTTTATCAAAATCCATAGATGTTCGTTGACACCACATAAAATAAATGGTCTGTACATTTTTGTACAGAGAATTTTTAGCTCATTCCTGAATTTGTATGATATTCATTCAAAACAGCATTGAATTTGACCTTTTTGACTGATGCAAAAATTCCTCTTTGATAATTGCAGTCCCATTTGTTTTGGATGTCCAGTGACGTCATGTTTCAAATTTCGCTCTAAAAAAGTACCAAATGAAATCACACCTTTTTAACGTGAGGTTAGAGACTTGTAGGTTTTTCCCTGTCTTCATGAGGACTCTTATCTATTAGCAAATGAGTGCATCACAAAATTAAATTTGGCCTAGGAGCCCCTCTTTAAGAACGAACCATTTAAAATTGAAAGAACTTTCTGCCCAATTTGGGCTTTTATTTCTGAACTCTGCAAATTAGACAGGATCATTGTCACATAATATCTGCCAGTTTACACCTTACCTACATCAATCTAGGATTACCTTTCATTTAGACCACAGCCACTTTGTAGGAAATTACCATTTATAAGAATCACAGCTTGGGGTCCCAGCAATCGAAATTGAATTATCAAGTGAAAGTGTACTGGTTTTATTTCTTTAAATCCAGTCACCTCTCTAATAATTGCACACCCCGCCGGTTGCACCGTTAAAGAAAATGAAAACCCGCAATCAAAGCGCAGCATCAGAAAGACATGTCAATGGTTATTTGTCTTATGGAATTGCCTGTTCGGGCTTCTCAGCATGCTTGGTGCCATATCAAATCCCACAGAGCATTCGGTAACACGTTACAATTTTTGTCCGACGATAAATTTCATCTTGAACTGAGCTGGCGAGGCATGGGGGAGTCGGTGGCGTATTACAGCAGACACTCAAGAGAAAGGACTGGACGCTCTCTGTGTGTTTCATATACTTTTGCTTTGTATGACAGGGGGCTGCTGCCTGTATGCTAATCCAAGTTCAAGGCTGCTATGTGGCCGAACTCAAATTGTACTTTTCTGCCTGAACGTGTCAAAATTACAATTAATGTTTCCCACAAAATGGAAATAAGTGATCATCTGTCATTTAGGGACATTTTAATCCAGTCTGCAATTCTGCATTCTAGCCAGTCTCCTTAGGGGATGATGGTGGAGATTGTGTAACTGCATGTAGGCCTACCTTTTCAGGAGTCCTGGACGCTGTACTTTTAATGGCAGTAAACATGGTTACTTGATCATAGCAGTGTAAGATGAAGAAAGCGCTTGCTGAGAATGTGCTTTGTCATGGTTTGAAAAAGGAAGAAACACAAACCTAACTTGTGAACGACGTGCTTCCCTTCTCCACCTGCTCCCTTCTGCTGTGGTGGAGGGTGTACCCGCAAAAACATAAATAAAGCACAATGCTTAGTTGCATACTCCTCAGTTTCTCAGATATTTTGCCCGGAAATCTAATTCTTCTAAGAATATTGTCAGTGTTCAAATGGAGACAATGTTTTGAAAAAAAAGATACTCGGATATCAAGTATATGAATGCACCGCCATCCTATAAAATAGACAATACATTCAATAGAGGTCAGTTTAAAAAAAAAAAATTTAATGGAAAATTGCCAATCACAAAGTACTAAAAAACGGGTCACTCAAGGCGAGGGCTAAAAAAAGGGGATAACAGAAGAGGAAATTAAAAAGTAGAAAGACGACCCTTGATATTGCGTTTGAACTGGGACAGGTTATAGGAGACAGGGAAGAAGGGTACAGGGTGAATTTCAAGGCAGTACATGGGAAGAAGCTTAATGAGTACAACTGAGTATTAGCTTTGAAGACAGCTAGAGTATCAGAATGTGACTGGGCAGAGAAACATTCTTAGTAATTGGAGAATATAAAATTAACTAACAGATGATAACAAAAATTACCAAAACAGAAATGGCTTTTATGGGGTACTTGCAAAAAAAAGTAAAGATCTAAATTTCACCACAACTCGGATCATAAAAGGGGTGAACAATAGTGTGCAATGTGAATGGCTTCAAATATCGAAACACACCAGTTGTTTGTCACCTGTGGACATACACAGATGAACCTTCAAAGTGCTCGTTTTTTTTTTGCTATACCTCCATGGTCTAATTCTACCTCCATGGTTTAACAAAGTTGTATGTTGCATAATCACAGCTGGGATGAGACTGGTGTTGTGGGTTACCGGTCGTTACACCTGTCCCCCCCTGCGTAGGCATTTGTTACACACCTGTTGTATCACCTGGTTGTCTGTCTGCTAGCTCAGTACGGCCTTATGGATTCACCTGCTGTCATAATTACATTGACTGGACAAGCTCTCTCCTATAACCAGTTATGACTGGTTTGTACTTCTATTATGTCACCACTGGTTCAGGGAGAGTGTGCAAAGGGGAAAAACTAACATTCCATAACGGAAAGATGTTTAAAGGAAATACAGAAAGATGTTTAAATTAAAATACTTCCATGAGACTTGATCCTAATTCAGACATGACCACAATAAACACTTGTAATGTGACATTCTGAAAAGACTGATCCTTAACTCTATGCTTCGTGAGCGCTCTTACATCAGCATGGCTCGATGCTTCGTTTTTGAAAGGGAAAGGTCAGCAAGGCATTTTCTATCTGGTAAAGTGCACGTCTATGAGGATTTGTAAAATTCTATAGGAACATTTCAAGGGGCACCAAGGCAATGACTAGGGGCAACAAAGGCAATTGCCTCCGTTGCCTACATGAAGTATCAGGCCTGTGTCACTTTACTATGCAAATACTTTGCTTTAAAAATTTAATACAGAAATTTGGCGTTAAATCTCTGTCAGCAGAGTGTAGTGTAAGTGAAGAATTCGGCCTTAAGCACAGCCATTAATCTGGGCCCAGGTGTTGAATAATAAAATTGATGTCATTTTGGCACGGGATAAGAACAGTATAATTTACATGTAGGTTTGTCCTACACTGATGCGGAACATATAACTGTGTTTTTTTAAAAACTATTCTCCTTATGACTGAAGTTATACAATCACTTGTTTTCCCCCACCACGGGAAATCCAAACGCAAGATGTAAGAGTCATTAATTTTGAAACGCTGTCATTTTCCAGCCACATTTTTATGTCCAAGTTTGATGTGTCATGCATGTAAATTCACTTACATCATTCTTTAGCCTCAATTGTTGTCAAAGCAAATTAACAAGAGTTGTCCATATTTGGTTTCACCTGTAAAACAACCCCAAGCAGTTTTTCTTATTGGACAGACCACCTCTTCTTGTGGTTGGGCATAGTTTGTCCTTATGATGCTGAACTTGTCCAACACCTTACTCATAAAAATGGCATTTCTTTGTTAGCACTCAACACTGGCTGTAAATTTTCAACCAGGATTTTTCCCCTCGATTTTGTCAAAAATATGAGTGGAATTTTTGTTGTTAAGCAGGATGGTTATTATGATAAGGAAATGCCAATGGAATGTGCTTTTAACAAAGAACATAATTAGCTACATTGGGTTGGGTGTTCATTTCAATTAGTAAGACCTAATAAGGAGACAAAGTGATCGTCAACTTCAACCACATTAGTCTTGGTGTGGTTTGGTTTCACAGGTAGGTCAAATATTTACAAGACTGACAGCTTTGATAGTTTTTCAAATATTTCATGCGAATATTTTACCCCTTTATTTTGCACTCAGCCATTAATTAAATTAAACCACATTATGTTTGGGGCTTTCAGAATTGTTTCATGAAAATATTTCCACTGTTGATAATATATATAACAACAAATATTTTGTGTGTGAGATATCACCAAACATCACAAGACCAGACAGCCACTTCAAAGTGAGCTGATTTTGGGCTGAAATTAACTGAACTGTACTGGACTGAACTGATTTGGGCTGTTGACCCATATCAACTGTCACCAGGAGCACGTTGCCACCTACTCCTGGGGCTGAAACAGGGTTACCCCCTTCACAGTCCGTAAGGATGTAGGCATGGGTATCATCTACTAGGAGTCTGGCTGGTAGAGCAGAATGCCCTACCTTCCCAACTTTGTACGAAGCAATTGTATTAAGAGCCTTGCTCAAGGGCACAAGTGTCATGACCGGGATTCGAACCCACACACTGCTGCTGAAAAAACCAAAGCTTGGGTTTGGTGAATTACACCCCTCGGCACGCCACAATATTGGCTGGACTGGTGTGTTTTGGATAGAAAAGAAGTGAATTGAACAGCAGACTCTACTATGTACCTCCTTAAATATGTTTTTCCAATGTCACTTGAAAAAAAATGTAAAAATGAAAAGATTACGATGGTGGAATAGAGTAGTTATGGATATTCTTACAAGTAAAAAGTGGAGGTACTGGTTCTGAGAAAAGGGGTTTGTTAAACTCAACTTTTTAATAATGTTCTTGAGTCTCCTGACAATGACTAGAAACATTGAAACATTGCAAATAACTATAACTGGCTCTTTTCAGAGCCAACACCTCCACTAATGGAAAGAAAAACGTGCAGAGGCACACAAACAATAATTTCAGAATACCGACCCGAAGTGGTTACAGGATTTTTTACATGGTGTACAAAATACAAAGCAAAAATCTACTTATCAGCAGATTGTTCCTTTTGATTTGAGGCAGGTTTACGTCAGAAGTCTGTCCAGTCTGTCTTGACTAACTAGCACGACCAGGTATAGTTTGTCATTTCACTATATAATCCCCAGCTTTTCCACTAAATCCACAGTTCATAATACATAGAGATGCTGAACTATCCAGCCGGACGGCTTGGAGAGAATTTTGACTGGTCCTCAGGTGTTTAAACTGTCATTTGGCTTGTGGACCATTTCGGGGCAAACGCTGCTGTCACTATTTTTGTACACTGTACACCAGATAATTAACTACAAGTAAAACACCAAGGCAGTACCTTTACAATGACACAAGGTGATGTAAAGCTCCAGTGTGTAATGAAGACAGTGAGACTTCTTCATGGCTCACCCACCATGTACAAAACAATGTTGAACTCTATTCAACACCTCATGACGCATTCATGTTTCCCATCATCCACCCTCCCCAAATTGATCATGACGTTGAACATCTCCCATGTCTCCCATGTACACTTCCTATAACAATCTTCAACTTTACATCAGGTCTACTAAGTATTTACACTGAACCCTGCTTCGTGTCCTTAAGGATGTAAGGAGGGGGGGGGGGGTTGGTGGGATGGCTATGTGTGTACATTCCCTGGGCGTTGGACTCAAGGTCTTGGCCAGGATTCAAGATGGAAGCACCCACTGAGAGATGCTGTGATAGGCCCCAGGACTAACTGGCTGGATGTCCTGCTTCCCTGTCAGGTGATTTTGTCAGTCACCGGATATTAGTTGTTGCGCTTTTGTGGCTATGTTTGCTTCTTGTTCTACAGGGGTGATTTATCTCTTATCTCACATCTAATTCTAGAAGTTTTGTTGTTGTTTGTCTGATTTTGTTTGTCTGTGTTGTAAATCTAAAAGACCCTTGCCCATGGACCAGCCAACAGGAATCAACTTCTTGCCATAAACTGCTCTTACTTACCATTGTATCTTACATACTTAACGACAACTTTGGATACATCTGTTTCCAATTTGTAATGGATGCTGTTTACCCTCTAAATTAAAAGTCGCATTTTAAGGTGATCCCTCTCCTGCTACTTCCCAGGTTGTATCGTAAACTTGGGTGCGATCCCTGGCTACATGGCAGTTACAGGTTGAATGGCTTCTGATTGGCATCCCCCAAACAAAAATATTGACAAAATAGGGAGACCACTAACTTTAGGCCGAGATGGCTCAGTTGGTAGCTCCCCCAGTCGCAGGTTCAAATCCCACTCAAGTCATTTTTGTCTTTGTTTAACTCAAAATTACTTGGTATTTTCTAAGTTTAGCCCAGTATTAGTCTTTCATACAAGATTCCCCTCATTGGGGTGCCCTCTACGTGGGGAAAACTTATGTGTCCTTACATCAACAAAGCATTGGGTCTGAATACTATCTAAAAATATCTTTATGATCGGAGGTTTGAAAGGGTTTCAATGTTGACTGGTTGTTATGAATTATCAGAACAAGTTTTTGTAAATATGCTTTTTAAAAATAAAAACTGTTCATGTTTTTTCACTGTATGTAATACTCATATTATCTCGGGTGCGTTTAGTCTTTTTACAGGCCTGGTACTTCGTGAAGGCAGTTTCCTCCATGCCCCTGGTCATTTTGAAACATTCCAATAGTAGTTTACAATTTCCTCATAGAGGTGCCCCTCACCAAGGAGAAAATGCCTTGGTGCCCTTGCCCTTCAGAAGCAAAGCATCGGGCCAGCTTTTATATGGCAGATTATAATTAGCCCTAATGATTGTTCAATGTAGTTGTACTTATCACTTCCGTGCCCACACACCGGGAGAAACATTTTCATGCCTAGCAAATATTTTCTTTGAGCTTTAAACTTGTGAACTTTGAATGTTCTGTGCATAGAACTGGAGCCTCAAATAAAGACATTTCAGAGTGTGTCCATCTCTTGGCACACTTCCATGATGTCTTTATTGTGATGGGCTCCGCTAAGCTGCTGAACTTTTTTTCTGTGTGGATATTCCCCCCCTGGGTGCCATATTTCAAACTTGCTATTCATCGTAAGTGCAAATGAATCAATCAGAATTGGGCAGGAGTGCTCAGATGTTAACATGCTTTTAAAATGATTGTAGTGACAGAAACAGGACAGGATCACACAATGCATTGAATTTATGAGGGTGTTTTTTATGAGAACAATTTAAGAATGATATTTTCCTTTCATAACATTGTTTTCAATGTGAAATAGTGGGTGCATTTGAAAGAGTCTGTCCAAAATCATCATGAAATGATCACCAACACTATCAACTCCTTGCACGGCTTGCAGTGCACCTACACGCACCTATCCTGTTCTCTATTTTAGGAGACAAAATGTACACAAAAGAATTGACACCCAAAATGGTTGAAATGGTAGACACACAGAGGTGCCATCCACTTCTGCAAGTGGTCAATAGAGGGTTTCACATGCTAGTCAAATACAAAAAAATCACTAACATTCTTTTTGAATTTTACACACTGCCTGTTGATTGTATAAATTTTTAAAAAGGGGTCAATAAAAAAAGCATTTATGAGATTTTAACTTCTGACTCCAACCAACACCGGCAAAATAAATCAAAAGGAGATAACGAGGATGGGTTGGTACACTTGGTCAATGAAAAAGCTTTGTCGATGCTTTGATCAGTGGTCTAGTAGTTAAGATATCAGGGTCCTGGGTTCGAATCCCAACCGAGTAGTATGCTTGGAGGGAGCGGGGGGAGGGAGCGGGGGGAGGGCGGGGTCTGCAGGACTCAGGACAGCATAGAGTATACAGAGCTAAATTACACATCGTTGTATGGTAAATCCAAAAATATTATGTCAATGCTGAATAATGAGTTTGAATATACCAACAAAATTTCAAGTTATTTCCAATAACATTTTTCCAATAACATGGCTAAAGAATTTTACAAAATACATTCATGAAGGAACACATTTTTGAAACAAGTAACTCATGTGCAACAATTTGCATGAAGTAAGCAACAAAACTTGTTACTTCCCCCAAGGTTCGAGACGCACAATGATTTACCAAGGTTATAATTATACAAAACACAAAGGTGTTTATCAAAAATAATAGACACAGCCAATGTTTTTGTTTGATCTTTAATTGAAAACTTGATTATTTTTCTGGGTATTGGCCAAGGACTCCATGTTATGAACAAGTGTTAATTTCTTTAGATGACTTTACCATACACTAGTTGCAGGAAGGTTTGAACTACACAGCTGAAGTCTGTCTTTTTGTTTTGTTCACACATTTGGAAAGGACCGACCGGTGCCCACCCCATGATGGATAACCAACAACCTGGCATTGAACTTACAGCAAAAGGGGACCAGCCGAACCCCAATGGGGAATAAAATCTTTCACGACTGAGGCATTGGACAAAAAAAAATACATGATATGACAGATGGGACGTCAATTGGTGGGAAATATGATTTGTAAGTACAAATGACTTCAACATTAAAAAACAACAGGATAATTTTTGTATGTGTTTTTTCCCCTCCCCCCTTCGGACCAGAGGAACTCCCATGGGGGGCAAAGTTGAATAACGAAGTCGTGCGCTCACAAATCACTTTACCTTCACTGCCCTTGTACTAAATCAAGGTAGGCGTGTAGGTTGGATCAACAAGGGCTAGAATTGGCAGTACACCATTTGTTCATGCAAACCATTTGAGGATAAATGTTGCCTAGAGGTTTGATCCCTAACAAAATGCAGTAATGCTCTGATTACATTTTAGGCTTCATGTAGTTGGTCATTTGCAGAATACAATGACAGAGACTAAATCAGTGTCTCTGGCTATTTTGGGATCATATTGACTGATCTCTAAATCGAGACTTGAAAGTAAAAAACCTTATTTTTCTATTGTACCTGCGCCTGCATCTGAGCTAGAGATCAAAAGTTGTGCTAGGTATTTGGCTACTTGCTCAAAAAAAATAATAATAATAATCTTGAAGGTACAGTGTCCTTTGTCCTTTTCAACAAAATTTAATGACAAATGATGTACAGTACCTAATTTTGACACTATACAACTTCTTCTTCTTGTTATTATTATTATTACCATATTAATTCACTTTTTGATAGCGTCATCTCAAGAAAACGTCTGTGTCTTAATGGACAATTATTGAGATCAGTATAAATCTCGGACCTCCGTATCACAAAACCAGAGGATTTGTGAAAGTGTCAGCTTGTCAAACTTGTACACTTCCCGTAGTAGTAGTCCTGGCCGATTTTCCTACCCTCCGCCCAGGTAGTAGCTAATAAGCTGGACAGTTCTTTTTAGAACTAAGTAGTCTCCCGAAGTAGTCTCCCGATTCCAAATCTACTCCGCGGCAGTAGAATTAAAAGCAAGACCTAGTTCTCTAATAAGAACAAATCTACATAGCTGTAGATATACACATGGTGTTACCGCAAACCGAATATACATTGTACACTTCCTTACTGTAACATTTCTGCCCTTAAAGGTAGAATCACAGATTGGTTTTTGTCAACGAAATACTGATTTATAGGCAAAATTATTTTTAAAAGACACAATCAAAGTCACATGTGATAGTTTCAGCTGAATACAGTGCCTACTTGCTGAAAAAACTATCACCATGTTTTCACAAGAACGCTGAATCCATCCACGTTTAGCGAGGTGACAATGGGTACCAACTGCATCTCTGACCACAGCATTCGCAAATGGACAAAAACCCTCAGAAATCTGAATCGCTTCTCAGATTCAAATGTTTTGGGGTGAAAAATCATCCAAACAATATTACTTCAAAGGGAATCTTTTCTCAAAATAGTTCGTAATAACAACATCAGTGCTTCTCACCAAGTAAGTTTTTATGGTCATTAATTTTTGGAGTATTTACCAATCTATGATCCTTCGTTTAATGTAAAGATTCTCTTTTTAAGTGTATATTTGTTGATGTTTGAACCAAGAAGTAAAATCCATGGCAGAAGAAAGACAGACACACATTTATAGTAATCTAAGTAAAGAAAAAAACACAATTCCATTCAATCACGAAAGCTTCATTAACAAAAAGCAGAACGCAAACCTTTAATAGCAAACCTAATTCACAACAAAAAACTACAAATCTACTTACTTAGTCTGTTGGCATTCAAGTTGATACTCTTGAGCAGTTCAAACTGTCCAATCAGGGCGGGCAGGGATGGGATCTTGTTACCTGATAGGTCCAAGGTGCGTAAGTTCCGTATCAATCTCTGTAGCTCTGGAGGGAACTGAAAACACAGATAACATTTTTTAGTTCCAAAAGGAAATGAGATTTGTGTCATTTCTTTGCATTGTTTGCCTAAAAACCACTGGTCACAATATACCAGGCCAAGTTTGGTTCGAAAAGGCTTACTCGAATGATGTTGAATTGTTTTGAGCTCTGGTCATTTTCTTGAATTTGTGTGTCATGTTTAAGAACTGCTGTACTATTTAGAGCTCATTAGTCATTAACTGTTTGTGTTTCCTTTGTGAAATGGTTGTACCCGCAAGTTTACTGGTAATAGTTACTTCCCAGGTATCAAAGCGCTTTGAATAACAAAAGAAGAACTGAAATAAAAAGGCTTGAAAGGTACTATGTAAGCACACAGAATCAAAGTAACACAATGTAGCCACAGGTCTTACACAGCCAGTACATGGTGCCACCAAAACCCCCAAATAAACAAAATTAACGACTGTAAAGATATTTTTTTATATTGTTCTTGAACACTTCCAATGACTGTTCAGAAAAGGATCATATTTGAGCGGCTGCTCCCAAGGCATGTGCATGAAATGCAAGGTTGCTTGCTGTAGGTTTCACCTTAGGAATTATTATTATTATATATTTCTGATAATGAAACCAAGGATGCCTCATAAGTGAACTGAATTACTGTAGCTCACAAGTCTGAGGAAACCTTTGAACAAGGGTGCTTGCTATGTGAACCAGAAACACCAGGGTTAACCCCTACTCTTCCATAATAAGTGTTCTGGGTTCTTTTACATGCACTACCAATCCTAGTACATGAGGCCTAAGGCTTAATGTTCCATCTGAAAGACAAAGCAATTATGGTAAAGTATCTTGCTCAAGGACACAAGTGCCACGAATGGGACTCGAACCCACACTCTGTCGGTCAGAAACACCAGAGCTTAAGTCCGGCACTCTTAACCACTCGGTCACGACATGCCACAAGGAGAGTACTGTCAGAGCTGGAGCGATGGTCAGGTCAACCAAGATGCTATTAATTGATGAGATTAGTGAGGCATGGAGAAGGGATTTGGCGATATTTTTATACAATGGTAAGAATCTTGGAAATCGATGCGATGATGGACTGGGACAGGAAGCCAGTGAAGTTGATTGAGGAGTGGGATAACATGACCACACTCTCCTCACGCTCGACTATTAACTTATCAGCCCATGAGGTTTGTACCCATTGAGGAGTAATTGATGATGAGATTCATTGGAGTAGTGCGGGAGAGTATGAACAGAGTCCCTCAAACAATCTGTAAGAATGGATTGGAATCCTGTGTGATTTTCTGTAAAATGTTGTCACCAACATAAGGCAAAATTAAGATCAAAGACATTATGGAAGAGATCAAGGAAATGAAATGGAGATGGGCGCGGCACTTGTCATGAAAACATGACAACAGGTGGACCAAGAGACTAACCGAATGGCAACACAGAAATGGAACAAGAAGAGAAAGGCAAAAGAGAAGATGGAGAGGCGAAAATCTAAACATACACAAACACGGCAACATGGCAGGCCTCGACAATTTTTTTTTCTTAATTGCCCGATCGGGCAGGCTCCGGTCGCAGACTGCTTGCCCGAACTTGCCCGGCAATAAGAGACACAATTGAGACACACATTTTGAGGTCAACTGTCAACATTGCCATAGCTCAACTTACATGTATGTATGTTTTTATTTTATTGGCAATGTAGGCTTACTATCGTAGAATAAATAAACATTTTGTTTTGTACTTGTGTTCGTTTCGTACAATGTAAACTCTGTCATCGGTATGCACGCACCACTCACACAGAACCAGCGCGCTGATGACATGGACATTGCTTGCATGCACTGTGTGTACACGTGATGCCGAGTACCCGCGATGTATTTCTTCCTAGCGTTTACTGACTGCCTGGTAAAGTGTTCACCGTCACCAGCGACGTATTAAATACCGCCGATGAACTAAAAACCTGTGCAAATCTTCAGCATACTTTTACGTGGAATATTTCACTAAATTTTGGAAACGAAAGGCATGTGGGTAAACATTATTTGTCTATGAGTACAAGATTGTTTCCTTGGCTCCCCTCGATTGTACATACAAGTGTCAGTTAAGATGGCGCAACACGACATCCATGCACAACAATAAATACAATCGACTGATCGCGCAAAACCATTCTTGCACGATCGGTCGATCGCGCAAAACCATTCCAGCACGATCAATCAATCGCGCAAAACCATACCAGCACGATTGGTCGATCGCGCAACATCAATCCTGCACGATCAATCGTTCACGCAAAAAATATTCGTAGCACGATCAATCAATGTTCGTTGCGCGATGGACCGATTGCTGCGCGAACAATAGATCTTTCAATAGCGCAGCGCGATCAGTCGATAGTGCAGCGCTATCGGACGTTGATCGTGAAGATTGACCGATCGCGCCCAACATATACACGTCAACTTCAGTGGATTTTTTAATGCTTAGATTTTGTTAATGCTTGGAACACTTTGTAGGAAATCACCAGTGGAATAGAACGGTATTTTATTTTATTAATTAATATATAACTCATTAGTTTTTCAATAAGAGCACTTGCCCGAACGGGCAGACCGATCAGGCGTCCAGGTTGCCCGACAAAGTTTTACCGTGTCCCGGGCAATCAGACAGGCGATTTGTCGAGGCCTGAACATGGGCTAGAATAGCAAAATGGAGAAGAGAATGGAAATTGCTGGAGGAGGGCTTCATCCAACAATGGAGGAATACAGCCTGATGATGATATAAAATATTGTAGGGCAAAAAGTTTGCACAAGTCTATGAAAAAAAACCACCTCATTGCATAATACTTCAGTGCTTGATGCCAGAGAAAAATCTAAGTCAATTTCATTGGGACACATCTCAAATTGTGCTTAGTTGTTATTTTCACAATACTTGACGTCCTAGGACAGGGGAGCAAACAAACTCCCCAAAATGTATGCAAAGGAGCTTGCCGCCAAGAAAATACCGCTGTACTATTAGAGGTCATATCGCTGGTAAACAGAATAAAATTCCGAGGTAGCTTCAACCATGGGCGCCAACAAACTTGTCACTTGAATTTCTTTTTTGTTTAAAAGTAATTCCCTCACCACTCTGTCAGCTATGCACACAACCATAGTACAAATATACACTTTGGTAAAAAATACTACAACCGTAAGGTATTGAGTTTCAGGGTATTTCAATCAGCAGGTCTCGGGCAGCTGAAATGGTGTTACTTGTCAGTAGACACTTCCAGGGGATAATCTCAGGATGCAGACTTTGTCTCCTGTGGTCATCACTCATGCACCAAGGACCAAGACGTGGAGTAGAGGGGGGAGGGGGTAACTCCTCCATGCCTTGGCTACTGTACTCCACCAAACATCTTTCAGACAACAATCAAGATGCGATTTCACCAAAACATTTCCCTGAATTTGTCCCCCAAAACAGGCACTGCTATAATTAGGCAGATTAAATTGTGTCACACGTGATTGACTAGGGTAGAGTGAGCGCATCCATAGCGAGTACTCCGGGTGGGAGAGGGGGGGGGGGTGCTGTGGTTTTAGAGGCTTGGACTGATTGACACACGGTCTCACCACCTTACTAACTCACTCACCAATTTGTGGTTTATCAGAACAACCATGCGCACCGATAAAATATGCTGAAGCGGGAATTTATTGCTCCCTTATAAATCTATTTAAGGGTGTATAGAGTTGCTAATTGGATGAATGATAAATGAAAGAATTTGTGATGCTTGGAAAATATGCAGCGCTGGTGTTGAGAGGTCTGAGTGACCACAGTTCAGCAACCAGATATAGGTCTGAAATCAAACAGATTCCTCCCTTAGTTCTGTCAATTTGGGTTTAAAAAAACCAACAATAAAAGTGAAACGTGATCAGGCCTGCAGCTAATGACAGTTTTATTTTGGTTTTCCATCTTTTTTTGTGCAGAGTCTCTGCAATTGCAAGCCTCCATGTCAACAGGTGCCCCTTGAAATGTTCAAGAAGAAATTGCCCTCATAGACGGAAAAACCTGACTTGCCCTTACTAAAAGAAAAAAATCTAGCCTGCGTAAGGCAAATTCCTAATATATTTTTTCAAAAATACATGTATATCAAGAAGAAGAAAAATTTTAATTTAAAAAAATTAGTCATTTAAGTGGGGTTTTCTCCCTCAATATAACACACAAAAGGTTTTTTTTTAAAGTATGAAAGCATCAAGATCAGAATTTAAACTTAACTCTTTCAATTTGGGACACAACAAATCTTGTTGACAAGCCCTACATCTCCATGCAGTATGTAGGTTGAAAAAATAGAGGTTGCTTCTGCAGATTTTCAAACATTGTTAGAGACTCCTCTAAGAGTCTCTTTATAACTTAATAGTTTGGTTGACCTCAATTCAACACCCAACCACATCGCACGCATAGTATGAATTTTACACCTCACCCCAGGACTGTGGTTAACATATGTACACATAAATTGTCACAATTGTTCAAGTTGGCAGAATTCCCTAACACAAGGCCATCATAAACATTACAAGCAGAAATGTCAACAGTGTAAACTGTACCATCCTTGCTCTATGACTGTACTAACTGAGTTTTTGACCCATTTGTGGTTGAGCAAATGGAGCAGAGAGCCACCAAGGGCTTGATGTAATGATGTTCGCACGTGGTTGGAATTTGTTTCTCCAAAGATATGGTGCAGTTCAATAAGTTTCTTGGAAAAACAAACTGTAGTGTTTTTTAAAACCCACCTTGGTATTTCAGCATGTCCTAACCTTCTTAACAGCAACAACAACAACAAACAATTTCCTCACCTCTGTTTGTGCAAATGAAAAACAGTAAACTTTGTACTTAATGTAACAAGGTTCACATGTGGTTGACATTTTTGTTCAAAAGATATGGTGCAGTTCAATAAGTTTCTTGGGAAAAAAAACTATAGTATTTTTAAAAACCCACCTTGGTATTTCAGCATGTCCTAACATTCTTAACAACAACAACAATTTCCTCACCTCCTTTCGTGCAAATAAAAAAAGTAAACTTTGTGGTTAGGATTATTTGTTCAAGATATGCTGCATCTCAATCAGTTTTTTGGAAATAACAACTGTAGTGTTTTCTTTTGAACCCTTTTTAGTACTTGAGAATGACATAACATTCACAACAACAAAAATAACAACAAAAAACAACAACAAAATAAAGAACTCCTCACCTCTTTCTTGAAAAGAAAAATGTAAAATCTTTTGTACATTAAATGTACCTTAAATGTAGATTGTTTGGGGTTTTGGGGGGTTGGTTTTTAAAATTGTTTCAAAACAGTATTTTAAAAACATTGTCAAAGTACCATCACAATTTACCTCTGTCTATCATTGTTATCACTCCATGTGCTACGGTATCAAGATGTGGAACTTTTGAAAAGTCCCAACTTTGTTGCTTTAATTAAGTTCAATTCCACACGACAGCAGGGTTCTCAAACCTCCCCATGAGCACGCTTGCATATTGAGCTGACACGCCCAAATTGCTGATAAACCCTAACTTTTTTTCATTAATTTAAGATCAAAAATCATACAATAAAATGCTCCCGATTGCACAGTAGAGCTTTTAAAACTCAACATAGACATTACGTAAAAAAGTCTAACTTGCAAAATTTGGTCCGGAATGCCCCCCCCCCCCGACCCAGTTTTGAGAAATCCTGGTGAGAATCCAGAGACAGTGTCTGTGATTCAAAGCATCCAGCCGCCAGTCAGTCAAAACCCTTTCATGGAGTATTTTGGAGGGCAACCAACCAAGAACCAAAAACTGGTTTTCAAATCAATCAATCAATCAATCAATCGCTTTATTCCACATCAATGCATAAAGGTACAAACATACCAATCACTTAAAAGTACACTTTAAAGTAAATAGAACAAGACCGATGGTATGCTTAGGACAGAATATCAGAAAAGATGTCGAGTGCAAACCCCTAATTTAAGATCTCCTCACGGCAACATGCACCATGCCGAATCCGACCATTTTGAACTCTGCAACTTGATAATCGCACTTAGCCCACAGTGTGAAAAGTTTACTTGAGAGTCAACAGCAACTCTGGATGACTTGCACGAGGTGGACTCTCATTGGTATGGTCTGTGGTTTGACCACTTGTTGCATACCACCAATAGTATCAAACCATAGAGCAATGATCAAACAGTGTAAACTTATCGCCACTAGACTTAACCATGACTTTGACCTGTCTGAGGTTCAACCATCCGATAACATTGTTAACAGCCACCTCACTGATTGGCATTCCTCCAAGGCACTTCCTGCGCTTGGAATTTTATCAAATGGTTTTCAGTGTCTGTGGAATTGTTGGGGTTTTTTTTTACAACAGGTGAGCTGATAAGGCATAGCCCAATGGTTGAGCAATCATCCCCGCTGATAATGTGATAGTGGTGTGATAATTGCATTGTTCCATAACTACAATTGCTTGTTGTCTGCAATCCTATTCAAATGAGTCACCAAAAACACTTCAAAATATTTTGAAAAGGAGGTTTTCACAGAAGGTGATAGACTCTTCTTTTTTTTTACCCCTGTGAACATTTCTTGTGGCTGTTAATTTGTAACCACTTTGGAAGGTTTTCAATCAGTTCCATTGATTTACAATACAAATTGAGGAGTTATGACAAATATGTGTCACTACAAAACTAATGAACTAAGAGGCCATCCAGAGTAATCAATGTTTAAAAATGCTGATTCTTTTTTTCGAACTTATTTTGAAAATTGCTACAATCTTGACCAAAATGGTTGGAACACAGGACAATCAGAATCGCCCTCCCCAACTTCCCCTCCACAATGTTGCTACCAGGAGGGCAGACCGTGCAATGAGAGCCAACAGTGAGAGGGGGAGGGGGAACCCCGTGAGTTTCGGCTTGGATTGTAGGTGGAGGCAGACTGGACAAATCACTCGTCTTAACTGCTCCAGTATTACGCTTAATAACTGAAGATAAAGTTGATGTCTACTGTCAACTAGCATCCCATAGTCCCCTTTTTCTAGAGCACTATGATTTACCGATCTCAACTGTTAAATTACGCAGTGATCACATGGGAGTCTTTTAACTTGTTATGACCACCAGCCAGGCAGAGTAACTTCTCCTAGATCTTTTAAAAAGTTGTGTCAGTTTAAAACAATTTCTTTTTAAACCACCTGTATTTTAAGGAGCACCACAGCAATGATTAGGGTGGGGCACTGAGACAATTGCCTCAATTGGCTCTGTGAGGAGGCTGTAAATAAAAATTAAAAAGTGGAAACAAAATTCTCACACATGGTCTCAAAGTCATGTTAGTTTTACAGCAAAAACTTTAAAAAGCTGAACAAAATATAAAATAAAAATAATACAAATGATTCATTACCGATGATGTTTTCAGGTAAAAACCAAAAGCAAGAAGCAATCTGGTTTGAGAGTAACAATGAATAGGTTTTTTAAAAATACCCAACAAGCGCACTACAATAACTTTTAAAAAATCACTCATTCAAACACTTTCCCTCTAAGTTTGATTTGCGACTCCATCATTTGCACTCTCACACTGTATGCTCTTAAAAAGCAAAAGGTCAAACATGAACGAGCACTTGACCAAAACCATGAGGAAGTGCTAAGCAGGTTTCAGTGGCAGGGGTGGACGCTGGTCAGAGCTTTTGATTCACTGCTGCAAAGATTGGACAAGAGGGAGGAGGAGGGGATTAGTGGGCCTGTCCTTCCATCAGTTCCTGTCTAGTCTGAGAGAGACAGCGTGTCATGGGACTTTAATCAGTTCCCTCTGCCTTCTCAGGTGGCTACCTTGTGGTAGACTACTCTTTGCCTGTTAATTAATAATAGTCGGCCCTGGGTGTATTTATAAACAACTTTTGACCATTGAAGTTAGTCATGGCGTAATCTTAACTGTGGGCCTGATGCAATTTTTGTTTTCCTTAAAGGTAAAGGGCACCTCTCTAAAAGCGTGGAATACCAAGGCAAGGGCTAGGGTATTGAGGCAACTGCTTCTATTGCCTCCGTAAAGGATCAGGCGTGCACTTGCTCTCTCCTTAACACAAAAAGTGGAGAAAAAACATCGCTTTCAACAACACCTCCCCCCCCCCCCAATGACGCTCATTAGATGCAATTACTTATCTAAGAAATTCTTGCATTATGTTGGTAAGTTGTTGCTGTTGTTTTTTATTAACTGAGTTGAGTTGGTTACATTGTACAGAGATAACAAACAGTTTCAGTTTGACAAAAACATAAACACACAAATAAATGTTTATTTCAAATGTTTCTTTTCTTCTCTCATAAGAATGACCACTGAGTGAAACACTGCACCTTCATCTATTTTTGACATCTTAGAGAATTTACATTAAGTTGCTTTTCCAAGCAAGAAATTCACCCTCCCAAGGTCACTTCTATGTTCTGGCTTAAAAAGCCTTAGCCACATTTTTGTTATGCCTGTGATGCACTGACACACTGCCGATGCCAAAACTCAAACAATACCCCTTAAATCTTGAAAGTATCAGAAATGCCTCAATCTCATCCAGGCTTCCAGAAAAAAACACAAACCAAAACCAAACACAGTGACTGCAGGGATCAATCTGCAAAAATGAAATACCAAGACACTTTCTAAACAGGGAAAAAAACACCCCCTTCCGACATCGCAATATATATATATATATTGCAACAACAAACATTGCAGCGGTGGCCGGAATCTGTTTTCATTTCTGTTAATAAACAAGTGAGCTGAGGATCGGATCGGGAGCACGATCGTGCAGAGACTGGGGGTGCCAATGCGTGATTGCCCACCACCATGGCCCTTCCAGTCATTATCTAGTTAGTGGTGTTGGTAAACCCTTCAAGGCAGAACATGCTGGGCTCCGGATCTCAGGTTTTTTCCAAAAGCAAAGTGGGTGGTTGGGATGTTTAGGAAGTGGAGTCTGGGAAGGTGGCGCACAGGTGGGGACGCAAGGATATTGACAGAGGGATTCGGGTCAAAGCTGCCAAAACAACATCTTACTCCTTCCTTTGTTGCTGTTGTTAATTTCTAACACAGTGAAGTTCACAAAATTACAACAATGGGGGAAATTGCTTTTACCATTCTCAGAAATAACACTGCATTAAATTGCTGCCATTCAATCTTATCTTCTTTTTCTTGCCTCATATTTGACATTTTCAATTTAAAAGGCGACCAGTTTTAACAGGTAACTCATTACACCTCATTCAAAGTAAGCATCCACTTAACATTATAAATAAAAAAAACAAACTTAGTTTGATGAAAAATACATAGATAATAAAATTAATCAAAAGGATCACAATAAAACATCAAAGCGAATAATATGACACTTCACGGAGGCAATGGGGGAAATTGCTCCATGTCCCTGGTCATTGCCTTGGTGCCCCTTACAGTGTTCCATTTTTCCTCATCGAGGTGCTCTGATACTGAGAACAAACTGCCTAGCCCTTACAAAAACAAAGTATAAATATTAGAAATAGCCCTGGGTATTATGAGGTTGTGATTATGCTAGTACTGGGTTAAGTAATATACATTCCTGGGAGATGGAAAAGTGTAGCAATATTTCTGTCAACGTCCGCCATTGTTGTTTACAATTCGTTAACCACTAATCGTCTGGTTTTCTTTTTAACTGAGCCAATTTTATCATAATAATGTTGGAAGATGAAAACAGATCACCTCCAAAGGAGAGGTTTCTCTCCTGTTCCAAAGATGAGATCGGAAATTTGATCTTCAACCAAATTTCCTTAAGGTAATTACCTGTAAAAGTTAACAACGAAATGCAATGTTCAACAATAAATAAAAATGTAAACAAATGTTTTCACTTATAGACCTATTTGTTTGTTTCCTCCTCATGCAGACTTTTAGTATTATCATGATATAAAACAAAACAATTGTTGCACACTGTGATGGGGTCCATGGGTTTTGTCCACCCTCAGGGGCAAATGGCACCCTCCACTTCGCCTCAGGTGCCCTTTGCCCCTCAGGTGTACAACACACCATGGACCTCCATCATAGCATGCATCAATTGACTAATGTGCTCATCGATGATCTATTCTTTTGAGTTTTGAAGAAGAATAATGTAAGCACATAATGAGGGATCTCCCTTTTACTTACTAAGATGTCTTGAATTTCTTACTTATCTTGTGAATCAGCATTAACAAACATTTTCAAGAAATTGACGATTTGCACATAATAACCTCACTATAAAGTTTACATCAGTGTTCAGTGCCCAAATACTATCAACAGAGGGCAGCAAACATCCAAAAGCTTGTGTGAATGTGACCCATGTAAATCGCTAGTAGTAGTAGACTAACAACTCCCATGGAAAAACATACTAGTTTCAATCTGAAAGCTCTCTAAAAGTTTCTATTCAGCTTCAGAGAGATTTTTCCTGCTGAAATACAGTCAAAAGTTGAGGAAACAGCATTTGTCTATTGTTCAGTTGATATTTGCCAATGATGTCTAATAGTAAAAACATTCCTTAAAGACACATTTCTTTCACTACACGCTCTAACTCATGTTTAAACTTGCCAAACGCCTACTACAAACAACTTTGCTTTTAAAAGGTTCAGACATTTCTAGAAATGCATCTTAGTTCCATGAAAAGACAAAAAATGCACACAACCAATCTGTGCAATGGGTGTTCCAACAATTCCAATGTGAAGGTTTTTGAAACTTGATTCTACATGTACATTCATCAATATTTAGTTTAAAAAGCCATTTTGAGCTATGGTGGACACTGGACACCACTTTGACACTATTATGTTGGGGTAAATCTGTTTGTATACACCCTAACCAAACAGTGCACTTCTATAGTGTCCACCAATCTCAAACAGGCTAATTGCATGTCCTCTCAAGTGGTTGTATGAGAATGTTAAAAGAGGGTTAAGAACATTTATTTGGACAATTTAAAAGACATAGTGTATCATCACTTTTTTCATGAAGAGCCACTTATGTCAAAAGGCATGCTTGAGATTTACTTATTACACTGTGCTTGGCTTGAAACTGCAATCTGCAATTAACTAAAGCCTCGGTTTTTACGAATTCTGTAACCTCTCAATTGACTTAGTAATTTCTTGTTGTTATTGTCATTAGTAATTAGTCAAAGATAACTGTATCTTTGTGAAACCCCATAAGTGAGCAGATGACCAACTTATATTCACTTAACTGAATAACGAGATTGTACATGTCACGTGATCACACGCATTGACATTAGTGGCTCTCCATGAAACCCAAACAACTTTTTGAGCTACATCTACATGTATGCAAAATGCAATTATTGAGAAGTTCGCCCTATGCCCCTTCCTGTATTACTAGTAATTTGTTATTTTATGGTACACTGTACATGTAAGTGGCTTATTGTGAAAACTGTGACAATATGACATCATCTGCATACATTAATAATTGATTCAACACTCCTCCCACCTCGTTCCCAGAGCCTCTCAGATGTTTAAAAATTCAGTTTTACAGATTGTATCACCAGAAAGACAAAGCTACAAGTTTGGACACAATGTTAGCCATTTCTTTCTCCCTTTGCCTTTGGATACTGCTTCACTTCTTTCTAGAAAATTTGGCTCTTGAAGGAGATTTTGAGAAAAACCTGAGAAAACATGTGCCTGCTTTGACCCTGGACCACTTTTTGATGTTTAGATATTATCTGGAGATCATTGCAATAGACCCATTGTGCGACCAATGTCACGTGACCTATAGTGGGTGTAAAACATCAAACAAGGCGTCCTCCATAAGAAAGTGTTGTTGTTGTAAAGTACATGACGATTGTTGCATTTGTTTATTTGATCAAGACTTTTCTGTCTTGAAATACCTGTATGTGAAGAATATTCCAGAGTCTGTAACATACTGGAGTGGCTGAAAAAAAAGCCAGTAAGGACAGGTTCCAGCAAGTCTTATAAATTCTACAAGGAAGGAACGATATGTTCACCATGTGGTGCTTTACACGGACAACCGCGATCACGCACTTTCAACACAAGAATGTCACAATTTTGAAGCTGAAATTATCCAAAAGAAACCTAGGCTTTCCAAAACTGTATGATTCCTTTGTCTATTTGAAATTCTGCAAGGCTAAACGCTCACCTTTCCAACGCTCTACTTTTACTACAGTGATTTAAATTACAAACAAAGGACCGGGCTGAACTCCTCTGTTGCATACCAGGACAAGGGTTGCTACAGCGTCTTCTGACGCCGGTAGTGCATAAGTCAAAATAAACCTGTCTGTGCTTGAATTTACTGGTAATTTATGGAACAGTTAATGGGATTTTAAAAAAATGTCACAACATACAAGTCTGAACGTGAACATCATTTAAAGCCCTTTTGATCATTAGTTAGGGATATGAAATTATAATTATTACAATTACAGCACTGACCCAACTAAACAAACTGTTTTTGTAATAAACAATCAGAAAAGGGTTTTTAAGTTTGTTTTTTAAGTTAGGTTTTTAAAATGTTGACATGTCTGACGTTTGACTTGGATTTCACCCTTTCCCTGGTCATTCATCTTTCCAAGAACTTTCGATTTCTTTGATTTCTTTTCATAAAATTCATGTGACTGTGATGAACAGCAAACACTACTAATATAACAGCTGATTCCAAGGATCCATTTTCCAAGTACTGCACATATTGATACCTAGTATTTCTAGTAAACAAACATAAACCTCTTCAACATGTCATATTATGATGATTGATTTTAACCTAGTAGCCCTAGGGAACGAGACCAACTTAACTATTTAATTATGTTTTTACTTCTAACTAGTCTGACTAGTCATATCTGGTTCGCCTGCTGTACGGTCTAGTTTTACACGCCCACACACTGTGTCGGAAATACACGGTGTACCCGTATAAATCAACGCATTCTTACCTCAGACAAGCTCATGTTTGCTAGTTGGCAAACGCCTGATTTTTCCGCTCTTTCGATGTGTGGCTTGATAGAATTTTGACCCATTGTGCTCCTCTGGTAAATTGATCAACTGTCCCAATTTCCAAATCGAAGTTTCTAGCATGAAAAAGTGGGAAATTTCGTTCGTTTATTTACTGCAACTCCATAAATCCAGTTCGCGTTTGTTTATTATTTCTTAAGGTCATTCGCGGACAATGTCCCCGAGGTCACGAATCTCAGCACTTCCGCCACGTGGTGTGCTTCAAATCAAAACAACACGACTGATGATACCGGTGGCGTTTGATGTAAATCATCTTTGACGCAATGGGTAAATGATGGGCTAACTTGCTTGGTTACTTAATTGCATTACTAGGCTTACGAATATAGATGAAGAATTGAATTAGAATTTCGACCAATTGTGTGGGGCTGAAGTGAAAATATAAATAACCTTAAAAAAAAATACTGGCTTCTGTTCTGTCCATTTTATTCATGGGATTAAGTGAACTTGTGATGCTTGTCTGAGAATGACGGATAAACATGATGAATGTGAACTTAGTTACAGGTAGGTGAGGGTCAGCCAGTAGTTGGGGATCAGGTTGGCTCAGTCGTTTCTTTCCTATGCCTTTCACCTCTGTGGACCCCAGTGCAAATCCTACCTCGGCCCAGGGCCATAGGCCTCCTACGTACGTGTGGATTATAGACCATAGCTCCATGAATAGACCCAGTTACTTGGATACTGTACTCCTTTAAAACAAATTGTTGACATCTTCGGTCGTACCATGGAGGTAGAACATGGTACGATCGAAGATGTCAATTTTTTTTTAAAGGAGTACAGCGCCCCAGTTAAGCCCGGTTCATACTTCCTGCAAACGCGAATGCGAAGCGAATATTGACGTCACAAATTCGCAACGAATAATTCGCAGCAGTTGAAATGTGCTCAACTCCTGCGAAACATTCGCTGCGAAAACGGCCCTGTGACGTCAAAATTCGCTTCGCATTCGCATTCGCAGGAAGTATGAACCGGGCTTTACTGAGTGAGTCTACAGGTGGATTGGGTTTTCAGTCGCTACCTGATGATTGCATTGGTTTTCCCCATTTGAGGTTTTCCTTCCTCATCTAAAACTGAAGATTTCTTCTCATTTAATTGGCGATTGGGGAAACAACTGGCAACGCCTCTTCTGGACTGTAGAGTATCACGCCAATAATGGGGGTAAGGGTCAGTTGTTAGATGTGCTGGCTTAGGTGCGTGTAGAACTTAGAAGGTCTCTCAATGACAGCGGGTGGGGGGGGGGGCAGGGCATTCCAGTCAACAATCTATTGGGGAAATACAATTCAGTTTTTGAGTTGAGATGTTTGAATCTTGATGGATGGGAGTGCTTCTGGTTGGTGTTTAACACCTGTCCACTGCTTTAACACATAGCTCACCATTTCTTATTTTAAAATAGATGTTGGACTGTGTAATGAAATAGATTAAATAAATAAAGTGAATGTATTGTACATTTGCACTTCAAGTGCAAGGAACGTGGACAGATTTTTGTCCAGTGTGTTCGCCTGGGTAGTGGCACTGGTAAGGACAATAGATCAATAGAGACTTTCCTCCATGATGACCTACGGCTATGTTATGTATATTTTGTAGTCAAAATCTGTAGTATTCAGATTGTAATTTAACAATAACAGAAACTGGAAACTTCATTTTTTTTAAATATGTAAATCGCAATTTCAGGTTTTATAGAATAAAACTAGGTGAGCACTGAATCAACTATGGCCACTTCATCATCAGTTCCTTGCATCCGTCATGTGTTTCTCACAGGTTCTCCAGGTAATTATGCGTGTTGTTTTGTTTAAGTTTCCTCGTTGTGATGTTTGTAAATAATTATCAGTCCTTGCCCGAGCAGTTCATATGACTAAACCCCAACAATGTTTTCTTGACATTGCCGTGCCAATACACAGTGAATACGAAGTCACAACAACATGTGGTTGCAGAACCAGACTAAGATTTGTTACAGTTTGTAGGTCTTAAAAAACAGTCACTGGTCATTTTCAGTGCCATTTTGGCTTTATCGTAAAAAAAGGAAAGATAAAGGGGGTATGAATGTAATCCCTCCTGACCATGATGATTACAGGAAAGGGGAGTAGCCATTTAAAATATTATTTCACTTATTGAGTCTAAACATTTTTTTAAGAGTGTTGATTGTCAGGTTTTTGTTAACAAATGAATATGGGCCTAACAATTTGCCTGCATGTAGTATGGGTCAGTTTTGTATAATAGGGTCTTGGGGGGGGGATAAAGAAGAGGAGCAGAAAACTAAAATTGAAGTAAATTGTTTGTTGTCACATTCTTGTGTAGGAGTTGGAAAGACTACCTTGATTCGTAAAGCTGTTGAACAACTTCAACAGAGCTCTGTGACACTGCGAGGATTCTACACTGAGGAGGTGCGAGTTGGTGGTCGGAGGACTGGGTTTGATGTGGTTACATTGAGTGGAAAGAGAGGACCTCTGGCAAGGGCTGGAGGGTAAGTTTATGCTGAACTTGCCTCCTTGCATGAGATCGGGACAAGCGTCAAGGTTTTAGCATAAAACATTTATCACCCTGGATTGGTTAAGTGTAACACTATAAAGCACCTGCCAGTCCCCATATGGTTTATTTTAGTTCATTACACATACAACAGCACAATTATAAGATGAATAGGAAAACAAGAAGAAATATTCAGTTTTAGAAGTAGGAGGGGAAAAACCCATGAGGGCAAACCCATGAGGGCAAACCCAGAATATAAAGACAATCATTCCAATAAGTCAAGGACTTTGAGGTGAGTATAAAAGTTAAACTTTTTAATTCCATTTTCAAAGTTTATTGATGTATTCTCAACACTTTATTGTTCTTTTTTTTCTGTGTTTTGTATTTTATGCAGGGGGGCAAGAGGACCAGTTGTGGGTCAATACGTGGTGGACTTGAGCTCATTTGAAAGTCTTGCTTTTCCAGAACTGTCTGGCAAGGTTGGTCAAATTTTCCTCTTTTTGTTTGTGTGAGCTTAAAAGGACTTTACACAGTGGAGAAATAATCAGCAATACAATGGTTTTGTTGAATGACTTGTTTTAGAGTCAGTCTAGGTGCCTGGGAAGATTATGGGCCAGATTTATAATGATCGTATCCCTCTGGTACCTAGGCCCAGTAATCCTTCTCCGGCAGTTGTACTAGCGCCCCATGTAAATGTATGTGCTTAGACTTTGTTTTGGCAATTTGAAATATTTTTCAGAACATCCGTGCCCAAAAGTTACCCAAATGCCCCCCAAAAACATGACAAAATAGCAAAAAAAAAATCACCTGCTTGGGTTCTCAATTATGTGAAAGATGAAATATCAGGCACAATCATCTTCTGTGCTCCAATGCTTCAATGTTTTTTAGGACCAAAATCATGATTTCTTGTATAGGGTCAAACACGACACTATGCCTCACTGATGCATTATCTGGGGTCAGGATGTTGAGTGCATTCTACAGATTTACACAATCTGAAGATTGCGCACAATTGTGCCCAATTTTACATGTGCACAATGTGCAGATCGTATCTCTCTGCTCCCTGCCCATTGGGTCACGATGATCGTAACGATGACTGGTCCCTGACAGCTGTGGTGGGTTCTGTAAAGAATCCATGATTAAACAACTTGACATTTCAATAGACACTCTCAAAAAATTTCTTTAAAATGAAAACATGATAACTAAAATAACACCTGATATTTTATTTTCAGGACCATGTTGTAGCTGCTACTTCCATCTTAGTCATCGATGAAATAGGGAAGATGGAGCTATTCAGCCAAACTTTTGTCCAACTTGTGAGGAGACTTCTCAGCCAATCAAGCTGCCCGATACTTGGAACTATACCTGTGCCTAAAGGAAAACCTCTGGGGTTGGTGGAGGAGATCCAGAGTAGAAAAGATGTCAAAATATTTGCTGTAAGAATATCATTTTTAGTCATAAGTGTTCAACTCTTTTCTCATGGAGATGATGTTTTTTTCTCAAATTATTTTCTTCATGCCGACTGTTGATATATTTTACAGTAGTAGCATGACCACTGCAACAACTCTCTCCCCCATCATTCAAGAAAATTGCCATCACACTCTCATAGTGCATTCTTGTATTTGAAAAATGCTACATATGCCACGTCTGAATCAAGGGACTTCAGCTGTGGCTATGGCTGTGGCTGCGAAGACAACGTTGAAGAGTAAGACTTTTTAGCGTTTCAGCCATAGCCACTGCTGAAGCCATTACCTGTAGGGAATGTGGGCGTAAGTAAAAAATAAATTGTTGATTTATTTTTTAGGTTACAAAAGAGAATCGAGGTGCTCTCCTTCCAGACATAGTCCAAGCACTGATGCAAGCCAGAACCAACATCACCTGACAAGTCACCTGACAAGTCACATGACGATCCCACACAAAGTGTACATGTATGATTGTACAATTGATACGAGTCAAGGTTTTAGACCACAACCATCCGATTATGTACAGTGGAGTTCAAAATAAAGATAAACTTTGGGAGCCAACTCTTTTTCAGTTTGCAAAATCATCCTAAGACCCACAACACTGCTTCTAAATTCTATAGGAACTCCCCCCCCCCCAAAAAAAAAAAAAATTTCAAATTGTAATGCTTATTTTTAATGGGGGATGAAGGAGACTGGAGGTGGTGTTGATGTACTTTGTCTTTGTCAAAGCAGGAAGAGAAGTTGAGATGTGGAGGGATGGTAATGAAAAACCATTCGTGCATATATTTTGTCCATTACCTAAAAAAATGTATCACTGCAAGGAGGTTGTAACTCAGTTTGGTCAAAAGGTTGTATCATGCACAGTTGTTGATACACATTTGTTGCACGCAACAATGCTACATCTCACCTCATTGGTTTTTTTGCTTGCATCAACAACAATACGACCTCATTGGACTAAATTGAATTGACGTTTTGAATTATGTGTACTGTGCCCCACGTTTGCTGGGGTGCAGTGCAGCCTCAACTGCCCACCCTAGCAGACTTCATTTTATCTTGATCAGAGATTGATTTAACAAAGCAGTAAGATTCATCTTCAGATGAGTTGTCAATATTAATGATTTTTTATTGTAACATCACACTTTGTTCAGTAATAAGATTGATTAGCACTTAAGATCAACCTTGGCTCTTTCTGAAATTCATGCCCAAACATGATATTGGGTCCTTGGGTAAAGGGTAGGAAAGTTTGAATGAGTACAAGGGGCTGACATAGATGTAAATACAGTAAAGGCTTTACTAGACTTTTCAGGCTATTTCAAAACAACTTTGCTGACATTTCTGAGGGCAAAACGATTGGAACCCAGATTCAAGTCCAACGATCATCATGCCTGCATGATAGAACACAACACACATTTCACTTTTTACATAACTTAATTTATTGAATAAGTAATAGTATAATATTGTCATCACATAGGATCAGTCGCGGTCAAATCTGAAAGTGTTTGGTGTTTTTAGTCGGTAAGTTTACACATTACAAACATTGAACCATTTCTTTTTATGACAAGCTCCCTCACTTTTTTTTTTCTTCACTTTTTTTTAACAGAAAATAATACACAATTTTATCATTAACAACAATTCCGTGGGTCAATTTTTGAAATTGCAATTATTGATGAAAAAATAAAACAACTTTTTTTTGTTTAAATACATACACGGAGAATATTTCACTTTAAAAAAAAAAGGTATACATGTAGTTGTCTCAGCTGGTATTATGTTGTCATGTTACACAGTACAAAAGATTATAATAACAATTTGGGGATTTATTAAAAAGTATTCTTTGAAAAGGAAGGTGCAATAGTGGCAGGATGTGAAACTTTGCATGGTTACTGCAAACGATGTGCCTCTGCAGCCTGTTCCAGTGAATCCAACATTTGAAGTTTCTGCCTGCTGGTGTGGGCACGTATCATAATTTGCATAAACTATGAGTGGATGTCACAGGTCAGATTACCTTGGGTTTATGCGTCCTTTGACGTCACTCCTTCATCAAATTTATGCAGATTGTGATGCGTGCGTAGTGCACACACCGGCAGGCAAATCTCAATAGAGGGCGGTTTAAAGGGAAAGAAAGGGCACAAGTTCAAAAAAGTGTAAGGCAGTTGGGATAGCACTACACAAGTGTCATGTTGGCTCTTAAATGAGCCTTTTTGGACAAGGTCAACTAGAGCACCAACAAGATCTCTCTATAGAAGGGCATTTTTGAACATTCATCTCTGAATTAGGTAAATGAACAAGAAATTCTATGCATCAAAATGTTCCAAGCGCATTGAAAGCTGTTTTGAAATCTCTTTTGGTTGTCAGTCTTTACATTACTAGTTTCTTTAAGATCCAGTGCAACTCGTGTTTTTATTGTGCAACTGCAAAGCCTAGTGACGTTAGACAACTCAACATTGTAGAGCGGAATTGGATACCCCTCCATTCCAAGATGTTTCGATCCTTAGCCATGAAATCCTTGGCAAACCTGTATGTACTTTTATGTTAAGTTGCAAAATTGCAACTTAAAAACTTGACGCAAAATTGCAATTTAATCACTCTGTTCTCAATAAAAGTGAAAGCACTTCTGGATGGAACAATTCTTCAAGATGGTTGTGTGCCAAAATTTCATACATTTTGTTTTGCAAACCTTTCAGGCAGTTTCGGGGAACTTTTAATAATTTTGATAGCAGCCTAGTTGCACCTTCCATTTCAAATCACAAGAGCATGAGCAAGGCAACTCCAGTCACATCAATTCTCTCCATGTCTTCTCCAACTTATTTACACAACACACTTAAATGCATCCATATTTATTCATAAGAACAAAGACAGATAAATTCAGATTTGTGTATTTATAGATAGTTCCCACTTGACGCCACACAGTTTTAAAGTTTGCCATCTTTGAAGGCAATGATAGTAATTTTGCGCCATGCGTAAAAAACGCGTGCAGCATGTGGATTATCAAATACCTTCCACGATTGGTCGGTGAACCACTTGGCACTGTAGAAAATTTAGAACATTTAAGTTGTCTGTAAAGATGACGCCTACCGGAAACTATCTATTCAGCTGTGGAATGGACTATGCATAAAGATCATCTTTCACTCTTTGAACTCTCATTTGAACTATTCTTGCAATTATGAAACCTGCTTTAACAGACACCTGCTGCGTATTTGATGGTGTAGCCAGCCTTGGTACTTGTGCTAATGCACCTTGAGATATGACATGCAGTTTGGAATCCATTGACACTACGGGGCCGTTTCCAAACCTCGGCTCGGTCTCTGGCTCTAAGCTCCGTTTGATATTGAAGCATGCACACCATTCCAAAAATTGATGACAGATCCCAAGCCTAGGTTTGGAAACGGCCCCACGTCTACCCCTTTGCAAGCCTTAAAATTAACCTACGACACCATAGCAAGCCTAGGGAGCCCCTCACTTTGTACATAGTGCCCTTTGTAAAATTCCAATAGAACTTTCCATTTTCCTCATTGAAGAGTGTTTTTAAACTATGGACAAATTGCTGTGCAGCATCAAGTTAAAGACCTGCCTGTGAAGTCCAGATGAAAAAAGTTTGTATAATGCAGCCATAATGCAGCCTTGCACAAGAATTACACAAATTATCAACACGTTACAAACAGCACTGTGCAGTTTTGTTACAGCCATGTTCATAACCACTTATGTCATTTTCCATCACTCACATGAGGACTTAGCAGTGATCAATTAATCGCTGTAACTTAATCCACTTAAGTCCAAAGCCATTAAGCTAAAGTGACCAGCTGTCACTAACACGCAATGCTTTGCGCTTTGCACATCCAGAATAACCCTCATGTGCACAACCATGTTTGTATTAATTCACTTATACAATCAATTGACAATGTGTTGTTCAGAAATAGACATTTTAAAAATCGCTCGCATTTCTCATAGAATTTGCTCCGGCGATCTCTTAAGAAATCTACTTCATTAAGAAAATGCTTCCTCTTCGAGAAAAATTACATTTTCCCATTCATGAAAACATTCAGAGGACATGCTTCCAAGTCCACACAATGTCTCTCAAAATCCTACGCTATGTTCTCGGGTTCACACTTGGTATGGAATTCTTGCTCACTTGAGTTGGCCAAGCATTGTGCTTCATCGTTGATGTGTTTCCCATAGTAGCGGTTTTGCATTTGCATTACTAGGTCACACTTTGCTTGGCAATAAATATTGATTCGTTGGTTAACTCGCCACTTCACATCGGTATTCAAACTTTACCATGCCTCTGCACGGTATTACTTTTTAAAAACCTTTCGGGACTTTAGAGGTCATTTTTGTCGTTAAGAATATCTTTAGCACAATGAAACCCTGACTAAATAAAGTAAAGACAATGAACGTTCTCCTAAAATGCAATGGGATTTTTTGTTCTCTTTCGAGAAACTATGGAACGTCTTCACCGTGAATAGACCTGAACCTTGGCTGTTAACCGTGGCAGATAACCGGCCGTGGTGTGCTGGAATCTTGGGCTTACCTCCCTCATGCCGATATAATGAAAGACATGGGTGGCAGCCATCGATCTCTCGTAACCCTCATTTGTAATACAAAAGTACAAACGTCTACAATTGGGGATCACACAGTAACGCCCCGACAAAAGGGAGATTTCGAGCATCAGTTCCAGTACCCTTTGCCCCCTCTTTGAATTGGGGAATCAAACAGTAGCACGGTAGGTGCATGCCTGTGCTCGCAACACAACAATTGAGCACTTTGCGAAACCAAAACCTGGGTTTGGTAATACATGATGAAAATACAGGGGTGTTAATATTTTCTAAATAGCTGTCTGGTGAAGAGGAACTCGGAGGGAATAAACCTGTAAGGGAGAACTCTTTCCTTGTGCTTGGACACATTCTTACTTCCAAAAGGATCTTATACTGGCCATGAAGGATCCAAGTTCTCACGAGCTGACTGCTAACCTTTGACCTGTTGACCTCTTGAGTGTGATCACTGCTATGGGTAGCTAGCCGATCTATGAAGTCAACCGATTGATCTGTGAGAGGTAACTGAATGACCCCCCCCCCCCCCTCTCATTGAGGGGTCACTCCTTGACCTTTATCATCCTACATTCTTGGACAGTTCAGTACTACATGAATCCAAACATTGAGTTGGCGTATGCCATCGGCCTAACGTCAGGATGCGTCTGTTGGACAGGAAATAACATGAATGTAAGTTTTTTTCAAAAGTTACTAGCAAATGTGGTTTAAGAATGGTCAATGTGTAAAAACGTGACCAATGTGGCATGTGTGAATTTCTCTTGCCCATTTTGGAGGTACTTGCATCCTAAATGTCAGATACCATTTGGGAAAGCTCTTTTTATACTGCTCTCAGAAAAACTATCAACTCTCATGAACTATCAACTTAAAATATTTATTAATTAATGTTTCATGCTCTTTCCAGCCTACAGGATGCTCTAATTACAATAAAAATTTACATTCTTCCAAAGTACATAAAGACTGCTAAAAGGTTGTTATAAAAAATTATAATACTATAAACTAAAATTAGCTCTCAAAAAAACAAATCACCAATTTTTTTTTCATTTCGTGGACACAGGTCAGATAAATAGCTGTGTGTTTGAACATGTACAGTGGGGGTGTCTACCCATTGAAACCGAGGACTTTAACAAAAGGGATTGGAGTGTTTTGATAGAGTGAGGGCGTCCTCGCTTCGCTTGTGTGTACAAAACCAATGGGGACTTTCGCAAAAAAATTAAGTCCAAACAATGGGAGAACAAAGAATTACATTTTCTTCTAGGAATATAAGGAAGGGATTGCCAACCTTTGAATGCTGATAATTACCAAACAGGTCCAGCCCCAGATTTCGTGAGAATTTACGCAACTGTGTTTGCACTGCTAACACAAGAAATCTTGCACCAGTGGACTTGCGCAGTTGCGTAAAGTTTTCGTGAAATCGTCTGCTGCTCGTACACGTGTTGAACACTATGAAGAAATCAAACAAAATAAAATGGAAACTTACGACAGCTTTGTAGGTGGTAAACTTTGGCTTTAAATCCGTTCCCATTGTGATGAAAGCACCTTTGTTTCCCATCGTGTCGCTGAAACAGAAAAAGAACCAACAAAAACAGCATTTTACAACAAAAAATCACAAGGAGTAATCTCTACCACCATCTTATGCAAATCAGCCGTTTGACAAATTTCTTACCCCTTACAAAATTCAATAGCAGTCAAGTTACATTTGACAGTTTTTTAATATTTTATATTAGTCAATATTATATGAAACATTGATCGAAATAACTTTCCAAAATTAAGTCCGAGTATAAATTTTCGCACTGAGGAGATAACAGTCATATTGTTGCAGTACAATAAAGTGTTTTATAGTCTTAAATAAGGTACTCTAGGTGCTTGAAACATTTTAAGACAGGTTTTTAAATTTGTTTAATTATGAGACTGGTTTCATTTAGCATCTTGAAAGGGTTCACAAGGTGCTGCGGCGCATTCAGCAGCCACTGCCAGAAACACCGAGGCAAACGCCATCTCTCAGGGTTAGTGTAACTTTTACGTGCCTTGCTGAATGACATAAGTGTCAAGACACGGACTCAAACCCACACTCTGCTGATCAGAAACACCAGAGCTTGAGTCCAGCGCTCTTAACCGCTCGGCCACAACACGCCATAAAGACAACATGGTTATTTTTTAAAAGTGTGTTTTTGAGCATAACATAGCTGGGTATTTTATTTCAGAGTAAGTACCATAAACGAGAATACTCTATTTGTGAAGGTGTCACTTGTACTTGGATTCAACAAAGAGAGGCATTAGAACAAATCTCCACTTTGTGATAAGTTAGACGGACAACTTATAGGAGGATACTTGGCTAGTACAGTGATTAAGTTCGCTTTTCTGAGAATCCTTGGCCCCACAACCAGAATTAATAAATAAATGAATTAACGCAGCCTAGATACTTACCAATAATTAGGAGCAGAGAAGACTGTTATACACTTGCCATCATGTGCGACCTCGTAGCCGTCCGATTTGACCTCGTGGCTTCGGATGATGTAGTCTAGGCTATTTAATTCGAGGAACTTTTTCGTGATGTCGGGTCCAAATTGAATCCCAACTCCACGTTTACTCGGTGCCCGTCCTTGCTGCGGCTGAGGGTCGGACCATAAAAGGTCGCACATTATGCCTGCAGTAAAAGATTAAAATAAGAAGTCATGTACCTGTTGTTTAATCAGTGTTATCTCATAACACTGGTCTGCCGGCCAGATACCAGTTAAAACAGCTGAGGACCAGTCAGAGTTCTATCCAATTAGTACCACCGCTACATGTTAACCTCTGACTGTTAATTTACTTCAAATTACAAGTACCATACAAATGATATGTAAAATGTTGAGGGGGACAATCTAACTGGTCCCACTGGCTCGTCACTGGAAGAGTTAAGGGCAAACCCTGATTACTGATAACATATGTAGCACCAAAAAATGTTCAGTGAAAGTGTAATAAATTTTAATTTTGCATTGGTTAAAGAACATTATTTGGGTTTTGCCTTTACACTTGTACGCTCAGTACTTTCCCGAGTTCTATTAAAAAAATTCACAGGCATATCACTCAGGTGGGATTCAAACCCACAACCTTTGCCATTCTAGAGCAGATGTCTGACCACTATACCAATGAGCTAGCCCGGAGGCTAGAGGCAGTACAAATTCTACATTAATAATCCAATGGAACCTTGGTTCAATCATGGCTCAAACAATCAAGAAACTGACAAGATCTATAACTATATATTTATAAGGATGTTGAAATCATTTTATTGTGCTGTGAATTCTTGCTACACTACTGTGTAGCTTTTTCTAGACACATCTCCCTAGCAATACTTCTTTACTATTAAATCTCTTCAACATTAACTACAATCACGAAGAAGAATTATTGGGCACAATTAAAATAATGTTGCCCATTACTGATTATCACACATTGGTGTAAAGGATAAAGCCAAAATAATGAAAAATATCTCTACATCGTCATGAGTCAGTACAAAAACATTGTATCTCCTAAATAATTGTTTTAAAAACACTACATTACGCGCAAGTTTGAAGTTGTCATAATGTTGAATCTCCCTTAAAACAGCCCGGATGTACACACAAAGCAAGTACCCACCGAGATACAATGTGTTTGCACCGAGCATTTTGTTGCAAAATCAAGAAACAAGTTTCTGCACTTAAGCGTTGATTCGTAAAATAAAAATGGTTTACCTGATTCTGGTGGCTGCCTGTTCCTGTCTACTTTCCTGATGTCGTCTAACGTGACGCTATCGTCGCTGAACAACCCACCGTGCATGACCATTACCTTGTTGTTGATGACCTGAGCTAGTGGAAGCCAGTTATACACCTCGGTGAAGAGGTCGGCCATGTTGGAGGTGTACTTGGATTTCACCTCTCCGTAAAAGCCGTACATCTGGTTCATTGTTTCACTCTCATGATTGCCTGCAGGGGCAAATTCCGAGAAAAAAAAGTCAAGCTCCAAAAATGGACTACAAGAAAAGATTCAATAATGATGGACATTTTTTGTCATTGTTCCACTTCCACTGTGATATGTTCTTGCAAAACTAAAGGCGTTTATACGGGATTGGTAGAGCTGACAAAATAGTCGCAGACAGTGGTCATGTTTTGTCTGATCAACCATATACATGAAATAACAAACCTGTGAACATATGGGCTTAATCATTTGTGTGAGTAAGGAGAAAATAGTGAAAAACCGTACACAAATTTCAGCATGTAAGCAAATTGTCGTTAATTTTGGTTGCAACAACCCAAATCAGCTGTTTTTTTAGGTTTTCAAATACAGTTTTCTTGAATATGACTTGATTTCAGAGAGAAATATTTCACAGAAAAAATGGTTCTAGTATAAACTTCATAATCAGTGAGCTTTAAGACTACAATTAAACAATGTTTTTTATCCAATCTTGTATAATTTCTTTAAACATTATATATCACTACACAACTTATTGTTTAACTTGGGTTTGAACAAAGAAAAATTGACTGGAGTGGGACTTGAACCAACGACCCCCGGATTAACGTACCGCTCCGCTTCCCAGGTTGTATCGTAAAACTTGGGCGTGATCCCTGGCTACACGGCAGTTAACGGTTGAATGGCTTCTGACTGGCACCCCAGAACATAGATATTGACTAAAAGGGAGACCGCCAACATAGGGCTGGATAGCTCAGTTGGTAGAGCGCCGGTACGTTAATCCGGAGGTCGTTGGTTCAAGTCCCGCTCCAGTCAATTTTTCTTTGTTCAAACCCAAATTAATACAAAAATTACCCAGTCAGTTTCCCTTGTGGTTTATTACTTGATATAACTTATTGTTTAGTATTACTTTTTAGTCATTCATACATAAATGATTCATTAAAAACTTACAAATCGTGGCATCAGCTCAATAGCAAGTAAATTTACAAGTAAACACCATTCAGTAAGTCTACACCCAAACTGTTGGACTCTGATTATGGTGGTATGCCTGATCCCATATAACGCATAATCAGTTTACTAGAGCAGTCCTCAGTCAAACACCATTCAGTAACTCAACACCCAAACTGTTGGAATCTGATTATGGTGGTATGCCTGATCCCATATAACGCATAATCAGTTTACTAGAGCAGTCCTCAGTCAAACACCATTCAGTAACTCAACACCCAAACTGTTGGACTGTGATTATGGTGGTATGCCTGATCCCACATAACGCATAATCAGTTTACTAGAGCAGTCCTCAGTCAAACACCATTCAGTAACTCAACACCCAAACTGTTGGAATCTGATTATGGTGGTATGCCTGATCCCACATAACGCATAATCAGTTTACTAGTGCAATCCTCGGTCCAACAGAATCAAACAGACCATGCCAGTGGAGTTTGATGGGTTATGGCTAAAAAAAACCAAATGGGACAATATGTGTTGATAGATTTCCAGGGAAACCGACTTACCCCTTGATAAATGGAAGTGATCTGGACAGAGAAGTTTGAAACCAAACTGACTTACCCCTTGATAAATGGAAGTGATCTGGATAGAGAAGTTTGAAACCAAACAATGTGAGGATGACTTCAACTGAGAAGGATCCCCTGTCAACAAAGTCACCGTTAAATAACTGACATTGAAGCGTTAAGGTCAACTCAAAGGTCAAACACACACAGCTTAAAGGTTAACAACTGGGCCCAATTTCATAAAACAGTTAAGCAGAAAACACTGCTTAGGACATTTTTTTGCTAAGCAAAAATTGAGTGGGACACCAGTCATAACAATGCAAACTTTAAGGAATTTTAGATAGTTACCTGTTTCCGCCAAGCAAGATTTTTCTGCGCTTAGCAAGTTTTAGTGCTTATAGGCTTTATGAAACTTGGCCCTGAACTGGGGACTCCCACAAGAACAGTGTTTTTACTTCTTCAATTCTGTGGCTTCTCTACTGTCGTCTTTCCTAATCTTTTTGTTTTGATTATCGTTTGTGCCCCATCAATTCCTTCCGGCTGGCTCCCTTTCCCTGTACATGTACTTCTCAATTACTTTCCTCTTTAATGTTTATTTTGTACAAAACCCCACAATGCTGGACTTTTATGCGCAAATGTGCAATTGTTGTGAGGTGTTTCGGGGGTATTTGTCTCACATAATGTCATGATACTTGTTCTATTGTTGGCTTGTAACTACACTGTGTTACAAGTTTATTTTGCAGAGGATGAAATTATCTTTTGAATGATTTGCACAGTTGTTTTGTTTGCTTTACCAAACTGAATCTTTGCGAAACAAAGGACGCCAACTAAAAAATTATGAAACACTGTTTGTGTATGAAGTAAACAGTGGTTAAGTGGAAAGTTGTGCAAAACATTTTTCTCAACTGTTCTGTCGTCTCAAAGAAATATGGTTACAAAAGTGATTAAAAATAACCATAACATACTTTGGAAATAAAAAAACCCAAATGTTTCTGTTACCAAAAGATAACTTTTCTACCTCAATTCCCCATTGGATTCTTTTAAGTCATGGTATTCTGTGTGTACAGAAATCGGTAAGTTCATCGTGAAACAAGCACAGTCGCCATTACTGTGTACATCGCATGTAAAATACATTGGAAATAAAATACGGTCTGTACACACAGAGAAAAAAACAACTACTCATCAGGTCGCACATGCTTTGGTGATGATAGGAATTCCGACCTTTAAACCTTTGGAGGCGGACAACTTCATTTTTCTCTGATCAGAATCATGTGCTGTTTTTAGACTATCGTCATCTTGTATCTATAGCCATTTTCTTTGTTGTAATCACATGTGCAAGACTCACGCTACAACTTGTCAAACTTCGAGGGCGGTTGTGGGTGGTTAGAGGAGTAAAAGCTAGGGCAGCGGAGCGCAGTATGCATGCCCAAAGTGTTTCAGATTGATACGCATCTTCAAATCAATCTTAGATTTTGGTGAAACCGAGCCCAGTGTTGCCAATGAAAAGGGCCACCCAGTTAAAATAAAAATTAAATAAATAATCATACTCTGTAAGTTTTAACATTAATACTTGTCGTCAACCGAGACAGTTTGAAAGAAAAGAAGAGTTTCCAGAAACCAATCAAGCACAATCTTCTAGACATTCTATTACTGTATCACAAGCATGAGAATGGAGATTAGCCTCAGATCAGCAAATCAAGTTGCTTTCAAAAGGATACATATGGATTATCTTCTGAAGGAAGTCCATTAAGCTCAAAGATGTTTAAGAGATCGTAGAATTGCCCGTGGACGTCCCCGCATACTGTAAATTTACCCCCCTGTGGAATGGTGATGTCACATAACGACGGTAGCTTCCTGAACATTTTGTTGATTTGTACCAATATCTGAAGAAAGAAAAAATGGGAAAGTTTATTCAAGACGATTCAGAGAGATTCACCGAGGGTTAACACTGGGTGACACTTTGGGAATTTGGGTACTGACCCCCGTCAGAAAAATAAGCTTACGCTGTCAAGGATTTATCAACTTATAAAAAATACATACTTCTTATGGAATGTACAACACTGCAACCAGCAGAGATGAGATTTGACAAAATGGGAAAATTCCCTGAAAATGGCTTTGGGGCCTGGGTTCCCCCTTATTCCTGACCCAGAACCTCTCAGATGTTAGAATTCAGGAGGTTTACAGGAAATGTGTGGACTACTTCACTTCTCTCTCCCTTTGGTGAGTGTTTTAATTCTTCCAGAAAAATTTGAAGGCTCTGGGAGACCTACAGAATATCCTGAAGTCAGGAAAAAACCTGAGATATTACACGCTTGAACTAGGGATGATGTAAAGTCATTACCAGAGATTTCAAGAGAACGTATAGGGTTAGAAATTGTTTTAAAAAATGGACTAGTTTTAGTCTCATGCTCAGTGGTTATAAATTTTGTACCAATACCAATCCGCCAGGAAAATATATCCATCCATCAAAGTTGAGAAATCAATTGTAATCTGTTTTTTTCCCTTACACCGATGTGTATTAAGCACTGTATGCTCAGTGCTTTCCCGAGCTCTGTGAAAAAAATCCAGACAATCACTCAGGTGGGATTCGAACCCACGACCTTTGCATTGCTCGAGCAGATGTCTTACCACTAGACCACCGAGCAAGTCCGATGGCTAGAGGCGGGTTCGAATCCTTAGCAGCAGGTACTGCAACGATTTAATAGATGTAATATTTGCATCGGGATGAAGAATTTTAATTTGGTACTTTGAGAATTGAGAAATCAACATTTGAAGATCCCACCAATCACCTGTACTTACTTCGATTATTTTGATTTGGTATCCTCTGCTAAAATATAGGATTGAAACTTCCTCTAGCTTACCGGGCAAGCTCTAGTGGTAAGACATCAAAAATGGCAAACAATGTGGGTTCGAATCCCACCCGAGTAATATGCCAGTGGTTTTGCTTTTTTCACATGACTTTAGAAAGTACCGAGTATACAGTGCTCAACGCACATCGGTGTGTAAAGGTAAACCCTATTTTTGTTAAATTAAAAATTCAGGAAAACTCCCCACAGCTACTTACCGAGTATGCATATTTTCTGTGTAATTTCTCCTGTTTTTTCAGATGTTCTAGAAGCTGTACCATGAACTCCTTGGTTATGGTCGTTTCAAACTTCGGCCCTGTGTAATCCTCTTCTATGACTGAACGTAACAATAAGGAGATTCTTAGATTGAGAGACAAATGGGAAACATTTGAGTCACTTGGTTTCAGTAGAGTTTAAAGGCTGGGTCATAGATTGGTAAATACTCCAAAAAATTCATGACCATAAAAACTTACTTGGCGAGAAGCACTGCAGCAGTTGACAGTATAAACTATTTTGAGAAAGGATTCCTTTCGAAGTAATATGGTTTGGAAAATTTTTCACCGCCAAACACTTGAGATTTCTGAGGGCTGGTGTCCATTTGCGAATGCCAGAGATGCGGTTGGCACCTCGCTAAACGTGAATGGATTCGACGTTCTTGTGAAAACACGGCGACAGTTTTTGGCTGTTTTCTAGGCAAGTAGACATTGTATTCAGCTGAAACTTTCACAGCCGACTTTTATAATATCTTTCTTTACAACTTTGCCTATATTATATCAGCACTACATTGACAAAAACCAGTCGATGACTCTGCCTTGAACGGGCACTTCAAATGTTTGTAACATTGTAAATAATCGATCCACTTCATCTGACATCATCAAAATAAATCTTGCATGTGCCATCTTGGGAGTCTGATTCCCGGTGTAGTATGTGCAGTGTGCCTTTTACGCGGAACAAGTGTAGGTAGATGCCAGAGCTGCCAACATTTGCCTCTTGCAATCAGGGAGATTTCGTAACAACAATCAGGGAGATATTTAGAATTACATTTAACATAATAGGTAAAAAGCTTCCATTATCAGGGATACTGTCAAATTAGTTCATCAGAACATGGAAAGATTGGTTGATTTTCAGGAAACTTTCTGCAGAATCAGGGAGAGTTGGTAGCTCTGAGATGCGCACCATGTCTTTACATGCATTTCGGCTCCAAAATGGCAGACCATGGGAAGACAGTAGCCGTACCATGAGTTGTCGGTAGCAGCAGTGCTTAAAGTCAGTGCAAGGGGTCAATACCTTATTGACAAACAAACAAGGTAGGGTGACATTGACCATTCCAGGGTATTTCCCGATAGGCAAGATATTATCTTTTTCATACAGTCAGCTTTTTCGTTCGTACTGTAAATTCCACATAAATCAAAGTACAGATAACAAATGAATAACCCCATTTCCTTGCAACCAAAGCTGATATAAAATCCAAGATTTTACAGTTTCTCCCACTGTGCTGTTTACACTTTGTGCCTGTAAACATGTGATATCATGAGTCCTATCATCTATTGTTCGATATTATGGAAACAATGGAGGGGAGGGGACCGGACATTGCTATCACGTATCCCAAAAGTATTTTCTTTTATTAGTGTGTTTGCGATTGCCGTTAGTCATGGGCTAATCAGAGTGGTCTAGAGCACCAGACTCAAGTTCTGATGGCTGAATTGTCAGAGTGTGGGTTCGATTCCCGATCATGTTGACCCACAGCCTGATTAACATCTTTCAATCCTGTTGAGTATTGAACAACACTTGCCCTTAATGAATACAAATGAGATGAATCTTCTCTTGTGCTTGTTCGAAATTAAAACGGTTCAAATCTTAAACTGTGTAAGTACTTTTTTCTTCCCTCACCTCATTTCAATTCTGGTCTTGTCAAAACAATTCTGGTCCAGGAAACATTTAGAGCTACAAGCCCTGGGGTCTTGTGGATTATCCCCCCCAAATTCGAGACCCTGGAGGAGGCGGGGGTGGAGTCAGTTCCTGATTTCATGACCTTGGGTTTCAAGCGATTCGATCTCGTTACTATTCTACTTTTTAAGGCTTACTCATATTCTCGATGTCCAGACTGTCCACCACCGACGTCTTGGCATCGTCTGACCGTATTGCACGCTCAAAGGCTTGCCTCTTTACAATCTTACTGCACTCTACAAATTTTAACTTGGCGTCTTTATCGTTGGGCCTGTACTTTACAACCTGGTAAAAAAAAAAAAAAATTATATTAGTTTGAGCTAAATATTCACAATAACATGAAAATGGTCCAACCTAAATGCAACATATTTCCATCAGGGCTTGGCCAACTGCAAATATACTGTCATTGTTCATAAAGTGTGTTGCCGCAAACAAATCGGGCTTCACATTTCTCAAGATAAGTTATTCCTTGATCAAAGTTTCCAAACGTGCTACAAAATGAAAAGCAAAAAGCAAACCCTTTCAGAGTTAGTACTGCATGTTCAATATGGAGAGTGTGAAAGTTTCATTTCAAACTCTTCAGTGTCATTTAAAATACAATGATTGAGTGTGAAGATACAACCATAGTAAATAGAAATCATCATGGGTGGACACATAACTAAAAATATATATATATTAATTAAAATTTACCCAGTCAGTTTTCCTTAAAAATAAAAAGTGTCCTCCCCTTAAGGTGATCCCTCTGCTACTGCTTCCCGGGCTGTATCGTAAACTCGGGTGTGATCCCCGGCAGTTACAGGTTGAATGGCTTCTGACTGACACCCCCCGAACAAAGAAATTATAAAATAGGGAGACCGCCAACATAAGGGCTAGATGGCTCAGTTGGTAGAGCGCCGGAACAATAATCCAGAGGTCAAGGGTTCACATCCCGCTCTAGTAAATTGTTCTTTGTTCAAACCCCAAATAATAAACATAAAACAATCAAGAAATGACTAGCAAACTTGGAGGTGACATCAGCACGTACTGTTTCATAATCCTTGACTGCCTTCTTGAATTTCCCAAGTGCCATGTTAGCTGTAGCTCGTCTGTAGTAGCCCTGTGGAGAGATGGTATCATAATCAATGAATATTAACCAAGTTCTGAATAAATCCAACGACCAAAATTAACCCACAGCATTCTTTGTGGTGCACCTTACTTCGATGTTATTCAATACACAAAGTTTTCATTTTAAATTAGGCCTTTGGAAGAAAGTAGGACAATTGTATTGAGTACATGTACAGGGGCTGACCTGCAATGTTCATCCAGGCCTGATAACTTCACGAAGGCGATTGAAATATGCCAATAGAAATTGACAATTTCCTCACAGAGGTGCCCTTTACCAAGGAGAAAACGCCTCGGTGCCCTTGCCCTTTCAAGAATGAAGCAATCGGGCCTGTATATCTGGTTTAAGCTTTGATAAGATCCTCAGGTTTTTTCACATCAAGTTTTCCAATTTTTTTTAGGGCACAACAAATTGGAAAATCAAATTGGAAGAATATCATTCCCATTCGCAGGAGTGCCCTTTTACCAGGGAAGATTGCTGAGCACCCTTTAAAACCAGAGTTCATGGTCGAGTGAATAGCGACACTCGATACAAGTTATCATTGGTGGCATTTTATTAGCTTTCCCCCGCGGGTCGACCCCAGTGTGCTCATCAAGGTGAGCCCCCTGACAAGAGCTAACTGAATGCTAACCTTCCCCCAGCATTCATACCAATGCATCTTGGGACAGCCAACCGGAACTACTTTCATTGTGTACATTACGTACAAGACTTTTCTTGGATTCACAATTATTCAACTATTCTCATGGTAAAACTGTAAGGTAATTATAATTATTAAAAGCAATTGTTATTTGGTAGTTTTAGGCGCACATTGAAAACTTATCCTTTGATCACTTTGAAGCACTGACGCACATTGAAAACATTTATGCAATACAGTCTGAGATGATTCTACGGAGACACTAGTCTTGGGGGCCATTCAGAATAGTCAATGTTAAACAAATTCGATTTTTTTATTTATTTATTTTTTTTTACCCACCCACCCACACCAAATTTTGATTTGTAAATATTGAATGGCTTCATAACATAATCTATACACTGAAGAACAAAGAAATGCCTCAAATGAACCAGATTTTTTAGACCAAAGGTCACCCACCCACAATTAATTAATTACAGAGACACTTGACCGGTGATCTAAGGGGTAAGATGATGCCAGGCTTAAGAAAAGCTTCTCTTTGGAACTCCTTGCTTGGTGCATGCTTCCCTCCATCCTACAATCTAGACTGTTTGACATGTTTGAAGAGGAATATCAATTCCTACCTTCAGCAGAGTTATTTTCATCTTTAATATTTTACTTCCTGTAGCCCCTTACAAAGAGTGGCTTTTTAGCCTTCTTTGGGCCAAACTTGCATTAATGCATTTAAAAATATATATAAAAAAAGCATTCCAACTGTATAGAGGTAATTCACTGGAATGCATTGAGGAGCCAGTGAGGAGTTTATAGACAAATTTTTAATCTTTCTGGGTCGACGTGAAATGCAAAAAGCAGCATTTTGCAGCAATGCAAATTGTTTATTGAGTGAACAATTTGAGCGATGTTGTACATATCAAGAGATTTGTCATTATCCATTCCAAATGTGACAAATTTCTGAATAGTGGCATTTGTATTATTAGTAACCTGCAAAATAACCCTTCCTTGGTTTTATTATTCTCCTTTTATCTTCTCACCTTGATGTAGGATCGATCAATAGCTAGAGCTTCACTTGCATCTTCCAACGCCAAACCGAAGCATTCTGTCTTGAGGTATGCAAAGCTACGGTTGCCATAGTAAGCAGCCATTAACGGGTTGGCCTCAATTGCTTGTGAATAATAGATAATAGCATTCTGGAAGTCCTGTGCTGTAAGTGCAAAATATTTATAAAACAAATGCTAGTTTCAAAAAGTTGGAAGAAGTCATTTTTAGTACATATTAAATATACAGAGATTTCTTACCATAGTTGTCTCGTAACCCTCTGGTCTGTGACTGTCAGGAGGATGGAGGGTTACGATTATTGCAACTAGATCTCAGTTTACATTGTAATCTACTTAACTTCGGTTAGTTGCTGAGTATCGATGCAAGTGACTACAACATTAGCTGGTGCCCCATAAATACAAAATAGTGTGACTATGCCAATTCACTGAACTCCCTCTTATTCTTGGCCTCAGGATATATCATATATGGAAGTAAATAAGTACATTTTGCTTTGCATATTGACTTTGCTACTCCCATTGCATTCAGAATTTTTGCAGTAGGTTTTTGTGTGAATATGGATGGGCGTTTTATATGGCTGCATTTAGCCTTCATTATCCACAGAGCCCGAATCTACTGTACAGGTATACAGGTACATCTATTATCACTTACAGGATCTGGTGATAGGTAAAAACTGGGGAAAACTGTAGGAAAAAAACCCAGTGATTTTTCATTCGAAAGATTATTACAGTTCCTGATCATGCTATATATGTGGGGCTAAAGCCAAGAACCAGAGGGAGCCCAGGCTATTGCATCAATTGGCACTTTGGGGCTAACAAGGGTTGTTGGTGTGGGGATCTCCTTGAGTCCTTGGTGCGGTATTCATCAAGACAAGATTGAACAAGACTTTGCTTGATTGATTTGAATTGAGCCGAAATATTTGTTGGTAATTCGCAAATTAAAATAACAGAGTGTGCCTGTCGCCAGTTTAAAGGATAAAGGATTTTAGGACCCATGACCATGCCTCCAATCCATAGGTGGACTCCTTGTCCTTGAATCGAAGAAAATATTGCCGGGGACTCTCTTCTCTTGGTCTTGGAAATGGAATGATGGCGATTGATTTGATGATATTAAGCATGATTGATAAGCTCCGCGCCGTGCCCGTGTATAAACCAACGTTAATCACACTATCTAAAGTTTCAATGAAACCCCGTCTGCCGACGTACAAACCTTTAAAGAAATCATTTGCTTTATTCTTCAGCTCTTCTGCCCTTGTCTTATCCTTCTCGCTGATGATATCTTGGAGGGGCGTTTTCGTCTCGGAGTCGCCCTTCTCAGCACATCTCGTGTTGTCCGTGTTCATGGTTTGCGCCATCTTGTTACTAGATAACTGGTTGCAGGTATAGAGCGCACATGTTTGATTCGAGTTATTGCGGAAACCAGTTTAAATGTTCATTTTGGGCCAAGTGGGGGCGGTATTGATACTTTTACTCAACTCGTCGTCTACTTTTTGCCAACTTTCAGTTTTATTTTTCAAAAGTAACTTGAGACTCTGCAATTGATAATAAATTTTATTGTCAATGTAAATCTCACACTTTTAACTCTTTCTCTTTCATGTGGGCAAGAAATATAATAATCTATACCTTCACAACCAGTTTGGCATATTTTACTCATGGACAAAACATAAATCACTTTTAAAGGAAGACAACATTTTAACAAAAATGTCAAAATTCTTCCAAGAACGATCAAAGCATGTGAACAGCGAGTAAACCCCTGGTTCTTCTCAGGGGTCGAACCACACACTCACTCACTAAAAAATACTCAATACATGGTGTCACTGCGAACCCCTACACCATGCAAACCTTTGCATAATTCTTCACAAAAATTATTACCGGGTATCTGTTCTTCATCAAATAAATTTAACAATACAAAAATAATTTCTCTGAAATATGAATTTACGTTTTTTTGTTAATTGACTGTTTTATTTTCAATATCATTTAATTGTATATAATTATGTCTTGTTTCCCTTTGTTGTCAGATGAGCATTTTCCTATGTTTGAATTCTTTAAACACTTTACAAAATTGAGTTTATTTTAAATGAGAAAGATCAACATGAAAAAATTTTATTCACTTTTATTTTTGGAAGTTGCGCTTATTGACCCCTTGACCTGATGTCACACATGGCTACTCTCTGCCAATGACCGTGCACAGCCTGCAAGCATCGCTTAAAATGTGCACTGTAAAGTAACACAGGGGATACTAACAAATGGCACAAATGATTTCTTGTGGTGATGACATCAAGCGAGTATGTGGTGTGATACTGCCATTGATAACTTTCTAAATATTTTATCCAAATTTTATTTGAAAAATTAAAATAAAGAAAACGATTTGCTACCCTCATTTCTACAAATATCCTTCTATAACTTCTATTTTATAAATATGTTCAATGTTAAAAATCATCCTGCATTATTTTCAACTTGTTACATCACAATAACAATTCTCAGAAAAATAAAGTGCTTTCGAATGAATGGAAAAACAGATCCATTTGTTTTTGACAAGATTCGGTGACAGATTCATCATCATCTACAGGTGAGTACAGGCCTTTTAGAAGCCAGTAGCTCCCGAGTATTGTCCCAAAGATAATACAAAACGTCTGACAATTTGTTTTCAAGTTCTCCACCTGAATAACATAGAAATTGACCTCTTTTCATGCTGACATGCCAGAAACTGAAATCTCTTTTAATAGTGAATCTCAGATTTTCATGATCTAAAACTGATTCAAGACCAAAGTGATCTGCAGTCTGCACCTGGAAGAATTTGTGTAACATCTCCATCTAAAACCAAACAACACCATCAGATGAATTACCTGCAATCCTTGAACATCCATACCCTTGTATTCCCTCCATTTTGATAGGCTTGGTGGGCATACTGCATATAAAATGCACATTTGTTCTTTTTATGGCGACAGACATGCCAACAGGACATATAGATTCTGGTCGCTGAGAACCACAAAAGAGGTAGGGGAATTCTGGGGGATTCGGGCATAGAATCCTTGTGAAAAATTAAACTGGAGTAGAATTCTGGCTAGACAATGAGTAGAATTCCAAGTAAATTCTACATGTAATTGAGTAAAGTTTATGCTGACTATTCAGGTCAATGAGTGATTGTGAACTACCAAATATGAATCAAGGAAAAGTTGAAACGGTTAAAAACTGAGAATGCAACATTTTTCAATGCTGAGCTTATCACCACTTAGGAATGAAGAAATCTCTGAGCAAGCAGAATAGTGAGAGAGTTAAATACATTCTTACATAAACATGTAATGTCAATCCTATGGTGACATCGATTGTAACTTTCTCTCATTTCGTAGGAAGTTGTCACATACATGGCAATGATAAACAGCTAAATATTTAATTTAAATATCCACATTTACAGTTCGCCGCCCACGGACACGTCCACAGTTAAAAGTCAAACTTTAGTTTCCGGGGTCTCATGAACTCTTTTAGGACATCATCTGTGACCTGTTTCCGTCTGTCCTGTTGCTCTGTACAGACCTTCTGCAGTATTACTATAAGCTCTTTCTTCAGTTCACCGGTGAGAAGCTGGCCGCTGGTGTAGTCCTGCAATAAGAAAATTACAATAAGCATACAGGTCACACTAGTTGATTTGTCAATTGATTTTCCCATGTTTGGCTTTAGTTTCCCCTTTTTCTTGGTTTTGTTCCCCTCCTGCATGCCCCGCCCTCATTCATCCTTTATCGTCACTGCCCCTAATTGCTTTTCTTGTGTTTTAGTTTTATCAATCTTTAATTAATCATTTGTTAAACTATTTATTTATCTACTTATTTAACTTTTTTTTTTACTAATTTACTAATTTTGCCTAGTTTTTCTTAATGTTCAAGTGATTGCTTTGTTGTAACATTTATATGTATGATTTGTCTTTTTTCCCCCCTCAGACAACCCGTAAGAATTAAACAAAACAATTGATTGCCCCTGGCACTGCTAGGGAAAAAAATCTTACCAACAAGACACAGGTCAATTAACAGTTTGGCAAAAACAAACAAGACAGTACCTGAAAAGAAATTACATCAAGGGCAGTCATTGAAAAACAAAAACTATAAAACAGACAACTCAACACAGAGCTGTGACACAAACCTTCCTTATCTGTTCCAATCGTACATCATCCTCCATGAAAAATGTGAGATACTGGTAGGCTATATCAATATCACAGTTACCCCCTTTCTCGCGGTGTTCCTCTACAGAAATTCCGCCCCCAGAGAAGGCATATTTGTTGATCTGTTGAAATAAAAGTAAATCATGAAGAAATGCGTTGTTGTTGTTTTTAAACTGTTTCATTTTAAAAGGAAATTTGTGAAAGAATAAACAACACAAATAATAAAAACATTCTCTGAGTAAAATCTCTCGTTCGTACATTTTCAAGTACCAAATGTTGAAAACAAAGATTGATGCAATGTACATGTACAATCATGACTTATTTCACCACATTGTTTTTTCTAATTCAGGCAATAATTCGATGGCATTGGTTAGAGAGGGGAAAAAGTACTATAAGTCTTGTTTATGTTTTGTTTTCCCAAGTAATAAACCACAAGGGAAACTGACTGGGTAAATTTTTTAATAATTTGGGTTTGAACAAAGAAAAATTGACTGTAGCGAGACATGAACCAACGACCTACGGATCAACCCCGAACAAAGATATTAAAAAACAACATAGGGCTGGATAGCTCAGTTGGTAGAGCGCCGGTATGTTAATCCGGAGGTCGTTGGTTCAAGTCCCGCTCCAGTCAATTTTTCTTTGTTCCAATTGTTTTGTTTTCCACTTACTTTTGTTTTAATTTGTTTGGCTGTGTCTGTCAGAAATATAGATGAGTTAGGGTCACTGGCGCTCATCTTGGTTTTTGCCCCTTGCAGGGCGGGGAAGAATGTAGAATGGATGAGGGCAGGCTTTGGGTAGCCTAGACGAGGCGCAACATCACGTGTCATGCGAAAGTATGGATCCTACAGACAATATGGAGGAGAAAGTTTGAGTTTATCTACAATTCATTTTTATATAAGGTGATTAGGTGAATATTCAATGATAATTTGTTTGTCAAGCAAATTGTTTGACCACTAAGGTAACAACTTACAGAGGGGCTATTCAGTTTTGTGATCCACTCATTTTCCACTAGATAGAGTACTTGGGAAAATGTTGTCTCCAACCTCATTGTTAAAACGGTGTAAAATCCCACTGCGTTTGATACAGTGCAGTTTTTGTCAAAATACAAAAACGTTTGATGACGTCACAATTCAAATATATGATCTGAACATTTTTGTGCAGAGAATTGTTTTTTTCATTCCTGACTTTTGATGATTTTCAACCAAAACGGCATTGAATTTGACCATTGACTGGCGCACAAATTCCTCTTTGGGAATGTACAGCCCTTTTTGTTGTTGACTTCTGATGGCGTCATGTTTAAAAAAGAAGAACTAAATAAATGGACAATATACACCATTTTAACGTGAGGTTAGAAACTTTGTCCACACTTTCATGAGGACTCTATTTACTGAAAAATGAGTGCATCACAAAACTGAATTTTACCTTGGAGCCCTTTTAAAATATCTCTACAAAGTATGCATAACATTAATGGCGCAAAAACATCATCCCTCACTTGGTCAATAAGGTTGCATCTCAAATATTTATTTTGTGTTCAAAGATGGTAATGTTAAAGAAAAGTTTTGCCGAGCTACAGGTGATAAGCCTGCCTCAAAATTGGATTGACTTGTGCCCAGTTCATACTTCCTGCAAACTGTTAAATTATAGTGGTTCTTATATAGCGCTCATATCCGTCACTCAGTGACGCTCAAGGCGCTTCAACATTCAGCATTTTCCTGCAAGGTATGTGGAGCTACGTATCTGAAGTACGAGACCTACTCCTTTACATAGCACCATGTCATGGTTTACAAGGTGCTGTGGCGCAATATGCAGCCAATCAAACCAGGAACATCACGGCGAACCCCTTCTCTTTTCGATAAGTGCACTGGGTTCTTTTACGTGCATTACACAACACACAGGACCAATGGCTAAAATGAAGCAAATTTTCTTGCATTACAAATGAAACACAAGTGGCATGTCATGGCCTTGTAGTCAAACACCCTGGACTCGTCTCTGGTGTTTCTGATCAGCAGAGTGTGGGTTCGAGTCTTGGTCTTGACACTTGTGTCTATAAGCAAGACACTTAATCATTGACTGCTTCATCCTTCTGATGGGATGTAAAACCATGGGTCCCTTGTTGTGTAATGCCCGTAAAAGAACCCAGAATACTTAAGAGAAGGGGTTTGCCCTGGTGTTTTCTGGTATGGTTGGCTCAGTAACGTTGGTTCAGATTGCGCCACATACTGTGTAAACCATTACATGGTGCTATATAAATAATTAGGTCTTATATTTTGAACATAGCTCCGCATACCTTGTAGAAAAAACTAATGAGCGCTTGGACACCCTCGCTAAAGTGCTATATCATTATTACTACTAATACAGTGAGTACTGAATGCTTTTGTCACCCAAATTTGCTTTTCATTCACATCCACAGGAAGCATGAACCTGGGCCCAATCTCATAAAGCTGCTTAAGCGGGATATATGACTTAACAACTTTCCGCTAAGCAAAAAGGAGCAGGACACCAGTCATAAATTGTACATAAGACATGGTATTTTGGCTGGTAACCTTATTCTGATTAGCATAATTATTTTGTGCTTAGCTACTTTTTGTGCTTAAGCAGCTTTATCAAATTGGGCCCAGGCTTTAAACGTCGAGAAGGCACAGACAGGAGATATCGTATCCTTGACTTACTTGGTCAATTGCACATGGGATGAGGCAGGGTACATCTTTCTTACCACCAAAGATCTGTGGGAAGGAGTTGGAGAAGGAGGGTGCAGCCTGGATCGATGGAAAACTGATTTTACCTGTGAAACATAAAGACAACAACCATAAACATGAAAAAAGTTGTAAGTATCAAAGTATTAGGACTGGAGAATTCCCACACTTGTGTAATGTAACAGCAAATAATTCATTCCTAGCAGAGCCCTGTATTAAATACGTGTAATGCCGCCCAATTTAAGCTGTTAGTTACTACTTTTTTAAAAATTGCAAATAACAACTCTAGAAGCAATGACTGCAGTCAAGGCATGCATGTACACAGGTTCAATACTGACCTAGACTTGGGTCACAACTTGAACTTTCAAAAAGGCCCTGTTAAGGTCACATGGTGTATTGTAACCAATACAAATGCACGATACATAGAACTGATTTAATCGGCCCTGCAAACATGCAATCCGGATATTGGGCCGATTTAATCGGTTCAGGGCAATGTTAGGGTTAAAGTATGTATCTATAAAACGTCAAAAATATTGAATCCATTAAAACTGGGCAAAAACATGGGATATATTCTGATGAATATGTGGTGAGTTAAACCACTACATTTTTTTCTAGTACTACCAGTAAAATGCTTCAAATAAAAGGTGATCATAATGATAATTTTATCAGCTATAAGTTTTCTCTACATGCACTTTCAAAACACATCCAACATTTGCTAAAAAGAATCATTAAGCTATTTCAAAATCCAAAATCCAGCAGTTCCCAAATGTTTGCGCATCTTCAGAGCAAACTGTTAGACTTAAACAGAGACTGACCGAGTGGACAGTTTGGATAACCAGCTTGGGCTACAAATCTTACTTTGCACTACTCACCTATACAATCACTATCAGTGAAGCCAAATATCCCTTTGACTTGGTTGTAGGTAACACACTTCTGGATCTTGATCATGTTCATATAGAAGGCAGGGGAAGAACTACACACAAGAAGAAGGAAAAAACAAAATACTCCTCAAGATCAACAATGTGTTGCTGGTCGGGTTGGCGAGGGGGTATCTGTCCTCGCCTCCCACCTTTGGGACCCCCTTTTCGAATCCCGTCAGGGGGCACTATGTGGATTGGGATTTCAGTCCCTACCTGATGGCATGGGTTTTTCCCTGGAGTAGTTACTTCTTAGGAACATGAAAACTCATTTATACTGTAAAGAACATTTTATGTAATATATTTTTTGTCAAAGTGCCTTTGAACACAATTCTTTTGGATGCCTGCGCTTTACAAATTGTTTCTAATGATTGATTGATTGATTGATTGACTGATTGGTTGATTGATTGATTGACTGACTGATTGATTGATTGATTGATTGATTGATTGATTGATTGACTGACTGATTGATTGATTGAATGATTGATTGATTGATTGATTGACTGGACAGACTATTTCACTCGAAGCCCTTCACTGTACGGTAACTTACCCAATGTACTCCATATCTGAGAATATGAATGTCTTTTGAACATCAAAGCCGAGTGCAATAATGTCTTTGGCATTTTCCTTGGCCAGACATAGTGCTTCTTCTGCTTTCAGATCCTTCCACAGAAACTTCTCATCATCGGTGAGCTGGACCACCAAAGGGACATCAAAGACCTCTTGTAACCACCTGGGAGACGAGACGACAAGCCGTTTGGTTTATTCTTACTAATTTGTCTTCCTTTTTTCACCGAGCAGATACAAAGAAAGTCTGCATTCAGATAAAAGTCTGAAATTTCTCACCCCCGGCTACATTTCCCACTACAAATTGAACAAATTTGAGAGAAATTTATGAAAATAAACAGCTCCAAAAGCTTACTTTGTGAAGAGAAACGGAATGAGATGGCCAACATGCATTGATCCAGAGGATGGTCCTCGTCCGGTGTAGAGAAAGAACGGCTTTTTGGCTTCATAGCGGTCCAGTATCTTGTGTACTTCCCTGAATAAAATAAGTACAAGGATTTATTTACTTATTTATTTAGTCTATTTATTTATTTACTATTGTATGTGCATATATAATATATGTGTTCAGTCAGGTAAGCCGGGCAACTGGTACAAAAGACTCTGAATAAATGAATTTATAACAACCCTTACAAGTATTCTGCCTTTTGATTGGTTTAGTGCACGCCAGTGCTGTAGTCGAGTCCACACCAGCCGAGTCCGAGTCCGAGTCCGAGTCCCTGTTGTCCGAGTCCGAGTCCGAGTCCGAGACAGAGTCCTCCCCCTCGAGTCCGAGTCATCTGCTGTCCGAGTCCGAGTCCGAGTCCGAGTCCCTGTTGTCTACGTCTAAGTTTTAGTCCTAACCATAATGTCCGAATCCAAGTTGCATTGTATCTTAGTAGGTGAAATTTTGACTTTGCGATTTAAAGCTTTTTACTAGGCATTTAACTACAGACAAAAATAGTCTTAACTACAATCATTTCATGGTGAATAAAACAAGTGTTTATTTAAATGTTCACACTGAGTATAGACTGGCATCTCAGTGACTATTTTAACTTGATCTCCTAGGTTTTGATAAAAGAGCCAGTGGCTCGCAACTCTGCGTTTTTGTCATTATGATCTGGTCTTCTTTAGATGATGGTCAGAGCGTACTTATTGAAACATCCAGCAGCATCTTGCAAACCACAGATTAATTTTTCAAAACATTCTACAACTCTACAAGAGCGTTACCAAACTCCAGAGGTGAAACTTTCCCATCTTGTCCGACTATCAATGATACGAAAAACAAACAATTTGTAGGTCAAGGCCATTTTACATTTGAATAATGGGTTTTTCTGGCATGAAAGGCACTGGACACTTTTGGTAACGACTCAAAACAAATATTAGCATAACAACTTAATTGGTACCAAGCAACGGAGAGCTGTTGATAGTATAAAACATTGTAGGAAACGACTCCCTCTGAAGTAACAGAGTCTTTGAGAAAGAGGTAATTTCTCACTAAAATATTTGAATTTGAAAAAGACTTCAGGCCTGAAGTCTTTTTCAGGCATCAGAAAACACACAATTTGGACAACAAGGGTGTTTTTTCTTTCATTATTTTCTTGCAACTTCGATGACCAAATGAGCTCAAATTTTCACAGGTTATTTATATGCATATGTTGGGATACACCAAGTGAGAATACTGGTCTTTGACAATTACCAATGGTGTCCAGTGCTTTTAATTTATTTATCTGGAACTGGTCATAGCTTCTTATGTTGATTGAAATTGAAATGAAATTGTATGTGTTTACAGAACATGCTCATTGCATATCATGAACATAAGGGTTTCAAGCATCTTTGATGACAGGCTAGCCCTATGAGGTCGCATGATAATCCCTCCACAGCTGTAAATCCTCTCAACCATGTCAACAGGAGCACTGCTGAGAGAACTTTTACAGCAATGGCATGAAGTGCGGGATACTTTTGTTTTTTCTGTTCAGTTTTTGGACAACTGTATTCTTTGTGCGCACGGTATCCAAACATTATTACTCTGGAGCCTGGTGACATGTTTACTGATTGTTTTGTTATAATAAAAAAGAAGGCGGCCAAAACGTGTAGTAGAACTTTCAACTACACAGTACATGCAGTACGTGCACCGACCCAAACAGCTAAAACAGTACACACAACTACACCAGTGCTGTACTACACACACGCACGTGAATCCATAAGACCCCACGCATGCCGTAGTTACAACTCAAGTACATGCGATATAAACACAAGGGGATAAGTGTGCTCAAAATTATGTATGGTTACCAGGCAGTATCGGTCTCTGGTAGAAAATGGTCCTTGTGCGAACTTGGCCGGCTAGCTGTAATGACGCAATGTTGCGCAAACGCGATACATACGGCGGGGAAACAGACAGTAATGGAAATGGGAACTTCAACAAAAACATTTTATTCGACGAATACAAGGGCACTATTGAAGGTCAAGTTACGTGATTTTTCCAGATTTTTGCCGGTCTCGAGCCGGTCTCGAGCCGAGTCACGCCGAGTCCCATGGTCCAAGTCCGAGTCCGAGTCCGAGTCACGGTGCTCCGAGTCCGATACCGAGTCCGAGACCACAAAAAATAGACTCGAGACCGGTCTCGAGTCCGAGTCCGGCCTCGAGACCTCCAGCACTGGTGCGCGCCACATAATACGTCTTATTTTTATTAGAAAGCCCATGGGCTATACACCCAGCCAACAAGGTTTTATCCCCATAGCAAACCAATGTACTATACCCTTAGCAACAGCAGCTTCTCGGTACCTAGACATTTAGGCACAACTGCACAATATATTTTGGATGTTATAAAACAAATTTTGACTGCTTTTACTCGAGCTACAGTTAAAACTATGACCCCCTCGGTGATCCCTGGAGCACTCTATTTTCCCAAGGCTATTTTCCCCTGAGGAATAGTCTCGTGAAAATAGAACGGGCCGAGGATCACCTCTGGCATCGTAGTTTTAACCATAGCACTGGAAGCAGTCAATATTTGTATACTAGGCTCACTGAATCAGGGTCTGCTCACTGAATGGGTGTGGGGCTCATCCATATTCAGATGGGAGAAACTTTCTTCTCTTATGTCTGCAAGTGGAAATAAGTTCTACAGTTCAAATTGGTTGATTTTTAGGCAGTTTTGATGTAGTATTTCTCCCATAGGTAGAGATTGCAGCGTTTTGGTCCCAGAGGTGTGTATGGTCGGGTGTGTCTGATATTATTTTGTATGGATGACTCCGCCCTTCAAGTTCTAAACGCGCTTACTGAGCTCAGTGTTGTGCTTTTGGTCTTTGTCTTTGAAGCTTGCTTTGTAACCTGCGTGTCTTGCTTTGAAAGATGATCCTACATCCATACATACCTTTGAGAGAAGAAAACGCCCCTTTTGAGTAAATGGTGCGGTGCATGACCTGTGACCTTCTCAAACCTGTCCAGTAATGTCTGGTCAATCTTTGTGCTTCCAAATCTCTCTGTTAAAAAAAAAAGTTGGGAGGACAATAAACATTCCTTAATCTCTAAAAGCATCCACTGCAATAGGAACTATACTTAAATCAAACAAATTTCACCCAACCTTAGGCACGTAGCAACAAGGGTGACTGGCTTGCCACGGCTGAACCCACTTTTTGCTTGGAATATTTTTAAACTGAAACAGCCCAAAGCGATTAGCAGTAGTGAGTCTGGATCTTCTCAAGGATTAGCGCCACTGCTGCCAAGTGCCAGGGATCATCACTAAATGGCCGCCCTACTTTTTAACACTTTGCTACACGCCTGCCCAACCTTCTTACAGACCAAATCACCCTGAAGCAGCTTACACCAATGCTCATAGCTGCCACAAACACCTTTTTATGTTCAACCTATTCCCATTCAGTTAAAAGAGTAAGATAAGAAAGTGAAAGAGGGCAGTGGAGAACTGTGAAAGATGCAGCTACACCTTGGTCATGTTCCTTTAGACCCAAGAACTACAGCAGACCACGTGTTAAAAAATTTGCCAAGCTTTAACCACTAGGAGAATTGAAGGTTATGATTGCAACACCAACACCTTCATCAGTGTTGCCTCAATGACCCTGAGCTGTCAAAGGTTATTTGGTAGTACAGACCTTATGCTTTGACTTCATCAAGCCGCCATCTTAGAGGTAAACCGATGATGAAACAATGGAAACGCATAGTTTGGGCGCGCAGCCAACATGATTGACCAATGAACAACCTCCTTTTGACCTCTAGGCCAGGGTGCCTTACAAAAATTCCATCAAGTGCATACAGTCTACAGTAGTACAACAACTAGTAGTAAGCAAACCCAAAGGCAAATTTGAATTAAACAGACTTGTGAGTCTTGCACCTACTTATAAGTTTATCATAGTCAACGCCCTTCTCTGAGGAGGTTGCTACCGTCCAAGGATCTACAATATCTTCCTCCTCAGCCGTAGCATCCCCCTTGGCCGCTCCATCATTCAACTGCATGCTCTCCATCTTAGACTCTGTGGTGTTTTCAGCCATTAAGAGTTCTTTAAGAAAGTAAAGATATTAAAGAATAAAGGTTAAGGTCATTTATAGCCCCATCAATAGTGCTTATACCAGGACTCGAATTTAACACTGGACCACAGGCCTGAGGCCAATGATTTAGCATCGGGCCAGTAAACTCATAACTGGACAAGCCCGGTGGTCTTGTGTTTTATCTGTTGTGTAATAATAGGCGAACTCATTGTGTAATATTTTTGTGAAAAAATGTTGATTATGAGTCTGATAAACAACTTTCAATTCTCTTTAGTATCGAATTACTAAACATAAGACAAACGAGATAGATTTTCCCTTGGTGCTTGTTCAACTCATTTTGATTCTGGTATTGTAAATTAAATTCTTGTCCAGTAAAACTTTTGACCTACAAGCCCTGCGGTCTTGTAGATATTTCCCCCTAATTCGAGCCCTTCTAATACGCTGGACTCACTCAGCTTCTTGACCCAACGCCCACATAGCATCAGGAGGTAAAACTATTTTTCAAATAGAAACCCCATTTTTTTTCCTGAGATTTTCCCCCACTTGTCACTTACCACTGCTCCATTATGGAGAGCACATTAAAACGAAAATGTGTAAGCTCATTTTGCCGTAATTTTATGGAAAATCTCTGAGCTGACAATCACTCTATTATAAAAGTATTAAACATCGTCAGCGCCATGATGTTCACTGATGCGCATGATGGTCATAATAACCTATCTAATCTTTTTTGAGTCGCGGACTCTGCGCTGCTTGCTGGGACTACTCATTGCATATGCACATCAGTAAACATCATGGCGCCGATGAAGTTTAATCGGGTGATTGCCAGCTGTGAGATTTTTATGAAATTACACCAAAAAGAGTGCACACATTTTCGTTTTAATGTGCTCTCCATCCACATTTGAGCAACATTGGTAAGTGAAAACTGGGGGAAAAAAATCTCCAAAAAACAGCGGTTTCTATTTGAAAAATTATTTCACCTTCTAAAAATACTTAGATGTAGAACCAAGAAGCGGAGGGAGTCTTGCATATATTGGCACTTAATTAGGATAGGTCACATATATTTATTGGTATTTGTCAATGTAATTGTTATGGTGATTATGTACTATATAAGATGTATAGGCCAAATTAACCGTACATATACATTAAAAGTCACCTGTGAAGTTTTAGCTGAATAGAGGGGCGTTGCAGTGCCCATGTGGCATGTGTTTTCTAGTCTGGCATGTTTTAGTTGGTGTGAATGTTTCCAGATGGATGCTTTTTAAGTTTTGCCAAGACTCAGAAAGTCGGATGGGTATTGTTACAAATTTAATGCAGTTTTCAGTAAGACCAGACCAATTCAAGATGAAATCATCAACATTTAACACCTGCAACTGGAAAATGCAATGGAACTGCTACAATGATTGACTGTTGAATGCATGCTGCATGGCTCACTCACGTCTACACTCGCACACTCAGTCACAGCATGGAGGAATATAAAGAACTACTGTGTTCTCCATGGTCACAGCTATACTAGCAGTAGCATGGAGGTGGTCACACAGTCAGTGTTGATGATTGATATTGGTAATGAGAGGATCAAAAATTCCAACTGAACTACAGACCTAGACTTGGAGTAAACTTATCAAAGTAAAATTAAATCATAATAGGAATGGATTTACCTTATTTGTCAACAAAAAGTCACCTCGGTCATCAAATGAATAGGTTTTTATTTCATGCACTTTCCTGGTCCATGTGTCACAAACTCGACCAAACTTGCATCATCTGCTGATCGTCCACACAAAAGGGCGCCCTCTTGTGTTGTATTGTTGTTTAATTTCAAGATGGCGGCGCCCATGGTCACCAATACCAATACCCGGTGCCCACCAAGTTGAGAGATCGCTATAAAATGTATGAAGTCTCACAATCATGCACAGTTGAAAACTTAAATTTGTGATTGTAACCTCGTTCTAACTACAGAGGTAGGACGACACACTACTATGATGGGACGAAGGGTCGGGAGTGATGTGGGGGTGAGGCTGACATGGCTGAGACTGAGAGTGAGACTGAGACTGAGTCTGAGAGAGTGAGGGACTGAGTGAGGGTTTGGTTGTGAATGTGAGGGTATGGAATGGGTGTGTGTGTGTGAGATAAGCCTGTGAGTGTGTTACACTCACAGTCACAGCAGGGATAGGTTCCTGGACCTGGGTAGGGCTCTAGGGAAACTTTGGTTGCAGGAATAGGATTGGGTAGCCCACCTTGTTTGGGCTGTTAGTGTTATGGTTATGGCTCTCTTCTTTAACATCAGTCTTATCATAAAATGCATTAATAATGGCGTCAACTTAAGTCTTAAGAGAGCCCACAACCTGGGCTAGGCTAACCTAGGGTTGGGTGTGACTGGTGAGTAAAGGATGTAATTTTTTTGTGGTTGGGGAAGGGTGTGACTGTGAGGGTAGGGAATTTTGCTAGTGACTAGATCTTGTAGCTATACTCTGTTTTTTCAAAATTTTGACTGCAGATGTCAACATTTTGAAAAAACAGAGTACAGCGCCCAATTACTTACAAGACTGAGTAACTGGGGCGCTGTACTCCTTTTAAACAAAATTTACACCTTTTGTAGTAAAAGATGTCAATTTTTTGTTAAAGGAGTACAGCGCCCCAGTTACTGGGTCTACCTAGTTACTGCATGGGTCTAGATTGTGACTGTTGTGTTAGGGTGGGGGTTGGATGTGCAGGTAGGGGACGCATGTTCAATTGTTGGCTCAAAGGGTGGGGATTGAGGTTAGAGTTTAGAAGGAGTGTGCAGGACGACAGTTTTAAGAAGAGGCATACAAACCATGGAGGAAAAAACCTTTAGCAAAAACCATGGATTCTAGAAGAGCCAGGAGCTTTAGGCTTTTAAGTTGAGGTTGATAAACATATCTTTTTCCAATAGGTATCCAAATTAAACCATCTCTTTCCTATTGTCCTCTTGAATTTGTCAGCAGATTTGTCAGTTGTTTTGGATTCTCAATGGATGCTCTCCAGGCATATCAAAGCTCAGATTCTGAAGATGAAGACGCACATCTCAAGAAATCTCTTCCAGATGGTGCGCCTAAACGTCATAAATCAACATCATCTTCCAACTCGGGCTCCGCCCTTCCTAAACCAGATCTGAACTTCAGTACTTCCAGTGGGAAGCATGAGAGGATAACTGCGAAAGAAACGGTTTTCCGTCCTGTTCTACCGTGGAGTAAGCCTTCTGAAAGAAGGGAGCACATTGAAGCTGTTACACATTGGTTGGTTCCACAAACCCAGGGAGTGTCATTTGGAAAGAATGGACAGAGTCTAAGGGTTGGTCTTGATGCACTTCACTCAAATAGAAATTCTGACAATAAAAACCGTGTGTTTCACGACGGCAAACTTCAGCAGGAAACCAATAAACCGCATCAGTTCCTTCATTCGCAGCAGTTGGGTCCAATGAAGCCGCATGACGCTGAACGCTGTGCTGCTCCATCGTATTCCTCCCTTCTCATATCTTCACATCAACCAACATCAGGCATCTCAACAGAATCAACATCGGAGTCGAGCAGATCATTCTATCCACTAACAGCGGATGCCAAGACCTCTTCCAAACGACCAGCAATGCATGTAACTCAGCCCTATATTCCAAAGAGGTTGCGCCAGTCTCACCAAGAATCTGTGGATGATGAGGTTACTAGTTCATCTTCTGTGCCCTCAAGGGAAAACTCAAGAGAAAAACTGTATACAACATCATCATTAATAGCTCATCAGATAGATAGAAAATTGACGTCCAAACTTCCCAGACGCAGAATGTTACAATGCTGTTTACACACTGGACCCGTAACTCATGTCCGTTGGTGTGCGCCTCAGTACAGTCATCTCCTATTGTCCTCCTCCATGGATAAAACATTACGGATCTGGAATGGGGTCGGCCAGGATGGATATTGCCTGCAGACATTGAAATGCCATCGGGGTGCAATAAAGGATGCTCAGTGGGGGAGGGGAGGGTATACTGTGGTAAGCTGCGGATATGACAAGACAGCAAGGCTCTGTGATGTAGAGTCAGGTAGGATTCGTTTGGTTCAATCCTGTCCATGTGTAGATCAGAGCCATCAATCTACATAGAGCTGCAACTTTACAATTGGGCAAACTTGGTTACTCTGTTGTACTCGTGGAACTCTTGTTAAGCGCATAGGTTTCCTACAAGTTATATATAGTAGACTGCACGGAGCAGCGCTGCTAGCACATGGAGCAATGCAAAGCGCATGACAACAGTAAAAAAAAATGCAATGGCTTTTATTTACACTACGTGCAGCAACACGCGGCCCATTGTTTTCACTGCATGCAGCAATGCATGGCCCGTTGTAACAAAGAAAAAGGCCGGTAAAACTAAGGATTTATCTTTTTTTGGGGTGCTCATATCTGGGTCAATTCTGAACAGACTTTGTTCATTCATAGGTTATAACATGTACCAGATCATCATCTAGGCCTATGCTATAACTGCCTCGATGGAAGAAAACCCAAAATACATCATTATTACAATGTGATTTTGAAATTGTATCCTTCGTGCATATGGACACAATGAATGGTATCGTGGAACTACATAATCTATCCTGTGATCAGAATGCTAATTAAGAGGGATTTATTCAAGTTATTTGAATTATTTATTTTGTTTGTTTTGTACTCAGGGAAAGAGCTTCAGGTGTTTGATCATTCATCGTATGCCACTTGCATCAAAACTAAACCAGACGATCCCGACGTCTTCTTAACTGGGACGTATAACTCATCCATCTACTGTTGGGACATCAGAACAGGAAATGTAAATCATGTTGTCTCCTTTTGTTTTGGTCAATCCCTGTTTTTCCACCCATAAGTTGACGTTGCTATTCTCCTGGATTTTTCCTGAGCTCAAGAGAGTCATGGTGGCTTGTCAGAAGTAGTCAAACCCACCTCATTGGTGTTCAAATGTTCAAGTTTCTGTATGATGTGGCACTTTGTTTTATTTTGAATGGTTTATCTTGTGGTGTTGTGGGAGAGGTGGGGGTTAGCATTTAAAAATGTCAACATCGTCTTATACATGTACATACATGTATAATGCTGCCAAGCATCAAGCAGTTTTTACATTATCCTGTTGGTAAGTCTGTGCGTCACATGTGCGCTCGGCCGTTGCATGCCCAAAGTCTTTGCTACTTTCGGCTCCAAATTTGGTATATATTTGTGTGTAATTTTACCAAAAAGACACCCATTTCATCGTTCAAAGGGGTTTCTTATGACAGAAACTTTTATTTCTGAGAAGACCTTAGTCTTTGAAGAATGTATGTAAAGCTAAGTCCAATGATTAAACTTTTCTAGCATAAATCATCCAAGAAAAACTAGCTCAATTCACTACTCCTGTAATCAGTGGAGCCAGTTTGTGTGAAGTGGGTGTGATACCACACTTTTGAACAGGATAGTCAACGTTCCAAGGAAGCTTCAGCTTCTAACCAATTAGGAAAAACATTTCTTCGTTTTAGTTATCTCTTGTTCTCCTTTCAGGTGTTTTGCAATTTTTATTCCTTGCTTTGATTGTTAATCTTTTGTGTTCTTTCTTGCCATTCGTACTGCAGCAAGAGCATGAATACAAAGGAAAACTGGGTCAGATCTTAGATGTGGAGTTCCTCCCAGGTAGTGTAGAGTTTGCTTCATCTTGTGACGTCGTTAGTCGTGATTCGGCAGACCGGACAATCATGGTGTGGGACCTTAGATCCACTGCTGTAGTATCCAACCAACTCTATCATGTAAGGACAGAGGGACGATGTTGAAGCTTCTTGTTTGCAGCTTCTAAAGAGTTTTAAAAGGGGTGCAAAATCAAAGTGTCATCTAGCACAAGAAGGTGGTAGCATCAACAACAACCTTGTTCCCATTGTTGTACTCATAACCCCTGGAAGTGTGACTTTGAAATATCCAAATATACTGGATATCTAAATAAAGTCCTGTGGTTGATCCACTCTATGTGTGCGCTCAAAATAATCACAGCCCCCAAAAAGTCATAGAGCAACTGGTCCCCTCTCATTCTTCTTTGATCTTGTGACATGTTAAACTGTATGCAATTCAGGGTGACCGTGGAAAAACATGATTCATTTAAAGTGGATTGTGTCAAAATACTTGCATTTTGAAACGCATGTACTAAGCGCCCTACAAATGCTCTACAAGCGCTCAAAGGTTTTTAGCAAGCATGCTCGCACTGCAGTCTTTTTTGGTTAGCCAATCAGCATTGTTTTTCAGTGCTTCCCTTCCAGGGGTTTATTGTGACGAGAGGTACCGATACGGCGCGCTGCCCATGGTAGCGAGGCTGCATCGATAGTGAATGAGTAGACAACATTGCAACAGGCTCATTGCAAGAGATTGCAGCATTCATCTTTGTGCAGCACTCGAAAAAGTGTTGTTGCTGTATCTTATGCATATTGTTTTCAATAATGCCCTCCTATACACTGGTACCACAGACTGCCACAAAGTACCATACCTCAAAGGCTAGCATTGGGTGCATGGGTTTCTTCTGTTTGTACAGCTGGTATTATGTGGAACACCCCCACCATGGATTCTGTACTTTGGACTAGTTTCCACAGTTGTCTCCACAGTCTCCTGTGGAATTTCGTGGTGAGAGCCAGATGGGCAGGAGAGTATACTGATAGTAAAAGGGTTTGAAGAGAATGTTTTAGTGCTGTTTTGTTTGTATCTTTGTTTTGTTTTGTTTGTTTGTTGGGGTGTTTGTGTGTTTGTATGTTTGTTAGGGGGGGCGGGGTGATCCTATATGAGACATCCCTTCCCAGTATGCAACTGATGAAAGCAATTGGGATTGTAGCAATCACCTAAAAGCTATGTTTTTAAGGAAATCAACTTGAACTCAATATTTGTTCTGTCCTAAAGGAAAAGTATACCTGTCCCTGTCTTCAGCGACATCCCACCAAGAGTGTGTTTGCAGCACAGTCTAACGCCAACTACGTGGCCTTGTTCTCATCTATCAGACCCTACAAGCTCAATAAGTATAACAGATATGAGGGCCATCAGGTAAGGTAACCATTATGTCCCTGTAAAGAGGGGCTCCAAAGTCAAATTGAGTTTTGCGATGCGCTTGTTTTTCCAATAGATAGAGTCCTCGTGAAAGTGAGGAGAAAGTTACAAGTCTCTAAACTCAAGTTAAAATGATGTAAAATATCATTTTATTTGATACTCTTTCAGAGCGAAATTTGAAACATGATGTCATCGGACAGCAAAAACAAATGGGGCTGCACAGTCCGAAGAGGAATTTCTGTGCCAGTCATAAGTTCAAATTTAATGCCTTTTTGATTGAATGTATATTCGGTTTGCGGTAACACCATGTGTATATCTACTAGCTATGTAGATTTGTTCTTAGAGAACTAGGTCTTGCTTTTTATTCTACTGCCGTGGAGTAGATTTTGGAAAATCCGGAGATTGAATTTCTTCAGAATTCAGAAAGAACTAAAAAAATAATTCCTGTACAAAAAATGGACAGAGTCGTATATTTGAAATGTGACGTCGTTGAGCGTTTTGGGATTTTGACAAAAATTGCACTTGAACGGTTTCAAACACAGTTGCATTTTACACCATTTTTATGCGAAGATAGAGACTTGTAATTTTTATAAGAAAATGAGTGGAGCACAAAACTGAATTTAACCTTGGAGCCCCTCTTGAAAAGTTGTGTGTAAAGAATAAACTCATTAGGACTCCATTGCTGCTTACCTTGGCATTCTGCACTTACAGCTACTATTCCCTACTAACATTGGATGCAACTATTTTCTGCACTTGTGCGTAAGGTGAGAATCCTCAGCAACGATTTTTATGAACAAGCCTAAATGTATTGCTAAGACATGAACTATACTTGCAGAAGCACAGAGTTGTTGGCTTTGTTAAGCATTGATTCTTCACTGACTGTAAACAGAAACAGACATTGGTCTCACTGTACTGAACAACTTGCTATATATTATGAAAATGTCCCGAGTTGGCTTAAATTGTATATTCAGTTTGCGGTAACACCATGTGTATAATGTCTACTTTGCTGTGTAGATTTGTTCTTTGAGAACTTGTCTTTCTATTGATTCTACTGCAACGGAGTAGATTTCGGATTTCGCGGAGACTACTTAGTTCTGAAAAGAACTGTCCTGCTTATTAAGTACTACCTTGGGAGGTAGGAAATTTGCTGGGTCTGCTACTTTTGCTTAGTGGATCGAGGGGACTTCTCGTTATTAACTTCACTGCCGCGGAGTGAGTTCTTAATTGGTCTCAACATTTCAACTAGCCTGCTCTAGTCATCAGCAGGAGACTGGAGTGTTTGAGATGCTGGCCTTTTTATAGGGATTCAGAGGTTTCAGTGTAGAGTCAGCACTGCTCTGATTGGCTGTTCTGAGAGGAGAACTGTGGTTGGTGGGCTCAGAGGCGTTGAGTGGGCTGCCCATTGTGTGCGTGTCCTGTCTACAGGAGCATCAGTAGAATGTGGGATATCAGTGGAGTAGGGTGGTAGGATTTTGTGCCAAATACTGCTGATGAAATAGCCTATGTCTTGAGGAACAGTGTTGTGTTTGTGGATCTCAGTAGCTTCTCTCAAAACCAATATTGCTTAAATTCATCTCCAAATAAGGAAACCTGTGAATTATTGACCAAAGAGATGGAGAACATTTCGTTTTCTTGGCATTGGTTGGACAGTGAACGCATGAAGCAGAGTTGATGGATATATTTCTTGATATTCACAGGTTTTGATGAGTGGGATGCGCATAATCATTTCCTCGTTATTTGCACTGAAAGTTCATTCAAATTAAAGAGGGGCTCCGTGGTTAAATTCATTTTTTGGATGCACTGATTTTCCTTAGATAGAGTCCTTATAGTGGGAATAAACATTGAAAGTTTCTAACGTCACGTTAAAACGCTGTACAATGTCAATCTGTTAGACAGCCTTTTTTTGTGCAATTTTTGTCAAAATTAGAAAACGTTCGATGACATTGGATTTCAATTGTATGGTCTGTACATTTTTGTACAAAGAATTTGTAGTTGATTCCAGAATTTGATAATATTCAATCAAAACGGCATTGTATTTGACCTTTTGACTGGTGCAAAAATTCCTCTCTCAAAATTTGCTCTGAAAGAGTATCAAATAAAATGTCATTTTACACCACGTTAACGTGAGGTTAGATACTTGTAATTTTTTCCCACTTTCATGGGGACTCTATCTATTGGACAATTTGTGGATCGCAAAACTCAATTTGGTCTTGGAGCCCCTCTTTAAGCAATAAAAACCAATCTCAGATTGTTTCCCAGTCACGGTAGAAACTCTGAAAGTTTGTTATGAGTTCCTGACAAACAACCACATTGCAGTGTAATCATCATCCACCGCCCCCCCCCCCCCCCCCCCCCCCATCGCTGATTTGACTTCTTCTCCCCAAGTCAATGTATATAAGAAGAAGTTGAAATAACCTATATACAGCTTCCTATCGATTGATCAATGACTACAGGCCTTCCTATTCACCAGATCAAATCTGTGAGACGTGTCATTTGGGGTTTCTTGACTTACGTCTCCTCGCCATTGGAATCAAACAAGGTTATTAATACAGAACCGCGCTGTGTACAGTGGGAATAGGCAGGATACAATGACGGGGCAGGTTTAATTATCTTGGAACCGGTAGCTTTGAATGCAAGCTGATGACATATCAAGATGTGGCACGCGCGCCCATTTCAATTTTTTTTTTTTTTTTTTTTTTACTCAGAGGCAATAGGCAAAGAACGTCCTGAGAAGTCTATTGTTCTAGTTTTGTTTGTTTGTATTGGAGAGTAAAGCCGCCCTGAATTGATTATCGGCAACATCACTTCCTCCATGAGAGGGCATTTCTAGATGGTTGCTAGCTGTAATCTTTTCCCAATAAAGAAAGGCTCAAAGGTCAAATTCAATTTAGTGATGTACTCATCTCCCAATTTATGAAAGTGGGAAACAAAATTACGAGTCTCTAACCTTCCGCTACGGTGTAAAATGCCATCATATTTGAAACCCTTCCAGTTCTAACAAAAAAAAACACCACCCCATGACATCACATTTCAAACACATGGGACTGTACATTTTGTAAGGGGAATTTTTGGTACATTCCAGATTTTCCATGATATTCAATCAAAACAGTATTGAATTTGACCTTTTGACTGACAAACATTTCCTCGTTGATATGTTCAGACCCATTTGTCGTTAACATCCAATGGCGTCATGTTTCAAATTTCGCCTTGAAAGAGTATCAAATACCATGGCATAATACACCATTTTAATGCAAGGTTTTCTTTCCACTTTGATGAGGACTCTATCTATTGGAAAATGAATGCACCACAAAACTCAAGTTGACTTTGGAGCCCTTCTTTGAGTTCAGCTTGCATATTCCACAGCTCGTTATACCTTCATGAGGTCTACCACCATTTTTCATATTGAGTTAACGAAAAGTATGTCGACAAAAATACAACATCAGCTACTTCAGTTATTTTCGCATAACATAAAAGAAAGCGATATTCTACTGTAAAAGCACATGGACAACACTGGTCATTGTCAAAGACCGGTACTACTCACACTTTATGTGACCTACATGTAATACATACATGAGATAACTAACCTGTGGAAATTGGTCATCGGATTCACTAGAAAATAGTGAAAAAATCCCTTACATCTTTTCACTGTTTTAGAACACAGAGTTTTGGTCTCACTCGTAAGATCAAAAACTAATTGTTTTACTCAATTCTCAAAAACAAGTATTTCAGGCAAAGATATTTCAAGGGAAGTTTTCCACCATGACCATCTTTTAAACCATGTGCAATAAGAACATTTATATTTTCAATTGTATCAGTGTCGTACTCATCCTTCAAAACTACTCCTAGATATCTTTCTAATCTACTGTCATATTACGCTCCTCCATGTTTTTCTTCAGTACACAGTTGACATCACTCACTTAAATAATCCCTGTGCACAAAAAGTTCTGGGTCAATAAAGCATTCAGTGTAGCTGGACCAATGATTTGGAACAATCTTCCTTCTGTCATTAGGGAATCTGTTGGTTTATCTCTATATTTCATAAAGCTCTTAAGACTCACCTCTATCCATGTTAATTTCTAGTGCGCTATGATCTTGATGGAATAGCACCTTAATTGTTGTGTTATGTTCAAATTCAAGTGTAAGATATCCTGTATTCAAAACTAAATTTTACTTTATGTCTGAAAATTAGTCCAAAGATCTAAGAAAGCTTGTGTTTCGGCTCTGTTCGATGGCATTATTTACAACACCCCCAAAATTGTGTTTTTTCCTTGTAACCATTTTTCAGCTGGAGGGCTACCACATTGGCTGTGACTTCTCTCCAGATGGGGCTCTTCTCGCAAGTGGCAGCTCGGACGGCAAAGCGTATATTTACGATTTCCAAAGCACAGGGAAGCTGACGACCCTGCAGTGTCATTCAGGACCATGTACTGATGTTGCATGGCATCCCATACTGCCTGGGGTCATGGCAACGGGTGGTTGGGATGGGAGAATCTGTATTTGGCATTGAGGGTCAAGGGTCAAGGGTTAGTGTTTGATTTGAAAAAAATCCAGTGACATTCAAGTAGATTGTTTGTAGAGTGAACAAATGAAGGTGATGTGCGTCCCATGTCAAGATTAATGTAGAAAGTGTTAATGCATTTCTAAACTTCGCCAAATGCTGTTTGCAAAGTTAGATTGGAGTAATGTCTGGTACAATGTATTGCTTAGTTGTAAGTTCCCGCTTAAATTTGAATTCCTCAGACTATATCAACAATTGCTTTATCACATGATCAGGGCAAGCTTTTGCACAGCGAACACCCATACATAATTCTGAATGAATGTGTATGGCACAATGGTACCAGGGTTTGCTCATCTGGAGGTTGCTATACAAAAGCTTGCCCCAAACCATTTTACATTTAGCAACTGTCGATATTGTCTGAGAAATTCAAATTTAAGAGGTAACTTGTGACTAAGCAAGTCACTGCACCAGACATTATTCAAAAGTCACTCGCAAATGGCCTTTTAGGAAATTGTAGATGACATTCAAAATCAGCAATGATTCAATATCAGATTTGAATTTTCTGCACATTTGTCCGATGTTGGATAGCACTCCCACCAAATATAAGCATTTTACTATGTTATTCATTTCTAAACAGTGGCTACCGCTGCCCAGGTTTTATCGTAAATTTGGGTGTGATCCCTGGCTACACGGCCGTTACGGGTTGTATGGCTTCTGACTGGCAACCCCGAACAAAGATATTGACAAAACAGGGAGACCGCCAATATAGGGCTGGATAGCTCAGTTAAGCTGGAGGTCCCAGATTCAAGTCCCGCTCTAGTCAATTGTTATTTGTTCAACTCAAAATTATTTTTATTATTTTTCCAGTCAGTTTCCCTTGTGGTTTATTATTTCATATTTGTTGTTTCTTTTTTCTTAGAGTTTACTATACTAATTCTACACTCTCCCAACCCAACCCTTGGCCATAACTTGGCAAAAAAGAGAAGTTTCTACTTGATACAGCAAGAGATTGGTTTATTCGGATTCCTCAATGTTTATTACATGTGCAATAAAAACATACAATGGACATTTGTTTTAAATTCAACAATACATGGTGATCCTATGTTTACAAACTAGTACTTCACAATTTGTGCATTTTCACAACGACAATTCTTTCCTGGGTGTTTTCTTAAAAGCTTTGCATTTTTTCTTTTTCTTTTTTACAATTCCTGTTATAAAAAAACACAGAAACATTCAACTTACAACTCTTCCGTTGTTTGGACGAAATAAAATTGCCATGATTTCACTGGTATGCATTAAAATGATAGCAAATTACTTGAGTTAAAAACTGCATTGTTACATGATAACATATCCTAGGAAAAAAACAAATCTGCACAAACAAGTTTAAAGACATGGTGCAGCATTGGTTAAAAAACTTTGAATTTACATGAAATTAAAAGCCTACTGGATCTGTCTATCTGGGCAGGTACCAATCACCTTTCATAAGTGTATAACTGTTTTTCGAGACCACAGCTCTGGATTACCTGCACCACATCCGAGTTCTGCAGCCACACACAAAACATTCAAAAACATACGACCGTTTCAAACCATTTTCTCAGAAATGTTAACATCCTGTCAACAAGAACAATTCATTGCTCACTTCTTAGGTTGGAATGATTTGAGTATTGTCGAGAGATCAATAATGTACCATACCTTACAGGGTAGCTTATGTATTTATTACAATGTAAGTAGCACTAAGTGCATTGAATTGTCTTTTATATAATGTAGTGGGCCAGTGGGAATAGTGGCTTTGATGACACAAACCTTGAATTGGGCACACAGTCGGAGTATGTCAAGAGAAAGATATTTGGCTATAGGCCATCGCAGGTTGGTTTGGGGAAAAAAAGAAAAGGAAAAACAAAAAAGCAGAATAAATTTTTGTTTTAAATTCAAAATTTTCAAATTGACTTCCATTGTTTGTTTTTTGATAGTATCTACATGTGCAATGACCATAGAGCCAAATATCTTTCTCATGACATACTCTTACTGTGTGCCCAATTTCAGGATTGCATCATCAAATTGGCACAACCTCATCACCTACCTGCCATGCTAATGAGGAATAAGCTCCGAAAGACATTTATGAAATTGTGTGATAAATACCCTTCCCCTCATTTAAGTTCAAGGCTCTATTTGCTCGACTTGATGCCAACAATAACGTGATTAAATTGACAGAGTTAATGATGAGACTGACCTTGCACTTGATTAGGATGTGTCATAATGGACCCTATCGCCTTGTATCTATGTATGTATGGTTTCCCTGACCGCTAATCAAAAACTCCATGACAACAATCACACTTGGATGGCACCGGTCTATGTCTAGTTTGAGAGCTTGTTTTGGGCGTCGCATATCTTGTGCTTAGTACAAACATATCCGTGGTTTTGTCACTTCTGTTAAACAGTGCAAAATCTGACAAAATTCAACAAATATCATGAATGCTTTGTGAATCAATTTACCAATAATTTATTATTTTGTGTGTGTGATTAAGTAAAGGCATCATTCTTGAGATCATCTGATCAGGGATGACTGATGATGCGATTATTGTGTCAAACAGTTTTTTCGTAATATTACATTTTCATGATTAGAATACGTCACAATGTTTTGATTACACCAAGGAATTCTCACATAAATTTTTCCAAATTATTCACATGTTTGGCTCACATTTGAGCTGAATGTTTTGAATGAATACGAAATGACTTTACATTGGAATGCAAATTAAGTTACACTGCCTCATTATATTGGACAGCTTAACAACGTTGTGTGTTTGGCTTTGGTTTTTTAAAGAATCTGGTTTGATTGTTAGTACACTTAATATTTATCAACACTGTACAAATTTAACCAGTTTTCCATTTCTTAATCACCGAATAAAAACATCCCTTCAAAATGATTGAAGCTATTTTAGAAAAAAATCTACAATGCAAATTATCCAGTACTTGATTTCTAGCCGACATTAAATAACAAATATAAATAATACGCATAAGATCCACCTTTGTGACGATTCAAAATATATATACAAAATACAAACACTGATTACGTAATACTTTTTGTTCTCTGATATGTAATGGAATGGGAGTACACTTTGAATGTAGTTTAAGGAAATAACAGAAATGTGTAAGTTGTCTGAAGTTTAAAACAAAATAAAACCACCTGAGGTAAAAATGCCTCAAAAGAAAAAGCTTTTAGTTGAATAAAAAAAATTTGGCCGATGGTAACACCAGAAACAAGGATGACTAGGGTGACCATTGCCAATTTCAATGATGTTTTTTTTTCTACAGTGTTTTCCATCCCCAAAAAGCGGTTTCCGAATCAAGTGACTTTGGCTACGGCTACAGCATTAAAGAATACAACTTTTCTGCATAGCCACTGGCAGCCATAGCCAATGCCATTTAATTTAACACAGCCACTCTCATTACACAGTCCCACCTAGACTGACGCACTTAAAATTGATCGGTTCAAATGGTGAAGGATACATAAAATTGACATTTTGCATAAAACAACTTTTAACAGTGTCTTTGTCTTTTAAATTCTTACTCGAAAATCAAAGCTGAAATGTACAAATAATTATCTCAACATACACGATCATAACAGAAATTTACATTTACTTAGTTAGTCCCTAAAGCAAATCAAAAATATATATAAAATAAACTAAACTAGAGTAACAAAAACGGAAATGATTTTACTTGAATTTTACAAAGACCAAAATGTACAAAATAAAAGAATCGCAACAAGTCTACAGACAATGGACAATAAAACGTAAATTTGGAAAGTTCACGTAAGTACTGCTTGCTTTTTTTTTTGGCACATAATGTAATAAGTATCGTACCACGCCTGTTTGAGAGTAACAATCGCCGCACACATACACAATTTCAAAAGCACTTGTCACTGTAACTGATAATCAAGCATTCTGTTACAAACCCAATAATGCATTTTAACTACTGACCAGATCCACAATCCATGAACCTTCAACAGTGTCGGCACAACAGTTTGCTGAGCACAGACAAGTCTTGCTTAGCTGAGACAGATTACCAACCAAACCGCCACATGATACAAGTATGCCTACAACTGGTTCCCTGCTGTTTTACACTTAGCATAACTATTTATCAAGCAACCTTTCTTGGTACTTCTATACAATTTGAACCTAAAGGATTTGGGAATTGTTGGAAAAACATGTTTGGGTTACACCAAATCAGGTGGTCCACACCAAACAAAATTCAACGAGTTGAAGTTTTCTTGTGCGACAAGTGCTATTCTGAAAACCTGGGAATTTGTATGACCTTCGGAATAAGCTGAGAGTATAGAAACAACAAAAATATATAAACACTTAAATAAACTGATTACATTCCCAGCTGATAGCTGCATTACAGATCATCGGGCCCCAATTTCATAGAGCTGCCATAAGCACAAGAAGTAGCTAAGCACAACAAAATTATGGTTACCAGCTTAATTACCACGTCACATGTAGCATCTGTGACTGGTATCCGGCTTATTTTTGTTCAGCAGAAAATTGTTCAGCAATATCTTCTGCTTAAGCAGCTCTAAGCAATTGCCATATAAGCAGAAAAAACATTGCTTAATAATTTCCTGCTCCACAAAAATAAGCAGGCTACCATGCAAAGACAGTACACTCAACATGGTGTTTTGACTGGTAACCTTATCTGGTAAGCATAAATTGTTGAGCTTACCTACTAAGATGAATACAGTGACAATGTACAACTCCATTTCAAGCAATACAAAATATTATCCTTCAACAAAAAATGAACGTTAGTAATAGCATAATGAGCTGAGCTCGTCAATTTCCTTTGCATTATTAAATACCACAATATTCAGATACTTTAGTTGCTATAGTTTTATTTATTCTATTTTTTAAGAAATATGTTTTTATTTGTATCTACACTAATGCTAACGTTATGTGATTTCTTTACCTAAGGCAAAAATGGAACAAGTCCAAGCATCTATACATGAATGCATTGAAATGAGTTTCACACTTGTACAAAAATAACCAGCCATTACACACTGCTTGTGACTGCATATGTTAACCTGTGACCTTGGGGAAAAAATCACTTTTGGAAAACCATTTCCTTGGAGATTTCCTTTCAAACTCCTGTTTGGCTGATGTGGGAGTAGTGTTTGACCATAGAAATAGAACTTGTAAGAATGCTGACGGGATTGCTCTGGGGCATTCTATGCGCGCTGCCATTTTAGCTGTAAATTGAAGCTTTTCCATTGGTTCATTTTGTCACATGGTGTCGTCACTCTACGTCAAAAGCTGACATAGAGGGCTTGCAAGCAGACAAATACAACAATTGATCTTGACATTCTCCAGCATTCTTTTTCTATGGTACCCACACAGTACAAAAGTCCCACTTTCCCCTTTTAAACAAAGTTTGTTTCCGACTAGACATTTTATAGGTGCTTCCCTGAACAATTCAATGTGGTGAATCCTCCCTATTGACCCAACCTTAACTTTAGCTGCAAAAAAATCATAAGCACATTAGCGAGCTTTGGTTCGCTTCGATGGTTGGGCCACAAAGTCAGTCAACCTAAAGTAAGATCTGATCAATTAAACCACCTTTCATTCCTAGATCTCAATAGATGTCATGATTGTAGGATTTAGAATCATACAATCATTTAATTTGCTGGCGTCAGGGTGGATGATAAATGACCGCAATCAATGAACACAGGTTTAAAACCTTTGTCTTGCAACAGTTTTTTTTTTTTTTTTTTGGGGGGGGGGGGTTCTGTACAGTACTCTTAATTTAATTCATTAAGTAAACCTTTTTATCAATTAGCTATCCATTCCCACTCATTAAACAGTCCTCTGCGTTAATTAAGTAATAATATCGTTTAATGTAACCTGCTTTAAAGCAAAGCAATATATATTGACATTAGTAAATTTCTGTACATACTAGCTATTAAGTACATGTATATCTCAATACCACTGTAACCACGATGAAAACCATTCATGTAGACTCCAGAAAACAAAGTCAGTTTGACAAAAACGATGATCACATTGACAATGTTAAATTGACACTGGTGTCCTGCTCATTTTTTGCTTAGCAGAAAATTGTTAAGCACTATTTGCTGCTTGGGCAGCTTTAGGAAATTTGACCCTGGATAGTCACACCGCCCGTGTTTGTCGACCCGGTAAATCAATTTTAACCCCGTACTTTTTTATTGTGCGGTGGGCTGATACAGGGTGTCACTTAAAACAAATTATCTGTGCCCTCTCTGCCAAAGTCTTGCCGCTGTTACAATTTTATCTCTGCAAAAAAATAGTCAGTGGCCAGACGTTTCGACCCAAGCAGCGTCTTTCTTGAGTACTTCTCTTTAAGACTCTGTTAGGGTCGAAGCGACAGGCCACTAACTATTGTTTGCATTTATACCATCGGTCCTTTTGGATGGTAAGCATTTTGCAACAGCTGATTCTGCTCCCTCAATTTTATCGTTATCAAGTGAGGCCTCCAAATGATCGGCTGTGCTGGGTGGGTCACCCTACTAACCTAAATAAAAAGGACTTCTCTTTCTTTTTCCATTGTTTGGACCTAGTTTTTTTTTTAGCAACGTCCCCCATTGGTTTTACACACAAAATCAAACTGAGGAAGCCCTCTGTCAACCATAGCCCTCGCTTGGTGTCACTGGGTAGGCACTCTAACCCACACACCTTTGGTGTCCAATAAGTTGGGTTTGACCGGACCCCAGGAATGGTTGGTTTAACTGTGTAGTACTGCATCCATCAAACTCAAGGTCAAACCAGGAGAGAGATTTTGTTGCATTTGGGGGCGATTAGCGTCAAGTCGATACAGCTCAGTCGATGGTTACAGTGGCATTTAACTGACTATTCACAGTGCACATTGTGGCATAACTCCCCAATCAACGCTACTTGCATTCAGACGTAAAACCTGATGAATAATTCATAGAATACTAAAATACAAAAATTCAACTTATAGAATACACATTTTACATACAGTGCTTGAAAGTCATTTACATGTACTTGCATAGTTTCTGAATAAGACACTAATGAATTGAAAGAAATAACGGTGGAACATTTCTACATGCTCTTAAAGCAAACTAGATTAGTATGTTCAACAACGTACCTACACAAAAGATAGTTGTTTCGGATGTGATTACACACTCGGAAACTTGAACTTGGTGGTTCAAGGGTTGGGATGGGGGAAGACTGCCCCCCCCCTTACTTTAAAAAAACACCATTCTGTTTCTTAATAGCTGCGTCAAATCTTTAAAAATCTAGAAAAAGAACCCATCAACATCTGTATGACCACCAACCTAGTACAAGAAGTGGATTTTAGAAAGGTTCTCTATCATAAGACCATGGGAAGCTTGCTCAATAAGACCCCAGTCCCCCCCCCCCAAATTATCCGGTACCCCTCCTCTACCTAGAACAGCATCTATCTGAACTCATGAGGTTTTCCTTTAAAAAGACAATTAAGTTTAAAATAGTACTTTCACAAAACCTTTCATAGGATATCCTTTAAACTTAAAAAGTCAGAGCTTATGCATTTTAGAAGAAAATTAAAACAGTTTTAAAATGTCATTTATTTTTCAGCCGCATCAAACCAGCATTCTCTCGCCTCGTAACGTCTCTATTAGACACAATGATTCCTTGAACAAACAACATCTGGAATGCTTCCTTCTCCGCAGAGAACTTTATGCTCGGTTTTTTTTTCTGAGCACTTGCCAGAACACCCTGAAATCAATAGTTCTTGATTAACTTATCTGTTAAAAAGTGATACAAAAAGTATGGAAAAAGTAAATCAACGTACATTTTCAGCTTTGGTCGAAGTTTCCAAGACCAGAAAGCTACTTCTACCAGCTGAAAAACAGCAGAGTCATGTTTGTAAATTAATCAACAGCGTTGAGAAGCTTCATGCTTCCGGCCCTCACCAGTCTCCTCTGTGTTTTCCAACACACATCATTTTGGGACAACAACCTTACAGGGGAAATATAAAAAGTTGGTCACATGTGACTAAAAAAATGTGATTATTAAAATCACTAAAAACAACCTCCTTCATTGGACACATTTATAACACTCAACTATTGGACACGTTCTGCTTTTATTATAAGTCTATGATCAATGGCCTCAACCAGACAGTACTCTAGTCTGCTATTAACTAGTACATCTACATCTGCCAAGCACAGACCTGGGCTGGCTGAAGCTTCTGGAGTGCTCATCTACACACAAATAGCCATTTCTTAAAAATTCATCTTTTACATCCTACAGAGATCTGTTCTATGAACATTGATTACACATGTATATCAAGCTACGTGTGAGCATACCATTGAGGTCACATCAAAAAAATGAAGATTTTGAAAGCTCATTTGGAAGTAGAAATGATCTGAAAGTACGATTGGTAAGCTTGTCGTGAGGAATATCAGACGCTGGTCTGCAAGAAGTGAGCGTTACGATTTTTATTGTTTGGATTAGCGTTGGAGTTGGAGTTGGAATTCGAGTTGGAGTTGGGAGCCGCACTTGGGTTGGGCTTAGGAGTTGTGGTCCTGGTCTGTTGGGAACCTGTGACTTGGCCAATGGGTTTTGATGCGTTTCCGACAAGCCTCGGTTTGGGGGGCGTCTTCTTTTTCAAGTTCTCAGCATTAGTCTCGTTGACGTACATTGAGACTCTTTCTTTCTTCTCATCCATGCTGGGGTTCTCTGGAAGTGTGGCTTGAATCTGATTCTGGTTCGGAAAGGAATGAGCTTTCTGAATGGTACCGTTGTTGTGATCTGTGATCAAATTCGGTATGATCTTCCCTTCTTCAGTGGGCGTTCTTGCATTGCCGTTGGTCAGGGCAGTTCGCTGGTTTCTCTGCTGAGATTTGATGACGGCGGCTTTGCCCACCTTCTTGAACTCTGCGTCGACCGTTGGTGAAGAACTCTCTGTCAGGATGCTGTGGCTGTTGTACTTCTGATTCTGCTGATGCTGGGGTTGTGTTGGACCACTCTGGACTCGTCTTGCAGGGCCAGTGGGTTTAGAGGCTGGTGGTTTGGGAGTAGCTATGGCTGCATCGGCTTCAGTCAGGGAAGATCCTACACTACTAGGTGTGCCCGTGTTACTCTCTTTACTGGCGCTGCTACTATCGGACATATCATCCTGCATAGGGGAGCATGAATCCAATGGAGAGACTAGCGATAGGATGTCTGCCGTAGAGGGAGTCTCTTCTCGTTCAATTGAAGCAGCCCCAAGTGGTTTGACCATCGTCTCTGAGCTTGGTATATCGAGAAGCAAGTCAGCCAATGAGAGATTCTCTAGAGAGCGCTTTATGGTGAGTTCAGTGGAGGTTTCTTCCGGCACTCCAGTATCCAGTAAGTCCAGCAACAGGTTCTCGTTTGTTTTCGTGGGTTGAGGTTTAGCCTGGGCAGGCTCGGAAAGATCTAGTAGGTTACAGATTTTGGGTTCTGGTTCAAGTATGGGTAGTAAGGGTTCGGGTTTGATCAATAACGGTTCAGGCTCAACGGGTGACTGGTCTAAGTCGGCACCGCATCTGATGCACAGCGGCTCTGACTGGTCCCCTGTACTTGCCGAGACGGTCTGCGTCCCCTTATCATGTAGAATGACTGCGACTTCGTGTTTACTGCGGCTGCGTAGCGTCGGGACCAGTTTCTCGACTTCCTTGCGCTCCTCTTCGTCTCTGAGCTGCATGGCTCTTGCGATGATGTTAGCGGGGACCGAGTCATACACCCTGCCAGACAAGTGGCCGTTGGACTTGTCCGAACCCAGAAGGGGTTGGCTGTTGTCGGACCCCTTGCTTTGTACGGATGAGTGAGAGGTGATATTGATACGTTGATTACTGGTGGTGCTGCTGGGTCCACGGAAGGAATTCAGTTCACCCATGAGTTGATGAACATAATATTGGAGATCGTGTGGAAGCTGAAATTACAACAATAGACATGTTGACAGTTAGTGCACACAATTCAACTGACAGACACAAAAAGGTAATGCCAACGACTGCTAATACAAATATTAATAATAATAATAATAATAATAATAATGGACATTGTAGTGCGCCATATCTGTCAGAAAGACACTCCTGGCACATAGAAAAGAACTCTGCTAATGACGGTACTTAAAGCTAAGACTGAACAAATGAAGTAAGTTGAAGTAAACTGAGTAAGTTAACCTTATGTAACCTAACAAACTTGGTACTTATCAAAAAATTGATGTTTTGTTTCTAAAACTAAAAGCCCTCTTGGACGAGGTCGGTATACTGGTATCAATTACCCCAAGAAACATGACCGTCAAAAATGCTGCCACTCTTTGAGGAGATGTTGACTTGACTCTGATAAAATGAGGTTACTAAACGTTTTACACTTGATTCTAGAGGAGGAATCTAAATGAAACTTGTACAGGTTCAATACTTTGATACCATTCTCTGAATCACTTCTCAATTGTTTAATACTTCAATACCGTTCTTAGGATGACTTCGCAGATTAAATACTTTAAATTGCCCTTTAATCTCATTAAGCTGATGAGATGAAGGTACACCTTTTTTAACCAGTTTTTCGCCAGTCAAAACTCACAAGAAATGTCGGTGCTTGACATGAGCAAGTTTTGGCTGATAATTTGTTCTGCAAAGCAGGATTTTATTTATTTTTTTTTTTTGCTTCCAAAATGTGTATGCTGCATCAGCTCTCCGAAATTTGTCCGAGAAAATTCTTAAAGCCTGCGGCCATCATTGTATACTGTCAAAGAACAGTATCCACACCTTGTGCAACCGAACATATACATGAAATAAGAAACATGTGAAAGTTGAAGCTCAAACAGTCATTGGAGTCACAAGAAAATAGTGAAAAACTGTTTTCACTGCTTTGCAACATCAGATTTCAGATCAAAATTAATCGTTTCACTCAATTCTAAAAAAAACAAAACACTACAGCATCTCAGGCACAAATATTTCCAGGGAAGTTTGACATTTCTATTTTCAATCTTATCGATGTTATCTTGCCCTTTGAAGTGCTTGCAAGTTAACAATTACAGAAACCTGTCCAGGATTACACGTCCCTCCTCCTGTCCATACTGTCAGTTTTTTTGACTGATCTGTGGTAATGTTCGTGCAGTAATCACATTTTTCGTTCCTAGGCACGTACCTGGCTGACTTTGTGTTGCATATACGCTCCAGAGGGGGTGCATTGAAGAAGCTCAACGGCAAGCTGACAGTCCTTCTTGTAGCGTGCCTGGTGAAATAGGAAATAGATTGTTACTTTGTAACTGAACCTTAACTGAACCTCTTTACACTGGTTTCTTGTCTCTGTCTCCCTCTCTGCAATGGACCATTAATTAGAGCGCTTGAAGATACTACAGACAAGTTACACCGAGGGCTAAATTACCGTTAATGTAACAATAGCACCCCCAAACAAAGAGATATTGACAAAATAGGGAGACCACCAACATTGGGGCTAGATGGCTCAGTCGGCACATTAATCTGGAGGTCGTAGATTCAAGTCCCGCTCTGGTCAATTTTTCTTTGTTCAACCCCAAATAATATGTATATACAAGTATTGGTTTATTTCATTCGACTCGTTGCGCTCAGGCCGATTTACAAGAATGTTACAAGAATATCAAAACATCCAAAATACACTACCACAGAGTCAAATAAGCAAAAGTTATGGTCCTGCCAGAACAACAGATGGTAAATAGGCTAACAACGTAAAATATGAAGAACAACAATTCATAATTTCCATAATGAAGGCATTTATGGGGTGCTCTTACACGAAGGTATCACAGAGCTTTACAACAAGCTAACCAACGAAAAACAGAATTCGATATTTTGTACAATCGTCAACATCAGGCACGCAGCTGCAGTTTGTCACAAAACCGAGAGAGTGCCGAGGCACAGCAAGACTCTGTCCTGTGTTCTTTCAATTTACCAATGGCACTGCTGAGAGGAAATCAGCTGACCAGCTGAAAAGTTGCATGCCTGGTCCATGTAAAACTTCGTTCATGTTTTTTTTGTTTTTCCTTTATTGAAAAAAACACACTTCAAGGCAGGTCAATAGTTGAGTAGTTGATCTTATGAATGACAAATCTTCAAAAAGAAGATGCTGCACTAGTGTAAATCATAGCCAACTCTAACCCGGGTTTATTGGCTGCAATAATAATAATAATAATAGTACAAAAACAGTAAGCAGTTTGCAACAGCTAATTCTATTTTCTCAATAATAATAATAATAACAGGCATTTATAGAGTGCTCTTGCACCGGGTAGGTCAACTCTGGGTCATTTGTTATCTTTGCACCATATTTTGAATGAAATCATGGTAATCAATTTGTCTTGAGCGCCTCCCCGAGTGTTGACACGATCAAAAAGAAATGCTTCCCATCCCTGATGACACTACCTGAGGATTGGCCCGGCGAATGCAAATATAGGCCTGCCTATGGGAGGATGCTGCATTTCCATGGTGACAGCATGAAGCGAGTAGGGGGGGAGGGGGGGGTCCTGATCCTGGGCGTATCGTGGTTAATTACTGCTTCCCTCGGGGTGGGAGGTGGGGGTATTCTTGGGATATTTACAGACGTGCGTCCTAGGTTATGCATCAGCTAATAACAATGACCAGAGTTATCTTTTTAATATTTACTATATTCCACAATTTCCATCCTTAGCCAGACGCATGACACCTTGCACCCAGGCACGAGCGTGAACGACGTGAGCAATTCACACTGATCATGCAGAAGGACCGATATGTTAAGTTGTTTTGCACAACACTGTTATATCTGAAATTCAATTAGTAACGAAAGAAAGAAAACAAAGTGCGTATTCATGATTCACTAGCTGGGAAATGTCAGATGCTGTTGACAACCTTGAAGCAAAACCATCAGTCTCAGTTCCACTAACAATTTTCAGATGGCATTTATAGATATTTCCTAGAAGTAAATGAATTTGTAAGGATATTTTCTTGAGTGGACCCTCTGGCAACTGCAATTTTTTTTATTGAAATGTACACTTTTTTCAGGCATTCATGATTACCCCCCAAAAAAGAGACAGATTTTAGATCAGATTTGGGAAAAACATGTGAGGTTTTGCAGACACGTGATATCGCTGTGTGCACGTATTTGCAACGATTTATGCCTCCAATTGCATCGCTGGCGATGGAATGTTTTTTATTAGATGTCCAAAACTACACAGGTGGCTATCAGCCAGACCGCATGGGAACAGACTGTAGAAATCTATGAGGAGACTAAATACAGGACTGTATGCAGGTGGGTGTGTTTGTGTGCGTGCCCGTGAGGACGTGCCGCACACCCCCACAGTCCCCTACGCTTGCTACAGCTCTACATCGTCAAATGTGGGTCCCCCCCCCCCCCCCCCCCCCCCCCCCCCCCCCCGTCAGGTGCACGGTGTGAGGTTTCTCCAGACAGCATAATTGACAGCACGTATTGCTATTAGCAGATTCAAACACATTTGTTAGTGCGTGAATGTACGACCGGGATGGGGAATGCATCAAAGTGCATTGTTGAGGCCTTCTGGTCTCTTGCTGACGTTACGATCCCCCCCACGGTGTGCTCCATTTGAAACATCGATATAAGGCATATAGGCTATTAGGTTCAGGGTATTGACGAAATGTAGGCAGTCCAGATCAGCGGAGCACAGGGACGCCGGGTTAAATGTAAGAAAAATACAGACATCAAATAGCTACCGTAAATCTCAAATCATCAATCAATGATTCAGGGCCTGATACTTCACAGAGGCAACAGAGGCATGCGGTCGAGTTAAGTTTAATTTGAGTCTGTCCAGGAAAAAAAACAAAAAACAAAAAACAAAACAAGTTTAGGGAGGCCCCCTTCTTAATTAAAAACCAAACAAAATTTCAGTTTTAAATTCTTCAGCACCCCTTTGCCTTTTAGTGCCCCTTGAAACATTCCAATATTAATCTACAATTCCCCTCATGGAGGTGCCCTCTACAAAGGAGAAAACGCCTTGGTGTCCTTGCCCATTCAAGAACCAAGCATCAAGCCTGATGATTACTCCTCAAAACTCCACATCTTGGGAAAAAGTCACTGTGGAACTACCTAACAAAGCAGAAAGCCACTTTGGATGTACATAACACAGCAGAAAGCCACTTTGGATGTACATAACACAGCAGAAAGCCACTTTGGATGAACATAACACAGCAGAAAGCCACTTTGGATGTACATAACCCAGCAGAAAGCCACTTTGGATGTACATAACCCAGCAGAAACCACTTTGGATGTACAAAGCACAGCAGAAAGCCACTTTGGATGTACATAACCCAGCAGAAAGCCACTTTGGACTTGCATAACAAAGCAGAAAGCCACTTTGGATGTACATAACCCAGCAGAAAGCCACTTTGGATGTACATAACCCAGCAGAAAGCCACTTTGGACGTACATAGCACAGCAGAAAGCCACTTTGGATGTACATAACACAGCAGAAAGCCACTTTGGATGTACATAACAAAGCAGAAAGCCACTTTGGATGTACATAGCACAGCAGAAAGCCACTTTGGATTTTTTTACATAACAAAGCAGAAAGCCACTTTGGATGTACATAAGACAGCAGAAAGCCACTTTGGATGTACATAACAAAGCAGAAAGCCACTTTGGATGTACATAACAAAGCAGAAAGTCACTGTGGAACTACCTAACAAAGCAGAAAGCCACTTTGGATGTACATAACACTAATGAAAGCCACTTTGGATGTACATAACACTAATGAAAGCCACTTTGGATGTACATAACACTAATGAAAGCCACTTTGGATGTACATAACACTAATGAAAGCCACTTTGGATGTACATAACAAAGCAGAAAGCCACTTTGGAAGTACATAACACTAATGAAAGCCACTTTGGATGTACATAGCACAGCAGAAAGCCACTTTGGATGTACCCATTAAATACAATAAAACAGCCACTCACTCTGTTATAAATAACACAACAGAGAGCCACTATAGGCCTACAATGCAGCAGAAAGCCACTGCAGATGTACACTACACAAAAGAAAGCCACAGTGTACATGTAAAGACTACACAGGCATCCATGTAGCACACGCTGTTAAGTCCATAGTGCTTGGATAGCTCAGTTGGTAGAGCACTGGCACGTTAATCCGCAAGTCGTCGGTTCAAATCCCGCTCTAGTCATTTTTTCTTTGTTCAATCCCAAATTACCGTTAAGTCCAATCAACATTATACTATCAAATAAAGAAAGGTGTGGGAAAATGAAGACTCATATTAATATCATGTCATTCTCTCTTTGCAATGGAACCAGGAAGCTGTAAAAACTTGATGGTTACTTGAGTTTGTATTCAACAAACTGAACCAGTTAATGCTACCAGAAACTCGGAATACCGGAACGTTAACCTGCCCAGATATTTCATTGTGAATAGTGCACAGTGCATGCACTCACCGTGCAATGCTTCGTTTCCTTCATACAAAGAGGGACAGAGGGTACTGGAATACATGTTCGAAATCTCCCTTTTTTCCAGTGGGTTGCTGTGTAATCCCTCGATTCCAGACCTTTATCGTTTGTTGTACAATTCCTTTTAGCGTTCATAAATGAACTTATGCTTAATGATTTCAAAGTGGTTGTCTGCACTGTGTTGTGGTTGCTTGCTCATGTTTGGCGGGTTTGGCGGGTTGTGAATTTTTTTTATACTTGTACCCAATCGTTCCTCTTGCATTATCGTCGGCTGTTTTGGGTTTTTTTGGGGGGGCAGGTAGCTGTCACTTTTGTTAGTCTACTCAAGCATAGGGTAAACATTTTTCCCACATCCATCTCGTACATACATCAAAACAGTGTTTAGACTGTGACAGGATTTCAAAGTAACTTGCTTTGTTTGTACTTCATGAAATCCAAGCAGAAAGGAAGACTAAGAGAGATCGACAGAAATCCGCCATTGTTTATCACTGGTTTCGGCTCAATGGGAGGTAAGTCTGAGTGGCCCGAGATTCTACCATGGCAAATTATCTGCATATCTTACAGCCGAGGTTTTGCATCTCCAGTGAACCCATGTCATATTTTCTTGAAAAAGAACAACAAATCCCAGTGCTTTTAAAAAAAAGAAAGAACCTTTGCGGTCTTTGCTTTGTTTAGTCAGGGTTTCATTGTGACAATGATATTCTCAAAAACAAACTATCCCGGCAGTTCCGAAAAAAAACCAATCCCATCTGTGGGCAAATGGACAAATTTCAGAAACCCTGGCGCTATTAAGTGTGGTTAGGATGGCCTCGCTGTGATGATTTGCCGACCCAAAAAAGAAGAACCTCTTCTGATTCTCTGTATTGATTCTTGTAAAGACAGACACAATGATAATGGCAGTTACACCGTGGGACTTGAATTTGGCCTTTGGCGGTGCAGTAAGTAGAATAGTCAGGAAGTGGGGTCTCAATGCAAACAAACTGATGTCAGAAATTAACCATTTCATTACACCATACAGCGCCCCTTGTGTTTGCATTTCCCTTGACGGCTACATCTTAATATGTCATGATCTGCAGTAAGCATGCTTGCGCGATGCTAAATATAAATCGGGATTTCCAATCTACTTTGGAGGGATCTTGACGTAGCTTAACAACCACTAGGGGGCAGACGCAAGCGTTCTAGCGCTATCTGCACACCTTGTAAATAAAGAGTGTTGTGGTGCCTTCTCAACTCCTCTCCAGGTTGCCCAAGGATTGTTTTCTTAACAGGGATCGACAGTTGACATAAACCATGTTGGTTACATGAGTTTGTGATAACACTCAAGTTTAATTAAGGCGGGGAGGGGGGGGGGGGGGTTATACATTTATGCATTTCCTAACACTTCTTCCCACTTTGTTGATTCAGTTATTTGAAGACACTCTGTTACTTAAATTTCAGAAAGGAAAATACAAAACATATATCGAAAATAGAAAACATATATCGAAAATAAAAAACATATATCGAAAATGGAAAAAACAAAACAAAAAGACATTGAAGTGTTTCTTCTGGTAATGAACACACAAAACTCAGCGAGGCTCTGCCTTCTGGGTTGATTTCTAGCACTGCCACATTCTGAATCCTGCCACAAAAAAAAGTTCAGACGTATTTGATATCGCCTGCAATTATTTTAAGTATAAGTCTGTTTGCCTGCCACTGTCTGATCTTGAGGCCTATGTGTCTTACGTTTCTCTCTTCTTGCTTGTTGATCTCAAACTTGGTGTCCAAGAGTCTCTGGCTCAGGGTCAGCACCTCCCGGTTCAGGGCTTGCTTCTCCTTCTCGTACGCTGCCGCCTACGAGGGAACAAAAAAAACGCCATGATTATTTCCCTGTTTGATTGCTTTTCATTAGTCACCGAGTAACCCGTAGAATCCAACATAAACATTCGGGGGGGGGGGGGGGGGGGGTTTACAGCGCACCTTTGCGAGCATAAAGCCTTGATTAATTTCCGAGGGGAAATTGTCTTTAGAGGAAACAGCATCCGCTTTCCAAGACCAGATGCTTTGGACAAAAATGTATAGTTAATGTTACATACATGTACTGAATATATGAAATCTGAAAATAAAAGATACAATTACACCAAAGAAATGATTTTTAGATTTCTTATAAGGTCACCGTAGTTTTACTTTCCGCTTTGGTCTTTTGTTTTTGATTTGTTTTTGTTTTTGTTTTGTTTTGTTTCTTTAGAGGAAACAGCATCCGCTTTCCAAGACCAGATGCTTCGGACAAAAATGTATAGTTAATGTTACATACATGTACTGAATATATGAAATCTGAAAATAAAAGATAGAATTACACCAAAGAAATGATTTTTAGATTTCTTATAAGGTCACCGTAGCTTTACTTTCCGCTTTGGTCTTTTGTTTTTTATTTGTTTTTGTTTTTGTTTTTTATTTGTTTTTGTTTTTGTTTTGTTTTGTTTTGTTTTGATCCCCAAATAAAGGTTCATTCGGTTGTTTATGGTGGACGCTAAAAAGAGTGCACCGTTAGGTTTAGGTGTATACAGAAAGATTTATCCAAACCAAATAGTGCCAACTTAATGTGTCCACCATTCCTCAAATTGGCTTATGAACTTGGGCCACGATGTTTAAGATGGCAAGGTCTCTATCGGGACTCTCTCATTATTTTTCGGGTGACTATTCTTGAGTTTACTCAACTCAACACCTCCTGTGATCAAATAGAGATGTCTTGTGATTCTAATAACTCAATAACTAATACCACTCTCTCATTTTAGAATCTTGTAGTTTGAAGATTTGCATTGTTGAAAGAAAAAAGCTTATACACAAACAGTACAAAATGTCAATAATATGAAATCAAATATGAACTTTCAATCAAATATATCACTCAAAGAGATTCTTGAAGCAGGAATTTTAAACTAGGAATAAGAACTTGACACAAATGTTTACAATTTTTTAGTTGCTGTTCAAAGCTGGCAAATATTGACCTAGTAGACTGCCTTTACAACAAAATCAGGCGATCCCCAAACCAATGTTATTAATCACCAAAAAAAAAAGTGATAAATTGTACAGATATCGGTGATCTGAATAAAGATTTTTATCGGATCAGGCGGTAATAGCCTTGGATATTGACCTAGCTTCATTGGGCATGGAAGTTTATTATTAACTTTAATGAGACAAACAGTATGGATACCTTTGTATTGTGGGATCACCACTTCTTCTTTTTTTCAATCAACATTTCAATGTCATCCTGTTGGTATGCATAAAGATACTATAATAATAACACAGTTTTTATCTAGAGCATCACACAAAAGTCTCAATGTGCTTTACAACAGTTTGTTTGTTTGTTGGGGTGTTTGTTTGTTTGTTTGTTTGTTGAGGTGGGTTTAGTTTTTTTTTTTTTTTTTTTTTCCCAGCTGTTTTCTACAAGCTTCAGCTTATCAAAACAGCCCCATACTTTACCTATTATATTTATCCTGCTTACTACTGCTTATTTTATATTAAATTATTAATCGTAAAAAATCAAAAGCAAGCCACAGATGAAGGGCAGTGAGTAAGATCAAGATAAGAATAGTAACATAATCCCTTTTCCGGAGAGCAAGGCCAAAAAACATCCACTCCGTATTTATTCAAGACGTATACATTTTCAAATAGACAGACATCAAAAATGATTTAAAAATACAAAAAGGAAGTACAAGCACTTATTTATGTTTTCATTTATTGACATTTTTGGGGGTTCTTTTTTTTCTCTCGTTTCTTTTTTTGTATGTGCACACCATCGTGGCTGAGTGAGACTGAACATGCGCCAGTCCCCTGGTTGGACATGCCCCACTTTTGACTCGTATTGATCCTTTTTAGTCTGGCTTTCAAGTTATCTCAGACAAGATGTGTACGTGGATGTAATGCTAAATGGATTGCCGCTGAGTGACGCGACATTTATGCCACAGCCACCATCTTTGTTTTGTGCCATACGAGAGACTAGAATTTTTTTAAATGTCTGTCAGGTCCCCTGTATGCAATACGGATAATGAACAAATGAAGCATGTTTTACAGAATGGAGCCAGACTATTTTTTACCCAATCAAGCCTCAATTTGGATCTGTGTATTAGTTTGGTTAAAAGTTAGTTAAAGGTATGGTCATAGTTTTGGTGATTAATCCCAAAATTAATGACCATCAAAACATACTTGGTGAGAAGCCCTGCAGCTGTTGATAGTATTAACTATTTTGAGAAAGGATTCCCTTCAAAGTAATCATGGTTTGGAAAAATGTTCACCCAAAAACATTTGAATCTGAGAAACGATTCAAGCTTGAAGCATTTCTCAGATTTCTGAGGGTTGGTGTCCATTCATGAATGCTGTGGCCTGAGATGCAGTTGGTACCCGCAGTCACCTTGCTAAACGCGGATGGATTTAACGCTCCTTTTTTCTCAAGAAGTAGACACTGTATTCAACTGAAACTTGCACATGTGACTATTATTGTATCTTTCTTTATAATGATGTCTATAAATCAGCATTACGTTGAAGAAGAAAAAAAACACCCTACAACCCAACTTTTAAGGAGGCTGTACTTTGATTAAAGTCTGTAGGGGATAGAATGAGACATGAAGAGAGTTGCCAATGATGTGACCACAGGGTGTCACTGATTCTAACTTCATGAAGTTTGTGATTTTGAGAGATTCTAGTGTGAGACGTGATGCTATTATGAGATGCTGTAAGGCAAAATGTAACTTTTCTCAAGTCACATTGAGTATTGAGTGATTGCTAAATGCTCACTTCACACATACTTGAGCAAAGTCGATTGTTAAATTAGTACATCTTGTGTTTGATATGTGGCATGGTGTCTTATGTTCTTGTGATCTCAGGAAATCTTTAGAGGATTGTTTTTTTATTATTTTTTTTTTTTTTTTAGCAGGGCGTACTTCTGTACAAGAGGGAAAGAGTGTGTTAGAGTCTGGGATAATTTTATTTTATTTTATTAATTAATTTGTTTATTTATTTATATTTTATTTTAAAGATTTCTATAATTCATGCAACAGGTTATCACACCCTTTTGAAACCAGTAAATTCCAGGATGCAACCACTAGACAGAAAGGAACCTTTCTGACAGGAGTGACTTATTTTTCATACATTTCACAGACATGTTCCTCAAAAAATGGTAATTCACACTTTATAACAACAATGGCTTTGCAAAAGGAACAATGGTTCCTAGTCTACACACAAAGGGAGTCAAGGGTAACCGTGGGACATACCAACGCAATGTTTCATCTGTTTGTCAAACACGTTTGTCATTGTTGATTATTGGTGTATTCGGGGGTGAGATTTGAATAGTATGTAAATTCCTGAAAAAATGGCGTGCTGGCCCTAGGTTCTGCCTTATTCTAGACCCAGAACCTCTTAGATGTTACAATTCAGGAGGTTGACAGACTCTGTGCATCACCGGAAATGCAAATTTGTTGGACTCTTTCTTTCTCTCTATGAGGACTGTTTTACTTCCTTCAAGAAAATTTGAAGGGAGATTTTGAGAAAATCCCAAAATCAGGTAAAATCACACAGCTATTTAGTGAAACCACACATATTTACACAAATTGTGTGCACACAATTCAATAGGTGTTAGGATTCATGATAAATCGGCCCAGTGAACTCCACAGCCCCTTTCACATGAAACCATTTTTTATTATTATTTTTCTTCACACTTGAATTCCACCCCTGCACTCTCAAGGGAAACTGCTACCTCTGCTTGGGTTTAGGATTGTCCAGATAACCCGGCAGTTTGCATCTTGAATGTGCTTTCTCCCCCACCCCCCCCCCCCCCCCAGGAAAATCGCATCAAGTGTGAAACAAACATGGGGTTGTGGCGGGGTTAAAATTCCCCAGGAATTTCCTGGGGTTTTATTTCCTGGGAATTGGCTCGGTAGTGTGAAACAGGCTCTAGTAAGGTCTCATTCCTCAAGAGAAAAATAAAAACCATACAAGAACCAAGTTTATTTAGGTTCTTGTGAAAACTTTAGTATACCTGTTTGGTAGAGAACAGGACATAAGTGTAATCTGTCATAACCAAATTTTAATCAAGGCTAAGTCAATTTTAGTAAATGACACACATCCATTGCATGAATTTAATGAGGAAATATGGCCTGGTAGGAGGCTGAGAAGTCTGAAATGCAGAACCAATAGATATTCAACTTTTTTTACCACATCCTATTCGTAATTTTAAAAAATCAGTTTCTCTCTTGTTCTTTCCTGTTTTTGTTTTTTATGAAGCAAAAGTTTGGATGTGCCCCTGTGTAAATACTGTTTTAAGTTTTTTATTAAGCGTAAATTATTGTACTTCTTCAGCATAATTTGTTATTCTGTAATTCTAAAATATATTTTTACGGTTATGAGCATGCTCAGCAAAGCAAATTTCCATTTGATGAACAATAAAATTGAATTGAATTGACTTGTTAGTGTGTGTTGTGTTGTTATTCAGCCTTTGCGGGCTTCTCTGCTGGGGTTGAAACGTCAGGCCAGTAACAACCTTTTGCACGAATACATAAAAACCAGACAAATCCATCTTTACTTACAATGTCCAGAATCCGCTCCTCGAGATCGCTGTTTATCTCATGCAATTCCTGGTGGCTCTTCTCCAAACTGTAAAACCAAAAGAAAACAAAAGTTTAAGAGAATAATTAAACCATCTCCAAAAACAAATAAAAAACAAACACATGATGATACAAGAATTGTTCAACCCACCTCAGCAAGCTTTCAATAGAAAACAACCTCACTACATGAAGCCTTGTTGAATTTGATCTTTACGTGTTTTGTTATGATTTTGCACAAGACACATGCACTGGACGCTTAATTCTCTTGCCCGGCTAGCAAGAGAAATAACATCAGATTCAACCCAAATTGTCCCCTAAATGACAAAAATGACATAAAGTACAACAAGTAGGTGATAGGATTGTGATGATACAATCATGGCAGTAGGCAGGGGTCAGAGTATGTTGTGAGAAAGATATCTGGCTATAGTTTCATCACAGATTTGTCCTTTGAAAAAATATAGGCAGCCAGCAATGGCAGTAATTTTGAAAAAAATTGAAATTTTTGAAAATTCAAATTTTTATCGGACCTATAACCAAATAAGCTTTCAGATTATCGTTGAAGTAGTTTTTCCATTGATTTCCCCCCAAATCAATACCTTTAACTTAAAATGTGAGAGTCCTTTAAATTTGATTTTCTTCTACAGCCAGTGCACCGATTGGCAAGACTTGTGTGCATGCAATGGGACCAGAGAAGAGAGAGAGGGTTCTGTCTGAGTTGATGCCACACTCTTGCAGTAATTGTTTCATTTGCTCCTCGGACACGATGGGCAAACACAGCATCATCATTTTAAACACGAGTCATAAAAAATCTACACTTTGTTTTAAGGGAGGTGTCCGCGAACACACCCATATGGATGCGACATAATTTCATACAGGTTACGCAGGCTGTATTATAACTTAATGCTATGAGCAAACCTCTCCCATTCAAAGTGGCCGACATTTGCTTTTTTTAGAAACATGCTTTTTGTTGGTTCCCACTTTGGCCTGTAAAAGCCAACCTATTCATGTACAACCTTGGAATTTGTGAGTGCCGTAGTGGAAACACTAGCGACTTGCAGTTGTTCAATTCAGGTTAGAATCAAGTGAGTTTGAAATCTTCCATTTAATCATATACATTGCATTAAAAAAAATCACGACAACACTGCTGTTTTTGACCACATACTGTACAGCTTCGGTTCATTGTAATAGCCACATCATTACGCAAATTTGGCCTTCCGTTTCAACAAATGTCTGAAGAATAATCGTTTGCAACTAACAGTGGTGTCACCCCCTACCCTGGCCCAGCCAAATAAGATAGAACAAATACATTGATAATTAGTTTAAAACATTAAATAGCGCCCCCCCCCCATAACCCACATTATGTCTTTGCCCCTCGCTTGCCCTCCCCCCCCCCCCCCAACTCCAATGAGAATATCTGGTCATATGCCACTGGCAACAGATGATGGAAAACAACATCCCCAAAACATAAGTACATGTATCACACGCATGAGAGGGTAATTGCGATGCGATGCGCTGCGATGCGATGCGATGCGAGGGCGTAGTCTATCCTACACCAACTCGGGACTCGGTCGCAGCCCTCCACTCTTTCCTGTCCAGCATTAGGGTCCTCATCTCCCCTGTGTCACTGAGGCCAACATCCCTCCGCAAAGTAATTGAGATTACTGATATACATAGGAGTCCTACATGTTAGTTATCATACACCTCAACTGAAATTCCTTCACTTGATTTTTCTACTGAAACGAAAAGCTACGAAAAACAACTAATTCGCATACAAGCGTGGCTGCACAGTGGTGATAATTGAAGAGGGCATATTCCCAGGGCCGTTAAATCATGATAACTCAATCAGAGAGCTTGTGGCGGATGCCTGACAAGTGGCCATGTGTCAGGCCCCGGCCCTCCCCGCAGTCTCCTCAGCTACACCCAGCCTAAAACTTCTTGATGATGCACATGATGTGTTAATGCGTTACAAGCTTGTAACCCAAATCCAATTATTCCGTGAGCCCGTTTTTTCTTCTTCTTCTTCTCTCCCTTGGGGACTGGCGTTGATGCAGACAGGTTCATTACAATCCAAACAACATTCGCTGAACATTAATGTGCTGGTCCATGCTACGCCTTGCAAATACAAGCAACGGACCTGTTAATGCGCCTTCTCATTACATGTCATTTAGGGTCCCGCTGAGTTTTTTTTTTTTTTTTTTTTTTTTTGTAATTGATGTGCTTACTAGGGGGAAGATGTCGTGTGAAGACTTTGATGAGCAGATGAGATTCTTGGGAATTAAAAGGGACGATTGAGAACTCAAATGTTGAGGGGGTTTGTGGCTGGCGCTCCCACAAACTCAGATTTAGGTCAACTGTTTTTCTCAGACAGCAAAGAGCTTGCTAATGATATTCGTCATCATCATGATGATGTTTATCTCTATCTAGCATTGCCAGGCGTTGAGTGGCCAGAACTCTGACGAGTCTACCATGGTTCAATACTCTCTATTGAATGCTTTCTTGCAAAGCTCATCAGCAGTGCATTGTTCATTGATCGGTACCATGCTATCCAGTGTTGCTTTCCTTCAGGGTTTTGTTGCCTTATTGTTGTTAAATAGGGAGTTGTTTTGCCAATATTGTATTTGGTTGACGTGCTATGTGAGCAAGGTACTTCCGTTGTTGGCGTTTGGTAAACTCGTCCTCTGTCTGACAGATGCTGTGTAGATCCCCGTTGATTAACACATAGTGGAATTTGGTACTTGCTTAATTGCTGTTAAATAGGAGTTGTTTTGTCAATATTGTATTTGGTTGATGTGCTATGTGAGCAAGGTACTTCCGTTGTTGGCGTTTGGTAAACTCATCCTCTGTCTGACAGATGCTGTGTAGATTACCGTTGATTAACACATAGTGGAATTTGGTACTTGTCTTCTGATGACAGCCCTCTAATTACCATCTTCCACAACATGGTACATGTAATGTATGCCAAGTTTATCACTACGTGCTGAAGAGGACGATAACCTAACCTTCCATAACACTTGACATTGCATGGCTAAATACAATATCATGTTAGAACAGATCGACATGGGGAAATAAAGCAATCAGCAAAATCAGTGCAAATGTATCTCTCTAATTTATTCCCCCGAGAATCTAATTTTGTAATCTTAAACATTTTAATAGAGGTGATATTGCATCTGGAAAAAACAACCCCATTATTTTGGTTTGACCCTTACACCAAGGTGTGATAAGCACTGAGAGCTCAGTGCTTTGTGACTCCTGCATACAAATATATCCACACACTACTTGGATGGGATTCGAACCCACAACCATTGCAATCATTGCAACCATTGCAATCTCTACACCACCAATGCTTGGTGGTAAGATTAAACATGCAAATCCACATCGTACAAAGTTATACAACCTGTAGACACATATTTACACATTGCTAAGAAAAGATCTTCACAAATAACTATTAAAGGTTATTATACAGGATTGGTAGAGCTGACGGAATAGTCTCAGACAGTGCTCATGTTTTGTGTGATCAGCCATATACATGAAATAACAAACCTGTGAACATTTGGGCTTAATCCGTTGTGTGAGTCAGGAGAAAATAGTGGAAAACCATGCACAATTTTCAGCATGTAAACACACTGACCTTAATTCTGGTTGTCACAAATGAAATCAGCTGTTGCCTTTGTAAAGGTTTGGGTTTTCAAATACTGCTTTCTCGAATATCTCTTCATTTCAGAGGGAAATATTTCACAGAAAAAAAAGTTCTAGTATGAACTTCATCATCAGTAAGCTTTCAGACTAAAATATAACAATGTTTTTTTTAAATCTCAATCCTGTATAATTCCTTTAAATTTAGCAGTAATGCGTACATTGCCTTTTATTGTGGTATGGCCATCTTGTTTTACATCTATTCGACCCAATGTAACCAAACTGAGGCTGAGAAGGAAAAGACAGTCTGGTGCCCTGTCATGATATAAGAAATTGAACTACCATTGTCGCTGTTGAATGCAGGGTGCCTGACACAGATGACCACAGCAGGATAACAGTCTGTTCAGGTAGTTGTTAATGATGAGTGATTTACTTGCACCACTGATGCCTTTAATAGGTTGCGCATGACTAAATACATGTAGGTCAATGGATGTTTCACAAGTGACGTCTGTAAGTAGTTAATTTATGTTAAAAATATTCCCCACCATGAGTGAACACAGCCTCTTGCGACGTCCCTTCATCTACTCATCAGTTTTCTTCCTTGTAATTTATCGCTTTGTCAAGAGTGGACAGAGTGTAAATCTCACTACAAAGCAACCAAGAGTGATGAGCTGTAGCCGATTTCACGAAGTGTGAACGCTAAAATGTTGCACAGCTGCGCTACTTTCTTGAGTTTGATTTCACGGAACTTGTCTTCACAGCAATTCTTACCCCTACGAATTTGCCAATTAAGTGCCATCCACTGAAATCGTCCATTTATTTTGGGCACCCAACATTTTTTCATTTTATAATTCCGTAAACCCACTTCAATAACTCAAAAAAAGTAGAACCAAAATGGGTTTTTTTTTCAGCAGGAATCAATATATTCATCCATTCCAACAAACAAAGTACACTAAAAGACAAAATGTTCCCCTCCCCCCCAAAAAACAAAATAAATAAGAAAAAACATTTATTTAAGGTAACGACCACCCACTGTCAGTTTTCAAGATCAAAACATTTTGTGGCCAGTTGCTGTATATTCTCATGAAAGGTATTTGTTGTAAACAAAATAGTAAAAGTGTGCAAACAAGTTTATTTAGTTACATAAGAAAAAACAAGGCCTATAGACCATATATCCTTTGTTTACAAAAAGAGTGAATGTGTACATTCCACAGCCTTTCTGGCAGGCAAGAAACTACACAGGTCATATGGGAAATTTTACATTTTGTATCGTAATTTCAACATAAATTCAAGAGTTGTAAAACTAACAGCTGTGCAAGTTTTGAGTGCAGTACAATATTCGTGAAATGTAAGCTTTCTTCCAATAAGTGTGTGCAAATTGTGCCTACAGGAAGTCCAGGCTCTGTGGCTCTTTTGTAAAAAAAGTGATGTCATAGGTTACATGGTCTACATGAAATCACTTAACTATTGTTGCTTTCCGTAGAAAGCTTCCGGGCAAGCCTCTTTTTGCCTAGGGTCACTAACAGCACAATTTAACTTACACAATAAAATACGGACTTACGCAGTCCAAAACCGAGTGTGACATTACGCCACTTGCTTAAAATCCTTACTTCCGCCACTTTCAATCGTGGCGTAAGTTTCATTTGAAATCAATCATTTCTTTGTGGTAAGACTTAATAGAGACCATTCAGAATAATCAATGTTTTAAAATCTTTCTCCTTTTTTTTGTAATTGTGGGTGGGCGGATCTAAAGAAATAACTGGCAATCGAAATTCAGTTTACAATTAAAATAAGAAAGAGAGGGGGGAAAAAAAGTGGTTCTTTTTAAGGGGGAAAACTACCAAGCAGTCTCTTCAGGATTGTCGGTCATATGTCTGTGCTGTCCATTGTTATCGATTCAACCTTGTTTCGATAGCCGACCTCTGAGCCTTCTGCTAATTTCCTCAACTACAAAGTTGTTGACTGGAAGCCAGAAAAAGCCATTGAAAACTCCTGAGCTGGGAGAACATTGATCTGAGAAATCTGCTTCGTTTGAGGCATTACTTTGTGCTTAAACAGTCTGTCAATATTAAGAAATAAAACTTTGGGGTGGGTGGGTTGGTCAAAACAATCGAAAGAAGATATACATTTTTGCAACATTGATTACTCTGAATGGCCGCTCACACACTAAATGTTGCACAGGAAGACTTTTGCAGCTGTGTAAAGTTTCGCGAGATCGGTTGCTGATTCCTGTTCTATGATGTGACAACAGATGTCAGAGAAGAAAACATCTGTACCTTTTCATAAGAATCACTTCAAATTCCCCAGTAAGGGGAAACGCAATGTACACAAACAAGTCCGATTTTCACGAACATGTATATGTAAACAAGGCTACGCAGGCATCCATTTTGACATTTCATTTACATAACAAAACTTATCTGAAGGCAAGTTAAGCCGTCCACAGCTGAAGCCTGGATCTGACATACCCTGTTAGTTCTGCTCAGTAAATTACAGCAATTCAAATATTTACACAAGTTTCATATCAGCCCTTATTTCTAATATCACTCCCCCCCCCCCCCCATCCCTCTCTTTCCATCTACCTTTGCGATTTCCTTCCTTCCATGTAAACACCTTATGTACACCATAATCTGAGCTGTGCGGCTCAGCCAGGACTATGGTGTAATTGAAAGAAAAACACAACGTCCTGAGTGATTCCCAGCCACCGCCTCCCTCGTTTCATTTGCGTACAATCCCTTCTCATTCTGTCTCTGAATAGTTTGTTGTTATGACAAAGATATCCTCCAGAGCACACGAAAAAACAGCTGACAGGGTACAGGTAGTCAGTGGAGAGTCTTATGTAAAGCTGAATTTTCAATGTTCCTGAACAGTCCCGGCACAGAATGACGCTCAAAACGGACACCATACGAAACATAAGCATTTCTGCAGGCCTCGGGTACAAGGTAAACAAGTTTGGACATGTGTGTGTACAGTGGATACTGTACAGAGCATATCTTCAGGTAACCAGGTGGTTTTTGTTGTGTGTTTTTCCTTTTCTTTTCTTGGTAGTTTGATAAAAGACCAGAACTTCATTAAGACTTGGAGGGTAACCTTTCTAATTCTGCCATTTTGTAAAAAGAAGTAAACCTAACTAATGTTGACAGGGTATCTGCACACCATAAAAAGTCAAATCTAAGACTATTTAAGATCCTTTTAATGCTACCCATAACAAAATGTTGGACCCAAAATAAGTAAATAAAGCAGAGGAGAAACAGCTAGACCCACTCACACTTTGTGTTACTTTTTTACCTGCAGCATATTTCAGTTTACCAGCAGATAGGTAAATTCATTGCACGCTTCATCAATTTTTTTAAAGACTTCTTTTTAATGCTTTTTTTCAGGCCTTAAACTTTGATAATTCAATTTAAGACTTTTTAACACTTTTTTTATGGATGCTCAGAAACCCTGGTTGGCAGTTTTGATACCTTGGTTTGTTAACATATGTTTAGTTGGATGACTAAACACGAGTTTGAAGAGGTTGAGTGTACAAAATGACTTTCTTTTGAGTGTTCCAAACCAGACTACTTGCTATAACTGTAAACTCAGTTGATCATTGTGCAGGGAGGGTTGTAAACATTCGTTCTGTGCACTGCGTTTCAACACGTGCAGTTACAAAGTGGTCACTGAATTAACTTGACAATGGTATCATTAGTAGCAGAATAGAGTACAAAACAAAAGCCAAACACACAAACAAACAAACACCCCAACACCCCAACAAACAAACAAACAAACTATCACATTAACTCAGAATTAACTGACTTAAGAATGAGATGTGACTTCTCGTAAGAGGCTATCTGAGAAGTCACAAGACAATGTCTTGAATCAGATTGAGTAACTAAAACACATCTCACAGATTTTCCACTAAAAATGGCTCCCTTGAATACAGTCTCATCCCTCACAGACTCATACCAAGCCCAGCCATCCACTAAAAATGACTCCATTGAATACAGTCTCATCCCTCACAGACTCATACCAAGCCCAGTCATCCACTAAAAATGACTCCATTGGATACAGTCTCAACCCTCACAGACTCATACCAAGCCCAGCCATCCACTAAAAATGACTCCATTGGATACAGTCTCAACACTCACAGACTCATACCAAGCCCAGTCATCCACTAAAAATGACTCCATTGGATACAGTCTCAACACTCACAGACTCATACCAAGCCCAGTCATCCACTAAAAATGACTCCCTTGAATACAGTCTCAACCCTCACAGACTCATACCAAGCCCAGTCATCCACTAAAAATGACTCCCTTGGATACAGTCTCAACCCTCACAGACTCATACCAAGCCCAGTCATCCACTAAAAATGACTCCCTTGAATACAGTCTCAACCCTCACAGACTCATACCAAGCCCAGTCATCCACTAAAAATGACTCCCTTGAATACAGTCTCAACCCTCACAGACTCATACCAAGCCCAGTCATCCACTAAAAATGACTCCCTTGGATACAGTCTCAACACTCACAGACTCATACCAAGCCCAGCCATCCACTAAAAATGACTCCATTGGATACAGTCTCAACCCTCACAGACTCATACCAAGCCCGGCCATCCACTAAAAATGATTCCCTTGAATACAGTCTCAACACTCACAGACTCATACCAAGCCCAGCCATCCACTAAAAATGACTCCATTGGATACAGTCTCAACCCTCACAGACTCATACCAAGCCCAGCCATCCACTAAAAATGATTCCCTTGAATACAGTCTCAACCCTCACAGACTCATACCAAGCCCGGCCATCCACTAAAAATGACTCCATTGGATACAGTCTCAACCCTCACAGACTCATACCAAGTCCAGTCATCCACTAAAAATGACTCCATTGGATACAGTCTCAACACTCAGCCACTCATACCAAGCCCAGTCATCCACGTACAGTGTACACATGTACAAGCAGTAACAGATCTATACTGTAGACCCAGTTTGCTCGTCTTCACGGAGAAAACTTCCCGAGCAAACTTAATAATCGCCCACTCATCCTCCTAAATGGAGACAAGGTCAAGATTTCTTTTCTATACAAAATTCTCGCCTACCCAATCTTGTCATGCCCATCAGGAGACCTGGATCCATCTTGTCTAAGTTGGCAATGGCTGCCCCAGATTCAAGGCTACATTGTGTAAATGTTTTCATCATTTCAATGTTCATTGTAGTACATGCAGAATTCATTAATGTATTTTAGTCCGAGGAGAGAGTGGGGATGTGTATTGGCACAGGTAGAAAGCAAAGATAAATCAATGAATTGATCGCGGTTTGCCTTGACCTAAATATGGCTGTTTGATGAATTCTATCCCCTTATTGCGTTGCAAAGATTACTTAAGCAGTACATTGTTAGCACAGTGCAAAACAAAAACTTACTACAGTAATTAAACACAAAATTAACCTAATTTAAATTTGATTACAACAGACAGTCTGCGTATCCTTTGGACAGGCACCTAGTTATTTTCACTGCCGATTCAGTTTATTTCCTAACCACTTCAGGGCAGTAAATAAGACCAGGCCTATTATTTGCTCAGAACTTTTCAGATTTTCCGATTAACTTTTGTTGCTGTAGAGAACATCGTTGAAACAATGAAACCCTGACTAAACAAAGTAATGACAACAAACTTTCTCATAAAACGCACCGGGAATTTTTGTTCTCTTTCGAGAAATTATGGAATATCCTCACCGCGAATAAGTTAAAACCTTGGCCGCAAGCCATGGTGTATAATCAAGCACCCAGATGCGAACAATGGTGGCAGCCTATCAATCTGGCAGGGATGTGATAGGCTGTTGAAAAAACAAACCTGAACTGTGAGCGCAAAGCACGAAAGCTGGCGAGGGCAAAAACCTGCGAGCTCAAAGCCTACTTACATACATTTATCTTTTGTTTTAAAAGCCCTAATCTGCACTCTGGGCATTCTATTTGGTTTTATCTTCATGTTTTTTTTTTTTTTTTTTTTTTTTTTGGGGGGGGGGTTAAAAAAAACGGAGAAATCACATCCCTGAACTAAGAAATCCTTGTTTGCAAAATATAAGGATGAAGGTCTGGAATCAGGGATTACACACTAACCCCCTCTTTGTGAGAGGAAAACACAGCATAGCTTGATAGGTGAATGCCTGTGCTCTCCACACAATGGAATGTCCAAAACAAAACTATATCTGCAAACTGGTCGACCAACCGCAACCACAAAGTTGTTCCAAAACGTATAAACATCCACCACTATTCAGTTTGAAAAAGTTTCAATAAGACAACATCCGTCATCAAGTGGTTATAAAGATAAAAATATTTGTAAAAGTTTAGTAGATATACAAACAGCTCAAGCATTGCTATTAAACCTTACACCCACACAATTTCCCAAATCTGTTGAATTCCTTCCCCTGGTTTTGCTAGATTTTGATTGATTCCGTTCTACATACCCTATCCAACCACACTTTTTAATTGGGGGTTATTGGGGGGGGGGGGAGAGCAACATATAGACCTGAGCAGTGACCAAAGATTTGGGTGTTGATTTACAATATGCTAAAGGAGTCTGGTAAATTTAGGACATCTCATTATAAATTGCCCTTAGGAGTCAGGGTTAAGTACATTAGGCCAAGGTATGAACATGCCTGACACAAATTATCCAAACAGTCTCGGTAAGCTGCCCGACTGATGGAAGTGTGTGAATGAGTTGCTCAGCTCTCGTCAGCACATTGCGCCCTTGAGTGTGAAAATACAACCAAAAAAAAATTGAACATTTCAAGAAAAAGTCTGCCCCAGGCACAGTAGATGTGGCGCATCCTCACAATGGTATCCACTTACACTACAAGCCTCCAATTAGATTCAAGAACCAAGGCAGTGCACTTTTAAGATAGATATTTCACATTCAGTTGAAGTGCCCTACCAACTGCCATCCAGACGATATGAATGCAAAAAAAAAATAAAAAAATTAGGAAGAGAGACCTTTGAATTCTTAGCCATCCACCTCATGTTGCAGATTCATATTATCGTAAACTCAACATAATGTGATCATCTCTGGCTCAAACTTTGTCTTCTCTCTCTCTCTCTCTCCCTCTCTCCTCCTTCGCCGGGAGCAACTAGTGGTGTCTCATTGCTTGAGACACCAGCAGAGCAATGACGATGTTCCTTTCATGGAAAAATGAGCTCTCGGCGACCCATTCCAAACAGGCCCTACGATTCCGATTACCAAGCGGTTAAGGGCAGGTGCAGAGAGATCCAAGCGGAAGGGAAATATACGCCTCCGTGACCAGGGAATTCTTAAATGTATCCACTCTGTAAGGACGAGGATGATGTAGAAACTTCTCGCCGAGAAATGGGGTGGGTGTGGGTGTAAGGGGGGGGTTTATAATGTAATTGCAAGAATCAATAACTGCACACGTCAATACCTCTTTAACTCTCCCTCAAGCAAATCCTGTGAACAATTCTTTCGTCTATTTAGAAGTAAAACGAGTGAAGAATTTGAGATTGTTTGGTTCACAGTCTTGATGAACGATTTCAGTGGCTGAATAATGAAGTCAAACTTATAGTTATGTGACTTACAATATTTCAATTGTGTATTCGGTAAATTATAACATAATGCAAAAGATCTGTTTTGAATTAAGCCCCACATAATCAATAATACAGTTACAACAACAAATTCTTGTATTGTTGGAGGTCTAAAACACACTATCGTAATGTTGGCTAGCTGCGTACATGTGTGCCGTTTTATAATTACATCTAACAATCAATAAGTAGTATTGAATTGGTCTTATCCAACAACCAGCTATCGTTATTAAGATCAGTAAGTTCATTCGGTAATCAACATAATTATCAGCTTTCCCAATTCAAACGAGGTCACACGTACATGTGCCGTGCATTGCAGTTGTCATCGACTCACATCCGTATTGAAGACATGTATTCAAATTCAGGAAGTTATCAGGGGGGAAACAAATGATAACAAATTGTTGGAAGTGCGGACCAAATTGCCTGAGAAAAATGATCAACGTCTGCAATGCTGTTCCTTTGAAAAATAAGAGATCAACTTGAATTGTTGAAAGAAATCACTCAAACAAATTTGACAATTTGTCCTTGTTTATCTTGTGTTTAGCTATTAGTTGGTCATAAGTGTGAAGTTTTCCTACCTTTAATTTTGTTGAAATTTGATCGGGAAAACTAGCCCCACCCCCCCACCCTTCTATTTTTGAACAAGTGTTTTTTCCACGCCGTTTGCAGTGCCCCGCATGGTTCCTAGCAAAGACCCATAAAAAACAAAGACCCTCAGAAAACCAGCGTATAACCAGTCTTGTGGTGTGACGTAAAATACGTCACAATATAGACTGGATGAAGGTTGTTTATCTTCGATGCTATGCGTTTTCCATTGTCTTGAATGGATCGAATCTGTAGTGTAACATCAAAATGTGGGCCTTATTTTACATTATAGCACCTTTTTTGTATAATTTTACATAGTTAAATGTAATCATTACACACTTTCAACTTTCAATAACAAAAAGGGGGGGTGGAATGGATTCATCCACAATACTGATTTTTACTTGCAAATTATAGCTTGCAAAATATTTCTGTCACATCTGCACCTTTGGTATTCGTCTCTGGCCTACGATAGTGGCCCCAATCTACATATCAGCATCATCAAGATCAAAGTCCTTGACATAATGTAGTTAGCTCACTCTATACGTGCGGAATGCTCAAATTATGAAGCACCTGCATGTTCAAGTACAACATTTCAAGACTTTTTGAAATACTTCCTTCACCGGCCAAGATACGAGCTGTCACGTAGTGTGATCACTAGTGTCCTAATGCCAATATACTTTTGTCAGGTCATCGGACTGCCAGGGGAGCACTGAGTTTAAGGGTTTTTCATGACGATGTACGGTGAAGAGTTCATCCTTCATGTGTTCCTTTGACAACCAATGATCTCTGGATAGATTGTGCACACGCTGGTATCGCATGCGTGTATGCACAGCGTGCCTCACACAAAACACATCATTATTCAGCAAGGAAGGTACAAGAAAGAAAACCTCTCCTCTTCAAAGAGTTAGTGCAGATAATGAGCTTCATGGCCTGTGCCCCCTACAAGAATCTATTGGCTTAATGGCCATCCATTAAACTCATTCATGGCTGCAATAATGGTAATGCAAGAAGCCCAGAGTCACGTTCTCAGATTCATCAATCATAATGTTTTTGCGATAACTTCACTGCTACTTTGCGCTGGGTTTTTTTCTTCTAGAGCCAAGTTGGACTGTGAAAATGTTACATTAGTGAATAGAAATGAGCCGTGCATGTACATGTACAACGCAGCATCCTTGGTTACGAGCACGCAGTGAGTGCGAGCTACAATCCAGCGAACATTATATACCATGATTCTTTCAAAATCGTCTTGTAAGAAGAAATCACTGAGGTTGAGTGTCTGTGAAAGTCAGTCCAAACAAAAAAAGTAAAGAAGCTTCAACAAAAACAAAAAACTTTGGGTTTTTTTGTAGTTGCCCAAAGTTAAAAAACTCAGTCAGTATGCCAGTGCTATGGTTAAAGACAAAACACCAGGTTGACTACAGATTAAGATAATTCCCACTTGACGTCACAAAATGTAAATGCGTGGCACAGTAGAGCTTCATCAAAAACCTTGCATGATTGGTCAATGAACCACTCGACTGTGCTGCAAAATCAGAATGCTTGACGCAGCTGAAAGCCAAAACTCAAGTTGCCCGTCAAGATGGTGTTTATCAAGAACTAGATGTCAATGGATGATCATGTCGCACAACTGAGTAAGAGCATTATCTCTCATCTATGGAACATCGGCAAGATACGCCCTTACACTGGTGAAGATACCTGTCGTTCCATTGTAAGACCACCTGTACTGTCTAGACTGGATTACTGACTCTCATACTTATGAAAGGCACTGCGAAGAGACAAACCAATCGCCTTCAGGAACTTCTGAATAATGCTGCCAGACTTATTTCCAAGAAATGTCATCGAGACAATGCTTCATCGCTACTTCAGAAGTTGCACTGGCTGCCTATCGCTAACAGAATAGACTTCAAACTTTGTCTACATGTCTTCAAATCCCTTGTCCACCAGTCAACATTATACACATCTGAGATTCTACAGCCCTACGTTCCACCATGCTCCCTCCCCCAGCTCTTCCTCAGAGAGCTTCTTGACTGAGCAGCACACTGTCTCTAGAGCTGGTTCATGAGCCTTATCAGCTACTGCTCCTCATGTGTGGAGTAAGCTCCCATCACATCTTCAAGACACTGCTTAAGACTCATTTATATCCCAATATGAATTTTTTTTTTTTATGTACTTGAAATATCTTTAAGTTGGACTATGGCACTTTTACCGAGGTGCTTTGTAACTCTAAGGAAAAAAAGGCACCTTATATAAATGCTATAACATGTACGTATGCATGTATGTATGAACTATCTATATACCTCAAAGTGAGCCTAATGTGCAAGTTGATCACACACAGGCTCCTCAAATCTGCCACAGAAACCTTGACACAGAAATTTGTTGACCCACTGCTACATGTATATATTTATCTACAAGCATCTCAAGGCGCTTATCATTATTGATTTCCAGACAGGTTTTTGAAGTTTTTGAACTATGAGACCCATTTATGTAACACCGTGTGAGGGTTTACAAGGTGCTGCAGTGCATTCAGCAGCCTCTGCCAGAAACACCGGGGCAAACCCCTTCTCTTAGTCTTAGTAATTACTGGGTTCTTTTACGTGCATTACACAAGACACAGGACCGACAGCTTTATGTCCAATCCAAAGTAAGTTCCTTGGTTAAGTGTCAAGACCAGGACTCGAACCCACACTCTGCTGATCAGAAACACCAGAGCTTGAGTCCAGTACCCTTGACCGCTCGTCCAGGGCACGCCACCATAGCAATAAAACATGTCTCTCGTCAATGAGCCCACTCATTAGTCAATGTGATAAGACACCAGCTCAGATAATACGCAGACTACTGGTGGTTCGATTCCCACCTGACACTTGTCTTTGAAGAGATGCCAACAATGAATTCCAAAAAGACCTAACACCACTCAGAACTTAAGTTTCCAACCGTAAAAAAAAAGAGGAAATAATGACATTTATAATTTATGACCTAACATTTTCAGCGCAAATCTCTTCATACAGAGCCTGTATGTTAGTTTTCAATCATGTTTTAACAGGCTTGCTTTAGAGGCCAAACAACTGGACATTTTATTTAGGCTAGATGCAAAAAAAAAGGGGGTGAGCCTGATAGTTTATGGCACCTAAATAAGCACAAAAATGTGTGTGAAATCGCCGCTATCATCACGTTTAATCACACAGCAGTCTGCATTTTATTTTAAGTTTTTAATTTGTTATCACTTATATTACCAACTCATATTTAATACAGTGTTTGTAAGTACATTTACACTGGGGTGGCTTGTTTATCGTATATTTTATGGAAGTATTATCGGCTCAAAATCGTAAATGCTGTGCCCAAATCGTGTACGTTGGCCTCTCTGCCTGTGGATACTTGTCTCTACTTAGCACCAGCTACCCATAAAAACTGCTTTCAAATTATTCTATGAGTGAAGGTCACAAAAATAATCATTATTACAAGCTAAGAAGAGCATAATTGATATATGCAAGAACGGCATAACTTGTATGATGATTTTGAGTCTTTGTTCGATCGGCACAGAAAATACGCAAGATTGAACTCTGTTTTGACTATAACTGCAATCTTTTTAGTTACGAGCATTGGATTCACTTCATCTGGAGTGCTATAGCGGAGAGAGGTCTAGCGCAACAGACACAAGATCTGGTGGTTTGATCCTCCGAGAATGATGGGTCCATCCCGATCCACCCAGTTATGGTAATGATGTCCTTGAGCTAGACACTTTACCATAATTTGACTCTCTTCCCCTCCCCCCCATGTGTATACCTGAGAGCCTTCCAAGGCCGAGGTGGTTTTGTGTTTGATTAAACTCTCAGAGCTCATTAGACGCTTGAGATGGTGTGCTCCCCAGGGAGTCAAGAAAGTTCACGGAGTAATTTCTAACGCAATATTACGAGAGATAAGAAAAAGCATGCGTATTGAGCATCTTACGTTAACATGCACCCTCGTGGTGTCTTAATATTGTTGTTACTAATTCACTCTACGACAAGCACGTTGGAAACAAACTCTTATTTGAGACTAGAATAGCAAAACCTACGCATTGTATCTCTGCTGAGCGAGGCGCAGTTCCTCTCTGCACTCATCCAGTTCGTTCTCGGTGTAGAGGGTACTCTGCAGGAACTCGCTCTCCATTAGCGTGATGCGCTGTTTACTCTCCTCTACCCGCTGTCTCAGCATGAAATACTGCTCCTTACTGCAGCCACATACCTGCAGGAAACCACACACAGAAAATAGAAAACTATCATGGCATGTTTACATTAGGAGTGTTTGTTCATCTTCAGTTCTAAAAATGAGGAAATGTTGCGGATTGCAGTAAAGGGGGATGACTACCAGAGTCTCGACTGTGGAGGGGGCGGTACACTGAGTTGCAATTTTAGTCTATGGCTGTGTCCGAATTGCCGGCTGCGGCTGTTGCTAAGGGTGTTGCTATTCTCCTCCTGAGCTTCAATGCGTGTCATTGTGGCTATCAAGCCACAACCTTAGCCACTAATTCAGACAGGTTGGGGTACCCACCAACACATTGAAACACAGCCCCAACCACAGTTTTCATCTGAAAATATATCCATGGATGAAGAAAAAAATCAAGGGAGCTCAGTCTCAAAATGTTGCATAAGCATTTGAGAAACCTGTAAAGCAACAGTACTCCGCACTAATGGTGTCACTTTTACTCAAAATACCCGCCAAACGACAGTAGTACAGTCAGTTTTCACAAATAAACATAAAGCTTAGACAAGTACGCGTGTGTGTGTGTTAGTGAAGTGTGGCAGTTGTCCGAGATCTGGGTACTGAGCTTCTATTTTTACCATAAATACGGAATGACATTGTAGTTGTTTATTTGTTATACTATTTTTGGTTTTACCCAATGTGTTATGAGCACAGTATGCTTCCCAAGTCCTGCTGAAAACAAAACCCCACATGCATATACTACTTGGGTGGGACTTGAACCCAAGACCCCTTGCATTCTAGAGCAAATCTTAACTACTGGACAACCAAGCATGTTTGTTTCTATACAACTTCACAGTTCTACCTGAAGGAATATCACAGTACTATAAATTGGAAATGAAAAAACACCTTCGCTTTTTAAACATGTGTGAGTCTAAAAAATGTATTTACCCAAATCTACCATGTATGGGTATTGTACGCCTCACAGAGGGGCTCAAAGCTCAAATTCAGTTTTGTGATCCACTCATTTTCCAACAGAAAGAGTCTTTATGAAAATGGGGGGAAACTTCAAAGTCTCTAACATCTCGTTAAAATGGTATAAAATGCTACTGTGCCTGATACCCTTCAAGTGCAATTTTCGATGACATCACATTTCAAATATATGATCTGTACGTTTTTGTACATAGAATTTTTATATTCCTGAAATTGTATGATATTCAATCAAAACAGCATTGGCTTTGACCTGTTGACTGGTAAAAAAAAAAACACCTTTGTATTGTACAAACCCATTCATTTTTGATGTTCGATGACGCCATGTTTCAAATTCGCTACGAAAGAGTATCAGATAAAATGTCATTTTACCCTGTTTTAACGTGACGTTTGAGACTTGTAATTTTTTCCCCACATTCATGAGGGCTCTATCCATTGAAAAATGAGTGCATCACAAAACTTAATCTGACCTTGGAGCCCCTCAAAACATCTGTGTCCTAAAAAATAATTTACCCAAATACACCATGTATGGGTATTGTACGCCTCAATTCGTGTGAAAACAGTCTGTTCAGAGCATTTTGAACATCAGGCGTGTGTATTTCAATTGCTCCATTCTCACAGCACTTAACCCCTGATTAAATCACACATGCAGCCCCATATACACAAACATGATACGCTATATGCTTGGTTACCAATTGAATCCAACATGCAGGGGAATACTGTCTGCGGTTCACAATGCAACCTGTTCAAACCACAAGACACCCTAGACATTGATCATGTTGATTACCATCAAAACCAATCTTGGGCCTCTTTTCTTCCGATTCTTCTTCAGAGTGCAAAAATGCACAATGGCTGGAGGGGGGGATGGTTTCGGTTACAGCATCCCATTCAATTTACAACAGAGCAGACAGAAGAGAAGGATAGCGTGGCATATGCAGTGATAGCCGCACAATACCGGGACAATACTGCCACCGTCATTGCCGTTGTGTTCTCTCGATACATTAGCGAAGATGAAGCAGGGCTCTCCATTTACAAACAATGAGATCAAGAGGTTTTTCCCAGAGCAACCTGGTTTTGATGAACAATGAACTGACAGAAAGCACTACAAAGGGTTTATCAGCAATATTTATATTGGAGAAGCTGTGTGTTATTAATGGGGGTAAGATTGATGTCAACTTGTGTGCATATAAAAAAAGCTGACGGATTAAAAAAAATATATACACAGGGAGCAAACATTAGCACATAAATTGAGAACACTTTTGCACCAGCATAAAACAAAAACACACACACACACACACACAAATTGTAATGCATTTTGAACAGCATTACAAATACTAATTACGGCCTGCTTGTCCTATTTGCTCTTGTTTACCCAGTAAATTTATCAACTTAACAGACTCCTTGCATTGGTGATGACAAATGAACGCATGGAAGGCTATCATTGGCTGAGAGTGGTGCGCAGCGCGTACACGTTTCCCATTGTTTGTCATCAAAAATGGCGGTCAATGCATCATGTACAATCCATCAATGACAAGATTCTTTACTTTTCCTTGTTTCAACCTGGACTCCATTTTATTAGGGTTGCTGCTCAGCATAATAAAGTCTTGTAACAAATCTCCTTGGTAAGCCAAAGTTATTTTAAAATCCAAGACATTCTGGGCCACCAAATATGTATACCAACATGTGACATCTTGACCCGTCTCCTGAATCTCGTGTGTTAGTTTTCCATCAAGCTCCAGACTCATTTTCATTTTTTTTTTTTTTTTTTCGGAGCTTACGAAATTCTACACGTGCAGACACACAACCGAGGAACTAAAAACCGGATTTTGTTTTGAGAGAACAAATAAAAAATTGATTTGAGGTTTTGTTTCAGCTGGCGAGACTGACTGACCAGATTGAAGAGACAGATATCACTGCCGACGAGAGGCAAAATTGTTGTTTTAGCCTAGAAGCGCACAAAGGAGGGAAAAAATCACAATACTGCAACATGTGTACACAGCTTATCTGTTTGAGCACCTGACAAAATTTCATTTTGCTTAAAAGCACAAAAAGTAGCAAAGCACAACAAAATTATGCTTCCCATGTGTTTCAATAGATAAAGTGATGTATCGTGATATGTCACTACATAGCATAGCAAAATGGTAAATCCAGTGATACGTCAGTCATGCTAATTAGTGAAACTATTAAATGTTAGGTCCTGGAACTTGCTGAAAATGTTAATAATAGTAATGAATTTATCATTAATTTGTACAAAAACCATTTTGCCAAGTTTTGTGACTTTTAACCCATTCAACAGTTCGTGGCGCGATCAAATGACTTGGTTGCTGGTTTGAATCCAAGGTTTGTTTTCTGATTACTCAACTACAAACTTGTGTCCAGTGTGGACTCAAAGCTCTTGATCGACATTTCTTTGTAGAGTGGTCTCACTTTCCGAACTGTTGAAGTCCTAGCTCATTGTAAACCCTTGTTTTGCTCTAGGGTTGAGTGCGGGCCAAGCGTACAGGTGATTTTAACCACTTAAAAATGGAATTGAAAATGCTATTCCGATGTATATCTTTAGAGCATTGTGATGTTGAGTTTGTAGATCAGACCGTCTCCGAGGCTGTCTACACCTTGAGGTAATGTTGACTGAAATTGACTTCTATTGAATTGAATTGATTCTATTATAATTTGTTGACTTGTATGCAATAATTGACAAATGTGTTATTTTGCACAACAGAAACACAGCATGATTGATTTGCTTCTTAAATTCTTTTGTTTGAATTAAAGACGCATGGAATCACCAGACACACGATATTCAGGGATTTCCTTCATTCGATTATTTTGAACAGCATCTGCTGTATGACAAATACATTTTTGACATGTATCCTACTTTGAAATGTCAATTCCTGCAATTTTTGTGGTTTACCTTGCCCTACAGTGTAAGCAGTGTTCTCCACACTTAGGTTTTGGGAGGGCGGGCCGCCCTCCCAAAGTTTAAGGCCGCCCTGCCAAAGAAGTGGCCGCCCTGCTAAAATAATTGGCCGCCCTGCCAAAAAATGACAAATCACGGAACGAAAGCAACTTAAATGGCAGCGCCGAAGCTTCCTTCACACACAGACTATTTTTCGCCCTCACTTAATACGATCGAACGAGTAGCCGACGAGCCATGGCCAACTTCTAAACCGCAGCATTGAATTGCGATCGTTCATTTCAGTATACAACGTATCCTATGCACGATGCACGATGCGCGACGCACATACATGTAACCACATGGTTCTGACTGCCGAGTGTCCACCGCACGTGCATCGGCCCGGGCCCCACAACGTGTATACATGCGGTCTGCAACAGCAGGGTCCAAAGTCCAAGCTAACCAGCATTCCGCACGCTGTGATTGGCCGTTGATGGCCGCTGTAATTACCATATTCATAAGAGAGCTTGGCTAGTCTCCAACGCAGTACACGTTCACGGGCCAAGTAAAGAATTGCCGCGCATTGTGCCGCACGCCTGCAGATTGGTACAACATGTACAGCCTTGGATTAAGGCTGCTCAAACAACAACAACTTTTGCCGATGAGGGCGATGCGGGGCATAGTTCATGGAACTTGCGTTGTCGACCGGTCGTTGAATTAATCTCGATGATTTTATTCCAAACGAAGTTCTAAACAACCGATCCTAAAAAAATGAATCCATGAAAATGATTGTTGATGGAAAAAGTATTATTTAGGGCAGAAATTAGGGGATAAGATCGTCCAAAAATGCAATTTTTAAAACGTTTCTTTACAACGCATAGCCAGCTTTCTAAAAATAATAAAACCCCACACTGTGCGGCATCCTGTGTGTATGTTTTCGGCGCGGCGCACAAAGCAAAATGTATAACAAATTGTAGGTTTGAATTAGTTGTAGTAGTTTTACAATGAGGTTGTTTGGACCGAAATAGATGTCAATCATTCTCCTTAGATAGTGTCGGGGCTAGGGGGTTAATAACATTATTTTTACGAAAAGGAATATCTCAAATGTTTTTGCTTTCACGTCCGATGACGTCATATACCAACGGGCGCCATTTTGATGACGTCATATCTACGGGCGCCATTTTGATGACGTCATGCCGCCCTCCCCCAAAAAAAGTCTGTGGAGAACACTGGTAAGGGGGAAGCGTCCACTGACATGTGCATTAGGAGATCTTCAGAACACTAGGTGGCAGCAGACTTACAAGGTTAATCCATTATTCTTTGAAAAGTGCGTTATTTATCTGGCAAGTCTGCTGCCACCTATCGTTCCAATTTCTCCCACTGTGTACAAGACATTCCTTGGTGAATGAGTCTGGGTATGTGCCTTTGGTCTGTGCTTTTAGTCTGTACTTTTGGTCTGCAGAACAAAATTTCCTCAGTCACATTTCAGATTTGGGGTCTGCACTCTGCAGAATAATGTTTTATATCTCCTCAAACATATTTCATTGAGAACACCTCCAATCAAAAAGAAGACTTTAATAGGTCCTGTTCTGTAGTTTTTTGGTCTGCACTCTGCAGAATACAATCTCCTATATCTCCTCGGTCACATTTCATAGGATTTGAAAATGCTTCCAATCAAAAAGAAAACTGTAATAAGTTTTGTTCTGTAACTTTGGGGTCTGCATTCTGCAGAAGAATAATGTCTGCTGCATCTCCTCAGTCACATTTCAAAGGATTTAAAAACGCTCCCAATCGAAAAAGAAAAACTTGAGTCATAATGAAACATCCTCCTCTTCATTTCTTTAAAGAAAATTGCCAGCAAAGTGACATACAAAACAAATCCAGCCCATTTTAGATGGCATGGCGAGAGTAAAGTCAAGTCTGTCACGGTCTGTCCAAAGCCAATATGGCTCATCAGGCCGGTGTTTATATCCGGTTTCATTGGCATCAAACGACTGAAAATATTTCTATTCCCCCCCCGGACTGGATGCCAGTCCAGATTCAGGTTACTCCCCAGATCTCGTCTTTACCCATTTGTACTCCTGGGTGGAGAGAGGCAATTATGATAAAGTGCCTTGCTTAAGGACACACGGTCACGACCGACCACACATTCAAACCAACATTCTGTAAATTACAAAACTTGAGTCCTCTGACCTAGACCACCTGGCCCAAAACACCCCCACTATGACGAGAGGGTAATCGTTAAAATGGTTTCAACATTTTTAACAAATATTGTCAATCAAACACATTCTGTCCAGCGTCCTATTAGATCACCAAAGGCTGTTATTCCAAGCTATGGTAGACACACCTTGCGTGGATCAGTATCCAATTCGCAATCTAACTTATTTATCTCCTATCACCCAACAACACATTCCACACACTGCCTACAATGAAATTACTTACAGAAACGCAGCGAGTCCATGTGCATGTCATTTTCCACATACTTGGTTCACTCAAATGAAATACTCGGTACACTCTTCAAAACCCCCTACAAAAGAGGCAGTAAATCTCTCGCCGGTGCCTCCATGTCTGATATCACTCTCATATTAAGTTTCATACTTCATCAATCCCTTCAACAGAGCATCCTTCTAACCTACTTGAAAATCGGACAAGAATGACCATGTAGTAGACAGCCTGTCACTGAACGTTCTGCTCATCACCCATTTACCCTCTGCTTACATTGCTCTTCATTCACCATTTCCCTCCTCTGGTTTTTTTTATATTATTATTCACAGAGAAAATTTCTCCTGCTGAAGTGGCATAATTAAGGGCCTCTTTCTTCTCTGATGAAGACAAGGGCTAAATAAAGAGCCTTGTTTACACCTTGAATTGCAGCTGAGTTACATGTGCATAGGTATACATATTTACTTAAGGAGTATGTAAGGAGCCAATCCGGGCTCTGCAGGGTTTTTTCCCACCCGTATATAGATCTCTTGCAAATGGCCACCAATGCTGAGGTCATACAATGGGAATGTGTATGTAATGCGCAAAACTCTCAGCCAATGAGGGCGCTTTTGGGGACTTTCTAAAACAAATTGATTTTTTTTTTCATTTTTTTTTTCAAGAATGTTGTATTCATAATTAGAATTTAAAAAAGACTGTTTGGTTTTATGAAAACCTGTATTCTTTGTTCAAGTTTTTTGCTCGCCTTAGATATGCGCGAGACTTGCCCAGTCTATAATAATGTGCACAAAGACAATGTCAGATGTGTCTGTAGAAAACTAGAGGATGGGAATTAATTGACTGTTTCCAAAAAAACGATGACACACTTTTCCTTTAATTTTGTCACAATTTCAAATAGTGATTAGACAGAATTATGAGACAGACATGTACAAACCTTCATCTTTTTGTCAAGGATTTTTTTTTTTTACAAAGTTGACACTTAAAACTATGACAAGATCAACAGTTACACAGGCCAAACAGCAATTTGTCAGTTCACCAAAAATCCTAAAACAATGTCGGTTACAAAACAGCAAGACGTTGATTGATGTAGGCAGTAGAGAAATTGTTCTACCCATCCAGATTAGAGTGCACTTCCGTACATTCATACATTACAAACTCAAAATTACTCTTTTTCCATTGCTATGTGTAAGCGAAGACTCCTTTGCTGGATTGGATTTTTCGGTACCAAATCCATCACAATATCTTGTTTCTTCTAGTGTCTATATTAACTAAATCCACATCGCATCAGAGGAAACTCTTTCTTCCGAAAAGCTACCGTTCTCAATTAGACGGCAGGGTAGATGGCATTTCTGTTTTTCATAAAACCATTTTTGTACACACACACAATTTCATCAATTTGTTTTGACGGTACGTGTATTTGCAGTAGACGGCGAGTCCCTACTAAAAAAAAAAAACATGGGTCACTTCTCATTCCATATTCCATATTCCAGGCCCATCTCTTACATGAATACACGGGCACAGGTGTGAAAAGAAACAACTGACCAAACGGTACTCTCTAAAAATAAAAAAATACAATCACACATGTATGTGGGCTGTGCATACATATATAGGTTTCTGGATAATACAAGGAATGGTTCTGAATACAAAACAAGCCTCCAGGGAAAGTGATAAATATTCATACAGAGCTTTGCTTTGTCTATGAGGAGTTTCTAGTCAACTGGAAGACCATTGATCAAATGGAACTCATCACGTCGTTTCACCTTCAGGAATCCGACTGAGGTATACGTGTAATCCCTGACTGTGTGTGTACTATGTGCCTCTACCTGGGTCGGAGGGTCCATGCCATGTTTCCACGCCGCGGACGCGAGTACGTAAGTCTGGTCGAAACTGGTTCAATAGCAGGGGCCAACCACAGGTTGTGCATTTTTAGAGGCTGATAAAAACCAGAACACAGCATGGGATTTCAAAGAGATGTTCCTAATATTCTTAAATTTTCAAGAAAGCAATGATGACGAGCTCATGGACAGCCTGCCAAAAATATTATTTATTTAGCCTCTTTATTTATTTTATTACACATTCAACAGATTAAGCGCCGTATAAAAAGATGACTACGAGACAATGGAGAAATGTCCAGAAGTATAAATGTGTGGGAGGAAAACCCTAACTAGGGAAAAGCCATCCAGTCAGGTAGGGACTGAAAATCCAATCCACATGCAAGGCCATGGGATTTGAATCTGAGTCCACAGACGTGGAAGGCAGAAACCACTGAGCTAATCTGATTTCTAAATTGTTAGTTTATGTCAACCCATTCTGACCAAAACCTCTACATTAAAGTTTAAATAAAAACTAAATACTGTGCGTTCAGAGCCAGCATGGTAAGGCATCAAACTCAGCAATTCATTTTACACACAGATTAAATACAAACAAGTCCTCCACAAAAATGGTTATCTGCCCCCAAAATAACGTTGTATATTGTTTTCCTCTGCTTATTTGCTTGAATAGCGTAAAACAAAAAAATCACTCTACTGTCTGCCCAACCCCAAACTCTCCCATTTCCCCACTCCAACCCTTACCTACCCCAACCTTAAACCCACCACAACCCTTACCAACCCCCACCTACCACAACCCTCACCCACCACAACCCTAACCCACCACAATCCTCACCTACATGTGTGTGTACCACAACCCTAACCCAACACAACCCTAACCTAACACAACCCTAACCCACCACAACCCTAACCCACCACAAGCGTAAATCTCCACAACCGTAAATCACCACAACCGTATATCACAACTGTAACCCACCACATCTGGTTATAAATCACCACAACCGTAACCCACCGCAACCCCACCCCACTGCAACCCTAACCCACCTAAACCCTAACCCACCTAAACCCTACCCCACCAGAACCCTAACCCACCACAACTCTCACCTACCACAACCCTAACCCACCCCAGCCCTAACCCCCCATCATCCTCACAACCCTAACTAAACCCACCAATGCCAGCCACAATGAAAAGCGACACACACACACACACATGTGTAAACACCAGCAATCGTGGACCCTCCTTTGTTCAACCCTTTGTGATAGCAACCGTAGACCCATTGTCCCTTTTGTTATAGGTCCCCGGTTTGAATGTGTGTAGCTACCCACACCTACACAAAATTCACAGCAAATTTCTTCAGCACAACTGTGTGTTTTTCGGGGGATATTTTTGAGCGATCACACATCATGTGATCTCTGCAGAGAGGGGAATTCAAGCCGTGTTAGTTCTTAGGGTGCGTAGGTTTTACGATGGCTCTTAATGGGTAACTAATTCTTTCTAATGCAGTACGGGATTAACTTGAATTATTTCCCCCAAGGTTTGCACTTAAAGCCAACCAGCATTTTGCACATTAAGTCTTACTTGTGTTTTTTTTTTTAACGAACTGGAGAAAACACGCTTTCTTTGTTACAGTCACTTAATTCCATGAGACAACATGTTTTTGGTAAGGTTTTTCCACGTATAATTTCTAATGCACTTTAGTTCTATAAAAAGACCTTCCTAATCATTTACTTATTTGGCAAAAAATAAACAATTTTTCCAGACAGTATTGCGAAAACTTTTAAGTGAGATCTGACCACCCTGAAAAGCAGTGTATTGTATACTTTAAATGCAGGGTTCTGTTCATGTCGATTCTGTAAAACAGCGTGTAGACAATGTAATGAGATTTACAATCCATACCTATTGATCTGTACTGTTTTGTGTTAGTAGTGTCAGGCGGTAGGAAGTCAACCCCAACCCCCTTGAGAAGTCCAGATGCCCCTCCCCCAACCCACCCCCATCCATTCAAGATGCGAGTGCTTTACACAGTTATCTTAAAAAAACAGCAACAAGTAACTGTAAATCTGACACTTTGGGTAATCTGAGGTTAAATTCGACCTCAAGATTCTTGCAAAGTAGAGTTACATATTCAACGGACACTTCCTTGAAATACAATATACATCACGCTACAGATATTCCACTGGGGGGTCGTCGGCAATTATGGGACTGCTTCATGCCGAGTGACTAGAGTTGATAAACCTCTTATGAAGCATCAGTCTGAACAGAACTGTATCGGACAGATTGATTGACCCGATTCAGGTCGGGTAAAAGGCCCCAATGCCCAAGATGCCTCATCATCTGTGCCACTCCTCTCACTTTCTTCATAAGTTCCTGTCACTATCTTCCTCTGATCTTCCTCTTTTTTTTCTCCTCTCTCCTTCTCTCCCTCTCTCTCTCTCTCTCTCTCCTTCTCTCTCTCTCTGTGTCTTAATAACCGATTGCTGCTCCCTGGATGCATTTCTATAGGACTTACATGATGAATGTTATCGGCTCCAACAGCTTGCTCTTAAGGAGGAAAGTACCGGGTTAAAGATTTCTTATGACCTTTCATAGGCCAGAAGTCTTAAAACAGAAGTAGTCTAATCACAACAGCTGAGTACGGGTGAAAGCATCGCTCACACTGACTTCTCAGTACAGATTTAAGGCAGAAACCTGACATGGTCTCATCACAACATCTTTAATATACTTTTTTTTTGGGGGGGGGGGTGTTGTTAAGTAGTACTTTTAAATTTTTGATCTGACTTTAAATTTGTACCTTCTCAAAAATGTTAAGTAAACTGAGTGACAGTGTACTTTAAAATGACTATTACAAGTAAACCTGACAGACAGGAACAAATTAAGAATAGTTGAGGATCAACTAGGGGTCACTAGAGGTCACCCACCAGCCGGGGTTTTAAAGAGGGGCTCTATGGTTAATTTCAGTTTTTGTGATGCTTACTAGAAAATGAAAGTGGCATTTTTTGTACAAGTCTCTAACATCCTGTGAAACAGTTTAAAATGCCATTTTATTGGATTTCCTTCCAGTGCAAATTTTGTCAACATCCAAAACCATCCAATGACATCACATTTTAAATATATGGGTCTTGACAAGTTTTTTAAAAGTCTTTTTAAAGCTATTTTTTAAAAATGTAAGTTCACCCAAAGCACGGCTTAAAGCCACTCTCGGTAGGGGACTACAAGAAAAGAAAAGAAAAAAATAAGATGAAAATAGCTCAGGGAAGCTGAAGGTAGGAATTGACATTCCTCTCAGAATTGTATGATTGTATGACGCAGAGTTCCAAAGAGATGCAGTATGTGGAATAAAGCTGTTGGAACGGCTCTCTGTTCAACATCTCAGCAAAGCAAGAGTGTATATGGGTGAGAACAAGCAGAAAGCCTGGTTTCATGCTCAAACACCCTGTATAGGAGGAACCAGGTCATACAAACTGGTTGCACATTTACCGAGAAAATATCTGTGAAAAAAAGACGGAGGCTGGCTACAGACCTATCGTGGGAAAGAGGTTGTTGATGCACTCTATCTAATAAAGATAAATGACAGGCAGAATCTCCAGCTTAAATGCGACAACAGTACTCCATTAGAGGACGTAGAGTTGTCTTATACAGGCAGAAAAAAGCATCAGGAGGTAAGAATTTCCAAGCTCAACCAAGACAACCGACTCGCATGGGAGCACTCTTTGCATGCCCGAGATATACCTCTCCCAACAAACTCAACAAACTCATCCAATATTTTTGATTTAAAATTTTTAGTTCACTTTGTACCTTTTTATGCTTGTGTAAATCATCTTAGTGCATTTTAGTATACTTTTTAAAAGCATTTTGTGAAGCTCCTTAGAGCATTTAACAAACATAGATGGCCCTATATAAATGTATAACTATTATTATTATTGTTATTATCCAACCCTTCCTCATAAACTGAACAACTTCGGAACTTGAAATAATAACAACAATTATAGCAATAATACCAAATTTATCGTGCGCAAGTCACCATGTTCAAAAGCGTATCACAGCAATAGAAACATAACTATCGTACAAAGAATCTAAGGTTTAGGATATACACTTAAAAACATGGCAATGTATGTACATGCTGCTCTGATACATTGTGTTTGGTCTGAAAAGAGATAAACTAAACGCTAACAGACCCTAACAGGGCTCTGTAAGCGCGGAATGTTGTAGTAAGCAGAGCCATGCAATGGAAGACTCTTGGGGAAACTAGGTAGCAGCAGACTTACCAGGTCAATCCATTGTTCTCAGAATTGTGCGCATGCTCAGAACTACGTAAACAATGAAAATTGACCTGGTAAGTCTGCTGCCACCTAGCTGTCCAAAGTCTCCCATTGGCCCCTGATCTTCCCATGGGCCCATTTTAATACATGTTTGTAAACACGAGGTAAAAGCAAAAACAGCAAAGACAATGGTAAGTTTTCAAATGTACATGTTGTCTGTCCCTCCCCCCCACCTGTATACAGTCTGAAACATAAAGTTGGACAAGTCAACAGTGAAACTGTGCACTTCATCTTCATCATCCTTGCTGTCAAAAATTCCTTCTTCCTTGTCCTTCAGATTTTCTTATCTTGTCATCTCAGCTTAGATCAAATCGAGGGCCAGATTTCAGCCCCTCCCTACTGTCACACTTGCATGTAAAATTATAGTTCAGTTTTGCGCGTCAGAGAGCCGCATCATTAAGAGCAAGGTTCTTAACAAAGTCAGTTAATGGGGAAAGTGGGTCATCGAGTTACCGGAGAGGTGCAACATTGATTATCGGCTGATTCCTCAAACCATCTTGTCTTCAAGAAAAGTATCCTAAAACTAAAATTAGGAAACTAGCCTGAAAAGGTGCATTTTGCTGATAAAAACCAGCCTCTATGGCAGGCACAAGTACATTTTGTTCAACAGTCAACTCTCGTTATAACAAGAACGCTGGGACCAAATTATCTCTTTATAACAGCAGCGGACAGTAAAACGAAGAAACACAAAGCAGAAATGAGATTCGGGACTTCACAATGTAATCTTTATAAGCAGAAGCTCTTTATAACTGTGTTCTTTAAAATGAGGCTGGACTTTAAATGCTTTTAAAACAAACATGTTTATGTCAAAGAATTGCATTCAAGTCAAAACTACTCTGGGTACAATCTCAAACCGTGAGAAACGAAAAAAGACGCCTGCTTTTAAAACACATGCACAATCTATTACTACAGTGCCCTACTTGCCAAGTCAAATATCAGTATCCATTCACTTAAGCCTAAAAAACACTTCAATCTGTCCGCACGTTGACAAAATACATCTGTAATGTATGTATTTATGTTACTCTCTCGCGGGCCTGATAAAAATGTTTGCACACAAACTTAAATTCCGTTCGCGGACTGCGACAAAACCTAAAAGCGCATATTAGATGTAGAATAGCTGGGAGCCAAAATGTGCATTTGCTCTTGCCTGCTTGCTCTCTGTACACGACGTGGATTGAGAAAGGAGTCCATTAGTGCTACGAAGCATGCATCAATTCTCAGTGAACTCGGCAGCTGCAGTAGATGAAGCAGTCTTATTATCTCTGTAAAAAGCCCATGATTTTAACACGTAAGGCGACCGAAACATGTACATTAAGCTAAGTAGAATGATTCCACTTAAGACTGCCTGGGATGTGGATACATATACGAAAAGTGTAGCCTTATTGTGACCCAGAATGCAGTAAGTCATGATTTCAATTCCTACCTACCTAAGGCACCAAGGTTTCAACTGTAATTTAGTGTCGGGCATGACTTGAACTTCATAATTCACTATCCTTTTTTATTATTATACATGAAACTAAGTATTTAGTAACTTATAAGTATATGTGATAATGTAGTTTACTGCTAATGTAGTAGATAAAACATAGGTACAACATGTAATGTGGCATTTAGTATTTACTCTAAAAGGCTGGGAACGATTTCATCCATCAATTTTGCATAGCAAAATATTCAGACTGAAACAAGTTTGTACACATTGAATGCTAATAATTGAGTTAGCAAATGATGATTTTTGAGTAGCCACTGAGACATTTTGTGTAGCGTTTTACTATGCTGTACAAGGTTGAAATCATTACTGAAAGGTAAAATGATTTACAAGTGATTCAACAAACGTAAACCACATCAGCAAAACTGGAACTGAAAATCAGTTTAAGCTGGCTTCACAAAGCTTTTCTGAAGAAACAAAAATAATCCGAGGACGAGTGACAAACCGAAACAAACGCCCCCATCAAGGGTTGGCTTGCTCTATGGTTTGCATTGTAGGAAGGCAAAGAAACGCTGTACTATTTGTCTCTGCGCTATACCCACGCTTACATTATTGTCTATCTGGTGATTGTTGTGTGCAAAGAACACATCAGCAACCCGAAAAGTGCAGTTAAATTCCTCTAGCCTGAACACCGCATAATCCAAGGTGGAAAAGCCGATAAAAACGAACCCGCCCTGTGTTACTACGGTTAGGACGGTTGGGGAGCGGCCAATTCATTCGCAGCCCGTTGGTTGGCTCTCTGGAACTCCTGATCCTCGTAAAGGTCTCGTCTCGGGACAATCAATGCAATGGGGTGTGACATCACCCCAGTGTAATCAAAACAGAGTTATGCAAAAACGAGTTTCTCTCCCAGCAGAAGATGAGATTATTTCATTTCCACAGGTGCTATCTCCCGGTCACAAGATGCCAAACGCACATTTTTTTGATGACCTTAGCCTTAGCGAGAGAACCGACCGTAAATCAAACATACTGTTGTCTGGTACACTGGATGGTTGTACATGACACAGTGTCATAAAAACCGTTAAGCAGAGAATACTGCTTAGCAAATTTATTTTTGGAAACCGACAAAGATATTTATTTATTAAAAAAAGAATAAATAACTAAACATACAAATACCAGGGTGCAAGTCACAACAATAATGTGATTTTTACATGCAATGTTGGCCGGAGGCCAGTCTCTGCTAAGCAAGACATTCCTGTGCTGAAAAATATCTTTTTGTTATGTTGTTTTGTTTTTGTTTAGTTTAGTTTTTGGTTACCAGCTTTCTGAAACTGCAAGATATTCCTGTGCATATTAAAACTGTTTTATCAGATTTTAAAATTGGGTTCAGGAAACCCACCCCCCCCCCAAAAAAAAAAAAAGGTGGGGGCATTAACACATTCCTGCAACATAAAAAGGAAAGTAAAGCTAAACATCCCTAGTCATAATACAGTAACATGAAGGTTTTTTTTTTTCATTCTGTACCATTTTATTAAAAAAATAATTAATATTTAATTCAATCACAACATACTTTACAGTATAAAATGTAGTTTCAGCTCATCCTACAAAAAGATGAGAAAATAAATACACAAGGTTTAGTAGAATGCAGTGCATGACCAGGCCTGATACTTCATGGAGGCAACAGAGGCAATTGCCTCCACAGCCCTGATCATTGTCTTGGTGCCCCTTGAAACACTCCAGTAGAACAATTTGAATTCCTTCACAGAGGTGCCCTTTACAAAGGAATAAAACAGCTTTGCCCTCACAAGAACGAAGAAGCAGGCCTGCATCACTAATGTCAATCTTCACTCCCAAGGAATGCTACGTCACACAAATCAGTCGAATTTGAATATTAATCGCCCGGCACTGCGCCACTTTACTCTGTCATTTTTATTGTCTCTGAAGTAAGTGTCTACTGACAGCTTAAGAGGGTTTTAAATCAGGCAGCTGATTACATGTAAGAAATTTCAACCCAAATTTGCATTCTCAACTGACAGGAACATGTAAATCCAGCGTTCCGCGTATGTCTCCATGGCAATGACGGCCAACAGAGGGTTCTGACCAAAATGCCGTGATGTTATCTCCCATCGCATGACAACTTCTCCCTTTAGCGCTCACACCATTACAAAATTACTTGATTAGTACTTGAAAGCTTTCTGAAATTTATAGAGGCACAGTCATCCTGACGTACTATTTCACAGTAATGAGAAAAAATATTTAAAAATTGGCAAAATGCAGATTGTCTTTAAATTCCCCCTTTTGGGTTTTTTATTTCTTCAAAAGAGTTGGCGTTGTCTCCCTTTTCCCAACTAAAATTGGCCATGTATCTATTTTGCTGCTTAATATATTTAAGCACAAAAAGTAGCTAAGCACAGCAACAATATGCCATGTGACTTGAATCATTTTTGACTGGTATCCTGCAAATTTTCGCTGAGCAGAAAATCATTAGGAAATAGTTTCTGCTTAAGCATCTCTCATGACAATTGGGCCCTGGCTTGTAAATACAGTTCTGCCCTCTTATGTTTCTTACCCCCGAATCAACAACAAATTTTTCCCTCCAAATATTCTCTGAAGTAGAACCCCATTGATCGTCTGCTCAGAGACAGGTGATATTCCAGAGAGGTCATTAAAATTTGAGATCCCGCAAGAAACATGTAAAAAAGGTCAGCTGCTGGCAAAGCCGGTGGCAATTTTCCACATGTGGGAATAATACTGGGCACTCGTACACAATAATAACGTTGGCATATTACTCATGGGAGTGCCACACTGCACTTTTCTTGAAAAACATATTTCTAAAATGAGATTAAATTTTCGGCAAGAAATAGCTTTTGCGGCACAGTCCACAAATAACTAAACAATGATGAAAATCTGCAGTAACCTTAGCGAAAGAACAACATGTTTATCATCTCTGAACTGCAGGGACCAAAGAGTACGCCAAGGTCAGGATGATGGACTTGTCAATTGGGTACATTTTCTTTCTGGAGTTGTCACAATCTTGTTTGATTCTATCACTGCCATTTTATTTTTATTTTTTGTTGGGGTGGGTGGGGGGGGGGGTAGAGAAACTAATTCCTTTGAAAGTAAAACAAATATCGATTACATTGACTTTGTTTATTCGTCTATTATAAAGCTTTTGTTTTGTTTCGTTTTTGTAGGCTGTTTCTTGACAAGCCACACTTTGTGGAACGTACCTCCACATTCATATATATATTAACTGTACTTTTTTTCCCCTTCTTGATGATGATATGTGGAAATAAACGTTGCTTTGAATTGTATTGAATTGAATCCCTGGCATGTCTTTATACATTCAACTACACAACAAAATAATTTTGGGGTTGAACAAAGAAAAATTGACAAGAGCAGGATTTGAACCTGTGACCTCTGGATTCAAGTGCTGGTGCTTTACCAACTGAGTTATCTAGCCCTAATGTTGGCAATATATCCCTATTTTATTACTAAATATATAATAATAACACTGCATGAACAAAAGTTTACTCTATTAACTACTCCACATGAACCAGTAAACTTAACAGCTGTGTGACATAGTTTGTTGAGTCTCTTCTCTATTAAACGTTTCCATTGTGCCAGGAAGTTCAACCAATAAAAATGATCCTGTTCAATTTTAACTTTTAAAAAAAATATGGTTTGGGTTATTAACTTCAATTTGAAAATATTAACAAAAACACATAACATTTTTCAAAGAAATTGACAAATAGAGTTTTCAACTCAAGTATCTCTTCTCCAAAATCAAATGAAATAAATAAATAAATAAGTGGTACAGTCACGCAAGACCTCCACAGTGACAGGTCGGCACAAGTTTTCCAGACTTATACCGAAAGTGTCTACGGGCTTCAAATTGACAAAAACCAATTCAATTTAGGCAGACTGGGTATAATTGGCAATAGATCTCACCAATTAAATGAGCCGCTCGTTAAGTACAAATCCACAGTCTCCAAGGTCAGTCGACAAAAGCCGGGGAAGAGAATACATTCATTTTTAATCATAATCCCTCGGTGCATAAAAACGGCCAACGACGTGCCACATTTTATTACCGCCTAAAAGGAGCTGTAGACTCCTGATGTAATCACTGTTACAGAAATTGTGAAATCTATTGGATTGCTACCCCCCCCCCCCAGCACCAAGCATATAAAAAAAATCATAACACATTTATAATTGACGTTTAAATAATACAGTGAATTTCGGCGTATCGGAAATAAAAGATAAGACATAAGACATACAGTGTATATTTAAGAACTCTCTGCGGTGCTGTAGAGTTATATGCCAATGCGCCGTTAAAAAAAATAACACAATAAAAAAAAACCTGTATGCATCAGTGCATATTTACCATTTCAATTACAGTACGGAAAGTGCAAAAAGGGTTAAAACTATACATATAAAAAAAAAAAAAATTGCCATGGCAACAAATTGAAGTAATTTATGAAAATAACCATTAAGTACATGTCACCTGATTCCCATTCAATTTGAACAACTTTTTCAATTGGCACTTCAGGTTTTTTTTATTGGCAGTTCTGCGCTCTTATGCCTACTCTACCTATTGAAGTACATTCCGTCCAAATGACAACTTTATGAGAGCTATTAGCAATGTGCGGAATCCTACATGTACTTGTTTTTTTTTTTAACACTCCCAAAAATTCCCCGAGATTCCATCAAATTCCATCAGCAGACCAGCAGAATCTCACCGCCAGTTTGTATATGGTCTGCTTCATTTGAAGCTCTGGTCCTTTGGCAGTGTGTCACATTTTAAAGAGTGACCACATCATTGGTACAAGACATTGGTAAAAATCTTAAAATGTGCACAAATTTGCACACAACTTATACGTGATGTCAAGATGGTGATGGTGGAAAAATTCCTTTGAAATAGTTTTACTTGAAATGATAACGTTTTTGAGAAATGAGTGTAACAATTAGTTTTGATCTCACAACTTGATGTTTGAAAAAAGTGACAACATAATATGTTTTCACCATATACAGGGTTTTTTTCGCTATTTTCTTGCGAGTCTGATGATCGATAGAGTTTAAACTTTCACAGGTTTGTTAATGTCATGTAATGTAATGTTGGTTCACCTAAAACATGGACGCAGGTCTTCGACAATAAGCAATGTTGGGCACATGCTTTAAAATCAATTGTAATTTATTGAAATCAACCCGCAGCTGACAATGAATTTTGATGAGCTTTGAGTTCGGGAATGCCACGTGTTCAATAATTTGTCAGCTGGATATTGATGCTTGCTTCCTTGCATGGGATAGAATGCGTCAATAAAGATGGATTTACTAATTATCCACATGGCTGGTTATTGCTTCCTAACTGTCCAGGGAGTACAAACAAGCCATTTGTTTGGACGTTAAGCTTTCAAACGCCTTTGAATAATTGATAATTCTCAACAACAACAAAATTGGTAAGTACTTTCCCTATCCAACCCCCCAACCCCCCCCCCCAAAAAAAGGTTTATTTGCATTATTCCCAATGTAAAATGAAAATTATACCATGACAACCAAGGGAAAACAATGCAAATTGTATAGCATTTTAAAACCAGCCAACAAACATGTGTTTGGCATGAATGTTACAGCATTTTGAAGTCTGGTTCCTGACAGACTGCACACCTTTAATGATTAGTCATATGGTTGCTTCTAATTTCAAGCATACTCAGTGGAGATGATTCTCTGATTACTTCGGGACACAAACACCAATCCTAACACCCGGGCGGCCTCCCCCCCACCCCCTCAACAATGTCCATAAATTGAGAATGGCAAGCCGATAGCTGGTTCACTGCTCCGAACCTTAGATTAGATTTCAAACAAGTGGTGATGACGACGATGCAACAGATTATCCGGATGGACGCTCCGAACGGAGGAGAAGACGGGGGGGGGGGGGGGGGGGTGACGGCCAGGCTTGGTAATCAGAGTAAATTCACATCCGCAAAAACAGTTTGCGTGTTATTTTAGAGTGACAGGGCCGTTCTTTAAGTGTCTGACGTGTTTGAATTTAAGAAGACACTGTAAGTCATGATTTAAAAAAACTGAAGGGAAAGCAAGTGTAATGTATACATGTATCCAGGAATTGTTGACGTCTGTATAGGATGTAAAGGATGTTATTTCTTCTATTCTAATGGAGTAAGGAACATGTCGAGAAATGTGCTGTTTACACGATTGAAATCTTAATGTATAAATTTGGTGAGAGTTGTCATTTGCATGCATCAAATAAACCACCTTCCGTTGTGCTGAAGTTTGTGAGCCTAAAAATGGTTTTAATTTAAGGAAATCAAGTATGAATTTATGTTTGAAGATAAACAAAATATTTTTCAATCAGTTGCTGGACCAGATCCATTTCACAACCCTTAAGGTTCAAGGCAGATCATTTTTTTTTAAGAAGAAAAAAAAACCCTACCAGTGTTAAAATAAATTGACGCGTGAAAGGGCAGACTGAGTACACGTAGGAATGGTCACTTTAATTTGTCATCTAGTTCTGTAAGATTGGTCCGAGGAAAGACAAAGAAAAAGAGGGAAGAAGGAGCTGTGCCTCCCGCAGCAAATCGTCATGGAAATGGCACATCGATGATGAGTCATCCGGCATGACTGGAGGATGTGACGGCCAGGTGGAATTGCTCCATCTGAGCAACAAGAAGATTGCTTGGGATAGAGAAATGGGGACGAATGAAAGGAAAGATGCAGGAGGAAACTCAAGAGCACTCTGGACATCCGTTGGGAAGGAGGGCTGAGGTCACGCTGGGAAGTGATGGAATGTCCCACCCCCCCCCCCCCAATATTAATCAACATGGCCAAGTTTATTGGCTTTGGCTTTTTTTTCTTCTTCTTATTTTTTTTCTTTCATTTGTGAAAGGTGATGACTTAGGATCTTGAAAGCTGGTTGACTGCCGATTGAATTGATTAAAAACACAGGATATATGACACCAGGTGTTATTGTTACATACAAGTGATATGTTTATTTATAGTCTTACTTGAACTTCCCATCAGAATATCAATCTGAAGGCCCCTATACAAGATTCAGTGATTTCACTGCCATATTAGTGTACCATGGGCCCTCTAGTTCAAGTACATATATGTGTTTTGACTTCTTTTTAGCCCTCAAAACAAATTTATTTTATGGGTTTTGGGTTTTTTTTTACTTCTCAAAATAACAATAGGACCCAAACACCCCCACATTGCAGAGAAGTCAGCAGCATGACAAATATGCATACAATGGCATATTCAGTGATGCTTTTCTGGGTCAAATCTTAAACCAATCTGTGACTAGAAAGACAATTTTCATCCATGTTTTACACTTACACATGTACCCTAATCATTGTACAACACAAACACTAAATCCTTGTTGATAAAACTGTGCTAAATAAGTCTTCATCCAATAGCAACTGCCATTTCAAACGCCCACGAGAAAAAAATGCATTCAGTCCATTAGATTGCAGTTGAGTTGAGTAGCCGTGGGTATCCTGAAAGCCTTCAAGCCATTTGACAAATTGACCAAGAGACTGTCATTAAAAGCGAACAATCAACAGTTGGCAATGAATGAGTCAGAGTTAGTCAGAGAGTGTGTTCCATGAGGTGAATCAAGCGAGCCATAGTACAGTCTGGATACCATACACGTACACCGTAGATCGCAGGAATAAACAGAGAGACGATGACAAACTGACAGAGTAGCGGAATCGTGAAAACTTATTAACGATAACCCCTGGGCATTCGGGGCCGGGGGCTGTCCCAAATTCTTGCAAAGCCCTCCAGTCTATTATGGTAACTCAACATGGCAACTCAACACGCAAATGTTTGGTCTGGGAACAAGGTTGGCAAAGATGGTTAGGTTCTCTGTGTGTGCAGTAGTGAATCCAGGGTCTGGTTTGAAAGATATTTATTCAGTAACTGCTCATGTATATGCACATTCATCCATCACGGCCAAGGTTCTCTCAATATTTATGGATCTTTTCTGTGAAAATAGAAATGCAGAAAACCTTCCAGTTCATTAAAGGCCATTTGATTGTTTTTGCGTACGTTCATTCAGCCAAATAATATCTTTTGTGAAGCACAAAACAACAGACTAACTGTATGATGTGTGGCACAAACATTTTCTTCGATTTTTAAAAGCGCCTCCACATGAAATTTTGTGGGGAAAGGAACAAAAATAATCTTTAAAAATGACACAGAAGTATTTGTAAGCAGAAGACCTACATACATAATGCATTGTGGAGATGTCACCTTGCCTTGGGGACACTCCATGCTTTTCATTGTCAGGGTTTTATTAAAAATTAAACTGTTTGGCTGGCAACTTGTAAGCTTCAAAGAGGCATTTTTTTGTGTGACTATCAAGTGAAATTCGCTTGAATCGCCGTGAATTGTCCACCGATGTATCTCACAGACCTTAATGTACAAAACTGCCTCTGCGTAAAAGTCTGTAGAGATGTTATTTGAAGAAAGGAACGTTTTGAACTGCATGGTTTGATAATGGGTCACTTTTTGAACAAGTCTCCTTTTCAAATAAGCCCAATGGTGACGGAAAGCCTGGGCGGACCAAGTCTAATAAACCTAACGACATTGACGGAAAGAGGGACACTCTCGTTACGGAAACGTCTGACTGATGACGCGAACAAACGAAATAAGACAGTGACGAGGCTCATGATTGGCCGTCTGTATGACGCACTCCGTCACAGTAGACACTTGGTAATGGACTAGTGGAGTGACTGGAGCGATACCCACCCCCTGAGGGCAAGTGGCAGGCTCAAATAAACTTCCCAACTGGCCGAGGGCAGGGAAGATAAGCCGTGCAACATTCACCCAGGGTCTTATTTGTTAGGGTTTATTTCATCATTGTGGATTATCTGACTAAAAAGGTGCAACTATGGCCAAGTTCGCAAATGGACCATTTGTCTACAGGTGGCTCCAAAGTATGTGTTGGGTATACCAGCAATATCCATCTCTAGTGAACAAATAGTCCTTGTGCCAACTTGGTCTATAATGTAAAAATGTGAAGGCTAATTCCTTCATGCCTATACATTTTTATCTCCTATTCTGAAAGAAAAATGTGAGTAAAAATTAAAGCATACAGATAATTTCAGGCTTGCTTGGTTTTAAAGATGGCCACACTGGTCATATTATTCGACGTGTTTAATACATGTACAGCCTGGGAAATTGTTCTCTCTTATCTTCTGTACGATTGTAATGTAAATTGTTCATAAGCATATTACAGTAGCAGGAGATGTAATATTACTGGACATTCTAAAGATTCTGTTCACAGAACACAGCATGCTCTGACTCATAATGCCGAGGTGCCATTCCACATGCATTTGCAGCGTGCTTACTTTGCGTTGAAAGATTCATACATTTTACATGTACGTAAATTTACACGTTGCTGCACACGGATGCAGAACTCCTCTCGGTCTCCATGACTCAGAGAACAGCAGACCTGAAGAGATTCCCTCGTCGTGTCGCTGGAGCTTGTCAGAATGGTTTGTTGCATGGCATGGTTCATTTACCCACTTGTAATAAGTGTTCAATGGATCATATAATACATTACGATTTCAAATGTCGCTTAACACATGCAGTATTTAACATGGTCACACTTCGTAGGGCAGTAATGTATTGCACAGACACACTGAGCTGCCCCGACAACACACGTCCGTACATGTTCATACAGGATGCCCGAGAAAGATCAGAATGCTTTGCTTGCCGTTGGCAAATTGTCCGCAACACTGGCATGGTACAGCATGGAGGAAAACATCCAGAGCTTGTGCCTTAGTACATTCACTTGTAATGATGTGCTGTAAACATAACCCTGTGTGATGAATCAGGACACAACCTCTTCGTAAAAGTGATGACGTTTTGGAGCCGCAAGTGTAGTGTAACTAAGTAAGGTTTGCGGTAACACCATGTGAAAATCTGAACCGGTTCTTTTCAGAACCTACACTACTCTAAAGAGATTTTCACATGGTGTTACGGCAAACCTTACTTAATTATACTTCCACCATGCAAAGTTTCAAATCCTACTTAAGTGTAATGTAAACCACTGGTATTCATACAATGTTCATTAACATTCATTTACACTACACTTCTGGCTCCAATACCTCATGCTAACCAACAGTATATACAACAGATGTGTAATATTTGCATCTGGACAGTGCTTTCCAAAGCTCTGTGAAAAATCCCACCTGAGTGATTGCCTGTGGATTTTTTTCACAGAGCTCGGGAAAGCACTGAGCATACAGTGCTTAATACACATCGGTGTAAGGGAAAAACCAAATTAAAACCAACAGTATATTGTCGGAATACTCAAGCCTATCCACATGGCATATTTCTAAATAGCAAGGTAAAAAAATATTGCAAAGACTTCAACAAGACGGTCATTAGAAAACTCCTTTAAAACTAATCATTATTTCGAACATAGTTTCAATTCATACATAATACCCCCACCCCCCCAAAAAAAAAAATCCATTAAAAACAAATTACATGAATCACCACGCACACCTTACAGGAAATATCAGCCTCATAATGCACCCTCATTTACAAGTGCAAATTTTTTACCAGGAATGCATCAACTTAATTGATCCCGAGGATCACCCCCTGCAGTAGAAACCGGTCCCCAGTATATTACAATTGACTGGGAATGAGTCATCGAGGATCAAAGTTCAGTCGGCGGTCGATTATATCCTCAAACAATGAAGTAATAGCACAGAATAAGCTATCCCAACGGAGCCGGTCTAAACCTGCTTGTATCTGTAGACTCAGGCTTGATTATTCATAGTGGCATCTCCCCCTGAAGATGCCCGGCCGAGAGGTAAAAATAACACGGGGCGTATGAATGACAGTCTTGTATAGCATACATGTACTTCCTCTAAAGAGACATATCGTGGGCACCAATTAAAGGACAACAAAAACATAACAACGCTGCATGCATGATACTTTCTTCTTCTTTTTTTCCACGGGGTCCCAATTTCACGGCACTGATTACCACAGAATTCTGCGTTACAGCAGTCTGTAACGTGGGTTGTAAGCGCAGAATTCCGCAGTAAGCATTGCCATGAAATTGGGCCCTACAGAAAATTAGAAAGCAACTTCTACATTGTAATAAATTTCAGACAAGACGCTGGTAATGCTGTAAAAAGTTTAGCTTGCTGTTACAGGAATGTAGTCATGTCAACATTGTGGATACTTGAAAGCTCTCTGTCGTGCCGTTCATGATGACAAAGGCTCTTTTTGCAAACATGGCTTCAGGTTTGGCTTCGGCTTAGGCTCCAGCTTAGGCTCCGGCTTGGGCTTGGGCTCCGTCAGTAATTTTGAAAGAGAACACTTTCTGTATGGGACTTCAAACAGGTGGACGGTCCATAAGCCAGAGCCAAAGACATAGTTTCCAAAATTGCCAAAAATGAAAAAAAAAACCTTTCAAAATGGCTCCTTCCGAGAAAGTCCTTGAGAAAGTCCTTCACATACTGACTGCATTTCATTCGTACATTGTCACAGAACAGAATTGTTTTTTTAATCCGGATATTTCCATAGCTGCCTGGTGATACGGAACAGACCAGATTTCACCTTGTGATCATCTTCTGTGACAATGCACTCATACGTATCCAATATTTGTATAAAATTACAATATAAAATAGTGTGGGACCCCCCCCCCCCATTCTCTATGATATTTAACTACAGACAACCGTCTCATTACTTCAAAATCAACCAAGAGAAATTTCTGTAGGATCCCTTCCAGCTCAATCCTTCAACATCAACCAATATTAGCTTAACCAATATGAGGTTTTACGGACCCCCTAGTACCTCTAAAAGATGAATGTCAAACATGCCTCTCAATCTATGGAATTCATTTGTTTCATACCTTAAAGGTCCTCCGTCTCTCTAACTACCTCATTATTAGTTTAAAGTTCGTCATTTATCGGTTAAATATATATATATTTTTTTTTAACTCATTTTGCTGACCCTTTCACTATGTCGCGAAAAATCATGTCCGAACTCCTCTTCTACAAATGATCTTATGGTTGATCTTAAGTTGTGACCGGCCGAGGCAAATTTTATTTGGCTTTTATACACTTTGCATTTCTTGTCAGTAATGTTTTTTGCTAATGTAGCTCTGTAATATCAAACGGAACCACCCCTCTAGGTTGTATACTGTTTTTATGTTTTGAGGCAATAAAGTTCCGGTTGAAAAAGGTTTAAGTCAAATTCATTGAAATCCTTCATTCTTTGCAATGATAACGTTTTAACTGAGCATGTTTGAACTGTTATGTAATGGACATAACATCATCAGTTTGGAGAAAACACTTTTTTCAAACCATAAATTTTTCGAAAACATTTAACACAAAACTACTCTGTGACTTTCTCATTAAAATACAAGGAAATGATTGCACACTGCAGAAAATGTACACAATATACGGGCTCATTCGGTTGTATAATGCTCATTCTTTTTTAAGGTAAAACTTTACTCTCTGGTCTCTGAAGCTCGCCTGGCAAGACAAGAGATTAAACGGTCGATTCAAAATGCAACTTCATCATAAAATGATTTCATCAAAGATGAAGGCCTTTTCAGAGGGAATTCCTCCCTCAGAATGAAAAAAATATTGACACACGATTTGTATATAATCAAGTACATGTATCTATGAAATTAGTATTCATCCATGTGAATAATTATTACTCAAATCATCACTGAAACCGAACCAAATTTGTAAAAATGATAACCATGCTTACGAGCACCTTTAAACTTGATCAGATCTACATGTAGCCTGGGTGTTCACACTGGTGATAAATTCCCCGTATAATATTAAGACTTGACAGTGCAATCATCACTGATGCATGACACTGTAGTTGATTAATTTATGAACAAGCCGTGTCATTTATGGATATAATTAATTGCAGGCCGGTCGGATGGCAGCCGAGTTCCAAGCTGTTGATTCTTACTGATATGTCGAAACCCGGGAATGTAGTGAATGCCAGTTTGAAAATTCATTAGTTGTTGACGTAAAACTATGGACAGTGGAACTTTTTGTATTACCAATTTGTCAAAATTGTCAAATACACACACACACGAATTTAAACAGCCTACATGTAGGGGCCTACATGGGCTCACTCTTGACACTGAAAAAGCTAAATATACAGGTCCTGCAGCATAGATTAATCATTAAAAACTTAATTTGTCTTTCAGACATACTTAAAGAGTCAAGGTTCAATTTTTGTTTGAGCTTACAAATGTCTCTTTTTAATATTATCAAATAATTACCAAACTGGTAACTCTTCATGGGGGAAAACCAACCATAAAATCTGTAAATTCCTGAACACGCAAAGAAAATGATAATTTTGTGAATCTTGATTTAATATGGATATGGCATTACCGGTTCTACAGGATACAATAATAAGCTCAAAGTAAGTCATTTAGTATTCAAAGGTCTAGTACATGCAAATGATTCCAGACAGAACTCTGCTCGAGTGCATGATAGGAGTCATCTAATAAATGGCTTCTCACTCAAGATGATACATGCCTATTAATCAGTCAACGCTTGACAGCGTTGTTTTTTGTTTGGATGGTTTAAGGGGAGAAGGAAACTGGGATATTAAGGCAAGGGCCTTGGTATTGATTACGTCGCACCACTTGAGGTGTTCAAATTAACTCAGAACTGAAACCAGCACCTAAACACACACACACACACGTACCCAACATTCAGGACGAACAAAATGTGAAAAACCCTGTGCACACAATGAACATTCCTGTTTGCTCCCCATTTCAAGTGAAATTTTTTAGGACTCTCGGCAAACGGACCCCCCAAAAAAATAATTTCAGCACGGCCAGAGTGTGGTAAGTGCCCACGATTATTAGTTCTGTGTGTTAGCTCCTAGACTGGTAGGTGTTAATCTTAGCAGGGTTTGAGTGAAAGATAAATATACAGACAAAATAGGGTCCGGAGAGTGTACACGAATAAAAAGGGGGAAGGCAGCCTTACAGAACTGCTCATCCGGATTTGTCCGATTTTTTAAACTTCGTTTTACTTGAATATTATTTCTAAAAAGGAGTTGGACATACTTGAATCAACAGACTGTGCAAGTCTCGTGCGTATATCAAAAACGAGAAGGAAGATTATATTTTTTTCTAAGAAGTCAAGTCTTCTTTTTAATTTCTAGTTATACAAAATTCTTGAAAGATAAAAATATCCATAGCAATTTGTTATAAATACAATTTCAATAGTTGTTTAAAACAAAATTAATACTTGGGACAAGGATTCTGATATTTTAGAAATCCCATTTGCCAATCAAGCCCAAATTTGTGCTAAAATTACAGGTTTAATGATAACGCGGACATCAGTTGGTTAAAAGATTTCAAAGTAACCGGAAACGGGGGTCAAGTCGTATTCTCAGGTTTTCTTTGTTGATTTGTAAAATTTACTTTACTTTCATATACTTCATAGCTAAATTTCACTTCCCAACAAAATAATATAATCTTTTGTATAGCCATAAATAAATTAAACTAAAATATTTGAAGAAAACAGAATCGCGCACACGTAAAACTCAATACGGTTTGGACAAACTTGGTCCCGGAAGTTTGAATACATGCAAGACTTGCACAGTTTATAGTCATCTTAGTGACTGATGTTATGTGGTGCAGGGTTTTGTCCAGGTATCCTTCACCAAGTGTGGAGAAATCTGCATTTGACAGAACAACTCTTAATTGTACACAGTGAAAACAATAGTGAAAACCACATACTTTTTCATGGACAAAATGGAGTCAAACATACGTCAGTTTAAATGTCCTGAAAACCGGCCCAATTTGATTATACAGTTGTTGTTCATTAGGGGGACATTTCTATAAAATACGATTGTCCTAAAGTTGAAATTGTATTGATTAACCGCTTCTACAAAATGAGAGAACATAGTATGCTTAGATTGACCAATTCCACCATTAATTTATGAAAACACATATATGTACCTCTTTGACAATGGCTCATGTTGAAAACATGGCTTTGGCGTGAGCTCTCTCAGGCTCTCTCAGTGATTTTTCTAAAAACGTACACTTACAGTATGGGACTTCAAAAAGGCGGACGGTACCTAAGCCGGAACCCCATAAGCCAAGATTCAAAAAACGGCCAAGCCCATGTCTAGAATTGCCAACATCACTCTCGCTGACTGAACTGGGAGGTAAGCCATTCACAGTGAAAAACATAGGTAATAATATATACGACAGCGAAAAGAATAAGCCAACTGTAAATTCAGGCATTAATAATGTGCCGTACACATTATTCAGGCATGGACCAATGCACAGAATTACATCTCAAACCTTCCTCACACTTCCTTTCCTTTCTTTCTTACGTGCGATTTCGCTTTATTTCAAGGTGATAAATCAAGACATTTTTTTAAAATAGTATTGTGCCTCCTCTATGAGTAAAAAAGCATGTGGTATTTCTCATCATTCTGTCATTTCCAACTAGCTTCAATGTTTTACACACAAACACTAATTGCATTATTTCCTTGAGGCTGCACACTGACAAACCTGGCAGTGGGGGGAGAGTCAGTGTGGACGCTGCCGGTAAGCCCAGCGAACAGACTCATCACACTCCCGCACAACTGCAATAGGAGAGTTTCTTTCTTTTGTGGCAGTCCTCAACGGATATTTGTATTTGTACGGCTGGTAACGCAATCTAATAACAAACATGGACGTACACGGCTTATTGCTGTGCTGCTGAATGCCGCATTCTGGACTCTCGTCATTGGATTTGTTGTCCAGGGGAATCTTGTTAAAAAATAAGTATATTAACCATATTGACCTTTTTACACGTAAATGTTCATATACAAGAACGCACTCATCCAATGACAGAAACTTTACAGATTATAAGTCTAATAACTGCATTATTCTACGGGATCCGATTGGCTCGCTCAGCACTTTTGCTGATAGGACTATTTTTTGCTTCATTTACACTAATACAGGGCCCAATTTCGCAAAGCTGTTAAGCAGAAAATACTGCTTTGCAAATCTGTTTGCTACGCAAAAAGTGAGTGTGGCACCAGTTGCAACAATATAAACGTCATGGAGTGGCGTCTGGTAACCTGTTTCTGGAAAGCAAGATTTTTCCGTGCTAAGCAAGTTTTATGTGCTTACAGACTTTATGGAATTGAGCCCAGGATGCGAATGTTAACATTGCACTCACACATTGTCACATAACATTGTTGAAAAAAATATCTTTATCAGCACAAATTCATAGCACTTTACAGTATACAATAAGTGTACAAAACAAGAACCCTCATATCATTCACAAGTCATAAATATAAATTTAAAACGTTTTTAACACTAAAAAAACAAAAAGTAAGAGCAATTCATAATAAATCTGATCACTTAATAATGATTTCAGCTTAATAGTAACAATCATGCAAAGAGGGTGTGACTTGTTCTCCTTCAACGAGTTTTGTATTTTGAGCTCAACAATTTTTGGAGTGCTAAAGGTTCGGAATGCTATGTGACATTGTTCTTTGTAGCATCACCTTTTCCGGCAACTTGGACCAACTCCACCGCATTTAAAATGAACACTTATTGCAAGCCTGGAATTTACGTGAACGCCACGGAGGCCATGGCCTCTTGTTGCCCCTGGTCTTGGCCTTGGGGCCCCTTCAAAAGTTTCCCATAATTCGCTGAGTTTTTCCAATGGGAAATGGCCTTGTGTCCTCAAAAAGATGAAGTTCCGTTTTTCCAATAACAGTATCTTACAACCCAAGAGAGAATTAGTTGAAAACTGAAACGTTGCTATAAAAAAATAGTGTGAAGATTCTTTCTTCTTTGAGATTGCCTTGAACTGGTTACCTGTAAATATAAATTTCACTTGGTGTGACATGGCCTTACCATGCAGATCTTTTTTTGACAATAGTGTTCAGTGAACAATTTCCTTGTACAGCGTATAGCAAAATGCTACACAAAATGTCTCCGTTGCTACTCAACAATCATCGTTTGCTACTCAGAATTTAGCGTTCAGTGTGCACAAAACTTGTTCAGTCTAAATATTTTGCTGATGCAAAACTGCTGGACGAAATCCTACTCTGCTATGACTGAAGCACAAAACAAAAAACAATCATGCCTGTCTGTATACCCACAGACTTTAAAACATACACTGTCACGTACTGTACAATTGTACACATATTTTATTTTACATGTATGTTGTTTGAGCAGGTGACAAAGCAATGATAGCTTTTTCACACAACACCCAGTGATAAGATGAGTTGATAACGACTGTACATTGTACCCCGTGAGGTAAAACACAAACAGACTGCAGAGATGTATTCATATGTCAAGCGATAGTTAGAACAATGAATGCTGGTTATTATTTATTTGCATTGCTGTGCGCTAATTCTGTATGAATTCATTTCAAATGGGCATCAAATAAACTTCAGAAGTTGAATGATAAAAGGCCTTATGAGTAAAATGTGATTGCATTTTGACTGACAGCATACTGCATTCGTTAATGGTAACAAATTCACCAGGTACATGTAGGATTTGGCGATTAAGCTTACAGACAAACAGATTGAAAACAAAATGTCCTACCCAGTACCATGTCCACAGTCTTAACAGTAGATTGATCAGATAATTTACTTTGATAGGCTCCTGTTGATTTTTGTGAAATTTGTTGTGCCTGATGTTAAGTAATAAACTGCAAGGGAAACTGACTGGATACAATTTTAATTCAATTTTGGGATGAACAAAAATAAAGTTGACTAGAATGGGATTTCGGGAGCGGCGGCAAGTTAACCCGGAGGTAGCAGGTTCAAATCCTGTTCTAGTCAATTTTTGTGTGTTCATGGTCAATATTTGATTGTGCTCTTTAGACTTCTCAGTTATTGTGTAATCACCATTGTGTTATTGTTAGATTCTAATACTTAAACGGAGTTGGGTTTTTTCACTGTAGTTTTCACTGCAGGGTGTGTACAATGGAAAGCTAATTTCATGGGTGTTTACTTGATGAATGAAGAAAATGAATTGAAATGAATTGAATTCAATCGAATTGAGCTGAACTACATTGAAGAATGTACACTCTACAGGCATGATATTTGTTCATTAGTGCCTTTATTTATTTGCTTATTGTATAGTTCCTTGTAAAGCACTGTGGTACCCAGTGTAAGAGCGCTCTATAGATGCCCATTATCATTATTATTATGGAAAAAGGGAGGAAACTTCGATTGGGTACAAGGGGCTGACCAACATGTACACATTGTATAATGGGCTGTTTTTAAATTTTTCTGGCTGTTCAATAAATATTCTGCTGATTTTTCAGAGGGGAAAAAAACAAATCAGAAGTCAGATTAAAGTAGGTAAAAAACTCTATAGTCATTCTCAAAGAATGCTACTGATGTAAAACCAACGTTTCACACTATAACATGGGTAAAAAGACAGACGAAACCACCATTTGAAACCTGCAGATGCAGCTTCACAGTACACAAAGTACATTGCATTTTGTGTCTGGTACAATACGCCTAATGATGTTCATGGTTTGAGTCGGGGAGTGCATATGGAAAAAAACGACCAACTAATGAAATTATAATCTGTGCACTGAAGGGAGTAAAGCAATCCTTGTCTTTTTTTTCTCACCTACCCAGCACTTATCAAGTATTCTAATTTACCCCATTTCCAAATTTCAAAGTCACATAACCTGATTTTATTACTATTTTTAACTTCCTAAAACACAAGTCATTTACCTTACACCTTTGGGGGAAACTAATTAAACAATATTTTAAACAAATTGATAAGTGAATAAATATTAATTTCGAGGACTTGGCTTAAAGATATGTTGAGTAATGGTTCTTGGGAGCCAAAACAAGTCATATAGAAATTGACTCTGTCTGGAGAGGCGCCATCCTATAAAAAAAATACCTGAATAATTTGCCTTGTAACTGACATGCAAGAATGCAAAAAATAGTTAATGGCATGGTGTTGCCATACAGCCTTCGGGAAGACAAACTATTTTTTTCTCTTCATTTATACCATAGGTCCTTTTGGTTGGGAAGCAGTTTGAATTCTATTTTCTTATTTACGTGCTAGAACATAGAATTAGCTGTTGCAAACTGCTTACCCACCAAACGGACCTATGGTATAAATGCAAAAATTAGTTTATGGCCAGATGTTTCTCTCAGAAAAGGAGAAAGACTCTGCTAGGGTCCAAGCGTCAGGCCACTAAATATTGTTTACATGTGAGACACAGACTTGTAAGGGCTACCACTCTTAAATAATGTGTACCATTTAAACCACCTCTTGACTAGGTGCAGACAGCTACCTGTATTTGACATTTAATGTTTAAAGAATTCTCATTAATTTTAAAACCTCAAATCCATACTAGACCTAGATTCGTTATTCATTATTCCCGGTAGCAAGCAAACACATCATGCACCTATCTGAAAACTCAACAATTATAGACCATGTGACCTTTGTCTACAAAAAGAGTGACCTTGTACATTCCAGGGCCTTTCTGGCAGGCAAGATACTGCACTGGGCATATGGGAAATTTCTAATTATGTGTCACAACATTCAAACAAATTCAAGAGTTATAAAAGTGACAGCTGCACACATTTTGAAATGTGCACCCTTTCCTCATGTCAAAAGTTGATTTAAAATAAAACAGTGCAAAAGCCATAAGATAAAAATGTTTGTGTTTTCTTCCGTCAGGCTGTGTACAAATCATGCCTGCAGGAAGTCCCAGGCTCTGTGGCTCTTAGGTAACCATGTGATGTCACAGGTCACATGGTATATTGAAACCTAAAATATTGGATGGCTGCGTCAGCCCCTCGTATGTAACAGTATTTCATTTATAAATTATTCATAACCTTCTTTATTGAGGGTAACCCGTCCAGCGCAGCTGACAATCTGGGGCTCTCATGTAAGACTAATAAAATATCACATAATAAAACAAAAAGAGGAAACAAAACAAGCAACAACACCGCAGGTAATAAAACTGAAGACAAAAAATTTCCTTTTTACAACATTTTTTTTTAAAAGCTATTCATAGATAGAAAAAGATATGTATAAATTAAAAAAATAATAAAGGTAAAAAAGAATTGTAAATCCACCATGCATAGAGAAAGTTTGGTTAGTTTATTTATTTATTTATCTATTTATGTGTGTGGGTGTGTGAGTGAGTGTGTCTACCCGTTGAAAACAACGACTTTAACAAAAGGGATCCGGGTGTTTGACAGAGCGAGGACGTCTTCGCTTCGCTTTTGTGTACAAAACCAATGGGGAAGTCGCAAAAAAAGTCCAAACAATGGGAGAACAAAGAGAAGTCCTCGATTTACGGGATTCACAAAGGTGTGTGTGTGTGTGCCCTTACACATGCCAACTTAGGGGGTACTTTTAACAATGGAACAATGGACCCCACAAGGAAATTTCAATAGGAACAATAGGGCCCCACAAGGGAATTCTTTAGAAAAGGGAACAATAGAACAACAATAGCAGTACCCCACAAACCGGATCCGTAAGGTTGGGTGTGTGCGTGTGCAAAGAATCTAGATAAATTATGGAATTTTATCCCCCACCCCCACAGCACCATCAACATTTTAAAGGAATATATTTACAATTGTTATTTTTGAGTCACACCAGGAAGGTTCCGCCTCAAGTAAAAAAAATTATACATGTACATTTCAGAGAATGACTAGTCAAATATTAATGATTCGATGATAAAGCTCCTGTGATGTTTCAAACTACAGCGTTATGGCTGGTTAGACTCTAGTCTCAGTTATGTTATTTAAGATTTATGTCAAGCTGAAATCACTTAATGCTTCTTCGCTTTGAGGGGGAGACAGAACAACGGCGAATATTTCAAACCATGGTTTGAAGAAAATGACCATTAAAACTTTCATTGAATTACATGAACTGACGTACATGGGTTAAAAATCACAAATTTTTGCAAATCAGTTATTGTAAAAAATGATTGATGAATTGCTTTGAACATTTTCAACAAGTTCAGGACCTAACACGGAATAGTTTCACAAGTCCGCCAGCCTTTTCATGCTTCATATTGAATAGGGATGCTTACTTTAAGAGAATTTTGACTGGTCCTCAGGTGTTTTAACTAGAATTTGGCCAGCGTACCACTGTTAAGGGAGAATGCTGCATAGTGACTTACATTGTGACATCACACTTTGCTTAGCCATTAAGATTGATGCGCATTTTAACGATCAATCTTAGTCTTTTGAGAAATCCAGCCGGGGTCCATTAGTATTATTTGGTATCAACTTACAAATGCAAGCTCTTTGGTACAATACAAAAGGACAGTATGTTGTTGTTTTCTGGGAAAATTCACAAAAGCAACCATATGTATAATATTTTAGAACAAAACAGATTTGCCTCTGATTTTATTATTTCTAGTTATAAAAAATTACCTTAAATTATTATTATTATTATTTTTAAGACTGCCTGAAGATTACCCCCAAACCAACCACAATCAAATCACTACATGTACATACCTTCACATATTGGATTAATTTTGTTGAATAAATTCACATGCGCGGGGATTTTTTTCTATTTTTGTTTTAATTTTTTTTTAGGGAGAATATCTTGGGGATATTTTCGGCGGGGAGTCTCCAGCGACAAGCTCCACAGTAATATCGCTAATCCCTGATGATGCCCTGCTCTTCCTCTGGGATGTAATTTAACCTCCTATAATGAATGTCTCTGGACAGACAAGCCTGTCTTTGCTTCCTTTGTCAACCGTGCGGACCAGCAGGTGGTCTTGGAGAATTGAGACTACTCCAAGGGCCCGATGAATGTATTCTTTACTTGGCTTCCGATATCGTGACTATTTACATTTGTCTGCAACTTGTTCCCCTGCCCTATGAGTTACTAGGCGGCAATTAAGGTACCTGCACTGTTTAATTTATTGAGTGCAGGAGAATCCTCTCAACCTCATCTAAATATTTGGGGGATAATTCAACGATCGAGAACATAAACAATTCGGCGATTTGCAGGAGCGTCTTACTAAATGTTGCTTCTCAATAAGTATGATTTCTTGCTGAGTGAATATTTCTTGTTGACGTCAAATGCTTTCTTGTCGGTGCGTTCAGTCACATAGGATCTGACCTGTCCTGCGGGCACGCGGTGTTCTATGTGCAGACGGCAGGCCCTGGTCTCTATATACGTGCACATTCCGCTGATTGATTTCTGCGTTGAGGCGACGGGGGCATTTTTTTTTGGCTCATTGTTGGTGTGTCCTAAGATTTGCCTTTCAGAGAGACTCCTATGTATGTACTGTGCTGGGATTCATTACAAGGGGACGAAAACCGAGACATCTGAGACTGCATTCACAGATCATGTACCACATACTTGGCTAATGTAGGGGTCCGCGGCAAGTGCTCTGTGAATACTTTTAAACACATACTGTATATGAAATCATGTTACAAAATTAGCATAATGCATATCAAATACACAAAAGTAAAAAAAGCAATAAAACCCATAATGCATGCCTAATGCTTTTGTGAAAATACTTCTCTTAGCCTTGGATAAAACAGCTTTAAATTGAGCAACTTACTGCCATTCTCATGTTCCTCCCAAAAAACAAAATAACCATTCATCAATACCTGCTTTATTCTCATATAGTGTGAGCTGATTACAGTTTCAGAGGTATACCTTCGTTTATGAAACATACAATGGCACCAGTCTTCCAGAAAATGAATCTGAAGTAATTGACGGCTTGCTAGAAATGAAACAACCCCGAATCTTGTCTGTGCGTAGATCCTCAATGTACTCTCTTAACGTATATATATGCGATAGCAAAGACAGTGACTGATGACGACTCTGATTGCACTTTACTCTTTCCTTATGGCCAACTCTTCATCCTTTTCTTTCCCTCATGCCCAGTCGGAGCACAATCAGTGTCCCATCACTGCCAGCCATATTGATTGAGAGACCTCACTAAAGTCACCCTACAACAGTGCACATGGGGTGACTCTTCCCATAATGCCCGGTCAGCTTGTCCATAATGACACTGGAAAAAAGTACGAACTACATTTACATTGCCAAACAACTTTCTTCAGGTGGCCAGAACGCACGTTGGCAGGCTTGTGGACAGGACGGGCGGAACGCTGATTAAACAGCGATGATGCTAGATGTAGACGCCGGTGCAGTGATGCATATGTATGTTATTAAAATTAGGCTTTGGGAAATCATGAAATTGAAATCTGGTCTCAACATTTTAAACAGAATAGCCTGTCTTGAGTCTTCACATAAATACAAATTCAATAAAAAAAGGAGGACAAAAATAAAATTGAAATGATAATCACAATGTGTATTTTATACAAATTTCAATCCCCCTTTTAGTACACACACCCATGGGAAGCTGAAACTTAATAACATATCCAATGCACAAACACAGGTTGGTAATAAAAAGCAGAAAGGAAAAAAATTCTGCAAATTCACGAGACTGTTCTAACCGCACGTCAGCCATCAGGTGTGTTTTTACAGGCACAGCGGTGCAGTGCAATATAAGTTGATTTTCCCCCAACTGTATCAATCTTGCTTTATCTACAGTTGCTGCCCGCCTTGTTTGATTTTACTTTTATTCTCAACAGCTGAGCAGGGAAAGAGGCCCACACGACTATATGAGAAGTATCAGGTTCATGCCGTCGGTCATTTTGTGCTCAGAACGATAATAAACTTAAGACTTCTTATTTCATAGTCTTGTCAGATACTTTGTCTCTGCCAGGGTCATTAGAAATACCAATCTCATCGAATTTTATTTGAGGGTTTTTCTGTTTGTTTTTCATGTTAAGTTTTGGGAATTTAATGTTAGCTTCGACCTCCAAAGGAATTTAGTGAGAAAATTCAACTTGTAAATAAGGTCCAGAAATATTATTAAGATTTCATTTTGTTATTACAGACATTTGAATTAAAATATTGTTTACCTATTTCCTTTGTTCCTTTATCATTTAGTCTACAGCCAGTGAAGTTGAAGGACTCTTTTTTAGTCATATTCACATCACAATTTTCAACACAAAAAATCATCCAAACATAACAGCTAAGAAAAATATATTATATCCTTTGAATAAATGAATACTATCAAGGAATGAAAGGAATTCACAGATATTGAAACCGCAACAAGGGCTGATAAAATTACTTGGGATCAGAAGCTGAAAACAAAACAAAACAAAAACACAGAACAGTGAAAAAAATTATATATATAACTTGTTTTTACCCTTATATCGATGTGATTATATGTAGAATTAACATCGATTAACAATTATATAACAACGGATATTAATTCCCAAAACGTCTCAGTAGATGCCAGACTAGCATTTTTTCCACTTCAAATTTCAACTCTTAAACGTCTTATGTCTGTTATGATTTTTTTTTAAATAAATAAACCACACAGAGCTAAACCAATTATGTGAAATTCTTTGGTATTTTCTATCCGAAAGGAACCTTCACTCAGTCAAGAATTGAGAGTTTTAAATCCATCACAAGAGCTTAAGATGACGAAACGTAACCGTCAGCCTTCAGTCCAGATCAGGCTACAGAAAACGACTCACTAAAAAGCCAACTTGTTGTTTACACAGTTTGTTCAATTACAAGCTCAACCGAAGGTTAGACAACAGTCACCAGCTGGGAATGCCAACAGGACGAGCCATATGCACTATTGATTACAATCAAAAGGCCACAATGGTTTTTCAAATTATCATCTGGGAATTATACGTTATGCGTTTTTTGTTACCCAAAAGCTGAATATTGAACAGCCTCATCCATGACAAAAATTCCAAACTCGCATGCGAGATGACGACTTCGGGCCGCCAAGATAAACATCAACTCTTCTGTTGCCAAATCAGGCTCTCAGAATGTTTCCGCCTCCTAAAAAGAGACAAAAATGTGCGACTAAAAAGCGCAGCGTTGAGCATCCGCTGACACATCAGGACCTGTGCATCAACTCTAAGTGGCAGACGATGCCCTGAAATTGAACGGGTTTGGACGGAGCGATGGCAAGGGGGATTTATTGATTGGACGTCCGGGGCTCAATATCCATCACGCTGGCTAACTGGTGCCACAGTGTTGTCTGCTTCCCGCTCAGGGAATAATAAATAAGATGGGGGGTACAAAATCGAATGCAAGGTCAATTTCTTGGGATTCCATGGGCAAATAAACAATTCTGGAGATGAGACTCTGAGAGAGTGACGTGTACAGTGTACATGTATACCTGTCTCTACACACTGCATGCAATCATAAAATTAATCATGAATAAGAAGAAGAAGAAGAAAAAAACCCATTTCATTTATAAATTGATGAAAACTACTTAAAACTAGTGGTTTCCAATATGAATAATGAGATTGTAATGTTGTTGTTAGATGCTTATTTTTGTCCATATGAAAATGTTAGTATAGAATACTTTTTAGTCAAAAACATTACAAATATAGAACTAAAACTTATCCAATACCTAAACTATTAACATTTTTGGTACATTGTGCAAAAATGTACAAACATCTGTTCACAACAAAGATTTTCAACAAAGGCCAATAACCCAACATCAACCAACCATTCATGTTACACACGTACAATGTTCATACATAGGTGCCAATTCTAGTAATGTAGTATGTTTACTTGTGCGTCCTTCTCTCCAATTTGCGACAAAACATCTACAAAATGTATCTTCAAGGATGATACAAACCTCAGGATAATTTGGCATAATTATTTACTTCCAAAGTACAACTTTAAAGGGGAAGGTATACGTTTGGTAAACACTCTTAAAATTCATGGCAATAAAAATGTATTGGTTAGAAGCCTACAGCAGCATCCAATAGTTTAAAGCAATTTGAGAAACATTTCACTTCAAAGTAATGTGGGTATGTAAAAAGATATAAGTTTTTATGCCCTAAAATTTGAGTCTGAGAAGCGTTACTGTCAGAAACGTTTCTCAGATTTTATATTCATATAATATTAGGGATAATTCTTCCTGTGGACAAATTCGCTCTGGATTTTCGTTGATATTGAAATGAAATTTTCACAGGTTAGTTTTATTGTATACATCTACATTTATATAGGATTAAAACAATTGAACGGTTCCAAAAACCAAAGGTACAATTTGGGATAAATCTTGCTAATTGAAAAATAGTTGAAGATGCACATGATTCTAACGCCTTAAAGCTGCACTGAGTTCACTGCTGTACACTATGGAGGTATGCTGGTAACTTCCCAGCCCTGGTAGTGCATCATCCCTACAGCTGCCAAGAGCTAAAGCTAACTGTCAAGAAAACAACATACTGAACAGGGTGTTCGGTCATCTATAACATGACAATGACTTGCTTTCACAAGAAAACCAGCAGGCATGAGGCACTTCACTCCGCTGAAGTGAGAATTTCTCAAACCAATCAAAGAATTGCCCTGAGAGGATCCTGTACTAAGGAAACTGCGTGCATCTCTCTGAATCCGGCAAAACGTTTGTGGACATTGGTCATTTTCCCCTTTTCTTCTCCCCCCCCCCCCTACGCCCCTTTTTCTTTCTTTTGGTTAAAGAAAATATCCCGCAGTCCTGTGGATAGCAGTCAGCTCATGCAAGACTTGGCAGAAGAGATGGGAAGAAAAGGGAGGGAGAGTTTGTTCAGGAATTTGACAGCCAGCTACTAAATGCCAATGACTTCCTGATAGCCTGGAGTAATGTATGTAAATTATCCATAGAGAATAGATATTGTACATGGTCTTCAAACACATCACACACACACACAGTTTTACTGCCAATTTGTGAACCACCAGTTTAACTTTACCAGTTAATGTACCATACATGAACACAACAGAAGAGATTATATACCGAATAAATCGTAACAAAACAGCTTCAAGAGATTGCTGAATCCATCTGTTCTTCTGTTACGCTAATGGCACTTTTCGTTGGAACTTAGAAATCGATGAATGATTTTGGCTAGTACATGCAGCAACACATGTCGCTTTCCCCGAACAAGATGGCGTTACATGTAACTCATTCTTCAATTTGACCATGGAGACTGTAGAGATTTACAGAGCTCTAAGTTGCAATTAATCCCTAATTTTATCTCATCAAGTCCATCTATGTTACGGAATAACATCGACATACTTGTAATAGTTTGTCTCACAAAGATGACTTACTGAACCTGAGAAGTCAACCTTTTGTGATTTCTCACTAAAATGGCAAACTGAAACTCAAGCCGATTTGACGGCTTCGCCAGTGGCTACGGCCGGAACGCCGAAAAGTTCCATTCTCTGATGTCGTCGTTGCAGCCAATAACCATAGCCGTAGCCAAAATCGCTCAACTCAGACAGGACATTAGATTATTTCCATTTCTTAGTGCTCAAGCCGTCTTAGTGAGATCATTTACATTTATCACAGGTTAAGTCACTGGTAAGTCGACTTACTCCGACTTTGTGATATAAAATATCTCATTATCTGGATTAAGTGGTATGGCACTAATATAAACATATGGAAAGACCTAAGGTGGGTCAAAGGTAAGAACTAAACTGTTCACACAATTTTAAGAGCTATGTAAAAGGGAAAAGTACACCTTTATTTATTTTTGAATTGAGTAAACCATACCGTACGTTTAAATTTTATGAAATTTTATCACATGAAGTGGTCATGCTTTTAGAGTTCTTACAAAAAACAACAAAAAACGGGCAATGTTTTGTGATGTGGGCGTTCATATGGGGCTCATTTCGATCGCTGCAGCAAAAAGGAGAAAGGTTAATTTGTGGGGGTGTTCAAATGACATTCCCTGACAGTACATGTGTTTCAGATTGAAATGTTTCTTTGGAGGTTTCTACTGGTACAAATGTGATCATCAGTGAGGTTATGGATTGAAAAGAGCCAGGCCCCTTCCCCCCACCAATAACTAACAATCTTGTACTAAGTCTTTAACAATTTCTATGAGACATACAAATTTAAATGTGTTGGGTTTTTTTACTCCGCGTTGAATTTCCTTTAAATTGATACCGTGTTACATGTGTTTATCGGTCAAGACCGCTAAATTAATTTGGATGCACTATGTGTTTGTACATATGAAAGTTTGATATTGCTAGTGACGCTTGATTTCACGTGCGGGGCTTTCGGGGTGTCTCTCTGGTGCAACCTGGCGCAGACAGAATCAATGAAGCTTAAAGACTGGATTTTACAAGGTGAAACCTGAAAGGTGGCGGGCATGACAAATGTGCACAGACTAGTGTGGATTAAAGGGAAGGTATATCACTGCAACCATAGAGCAAGGTAAGAGGGAGGGCACACCTGATGAGTATACAAATTTGCTTAGCAGAAAAGAGTTGCTTAGCATAAACTGGTTGTAACCTGAAATTCGTTGTGGAATATGTTGTTTGTGACATGTTTCCTGCCATTTTGTGGGAGGTTTTTTTGCAAGTACCTTTCCTTTAAAAGCAGTATTTTCAGCTTATAATCTCAAGATTATTCAATTTGTGAAAGTTTGCTTTAACATAAACATGGTACTAGAATATGGTCAGATATTTTGCTTTTTCAGCTACTTTCAATTTGAAGAAAACAGCTTTTTAAAAATGTATAACTTGCCGTACTTGCCAGTGGCAGATCCCTACAATGCACGTAAATAGCCAACTGCAAATAAGTCTTAACCCTAATTGAGTTTGCTCTCATGTTTAAATCTAAACCATTAGTTTAATTCATGAAGTGTAGCTTTTTAATTGCGTTTGCTGCATGAATCCCTTGTGTGTGTGGAGAGGGGGACACCTGTACAAGGTTTTAGAGAATTTTTTTAAAAGCAAAACACACTTGTTTCTTGAAAGCTTGAGATCTATCAAAGATTGGCCTAAACCTTCACAAGTATCAATGTACAATCCGTCGGCTCACAACTATAAGGTCATTGGTGCAGTTTGTATGGATTTCATAAGATTGATTTTTGCATGTTTTGAAGCTCCTTGTAAATAGAGTTTATTGATCGAGAGTGGTCTCTTAAGTAATTGTTTGGCAAAAAGAAACACTCCTTTTCTAAGAAAAACAATTTATTTGTGGATTTATAGTTTTGTTTTTCTTCAAATTCATCTGCAATTTTTCACTTAGTGCCCTTTTGATCATTGATTTTGGACACAAGTTTATGAGTGGACTTTTTGCAGTAGGTAAATAAAACCTAGTACAATGTAGTTCAACTTCCTACAATACATAATGTGCACATAATGTAGATCCCTACAGATTGTAACGAAGAAAACATGAGAAAACTTGCTCGATTCACACTATGAAATGACATACATCCTGTACTGGCAGGTGGCAAGAACAGTGACAGGGATCGCTTAATTAGTTCACTCTGATCAAAATCAATCAGACGGTACTCATCAAATATTGATTGAAAACAGAACACACAAACAAATGGTCACCAACAAAACCATACTGTATTTTGTTCAATTCTCTTAGTCAAGTTTGGTTTTGTTGAAACAATCCTCCCCTGTTTAAACAACTCTGTTTTTTGGGTTCAATGAATAAGTTGCAACGGCTGTGAAGACAGGCATGCATCCATGTAGCATCCCTACTTTGATAGGTTTACATGTAAGAGAAGTTGGCCCGACACACCATGGAGGCCACCCAGGCAATTTGCCTCTATGCCCCTGACCATTGCCTTGGTGCCCCTTGAAATGTTCCAGTCCAAGTGCGCCCTTTTCCGAGGAAAAATAGCCCTACCCTTCCAAAAATGAGATACATAGTATAAATCTTGGAATCAGTATTAAAAATTCAGCATACTTGTCGGCCAAAAACAAAAAGAAGGAAATTGCCAACATTAGGGCTAGATAGCTCAATTTGTAGTGCGCCAGCACATTAATCCAGAGGTCTTAGATAAAATTAAAAAATTTGTTCAATGCAAAATTGTTTGATCCTAATTTGAAAGAAACTTTCCAAAGTCATCAGAATTCCACGGCATCAACAACAAAAACCTGCGGACCGTGGTAAACTCAATGTCTAAGAGCCCCATGCTTCCATGGTTTCTGGATTATGCAGTTTAGCAGCAAAACCCAAAGGAAAAACATGACAGATGATTTGTGATGAAGTTGGACTGGTTATTGGTCAGTGTACCAGCCAGGCATGAATGTAACGTAAGGTCAAGGCAGTCACTCCCCAGTAAAGAGCACCTCTATATGAGGACAAATATAAATTTCAACTGGAACATTTCAAGGGGCACCCAGGCAATGACCAAGGAGCATGGATGGAGGCAATTGCATCGTAACCTCCGTAAACACTCTTATTTTGTTTGAAATCCACTGAAAATTATTGTGGACATTTATATGGCTGTAATCAATAGGAAAAATGTCTGTCTCGTTACATATTATCAGGACAAAGTCCAACAAACTTTTAGTGTTCATCACACACCAGCAACATACTTGTATCACTCATACGAACATAAATGATAGACTTTGAAACTGTATGGGCACACCAATTTGCATAATGCATTCAGGCACCAAACATCAGGCCGCATTTTTATCTTCCGTTGTGTATTTCCTGCCGGACAGAATTTCCACATCAAAGGACGAGAAGGCGGCCCATGACATCCATAAGGGAATGATGTCAGGGGTGAGAGTCATTAGTAACAAAAAGGTCTGGAACTAGAATTCAAATTTTAGGAGGTATGTTGAAATGATGGCATTTCCAACTATCGGTAACCCCTGGAGTTATAGATTTCAAGGAGCTTCCGGGAGCAGTATCCTCAGCACTAGAGATGCAGAACAAACCGCATGATTCCTTCATAGATGGAGAAATTAAAATCTACTTTTTTTCTGTACCAAGCAGACATAAAAAAAACCTGAATTCAAAACTTTTGTATATAGACCTTCATCAATGCTGCCGCCATCTTGGTCATGTTCCCTGTATCCAGTAACAGTCATGAATGCTAGCATTCATTGCTCAAAAAAGGAACCAGACTATTTTTTTCTTCCAGCCTATGTTTGGTTACACTGGTTCAGATTGGAAAAAATCAAGATGGCCACACCACGATTAAGGTCTATTGCAAAAAAGGAAGGACACTGCCTGGAGTATAAAACTTTGTACAGTGTTTTCCAGGGCGTTTTTTAATAGCACTGAAATTAAGGGAAAATGAAGGAAATCAGCTGAATGGCTTACAGGTTTGTAGAACTTGCATGCTAGACAATAGCACTGGGGCGCCATTTCACAGAGCTACTTAAGCAGCATATAATGCTTAAAAATTCTGCTAAGCACAAAATTAGCAGGAAACCAGTCACAAATGGTACACATAAAATGGCGTTCCGGCTGGTAATCAATTTCTGGTGAGCTAATCGTTGAACTTAATACGCAGCTCTATGAAACTTGGCCCAGAACTTAGAGAGTATAACTTACCGAGCAGTGATCATGATCCACGCTACCCTCACTATCTCCCATGATGCCCAGTTATTCAAATCCTGCAAGTAACCAAGACAACAGAATGAAATTAATCAATCAGTCTGAGTGCTGCTTAAAGAACGAAGCCAACATTTGGTAAATGTCACAGACCTTCAACTTCAAGGAGTGCGAGTGCAATCGCTCTCCTCCAGACTCCTCAACCTTGTCCGAGAGTGCAAAAAAAACACTCCTTGGAATTTTAAGTGGGATGTGTAAAAATCTAGGAAACAATTTATATATTCGCAGCTGGAAATTATCCACCGATGTGGCGTTAATTTGCTTAGATTATATTACAAAAATAACAATCCGCCAATTTTAACCTGCAAGGCAGTACACGAATTTGAATCATTTTTTAGACTAGTTACAAGTACAGTGTATGTGTGTGAAGTTTGGTCCTGAAGAGTGCAGAGACATTTGCTCAATAATTTAAGGCATACCAGTTTGTAGCTCTCCTTGTATTTCTTAAAATAAAGGACAGTGATCATAGACCAGTGTTCGCACTTTACCCTGTGTGACCCCCAACATATCATAAAATACCCTTCAAAAACCTGCACAATTTTAAGCTCATTCGATCATCGGTATCCAAGAAAACACTGAAAGACGCCCTGATATGTTTTCACTGTTTTAAAACAAAGGATTTCGGACTCCCAAAATAAAAACTTTGTTTTACTCATTTCCAAAGCACTATATGGCATTTCAGACAAAAGTATGTCAAGGGAAGTTTTCCACCGTGACCATCTTTATACCATGTACACAGTGTAAGTTATGTGCAGATCTGTTAACATTTATATTTCCAATCTTACCACTGTCATGCACACCCTTATGATGGTTGCTTTGACAGGTGCATAATATTGTTAGAAAACTAAAAACGTAAGTATGAGTAAGTTTTGTCATACATGTACATAGTCTGTTCAAATTAGCACATCAGGTTAAAACAATATAAATTAATTTGATGATGTTTAACATAATCTTAAAGGTTGTAAGTAGCTATAATACCCCGCTCCTCTAAAGCAATGTGCCAACTGTCTGGTCCTTTCTCTATGGTGGGAGGGAGCAACAATTACAAAACAATAACAGTATCAGCAGACAAACATTCATCATGGGAATATGGTGAGTGGCATCTTGTATGGTCTAATTTCATGAAGCTGTTTAAATATTACTTGACAAAGTTCTTCGCTGAACAAAACTTCAAAGGGAACCAGCTAAAGAAAACATACCACATGCAGGCCTGGAATTTCATCTTTGAGAGGGAAAGGCAAAACCTATTTATCAATTCGGAAAACCACTGAAAAAATCTTAAAGATACTAGGTCAAGTTTTTGACTGATTTGACCCGAATATTTAGATTAAAATTTTAAATAGCTTCTTTTATAAGCTTTCATTTAAGGTATTGCACAAAAAATCTGCCAATGATAGGTGGTAGGTAATTAAAAACTAAAAATGAATTCTTGTTTGGATCCCGAATTTATCTCAAGTCGATCAACTACATGTACGTACACATAATTTTACATAATACATGTATTTTGTGCATTGTCTGAGGCATATGCGAAAATTAGTTGCATGTTTTTCGTTTGGAAACAGCAACATCTGTCAAAATTCGTTCAGAGAAAAAAAAATTATGTCAGTGAAAATCAGGCAGTGCAACTTTTTTTAAGACTATGAAGAAACCTATGAAAGGGCTCCAAGGCCAAGACCAGGGCAACAGAGACGGCCATGACTTCTATGGCCTTCATGTACTTCCAGGCCAGCGGACATTGCATTTTAGATGCTATCCTATATAACTGCCTAGCAAATGTTTTTTTTAACTTAGCAAGCTCCACAACATTTTTGCCATCAGTTTCACTCCCTCTAAAAAAATAAAAAACTAGAATCTTGAGGCTCCAGTCCAAGGAAGTTAATCTCAGAGAAGGCCTGCATTACATGGTATGCAGTATAGTGTCAAGTTTTCATATTCGGGTTGGCTAGGATGATTGGCTGGCTACAAAACAACTCTAAATGGCACAGGTGATTCCGAAGCTCTCCCGACATTCGCCGAGGCAGCTTATTAAACTGGTACTCATGTGGCAAATACCTGCCATTAGGACTACATGTTGAATGAAGTCATGCAACACCCAAGTGCAACGATTTAATCAGATACTCCATATCCTCTTACATGTTCCAAATGCTTCTGTGTACACTCTGATAAAGCGTGGCCATCAGCTGGACTCAATTTCAGCTACAGCCCCGCACGTTGACAAAAACTATTTTCACCGTTCAGAAGAAGAAAAAAAAACTCACTTGAAATGGGAAGACCCTCCTCCACTCTCCAGAGAAAACATTTTCACAGTTTTTTCAAATATATATATGCACACTTTCATCAAACATAAAGTTAGATCCTTTATTTAAAGTTTGTCCATGTTTGCACCATTTCAAACCAAAACAAAATTGTTCTTCATTGAGAGATGAAAAAAGCCTTGTATTTAAAGGAAGAAGCAAATTTGCCTTGGTTTAGCACATTTCTGAATGGAATGCCGTCATTCAGAGAATTTCCATGTGCACTAAGGCAACACCAGGCCAGGGACATGTAACTTTGTCCATAAACCTCTTACAAGCAGTAGTACAAAAAGTACAAATGTTAATTATTTGTAATGGAAATGTTACATCTAACTATTTGTACAAAAACATTCCATGGTCAGTCTCTACATTATGTGCAGTCTTATGTTGATCATCACACGCCAAGCACCGATCTCCACTTCAGCTGCGAGCCTTTTCATCTTTCATACCAATGCACACAAAACCAAAAGCTCCATACATAACTTTCACAACAGCTGCTTTGAAAGAGTGGAACTGTTAGCCTCCACCCATCAGAGGCACAAAGTCAATCCAGGAGTTTTAGAAATAACTCTGAACAACCTGTTTTTGCTCAGATCTATGTTATCGTAATCAATAATGTTGTAAACGCTGTAATTTAGTTTCACTAATTAGAGCGTGTTCAAATGTCTATTATTATTTCCTACCTAACTTATTTACCGTTTCCCCCTTTAGCTGAGGATGGGACCTTCTACTTCCATTTTATACTAAATTGCTCTGTGAACTTAAGTGTAAACATGTTTAGTATGGGAGAATAGGTTCCATCATGGTTTCCATCCAACCCAAGGCCTTAACACCTGTCCTTCTGCTGCCTAGGGCTGGTGAATTTGCTGACAGCCAGACACTGCAGAAATTGACATGGCTGGCTCAAAAAGGTGATATTTTATCGCTCTTGCAGCTGGCTAAAAGTAAGTAACTTGAGGGAAAAGAAAACTTGCGAAAAAACGAGGAGAGCATGAAACCCACTCATCTCCGTGGACACAACTGTTATGAGCAACAGTTAGTCACCGTTCAGTAGAAACGATGATGTATAGTAGTGACCTTAATACATAATTGCAACTGACCAAATATCTTAACAAAAAGACGCGTGGAGCATTGAGGCTCTCAGTGAACTCATCCCTTCCGTTTCCTTCCAAACGAAAGATGTCATCCTATTCTCTCTCTGTTGCTCATCATTGCACTAATCAAATTCTGCTTTACAAAAAACCCTCTCTTTTTTTCATTCTGTACACCCGTTGCTGTTTTCTCATGTGACAGAGGTCCAAAAATGATGCATCGGGCAATTGGTATTTTGATCTTTAAAGTGGAACATTTCGCGATTTGACTTTGTAATTCATCAGACGGGCCACGATCTGACAGAGCACAGGCAGCATTTGATGGTGTAACCAAAAGCAGGTTAATAAGAAACAAGCTACATACATAACATGCTGCTCTTTCAACAAGCTGGCATCAGGGGGAAAAAAATATCTGGGTTACCCCGAGGTGTGTGACCCGTCCTGTTTTAATCAACATGACTTCACCTTTTTTCAAATAAAACAAAATATACACATTATTATACAGTAGACAGCGTAACTGCAAGCCCCTGCAGGAAATTGCCCAGGTATATTTTTCCTCATGCTTTAAAGGTTAGGGTCATAGATTGGTTTTTGTCAACGGATTGCTGATTTGTAGGCACAATTATCAAGAAAGATACAATAAAGTCACCTGTGAAAGTTTCACCTTACTATAGTGTCTACTTGTTGAGAAAACAGCAAAAAGCTGTCATGGTATTTTCATCAAGAATGTCAAACCCATCCACATTTAGCAAGAGGGGTGTCTGGGTGTCTTTTGGACACCCTGTTTTATCTTTCATTTACGTGTAAATGTATTGTAAGTGAACAATTTGGACACCCAGTTTCCAGCAAATTTAGACACCCTTTTACCAAATCCTGGATAAAACCTTGAGGTGGCATGGGTACCAATGGCAACTCTGGCCACAGCATTTCACAAACAAACACCAAGGAAATTTAAATCTCCAAAGCTCGCCTTGAGTTTAGTTTTGAAGATTCTAATTTCTTTCGAATACAACTTTTATTGAATTCTAATCAACACCAAACTGGGGCATTTCAGAAGAAACAGTTTCACAGGATGCTTACAACCGTTACCATCTTTATAATAAATAGGCTTTTTTGGGGGGGTCATTACCAAATTTTGACTCTACCTTTAATTCAAGAGAATCAAGAGAAACAGAATTTGTGTTTAAAATGGGTTAATATTTTGTCTCTGGACACTACCAATTCCTTAGTAATTCAGATGCCTTCAATATTTTCTTGTAAAAAAGTCAGACAGATTGAATGCACATAAAACTTCCATCTATAGTTAAACATGAAGTACCATCACATTTGAGATCTGTTATCTTTTGGCCAGTTGTGAAGCAGGGCTCAAAATTAACACTGGACAAAGGCTCGACCCGAGGCCAGTGGTTTTGGCCTTGATTTTAACCTTGTGCCAGTTAACTCAGGACTGGTCAAGTACGGAGGTCTTGAGTTTTCAACTGACTAAAAATACCTTATTGTGTAATTAAAAAGGAAAATGTTGTTCAATGTTGACTTTGAGTCTGGTAAATATCTTTCAATTGTGTTCAAATACAAACAGTTAACATACATTACATTGGAAACTGTGCAGAAAGTTCTTCCTCATTAGATTCTGGTCTCGTAAAATAAATAATGGTCAAATAAATATTGTAGCCTACAAACCCTGCGGTCTTGTAGAATTTTTCCCCTAAATTGGAGCCTTGCTGCAGTCCATGTTCTATGAAATGCAGGGTCAAAATGTCATTGATTGCAGGCCCAAGGCCAGTGATTTTAGCATCGTCAGGCTACTAAACTCTTGACCGGGACAAATCCAGTAGTCCTGTATTTTTCAATTGAATAGTTACCTCACTGTGTAATATCGTTATTAACAAATATATGTTCAAATGTTCATATAAAAACAGCTTTTATCTTAAACTGTGCTGATAGTTTTTTTCTCATTTTGATTCCGGTCTTGTAAAATAAATTATGGTCCATTAAAATGCTGAGCTACTAGCCCTGCTGTCTTGTGAATTCCCACCCTCCCCAATCCCACCCCAAATAAATTATTGAGCGCTGATTCAATAATGAATATTGTAAATGAAAATGAAGAAGAAGAAAGAAAAAAACACACACACACACAAGGCCATCCAACAGTTATTCTATGATTGTACACATCTCAATAAATGAACATACATACAAAGCTTGTATACATCAGTTTGGACCACAGCTGACAAAATTACCCAGGCAGTTTTGTTCACACTATTCATGTGTAGTTGAATGTGATTGTGAAATGTAATGAATTTCAATGAGGCAACCCATCAGGAAAGACTAGTAAGAGGCTAGTCAGAATAATCAATGTTCAACAATTTTAAATATTGACTGAATATTCAATTATTAAGGAACAAAGTAAGAAAAACATGCCTTGAATAAAGTAGATATTTGAGATCAATGCTCTCCTAGCTCATGAGTTTAATGTGGTTTTTTTTCTTGGCTTCCAGCATGCAACTTTGTACTTGAAACTGAAGAGGAAACTGCCAAACACACAACAATGTCATTTATTTTTCTTCTATCATTTTAATTGAAAACTGAGTTTCGATTTGCAGTTATTTCTTTTTACCCATGCCACTTACAATTTCGAAATTTTTTCAAACATCGATTACTCCAAATTTTCACCAAAATGTACAGAATGTGATTTGGAAAGTGGTTGCATGTGGCTGTGAGGCATGCCTAGCACTTGAGCTTTTTGTAAGGTAGCACACCGGGCTAGTAAACTGTGCATTTTACTTGCCCCCAGGAAGTTTTAGTAGCCCAAATTTTAAACCTGTATTGTCATAAATGTATTTTTCTGATTAATGATAGTGATCTCAACCAATTTCATGGCCAAATGAAGTTACATGAATTCACGCATTCAAAAGTGAGTTAACACATTTTTTATATTTATTATTCACATCTGAAAAGGAAAAAAATACTACCATTTAAAACAAATTGGTTGCAGAATTTTTAGTAGCCCACAGGGCAAGTTGAGAAGTGTTTTTTACTAGCCCTTAGCAGTTTTTACAAGACAATGAACGTCAACCCTGAAAGACCTCTGGGAAAACAAAATAAGAAGATTCGTTTGATGAATAAAATATCCAGAGAGTTCTTTCAGCCAGCTCAAACTATTGTAAGCTTGGAGACTTGAAAAAAAACATACATGAAAATATCTATAGGATTTGTATGTACGACGATATACAATCATAAAGAGATTGTACTTTTACAAATTTTGTGTCATCAAAGACTAATACTTTATTGCAATGAATCATTCTGAATGTCAGTTGTGCACTGCATTTCCCTTAGGGGAGATCGATTGGCAGCTTTTGCGAGCACTGCATATTGGACTGCATCTTAAAGGTAGTGTCATATAGATTGGTAACTACTCCGAAAAGTTAATGACCACAAAAACTTACTTGGTGAGAAGATACTGCAGCTGTTGATACTATATCATATTTTGAGAAAGGATTCCCTTCGAAGTAAGATGGTTTGGCTAATTTTTCTCGCAAAAACATTTGACTCTGAGAACATGAATTGTTAACTCAGATTTCTGAGGTTTGATGTCCGTTTGTGAACGCTGCGGCCAGAGATGCGGTTCATACCCAATGTCACCTCGCTGACGGGGATGGATTCGCGTCCTTGTGAAAATACATTGATGGTTTTTTGCTGTTTTGCTGATACTTTCACATGTGATTGTTATTGTATCTTTCTTTACAATTTTGCCTATAAATCAGCATTACCTTGACAAAAACCAATCTATGACCCTACATTTAAGTCTGAATTTAAACCGATAGTGTTTTCTTTATTCCTACATGCCACTTATCTTGATGTAGTACATAGAGATAAGTGGCATTTATGTTCATCATCATAAATTGAAACTGGAGGGGTTTTCAGACAATAAATATTGAGACAAAGGGCATCTACAAAGTACCTGAAATGGAAAAACTTCTCAAACGATATCACAGGATTTAAGTGCTGTTTATTAAAAACACTGATGCAGCAACTCTTTGAAGAAAATTTGATGAGTAAAAGCACAGTCATGCGAATTAGTCATGTGTTTCTCTCAGCAAATCTTGAGCAATAAAGACACTTCGATAGTGTGTAAGGACGAAGCAAGGTGTTACCAGCTCAATCACGGAGAAACAATTTTCCTCCCAGGTGCAATGAATGTCATATCGGGTGCGCTTCCTCTCGGATAAACACACAGGAACTGGGCTTATCATTCAGGTGTGAAATATGAAACTAGGCCATGTTTCATCTTGGCTGATTTTACTGGAATACCAGATTGTCTGGGAAAACATCCATTGCGAGAGAAGTCTAGGGGACACAAGTCTGTGATTAATCAATTTGACATAACAAGTAGACTGTACATGTGTAGGGCAGCTTTCTGTATGCTACAAAATTCAATCTTATTCTAAACTTAAAAAGCATTTCACATATAGAATCTTTTTTCTTCAATATCAGTTTGGTATTTATTCTTCAATTCCTTAAAATTGTATGGTAGGATTTTCACAAAAATATTTTTGTTTTGTTTTCTCTGAACGACTTTGGACAGATGACGCTGTTTTGAAATTAAAAACATGCTGAAACTTTCTCAATATGCAGAATTGTAACATGCAGTATTGATCTTAGGTTGCTGATGCATCTGAGATATAGTCAGGATCCTTGACAAAAACTCTTTTTTAGTTTTAAATTAACTACCACTTATCAATAGCAGATCTTTTCAATTATGCAATACATTAGATGAAAGCTAAATAACTTTTCTCAAATCTGTTAAACAATAGCTATTTGAAATTTAAATCTATATTTTGGGGTCAAATCGGCCAAAATTCCGACCTAGCATCTTGAACTCATTTTTATTTATTTTTTCTCTCGATACATCTTGGAACTGTTTCTCTTTTGTCTGGTTACTGAACTTGATACAGACATACAGAGGCCAATTTCAAAGCAAAATGTTGATAGACAAAATGGCATATATTACTTCCATGTGTTCATACAAGATATTTGAGACTGGTTACCCCACCAACCCCCGACATGGATTTTTGTTCAGCAAGGAAACTGTCTTCAAACTACCTGCTTTATTCAATTATAGGTTCATGCATGAACCAAGTAAGGCATGTGTTACAAAAACGATTTCAAAAGCCATCTGAAAACAAATTTCTTTTAAGAAAACTTTAAATGTATGATTGGTTTTTTTTTTAAAGTAATTTGTTTTATTGTCAAATATAAGGTTTACCACTGTACCTTGTATGTGACAAGGTGGTATTGCACCACAATACTTTGGGTACTGGCTGGTCCGGTTGGTTGTAATGTTTTCACTTACCATCTACAACTTAAAAGAGTCTGGGTGTCATCTAATATGTTTTAATTCATTGCCTACCTTTGTCTTGCTATTGCTATTTCTCTTTACTTATTTTGTATACATGTCTATTCTGTACATTGCCTACATAACTTAGTTTGTTTTAACTGTAAGGCGTACTTGATGACTTTTAATATGCGGCGGTATACAAGAAAGTAATGTAACATTATTTTCATCATTTAAGATGTAGTGCTTGATTGAAAATACCTTTTTTTATTCATCTTCCCTTTTGGGTAATGCAGTTTAAAAAGCCCACTCCATCCATGTTTTTTAAATCATAATGGGTTCTATGAGCATGAATTCCCATCCCCCAAATAAACAGATTATTTTAAGTCCAAAGCAAAGCCCCAACACCAACCTTCACCCACCGAAAGCACCTCTTTGTTGGCCCCACTTGGTACCCATTCAGGGAAAACCATTGTCCGCACTCCACTTCCTGGGTTGATAACAATGGCGTCGGGTACAATGGTGAAGAAAACAAATTGAATTGTACCTGAGTCACAGCAGTGTAGCTCACTGTGGTATGATTGTAGGCCTAAAGTGGAATGTGTTGGTAATGAACATAACTGATGTAACAAACAATTGAGCCTGTACAACCACATATGTTCTGTTGATATCCCAGTTGGAGCGCACAAATCATACATGAATTTAGATGATGGTTATTGACCGAGGATGGTTTAGAGTGAGTGACACGCAGTCAACTACATTTGTAGATTGGTTAGTGACTAACCAATATTTTTGCTTTGGATGATAACTTGTGACAAAATACTCATATTTTTTAGACCAATAAAATTCTTTTTCCTTTTTCTCTTAGGTACGAGTATAAAATCTTTTTTCTTCTTCTTGTAACAGAATAATCTGAAAAACCTTTTTAAGTACCACTTAGTTTTGGTTTTGTATCATGCAAGTTGACTTGAGAATGCACAAGACTAAATGAGAAAACAAGCAGGAGGCACCCAAATTAGATAGTTGTGTGGTGTCATTTATACTTTTCTTTTGATAGGCCCTATTGTGTTTAATAGCACAATATAGTTTTCAGAATAAATTACAGCTATTTTTTTTCTTTCTTAAATAAACAAAAGTAATTCCAGTTACAAAGCACTACAAAATTTGCTATTGGTTGATCATGGGCAGTGTTGTGGTAAGAGAGTAAATATGTCCACCCCAATTTGAAATAGTGCCCCACTTCATTTACATGTAACTATTAACTGGAATGGCTGATTTAAATTGGGGAAAATTCTTAAATTGGTTGACACAAAAACAAATCAATTGAGTACTAGACAATTCGGTTAAGTTGTTTTTACTTTTCAGTTTTCTTTGTTGTTGTTGTTTATAGATTTTCTTTTCAAAGTATACGCCAGCTTTCTTGCAGTCTATTGTAGTTTTAGTTTGTAGTTTTAGTTTAGTACTACAAGCCAGCTTATTAAATAATACAAAATATTATATTTTGTTCTGATTTACTTTTAATGATGGGGTTCAGATATCATATGGGAGGGCACCAGATGAGGGGCACATGGATTCAGCAAGTTTTCCAAACAGTTTATTTTTACTGTGTGTACATTCAATCAAAACATCCAGTAAAATAAATCAAATATTATTTTTTAAACAATCTTGAATTGAAACCCATAGACAGTAGATTTGAACAATTGTTTATGGTTTATTAAAATAAATTTAAGGTCAGAAGTTTGAAGCAAAATTGTACAGGCAAAATCTTTATCATAATATTGCCATATTGTTAATTGTTAAAGAGATGCTCCAAGGTCAAATTCCGTTTTGTGATCCATTCTTTTTCCAACAGAGTCCTTACGAAAATGGGCTAAAAAATACAAGTTTTTAACCTCACCTTTCAATGGTGTAAACTGCCACTGTGTTTGATACCCTTCAAGTGCAATTTTAGCCAAATTTGATGACCTCACCTTTAAAATATAAGTCTGTACATTTTTTCCTGCAAAGAATTTTCAGTTCATCCCTGAATTTTGATGATACTCATTCAAAATAGCATTGAGTTTGACCTTTTGAATGGTGCAAACATTCCTAATTTGATTTTGTGTCCAATGATGTCATGTTTTAAATTTCACTCTGAAAAAGTATCAAATAAACTTACATTTTACACCACTTTAATGTGAGGTTGGCACTTGTAATTTTTCCCCACTTTCATTTATATGCCTTCAGGTTTATATTAAATTAGTACTCAAATTGGAAAACGAGTGCATCACAAAAACTGAACTTGACCTTCCTACATGGAGCCCCTCTTTAACTTAGGTGATGAAAAATACTAATCAGAACTGGGGCAAAGTTTTACATTGGTAGACATGGCAATTTTTTAATTTAAGTAAAATAATTTGTCTGTTTGTTTGTTTGGTGGGGGGGGGCAGGGCGTTGTATGAAACCATCCATGCCGTGATGAAACTGGCTCAGTGGCTATACTGACACTGACAGTACCGACCGACAGACGGTGACACTGACGTTGACATGGCGACACACCGACATTTTTATCACATCTGTCTACAAATAACTAAGTAAGTACTATCCAAATAAAAATGGCATATAAGCATATTATTTAATGACAGAACAATCACTATTTTTGAGCAGTTTCTTATATCATGGAGGTAGAATATCTGCACCCACCACGGCCAGAGAGTTACGACACACAAGGCCAGCCTGGGCCGGCCAAGAGCATCCAAGAGGAAGGGGGTACCGTCCGTAATGCACGGATTGTAATGCAAGGCATCATGAATAAGTCTTGACTGTACGTGGAACTCACCTTGTTTCAAGTCGGAGAGAGAGAAGCAAAATATTCCATAAAACGACAAGACAACGAGTCCCTTACGATGGTCTTCCTGTCACTGGCAAACGAGTTAATATTTTGTCACTGAGTGTTGTTGTCCACTCGCCTTTCCCGTAGTCTCTTTTTAGGTTTTAGGGGAAACTGCCCAGTCTTCCTCAGTTGCTCGCTTGTCCACTACCTAGCCCGTAAGAGAGCCGCGACACACCATTGCCTAATTGGAAATAGTCAGGGTCCAGTTTTACAAATAAAAAGCCACCACCTGCACGTCAAAATTGTACACAAACTAAATGTCGCCCTCTATTGATTGAGAGAAGGCAGTCCACCGTACCGTCACTCTCAATCAACCAACAAGATCCAAGGCCCTTCATTTGTGTTTGAATATGTTCTCCGTTTCTAGTTTTCAAATCTGGCAAAATATTTTTGCCAGCCTCCATGGGTAAACTAAGCACACTAAATTCTGGCGATCTTGAATTGTTAGCAATAAGAACCAATCAATTAGAGAATCCCATTATTTCATTTCATTGTATCATTCACCAGCAAACATTGAAAGAGCATTTAAAAAATTGCAAATCAAAAGGAGTCTACAAGAACAAACAATTACACGGTTTTAAGAAGAATACAAAAATTCAAAAACACCAAGCAAAGTAGTGCGGAGCCCAGCTTAGCGGGCAGATACATAACAACCTCCAGTGGGGTGGTACACTAAAACGATTAGAAGCAAAACAAAAAAGCAAAGAATCCTGAAATTGTTTTTAAAAGACACATTTAAAAATGTTATTGTGAAAAGTTCTTCTCTATTTGGGGTTTGTATGATTTTGTGTGAGACCGTGGAGCACGTTTACTATCGTGATGGGAACCACATTTTATACATGTCCAAAAATAATTAATGTATGAAATTTCAAAATTTCTTCTTTAATGATCGGTACATCGCGATAACAATTTTCATTGCACATTGCATACCATGCCATGTCACATCAAAGTTGTGCTATTACTGTAAGCGCTGACCCAATTTCATTTCTTATCAATTTAAACAGTTTTTATTCCCTAAAAAAGTTGTTAAATGCAAGATTCATTACAAAATGGTCTTGTTTACAGTGTGACATTATTTGTATATTCCATGTCATTTCATGGCAGGCAAGATACAACTTTCGTCATAAATAAGAGAAATTTTGAGTGCATTTTGTATAATTACTACAAAAATGAAAATCAAGAATTTTCACGCAAACAAACAAAAGCAGTACAATTTTTAATTTCTTTTCATATCACAGCTTGGTTGAAAACAATTAACTCTAAATGTAATTCCTTAATAAAATAGCAAATAATAAACCACAAGGGAAACTGACGGGGTAAATTTGGGGTTTATTAAAAACAGAAAAATTACTTATTCAGCCCAAATTCCTTAAAGGTTTTCATACATTCGACTATTGGAATCTAAGAACAAAACACGTGATCACATGTCACATCTTTCATGGTCTGCTGTCCAAGCCGACCGCTACCATCACGCTGCAGTTGAAAGGGGGCGGGGGCGGGGTAGTAAACAACCGGCATCACGTGAAAAATCTCGGATGTACCATTTTATTTCGAAGTAATTGCAATATTTAAATAACACATTTGAGCAATAAATTACCTTGTATACTTATTTCTGTGGCTTGAAATTTCAATAAAAACACTTGTTTCAGTATAGTACTGGGAATTTAATTGACAATTAAAATTAAAACTATGGAAATGTAAAGAAAATGTTTAAAGTTTCCCCTTCAAAAGTGTGTAAGCTTCCATTGCGATGTCAAAGGTCAAAGTTGCAGAAAGCGACTTGATGTACCCGCCGCATAGAGTATAGTACTGACAGCGGAGAAAGATGTATGAACCCTGTAAAACATTGTCCTTGATCGCAAAATGTTTGACGAAATGCCTGTAAAGTATACGCCAATTATGGTTTTCTTATCCACCACTACCAGTAATATCGATAACTTTGAGCCTTCCAGATTCTGTGGAGTGATCAAGCTAAAATGGAGGAATTGAGTTGGACCGAATTGCAGAACTCCAGCCCGTCCAAGCTCGGACCGTCCCTCCCGTTGTTCGTCGAACTCGGCCTGACGATCACCTTCCTTTCCCTCTATGGCTTTCTGTTCGGCCTGGTCCTCATCCAGTTGATTTTGATTCTGTACTACGGCCACAAACGATTCAGCTACCAGACGGTGTTTCTGTTTACCTGTCTGATCTGGGCAGGGCTACGGACGACCCTGTTCTCTTTTTACATCAATAACACATTAGAAGTTGACCATATGAAGATATTCTGCTACTGGTTTTTCTTCAGTTTCCCAGTATGTCTTCAGTTCTACACCCTTTGTTTGCTGGTTTTGTACTTTGCACAGGTGATATTTCAATTCTCTGCAGTTATAGTATGTTTCCCAAATCTGATTAGTGCAACCAGGATGGAATCCCCTTCTTTATTCAACAGCGGAGTCCAACCTGTACTAAAATGTAACTAAATGAGTGAAGCTTTTTTAATTGAAGTGGTCACAAAAGAGTTTGGGTAGAAAGTAGACCCAGTAACTGGGGCGCTGTACTCCTTTTTTTCGAAATTTTGACCATCCGCTAGTATGACCGCAGATTTTTATTTTTTTTTAAAGGAATACAGCGCCCCAGTAGAAAGGTAGAAAGCAGAAATGGCAAAATTTGACTGAGTCTGAGAGGGACAATCCAGTAAATTTTGTAATCGGAACGTCGTGCTGGTTTCTTGGAGGAAGCTCAGTGTCACTTTATTGACATTTGGGCATTATTAGAAGGTTATAATTCGCAGGTTACCCTCCTATTTTCTACAATATTTGCTAGTGTAAGATGACCAACCACTTCGAAACCATTCAACAGTTTGGTTAGTACTGGTAGTTGCGATGATCGTCAACCCTCTCTGCTCCGGTTCTGACTTGTGTTGACATGATCATCATAACTAGATTTCTCAATGTGTTGTGTTTTTGTGTGTATGGTAGAACAACTGTTTTGTACTGCATAGATGCAATCACTACATGATGAAGTCTTGATTGCAACGCCAAGGCTGTCTTGTGATATCCCAATGCCAATTATTGCCCGCTCTGCTGGCACCCATCGCGGCCAGCACATACATGTACATGGCACCGGTGGCTCATGCACTAAGCCGCCACTACCAAACACACACAGCCACACATGTGTGTTGATAACCATAAACTCCTCATTGTTCTCCAATTGGTTGGACCTAACTTTATTTTGTATTTATTTATTGTTTTTTTGGCAACGTCCCCATTGGTTTTGTAAAAAAAAAAAAAACCAAGGACATCCTCGGTCTGTAAACCATCTAGATATTTTGTTAAAAGTCCTTTTGGTATCAATGATTAGACAAGTGTACACACACACACACAAGTCTTGAATCGAAGCCACCACTCACACACGTGTATACCAGGGTTCTCCCCAGTCCAATGTTCGCAAATTGCGGCCCTTTTTAAAAGTTTATTTTGTTTACTTCAGATCAAATTTACCAAACAAACCATGATTATTTTATGATTATTTCTGGTTTATTAAAAACCATTTAGAATGCCCTAGATTACACAGTAGGGCTTTTAAAACAATAAAAAATAACATTCCAAGGACCTTGTTTTAATTCAGGGTGCTTTATAGGCCAAACTTCCAAAATTTGCCCTGCACAGTTTTGACAAATCCTGGGGAAAATCTCTGTTGACAGTGTGTGTACATAATAGCAATGTGGACTGCTTCATGTTAGGGTACGTTTAACAATTTGTGTAGCAGTAGCAGGCAAGAATGGTGTTAGGTACATGTACAAGCGGACTGGGCAATTAGGGAAGCACGTAAGACAAATTCGCAATCCAGGCTATACATGAAATCATATCGGCCCCCATAAGAGTCCATAGTACATGTACGTCACAAATCATGCAGATGACATTGATCGGTCACTCAGTATGAGGGTTTTTTTGTGTTCTTTTTCAATGTCCAAATATAAGAAATATAGGATCGTATGGGTATTAGGCCTATTGAGTTCAGGCAGTCTTGTGTTTTTCAAATGAATAACAATGTACCTCAGCGAGTAATATCTTGAACAGAAACAAGTTATGTTCAAATGTTGACTTTGAGTCTGAAAAATACCTTTGAATTCTATTGAGTAGCAAAGAATACTTAATACCTAAAGAGACCAGTGAGATCAATCTTCTCTTACATGTCTTAGTGCAATTATTGCTCTTGAAAGTAAAAACTTTTCAATGCATGTTGTCAGGAATCGGGAAGTTTTTTTCACATTTTGATTCTGATCTTGAATTGAAAATTTCTGGTCCAGTAAACATTTTGAGCTACAAGCCCTTCGGTCTTGTGATTTTTTTCTTCCAAGTTGGAGGTCCCTGAAAAGGGGTGGGGTTGGGGGAGTGGATTCCAAGTTACTCACAGCAGGCGTCTACTTGCCTACATGTGCCCTTTGTGAACGTCACAGTTTTCAGATTCAAGTGTACCTTATGGCATACAAGGCTGGGATAATTTCTTAACGAAACACTCATACTCATGTGAGGTTAAGTAGACATCGGTAGGCATGCTCTAAAACAAGTCCCAAGGCACTTGTTATTATTCGTACAGTGAATCATGCTAGGTACAAAGTCCACTGCATTAAATATGAAATGTATAACTCTCTTTGTGACATTTTGTTTCCAATTTAGAATTTTGCCCATTTGGCTTCAAAGAAAAAGGCATACATCACAGGCAGGTCCGACAACTGTCCCCAAAGATTTTCAAAACCTTTTTAATTTCATGAATAATTGATTTTCATGGGGAAGTGTCGTGAGTGGCGGGGGGCGTGGGAGGGGGTTTGAAAAGTCTCCTGGCTTTTGCCTACTCAAGCTTGCCCTTTTTTATTCCTATATGGTATATCATGAGAGTAATCTCCACACATTGATGTAGATTCAGTTTGGATTTAAAAAAAGTGTTGGCTTTAAATCAAAAGTTTGTTTTATAACCTCTGTGCATGCTTGGACTTGTTTATACTGTAAAGGACTTGTTGATACTGTTAGATAAACCTAAATATTATCTCGATAGATATATATTCAGTGTAAGTTATAATATGCATTATAGTGGGCCTTTGATTTTTTTAGTCCGAAGTTCACGATAGGCAGAGGTTATTTATATAATGCACAACAAAAGCATCTAAAAACTATACATTGGATTTAAAAGAATGATATTGCAAATTTATTTCTAAATCAATCATCCAGTCATATGACAAGAAAGAAAAAAACTTTCTCATTGTTAAGTTTGTCAAATATACATAGAAGAGTACTTATGAAACTGAAAAATGGTGTAAAATGCTGTTGTATTTGATACCCTTTTGGTGATATTTGTTGAAACTAAAAATTATCCAACGACATCACATTTCAAATAATTGGTCTCTGTACATTTTTTGTACAGAGAGTTTTCAGTTCATTTCATAATTTCCATGATGTACATCAATCAAACAACGTTGACTTTGACCTTTTGACTAAAAACAAATTGACCCTGTGTGGAATGTACAGACTCATTGATTGTTGACATCCAATGTTGTCATGTTTTAAATTTCACTCAGAAAGACTATCAAATAAAATGACATTTGACATCATTTTTATCTTGAGTTTAGAGGTAGTATTCTGTCCACTTTTTTCATGAGGACTTTATCTGTTGGAAAATTTGTGCTTCACAAAACTGAATTTGACCTTCAAGCTCCTCTTTAGAAATTTACAACCAATGAGTAGGCCCTATTGTATAATTTTCATGCAAAACTGTTTACTGAACGCACTTTTCTACTAAACAAGATTATGAAAGTTGGAATCATTCCAAACCTTCGTAAAGCCAACGCAACCAGTGGAGCAATCATGAGCTCCAGGCTGAAAATTATGGCGTGAGTTCTATATTTAGAAAGGTCGGGAACTCTACGGGAAATGTTTCCGAGCTTAGTAAGTTCCTCGAGTGTGAAAGGTTTCCAGTGTAGTGTTGTATCAAGAAGTGGAACTTCATATCCTGAAGGTGTCGTTGCTTTTCCCTAAACCAGAATCCAACCAGTCAGATTTGTAGACTTTGTATGGTGAAGTGGTGGTTCTGAGAAGAACTGGTGGTAACGTTTTGAATATTAAGTTCCGTTCTCCATTCTCCTGAAGACGAACAGAGACAATGTACTTTTTGAAACATTCAGATTCATCTCACCTCTGATTCTTCTTAGATCCACCACTCCAAGAATAACAGTAAGATTTGGTTCTTACCTAAGCACATATCCTAGTAGCTAGATCAAGGCGCTTAGCAACATTATTATTCCTGTTTATTGGGCATACTTTTAGACCATTCCTCTAACTTTCTCAAGTCCCTGGGGAGCATACAACCCCAAGCTGCTTAATTTAGCGCGCTGGAGGGGGTGGGGGGTGGGGGAGGTTCATCCAACACAATACTGTGTCGGCCCTCTAAGGTTCTCGTTTACACTTCTGGGTTAAGAGAAGCAATTATGGTTAAGTGCCTTGCTCAAGGAGACAATGTTTCCTGATGGGAATTGAACCCACACTCGACCATCAGAACTTTGGTCCAGTGTGCTTTGCCACGACATGCCAAGCAGAGATTATAACATTGATGTTTCCAATAAACAAGTTTTTTTATTACTCATGCATTCCACCAGTTACCAGTAACTACTTCATAAATCAACGTAATGACAGTCTGTTGAGTATTTTGGTGGTTGTTTTACAAAAACATGCCTTGCTTTTGAGTCATCAGTGTTTACTGGTTTTATTACCAACAATAAAAACAGAGTTTGGTAATGACCAAATGGAACTATCTAACTGACATCCTTTCACATTATTTTTGATATTGACAACATTTCTTTCATTTATTTTGGACTAAGTGCCTAAAGTCACCATCATTCAAACTTTGAAAAGAAATCTTGTGAAGCGCACAGATTTGATTATGAAATTGTATTACATACTCTAGATTAAAAAAAATTATCATTTTATAAACACATATATGTAACCCAGGTTCTTAACTTCTTGAAGCAGGAACATCATCAAATAATTTGTATTTAATTTATATTATTTAAGGCAAAACAGGACTGGATGTCTTCTTACCAAACCTGATAGTGATAGTGAACAATGTAAATACAAAACAGTTTTTAGACACAATTTTGCCTCAATCCACAAACTTTGTTTCAAATCAAAACTTTGCGCATGCTTTACTACCAGTGCACTTGGGTTCCTCTCTCCCGAAGAGTATACTGTTTACAAAGTTGTGAGGTGCCTCGTTACTGGTTCTTTTTTAAATAGGGGCTCCAAGGTCAAATCCAGTTCTGTGATCCACTCATTTTCCAGTAGATAGGCCTAGACTCCTTCAAACATCTTCAGGTCTCTAATCTCACATTAAAATGGTGTAAAATGCCACTGTGTTTGATACCAATCAAGTGCAATTTTTGTCAAAATCCAAAAACGTTTCATGACATTACCTTTCAAAAATTATGGTCTGTACATTTCTGTATAGAGAATTTTCAGTTCATTGCTGGATTTGGGTGATACTCAACCTAAAAGGCATTAAATTTGACCTTTTGAGTGGCGCTAAAATTCCTCTTCGGACTGTACAGACCCATTTGTTTTTGATGTCCGATGATGTCATATTTTGTTCAACCCCAAATTAAATATCAAGTTTTAAATTTCATTCTGAAAGAGTGTCAAATACAATGACATTTTACACCATGCGGTTAGAAATTAAAAAAATTCCCCCCCCCCTTTTCATAAAGACTCTATCTATTGGAAATATATGTAACACAAAACTCAATTTGACCTTCTTAAAAAAAAAGTAACCCCCTCACCGTACCTCAACTCTGATTCTTTGTTGACCTGCCCAGATTGATTGCTAAATTCTTCTTAATTGATTCTTTATCTTCAGGTCATGTTTAACGTAAAGGCCAGGATTAACCCCGAGAGTCAGAACAAGCAGATACAGTACGTGCGGGTAACCTTCGCGATTCTCATGGCCTTGTTCCTGGCGATGAATCTGAGCAGTGCCATTCTGTCCAGGCTTTACCCAGACTCCATGGTCTTGATACGGGTGAGAGTCTGCTTAAGTGGTCTGCTGTTCATCGTCACAGGGGGATTCCTCGCCTATCTCATATGGAAGCTATCCAGGATGAGTTTTGTTGGCAGCGTGTTGCTCGAATCCAGGGTAAATTATTATTATTATTATTATTATTTATTCGGCCAAAACATGTACATACAAAGTAAGGAATGTCTACATCAAGGACAGTCAAGATGAAAGATAAATTGTATAACAACTAACAATCAAAAAGAATAGATGTATAGAGGTACAGTAGGTAAGAATGAGATGGGGAAGAGATGGGGGTGGGGATGAGGAATGTATATGGAGAGCGGATTGGGAGAGAGGGGAAGTGGGAGGGAGTTCAACAAGCAGAGTAAAGACAATCCAATCTAAGATGGCCAGGATGAACAAAAGTGAAAACACTGTGACTCAAAAGCCTGTTCATTAAAAAACTTTGGAGAATAGATTTAATTAAACAACAGTGTTGTAATCCGGAGCTGGAATTCTTGGACCGTTTATACAGACGCATTTTCCTCAATAATAATAATAATAAAGACATTTGTAAAGCGCCTAATGCATAAGCCTCTAAGCGCATGATGGACCGTGCAAGTCTCTCGCATAATGGAAACATTTTTGAGACCACTTTGATCCCACACACATTGCTTTAATGCAAGAAGGAAACAAACTCACGCACTTAAACATTTTTGAGACCACTTTGATCCCACACACATTGCTTTAATGCAAGAAGGAAACAAACTCACGCACTTTAACGGGTCACAATGTTGGAGTACGCACCAGACTTGCACAGTCTAGGTCAAGACTATAACCGGAAGCTAGTTGTCTACAGATTTATAACTGACATTTCCAAGTTTCCCAGCCTCCAATTTATCATTCCACTCCCACCCTGCACCACCACCTAGGCCCTTTTTTATACCACAGCTGCTGCTTGGGTTCTGACTTGCATGTAGAATCCATCGTTGTTGTTTTTTTTAAACATGTACTTCTGGTACGTGGCTTCAAACAGACGGACAGGGCTAAGCCAGAGCCCAACTCAAAGCAATGGGTTCAGAATGGGCCCTGATAAGATTTGATTGTTAACACTTGACTTGCTTAACTTTGTAAGCAAATAAAGGTGCCAACAAGCGCAGAATGTGTTGGTAGCCAGCGCCATGAAATCGGGGGATGTGCATGCTTGTAAAAACCAAATGAAACAATAATTACCATTTACAACTTTGTATGTTTTTTTTTGTTGTAAACTGGATATCACCATCCACAAAGGTTTGAATAAAAGTACTTCTTTCCATTGACTAATTTTCAGGGAGCAACTTTATGTCAAACGTCGACAGCCTGTGTGTTTATCATTCTTCTTTATGTATCCAGAGCAGTGTATAATCTCATTGCCATAACTACCACAATTTGCCCGTCGTTTGGGTATAATTGGATTAATGTTTCTGACCAGGTGAGGCTAACCCTTAGCTTTGAATTATTACCGTAGTGAAGTAAAACCTAGGCCCATTTTTATAGAGCTGCTCAAGCACAAAAAGTAGCTAAGCACAGCAGCATTATGCTTGCAAGATGAAGGTTACCAGCCAAAATACCATGCAACATGTACACTTGTTAACTGGTATCCTGCACATATTTTGCTAAGCAGAAAACGTTGAGGCAATATTTTCTGCTTATGCAGCTCTATGACATTGGGCCCTGGTTTTACATTTAGTTGCTGGTTTAAACCGGGTTAACATTGATAATTGACTTGGTTTAAAATGTTTAAGTGCATGTAAGCAAAAAGCAAGGCTTCATTTTTTGTGTTCAAAGTATACCTAGTTACTTTCATTTCAGTCTCGTTTTAGTCGAACTTGTTAGAGTGTGTTACCTCAATGTAAGTGTTATTTTTTCAAGTGAAGTAGTGGCTTAATCTTTTAATTTTCAGTGACATTTCACCGTATAATCTTTTTCATTAGAACTTAAATATAAAGCAAACAACATACTTATTGACCCCTTAAACCAATGTCTGCCGCTCTGGCCATTTTTAGAGTCAAATTGCACGTAAAAGTTATTGTAAGCGCACAACGCTGTGTGGCCTAAAATGTGCACTACACTGTATAACACTGGGACATTGACTTCCAAAATGGCACAAACAAGATTATCGTGAAGATGACGTCTGCTGAATTGGGTCAATATTTATTTTACTTATTTTCTTTTCCCTTGAAACTGTTTTGTTTTTGTTTTGCTTTTGTTCTCATTACCAAACTGTAGGCAGATATGATATCAACTTTAAAAGGTCTTCGCTATCTGTCATTCGGTGTTGTTCTTTTTATCTGGGAGTTCCTTCCGACATTTATCGTAGTAATATTTTTCAGAGTGAGAAAATTTGCTGCAAACGTGGTGAGTTTTGAGTAAGGTGATAAGAATTTCACATCCTTAGCAGGGACAATAGTGAGGTTCATTTTACACATTTCAGTGACCACTTTACTCTCTTTTTTGCCAATATTACCACCTCGAAGATTTGAAATTAAGGAAACACTAAGAGAGCATTTATCATTTTATGTCATTGATGGGCTTTTTCCTTGATATCTATTTACTAAGAACTCACAATTTGAACCTGTAGATGGAATCCTTGGGCGTTTGTCTGAGCGACGTATTCTTGGCCAGATTTCAGGCTGCGTCAATTTTGCTTCAGTCATCAATTTGATTCTTTGACTTCAATGTGAAGTTCATTAGCCAGTGGAAACACTGGTAGATGAGAGCAAGTTTTGTCAAGCAGCCGATCAAACACACTCTACTAAGCACAAAGAGTTGCGAGGCACCATCGACCAAAGCACCACATACATAATTATGCATTGATTTTGACTGTTTATGGGCTCATTAAAATGGGCAAAATACGTTTGTAAGGAAGTTGTTTTTTCCTTATAACAGCATCATGAAATTTGTCAAAGGTTTTTCAAGAAACGTGCACTTGCAGACTGTTGATCATGTGGAGTTTATGATTGGCCAAAGAATTTCGCACGTGCCCGTTCCATTACTCCTGTGTCAGTCTGTTGGGAAATGTTAAAGGCTGTGTGGGGAAGTTTCAATTTGGTGTAATTTTTGTAAATTGATTGTTAATTTAGCCAAGCCGTGGGGTTCTTGCACTTGTTTCCTTGGGCTTCTCAACCCTGTCCAAGTTCGTTTTTTTTACTACCGCAAACTTGGAATGGCTTACAAGGAAGTTTGTTCGGGAAGGTAAACTGATGTTAATCTGCCACCATGACTGACCACATACATTCATGTGCATATATCAAGTATCATGCATGGTTTCTGACGTGTCCACTTTTCTGTCCCAGTCTGGAATTTGTCCCAAAAACTTGACTCCGATTGTCCCACGCAATATGCAACGAACTCCCATGTATAATTGACTCCTGCTAAAGGCATGGTCTAGTCAGCACTCAAAGCTTTCCTAAAAAACTGTTCCGACGTTGATTAAATTACCCTTGCAGAGTACACCTGAGGACACAACTTGCCGGAAAACCGAGTCTAGAACCTACTTCTTTGACAATCCTCGACGGTACGACAGCGATGACGACTTGACACGCACGCACAGCAGTACAAACGCTACCCCGAGAGAGTAAGTGTTAGTTATAGTATGCGCCTAGGTTTTGAATCATCACGAGGGGGCAGGCCATAGAAAGTCTGGGTGTGGTGAATACCACACAAAAATAACCACTGTCAGGAAACTGTAGTTTAATTCAGTGAGTGTAGACGTGAGGGTTAAAGGCAAAGTCTTGGGGGGGGGATCATTCTTAAATGCTGACCATAAACTTGAAGTATTTTCAATAGTTTTGAGGGCATCTTTTCAAAAGTCAATAAAAAACTCACTCACTATCTTCTTGGGCCATGTGGCACAAAAGGTCGCCATGTTCTTTTGTCAATATCCTCTGTCTTTGCCGGAGCCCTGTGCTTCAAGTCTGTGCATTCTAACTTAGTTGTTAATTGAATTGAATTGAATTTTATTCACAGTTTGTGGCGAAAAAGCCAAATGACATGCATGTTACAATTAATCAAACAGAAGGAACATGGAATAAATGTACCAGGCAAATTTGTTTGGCCAATTTACAGCTCTTCTTGAAGAGTCTTTTGACTATGGCTGTGTCCAAATTTGATGGCTGTGGCTGTTGCTGAGTGTGTTGCTAAGGAAAGCCTATGCTTCAAGGCATGTTTTGGTGATCTAGCCACAGCCATTTTTTAGGGGAATGGCCTTATTTATTCTTGTGTGTAAAAACAAAACCTTTTATTTGTTTTTTTTTACCCTTACATAGATGTGTATTAAGCACTGTATATTCAGTGCTCTCCTGAGCTCTGTGAAAAAAAACCACAGGCAATCACTCGGATGGGATTCGAACCCACGACCTTTGCATTGCTAGAGCAGATGTCTTACCACTAGACCACCGAGCTAGCTCGATGGTTAGAGGCGGGTTCGAATCCTTAGCAGCGGGTACTGCAACGATTTAATAGATGTTAAAATTTGCATCGGGGATAAAGAATTGTACATGTTTTTTTTCCCCGAAACCAAAACCATAGCAAAACTTAAAAGCGATCTCCATAATTATGTTGGTTTAACACCCATGAAACATAAATGGAAAATATTTTAAATCACAAGGGAAACGGTAAATTTGGGGGTTGAATAAAGAAAAATTGACTACAGCGGGGTTTTAAACCTTCGACTTCCAGATTAACGTGTCAGCGTTCTACCAACTGAGCCAACTAGCTCTGATGTTGGGGGTTTCCCTATTTTGTCAATATCTTTGTTCAGGGTTGCCAGTCAGAAGCCATTCGGCAGATGCAGGTTGAATGGCTTCTGATTGGCACATTAACCCGGAGGTTGCAGGTTCAAATCCCGCTCAAGGCAATTTTGTCTTTATTCAACCCAAAATAAATAGACAATGACTGTCATACATATTTGTTGTTTTCCTCCAGTTATTTGGGAGATAACTTGTCTATCCCATCCACACCCATCAGCAGTGCTCCACATGTCGGTTACGGCACCATAATCCGCAGCAGTAGTTACCCTACAGGATACGGGGTACCAGGGACAACCCCACCTCTGCTCTTTGCCGGCATTCCTGGTAATGTTAACTTGGGGGGATATGGAGATGCCCAGGCAACAGAATGACAGGAAGTGAAAAATAGACAATTGGTGATTTATTCCTTGTGAATGAGGAGGGACAAAGATGGTAGCGTTGCACCGTTCCTTAAGAGTTATCCAGAGGATGTCACAAGAAGATGGCAACAAACAACATACTGAATTTACTGTTGCACTGAATTTACTGTTGCTACTAGTGTTTTGGTCTTTGCACAATCCGGTTATGCTTGCAGGTATGGGAATTTAAAGTTAAACATGTTTGGGTTTTTTTGCCATCAACATTGAGGAAACAATGCGTATCTGATTCGAGGCAGATATCCCAGGAAACTGATTTTAGGAATCAGGTTCCTTGAGTCTGATTCAGTCTGTGTTGGTCGATCATGTTTTGGTTGTATTTCCTCATGTAATGGAGATTAAAAACTTTATTATTGCTCTGCCCCACATTGGTGTGTGCAGGACTTGATTGCTTCCTGTCTAATAGTTTCAACTATCAAAATAGCAGAACTTGGATAAAAGCACAGGGACAATATTGGTAATTGTCAGAGAGCAGTAGCTATAGTAGGGTCATGCTTTGGTAAATAATGACTCCCTAAAATAAATTGTGTAGTTTTTATCGCAAATCCTTCTTGTTATAAAGATGGTAATGGTAGTAGGCATCCTGTGAAATTAATTCATCTGAATAAATCGATAAAATTATGCAGGAAACAATTAAATTCTCCAAAGATTCCCCATAGGGGATTTTTTGGAAATTCAAATGTCCGTAATGCTTGCAACCAGAGAAGCGGTTGGTACCAGCTGTCACCTGGCTAAATGTGGATGGATTCAACATTCTTGATGGAAATACCATGACAGTTTTTTGCTGTTTCTCAACATGTAGACACTATAGTAAGGTGAAACTTTCACAGGTGACTTTTATTGGATCTTTCTTGAAAAATTTACCTATAAAACAGCATTACAGTGACAAAAACCATTCAACCAAACACTACCTTTTAAGCTCGATTGAACATTGGAGTCACAAGAAAATAGTGAGTGAAAAAAACACCAGTTTCACTGTTTTCAAACATCAGGTTTTTTTGACTCATAAAATCAAATCTAACAGTTTTACTCATTTAAAAAAAAAAACTACAGCATTTCAGGCAAACAATATTTCAGGGGAAGTTTTCCACCGTGACCATCTTTATGCCAAGTAAGTTATGTGCAAATCTGTTAACATTTCTATTTTCAATCTTTCCAATGTTGTGCACACTGAGCAAGTCACAACCAGTGGGATGTCTATACAGTGTGTATTAAGCAATAGTCTGATTTTATCGATATATCTCTACTGGTGCTGGATTTTATTTCATTATTTAAACAGGGATGTGAACAAAAGAAGCAACGAGAGTTGTTGTTGTTGGTTTTTTTCCCCAGTGTGACTACGTATTGAATTGTAGAGGTCATGACCCATACATGTACCCACCTCCCGCTCTTGCACTCATGCGCTTTTGCAACTGCCAAGACATTCGTGTTATTATAAATTTTGAAGTTTGAATTACAAACTTGTTTTGACATTTCTGTTGAACCGAACGTCTTGACATCAAAGTACATTTTCCCAAAATGAGGCTGGTACTATCCATCCATTCAAAGCATTCTCCATTGCCTTCCAAGTGTACTAGACCGTTTCTCCATCGGAAATAGCTAAACAGCTGTGACTACTATCCCATGTATTTATTACCAGATTGGATCGACATCAAATTTGTATGTACAGATTAAAACCTAGCAGTACTTCCCATGTGTATTGAATAGTATTTGGTGATACATTTGGTATTTAGTGATATATTTGCATGCAAGTAAAAAACAACATTGTCACTTAGTTCTGTGACAAGATAATTGTCTTGCATGCTTACAAGAGCCGAATCGGTTCGAAATTATACTAAACCAAAGTTACATGTGAATTGGTTTAGTGCCAACGGACAAACCATAATTGCTCAAAAGTTGGACGTATCATATTTAGGCTTGTTGCCCTGAGCAATTGATTTGAATGAATTGGTGATATGATCTGAAATGTGACTCACCATGAGTATTGGCCAATTATCCCACCTGGTCTGGGTGGGAAAGGTACAACAAATCTTTGTCTGGGTTGTCCAAGGGGTTGGCCAGAGCACAAGGCGGTACAGAGTATTTTTGAATAAGTTTGTTCTCTTTTTTTTTCAGTGCATTTACAAAATCATCAGTTTCAAAGATGTACAAATTGTTAAGTCTATTTCTGGGTCCAATTTCATAGAGCTGCTTAAGCACCAATGTAACTAAGCACAACAAAATTCTGCTTACCAGAAAAAAGAAACCAGCCAAACTACCATTCCACATGTACAGATTGTGACTGGTATCCTGCTCATTTCTGATAAGCAGAAAACTGTTAAAGCAATATTCTACGATTTTGGGCCCTGGTAGTACTAGCTGAACTGCTGTTGACAACATTAACAAATATTGACAACTGCTATTGGAGTTAAAATCAAGAACTCATGTGACCTGCCTCCCAAAAAGAGTGAAGTGCAAGTTTGTCTTTGTAACTATTGGATATTAAGTTCATGTTTGGTTCTGAACCGGGCCAATATCTCGTCTGGATACCTGCAACCCTGAAGTATATTTTATTGCTTACTTTGTAAAAAGAAATATGACAAAACTAGGAACACTTATTTCTATGAGACCACCTTTATTCCAAGATAAATTTACAGTGAAGTCAGTTTTTTTGCAAGATTGTTGGAGTGGCAGGTCTCTGCATTTCAGTTGACTTCTAATTTACTGAACATTTATATGGTTGTGCTATTAGTCCACTACATTTCTTGTGGCGTATTCCAGGTTTAAATACTTATATTGAGAAACGGCTTTTTAATCATGTTGCATCTATTTTCATTGCTGTTTACCGACTGGTGGAATACCAGTCGACTGAGAGTCCCCCAGTATTATGTGCAATAGCGTGACTGCCTGTTGAAGGTAAAGCCGTGTCCTAGCTGATGGTTTCGGCTGTGGCTATGACCGAAACGTTGAAGCGTCCTATTTGTCTCTGCAGCCGATAGCCGCAGCCGTAGCCAAAGTTGCTTTGATTTGGACACGGCATAGCTTTCCAAAGGACTTCATGGTCATGTGGAAGCCACATTTTCCGCAGACCAACATTCTTTGGAAGCGGTAGAGTTTGAGTCATAAATGACAAGAGTAAATGATATTACATGACAGAACGTTGTTGAAACTTAACTGGTATTTGAAACTTAACCAAAAGATAAATCTGGTTTAAATAACAATTGTTGTATATTCAGTTTGCGGTAACGCCATCCGATATATCTACTTGGCTGTGTAGATTTGTTGTGAGAACTTGCCCTGCTATTTAGAGTAGGTTTCAGAATTCGGGAGACTACTTAGTTCTGAAAAGAACTGTCCTGTTTATAAGTACTACCTTGGGAGGAAGGAAATAAGCCGGGACTACTACTTTTGCTTTAGTGACTCCACACTGAATCAATAGCAAGACAAGTTCTCAAGAACAATCTGGGCAGCAAAGTAGATATAGACACATTGTGTTACCACAAACCCAATATTCCCTCGATACCTCACGTTGCAAGGCTTCACAACCCGTATATAACAATTGTTACTTCCAATTTTTGTCTTAGTGAACTAAAAAGTAATTTTTGAAGTACATGTACATGGTCGTACCTTTCCAAAACTCTCCAAAGAATTTTTTAATGGACCTCACGAAAAATTGTTGGACGGTTTCTGCATGCTTTACACTGTCACCCAGTACTACAAAAGAGCAGAGTCTTTTTTTAAAAAGCCCATCCGAGTTTTTGAAGGTTTTTGAAAAATTAAAATAAATGCAAAGTTTCTATAAGGCATGTTATTTACATATATCGACAAACCGATTTAAAGATTTACGTATAAAATGAAAGATGCTGAAATTATTGAAATGATATGTTATTTGTAAGCCTACATTCTATATGTGTTTATGGTTTATGTGAGAGTGACATGGATTAACGATAATATATTATTTTGAAAAATATTATCTATTACGTTAGATATGTTTAGATATGATTATGGTAATCATTTTCAAGCTATGTTGTAAATACAATAATACGTACAGATAGTTTCCGATAGACGCCATCTTTACAGGCAACAAGGGTTTTGGCTTCCACCTGCAACAATCCTTGTAATTTTTCTACGCAGCTAAGCGGGGATCGACCAATCATGCAACGGTATTAACGGTACACGGCACACGGTATTTACGCAAAATGCATAATTGTGCGTTCACCAAAAAACTGTATCATTGCCTGCAAAGATGGCCGACTTAACACTCTGTGACGTCAAGTGGGAACGAACTATACGTTGATTGTAATCTTTATGCTGCACGAGCCATGCTGGGTAAAACAAAAATAATCACACACGAAATATTGTACCTTTTGAACATGGCTTGGTTTAGTCTTTGTAATGATGTGCTAATTTGGTCAGGTTCCTCGTTTATAACAATAACAATATTACATTTAAGCATATGAGGGTTCCATACTTGTTTTGCTACATTCAACCTCAGTTTAGTGGTAAGCATTTGTTGGGTTAAAGTTAAACTGACTGCATTATGGTTACCATAGGCTATTATTTTGATATATGATACAAAATTGACAACGGTACATAATCTCCTCTGTGCATCAAATTTTCCTGGTGTCAAGTTGATAGTATTAGCATTCAGTGGAGTGTTTTGGTCCAAGGTGCAAGGTTTCAAAATGTGTCCTTATCACAAAGAAGGTTAACTTTGTGCATTAATGCACAAATTGCCCCATGACCAATGTAGCGTGGCTTTTTCTACTTGGCCAATGGGTTTTGTCAACTCATTGTTGGGGGCCTAATTTTATAGCTAAGCCTGCAAATCAATTTATCTTTGCAGGAACCAGGCCCAAACCCACCGGATTTGTTAAGCAGAGATTACAGCCGAATGAAATAATTGGCTTAAGCAAACATGAGTTGGGAACCAGTCCAAGCATTATTTAAATGTGTACATCGCATGGCATATCGGCCGGTAACATGGAGGGCCCCAGTTTCATAGGGCTGCTAAAGGACAAACAGTAGCTAAGCACAGCAAAATTATGCTTACCAGAATACCAAAATAATCACATTTACCATCTGTGAATGGTTTCCTGCTGCTCAATTTTGGTTAGCAGAAAATTGTTAAGCAACATTCTCCGCTTAAGCAGCTCTATGAAACTGGGGCAAGCTCATGTTTTTTCTTGCCATCAATATTAAGAGGACACAATTTGTGTACTTAACTGCTACAGCATGCCATGGCCATTTTTGTGTCTGACTAGTTGCCTTCAAAATTTGTTTGCTGATTAATGATTGAAATTTACCGGCTCTATCAGATCAGGCAGTCCTTGAACTTTGCTCTTGAAAAAGAAAGATTGATATTTCCTGCTTGAAACAATTGCCTTGTTAGGTTAAAGTTAAAGAGTATGTTAGTGTAACTTGCTTCTCATATCACCATAATTTACTTCCCTTCACCCTGGTGTATAACTAAAGGACCTATAATGGTTGGAATGGTTTTGGATTAACCCCATTGTGGCCGGTAAAAGGCTGCTCAAGGTTTTTATAAAGTCTTGGTGCAAGACGTCCTCGGCAGATTTTGCTGCCTATTTGGTTACTGTACACAGTATACACTGGTACAGCAATTCACTGGTAGTAGGCGCTGTACGAGTCAATGGCCACAGCACCGTTACTATTTTAATGACCCGTTTGTTGAAATATGCGTGTAAGACCACGCCCATGTTAAAACAAAATTTCCCTGGGCATTCTTTGCTCGGCAGTACAGTTGGGAAGGTTTCCTCATCAGAGGGAGCTGCTGAATGCCCTCTATCAGTGAATCATGAAAGACCAGCTGAATCACTGTACAGTCTACCGTAACCACTCGGGCAGCAAAAATGCGCAAATAAGAGCATTTTGCACCAAGACTAGGTTTGTTTGGGGGTTTTTTACGTAAAACTCAAACATTTAGGGGAAACTTTGGTTCCTATGTGTGTGGAGAAAACAAAGTCACAGGCTTTAATGGTTCACAATATTTGAATGGGCACAAGACTTGCACAAGTCTATTATCCAGGAATACCAGACCACAAGCCATTTGCGAGTTAGGTTAGAATTGCTTAGTCACAAGTTACTGGTTAAATATGAATACCTCAGACAGATAGACAGTATGTCAAATGGTTTCGAGCAAGCTTTAGTATAGCTTCAGATGAGCAAACTCTGGTATCATTCATTCAGAATTGTGTATGGGTGTCTGCCGTCTCTTATGTAACTACGCAAAAGCTTGCCCCGAACCATGGAATATAGTAACAGCTCTATAGTCTGAGGAATTCAAATTTAAGCAGCAAGTTGTGCTAAGCATGTCATTGTACCAGACATTCAAATCTAACTTGCAAATGGGCTTATTCTATGAATATTTCAAGTATGAGCAATGACCGGGAAAAACCAATGTATCTCTCATTACATACATGTATATACATTACTAACGGTACAAAAAAAAGTGAAGAATTTCACTTGTGACCAAAACAAATATCACTTAGACAAATGTTCATATCTCATTGTCACTCATTGTCTGTGTGTTTGTCAGTTTTGTATCAATATTTAAGAAAGTTTATATTATTATGTTTATGTGTTTTATATGTATTGCGTTTTTTGATCAAGTGTGTTACTACATACTGCAGTTTTGATGTTGAATTTATTACCTTATAGCTTTATTTTACTAATAAATTAATAAATATACGAATATATTGGGATGAAATGATACTTGATTGGCCGATGATAATTTGTTTGTTTTGTTAAAGTGGCTGTTTGAATGTATTGTTATCACTGCACAGAATGTTCTAATACTGTAATACTGTACAAAATATTCATATAATTACATTTAATGTAAACATCAATGCAAAGTAACTATTATATATTGAATTATCATCAAATGAAAATGAACTTGATCCGACCCTGTTGCTTAAAAATGGCAGTGGAATCATGAAAGAACATTAAATTAAAGATCAGACTTAAATTGCAAGATCTGTGTGGTGTCATATGTTTTAGGAAATCATCTGCATTCAGAAGTGTAACATCTAACCTAAAGAAATCTTTTCCAGCATATTTTTCATCAAACGCTAGATGACTTTATTTTATTTATTTATTTATTTTTATTTTTTTAAGTTCGCCCCAAACAAGGCTAAAAGCCACTCTTGGTAAGGGGCCACAAGAAGAAAATATATTTAAGATGAAAATAACTCCGGGGGAGCTGAAGGTAGGAATTGATATTCCTCTTAAAACAGTCTAGATTGTAGGACTAGGGAAAACATGTACCAGGCAAGGAGTTCCAAAGAGATGCAGTACGTGGAATAAAGCTGTTGGAACGGCTCTTTGTTCTACATCTCAGTTAAGCAAGAGTGTATGGGTGATAGCAAGCAGAAAGCCTGATTTCATGCTCAAACACCCAGAAAGGAGGAACCAGGTCGGACACACTGGTGGCTCTGTAGAAAATACAGATCTGCTGGCTACAGACCTACGATGGGAAAGAGGTTGTAACGTTGATCCCAACCCTTCACCAACAACATTTACAATACCCTTCTGCACTCTATCTAATAAATATAAATGACAGGCAGAAGCTCCGGCCCAAACGTGACAACAGTACTCCATTAGGGGACGTGTAGTTGTCTTATACAGTAGAGAGTAGCATCAGGAGGTAAGAACTTCTGAGCTCAATAAAGACAACCAACTCGTATGGAAGCACTCTTTGCAATGCCTGAGATATACCACTCCCAACTGGCAAAAGTGGAGATGTCAAGTCCAAGAAGGCGAAAATCTGCAACCTCAGGCAAAGTCAATGGACCCATATGAATGGATGGAAATGTATCATCTCTAGAGCGAGGTAGAGACAGTTGTTTAGTTTTGTTTGCGTTAAAGGTTAACAGCCTATTACTATAACTAGTTATAGTTACTCCCTATTAGCCACACCATGCAAAGTTTCAAACTTGACTTCCTTCTCAACATATCATTCACAAATGAAAACACAGACACAAATGTTCAACTTTGAAAAACAAAATCAAGGTTAATTTTTTTAATGTTTTAGTCTTCGTTATTTATATATGATATACACTGATGTCTAATTTCATTGCTAGTAGAAGAAGTATCATAAATAAACAGTACCCAAATGTTTAATGATAAGATTGTGAGTGTCAACTGGTTTCAGGTTAATAACCTGGGCCAAATTTCATGGCTCTGCTTACCACCGAATTCTGTGCTTTTCATCACTATTCTCCGCTTACTGTGCAAGCACCAAATTTCTGCACTAGCTGTGTAAGCGAAGAATGCCTAGTAGCGTGGAGTACGCACGTACACAGGCAAGAATTCCCTGCTAACCCGTGAAATATGCTTGACGTAAGCGCGGAATTCCCTGCTTCCGTAAGCGCCAATTCTTTGCTTACGATAAGCAGAGCCATGAAACTGGGACCAGTGTAAGAAACCAAATACAATGATACCATTACATTGATGATCAAAATGACAAATTTCTTGTTGTATTGAGTTGACTGGATACACCTGATGTCATCCCCACAATAAATCTTGGTTGCGCCATTCTAGGAGCCAGTTTCCTGGTGTGTTAATATTGTGCAGTGCGCATTTTAGGCAACCGTGCGTGTTTACACGCTCACCGTATCTTCATGTACACTTTGTCTCCCAAAATGGCACACCATGGGCAGACAGTAGCCATGTGTGGCATCAATGCACTGTAGGTTAACACAAGGATACATTCACAGTTAATCATTATTTGTAAGTTTAATTCACAGTGTCATCAATGTCTCCAAACTTTTCCAAATGACCGTATTTTTTACCGCATGAGGGCGCTTTCAACTTGTGGCGAATTTCTTTGCACCATGATTACAGTTTATCTTATTTGGACTGCCTGTATGTTGTTTTCTTGTAACAATGGCCAAATAATAATAACAGTGAACAAAAATTGTTCTACTTCTTTAGCATCACGTTTACTTGATTCTCACACGCCCGCACTTTGTAAAAAAAAAAAGCAAATCGGGTTAAAAGTTTACCCTCATCAATCCTGAGAGATTAAACTTGAATCATGATATGGCCACCTTTGTCAAGCTTCCTGTATGCTTTTATGAAAACAGCAATGGGGGTTCAAATGGGGCCAGACTACGTTAACCTCTTAGCAACTTGGGCCGTGTCCTAATTGGTGGCTATGGCTGCGGCTGTTGCTAAGGGTGTTGCTATGGGCAACTTCAATGCTTCTCTTCAATGCTTGCTCATGTGAAGATCAAGCCACAGCCAAAGCTGCAGCCATTCATTCAGACCGGGCCTTGGAGCAGGGTTGACTAATAACCACAGAAACTCTCTGGGTGCATGGGATATAATTATTCCTCCAATTGTGGTGTAGTCTTTTACCATGATATACATCCATCTAGTGACATCCTTGACAACCGTGACCACATCACGTACTGTCTGGTTTCAGTGAATATTACAGCTTGATATGAGTTGTTAGAATTTTTTTCATTGAGATGACATCGTCTTTAGCAAACATTTTGTATTGCCTTCCTCTACATTGTTAAGAGAAGGGGTTTGCCCCGGTGTTTCTGGCAGTGGCTGATGAGTGCGCCACAGCACCTTGTAAACCCCTATGAGGTGCTACATAAATTGAAAAAGCACTTTGGGTCTCCCGTAAATAAAACGCTACATAAAAACTAGTTATTATTATCAATTTTGTGCAATGCTTCCACTCTCATTGAAGAATCATGTCAGTTATGATGACAAATATCTTGAAAATTGTTTTAAAAAAATGATAAATAAATGATGGCACTGTCCAATTCAGTGACACTCCATGACTGTCGACTTGAAATGAATAAAACTATAGATTTAATTATACACGTTCTGTGTAGGATCCAGGCCTGGATAATACATTTTTAGAGAAGTCATTTTGACTGTGGGTATTTGGGAGGATATAACCACTGGAAAAACCAGCATGGTCGAGTGAGACAAGCGGATATTTTGTTCAGATCCTCAGCAAAAATAGACCCCTTGCACATGGTGTCACAAGACCCAAACAGCACCCTCACCGAGGTCAATGAAGACCTATCATTGGCTGAGAGTTGTGCGCGGCACATTCGTTTGGCCCCACAGGTCTCATCCAAGACCGCTGGGATGGGCTGATGAGCATGTACAAACTCTTGTTCAGGATGTAGTGATGCATGATGGGAAGGATTGTACTACTGATCAGTGCAGTGCGCACAAACAATCACAACATGTACATGTACACACAGCGATATGATAATGCATGGGGACGCCATGGATCATGCAAACGATTTTTTTAAATCAAGGTTGCAAGAAGAACGTTGCCAATCGAGGCCTGTTTTTAGTACAAGGCAAAGAATGACAATAATTATTTGCAATGGATTTACACAATAGAGCTACATTATTATTGATAGTCAAATCTGTCATAAACAGGAAGAGGTGACTGGGGGTTATTAGGTCAACAGGAATGGTCCGCTGCGCATGTTATTTGTCAGCACATCCCAGCGCCTTTGGATGAGGCCCTGAGACCGATAGAAAACATCCATGTCTGCACAGCTCCATTGTTGGAACTCAGCCATGGGGGCCAATGCAAGTGGTCTATAGCATGCTATAATGCTTCAATTTCAGGCAATCATAAGTTACAATGGGCTGATTCTAAGAGACAATTTGACCTACACTTTACACAATTCAAGAGAGCATATTTCTACCAGTAATATTTCTTTAATTACTTCTTGCAAATTTTTTTTTAAAATCATGATGAGAAAGTAAGCATTTTTTAAAGGCCATGCCATCTTGCTGCACAACATTCTGCTTTGATTCATTTATTGGCAAGTTAGAAAAAGGCACGTAAAACATAAACGCAAAGTAACATTTAAATTTCTTTTATCGCAGTTGAATAGAAATGATGTAAAATTATTTTTACAAACAAACCCAAGAGTTAAAAAAAATTACAACGCCGTACTCTTAATTTTAATTAAAATAAACAAAGAGGAAATCCCTACAAATTTACAAGAATTTTGTCAAGTGAGTTAAATGCAGCCGAATAAATAATTCAATGTCAATATTTAAGCAATATTTCATACAATATCTGGAAGTATAAGATTAGAATTGCTTAATTTAGTTTTGAATTTCGTTATGAAAACATTGGAATTTGATTATCTCTAAGCAATAATGCTTGATTCCTTTGTTTGCTATTCAAAAAGTAAATCAACATTTTTAACTGCTTAATTTATTGCGAAATTTGTTTGTTTGTTGGGGTACTGGTGTGTTTGTTTGTTGGGGTGTTGGGGTGTTTGTTTGTTTGTTTGTTTGTTTTGGGGGATTTTTCATCCCAAGTGGTTGCTGAGTACTGAGTGATGAAATCTCAGGTTTCTTTTATTTTGATGGCAGCCCTGGTTAGTATTGTTATCACACAAGCCTGAAATTTCTTTTCTTTGATTGAAGAGAGCTTACATAAAAATACAAAAAATGAAATTGCTTTTACGGGGCACCAGTGCAAAGGCAAATGGACCCATTCCATAGAAATGATTATTTGTAAATACACCAGTCTAGTACAGTTTACATTACATGTCAATATGGCTGATAGTGAACTGATTTTTACTGAACAAGAATTTTGTCTGTGCTTAGTAGAGCTATGTTCTTAAAGAGGTCATCTATGTTGGTTTCTGGCCACTGGACTCTGGCCACTGGTTTCTGGCCACTGATCTTTTGCCGCTGGTCTTTGGCCACTGGTCTTTGGCTACTGGCCAAAAGAAAAAGAGGCCATTGCCTCTGTGGAATATATGTTATACCAGGCCTTTATAAATCTAGTGATATTTTGAATGGCTGAATGAAACTGACCCTACACCAATTCCTACTCTTTAAGATACCAAAAAAAAACCTTCAGGTGAGAGACCCCACTGCCTCCACAAGCTGAAGACCAAGTGCATACTGGGGATGACTCTCTGGAAGAAGACCGACGGCTCTGCTGACAAGATGAGCCGTGTCTGGAACAGGCGGATGGGGACATCTTAAGGTTGGTTCTTTAGCCTGTGATTTACAACAAAATCAGATAAGTAGTGATTAGTCAATCAGATCCATCCATGAATGAGAAGCCCATACAGGCTATTCATTGTTGTAATCATGACGTCACCCCCAGGTCACCTATCCGCATCAATAGCTACTGGTTCATGCAGTCCGGTACGCACAAACAGCGACATATCGGACCCCAAACTAATTGCACTTTTTACTTTCACTAGTTTGATTACAACCTGCTGCAAAGCAGTTCACCATATTTTACCGGTTATTTTTGCCGGTTTTTGATACTATTGTGACGCTGAAAAGTAAGTGTAAGTTTGAGCTGTGTGTTGAGTGTACAATCGAAAGCGTTGTTATGGAAGTGGCGTGAACCAGTGTCGAGGAAGTGAGCATGACCCCTGGAGGAAATGACATCAGACTACAACGGCGAATAGTAAACTCTGGTTTTTGAAACCCTACCTTGAAAAAATGAAAACAAGTTTCTATTTGAAGTAGCCAAGGTATTCTGTGATTATACTATTAAAAGACTACCTTTTGAGAACCTTAAAGCTTGTAAATATGACACCACTACAAATCTTATAAACCTTGAAATAATTATTTCTTATTTCATTTTTTTATTGGTTCAATCTAACTGTCAGTTTGCTTAACCTACTATATTTTACAGTTGTTTGTGTGTAGGCCTACTGTTTGAATTAAGGCCCAGTGTGGAATAATCAAGTTTTATTTACCTATCTAATTATCTACTTCTACCATCTGTGATTCACATCTTTATTTGGCAAGAGAAAAGGACATGTCCAAAACCTTAGAACATCGTTTAACAAACAAACTCATTTTAATAAATAAACTTAAATACAAAAGGAGAGAATGACAAAGTAGTAAGGAAAAAAGAGCAAGGAAAAAAAGAGCTGTGTGTTTTTTATTTTTAAGTCTATACAGGAAAGGTTTTATGGAAGGAAGAGGAAGGAAGAGTACATTCCTTTAATTCATTCTAGTTATCAAGAAACAAATCATAACAAATATCCCATTAAAATAAAGGTGGGACAATAATTAGGGAACAAAGCATGTAACAGTGTTTCGCTCAATGATCACCACAATTATAACATTCCTTGAAGAAAGCAAGTTATTGGCAAATGACACATTCTGAAAAACTCAGTCATGAGTAGTTACATGAACACTCCATTATCTGAGATTTTAGATGGAATAAAGCACAATATAAAACTTGAAGCATCATAAAGTGAAGGTCAAATTACATGGCCATTGTGATAGACAGATATAAGCATACATTACAAATCTATACATGGATACTAGTAGGGCAGAAAGGGAGAATAATTTGAAAATATAGGTAGAATGAGGCTGTGTCCGGCGACTACAGCTACAGCTACAGCTGGATCACCACCTCATCACGCAGTGAAGTATAGGACGTCCTTAGCAATACCATTAGCAACAGTCGTAGCCGTAGCTGTAGCCGCCAATTCCCATATGGCCTAACATGGAGCCATAAGCTCCTTGGGCCTAACAACCAATTGTCAAAGTTTTCAAAATGGCTGCCATTGCTTGTTGTTATATTTTTTTCAAAGGACAAATCTGCACTGGCCCCTTTTGACCCATTGGATGACGCTGAACGCACTTCCACAAAAAGCACGTCCCCCATTTCCACCATGTTGGGAGTCAATAACTTTGTGTACATTCAGACTCCCACAATGGTGGACAGGACAGGTGCATGTAAGAGCGCTACCCATCATGAAAAGGGCCAATAGCCCAAAATATCTTTCTCATGACATCCTCTGACTGTGTGCCAAATTCCACATTTGTATAATCAAAGGCACACTCCCATCACCAACCTGCCGTACTATATGAACAAAGTAACAGCTGATTGTCTGCCTGTACTTTTTATAAATCAGTAATACAATTGCCCCCCCCCCCACCCCCCAAAAAAGAAGACATTCTCACCAAAACCTTGAGCCAGGTTACAAGTGAAGCTGGAAGGGAAGACTGTCTGGACAAACTCACAGTGTTTGCATCAAGAATAAACATCTGAGCTAGACGAAGACCTATCACGTTAATGAGCTGGATGGACATCTGAGTACTCTCTGTTACAGTCACAACAACCTGTATGGCAGCAAATAGAATGAATATTCATGAAGGATTAGCATATATACAATGAACATGATGGCCCAATGTCATAGAGCTGCTAAGCAGAAAACAACTGCAGCAACTGTTTTTCTGCTGAGCACAAATTTGCATGGGACCAGTAAAAACCCCAACATATTACATGGTATTTTGGCTGGTAACCCATTTCTATTAAGCAATTTTTTGTCTTTGCTTAGCAGAGATCAGTACTTCCCTTACAAAAGCATATTAATCCATTCTAAACAGACAGTGGAGCAAATAGAATTGGATCAGAAGTCACATCAGTTTCTGAAAAGGCAAAATTTGGAGCGTTTCAATCATATTTTGGAAATCACACAAGTTAGAAGTGAAATAATCAGATGAACTGTTCTGGGCAAAAGGAAATCCTACCATTACGATTAGAGGTCATTTTAAAAACCATGGATAAAGCTTGGGCTTTAGATTTGGGACCATCAATCTGTTTGAAGTCCCTCAGCGAAAGTGTGCGTTGACAAAATAAACGCCCAAGCCTAAATAACCTAAGCCTAAGCAGCCGGTTTGAAAAGGGCAATATCATGCTGAGGTCAACAGCGGAAGATTAATGCTTACTAGTCGTTCTAATGAGAGTTTGTACCATGACAAAACCGCCTTAAAAAGACACTCAAGCACTTCCAAATTATAAAGTAAAAACAACCTTGAAAAACAAAGCCAATAGAAAAAATATAAAATTGACATTTTCCAGACGACCACATAACATAACAAATTATGTTGTCATTCCTACCTCTTGAGCCATGGTGTCGTATCCACTCTTATACAACTCACACACATGATGTCTCTTCAACGAGTCCACATCTCCACCGAATGCTATCGCTAACTGAACCACCAGCCCGGGCCAGACATGAGCGGGATGACTCCGGCGTATCCTACGGACATCCAGTGGGCCTGGGGCCGGAGACGAGGGGACTGGGGAGTGGCAGATCCGCTCGGCCTGAGACGGGTCCATGGAGTGATTTGGAGGGAGGCTCTCCACAGCAGCAGTTATGATTCTGGTCATGAACTAACAGAAATGGGTTGCAAACATTACAGTTAACTCTAAAGAGAATCATGCGATATCTGTAAATAACAAAAACAAACATCTGACGACTCCCGACGACCACTGCAGCACGCTAGTTTAAACATTGAGAAAAAAACTAACTGGCTCCTTTTCAGCTCTTTAAAGTAGTTGTGACCTTTTGATGTATTTCATAAAATGACTTTCGTACACTTTTGGTTGTTTATTTTACAAAATGTATGTTTGTACTCCTTGCAATATTAATGCTTCAAATTTTCTCTCTTTCGAAATTAAGCCAAATCTTTCATTTCATTTCATTTACCTCATTTCATTTATTAATTCTGGTTGTGAAGCCAAGGACTCTCAGAAAAGCGAACTTAATCACTGTACTAGCCAAGAATCCCAATGGGAAGAAGACAAGGAAGTAATATTTTGAAAAGGCCTACATTACATATATCAGTGATGGCCAAGCGGTCTAGACCGTCAAACTCGAGCTCTAGGGGCTCAGTGATCAGAGTGTGGGTTCAAATCCCAGTTGTGACACTTGTGTCCTTGATCAAGACACTTAGCTATGATTATTTCTCGTCACCCAGGAGTAAATAGGTACCTGCGAGGGTAGAGATTGTTAATGTGGAGGATTAGCAATCTGTGTGCCCATTTGGTTGCCGGTGCTGCATATTCTAAAGGAGTTAAGATGGCTTCAGGGAAAGCTCAAAGCCTGAGTTAACAATAGTGTGAGGAACTTGGAGATGCCAACTTGGCTTGAAAAAAAAAATGCATCTCATTATTATTATCATTAGTATTCAAAGTTTTGATATCTAGCTCTTTAAATATCACACACAATAATTAATTCGGTCTCTTCAGTTTAAAGATAATATTCTTTGTTTTCCTACAATTGCACTTATGTTACACTCGAGTTTGAAATTGTCAAAATGCTGTATCTTGCTTAAAATAGCACAAAACAAGTGCTGAGATACAATATTTGTGCATTAAGCATTTTTGTGCGAGATACAATGCTTCTGCAATGACAAACATTTTTACTGTAGATACTTACATGTTGGCGATTGTTTTGGATGCCTAGTTCTACATCTCCCGTGGGTTGCATGACAGGTGCGTCTAGATCCCTGAAGAAGGCATTCCTGGCCTTGTAGTCAAATAACACCTTCAATGGTTTGATGGACTTCATACTGAACACCAAGACTACCATGAAATAGACAGAAATAAACCCCTTGCAATAAATAGTAATAGTTGTAATAAAAGGCATTTATATCGCGCTTAATGCAGGAGCCTCTATGCGCAACACAAAACACAAAACAATGAAATAATATGAAGCACTTTGTTACAAAATGTAGATTCAAACATTGTACAACAACAGGACAAAGGTCTCGCAAAAACAAATATTATGCGAGGCATGTTTTCCAATACCTGGTGTCCCTCATTGCACGGGCAAACCAAAGCGTAGCATGCTACACAAGCTACACAGGTGGATATTTCCGTCAGCTGTCCGGCTGCCAGCAAAAAAAAAAAAAACAGGGCTCGAAATTGACACTGGACCGCAGGCCCGAGGCCAGTGATTTTAGTGTCGGGCCAGTAAACTTATGACCGTACAAGTCCGGTGGTCTTGTGTTTTTGAATAATAACACGTCACTGTGATTTTAAAATTAAACTGATCAATTGAGTATTGAAGTATTACCCACAAGAAAAACTTGATAAATCTTCTCCTAGTGCTTGGTACAAAAACAGCTCAAATGTGAAACTGTGTAGAGTGTTCCTCTCATTTTGATTCCTGTCTTGTAACAAATTTTCTGGTCCAGTAAAAGTTTTGAGCTACAAGCCCTGCAGTCTTGTGGATTTTTTCCCCAAATTCGAGCCCTGAAAAACAAGGGCGCCCCAAAGTTTTTCCAGTCCTAATAAACCATCCGCCATACTAAGCTAGTCCAGAAAAAGTTTGGTAGATACACACGTCATCTGGCGAGAAGTGGTTAAGAGCCGGCTTGAGCAGCTATGTCAACATGGCAACTGTAAATAAACGAATGGAACTTACTTGCATGGAGGGACGTAGTGAGCTGTTTATGTAGATCTACCATGTAGTGGTTGGGTAGAGGTTGACTAACGGCCAGCTCAGCCAGTGGTGTTGGGCCCTGGATACCTTGCCACAGGTCCTCAACCTCAAGGGAGGGGGCAAGAGAAGACTCTGTCTCCACCTAGGGAAGTTAGAAAGCAATAATTACCCCCCACAAAAGATGTCAAGACCATTTTCTAGATTGTCTTTACTATGACTCTTGATTGAGAAACCAGCCAGGGGCAATTTTCATAGAGCTGCAAAAATGCACAAACAACATTGCAAGGGCAGAATTTCTTTCTCAACTGACTCAAGGTCTCCCTGTTTCAGTTCAGGATCCTGAAAACAAAACAAAATGGCCGAGTGACATGACCTTTCATTGCTGCATGTATAATCTACATTAGTTAGGCCAAGTAAACAAAACACCAGTTGGTCATCTCTGCCCTCATTCTTTTTTAAGCCGCATCCTTTTTTTTTTCCTTTTTCCTTTCTTTTTTGTCCCCAAAGGACTAAAATGTTCAGGTACTTTTGCTCCATCTTTGCACCATTCTTTCGACAATCGATTTAATTTACAAATGTTTTAGAATTCTAAGTTCTACAAATGTTTAGTCAGGCTATTTCCTTCTTGAAAAAATAATAGAAAATAAAAAATGAAAGGCCCCATCTTCCTCTTTTTGAAAAAAACCCCCCAGGACGATAACTGGTGTATCTGTCTTATTTGGCCTTACAGCTTACCACATAAATCATATCCAGAAGCTCACAGCATAGACCCATGAACCTATCAAGAGACACATCACTGATGCCTACATCCTGCCAAAAAACACAAACAACAGTTAACGGGTAACAGTGTAAATGTTTTCCTTTTCCAATTATAGTTCAAACTTTGTTACAATAATTCCACACTGAATCAGGCCCACTTCCATAAACCTGCTCAATCGGAATTTCCTCTTACACATTTTCTACTAAGCAAAAATAAAATCGGGGCCCAATTTCATGGAGCTGCTTAAACACACAAACCAGCTAAGCACAACAAAATTATGCTTACCAGAATATGGTTACCAGCCAAAATAACATTCCACATGAACCATATGTGACTGGTACTCTGCTCAACTTTGCTTTCCAGGAAATTGTTGAGCAGTATTTGTTGCTTAAGCAGCTTTATGAAATTGGACCCTGAAGAGATACAATTTGTGGACAAACCTTTCGACACAGTCTTTCCTTCGGTGCTTTGCCGATTTTATCGATGAGGAATGCTGCTGTGGAAACTCTCTTGAGAGCAAAAGTATGCCACATCATGCTGGCTATACCTGTATTAAAAGGTGTACATAAGATGTAGCATTAATATACAAAACAATGTCATAAACACGATATGTAATACTTTAACAGTTGGTTGGTCGGGTTGGCGTAGTGCCATCTTTCCTAGCCTTCAACATCTTAGACTCCGGTTCGAATCCTGTCTAGGGGCACTATTTGGATTGAGTTTTCAGTCGCTGCCTGATGGTGTGGGTTTTCCCTGGAATAAATCTGTGGGTTTTCCTCCTGCAATCTAAAACTGAAACTGCCTTCATTGTCTTCTCTCCATGGGGTTCTTGGCTAGTACAGTGATTAAGTTCACTTTTCTGAGAGTCCTTGGCTTCACAACCAGAATTAATAAATGAAATGAAATAAAATGAAGTTCCATGAAATTTTGATTCTGTTGAATATTCATGTAATTAAGCCATCTAACTTTCAAGGAAAATATCATAAAATGAATTGATAAAAAGTATGAGATGGATACTAAATATAACTTCAAGATAAACTGTAACATGTTTGAATTCCTACAATATAAAACATGTTTCTATTCAATTAATTAAACATTATGGGGAAAATAGCACAGCAGTGCTAACTTTATAGGTCAAAAGAAAAGTCAAACATTTTGTTTCTGGTTTGTCCAAACTGTATCAACCATCTCATTTAATCTACATGGGTCAAGTTCGTAAACCACAAATCTTTTGACAAGCGACTGATTTTTGAGCATGAGTACCAGGCAATATCAGCCGCTAATCTGAAATTGTTCGCTGTGCAAACTTGGCCATGTAATGTAGCCCGTACAGTGTCTTACATAGACTTACCATGCTGTAAAAGAGGATTGCGGATTGTTTGCAAATGACCCAAAGCTGATCGGAACAAATCTGTGACCTGAGGGAAGATAGAAGATCTGTTATTCCACATTCTGTCTTTATCAGATTCTATATTTTAAAAGATGGTAATGGAAATGAATTATTTAAAGAAACTTTTTTTATTAAAATGAAACTACTAAACGTGCCAGACTCATTGGCTCAAAACATCTGGCTGTGGCATTAACCTGGCCAATTGGGAACACTACCCTGGCCAATTGGGAATACTTCAACAAGAAAACTATTAACCCTGGCCACTTGGGGATACCGAAAGGAAATTAAACAGGCCAATTTGGAATATTCTGGCCATTTGGGGAATACTTCATTGGGGACACTACCCTGACCGATTGAAAATACTTCAACAAGAACACTAACCTAGCCAATTGAGAATATTTCAATAAGGACACTACCCTGGCCAACTGAGAATATACTTGAACTGGGACACTACCCTGGCAAATTGGGACACATCAGGAACACTAACTTATCCACTTGGGTACCTTTTATAGGATGCCCATACTTGCCTAATTAGGAGTGGACAGTGCTCAAGTAGTTGTTTTCATTAAAGTTAATTGTAAAAATTGTTATACCTCTGTATTCTTATTCCACTGCACAACATACTCCCATGAGCAATGAGCTTGCATAACGTCATGGCACAGACTGCGAGGGAATCGTAAACACAGCCCCTGCAGCAATTCTACAGCAAGGAACATCAAGCGGTGGAAAGAAAAAAAGCGTAACATTATTTCCCAATGCTTGTCAATCTATGTTCATTTCTAATACCTGTGTTCAATTCTCGTCAATCTATGTTCATTTCTAATACCCGTGTTCAATTCTTGTCAATCTATGTTCATATCTAATACCTGTGTTCATCAGTAGGGTGGTGTGTCATGGCCAGGCAGTGAAGAGTACTGGACTCAAGCTCTGGTGTTTCTGATCAGAAGAGTGCGGGTTCGAGTCCCGGTCTTGACACTTGGTGTCCTTGAGCAAGACACTTAACCATTATTGCTTTGTCCTTTAGATGGGACATAAAGCCGTAGGTCCAGTATGTTGTGTAATGCACGTAAAAGAACCAAGTACACTCATCGTTAAGAGAAGGGGTTTGCCCCCTTGTGTTTTCTGGTACGGTTGGCTGCAGATTGCACCACAGCACCTTGTAAACCATTACATGGCGCTACGTAAATAAATAGGTCTTATATTTTGAACACACTCCGCAGCAGTGAAGTTAATAACGAGAAGTCCCCTCGATCCACTAAGCGAAAGTAGTAGTCCCGGCCGATTTCCTACCTTCCGCCCAGGTAGTATCTAATAAGCTGGACAGTTCTTTTCAGAACTAAGTTGTCTCCCGAATTCCAAAATCTACTCCGCGGCAGTAGAAAAAATAGCAAGACCTAGTTCCCTAAGAACAAATCTACACACCTAGTAGATATACACATGGTGTTACCGCAAACCGACTATACATTAAATCACAAAATTAAAACAAAATATTCTGCTCAAAGAATGTTTTAAAGAACGTTAAAAAAAATCATCACCTCAGCTAAAAATAACCATTTTCTGAGATCCGAAACAATGTTCCCACTCACCTTTAAGTTGTCTCGCCGCATCATCGGAACTTGTCCCCTCACTTGCCGACTCTACAATGGCATGGTTGCTTCCAGAGCAACTAGACAAGAAACTGGGTGGTACTCCTTGCTGGGCCACCCATCTCGCTACGATTTCAGCTATGATTCCTGAAACCAAATCAACCTTTCAAATCAACGCAATTCAATTCAGATGAACATTTGTTTCCATACTTCAATGACAAATAACAACAATAACTTGTAAATAAGAAGTAAACAAAACAACAATTAAGCAATAATAAGCAGGGTTAAATGACATAGTTTAGAGCATGGGACTGTTTCGATAAGCAGAAGCTCGTAGAAAACAGCCAAACAAACAAACAAAGAAACACCCCAACAATCAAACACCCCAACAAACAAACACCCCCAACAATCAAACACCCCAACAAACAAACAAACAAACACCCCCAATACCCCAATAAAGCAATACCCAAATACATGCATGAATCATTTCTCAGATGTCTGAGTAGGTGTCCACTCGCGAATGCTGCTGTCAGAGGTGCAGTTGGTACCCGCTATCACCTTGCTCAACGTCGATGGATTTGACCCTCTTGTGAAAATACCGCAACAGGTTTTCTTCTTCTATTTTCTCAGCAAGTGTTTGTTGTATTCAGCTGAATTTTTCACAAATCACTTTTATTGCATCATCCTTTATAACTTTGCCTAAAAATCAGCATTACAAAAACCAATCTACGACCCTAGCTTTAAAAGTTGTGAAATACCTCGCTCCTAGACTAGGGTTGACCCTGGGTCCCCATACTGACCTTTCCCTCCTTCCAGTATCTTGGTAACAGATACCTCAATGAGTTGACCATCATTGACTACAGCGCCACTGTCTTGGCTTGCTGACCATGCCTTGGTGTTAGCCTTCTCTGGCTGTGAGAAGGTTTCCTGAAAAAACAAATAGCAGGCAAGGTTATTTATGTACTTCAAAACACATCCAACAGCACAATAAGCGCCAATAACGAGATGAATAGAAAACAAGAAGAAATAGTCAGTTTTTGATGTGGGAAGAAAACCCATGCAATCAGGTAGGGACAGAAAACCCAGTCCACGTGCAAAACTCCAGGTCTGAGGTGGGATTCGAACCGGGGTCCACAAAGGTGAAAGGCTGGGGGGGAAAAAAATGCCCCAATCAGAACAAACAGTAAGTCCCTGTCGACATTGAGAGCTCTTGTTTTAGGGAACAAACAGCCACATCCACAACTACAGTATCTCAATGAGATTTAGATCAATATACAATGATCATGTCATCTCTGCTGCATATCTTGCATACCAGTACAACCATACTGCTGGCAATAGACTGTGCAAGTCTCACACATATTCAAACTTCCGAGGCCAAGTTGGGCCAAACTATATTGAGTTTAACTTGTTCGCAATTCTATTTCTTCAAATACTTCAGTTTAAATGTAGTTTATGGCAGTACCAATCATATCCTGTTGTTGGGAAAGTATAATCTAGCCATGAAATATATGAAGATACAATAAATTTAACAAATCAGCATAGAAAACCAGAGCATGAGACTTGACCTCCCTTCCTTGCAATCATGTTTTCATTCTAAACTTATGTTAAAGGTCGCACAAATTCGGGCATGATTGGCAAATTTTGTTTTGATGTTAGTTTGAACAAGTTATCTAACTTATACAAAAATTCAACTTGTATTTATAACAAAGTGCTATGGGCATTTTTATTTTTAAGAATTTTGTAGAAGTAGAGTTTAAAAAGAAGATCTGATATTATAGAAAAATAGTATTTTTTCGAATTGTTTAATCGTTTTTTGATATGCATGAGACATGCACAGTCTACTCATGAATAGAAAGAAGTACGCAAGAACGGTCTACCAATAGAAGTCTCCATAAAAGTATATACCTTGCTCGGTTTGGAATGAGCAATACAGCTCAGTGCCAGTACATCCTCAAGACGTCTTGCAAGTTGCTCCCATAGTTGTCTGTCCAGGGTGACATCCACCCATCCGCCACCAGATGCGTCAACATCCATTGGACTGCTCTGTGAGTCTTCAACTTCTGTTGTAATATGTTCATCATCGAGGCCAGCCTCATCTGTCACCGGTGTTTCCGAGGTCTAAATTTTGAAGAAATAAATCCATCATTTTGAATCCATCAAATCTAAGCAAATCCATGGTGTGGATTTTGGTGGGAAAATTTTGGGCGGTCGGGAACAATCAGGTTCACTCACCTCACTTGCTGATTGGCTACTTGCTGTATCCATGGCGACATGCTTAGCAACCACAGCTGCCATTAGAGCAGCTCCAACCCTCTCTGAATTGCTGAGGAGTTTTTGCATCTCCTTCCAGCATGCTGCCTTCTTGCTCGGTTGAGTTGACTGTGAGAGCGCCACCACGAGGTGATGAAAGGTTAGGGTGTGAGACCGAAGCTTCAGGAAGTCTTGTTCGTTCTGAAGCCACACTTTCAGAAGCAAAATCTGTAATGAAGATAACATAAATATACATTTCCCCTTCCCAAAGATCTCAAAAAGCACTGAGTATACCACACATCGGTTTAAAGGTAAAATCAAAATAACATATTCCCTATCACTGTAATTATTGTTTGAAAAAATACATAAATTGTCTGTCAATATTGCGTTCACAAGCAAAGAACTTAACTTGGGAAAAAAATGAAAATAAAAAAAATAGGAATTAAAAATATAAAAAACATTAGCATTTAATTCATGCACTAGAGAACAGAACTCTTATTGCACAGCAGAAACTGTAACCCACTTTCAGCTGTGGCTACACTATGGCAACAAGGCTACAATGGCTACACAGCTGTAGCCATAGCCGTGACTATAGGCATCTTAAACATTGCTAGTGGATTCACTAGTCACAGCCACAGCCCAAAGACACTTAATTCAGACAGGAATTAAGACATGCAACTGCTGCAATGATTTATCAGACCATGTCCGAATTGGCAGCCACGGCTATGGCTACAGCTGGATCGCCACATGTTGAAGTACAGGACGTCCTTAGCAGCACCCTTAGCAACAGCCGTAGCTGTAGCCGCAGCTGCCAATTCAGATTTAGCCGAGGTGTGTCCTTGTGAGTTGCTCACCATGAGTTCTTCTGATGGAATGTCCATTTTCCTAATAATTGCACATAAGTCGCCAGCAGAACACTCGCCTCTCAAACAGCCACCGTACAAAAACAACCCTGAATAAGTAAACAAAAGCAAAAGGAATGTTTCATCCATTCATATATTGTTGGTTCAGTACATCTGGTGTGTTGTAATCAAGTAGTCAAGCTCACTGGACCCAAGCTCCGGTGTTTCTGATCAGCAGAGTGTGGGCTCGAGTCCCGGTTGTGACACTTGTGTACTTAAAGCAAGACACTAAACCATTATTGCTTCGTCCTTCGGATGGGACGTAAAGCACGTAAAAATACATGTAAAAACCAAACAAGTACAGTAAAAACTGCATTTCTTGAAAAGGTTACACTCTTCTATTTTATAAGTGTGAGTGCAGGGGGAAAAAGTATTTTAGTGGTATTCAATACTTGAGGATGCAATTATCTCTCTAAATAAAAAAAAAATTGCTGTAATGTGAGAAAAGCAACCCATTTCTATACTTTGTTTGACTTTGACTTGCAAGTTGAAAGTGCAAAACACTGACCTAGTTTGATGGAATATTCCTCCGTTAGGCTGTTCCTAAACTTCAACCTCATCTTCAGCTCATCTCCCTCGGAGCACCCTTCCTCCCCATCCTCTCTGTCTCCTTGATCAGACCCCGTTGCCTTCGCCTCCTGATGCTCCACATAGGACTGAAAACAGCCCAGGAAGGCAGACGCTTCCATGTGATAGTCTGAGGCAAAGTGGACCTTGGTGTGATGAGCGACGTCCAGGTAGGTCAGGACTTGCTGGTGCCATGAATTGATGCTGTCTGGACTGACGTCTAGCGCCGCAGCTAGATCCTGGGAACAGTCAGATATATTAATTTGAACACTGATTGTCAGGCCAGGTTTGAACTGAGTGGTTTTGTTATTAGCGTGATCACTGTGTCTTCCTTTTTCCCCCAAGGCATTCAAATGCAGTTTGCTTAAAAAGAGGAAAGTGCAAGGCAGAGCTAGACTTTCTTCAATGGTACAGCTAAGAAACCAAGGAAATTGACAAGGAAATTAGCCGATTCCCTGAAGAGGTGCATGCCTGTTTTGTTCAACATTGCCCCCAATAGCCAATAAATAGACACTAATTGATTTGCACACTACGCAATTAGTTATCGAAGGCTGTTTGGGAATTTTATGAACTAAAGTTCAGTTGGTTTTGGGATTGCCGCAAGTGTTCAAGAAAACAACGATTTCCGATCCTACACGTAATATATTCAGCATGGCTGTCCAAGGTAACAGGCTAAAACAGTTTGACTGAGGTTTTAAAATTGAACTTCATTTACCTTGGCAGGTGTTTCTGTTTCACACCTGTCCTCCTGTATCGTATGCAGACCCTGCAGCTTTGTATAGACCTGAAGCAACTCCTCTTGAAGGGTGCAGTAGTGTAATAAACACCGCCCCTCGTAGTCTAAACAGTCTGGTTCCTGCGCTCGCAGGTGTGACGACATTGACCGGACAACGTGTAGAAGGACTAGGGGGCTCATGCCACGAGCCAGGAGGACCTTCTCAAGAGCCTGAAGAAGAATGACCAAATGAATAGATGCAGTTGAGAAAGTTGCTTAAATGGTAGAATGCACAACGTTTAACTTTTTTTGTCCGTTTTGAGCTTTGACCACGATGCTCCTGTTTTCTCTCCACTGTACTTTGGCATTTAATGCTCGATATTTGATCGTGCTTTTCACTGAAGAAAGCAAACAAAAATACCCACCTGCTGTTTATAGGATGAGATCTTGATGTCCACAAGGATTGCTGTAATTGCCTCGGCCAGTGGCTCTGAAATAATGTAGAAAGTAGAAGGTGTACAACTATAGTGTATAGGTCAAGTTTATGTGTAAAAACCAAAGACACATCTCTGGTGCACCAAGTATAGGTTCTTGGGATGTAGAACTTATTACTTGGTTTTACTCATACACCAATGTGTGTTAAGCACTGTATACTCAAAACTTTCCCGATTCCGGTGGAAAAAAATCCACAGGCATATTACTCGGGTGGGATTTGAACCCACGACCTTTGCCATTCTAGAGCAGACCACCGAGACTGCCTAGAAGCTAGAGGCAATTTGAATCCGATTTTTAAGCAGAGGTTACCGCAACAATTTAATACATATTTGATTTTGGAGATCGGGGATAAAGAAGATAGTTTGGTTTTACCTGCACACCGAAAGTACTGAGTATACAGTGCTTTACACACAACAGTGTATGGGTAAAACCAAATAATATTCTTTATCCCCGATGCAAATTTAACTATTAACAAGACGTACAACTTCAAACTTATGTTGCAATAAAATATTACCAACAAGTAACTACTGAGGAAACTGACTGGGTATAACCATTAATATTATGCATTTATTCCTACCAGCTACAACATCTGAAAACACATTAATTTAATTATTTTGCAGGTGTTTTCATCTATACATTGTTGCGTCAGAACAAAAATGTTGTGTCTCGATTTTGCAAAAGTTTCATATCTTGCACGAAAATGCTCTGTTTAAAAACATTGTATCTCGGAGCATACTTGTTTTGTGTGTACATCCCAGCTATTTTTTAAGCGAGATACAGCATTATGACAATTTCAAACTCAGGCGTTACACAAGTGCTATTTTAGGAGATACTTGTTTTGCACTGACACAAGTTAATGCAACTACGTTCCCATGGAAACCCACCTTTAACTGACGACTTGTGATGGAGGAGCCCGGAGAGTTTCTTGACGAGGTGCAAGTCATGCGCCCTCTTGCTGTTTTTATCACTCAGCGCCAGATGGAACGGTACCCCGATGGTCCTGACGAGGCCATCAGCTTGTATGAGGCAACACTGTAAGGTCTGAGGCTTGGCTCTAGAGTCTTGGATGGAGAGACTGTTGAGACCCATCATGCCATAGCCTGGACAGAGAAGCCTGGGTCCAAGAGGAACACAAATTTGCATTAAAAAAAACACACGGACAACATCAGTCAACAAGTAAAACAACATAATATTCATAACATAATAAACCTGGGAAAGTTTTAAACTCGATCAGTCATCGCAGTCACAAGAAAAAAGTCAAGAACCCTCTTATATGTTTTCAACATTTTCAACCACCAAGTTTTGGACTCTTGAGATCAAAACTCATTGTTGTACTCATTTCCCCCAAAACTATAGCATTTCAGACTACAGCTAAATGTTACTTTCCCAACAAAATGATATAAATTTTTAGCCCTAAACTACGTTAAACTAAGGTATTTGAGTAGGATTTGAAAACTTCGCATGGTGGAAGAATAACTAAGTGAGGTTTGCAATAACACCATGTGAAAATCTCTTCTGAGTAGTGTAGGTTCTGAAAAGAACCGGAGGAGTCGTTAACCACCGGTTCTTTTCAGAACCTACACTACTCAGAAGAGATTTTCACATGGTGTTACCACAAACATCACTTAGTTAAGGTATTTGAATTGCGCACACGTAAAACTCAATATGGTTGGAACCAACTTGGTCCAAATGCGCTAAACTTGCAGTCTATTCTGGTCCACAATGAAGAATGAAAGAGGTCAGTTCAATCTGTACAAACTTACTGGCATGATTTGGGTACATTGAAGGCAGCCACTCTGGGTCCTTGTTGTGTGTTCCATATCTCCAGAATGCCTCGTCGCGGTGCATAGATGACCAGAAATAACGCCACTCGGGCACCAAACTGCCGCGTCCGTTGGCGCTGAGCTTTGGTCGCTGCCGGGTCCGACTTGTCCCTCAGGATATTCTCAGTGACTGATATCCATCCACATTGTGCATCGCGGTAACCTGTAGTTTAAAGCAAGGGGAGGGATGTTTAAGTTATTTGTAAGAAATTGAGCAAATTACAGGGGGGAGAGGAGGTCACAACCTCTACCCCTAAGTTGCTACACCCCTTCAAGACGTACAGACAGCTGGCTGAGGCTTTCATCCGACAGTGGATCGATAACAGTTTTTTTTTTACATTGCCACGTTATACAGATCCATTTTCCCCCTGCCTTTCACCTCTGTGGACCCCGGTTCGAATCCAGCTTTAGACTGGAGTGTTGCATGTGGATAAGGTTTCCAATTCCTTCCTGGATGTATTGGGCGATTGGGTTGGCAGAGTGGTATCTTTCCTCGCTTTCCACCTCTAGGACCCTGGTTCAAATCCCGCCGGGGGCACAGTGTGGATTGGGTTTTTCAGTCCCTGCCTGATTGTGTAGGTTTTCCCTGAATTAATTCTCTTAGGGGTTCCTCCCATATCTAAAACTTCCTTGTCTTCTCTCTATAGGAGCCTTGGCTAATACAGTGATTAACTTCCCTTTTCTGAGAATCCTTGGCTTCACAACCAGAATTAATAAATGAACTTAAATGAAAGATACTATTCAACTACTGATTGAAAAGAACATCACAAATTCAAAAGGTACATTTACAAACATCCTTGCCTCCCAATCTCCATCCAAAAAGAGTGAATATATAAAAAATAACACAACTTCATAAAATCAGGTTGGCTTAGTGTTTCTCCCCTGTATTTCACCTTTGTGGAACCCCGTTCGAATCCCTGGAGTCTTGCATGTGGATTTGATTTTCTATCGCTCTCTGGATGCATGGGTTTTTTCCCCTTCCACATCTACAACTGAGCATTTGTTCTCTTCACAGGTATCTTCAGCCGTACAAAATAACAGTGCAAGACACTTCTGAGGGTTCCTTAGTTTAATTACCAGGAAGATATAATAAATATTGATTTTTATCAAGCAAGATGATTTGAAAACTGGCTACTAACCTTTCCACATCCTGACAGCAATTCCTCGCACCAGATCAATCAGAATGACCCTGCCGAAGCTGTCTGTACTTACAGCAACGTTCAATCCTGGAGAAAGGAGCAACGAGTCCCCACTTCGCCTCAAGTCCGGTAAACCAAACCTAAAAAAAATCAGTAAAACCAATAAAATTGATTGGTGGTTTAGTTTGTCTTAAATTTTTTTCAAGAAATTTCAGCGCTTACTGTCACCACTAGAGTTGGTTCCAAGTCTGTGATCGTGGTTTTATGTCTACATGATAGCCAACATAGTGTAGATGGAAATAGTGCCGTCTTGTAGATTAACCCCCAACACTAACCTCCGCGTGTGATAGCCAATCAACGGGGAAGTTTTTTGGCTGATGCAGAGAAATAACTGCGATCTCAGACTTGAAATCAAGTCTACCTTAACGCTAGCCTGTAGAACATTGTCTTGTAAAAACTGCTATGGGCTGGTAAACACCATTTCTCAACCTGCCTGTGGCAGGGTTTGCCCTGAACTTTTTCAGTGACTAGCAAGGGGGACCAGTTAGCTTGTCATTTCACTAGTCTGCCAGCTTTTGTATTGGTTTAAGTTTTATGATTTAAATTCAACACTCTTGGACTTGTAAATTTTGAAGCAATATTAACAATCAGTGGTTTACAAGTAGCAGTGGGAGCTAAGTAAACTAGCCAGCCGTACTAGCTGGACAGAACTTTGACTGGTCCTTGGATGTTTAAACTGGCATTTGGCTAGCGGACCACTGTTAAAGGAGATTACTGCTGTGGGCTGCTCAAAACTGTGCAACCTACTTGTCATGGCGCTCAATTTTTTTATAGATGTGAATAGTACATTTTCAAAATGCATTAACTTATGTTTGACTGTGTGAATGTCATCTGACCATAAACTGGTTGTGATCGCTACCACTATAAGAAAGATACATTCATGACAATACACTTTTAAAATATAGGGTACTTAAACTGTCTGGAGGCAAGTAAAAGACACAATTTACTAGCCCAGTGGGATACTTTACAAAATGCTTATACGCAAGGCGTGTGAAATAATGTCAGGATAAATAGACACTGTTGGATTTTAAACTTTGGAAATATAACTTTTATAACTTGTGCTGGCTCTGTAACAATTGACAGTTGTTATTACCATTGTGTAGGCCCTCAAAATATTCTCTATTAGACAGAGTTGAGAGCCCAATAAAAGGAAAACACTGTAAAAGAAATTGCCCGCTTGTGACCTGGGGGTTGTTGACTTCCAACTTGAGGTATTTTGAATGACATAGGCCCTGAGGGAAATGGTCCTGGTTGCTGAGAAGTGTAGGGACATTTTTCAAGATTGATGCTCGGACGTTTGGAAAATTACACCGGTGTAGGGGTGTTTTTATTTGGATGGGGAATAACTCGGCAGGCCCAGGGACTCCCCATATCAAATTGTGCAGGGGATAAAAGTTCAAGAGTCAATGGATAATTTCCGCTTTACAGTAAAGAGCTGTGAGACTTCTAAGTGTTTTTTTTTTAGTGTTTTTTTTTTATATGGAGCATTTTGCACTGTATGCTATGGGAGTTTATTTAGTGGGGTGCACCCAGAAGGGACAATACATTGGCCATTTTTCATGAAATGGGAATTACAACTTATGTTCTGTGGTTGTACAGTGATGAAGAACAAAGGTCCGTTTGAAGGTTGTATCAATATTAGTATACTTGTTTTGTTTTGTTTTTTGAATGGGATTCATTTCATAGTATTTCTTACTGAATATTTCTTGTCTCTTTGAATCTTCGAATCGCAACATTTGGAAGGCTATTCTTTACCGCTATTTATATAGCAAGACAAGCACTGTGACTATTAAGTAAAAAACAATTGATTCATGCACAGGTGCAACATGTATATCCTATATTGAAAGAAAATTGTCAGCCATTGTATTTTAATTCATAAAAACTGCCTTGAAACATGTTAGTGTTTCCCTTCTGTATTTGCTATTCCCATTAAAACATTTCGTACGCGCAAAATATCACTATCATATAAAATGTAAAAAACTGTCACAAGATGAGAGACTGTCTAAACTGAAGCTCTATAGCAATACACACTGAAGCAATTTATGAGGACGATAAGCTGAATAGTCAATTTAGCATAGCATTCCAATATCTGCTGGTATGTAACTTAGAGATCAACACCATACAGCAGGGCCAGGTTTACTCTCATGTCATAGTATTAATACTTGCTAAATGCCTGCCCTCCCCTGCTGGCTTAAATAACTGTCACGCTCCAACAGGCTCCAGCCTTCAAAACTAATTCATACAAACAACCACCACAACTAGACAAGTACAACTAAACCACATAATTTGCCAAGAACTCGCCAGACATCACCATGGTGACTAGCTAGGATGTGTTGACCCTCCTATTGAGGTAGTAAAATTACCCATAGCCCCCCAACCATCAATCATAATGGTATTTATTCATCACAGGGTCCTATTCAAATGTGGGTCATATACGAAGGGGTATGAATGACTGATTTTGAGGTATGCAAGGGTGGTGCGGCTTATTTTTGTTTGTGACTTTCTCGCAGGCTCCTGTGAATGGATTTTATTGTACCCGGCTTTTCTGCGACTCCATATTAAGCGCCACATCATCAGTACACCGGCTGTACCCATCGGGTGTGTGTGCGTGAGTGTGTGAGTGAGTGAAGCCCACACACACGGCTCAACTTGGCTTGCTGCCCCAGCCGAAGTTGGCTCGCTGCATTGGCTGAACTTGGCTCCTATAGAGGTCTATTCGAAGGACTCTCTTCAGAGACAGGAGTCACCCCCAAATAAACTCTGTTGTAGTTTGACATCAAGATCAGGTGAGGTTTTGTTACAGAACTGACTTTTTGAAGCTTTCTATTATGTTAATTTTAAAGGAAGAATTTATTCTGATGTGGTTATGGTATTGTTTTGGCATCCAGAATATTAAATTAAGGGTAGAGATTTTTTACAAACAGGCTTTTGGAATAATTTCTCAGTAAGATTGATTCTGTTTAAGACTTAATTGTGGCATTGATTTGACATGATAGGGCTCCAAATAAAATAAAAATGTAATTTTTTTTTTTATAGAACATACTTAGGAAGTTTCTAAATTTATTCTGAGTTTGTAGTTTATTCTGATTACATGTACATTAAATGGTTATGATTTATCTGAATTTATAAATTGTTCTGATGAAATTAAACTGTTCCATTATGGGTATAAATACTGACATTCTCTCAAATTAAGATTCAACTTCAGAAAATGTTGGTTTTTTTCTTGTAACTCTCAATTTTTTGGTTTTCAACAAAAATACTGACATACTATTTACATATGTTGCAAACTTGTGTGATTTTTTCATCAATTTGTTCATCAGAATTTAAATAAATATCATATATATATAAATCAGTATTAACTGCTTCAAAATACTAAATTAAAGAATATTTTTTATCCCTAACCCCCATTAGGGTCTCTCTACATAGCCTGCCAAATACAACAGAATGCAACACAATTGAAATGAGAACCATGCCAAATGCAACAAATGCAACAAGGGATATTGTTGCAATGTGTAGGCATGCTGTTTGTGAAAGGACTGAGCAATGGTGTTTGCCCTGCTAAATGCAACAGTATGCACATGTGTAGTGGTGACTTGTAACTGTTAACTGTTATTATACAGTCTTTTGAATATGATTTGAATTATGATTCTTACCTAATATTACATCATACTTCTCAATACTTTTCCCATAAAAAAATATTTTGAAATACCCATTATAAGTTGTTCAGATACAAAAGAAGCACCCAAACCTATATGAAGTCACTTCACTGCTGAATGCAACAAATTCAGTCAAAGAATGACATCTGAGTTGACTGCCAAATGCAACAGATCACAACAACTATTACCATTTGGTGCATATTGCTGCATTTAGCGTGGTTAGGGTTAAAGGGCAAAAAGTTGGGGGGAAAAACCGACCCCATGACTTACGACAGTCAATCTAATGAAATATACTTGTTTTATTGTTCTATGAAAGTCATCATTGGTACTGAAATATAAATAATCTGTAATTACACATTTGTTCACCTCAAAAGCTATTTTCCACATCCAGCCATCCCCCCTTTTTTTTTTCACTTCTACACCAGTATACACATTTGTGTGTGTTGTGTTGTGTTGTCATTTAGCCTTCGAGAAAGACTTTGCTAGGGTTGAAATGTCAGGCTGTTAACTATTTCTTGCGCTAATATTTGAACTTGTGAAAGTTAAGAAACAGCTAAATTCCTGACTTTTGGTTTTAACTTTGACAGTTCACTCTCTCCGATGAAAGTTTGAAGACCATGGCCGGAATAACAGCCAAGACAATACTGGACAAGATCAGCTTAGGTCACCTAAAATGTACCATCTGCTGCAAGCGCTTCACGGACCCCAAGATCCTGGACTGCCTTCACAGTTTCTGCTACGAATGTCTGGACAAACAGAAGCAGATCCAGCAGATCAACGGCCTGAAGATCACCTGCCCTCTCTGCAAGCGGGAGACACCACTGCCCGAGACGGGGATCGAGGACCTACGAGATAACCTGACGCTGATTTCACTGGTTGAAGAGGAGGGGCTTAAGGAACAGCTGGTTGCCAGTCAGCTGAAAAAGATCAAGTGTGAGGCCTGTGATGAGGAAGAGGAAGCAATATCACGGTGTATGGACTGTGATGATTATCTCTGCAAGGACTGCCAGTGGGCTCACAAGCGGCTGTCCAAGATGAAGAACCACAAGATTGCTCCGTTGGGTGACCTCCGCTCCGGAACAGTCTCCTTCAAGAGCAGGGTTCGAGACACTATCCCAAAGTGTGCCAAGCATCCAAATCAAGATATCTGCACCTACTGCACCACATGTCAGATGCTGGTCTGCACGGCATGTGCAGTGGCAGACCACAAAGCTCCCGAGCACAACTGCGAAGATGTCCATGATGCTTCCGGAACCTGCCAACTTGAGATCAAGCAGGAGATGACGACGGCAAAAGAACATCAAGACGAGTTTGAAGCTGCAAAGCTTTCCACTGATCACGCCAAGAAGCGACTGACAGCTATGGTCAACAGCGCCACCAACAAGATTTCTAAGAAAGCAGAAGAGGAAGTAGCAAAGATCAGACAAAGGGAGCTGGAGCTTAAGCAGCAGGTCAAGCAGATCGGACAGGACAGGACAGCAGAGATTGAAGCCTTCCAAGCCAGCCTGATCGCCAGCATCAAGTGGTCTAAGCACACCATGGACATTGCTGAAGACTTCAACACACAGGGAAGTCCTTTTGAGATTCTGGACCTCAAACACAAGATCTTGTTCATTGTGAAAGATCTTACCAAGAAGCCAGTCCCAGTTCTTCAGCACGGCCTGTCTTTTGTAGACTTCAAGGAAAGCCAAGTTGAGAACGACGGCTACTTCGGGAAACTCCTCTTGGAGGAGAAGTGGGAGATGAAGGATGAGTTTGGAAAGCGGGGTACAGGGGATGGCGAGTTCATGGAGGCTAGAGGTATCACCGCGTACTCCAACAGCGATCTCGCTATTGCTGATCCCTTCAATGGGAAAATCACTATCTTGGACTGCAAGGGGAAGTACAAGAGCAGCATCCGGGGGATCAGTGAAAACCCAGACGGGCAACTCCAGAGACCCTGCGACATCGCCACAGACAGAGATGACCTGCTCATGGTGGTGGACAGCCCCACAGTGAAGGTGTTTAATAAGCAAAGGAAGCTGATGCACCAGTTCATTCCTGAGGAGACCACATCAGCACTCAAACACGGCATCAAAAATGGCAATGCAGAGACGGAGGAGCCAGACAGCGACCTCAGATGCATCGCCGTGGATATCAAGAACCAGGTTGCCATCGGCGACAAGGGCAAGAGGCTCATTTCGCTCCACAATGTGGACGGCTCACTCATCAAGACCATCCCAGCTGAGATGATTTCCAAACACCTCACCTTTGGCAGCACTGAGCGCTTGATCTACACCAACCTCCAGGCTCGGATGCTCCTGGCGTGCGACTTCAAGGGCCAGGAAGTCTTCGCCATCCACACCATGTCCGAGGAAAACCCAGAGTACGAGCCGACCGGCGTGTGCTGCGACAGCTCTGGGGATATCTACATTGCCGTACATTCCAGGGTCAAAGGTCACAAGGGTGAAATTCACCACTTCAGCCCTAAAGGGGAGCATATTGCCTGCATCGTGAGAGGTCTTAACGCCCCCTACGGCATCACATTCACACCAGATGGTGACCTGGCCGTGGCTGATGTCCATAATGTCAAAATCTTCCACCGTGTATAAGAACCAGAACACACATAAAATGAATGTAGGATAATGAGTTGGATCTGAAGGCCATGTCACACGGGGCAATTTTCAGGCAAGAACCAAGAATCTCCAAGAAGAAACATTCCCATGTTAATTTCCACATAATTTTCTTGGGGACATAAGAAAGTGTAGACAAATATTTGTCGTACCTTCCTGCATGGAGTGCAGTTGATTGCCTATAAAAAATTGCCATGTGACAAGGCAATATGATTAGAACAACTTATAAGGGGAAGTACACCATCAGTTTTCATAAGGTTGCAGTAATTCCGATCTTTTACATTTATATGTTTAAAAAAAAAAAATTCATGAAAGCACCCTATCAACGTGTCATCACAATACATGGTCAACAGTGTCGATAGAACAATGAATAGTCAAATGAAGTGTTTTAATTTCATTTTGATACACACAAAATTGTCTGTCTCTGCATAAAAACTTCTTGGAGACATTTTGGGTTCGTATTGACCTCTTGAGATGACAGTGCTCTACACAAATGGAACCGATAAGAAGTATTCAGGTTTTAAAAAGGGGGCATTTTGGATTCGTATTGACCCCCTTGCACGATGTGCAGCGCACTTACACGTGCCCATCCTGTCCGCCATTTTGTGAGTCAAAATGTACACAGAGGGATTGACTCCCAAATTGGTGGGGAATGGTAGAAGTGCATTTTGCGGAGGTGGGCTGTGTACCTGCAAGGGTTCAATTGGTATCAATGAAGCTGCTGTTCTTTCTCTTCAAAGCACTCAAAACCGCAGATCCTTTTACATCTCAATGTGAGTTTTTATTAGGGCTGACTCTGACTGAACTACTCAATGGGCCTCATGCACTGACGTCATTATGCCTCCATTTTAGAGGTCAAACAATGACACAATGGAACCGCACAGCTATGTACACGCGCCGCACAATATGAGCATATGGCAACCGTTATCCGACCCCCAGCTGAGGGCGCTCTACTCAAATGACATTATGTGCATGAGGTCAATACATTACAACAACAAAAAACTACTTAAAAAATCTAATTAGTTAAAAGATGCCACAAACAGGAATTATGCAAAAAAATGTTTTTAAAACTCGTCATCAGACAAATGTCCGCTTCACTGTGGCAAGTAAAATGCAGTTCTGTCATGGCAAAAAAAAAAATCAAACTTTGTGATACCTTGTAGGTCCTGGCAGTTTTTTGTTAGTGGTTTGCTGTGAATTACATTTGCTATTTTGTAACCCTGGCCACTAAATGTCCCTATACATTAGGATTAATTACAGCCATTTGTTGTAGGGAAACCAACCTCATAGGCTGTAAATTAGAAAACTCCACGCAAAGATTGGTTTTTGCCTTCTATGGCTTTTTGCAGAGCTGAGTTCATGTATTGATTTTATTTCTTTAGCAGCTTTTATGAAATTTGCTTTCGTTCACCACCCGAAACCACTCAGTCTTACAGTCCCTTGGGTGGCCACTTTATACAGGTTTCTCAATGCAAATTCAAGGTCCTGACCACAAAATGACCCCCAAAACAACAGGTTCAATGTTGACCCTTGACTCTCCCATACATCTGCTCCCAGACTTTCATGCAAGATTCCTTGCCAGTTGTGTCAATAATGTATAAGGACTTCACACAAAACTCTATTGGTCTCTGCATTCCATCAAATCAAGCCTCCATTACCCCTTACTGAGAAAGGGAATTAATACCTTTGAACAGCTACCAGTATAGTTATGCATTTATTATATACTGTAGGAAATTGATGCGTACTCAATATGCCAGGATGATCATTATACAAATTAGTTATTTAAAAATCTTATTTAACAACAGAACGTGACTTGATCATATAGTTCGCTACAAACAAGAACAAAAATTCATGTTCGCTACAAACAAAAATTCATGTATGTAACATAGTAAAAAAAAAAATTTTTTTAAATGCTGCTTTGTAGAAGAATGTGACCTACTCCAACAAAAGTGAGACATAAGGCTGTGTCCAAAATGGCGGCTACCGCTATGTCTGGATCACCGCGTCATCATGCATTAAAGTATAGGAAGTCATTAGAAACACCCTTAGCAACAGTCATAGCCATAGCCGTAGCCGCAAATTAGGACACAGCCAGATGTTGGCATTTCTCAAAATTCCACATTCAAGTCAGGTCTGGTTCACGTATGCTTATCATTTCTGAACTTCTACAGGGAAAAACACCTTCCGATGATACCTTAAACAAGGGGATGCAAACACCAATACCCTGACGATTGAGAAAATCACAAATTTCTAAAGGATTTTCACATGTGATCATAAAGGTTTTGCAACTTGTGTTACTCACTTTGTTGGAGCAAGTCATACATTATATGTACATGTATCTTATTTAAGGGCCGTTATGTATCCTGTAAAAATAGTGTTAAAACTCACATTAGTATGGACTGTGTAAACCTGTGACGTCACATAATTACAAAAGAGCCACAGAGCCTGGACTTCCTGCAGGCACGATTTGTACACAGCTCAATGGAAGAAAAACATAAAATATTATATTTTACGAAGATTGCACTGTTTTTAATAACTTTTGATATGAAGACAGGCGGCACATCTCAAAACTTGTTCAGCTGTTACTTTTGGAACTCTTGAATTTATATGGAAATCATGACACAAAGTGTAAAATTTCCCATATGACCAGTGTAGTATCTCGCCTGCCAGGAAGGCCCTGGAATGTACAAGGTAATTTTTTTTGTAGATAGAGGTTACATGACCTATACAAAGTCTATTCCTTATTTATCTCAGACACCAAAAGTGTAACATTTTGACATGGAAAATTAAACCTGTAGTATAAATCTGAACGGTATGTATCCAGTTAATGTATTTTTTCTCTGTCCTACTGCTTAGAGTTGCTTGCATCTTACACTCACCCAGAGGAAATAATCCACAAAACTGAAGCGCTTGTAGCTCAAAATGTTTACTATACCAGAAGTTGTTTTACAAGACCAGAATTGAAATGAGAAGGGAAAAAAAATACCTACACAGTCTAACATCTGAACTGTTTTAATTTGAACGAGCACAAAGACTAGAAGTTTGATCTCGTTTGTATCATAGGTTAGTATTCTTCAATAGGCCCCTACTCAACAGAACTGAAAGAGAAATATAAGTCAACATTTGAACAAAAACACAAGACCGCCATCTCTAGTGATGACTTTACTGGCCTGATGCTAAGATCACTGGCCTCTTGCTAGTCTTGGTTCAAGACGCTCCTGATGTTTATTAGCTTGAAAGCTCTCCAATAGAGGGCGCTATCAACCACGAACCGCTATCACCCCGAGAGCCGCTATCACAGGAGACAGAGAACAACCATGATAGCGGTCTATGGTGAGAGTGCGCCCTCTTGTGGCGATGGATCGTGGGAGGATATTAATAACAGGAGAGTCTTGAACCAAGACTAGCCTCGGGCCTGCGGTCCAGTGTAAATTTTGAGTTCTGGGAACAATTACAGATACAGTTTGGTTCCATCTTGGTGAAACTCAATATTTAAGCACTGCAGTGGTCGTGGGTTTGAATCCCAAAATACAAAGGTTAACGCTATGGTGCAGAATGGATCCGCATCTAGAGGTTTCACTTCTGGTTTTGATCACTTAATCCAGACCTCAAAACAATAAAATATGACCTGGAAACAAGTTATCAAATTGTTTTGTGTCCCTTGGGTGCTCTGCAGTCTGTTGCATGGCAGGCTCAAGGAAAGGGGGGGGGTTTGCGGGTAATGTAGCACACCCAACTTTTTGAATAGGGGTGCTTGAATAAACCACAGTACCCCCCTTCTTTCCAAACACTATCAATGCAAGTTCTAACATAAAAACAATTCTTACCTAATCAAAAGAAATCCTTTTTTTTAATATTTTTTATAACAAAAATCCAAGTTGAAATTACACTAGTTCGGCACCACTCTCTTATTCATGACTTTGGCACAAGCAGCATGCATGCAAACCCCGCACCCAGTGCTGGCAAAAAATGTGTTCTCCCAGACCTGTTGCAATAATATAGTGCACAGATGTCAAACAAAGCCAGCACTTCTAAATGATGGAAACTAAAAAGTGGCAATACCAGAGAATTGAACATTCAACATGTGACCTTCTACCCTCCTGTAAAATATTTCAAAGCAAAGCTTGTGAAAGAAAAAGGTTAATCCCCTAGCCGAAAAGAAAAAACAAATGCCTGTATGTTTCTTAGTGTACAAATCCTCAACAAAAAATCATCAAACATTGGCAATAATAAACAAAAACAGATAGAGCACATGCATTAAATTCATCAGGTTTTCTTGAAAGGAACCAATGACTTAATTTCAAGATTCAAGAATTGACAAGAAGTGCCGTGCCCCTTCACATAGTAAGCCAGTAACATATTTTTAGGTCTGCATTGTTTCAATTTGGGGAAAGACTAAATACCCAAACAGACAAACAAACAAATAAACAAACAAAAACAGGGAAATTCTATGAGCTGACTTTTCAACTCAAAATGTGTCTTTCTCAAATGCTATATTTCTTTTTGGATAACAAAACTGGCCGACACTGAACTTGAGAATATCAACCAAAAAAAATAATAATAAAACTAAAACAAACCAGATTTTCAAAACCAGAGGTCAAACCTTAATACAAGGTTAAAGGGCTCAAACTTGAGAAGGAAAATCCATTGATAGGGTTTGCAGCTCAAAAGGCTTACAGGACCAGATTTCTCTTACAAGCTGAGAATCAAAATGCACAAAAAATTATACACAGTTTAAAATATAAACTGTTTTTATTTGAATATGTACTTAAGGGAAGTTTTATTTCACTTGTGTTATGGGTGAATATACTTGGATACTCAACTCAACAGAATTGAAAAATATTTGGTAGACTAAAAAGTCAACATTTCAACATCATTCTTTTTAATTAAAGATACGACACAGTGAGGAATTATTGTTAATTTGAAAAACACCAGACTTGTCCAATCTTGCGATTACTGGCCTGACACTGAAATCACTTGCCTCGGTCCTGCAGTCTGGTGTAAATGTCACAATCTTATTATTGGTGAAAAAATGGGGCGAACAAAATAAGCAAAAATATCTTCAAGAAATCCAGTAGAAAAATACTTGCTGTCTTTATTTGAAAATCATAATGTTTCCTTTATTAATTTATTTCTTCGTTAATTGTTCTTGTTAAAAATCAGGACCCGTGACACATATCACATCACAGTAAACAACAATGGAAGAGATAATCAACAAGTACTTGAAATGAAACAGCCAAACAATAATGTGCACATAAATTAAGAAATACTGCACTTAAGGAACTGTGAGAAAAGAACACAAAACAAACATTTTGCCTGAGTTTGTAAGATTTTACTCACTTAAAAACACACGTAGCAGAGAAACTGGATTTCACTGATGATAGAAATTTACATTTTGGCCTTCATGTACAGGTCATGGCCCAAAGTTAGACAGGGTTATGAGACACGCATATGTAAAACTAGGGATCAATTCCATGAAAGTTTTGTCAGTCAAACCTATTCTACATTCTACTATATACATGTAATACAATCATAAATCAGCCATGTGTATACGTCATGTTCAATTCTTTGATTCGTCTGTCTCAAACTCCATTTTGTCAAGAGGTTGTTTTTTTTGTCACCTCATCATTTGTTGCACTTTGGCACAAAGTTCAGGTACAAAAGCATGTTATGTCCAATTCACTACAAAGGCCAGGTACACAAGCATGGGGCGCCGTTTGTCAGTCAATTGTTTAGCGTATTTTTGACATGTTTTTACCATGGGTTTGTAACATTAGATGTAAACCATATAAATTGTTGTCACAATTATTTTGTGGTTTACATACCATGAATTTACAATCAACACTTATAAATAATGGTTTATAAACCATGAAAATTGAACTCATTGAAAACATGGTTTGTAAATCATGGTTTATAAACCATGAAAAATAAATCATCAAAAAACGTGGCTTATAAACCATAAAAATTGAAGCATCATAAAACATGGTTTATAAACCATAACATTTAAGCATCATAAAACATGGTTTAATAATCATGGTTTATAAACCATGAAAATTGAAGCACCTCAAACCGTGGTTTACAAATCATGGTTCATAAACCATGACATTTTAGGAACATAAACCATGAATTTTAAACCTTGACAATTTAGGCATCATAAATCAGGGTTTATAAACCATGAAAATCGTGTGTTCACAAATCATGGTTTATAAACCATAAAACCTCCTCAACCTCCTTCCCTAAGGCATCCATCACTACTCCCCGTTACCTGCCCACAAGCTAACCACTCGGAGTAACCATAGAGCAAGCGCACAGATCAGTGTAATCACGAGGGGTGCTGTGTGCTTGTCTGTCATAAGGATCCGCGGTAGCTGATAATATTTGTTTACGATTAGTCTTTCGCACGTGAAATAACAAAATGGCTGCGCAATCTAGCGTAGAGCAGATAGCTGTAACAATTTGGCTGTAGTGCAGGCCCTCAGAAGTGCCTGTTCACGTGCAAAACAAACGCAACAACTGTCGGGCAACAATGATAGTCTATGACAGATAGACCATCGCCTGGCCACGGTCGTGTGTTTGCGACACGACGACGAGCTAAACTAGCTCAGACCTGGCGCCATTGCGCGGGAATCGATCAGAATGGGAAGGAGGTTGAATGAAACTGACGTTCAGTTTTTATGGTTAATAAACCATGATTTGTGAACACGCGATTTTCATGGTTTATAAACCATGCTTTGTAAACCATTTGTTATGATGCTTTAATTTGTACGGTTTATAAACAATGTTTGAAGGTGCTTCATTACCACGGTTTATGGGGCTTCAATTTTCATGGTTTATAAAGCACTCGCGAAAAGACCGCCGAAGGCGGCCTTTCGCAAGGCTGTTAGTTTCCTGTTAGTTTCTGTGACATGGCAGCATCCGCATGCAGAGCAGCATAACTCATGTGGCCAGAGGAGGTCGGATGACGATGCAGGCACCTATCATGTGCAAACTTGACCCAATCGGGAGAGTGGCCGGGTTTGCGGGTGGATTGAAATATGAAAAAAATAAAAAATCGTACCCCCTTAGTATGATCGCCGGACCCAAAAAAGGCCGTACGAAAATTTGCAGCTCGATCTATACAGGCACCTGGGAGTTTTTTTTACACAAACAGACACGTTACTTGCATTAGTATATGGATGATTTGTAAACCATGTGTTATGATGCTTTATTTTTCATGGTTTATAAACCATGATTTGAAGATGCTTAAATTTTTCATGGTTTATAAACCATGAATTGTAAACCATATTTTAGGATGCTTAAATTGTTATGGTCTATAAACCATGTTTTGAAGATGATTTAATTTTCATGGTTTATAAACAATGTTTTATTATGCTTCAGTTTTCATGGTTTATAAACCATGGTTTATAAACCATGGTTTATAAACCATAATTTAGAAGCGTTGATTGTTAATTCATGGTTTGTAAACCACAAAATAATTGTGACAACAATTTCTATGGTTTACATCTAATTGTTACAAACCATGGTAAAAACATGTCAAAAATACTCTAAACAACTAATTGACAAACAGCGCCCCATACACAAGTAGTGTTTATGCCTGAATGAACATTTCACTGCGTACAAAAGAAAAAATATTGTTGAGGGTGAGACATCAAGACATGAGAAATTCCCCAAGCCAACAGCCATCCACATAAACTAATTGCACTGCAAGGGCTAAGCACAAATTTCAGATCCATGAAGATTGTTTAAGAGAGCAACAACTTGAACTCTACCAAGATGAACATTGCCAGTACTAGCTCCGCATCAACTGGTAAGAATAACAACTTGAAGTTGCTTTATCTATATTTATAGTAACTATTTTTGATGTCAGGGAACAGCACAACTTTGATTTGGGGAAACAGTACTTCTCAACTTGCCCTGTGGGCTATTAAAAAGTGTGCGCCATACAGATCTATCTGAATTGTTTTTTCTTTCTTCTTTTAGATGTGAATAATAATACAAATGTTTTGGGGTGAGTTTTTTAGTGTGTGAATGATCTGACATATAAACCGGTTTTAATCACTACCTAATGGTTAAAATTATAACACATTAAATGTTCAAAATCACGGCTTACAAAAGTTTCTAGAGCAAGTAAAAAGCAGAGTTTAGTAGCCCCAGTGGGCTACTTTTCAAAAAGCTTTAAAGCTCAAGGCCTGATGAATTTGATAATGGCATGAATGAACCTGTTTAAAAAGTTATTGAAGAAAATAAGACATGGGTGGGGCAGTGTTGAAAGGAAAAAGCTGACCAACCCAAATATCAACAGTGTTTTCAGTGAGAGTGCAGTTCTTGTATAGCACTTTACCACACCTAGAGGCAACTCAGAGTCGGAGCGCATCTTTCCTTCATTTAACGGCAGGCATGTAGAGTTATGATTGAATTATGAGCCCCATTTACGTAGAAAGGTTTATAAAGTGATGTGTCGTGATGCGGCACAAACTGCAACCAACCGAGCCAGAAACACCAGGGCAAGCCCCTTCTCTGAAGAATAAGTGTGCTGGGTTCTTTAACATACATTACACAACACACAGGACCTACAGCTTCATGTTCCATCCGAAGGACAACACAATTATTGTTTTAAGCGACTTGCTCAAGTACACAAGTGGCATGATAACCAAATCAAATAAAAATTGCTTTAAATACAGAGCTCCACTTTTGAAATGGTATCCCTCGAGCTAACAAATCAGTTTTGTCTTCCTTTTTTCGCCATTTATTGAAACAGGGTAAATATTGATGGCACCCTGTGTGAGAATGGGGGGGGGGTGCTAGATTTCTATAAATTCTCAATGAAGAAAACCTTTTGCTAAACTTTGTATTTTTTAACTCTTTTATATCGCTTTTGTTTTCTAGTTTTATTCCTGGCTCTCTTTCTCTTTTAATACCGGTGTTGTAGTACCCATACCAGCTACTCATATTTGAGTAATACTCGAGTACCGTTTTGGTGGTACTTGAACTCGTATTCGGCTATAAAAATACTCTTACTCTAAGTCCATAAAATAATCTGTAGTGAAGCCAAGTACTCAATACTCGATCCAAAATGTACCCGGACTCCTAATTTGAATACTCGTAGTCAAAATACCACATACCGTTTTGCTTTCCATTTGCAAGGAATAGAAGAATAAAGCTCTGAAGAATTATTGTCTAGGTTTTTATAGGCCTACCTCATTTTGCAGTATTATTTGTAGTATTTGTGAAGACATTTTGACTTGATACTCGGATATCAGAACACTCCACACTCGGCCACTTGTACTCATACTTGATGGCCCAAGTACTCATTTGAGAGTACTAGTTCGCCATCCTAGTACTTGGCAGTGCTTGATACTCGACTGAAAAGTAATTGACTTCAACACTGTTTTAGTACTTTTCCGTAAAGAGAAGGTATACGTTTGGTAATCACTCTAAAAAATTATGGCAATAAAAACTTACTTGGTTACAAGTACAGCAGCTTTCGAAAGTTTAAAGCATTTTGAGAAACAATTTTTAAAATGTGGTTATGGGAAAAGATATCAGTTTTTATCCCCCAAAATTTGAATCTGAGAAACATTTCTGTCAGAAACGTTTTTCATATTGTGTATTCCTATTAGGAATAACTCTTTCAGGGTGGACATATTCGAGTCGGGTTTTCGGCGATTATCTCAAAAATGCAACTTTTGAAATGAAACTTTCACCGGTTAGTTTTATCGTTAAATCTTCATTTATATAATAAAAAAAACAATCAAACAGTTTAAAAACCAAAGGTAGGCCTATACTTTGATGTATTTTTTATTACATGTGGTACCTGGGTTTTTTCTTCTTATTGTTCATTCATGTATCTTGTGTTATTTTTTTATGTTTTGAATGATCAGCTTGCTGGATGGTTTGAACTCATTAAAGATGGTTATAAATTTTCTTTTTTTAAATTAACAACGAAAAACAAAGCCCATACTCTGACAAAACCAGAACTCAAATCTTGAGTGATAAACCGGTCAACTGTGACACTCTCCTCAGTTTATTGACTGCTTTGTGTTTTTATTCTAACTTTATTAAAATTGGAAAAAATCATCTACCCATGATTGATACCAGGGAAGGAGACAGCTTACTTGAAATCCCTTTTGAGTCCAAACTGCACACTACAATTGGCAGACAAATGTGTATTGACACTGGGCCCAATTTAATGGAGCTGCTTAAGCAGACATTGGTGCTTAACAATTTTCTGCTAAGCAAAAGGAAGCCGAAAACCTGTCACAAATGGTACATTTGGGATAATAACCTTATTCTGGTAAGCACACTTGTTTTGTGTTTAGTTAATTTTTGTGCTTAAGTAGCTCTATGAAATTAGGATGATCTTTTTTAAACTGTTACTCTTACAGAGCAGCTTGAGGTTGTCCGAATCAAGACAGAGTGTCCAGACACAGAACCAAAAGATGTTTCAGGGCCAGAGGATATGGATGATTTGACTGAAATCTTCTGCCCAAAATGTTCAGAATACTTCCATGAGCCGAAGATACTGGACTGTCTTCACAATGTTTGCAGACCATGTCTGGAAAAGGTCGTTTTAAACCCAGAGGATGGATTCAAAACAATTATCTGTCCTGTTTGTTATGTTGAAACAAGAGCTCTGAATGGCTTGGCGGGCCTGAAGAGTAACACCTACTTAAGAGGCCTGGTGGAGGAGGCAATCCTGAAGGACAAGATCTCTGGCGACGTGTCTCAGATCAAATGTCAAGGATCTGTAGATGATGACACCGCTGTTTCAAGGTGCATGGACTGTAATACGTTTCTGTGCAGTGACTGTCAGAATGCTCCACACCAGCGTTTGATAGTCATGAAGAGCCATCATATTGTACCCATAGAAGACCTGAAGTCCGGCAAGATCACCTTCAAGAGCAAGCTGAGAGATGACAGTCCCAAGTGTAGCAAGCACACCGGTCAGAAGCTCTGCTTCTTCTGTATGACCTGCAAGATGCTGATATGCACAACTTGCACTGTGCTTGACCACTGCCGGCCAGACCACAACTACACTGACATTGAAAAGGCCATAGACTCTTGCAGATCAGAAGTTGAGAATTTGATGACACAAGCGAAAACATCCAAAGACTTTTTCCAAGATGCCGAGACTCTGACCATACAGGCAGAAAGCAGGCTGGAGCAGTTAACCAATAAAGCTCAAGAGAAAATCTCTGCAAAAGCTTTACTGGAGGTGGCCAAAATCAGAATTAGGGAGAGACAAATGAAAATGGAGATTCAGGGTGTTTACAAACAAAGAGTTGTAACATTAAGAAAAGTTAAATCCAACAACAGCAAAAAGGTCACGATGGCAAAACAAAACTTGAAAAAGATTGGCAAAATGATGACACAAGCAAGTCACTCTGAGATTTTGAGTCTAAAACCAAAAATAATACAGGATTTGAAAGATTTGATCAGCACCAAAAGTGACTCTGTGCCTTACAGCTTATCATATGTCAACTTCAAAGAAAGCATGTCTAACAAAAACCTGCTGGGCAATTGTCTTTTGACCGAAAAATGGGAGTTGAAATCAAAGATAGGTGAGGGGGTTGAAAACAGCTCCCAGTTTGATGATTTGTTTCATGTTGCGGCTTTTCCAAGTGGAAACCTCCTGATATTTGATAGAGGTCTTAACCAATTAATGATTTTCAGTTCTGCTGGTAAGCCAATAAAAACCCTACCAGATGAAGTAGGCCCCCTTAACTTCTCCACTGCGATCGCCATTGTTTCAGAAGAGAGAATTGCTTTCACTTCCAATAGCACAGAGAAAAAAGTCAAAATGATAGGTCCAGCAAACAACCTCCTCTTTGATGTTTCACCATGGACGGATTCCGGAGACCTTGTCTGCCTCACAGTGGTTGAAGGGAACATAATCGCAGTAGGGGACAAGAGCAGGGGTCGGATTGGCCTTCTAAACGAAACTGGGTCTCTTCTAAAGACCCTACCAGCCAACCACATAGGTCAGTATCTGACCTTCAACCGGGCTACTAAACACCTGATCTACACCGACTTTGAAACTGGGAGACTGATTGCCGTTGATCTCAACGGCAACTTAATCTTCTCAGTCGAAACATCGGACATGAGTGGAAATCGGGTCTTCCCAACTGGGGTCTGCTGTGATGACCAGGGGGAGATCTATGTGGCAGTCAAGAAAAGTCAGTGTAGAAGTGGCAAGGATGAGATCTACCATTACACTCCCCAGGGGATTTTTGCCAAAACAGAGATCAAGGAACTGTTTGATGCTTTTGGAATCACATTTAACAATTACGAATTTCTTGTGGTAGCAGACTGTCTTTCTCTAAAAATCTTCCATGTCACAAAGAGACTTGAGGGCCCTGACAGGAAGGTAATAAAAAGGGAACCAGTTTCAAGGGATCTCCAAGAAATTAGTTGATTTAGTTTTTACGTTATCTTTTTTTACTGCCGAAAGGTTTGATTTATGGTGCAGCTGTTTACAACTAAATTAAGAAGAAGAAAATTGCTCCATTTAATAAGGTATCACAACATATATAGTTTAAAGCACGCAGACAACATTGTCAAAGATCAGTATGCACACTTTATGTGACCCAACCTCCACATGAATTAACAATTATTTGAAAGTGAAAGCTTAATGGAATGGACTTACAAGAAATTAGTTGGGGAAAAAAAAAAAAAATTCTTTGTTTTTAAACACCTGTGTTTTTTGTCACACAAAATCAAAACCATGTGTTTTAAATTACAAATAAAAAACTAATCCTTTTCAAGCAAAAATAGGAAATTTTTCAACCTGCCAATCTTTACACCATGTAAGTTATGTAAAGATTGCTATGCTAAATCTCGACAATGTTGTTCTCACCCTTTCATGTTTTGCCCATCACTTTTTCAGTGACTGGCCAGCTGGACTAGTTAATCCACCAGCTTTTTCACTAGTCCATATTTCATCCAAAAAGAGACTTTTTCTCTTTATCTATCTTCATTTTTGTACATAGCATTTGGAGGCTGTTTTGGAGCATAACTGCTCTTTATAACTTACTTGTTATTACTGTTATTACTACTGAAATTTAACCTAAGAAAATTTTAACACGAACTGTAAACACAAAACTGAATAAGTTTGACCGAAGGTGAAAATTACACAAAGGGAGACAAATGTATTGCATTGTCACATATGTACATGTAGATTACAGAATTTACAAATACACCCCCATTTTGTTGGATGCTTTTCAGTTATAAACATTTTAATTTCTCTTCAAGGTAGGGTTATTTTTTCGTAACGAACCCAGAGAGAAATTGTGCGATTTTTGTTTGAAAGCCTTCTTTTTAGAAAGATGGTATTGGTAGTAAACATCCTGGGATATTATTTTGTTTGATAAGAAATCAAGGAAAATATTCTGAGCAATTTCCATAAATCACCTGCAGGCGACTTTTGTAAATTTCTGTAGTGTCCGTCTGAATAGTGTCCGTCTGAATGCTGACCTCAAAACGGCCAGAGATCCAGTTTGTACCTGTTGTCACCTCCCTCAATGTTCTTGATAAAAATAACCATGAGAGTTTTTTGTTGTTTTTTCTCTCTGTAATTTTGCCTCTAAATCAACATTCCTTTGTCAAAAACCAAACGATGACCCTAACTTTAAATATCTACAATTTTTGTTTTGGTAATTTAAAAAAAGTTGTACGTGAACTGCATAGTATTAAGATCAAGATTAAGGATACTTAGTGATCTTCATTTTCATGAGCGAATGAATATGTACCAATATAGCTGTTCTACATCACAAATGCAACATTAGGCCTCTAATTACACGGCGGCCACGACGGCCAGTGCTGTCGATGCCCTTGTAACTGGCCGTGGTGCCATAATTGAAGTGCCCTTTATCCCCGTTGGCCGGTGTGCCCTTTATAAAAAGAACTTTAATATGTATATACATTTTCAGTGTTGTCCAGAAGCGCGGCTGTCTGCGATTTCAGCGGAATCTTGCTCCCTCAGTTGTCAATGATTTAAAAACTTTTTACCAAAACGAAGCTGACAGTTAAAAAATTACAATAATAATCTGGCGATAGTTTTCTTGATTTAATGTTATCCCCAGACACTATGCAGGCCTGTCCTGATTGACACTCCTATTGAGATCTAATTACATCTTATCTTAATCTTATGCAGTTTGTTATACATTGTTTTAGTTTGTAATACTCTTGCTTCACTCAGTAGACAAGCCAGTGTGGGTGTCTCTGCGGTTTTATAACCTGGTTTTGTGACCCTTAGGAGTGGGTATAGTGTTCTATTAAACCTGGACAGTGTGTTGACATCTGCTGGCTCGTTTTGTTTATGTATAAGATTTGATTTCCCTCTGGCCAATTTTCTAATTTTTATTTTGTTTTTAATTTATTTTATTTTTTAAGGGTAAACTTATTCAATAAACATAGTATTGTTTTAATTAATAAATGTCATGCATTATGGTTTTATTTTGTTTTAATTTTATGGCCTTTCTGCTTTTCCTATTTTCACATATTTGGCCTTGGTGCCATCCAAAATTTGGCTTGCTCCAAGTGCAAAGTGACCTTGCCCTAAAAATCTAATTCGAGACCTGCAACATATTGAATTATTGTACTAGATTCACTTGGCTATAACATAGTATTATACCTCATACATACTCATGATCGAGAGCTGAAATCTCACTGGTCCATTCACTATCACGAGCCAGATTCTATTTTTGATGTTGACCAAGTGCGTTTTCCGACCCCTTGCATTGGCTGCCATCTTTGATGAAATGTCCTCATAAAACATAAATTGGTATACTGGTATACCTGTTTATGTTGGTATTGTTTTTATTTAGCCTTTGAGAAAGATTCTGCTAGGGTCGAAACGTCAGACCACTAACTTAAAAAAAAAAAAATACCATAGGTCCTTTTGGTTGGTAAGCAGTTTGCAACAGCTCATACTTTTTTTCATCGCAACTTTTTTTCGGAAATCTTTTAAACAACATATAAGGCCACCTTCAAATCAAATCCACAGGGGGGATTGCCGAAACTGTTTGTAGCTTGACTGATAAAAATATCAAATATAGAGCTTAAATGTGAATTCACAAATCCTTATGGAAAAATGTCAATTTTTTTATTTTTTTGGGGGGGGGATAACTCGCCCAGTTATCACTTTTTGGGGGGTGTTTTTGTTCTGTTTTGCTTTTGTTTTTTAAATAATTTGTTTAAAAAAAAGCTGCTGGTAAAATGAGAATTTCTGCTTAGTTGTTGTGGCACATGGCCCCCCCCCCCCAAAAAAAAAAAAAGAAAGAAAAAAATTGTGATAGTGCTCAAAAACAAAAAAAGAAGTGAGAAAAATAGAGCAAATGCATGGTTTCTATAATAAAAATGTAGTGAACAATCACAATCGGGATTGCTGTCACGGCCACAAAATTTCATGATAGGATTGGTGGCCCCCTGCAGCAAACCACTTGCAAAATAAAAGCATGACACCACCCCCCCCCCACACACACACACACACACACCAACAAACCCGTTCCCCCTGGGCCCTCCCCCACCCCCACTTAAAACTGCCAACACTGAACGCAAGAATATAAAAGGAACATAAGCAATCAAATGCAGATTTTCAAAACCAGAAGTCAAAATTTTAGTACAAAGTTACAGGGCTCAAACTTGAAGTTTTACAGGACCAGATTTCATTTACAAGCTGAGAATCAAAATGCAAAAGAAATTATACACAGTTTAAAATATAAACTGTTTTTATTTGAATTTGTACTTGAGGGAAGATTTATTTCATTTGTGTTATGGGTGAAATATACTTGGATACTCAACTCAACAGAATTGAAAAATATTTGGTAGACTAAAAAGTCAACATTTCAACATCATTCTTTTTAATTAAAGATACGACACAGTGAGGAATTATTGTTAATTTGAAAAACACCAGACTTTTCCAATCTTGCGATTACTGGCCTGACACTAAAATCACTAGTCTCGGTCCCGCACTCTGGTGTAAATGTCACAATCTTATTATTGGTGAAAAAAATGGGGCGAACAAAATATCGGAGATTTTCTACAGAACTTCAAATAAGCCGAAGCAAAAATCACTTCAAGAAATCCAGTAAAAAAATAATTGCTGTCTTTATTTGAAAATAATAATGTATCCTTTATTAATTTATTTCTTTGTTAATTGTTCTTTTTTTGTATTCAGGATCCGTGAAACATATCACATCACAATAAACAACAATGAAAGAGATGATAAACAAGTACTTGAAATAAAACAGCCGAACAATAATGTGCACATAAATTAAGAAATACTGCACTTAAGGAACTGTGAGAAAAGAACACAAAACAAACATTTTGTCTATAAGTTTGTAAGATTTTAAAAAGTTCAGGGTAAAAAACTCCTCACTTAAAAACGTAGCAGAGAAACTGGATATCACTGATTATAGAAATTGACATTTTGGCCTTCATGTACAGGTCGTGGCCCAAAGTTAGACAGGGTAAACAAGACACGCATATGTAAAACCAGGGGCCTATTCCATGAGAGTTTTGTCAGTCAAACATATTCTACATTCTACTATGTAACACAATCATAAATCAGCCATGTGTACATGATGTGTAAACATACTCTGTATGTAAGGTATACATATATGTTCTGTCCCAACATCAACAATTATCCCAACTATAGTTGGGACTGGTCCCAACTTCAGTGTTAAAGTTGGGACGTCCTAATTATAGTTGGGATCGCCCATAGAGTTCAACAGGACACCGCGATCGATCATGCGTGGATTACTTTGTGACACTATACTGCAGACGCACAGTGCAAGCTCATGTGTAAGATTCTTTACTTTCAAACCCAGGTCTCGGCTATGTACAAACTCATGTATGAACTGATGATGGAGCTAGAGCTGGTCGCGAGCCGGTGCCCAGGAAATATATATTTCCCTCAAATATTCTCAAGGGAAAGTGGTCTTAAAAACTTCATAATATGATACTTACTAATACTATTAAGTATTTAGTTTATTTATGAGGGTGCTTTGTGTTTACTGCGATCCCAACTATGGTTAGGACGCCCCAACTTTAACACTCAAGACGGGACCAGTCCCAACTATAGTTGGGATGATTGTCAATTTGGGGCGGAACATACACGTCATGTTCAATTCTTTGATTCGTCTGTCTCAAAGTACATTTTGTCAAGAGGTTTTTTGTTGTTGTCACCTCATCATTTGTTGCACTTTGGCACAAACTTCAGGTACAAAAGCATGTTATGTCCAATTCACTACAAAGGCCAGGTACACAAGTATGGGGCGCCGTTTGTCAGTCAATTGTTTAGCGTATTTTTGACATGTTTTTACCATGGGTTTGTAACAATTAGATGTAAACCATAGAAATTGTTGTCACAATTATTTCATGGTTTACATACCATGAATTTACTATCAACGCTTACAATTTATGGTTTATAAACCATGAAAATTGAACTCATTGAAAACATGGTTTGTAAATCATGGTTTATAAACCATCAAAAAACGTGGCTTATAAACCATAGTTTATAAATCATAAAAATTGAAGCATCATAAAACATGGTTTACAAATCATGGTTTATAAATCATGAAAATTGAAGCACCTCAAACCGTGGTTTACAAATCATGGTTCATAAACCATGAAAATTTAGACACCTTCATGGTTTATTAACCATAAAAATTAAAGAACATAAACCATGATTTTTAAACCATGACAATTTAGGCATCATAAATCACGGTTTATAAACCATAAAACCTCCTCAACCTCCTTCCCTAAGGCATCCATCACTACTCCCCGTTACCGCCACACAAGCTAACCACTCGGAGTAACCATAGAGCAAGCGCACAGATCAGTGTAATCACAAGAGGCGCTGTGTGCTTGTCTGTCATAAGGATCCACAGTAGCTGATAATATTTGTTTACGTTTAGTCATTCGCACATGAAATAACAAAATGGCTGCGCAGTCTAGCGTAGAGCAGATAGCTGTAACAATTTGGCTGTAGTGCAGGCCCTCATAAGTGCCTGTTCACGTGCAAAGCGAACGCAACAACTGTCGGGCAACAATGATAGTCTATGACAGATGGACCATCGCCTGGCCACGGTCTTGTGTTTGCGACACGACGACGAGCTAAACTAGCTCAGACCTGGCGCCTTTGCACAGGAATCGATCAGAATGGGAAGGAGGTTGAATGAAAACCGACGTTCAGTTTTTATAGTTTATAAACCATGATTTGTGAACACGCGATTTTCATGGTTTATAAACCATGATTTGTAAACCATTTGTTATGATGCTTTAATTTGTATGGTTTATAAACCATGTTTGAAGGTGCTTCATTACCACGTTTTGTGGTGCTTCAATTTTCATGGTTCATAAAGCATGATTTGTAAACCATTTGTTATGATGCTTTATTTTTCATGGTTTATAAACCATGATTTAAAGGTGCTTACATTTTTCATAGTTTATAAACCATGAATTGCAAACCATATTTTAGGATGCTTAAATTGTTATGGTCTAAAACCATGTTTTGAAGGTGCTTTAATTGTTATGGTTTATAAACAATGTTTTATTATGCTTCAGTTCTCATGGTTTATAAACCATGGTTTATAAACCATAATTTAGAAGCGTTGATTGTTAATTCATGGTATGTAAACCACAAAATAATTTTGACAACACTTTCTATGGTTTACATCTAATTGTTACAAACCATGGTAAAAACATGTCAAAAATACGCTCAACAATTAATTGACAAACAGCGCCCCATACACAAGTAGTGTTCATGCCTGAATGAACATTTCACTGTGTACAAAAGAAACAAAATATTATTGAGGGTGAGAAATCCAGACATGACAAATTCTCCAAGCCAACAGCCGAGCACATAAACTAACTGCACTGCAGGTGCTACGCACACATTTCAGATCCACGAACATGACGAAGATTGTTTAAGAGAGCAACAACTTGAACTCTACCAAGATGAACATTGCCAGTACTAGCTCCTCATCAACTGGTAAGAATAACAACTTGCTTTAATTATAGTAACTACTTATGATGTCAGGGAACAGCACAACTTTGATTTGGGGAAAAAGTACTTCTCAACTTGCCCTGTGGGCTATTAAAAAGAGTGCGCCATACAGATCTGTCAAAAACGTTCTTTCTTTCTTTTCTTTTAGATGTGAATAATACAAATGTTTTGGGGTGAGTTTTTTTTAGTGTGTGAATGATCTGACATGTAAAGCGGTTTTAATCACTACCTAATGGTTAAATTTCCGACATTACATGTTCAAAATCTTGCCGTATAAAAGTTTCTAGAGCAAGTAAAAAGCAGAGCTTACTAGCCCCAGTGGGCTACTTTTCAAAAAAACTTTAAAGCTCAAGGCCTGATGAATTTGATAATGGCATAAATGAACCTGTTTAAAAAGTTATTGAAGAAAATAAGACATGGGTGTGGCAGTTTGATAGAACTGTCATGTTTATCAAGTTTGTTGAAAAGAAAAAGCTGACCAACCCAAATTTTGGAAAGTGTTTTCAGTGAGATTGACACTACTAAGAATTTGCAATTCTTATATAGCGCTTTACTACACCTAGAAGCAACTCAAAGCGCTCCTTTCCTTCATTTAAAGGCAGGTATGTAGAGTTATGATTGAATTATGAGCCCCATTTATGTGTCGTGATGCGGCACAATCTGCAACCAACCAAGCCAGAAACACTGGGGCAAGCCCCTTCTCTGAAGAATAAGTGTGCTGGGTTCTTTAACATACATTACACAACACACAGGACCTATACAGCTTAATGTTCCATCCAAAGGACAACACAATTATTGTTTTAAGCGACTTGCTCAAGTCCACAAGTGGCATGATAACCAAATCAAATAAAAATTGCTTTAAATACAGAGCTCCACTTTTGAAATGGTATCCCTCGAGCTAACAAATCAGTTTTGTCTTCCTTTTTTCGCCATTTATTGAAACAGGGTAAATATTGATGGCACCATGTGTGAGAATGGGGAGGGGTGCTAGATTTCTATAAATGTTGATAAATTCTCAACAAACAAAAACTTTTGCTAAACTTTGTATTTTTAAACTCTTTTATATCGCTTTTGACTTCTAGTTTTATTCCTGGCTCTCTTTCAATACCGGTGTTGTAGTACCCATACTAGCTACTCGTATTTGAGGAATACTCGAGTATCGTTTTGGTGGTACTTGAACTCGTACTCGGCTACAAAAATACTCATTATACTCTTAAGTCCATAAAATAATCTGTAGTGAAGCCAAGTACTCAATACTCGATCCAAAATGTACCCGGACTCTCTTTTAAATACTCGTAGTCAAAATACCACGTATCGTTTTGCTTTCCATTTGCAAGGAATAGAAGAATAAAGCTCTGAAGAATTATTGTCTAGGTTTTTATAGGCCTACCTCATTTTGCAGTATTATTTGTAGTATTTGTGAAGACATTTTGACTTGATACTCGGATATCAGAACACTCGGCACTCGGCCACTTGTACTCATACTTGATGGTCCAAGTACTCATACTTGAGTACTACTTCGCCATCCTAGTACTTGGCAATACTTGATACTCGAATGAAAAGTACTTGACTACAACACTGTTTTAATACTTTTCCGGTAAACGTTTGGTAATCACTCTCAAATCTAATGGCAATAAAAACTTACTTGGTTACAAGTACAGCAGCTTTCGAAAGTATAAAGAATTTTGAGAAACATTTCAATTAAAAAAAATGTGGTTATGGAAAAAGATATCAGTTTTTATCCCCCAAATTTGAATCTGAGAAACATTTCTGTCAGAAACGTTTTTCAATTTGTGTATTCCTATTAGGGATTACTCTTCCTGGGTAGACATATTCGAGTCGGATTTGCGGCGATATCTCAAAAATGCAACTACCTTTTGAAATGAAACTTTCACCGGTTAGTTTTATTGTATAAATCTTCATTTATATAATATAAAAACAATCGAACAGTTCAAAAAACCAAAGGTATACTTTGATGTATTTTTTATTACATGTGGTATGTGGGGTTTTTTTCCTCTTATTGTTCATTCATGTATCTTGTGTTATTTTTTAATGTTTTGAATGATCAGCTTGCTGGATGGTTTGAACTCATTAAAGATGGTTATAAAAAAATAAATAAAAATTAACAACCAAAAACAAAGCCCATACTTTGACAAAACCAGAACTCGATTCTTGAGCAATAAACCGTTTAACTGTGACACTCTCCTCAGTTTATTGACTGCTTGGTGTTTTCATTCTTACTTTATTAAAATTTGACAAAATCATCTACCCATGATTGATACCAGGGAAGGAGACAGCTTACTTGAAATCCCTTTTATGTCCTAACTGCATACTACAATCAGCAGACAAATCTGTATTGACACTGGGCACAATTTCATGGAGCTGCTTAAGCAGACATTGGTGCTTAACAATTTTCTGCTAAGCAAAAGGAAGCCGAAAACCTGTCACAAATGGTACATTTGGGATAATAACCTTATTCTGGTAAGCAAACTTGTTTTGTGTTAAAGTAATTTTTGTGCTTAAGCAGCTCTATGAAATTGGGATGATCTTTATTAAACTGTTACTCTTACAGAGCAGCTTGAGGTTGTCCAAATCAAGACAGAGTGTCCAGACACAGAACCAAATGATGTTTCAGGGCCAGAGGATACGGATGATTTGACTGATGTTTTGTGCCCAAAATGTTCAGAATACTTCCGTGATCCGAAGATACTGGACTGTCTTCACAATGTTTGCAGACCATGTCTGGAAAAGGTCGTGTTAAACCCAGAGGATGGATTCAAAACAATTATCTGTCCCATTTGTTATGTTGAAACAAGAGCTCTGGATGGCTGGGCGGGCCTGACGAGTAACACCTACCTAAGAGGCCTGGTGGAAGAGGCAATCCTGAAGGACAAGATCTCTGGCGACGTGTCTCAGATCAAATGTCAAGGATGTGTAGAGGATAACACCGCTGTTTCAAGGTGCATGGACTGTAATGACTTTCTGTGCAGTGATTGTCAGAATGCTCCACACCAGCGTTTGATAGTCATGAAGAGCCATCATATTGTATCCATAGAAGACCTGAAGTCCGGCAAGATCACCTTCAAGAGCAAGCTGAGAGATTTCAGTCCCAAGTGTAGCAAGCACACCGGTCAGAAGCTCTGCTTCTTCTGTATGACCTGCAAGATGCTGATATGCACAGCTTGCACTGTGCTTGACCACTGCCGGCCAGACCACAACTACACTGACGTTGAAAAGGCCATAGACTCTTGCAGATCAGAAGTTGAGAATTTGACGACACAAGCGGAAACATCCAAAGACTCTTTCCAAGATGCCGAGACTCTGAGCAAACAAGCAGAAAGCAGGCTGGACCAGTTGACCAATAAAGCCCAAAAGAAAATCTCTGCAAAAGCTGATCGGGAGGTGGCCAAAATCAGAAACAAAGAGAAACAACTGGAAATGAAGATTCAGGGGGCTTACAAAGAAAGAGTTGTAGAATTAGGAAAAGTCAAATCCAACAACAGTGAAAAGGTCTCGATGGCAAAAGACAAGCTGCAAATGATTGGCAAAATAATGATGCAGGCAAGTCACTCTGAGATTTTGAGTCTAAAACCAAAAATAGAACAACATTTGAAAGATTTGATCAGCACCAAACGTGACTCTGTGCCTTACAGCTTATCATATGTCAACTTCAAAGAATGCATGTCTAACAAAGACCTGGGCGATTGTCTTTTGACCGAAAAATGGGAGTTGAAATCAAAGATAGGTGATAAGTTTGATAATTTGTTTCATGTTGCGGCTTTTCCAAGTGGAAACCTCCTGATCTTTGATAGAGGTCTTAACCAATTAATGATTTTCAGTTCTGCTGGTGAGCCAATAAAAACCCTACCAGATGAAGTAGGCCCCCTTGACTTCTCCACTGCGATCGCCGTTGTTTCAGAAGACAGAATTGCTTTCACTTCCAATAGCGCAGAGAAAAAAGTCAAAATGATAGGTCCAGCAAACAACCTCCTCTTTGATGTTTCACCATGGACGGATTCCGGAGACCTTGTCTGCCTCACAGTGGTTGAAGGGAACATAATCGCAGTAGGGGACAAGAGCAGGGGTCGGATTGGCCTTCTAAACGAAACTGGGTCTCTTCTAAAGACCCTACCAGCCAACCACATAGGTCAGTATCTGACCTTCAACCAGGCTACTAAACACCTGATCTACACCGACTTTGAAACTGGGAGACTGATTGCCGTTGATCTCAACGGCAACTTAATCTTCTCAGTTGAAACATCTGACATGAGTGGAAATCGGGTCTTCCCAACTGGGGTCTGCTGTGATGACCAGGGGGAGATCTATGTGGCAGTCCAGAAAAGTCAGTGTAGAAGTGGCAAGGATGAGATCTACCATTACACTCCCCAGGGGATTTTTGCCAAAACAGAGATCAAGGAACTGTTTGATGCTTTGGGAATCACATTTAACAATGACGATTGTCTTGTGGTAGCAGATTGTCGTTCTCTGAATATCTTCCATGTCACATGAGGGCCCTGACACGGAAGGTAATTAAAAGGGAATCAGTTTCAAGGGATCTCCAAGAAATTAGTTGATTTATTTTTTACGTTATCTTTTTTATACTGCTGAAAGGTTTTATTTACATATGGTGCAGCTGTTTACAACTAAATTAAGCAAAACAGAATTGCTCAATGTAATAAGGTATCACAACATATATAGTTTAAAGCACGCAGACAACATTGTCAAAGATCAGTATGCACACTTTATGTGACCCAACCTCCACATGAATTAACGATTATTTTAAAGTTAAAGCTTAATGGAATTGACTTACAAGAAAATAGTTGAAAAAAGTTGTTTTCATTGTTTTCAAACACCTGTGTATTTTGTCAAAAGAAATCAAAACCATGTGTTTTAACTTACTTTTCGTTATGTTAAGATTGCTGTGCTAAATCTCACCAATGTTTGTTCTCACCTATTCAGGTTTTGCCCATCACTTTTTCAGTGACTGGCCAGCTTTTTCACTAGTCCATATTTCATCCAAAATAGAGACTTTTTCTCTTTATCTATCTTTGTTTTTGTACACAGCATTTGGAGGCTGTTTTGCAGCATAACTGCGCTTTATAATTTTCTTTTTAGCTGTTCTGACCTAGCTGTCAGAACAGCTATTGTTTTCGTCAGAATTTTTATTTGTTTTTCTTATTAGCTGTTCCGACATAGTAGTCGGAACAGCTATTGTTGTCGTCAGGATTTTTTTTTGTTTTTCTTATTAGCTGTTCTGGCGTAGCTGTCGGAACAGCTATTGTTTTCATCAGGATTTTTATTTGTTTTTTAGCTGTTCCTACATAGCTGTCGGAACAGCTATTGTTTTCGGTGAGATTTTTATTAGCTGTTCCGACTAACTGTCGGAACAGCTATTGTTTTCATCAGGATTTTTATTTGTTTTTTAGCTGTTCTGACATAGCTGTCGGAACAGCTATTGTTTTCGGTGAGATTTTTATTAGCTGTTCCGACTAACTGTCGGAACAGATTTTGTTTTTGTCAAGTTTTTTATTATTAGCTGTTCCGACTTACTGTCGGAACAGGTTTTGTTTTCATCAAGATTTTTATTAGCTGTTCAGACTTACTGTCGAAACAGGTTTTGTTTTCGTCGAGATTTTTATTATGTTTAGCTGTTCCGACCTACTGTCGAAACAGGTTTTGTTTTCGTCAAGATTTTTATTATTTTTCTTATACATTTGTTTCTGCCTAAATTCCCGTAGCATTTGTACACTTTTTTGTTTAATCCTAATAATCAAATTAGTTAATATGGAAGAACTAAATCCTATATCAAATTCAGACTTAATAATTCAAATTTTTGACTTATGGGATACTGTAGATGTGCTTTCCGGCCTAAAATGTGGAACGACGTCACAGTGACGTCATTTATTGCGCATTTTCGCCCGTGTTCAAAACACAAAGAGATAGTGAAATCAAATCCGACTTCTAGAAACATAATTTTTCAATTAAGCTCAAATTTTAACGCCTAGGTTACACGAATGTTTCTTAAAACAAGAAAGATTTTATTGACATTCAGTTTAAAAGCAAGAAAAACTTATTAGAACATTGTCAGTAGAAAAAAACAGAAAACTCTCAGGCAAATTTAACGCCATGGGTACTCTGCCTAGAATCTGATGTGTTTAAATTAGAAATAAGAAGAGTCAAATTCTTTAAAAAATTCAAGTTTGAGGGCGCTTCGAGTTTAATGGTGCTCTTGCTTGCTGTTTTTGCAACTCGATCAAGTCCTAAACCCATTTATGACTCGTGTTGTTGTGTTTTTTTGAGTACATAATATAAAGAGTCATTCCTGCGCCGACTGACACAAGTCTACGTTCATTCACAAGAATCGAGAAGAAATTTTCTTGCTCGCAGCGCAGCGTCGTGTCCGCTCAGATCTTATCGTTTTTCAGGTTTCAGCGCAGCGTGAACGTAGTAAAATAGAACGCCGTGTTTTGGGACGATGTTGCCCGCGTGGCAGACTTGTCTGCGCTTGGGTTCCATTCACCGGAAAACGATGTTTTAGGTTTCTTATGCAAACGCATTACTTGAAGCTGAATCGTGAAGAAAACAAGGCTACCCGTTTGACTGAAACCACGTTTTTAAGGTTCTTGTGCGAACGCATTACTTTGGGAAATCACCGTCTAGCAGACAAAACACTTGGTGGGGATGCATTAGGGCAAGAGTTAGAGCTGAGTGGGGAAATAATGTATAAAAATTACCTTTTCCATGGCTATAGGGTCAGTGTTGGATTTGGGGTACAAAAGCCAAAATTAACAATAACTCATATCCCATAAATTATTTACCATTCAAGCCATACGAAAATAACATACTCGATCGGTATTAAAGGGCACACAAAGTTTTACAATTACGATTTTAATACAACAGCATTTAGCTTTAAAATAAGCCTGTGCATAAAATTTACATAAAAACGACCATGCACGGATGAATACACCTGCCTGAGATTTGGAAGTTTACACGGCATACACATTTTATGAATGAACATCGAAATGGTACTATCATTCATGCGTCTTGTGGTGAATCATTGAATGATGTCGTGTTTAGTGTATTTAAAGAAACTTAGTTGAATGTTTATGAATGAGCAATGATTCTGAATAAGCAAATTGATTTCGGAGGAGCGAAATTATTCCGAGTAAGCGAATTGATTCTGAATAAGCGTTTTGATTCCAAATAAGCGAAATGATACCAAATAAGCAAATTGATGTTGAATAAGCGAATTGATTCCGAATAAGAGATTTGATTTTGAATAAGCAAATTGATTTCGAATAAGTGAAATTATTCCGAGTAAGTGAATTGATTCTGAATATGTGTTTTGATTCTGAATAAGCGAATTGATTCCGAATAAGCAAATTGATACCAAAAAAGCGAATTGATTTTGAATAAGCAAATTGATACCAAAAAGCGATTTTATTTTGAGTAAGCGAATTGATTCCGAATTAGCCATTCTGTAAAAGCAACCGTGCACGGATGAATGCACCTGCCCGAGATTTGGAAATTTACACGGCATACACATGAATGAACTTCAAAATGGTACTATCATGTATGCGTCTTGTGGTGAATCACTGAATGATGTAGTGTTAGGTGTAATTAAAGAAACTTCACAATCTTTATCAACAAGCGAAATCCTTACAAATAATTAAACGAAATTGTTACGAATGAGCAAAAGGATTCTGAATAAGCAAATTGATTTCGAATGAGCGAAATGATTCAGAATAAGCGAATTGATTCTGAATAAGCATATTGATACTCGATCGGTATTAAAGGGCACACAAAGTTTTACAAATACGATTTTGATACAACAGCATTTACGACTATTTTTTGAAAAGGTGTAACCGTTTCTGAAACGATCGTTCACAAGTGCAACCGTCCCCATCATGAACAAAATTTTGAGTAAAATAAAAACGAACACAACTGCGCATGTGATGGAAAATGCATCTTCAGTGCAACATTTTTTGCCTCTGCGCAATCACCCTGCAAAATAATCAAGCATGCGCAATTGAATTGTTTTTGAACGCCCTCTAGCGTTCAATGTTTCTTGCATTTATTACCTCAAGTACAGTTTTTTAACAACAAAGACTACGAGCCTGATTGGAAACGATATGCATCTGATCGTGTGCTGTGTAAATCGTGATTGCAGTTATTATAGTCAATGTTTAGCGGCAATTTTCGGTTGAATTGTTTTATGCTTATCCGAACCATAAAAATGTAACCGGTTGATCGGTTGGTTAACCGTGTAACCATCACAGGATTTGTATACATGCTAACTTGTGAGACCTGTTCCTCGATAACAAAATTTCAAGTAAAAAAAAGCTGTTAACACAATTGCGCTTGTTATAAAAAGCATTGCCTCTTCAGTGCAACATCTCAAGAACTACACAACCCATGTTCAATTTCTTTTCAGTTATAGACCCTTTGAGCATTGAAGACTGAACTTTGGATACCGTGACCCCATGTTTAGTTCTAATTCCAAGTCAACCAGAAGTTGGACCATATCTCAAGAACTACACAGCCGATTTGAATTGTTTTCGGTTATTAAACCCTTTGAGCATTAAAGATTGAACTTGGGTTACCGTGACCCCATGTTTACCTTTACTTCGGGGTCAACCGGAACTGGAACAATATATAAAGGACTACACAACCGATTTTCAATTTTTTTTCAGTTATAAACTCCTTGTGCTTTTAAGATTGAACTTGGGTTTAACAAAGCACAACAAAACGGAACAGCTTTGTGTTTGTTCACAAACACCTAATGTATAGTTTTTCTTGTTATTATTCTTTCCTCCGCCAAAAAGCCATAGGTTTTGTACATGCATTTTGTTAACTCCTAAAGTCATACTAGGCTTAGTATAAAATAGTCAGATCATATATCATATTAAAGCTTAGGTAATGAAGTTATAGTAAAATGTAATTAACTTAACTTAAGTAATTAATTTACTCAGTTATAATGACATGAATATTTAATTAGCCAATCTTTAGACCACCATATCTCAAAAATTATACGTCCGATCGTCAAACTGTTTTTGATTTTATACTTGTTGGATACTGTATAACAGTTTGCTGGCCTAAAATGCCGGACGACGCCACCATGACGTCATTTATTGCGCATTTTCGTTCTGTGTACAAAACACATGGCGCTGAAAGTGTAAATGTTTCGACAATCAAAAACATAATATTTTCAAAACAAGTTAAGTGTTAGTTTCTTAAAATACATAAACTGTTTTTAAAAGTTAATTGCTTTTAATAAGAGATGCTCCTGGTCATTAAAACTAATCAAAGTACAATCTTTTCCATGATAATTAACGATTAAGTGACAAATCGGACACTATGGCTAGCCATTTTGATTGCGCAATCACGGCAAGGCGTTGGAGGTTTCCTTGATATTGGATTCAATAGAGGACCCATTGCTTTGTGCACAGCCCATTCGATTTGAACATGAGCAACACATGTACATATAATTTCTACGTAGGTTTAGGGTTTTCGTGAGAATGCAGAATTATTCTTTGTATCCGCCTAAAATCCCATAGCGTTTGTACGCGTTTTTTCTTCAAGACTAATATTCTAAAAGCGTAAAGATGAAAGAGTTATATCATACATCGAATTGAAGCTGAGAACATAAGCTTAACTCTAATTGTAAATTTTTTAAAAATTCTTAATTAATTAACCACGTGATCTTCATTTCTATATTTAATTAGTTAATCTTTGTAGCACCATATCTCAAGAAGTACACAGCCGATTTTCAACCTTTATTCAGTTATAAACCTTTTGTGCATTAAAGATTAGCCTTGGGTTACCGTGACCAATGTTGACCTTTACTTCCGGGTCAACCGGAAGTGGGACCATATCTCACGAACTACACAGCCGATTTAATTTCTTTTCAGATAAAGACCCTTTGAGCATTGAAGATTGAACTTGGGTTACCGTAACCCCATGTTGACCTTTACTTCAGGGTCAACTGGAAATGGAACCATATCTCAAGAACTAAACAACCAATTTTCAATTTTTTTTTAGTTATAGACTCATTGAGCATTCAAGATTAAACTTGGCTTACTGTGACCCTGTGTTGACCTTTACTTGAGGGTCAACTGGAAGTGGGACCATATCTGAAGAACTAAACACCCGAATTTCAATTTTTTCAGTTATAAACCTCTCGAGCATTGGAGATTGAACTTGGGTTACCGTGACCCCATGTTAACCTTTTTATCCGGGTCAACCGGAAGTGGGACCATATCTCAAGAACTACACAACCGATTTTCAAACTTTTTTTTCAGAAATAGACTCCTTGGGCATTGGAGATTAGCCTTTGGAAATCGTGACCCAATGTTGACCTTTACTTTGGGTCAACCGGAAGTGGGACCATATCTCAAGAACTACACAACCGATTTTCAATTTCTTTTCAGTTATAGATCCTTTGAGCATTAAAGAGTGAACTTGGGTTACCCTGACCCCATATTGACCTTTACTTCCGGGCCAACCGGAAGTGGGACTATATCTCAAGAACTACACAGCAATTTTCAGTTTGTTTCAGTTATAGACCCTTTGAGCATTGAAGATTAAAGTTGGTCACTGCGACCCCATGATGACCTTTACTTCAGGGTCAACTGGAAGTTGGACCATATCTAAAATAATATACACCTGATTTTCGACCTTTTTTTCCTGCTATAGACTCATTGGGTTATTTTGCCCTTAAGTTGACCTAAACTTCTGGTTTAACTGGAAGTCTCAAGAAATACACATTCGATATTCAAACTTTTTTCATTTATATATTTCTTGGCATTGAATGTTAGCCTTGTGTACAATGACCCCATATTGACCTGAACTTCAGGGTCAAATGGAAGTGGGACCAAATCTCAAGTACTACGCACCTGATTTTCAATTTTAATTCAGTTATAAACCTTTTGTGCATTAAAGATTAGCCTTGGGTTACCGTGACCAATGTTGACCTTTACTTCCAGGTCAACCGGAAGTGGGACCATATCTCAAGAACTACACAGCCGATTTGAATTGTTTTCAGTTATTAAACCCTTTCAGCATTAAAGATTGAACTTGGGTTACCGTGACCCCATGTTTACCTTTACTTCCGGGTCAACCGGAACTGGAACAATATCTCAAGGACTACACAACCGATTCTCAATTTTTTTTCAGTTATAGACTCTTGTGCATTGAAGATTAAACTTGGGTTTAATCAAAGCACAACAAAACAGAACAGCTTTGTGTTTGTTCACAAACACCTAATGTCTAGTTTATTATTATTATTCTTTCCTTCCGCCAAAAAGCCATAGGTTTTGTACACGTATTTTGCAATCTCTTAAAGTCATACTTGGCTTAGAATAAAAGAGTCATATAGTATATCATATTAAAGCTTAGGTCATGAAGTTATAGTTAAATTTAATAAATTAACTTAAGTAATTAATTTACTCAGTTATAATGACATGAATATTTAATTAGCCAAGCTTGAGACTTCCATATCTCAAAAAGTATACGTCCGATCGTCAAACTTTTTTCGATTTTATACTTGTTGGATACTGTTTAACTGTTTGCTGGCCTAAAAAGCCTGACGACATCACAATGACATCATTTATTGCACGTTTTGTATCTGTGTACAAAACCCATGGCTCTGAAAAGTGGAAGTATTTAGTTGGTCAAAAACCGTCAGGTGTCAAATTACGGTAATTCAAAGCTTATTCTTTAAAAAAATCATATCTCCTGAACCACAAGTCGTAAAGTCGTAATGTTTGTGTTGTTTTGAAGCTTACAACAATTGCAACAATTTATTTTGAATGATGACCTCACTTTAACCTTTAATTCTGGTCCAAACAGGAAGCTCGAAAACTTTAACAATCATATCTCCAGAACCAGATGTCATAAAGTCGCAATGTTTGTGCTGTATTGGAGCTTACAGCACTGACATTTCATTTCATAAGATGACCCCACTTTGACCTTTACATCCGGTCCAAACAGGAAGCTCAAATACAAACAAATCATACCTCCAGAACCAGAAGTCTTAAAGTCGTAAATTTGTGCTGTATTGTAACTTACAACACATGCGACATTTTATGTACAACTAGAACAGCGAAGCTGCCATGGCGAGCTGCCGATCGCCAGATAGAAGACCAATGACTAATTGCAATAAGGAGTTATGACCATTTAAGGTTTTCATTGTTTTAGCTCATTCAACTGGAACCAGTGATAAGCTCTGAGAGTTTTATCTTTTCATATGAATCTACGTGTAAGAAGCAATATTTGATTCAAGTTTCAAGTAAGTACATCATTGCAATAAGGAGTTATGGCCATTTAAGGTTGTCATTGTTTTAGCTCATTCAACTGGAACCAGTGATAAACTCTTTGAGCTTTATCTTTTCATATGAATCTACATGTAAGAAGCAATATTTGATTCAAGTTTCAAGTCAGTACATCATTGCAATAAGGAGTTATGACCATTTAAGTTTTTAATTGTTTTAGCTCATTTAACCGGAACCGATTTTATGCTCAGCCTGTCTGTTGTCGATTGTAAGTCAAAAGTACAACTTAACCTAGTTCAAAACTTTAAAATTTTAGTTTGAGTTTGGTTCTTTAAAATCCAGAGGTCAATAATTGAGCCTGAAAAAAAAAACTTTAACATTTTTTTTATTCCCAAAACTTTAACATTTTTTTTATTCCCAAAACTTCAACATTATTGGAAAAAATAGTTGAAAATTACCCAAAAAATGACTGGCAATTATATATAACAATCTCACTTGGGCTTGTACATACCATAAAACAACTCAACTCAAAGACTGATACTTAAAACAAAAACTTTAACATTTCCACTGAACGCAGACGGCCGGACGGACGGACGGACGGACAGACGGGACGGAAATTGTCATTACATAGGCTCACTCTGCTTCGCAGCTCGCCAAAAATGACCTCACTTTGACCTTTACTTCTGGTCCAAACAGGAAACTCAAAACTTTAACAAATTATATCTCCTGAACCAAATGTCATGAAGTCGTAACGTTTGTGTTGTGTTGTAGCTTACAACAATTGCAACATTTTACATTGCAACATGACCTCATTTTGATCTTTCCTTCAAGTCCAAATAGGAAGTTCAAATAAAAAAAACATTTTTACTGACCCACAAGTCGTTAAGTCATAATTTTTGTGCCGTATTGTAGCATAGAGCACATTTTATTTAAATACGTGATCGCACTTCAGCTTTATGGTTTGCAATTTTTGCACAGTTGGAGTCAAATTGGGGGTCTGTGTTAGGTTTAGAGTTATTGTCTAATTGCCAAAATTTTGGGGTTCATTTCAGGGTCTGGATCATACAGTAATATCATAAAACCGGAACAGCTTTGTGTTTGTCCACAAACGCCTAATGTCAAGTTATTACTATTATTACTACTGAAATTTAACCTAAGAAAATTTTAACATGAACTGTAAACACAACACTGAATGAATTTGACCAAAGGTGAAAATTACACAAAGGGAGACAAATGTATTGCATTGTCACATATGTACATGTAGATTATGTAATTTACAAATACACCCCCATTTTGTTGGATGCTTTTAAGTTTTTAAACATTTCAATTTCTCTTCAAGGTAGGGTTATTTTTTGGTAATGAACCCAGAGAGAAAATGTGCGATTTTTGTTTGAAAGCCTTCTTTTTAGAAAGATGGTAATGGTAGTTAACATCCTGGAATATTATTTTGTTTGACAAGAAATCAAGAAAAGTATTCTGAGCAATTTCCATAAAACACCTACAGGAGACTTTTGTAAATTTCTGTGGTGTCCGTCTGAATGGTGTCCGTCTGAATGCTGACCTCAAAACGGCCAGAGATCCAGTTGGTACCTGTTGTCACCTCCCTCAACGTTCTTGATAAAAAAGAACCATGACAGTTTTGACAGTTTTTTACAGTTTTGACAGTAGGGACTGTATTCAACTGATACTTAAACAGGTGATTTCTTTCTTGATAATTTTGCCTCTAATTCAGCATTACTTTGTCAATAACCAAACGATGACCCTACCTTTAAATGTCTACACATTCTTATTCTGGTAATTTAAAAAAAGTTGTACATGAACTGCATAGTATTAAGATCAAGATTAAGGATACTTAGTGATCTCTATTTTCATGAGCGAATGAATATGTACCAATAAAGCTCTTCTACATCACAAATGCAACAACGGGCCTCTAATTACACGGCGGCCACGCCGGCCAGTGCCATCTATGCCCTTGTAACTGGCCGTGGTGACCCTCAAAAAATTACCTTCTTCACGGCCATAATAAAAGTGCCCTTTATTCCCTGTTGGCCGTCATGCCCTTTATAAATAGAACTTTAATTTTTACATACATTTTCAGTGTTCACCAAAAACTTGTTCCCTCAGTTGTCCATAATTTAAAAACAAAGCTACCAAAACGAAGCTGACAGTTAAAAAATAACAATAATAATCTGGCGATCGTTTTCTTTATTTAATGTTATCCCCAGACACTATTCAGGCCTGTCCTGATTGACACTCCTATTGAGATCTAATTACATCTTATCTTAATCCTCTACAGTTTGTTATACATTGTTTTAGTTTGTAATACTCTTGCTTCACTCAGTAGACAAGCCAGTGGGGGTGTCTCTGCGGTTTTATGACCTGGTTTTGTGACCCTTAGGAGTGGGTATGGCGTTCTATTAAACCTGGACAGTGTGTTGACATCTGCTGGCTTATAGTTTTACGATTTGTATAAGATATGATTTCCCCATAAAGGAACCTCTGGCAAATTTTCAAATTGTTTAATTTGTTTTTATTTTATTTTATTTTTTAAGGGTAAACTTATTCAATAAAGATAGTATTGTTTTAATAAACAAATAAAAAAAATTCATGCATTATGGTTTTATATCGTTTTAATTTAGTGGCCTTTCTGCTTTTCCTATTTTTACATTTTTGGACTTGGTGCCCTCCAAAATTTGGCTTGCATCAAGTTCAAAGTGACCTTGCCCTAAAAACGATGTAATTCGAGACCTGCAACATATTAAATTATTGTACTAGATTTACTTGGCTATAACATAGTATTATACCTCATACATACTCATGATCGAGAGCTGAAATCTCACTGGTCCGTTCACTATCACGAGCCAGATTCTATTTTTGCTGTTCACCAAGCGCATTTGCCAACCCCTTGCATTGGCCGCAATCTTTGATGAAATGTCCTAGCGTGAAAGGCCGTCATTGGCTGAGAGTCAAGAGTTTCCATTGTTTGTCATCAAAGATATCGGTCATTGTTTGTCATCAAAGATAGTAGACTGTCGCAGGTGTAACAGTCTGCTGCATATGTGTTTTACGAGGCAATCGTGGAACTGTCGCACGGGTGTAGTATGCATGAGCGAAAATAGCCCAAGCAACATAAGCATGAAAAGATGACGGCACACATAAATGTCAATCTGTGTTTTCTTGACCTCTATGATGCAGAACTAGAAAAGTATGAGATATAGTAAAACAATTATAACATGGCTTCACCTCTGGAACACTACTTTGTCAACTTCCAATAATGAGGGGGAGCTAATTTCGTCTGTCCACCCTCAAGAAATTTTATATTTGTTTGCTCTCTAGCATTCCTAAATTTTTAAAAAGACAATTTTGTTTTTGTTTTTTTACACATATCAGCCATAACCTAAGAAAACTGTGATGAAAATTCTTGCTTCGAAAATATATTTTAACAGGTCAGTAAAAGGAATGTTGAAAAATTTCATGACAGGTACCTGGCTTTTTTTTCGCCAGGCAAGTAAAGTTGTAAGGCAATATCTTTTCACAAAAAAATAGCTAGTGGCCTGACGTTTCAAGCCTTGAAGGCTAAATGACAACACTATCAACATAAACAGGTATATACTACAAACATAAACGGGTATACTGGTATACCCATTTATGTTTGTATTTTTTGTATTTAGCCTTCGAGAAAGACTCAGCTAGGGTACAAACATCAGACCATTAACCTTCTTTTTTTTCATTTATACTATAGGTCCTTTTGGTTGGTAAGCAGTTTGCAACAGCTTATACTTTTTTCCATCGCAATATCTTTTCGGAAATCTGTTAAATAACATATAAGGCCACCTCCAAATCAATGGACTTTGGCTATTGCTATAGACCATTATCATGCAGTCACCATCTTGGTCATATTCCTTGGATCTATTAACGGTAATGAATGCCAATATTCATTGTACAAAAAGGAACCAGACTATTTCTCCTTCCAGCCTCGGTTTGGTTACACTGATTTTAATGGGAGAAAAACAAGATGGCCGCACCAAAATAAAGGTCAGTTGGCTGCAGCGACAGCGTTGAAAATTATTTTTCAGCATTCTGGCCTTTGTTCTTTTTAATAAAAATCCAAAGGGGGTATTGCCGAAACTGTTTGTAGCTTGACTGATAAAAATATTAAATATGTAGCTTAAATGTGAATTCACAAATCCTTATTGGAAAAATGTCAAATGCTTCTTTTGGATGACTGGCCCAGTTATCACTTTTTGGGGGGGGGGGGTGTTTTTGTTCTGTTTTACTTTTGTTTTTTAATTAATTTGTTTGAAATAAAGCTGCTGGTAAAATGAGAACTTCTGCTTACTTGTTGTGGCAAATGCCTCCCCCCAAAATTTCCAGTGCACCCTATCAAAAAAATCGTGATAGTGCTCAAAAAAAAGAAAAAGAAAAAGAAGGGAGAAAAATAGAGGAAATGAGTGTTTGTATCATCAAAATGTAGTGAACAATCACATTCGGGATTGCTGTCGCGGCCACAAAATGTCATGATAGGATTGGTGGCCCCCCTGCAGCACACCCCTGGGGTAGAAACTCCTTAACTGAATCACATCCAACATGAAATTTAAATATGAATTACAAAACCCAAAGGTCAATGCTCATTTCTTGATCTCCAGTACTAGGATTGGGGTAGCATTGAGAAACTATGGAATGCGTTCCCCCAAAGTACAATTAACATGAGTAAAGGGAGGGTATACCTTTAGTAATTACTTCAGAAATTAATTACCATAACAACTGACTTGATAAGAAGCAATGCAGCTGTTGATAATGTCTGAGGAAAAGGTCAAAGGAATGTGGTTTCAGAGAGAGGGATTCAAAAACATTTCAATCTGAAAAACGTTTCTGCACGAAACCTTTTTCAGATTGTGTATTCCATTTACAGATTATTCTTCCTGTGTGGACATAACCACTCCAGATATTCCGCAATATCTCAAAAACCGCTACCACCTTTTGAAATGAAACTTTCACAGGCTAGTTTTATTGTATATATCGACATTTTAGTATGAAAAAAATAACCTAACCTTCCAAAAACCAAAGGTATAATTTGCCTTTAACCCAGACCTCAAATGTGAACACAACACACAGACAATAAATAAAGACCTGGAAGCAAGTTATCAAATTGATTTGTGTCCCGTGGGTTACAGGGGTGTTGTGGGTGCTGCAGCATGCCCAACTTTTTGAATAGGGGTGCTCGAATTCAACACAGTACCCTGTTCTTTCCCCAAACACTATCAATGCACATTCTAACATAAGAATAGTTCTAACCTAATCAGAAGAAATCCCTATATAAACAAATAACAAATTTAAATCAATGAAAAAAATAAAAATTTGGCACCAGCGCTAATGTAGTACTAATTACTAGTAATACATAATAAAAGAATTTTTAAAAACCTGATTATTATTTCACAGTCATGATGACAGTAGACCCAGTTACTGGAACTGGAGTGCTGTACTCCTAAAAAAAGTTTTTGCCATCTTCGGTCGTAGGACCGAAGATCAAGATGTCAAAATTCGCGTTGAATTCCAACTGTTTGGCACCATTGTTCTACAAGTCTCACATTCATTACATTGGCACAAGCCCGTAGGCATGCAAACCAGCACCCAGCACCCCCTGGCAAAAATGTGTTCTCCCAGGCCTGTTGCATGGTACAAGTTGAAAATATAGTGTACAGATGTCAAATAAAAAGCCAGAACTTCTAAATTATATTACATTCTAAAGTACAAGTAGCACTATCAGGGAATTGACAATTCAACATGTGACCCTCTATTGTCCTGTACAATATTTCAAACAAACAAACAAACACCCCAACACCCCAACAAACAAACGGAAACAGGAAAATTCAATGGTCTTGAAGTTTTGACTCAAACTGTGACTTTCTCAAATGCTACTTCTATTAAGAAAATAAAACTACCGACACTGAACATGAGAATATCAAAGAAACATAAAGTGAGAACATGCAGTTTTTCAAAACCAGAGGTCAAAACTTAGTACAAGGTTACAGGGCTCAAACTTGAAGTTTTACATGACCAGATTTCGTTGACAAGCTGAGAATCAAAATGCAAAAAAAAAGTTATACACAGTTTAAAATATAAACTGTTTTTATTTGAATTTGTACTAAAGGGAAGTTTTATTTCATTTGTTTTATGGGTGAATATACTTGGATACTCAACTCAAACAGAATTGAAACAAATTTGGTAGACTGAAAAGTCAACATTTCAACATCATTCTTTTTAACTAAAGATACGACACAGTGAGGAATTATTGTTAATTTGAAAAACACCAGACTTTTCCAATCTTGCGATTACTGTCCTGACACTGAAATCACTAGCCTCAGTCCCGCAGTCCAGTGTAAATTGTTAATTGCTCTTTTTTTATTCAGGGCCTGTGAAACATATCACATCACAATAAACAACAATGAAAGTGATGATAAAGAAGCACATGAAATAAAACAAGAATATTGTGCACAAAAAATCAGAGCAAATGCACTTAAGGAACTGTGAGAAAAGAACACAAAACAAACATTTTGTCTAAGTGTGTAAGATTTTGAAAAGTTCAGGGTAAAACTTCCTCATTTAAAAACACCCGTAGCAGAGAAAATGGATATCACTGATGATAGAAATTGACATTTTGGCCTTCATGTACAGGTCGTGGCCAAAAGTCAGACAGGGTAACGAGACACGCATATGTAAAACCAGGGGTCTATTCCATGAGAGTTTTGTCAGTCAAACCTATTCAAGATCTATATACAATGACATGTACATGTATGTAATACAAGCAGCCAATGTGTACACGTACACATACTCTGTATGTAGCGTGTACATATGTGCACTGTTCAATTCTTTGATTCGTCTCGCTCAAACTCCATTTTGTCAGGTGGTATATTTGTTTGTCACCTTATCATTTGTTGCACTTCGGCACAAAGTTCAGGTACAAAAGCCTACAGCCGTCCACATAAACTAAACAAATTTACATATTGAGGGTGAAAAATCCAGACATGAGAAATTCTCCAAGCCAACGGCCGAGCACATAAACTAACTGCACAGCAGATCCATGAAGATTGTTTAAGAGAGCAACAACTTGAACTCTACCAAGATGAACATTGCCATTACTAGCTCCCATCAACTGGTAAGAATAACAACTTGCTTTAATTATAGTAACTACTTTCGATGTCAGGGAACAGCACAACTTTGATTTGGGGAAAAAGTACTTCTCAACTTGCCCTGTGGGCTATTAAAAAGTGTGCGCCATACAGATCTATCTGAAATTTTCTTTGTTTTTTTCTTTTAGATGTGAATAATACAAAAGTTTTGGGGTGAGTTTTTTTAGTGTGTGAATGATCTGACATATTACCGGGTTTAATCACTACCTAATGGTTAAAGTTATGACATAACATGTAACATGAAAAATTCACAACCAAAACCAAAGCAAATACTCTGACTTGAATCTTAAGCAATAAACCGTTCAACCGTGACACTCTCCTCAGTTTATTGACTGCTTTGTGTTTTCATTCTTACCATATTAAAATTGGAAAAAATCATCTATCCATGATTGATACCAGGAAGGAGACAGCTTACTTGAAATCCCTTTTGAGTCCAAACTGCACACTACAATTGGCAGACAAATGTGTATTGACACTGGGCCCGATTTAATGGAGCTGCTTAAGCAGACATTAGTGCTTAACAATTTTCTGCTAAGCAAAAGGAAGCCGAAAACCTGTCACAAATGGTACATTTGGGATAATAACCTTATTCTGGTAAGCAAACTTGTTTTGTGTTTTGTTAATTTTTGTACTTAAGCAGCTCTATGAAATTGGGATGATCTTTATTAAATTGTTATTTCTTACAGAACAGCTTGAGGTTGTCCAAATCATGACAGAGTGTCCAGACACAGAACCAAACGATGTTTCAGGGCCAGAGGATACGGATGATTTGACTGAAATCTTCTGCCCAAAATGTTCAAAATACTTCCAAGATCCGAAGATACTGGACTGTCTTCACAATGTTTGCAGACCATGTCTGGAAAAGGTCGTTTTAAACCCAGAGGATGGATTCAAAACAATTATCTGTCCCGTTTGTGATGTTGAAACAAGAGCTCTGAATGGCTGGGAGGGCCTGACGAGTAACACCTACTTAAGAGGCCTGGTGGAAGAGGCAATCCTGAAGAACAAGATCTCTGGCGACGTGTCTCAGATCAAATGTCAAGGATCTGTAGATGATAACACTGCTGTTTCAAGGTGCATGGACTGTAATGACTTTCTGTGCAGTGATTGTCAGAAAGCTCACGAGCGTTTGTTAGTCATGAAGAGCCATCATATTGTACCCATAGAAGACCTGAAGTCCGGCAAGATCAACTTCAAGAGCAAGCTGAGAGATGACAGTTCCAAGTGTAGCAAGCACACCACTCAAAAGCTCTACTTCTTCTGTATGACCTGCAAGATGCTGATATGCACAACTTGCACTGTGCTTGACCACTGCCGGCCAGACCACAGCTACACTGACATTGAAACGGCCATAGACTGTTGCAGATCAGAAGTTGAGAATTTGATGACGCAAGCGGAAACTGCCAAAGACTCTTGTCAAGATGCCAAGACTCTGACCATACAGGCAGAAAGCAGGCTGGAGCAGTTAACCAATAAAGCCCAAAAGAAAATCTCTGCAAAAGCTGATCGGGAGGTGGCCAAAATCAGAATTAGGGAGAGACAATTGAAAATGAAGATTCAGGGTGTTTACAAACAAAGAGTTGTAACATTAAGAAAAGTCAAATCCAACAACAGCAAAAAGGTCACGATGGCAAAACAAAACTTGAAAAAGATTGGCAAAATTGTGACACAAGCAAGTCACTCTGAGATTTTGAGTCTAAAACCAAAAATAATACAACATTTGAAAGATTTGATCAGCACCAAACGCGACTCTGTGCCTTACAGCTTATCATATGTCAACTTCAAAGAAAGCATGTCTAACAAAAACCTGGGCAATTGTCTAATGACTGAAAAATGGGAGTTGAAATCAAAGATAGGTGAGGGGGATGATAACAACTCCCAGTTTGATGATTTGTTCCATGTTGCGGCTTTTCCAAGTGGAAACCTCCTGATCTTTGATAAAGGTCGTAACCAATTAATGATTTACAGTACAGCTGGTGAGCCAATAAAAACCCTACCAGATGAAGTAGGCCCCCTTAACTTCTCCACTGCGATCGCCGTTGTTTCAGAAGATAGATTTGTTTTCACTTCCAATAGCGCAAAGAAAAGAGTCAAAATGATAGGTCCAGCAAACAACCTCCTCTTTGATGTTTCACCATGGACGGATTCTGGAGACCTTGTCTGCCTCACAGTAGTTGAAGGGAACATAATCGCAGTAGGGGACAAGAGCAGGGGTCGGATTGGCCTTCTAAACGAAACTGGGTCTCTTCTAAAGACCCTACCAGCCAACCACATAGGTCAGTATCTGACCTTCAACCGGGCTACTAAACACCTGATCTACACCAACTATGAAACTGGGAGACTGATTGCCGTTGATCTCAACGGCAAAATAATCTTCTCAGTCGAAACATCGGACATGAGTGGAAATCAGGTCTTCCCAACTGGGGTCTGCTGTGATGACCAGGGGGAGATCTATGTGGCAGTCCAGGAAAGTCAGTGTAGAAGTGGCAAGGATAAGATCTACCATTACACTCCCCAGGGGATTTTCGCCAAAACAGAGATCAAGGAACTGTTTGATGCTTTTGGAATTACATTTAACAATGACGAATCTCTGGTGGTAGCAGACTGTCTTTCTCTAAAAATCTTTCATGTCACAAAGAGACCCGAGGGCCATGACATGGAAGGTAATTAAAAGGGAATCAGTTTCAAGGGATCTCCAAGAAATTAGTTGATTTAGTTTTTACGTTATCTTTTTTTTACTGCCGAAAGGTTTGATTTACATATGGTGCAGCTGTTTACAACTAATTTAAGCAGAACAAAATTGCTCCATGTAATAAGGTATCACATCATATATAGTTTAAAGCACGCAGACAACAATGTCAAAGATCAGTATGCACACTTTATGTGACCCAACCTCCACACGAATTAACAATTATTTGAAAGTTTAAGCTTAATAGATTGGACTGACAAGAAAACAGTTGGGGAAAAAACATCACTTTTTCACTGCTTTCAAACACCTGTGTTTATTGTCACACAAAATCAAAACCATGTGTTTTTTAACCCAAGATTATTTTAACATGAACTGTAAACACAGCACTGAATGAAGTTGACCAAAGGTGAAAATTACACAAAGGGAGACAAATGTATTGCATTGTCACATATGTACATGTAAATTACAGAATTTACAAATACACCCCCATTTTGTTGGATGCTTTTCAGTTATAAACATTTCAATTTCTGTTCAAGGTAGGGTTATACTTTGGTATTGAACCCAGAGAGAAAATGTGCGATTTTTGTTTGAAAGCCTTCTCTTTAGAAAGATGGTAATGGTAGTAAACATCCTTGGATATTATTTTGTTTGACAAGAAATCAAGAAAAGTATTCTGAGCATTTTCCATAAATCACCTGCAGGCGACTTTTGTAAATTTCTGTGGTGTCCGTCTGAATGGTGTCCGTCTGAATGCTGACCTCAAAACGGCCAGAGATCCAATTGGTACCCGTTGTTACCTCCCTCAAAGTCTTGATAAAAAAGAACCATGACAGTTTTTTGGGGTGTTTTAATAAGTAGGGACTGTGTTCAACTGATACTTAAACAGCTGATTTCTTTTTTGATAATTTTGCCTCTGATTCAGCATTACTTTGTCAAAAACCAAACGATGACCCTACCTTTAAATGTCTACACATTTTTGTTCTGGTAATTTAAAAAAAGTTGTACGTGAACTGCATAGTATTAAGATCAAGATATAGGATACTTAGTGATCTCTATTTTCATGAGCGAATGAATATGTATCAATATAGCTCTTCTACATCTTATTACACGGCGGCCACGACTGCCAGTGCCGTCGATGCCCTTGTAACTGGCCGTGGTGCCCCTAAAAAAATTATCTTCTTCACGGCCATAATAAAAGTGCACTTCATCCCTGTTGGCCGTCGTGCCCTTTATAAATAGAACTTTAATATTTACATACATTTTCAGTGTTCACCAGAAACTTGTTCCCTCAGTTGTCAATGATTTAAAAACAAAGCTACCAAAACGAAGCTGACAGTTAAATAATAATCTGGCGATCTTTTTCTTGATTTATTGTCATCCCCAGACACTATGCATGCCTGTCCTGATTGACACTCCTATTGAGATCTAATTACATCTTTACTTAATCCTCTACAGTTTGTTATACATTGTTTTAGTTTGTAATACTCTTGCTTCACTCAGTAGACAAGCCAGTGGGGGTGTCTCTGCGGTTTTATAACCTGGTTTTGTGACCCTTAGGAGTGGGTATAGTGTTCTATTAAACCTGGACAGTGTGTTGACATCTGCTGGCTTATAGTTTTACAATTTGTTTATGTATAAGATATGATTTCCCCAGAGAAGAACCTCTGGCAAATTTACAAAACTTTTTATTTGTTTTTATTTTGTTTTATTTTATTTTTTAACAGTAAACTTATTCAATAAAGATAGTATTGTTTTAATTAATAAATTTTAAAAAGTCATGCATTATGGTTTTATTTTGTTTTAATTTAATGGCCTTTCTGCTTTTCCTATTTTTACATTTTTGGACTTGGTGCCATCCAAAATTTGGCTTGCTCCAAGTTCAAAGTGACCTTGCCCCAAAAATGTTGTAATTCGAGACCTGCAACATATTGAATTATTGTACTAGATTTACTTGGCTATAACATAGTATTATACCTCATATATACTCATGATCGAGAGCTAAAATCTCACTGGTCCATTCACTATCACGAGCCAGATTCAATTTTTGCTGTTCACCAAGCGCGTGTGCCGACATTTTTGCATTGGCTGTCATCTTTGATGAAATGTCCTCGCGTGAAAGGCCGTCATTGGCTGAGAGTCATCCACAGCGCAAACACGCGTGCTCATTTCCATTGTGTGTCAACGAATGTTGAAAAATTTCATAACCGGTACCTGGCTTTTTTTCGCTAGGCAAGTAAAGTTGTAAGGCAATATCTTTTCACAAAAAAATAGCTAGTGGCCTGACGTTTCTAGCCTTGAAGGCTAAATGACAACACTATAAACATAAACAGGTATATACTACAAACATAAACGGGCATACTGGTATACCCGTTTATGTTGATATTGTTTGTATTTAGACTTCAAGAAAGATTCTGCTAGGGTCGTAACGTCAGACCACTAACTTTAAAAAAAACATTTATACCATAGGTCCTTTTGGTTGGTAAGCAGTTTGCAACAGCTTATTCTTTTTTTCATCGCAATATCTTTTCGGAAATCTGCTAAATAACATATAAGGCCACCTCCCAATCAATGGACTTTGGCTATTGCTATTGCAGTTGACTGCAGCGAGAGCGTTGACAAATATTTTTCAGCATTCTGGCCTTTGTTTTTTTTCATAAAAGTCCAAAGGGGGTATTGCCGAAACTGTTTGTAGCTTGACTGATAAAAATATCAAATATGTAGCCTAAATGTGAATTCACAAATCCTTATTGGAAAAATGTCAAATGCTTCTTTTGGATGACTGGCCCAGTTATCACCTTTTTTTTTGGGGGGGGGGTGTTTTTGTTCTGTTTTACTTTTATTTTTTCATTAATTTGTTTTAAATAAAGCTGCTGGTAAAATGAAAACTTCTGCTTACTTGTTGTGGGAAAAGCCTCCCCAAAAAAAAATTTCCAGTGCCCCCATGAAAAAAATCGCGAAAGTGCTCAAAAAAAGAAAAAGAAAAAGAAGAGAGAAAAATAGAGGAAAATGCATGTTTGTATCATCAAAATGTAGTGAACAATCACAATCGGGATTGCTGTCGCGGCCACAAAATGTCATGATAGGATTGGTGGCCCCCTGCAGCACACCCTGGGGTAGAACCTCCTTAACTGAATCACATCCAACATGAAATTTAAATATGAATTACAAAACCCAAAGGTCAATGCTCATTTCTTTATCTCCAGTACTAGGATTGGGGTAGCATTGAGAAACTATGGAATGCATTCCCCCAAAGTACAATTAACATAAGCAAAGGGAGGGTATACTTTAGTAATTACTTCAGAAATTAATGACCATAACAACTGACTTGATAAGAAGCAATGCAGCTGTTGATAATGTCTGAGGAAAAGGTCAAAGGAATGTGGTTTCAGAGAGAGGGATTCAAAAACATTTCAATCTGAAAAACGTTTCTGCACGAAACCTTTTTCAGATTGTGTATTCCATTTACAGATTATTCTTCCTGTGTGGACATAACCACTCCAGATATTCCGCAATATCTCAAAAAACGCTACCACTTTTTGAAATGAAACTTTCACAGGCTAGTTTTATTGTATATATCGACATTTTAGTATGAACAAAATAACCTAACCTTCCAAAAACCAAAGGTATAATTTGCCTTTAACCCAGACCTCAAATGTGAACACAACACACAGACAATAAACAAAGACCTGGAAGCAAGTTATCAAAGTGATTTGTGTCCCGTGGGTTACAGGGGTGTTGTGGGTGCTGCAGCATGCCCAGCTTTTTGAATAGGGGTGCTTGAATTCAACACAGTACCCTGTTCTTTCCAAACACTATCAATGCACATTCTAACATAAAAATCGTTCGTACCTAATCAGAAAAAATCCCTATTTAAAAATATCAAATTTAAATTAAATTTTTTTTTTTTTAAATCCACGTTGAATTCCAACTTTTTGGCACCAGTTTTCTACAAGTCTCACAATCATTACTTTGGCACAAGCCCGTAGGCATGCAAACCAGCACCCAGCACCCCCTGGCAAAAATGTGTTCTCCCAGGCCTGTTGCATGGTACAAGTTGAAAATATAGTGTACAGATGTCAAATAAAAAGCCAGAACTTCTAAATTATATTACATTCTAAAGTACAAGTAGCACTATCAGGGAATTGACAATTCAACATGTGACCCTCTATTGTCCTGTACAATATTTCAAACAAACAAAAAAACACCCCGACACCCCAACAAACAAAAACAGGGAAATTCAATGGTCTTGAAGTTTTGACTCAAACTGTGACTTTCTCAAATGCTACTTCTATTTGGAAAATAAAACTACCGACACTGATCATGAGAATATCAAAGAAACATAAAGTGAGAACATGCAGTTTTTCAAAACCAAAGGTCAATTAGTAAAAGATTACAGGGCTCAAACTGAAAGTCTTACAGGACCAGATTTCGTTGACAAGCTGAGAATCAAAATGCAAAAGAAAAAGTTATACACAGTTTAAAATATAAACTGTTTTAATTTGAATTTGTACTAAAGGGAAGTTTTATTTCATTTGTGTTATGGGTGAATATACTTGGACACTCAACTCAAACAGAATTGAAACAAATTTTAACTAAAGATACGACACAGTGAGAAATTATTGTTAATTTGAAAAACACCAGACTTTTCCAATCTTGCGATTACTGGCCTGACACGAAAATCACTAGCCTCAGTCCTGCAGTCTGGTGTAAATTGTTAATTGTTCTTTTTTTATTCAGGGCCTGTGAAACATATCACATCACAATAAACAACAATGAAAGTGATGATAAAGAAGCACATGAAATAAAACAAGAATATTGTGCACAAAAAATCAGAGCAAATGCACTTAAGGAACTGTGAGAAAAGAACACAAAACAAACATTTTGTCTAAGTTTGTAAGATTTTGAAAAGTTCAGGGTAAAAAACTCCTCACTTAAAAACGTAGCAGAGAAACTGGATATCACTGATTATAGAAATTGACATTTTGGCCTTCATGTACAGGTCGTGGCCAAAAGTCAGACAGGGAAACGAGACACGCATATGTAAAACCAGGGGCCTATTCCATGAGAGTTTTGTCAGTCAAACCTATTCAAGATCTATATACAATGACATGTACATGTATGTAATACAAGCAGCCATTTGTACACGTACACATACTCTGTATGTAACGTGTACATATGTGCACTGTTCAATTCTTTGATTTGTCTCGCTCAAAGTCCATTTTGTCAGGTGATATATTTGTTTGTCACCTTATCATTTGTTGCACTTCGGCACAAAGTTCAGGTACAAAAGCCTACAGCCGTCCACATAAACTAAACAAATTTACATATTGAGGGTGAAAAATCCAGACATGAGAAATTCTCCAAGCCAACGGCCGAGCACATAAACTAACTGCACTGCAGGTGCTACGCACACATTTCAGATCCACGAACATGACGAAGATTGTTTAAGAGAGCAACAACTTGAACTCTAGCAAGATGAACATTGCCAGTACTAGCTCCTCATCAACTGGTAAGAATAACAACTTGCTTTAATTATAGTAACTACTTATGATGTCAGGGAACAGCACAACTTTGATTTGGGGAAAAAGTACTTCTCAACTTGCCCTGTGGGCTATTAAAAAGAGTGCGCCATACCGATCTGTCAAAAACGTTCTTTCTTTCTTTTCTTTTAGATGTGAATAATACAAATGTTTTGGGGTGAGTTTTTTTTTAGTGTGTGAATGATCTGACATATAAACCGGTTTTAATCACTACCTAATGGTTAAAGTTATAACATTACATGTTCAAAATCACGGCTTACAAAAGTTTCTAGGTCAAGTAAAAAGCAGAGTTTACTAGCCCCAGTGGGCTACTTTTCAAAAAGCTTTAAAGCTCAAGGCCTGATGAATTTGATAATGGCATAAATGAACCTGTTAAAAAGTTATTGAAGAAAATAAGACATGGGTGGGGCAGTTTGATAGAACTGTCATGTTTGTCAAGTTAGTTAAAAGGAAAAAGCTGACCAACCCAAATTTAGAAAGTGTTTTCAGTGAGATTGCAATTCTTATATAGGGTCATTCTGTGCCAACTCACCTAAAATCCTGAAAAGTTTGGCAGGCTCCGTCTCAGATTTTGCTAGTATTTTTTTAAACAATCTTCTATGGGTGCCATGAACACACGCACAATTTTAGAATCCTACTCCTCATAATTTTTTAGATATGACCCCTAAAAAATTAAGCCCCGCCCCTTCAAATTGACTTTTTGTGTTTTCGGCATTTTTAGAGGTCTGTATCTACAAATGGAGATAAGATATATAGCTACAAATTAATTTGAAGGGTATCTGGTATCCCATCAACTAAATTATACTGTCAAAAGTAGCACAGGTCATTTGTATATCATGGTGTAGGTCTTTAAAAACAGACATTTTAGCCTGCGTGATGACTTTTCGTTATTATTGAAACCCCCTAGAGCCCAGGTGAAATGTTTGATTGCTTTTATATTACATTTGGTCATAAACTAGGTGCATGTGTGTGACCTGATATAAGGATAGACCAATCACGCCTTTGATGGGTACTTGGCAGGGGTCTGAATATGGGTCCACCTGTAAAAATGCCATAAAATGCCCTTTTCAAGTGGTTATTTGACAACGTGGGACATTACTGACATATTTACAAATTTTTCCCAATAACACTTTGTATCAAGTCTACTTGTGTGAGAACGAAAAAAAAAAGGTTTTTCAACTCCTTCACGTGAAAAAAATATAGTGAATATGCCTAGATTAAGGTATTGCTGTGTATGCTATTTAGTGACAGCACTTGTTTACAAAAGAGCCACAGAGCCTGGACTTCTGCAGGCATTGTTTGTACACTACAGAAGCGTAGTGCCGCCACATGAATAAAAAAATCCTGCTCTTATCATGTACGTACACAATAACTATCGTGTACGTATATGATACCTTATACATTTTTTTACATACACATATACATTATATCAATCATGTATGTACACATAAACTCCAGACTGAACGTGAACTTGATACTTGATCTCTTTCAGAGTTATCATGTTTGACACAATATTGTGTTTCCGTTGCCATTGTAAATTATTAATATATCATCTCTGTATAATTATATAAGCATATATCTGGGGGTTGTTTAGGAGTATTTTTTCACATGGAGATGCTGCACAATATCATGTAAGACATGACAAGTCTGAGGAGAATCGTGTACGTACATCATAATTATCATGTACGTACAAATAGGATAATTATTGTGTACATACACATACATGATAATGATCATGTTCCTACATGGTAATTATTATGTAAGAACCTGACAGTTAACGTCCATGTACATGATATTAAGTCTGGAGTTAATGTGTACATACATGATAGATATAATGTATTTATAAGGTATGATGTACGTACATAATACTTATTGTGTACGTACATGATAAGAGCAGGATTTTTTTTATTCAAGCAGCAGCACTACGCTTCCGTAGTGTACAAACAATGCCTGCAGAAGTCCAGGCTCTGTGGCTCTTTTGTAAACAAGTGCTGTCACTAAATAGCATACACAGCAATACCTTAATCTAGGCATGTTCACTTTTTTTTTTACGTGAAGGAGTTGAAAAACCATTTTTTTCTTTCTCACACAAGTAGACTCGATACAAAGTTTTATTGGGAAAAATTTGTAAATATGTCAGTAATGTCCCACGTTGTCAAATAACCACTTGAAAAAGGCATTTTATGGCATTTTTACAGGTGGACCCATATTCAGTACCCTGCCAAGTACCCATCAAAGGGGTGATTGGTCTATCCTTATATCAGGTCACACATATGTACCTAGTTTATGACCAAATGTAATATAAAAGCAATCGAACATTTCACTTGGGCTCTAGGGGGTTTCAAAAATGACGGAAAGTCATCACGCAGGCTAAAATGTCTGTTTTTAAAGACCTACACCATGATATACAAATGACCTGTGCTACTTTTGACATTATAATTTAGTTGATCGGATACCAGATACCCTTCAAATTAATTTGTAGCTATATATCTTATCTCCATTTGTAGATACAGACCTCTAAAAATGCCGAAAACACAAAAAGTCAATTTGAAGGGGCAGGGCTTAATTTTTTAGGGGGTCATATCTCAAAAATTATGAGGAGTAGGATTCAAAAATTTTGCGTGTTTTCATGGCACCCATAGAGGATTGTTTAAAAAAAAATTAGCAAAATCTGAGACGGAGCCTGCCGACCCATCAGGTGAGTTGGCACGGAATCACCCTATAGCACTTTACCAAACCTAAATAACATTTTAAAAATTAACAACCAAAACCAAAGCCCATACTCTGACAAAACCAGAACTTGAATCTTAAGCAATAAACCGTTCAACTGTGACACTCTCCTCAGTTTATTGACTGCTTTGTGTATTCATTCTTACCTTATTAAAATTTGACAAAATCATCTACCCATGATTGATACCAGGGAAGGAGACAGCTTACTTGAAATCCCTTTTATGTCCTAACTGCATACTACAATTGGCAGACAAATCTGTATTGACACTGAGCCCAATTTCATGGAGCTGCTTAAGCAGACATTGGTGCTTAACAATTTTCTGCTAAGCAAAAGGAAGCCGAAAACCTGTCACAAATGGTACATTTGGGATAATACCCTTATTCTGGTAAGCAAACATGTTTTGTGTTTAGTAATTTTTGTGCTTAAGCAGCTCTATGAAATTGGGATGATCTTTATTAAACTGTTACTCTTACAGAGCAGCTTGAGGTTGTCCGAATCAAGACAGAGTGTCCAGACACAGAACCAAATGATGTTTCAGGGCAAGAGGATACGGATGATTTGACTGAAATCTTCTGCCCAAAATGTTCAGAATACTTCCGTGAGCCGAAGATACTGGACTGTCTTCACAATGTTTGCAGACCATGTCTGGAAAAGGTCGTGTTAAACCCAGAGGATGAATTCAAAACAATTATCTGTCCCATTTGTTATGTTGAAACAAGAGCTCTGAATGGCTGGGCGGGCCTGACGAGTAACACCTACTTAAGAGGCCTGGTGGAAGAGGCAATCCTGAAGGACAAGATCTCTGGCGACATGTCTCAGATCAAATGTCAAGCATGTGTAGATGATGACACCGCTGTTTCAAGGTGCATGGACTGTAATGACTTTCTGTGCAGTGATTGTCAGAATGCTCACCAGCGTTTGTTAGTCATGAAGAGCCATCATATTGTACCCATAGAAGACCTGAAGTCCGGCAAGATCACCTTCAAGAGCAAGCTGAGAGATGATAGTCCCAAGTGTAGCAAGCACACCGGTCAGAAGCTCTGCTTCTTCTGTATGACCTGCAAGATGCTGATATGCACAGCTTGCACTGTGCTTGACCACTGCCGGCCAGACCACAACTACACTGACATTGAAAAGGCCATAGACTGTTGCAGATCAGAAGTTGAGAATTTGATGACACAAGCGAAAACATCCAAAGACTTTTTCAAAGATGCCGAGACTCTGACCAAACAAGCAGAAAGCAGGCTGGAGCAGTTAACCAATAAAGCCCAAAAGAAAATCTCTGCAAAAGCTGATCGGGAGGTGGCCAAAATCAGAATTAGGGAGAGACAAATGAAAATGAAGATTCAGGGGGTTTACAAACAAAGAGTTGTAACATTAAGAAAAGTCAAATCCAACAACAGCAAAAAGGTCACGATGGCAAAACAAAACTTGAAAAAGATTGGCAAAATGATGACACAAGCAAGTCACTCTGAGATTTTGAGCCTAAAACCAAAAATAATACAACATTTGAAAGATTTGATCAGCACCAAACGTGACTCTGTGCCTTACAGCTTATCATATGTCAACTTCAAAGAAAGCATGTCTAACAAAAACCTGGGCAATTGTCTTTTGACCGAAAAATGGGAGTTGAAATCAAAGATAGGTGAGGGGGTTGAAAACAACTCCCAGTTTGATGATTTGTTCCATGTTGCAGCTTTTCACAGTGGAAACCTCCTGATCTTTGATAGAGGTCGTAACCAATTAATGATTTTCAGTTCTGCTGGTGAGCCAATAAAAACCCTACCAGATGAAGTAGGCCCCCTTAACTTCTCCACTGCGATCGCCATTGTTTCAGAAGACAGAATTGCTTTCACTTCCAATAGCACAGAGAAAAAAGTCAAAATGATAGGTCCAGCAAACAACCTCCTCTTTGATGTTTCACCATGGACGGATTCCGGAGACCTTGTCTGCCTCACAGTGGTTGAAGGGAACATAATCGCAGTAGGGGACAAGGGCAAGGGTAGGATTGGCCTTCTAAACGAAACTGGGTCTCTTCTAAAGACCCTACCAGCCAACCACATAGGTCAGTATCTGACCTTCAACCGGGCTACTAAACACCTGATCTACACTGACTTTGAAACTGGGAGACTGATTGCCGTTGATCTCAACGGCAACTTAATCTTCTCAGTCGAAACATCTGACATGAGTGGAAATCGGGTCTTCCCAACTGGGGTCTGCTGTGATGACCAGGGGGAGATCTATGTGGCAGTCCAGAAAAGTCAGTGTAAAAGTGGCAAGGATGAGATCTACCATTACACTCCCCAGGGGATTTTTGCCAAAACAGAGATCAAGGAACTGTTTGATGCCTTTGGAATCACATTTAACAATGACGAATCTCTTGTGGTAGCAGACTGTCGTTCTCTGAAAATCTTCCATGTCACAAAGAGACCCGAGGGCCCTGACACGGAAGGTAATTAAAAGGGAACCAGTTTCAAGGGATCTCAAAGAAACTAGTTGATTTAGTTTTTACGTTATCTTTTTTTACTGCCGAAAGGTTTGATTTATGGTGCAGCTGTTTACAACTAAATTAAGCAGAACAAAATTGCTCCATTTAATAAGGTATCACAACATATATAGTTTAAAGCACGCAGACAACATTGTCAAAGATCAATATGCACACTTTATGTGACCCAACCTCCACATGAATTAACAATTATTTGAAAGTTTAAGCTTAATGGAATGGACTATACAAGATATTAGTTGGGGGAAAAAAAAAAAAACTTTTTCTTTGTTTTTTTAACACCTGTGTTTTTTGTCACACAAAATCAAAACCATGTGTTTTAACTTACAAATAAAAAACTAATCCTTTTCAAGCAAAAATAGGACATTTTTCAACCTGCCAATCTTTACACCATGTAAGTTATGTAAAGATTGCTATGCTAAATCTCGACAATGTTGTTCTCACCCTTTCATGTTTTGCCCATCACTTTTTCAGTGACTGGCCAGCAGGACTAGTTAATCTGCCAGCTTTTTCACTAGTCCATATTTCATCCAAAAAAGAGACTTTTTCTCTTTATCTATCTTCATTTTTGTACATAGCACTTGGAGGCTATTTTGCAGCATAACTGCGCTTTATAACTTTCTTGTTATTACTATTAATACTACTGATATTTAACCTAAGAAAAATTTTAACATGAACTGTAAACACAAAACTGAATGAATCTGAATGAAAATTACACAAAGGGAGACAAATGTATTGCATTGTCACATATGTACATGTAGATTATGTAATTTACAAATACACCCCCATTTTGTTGGATGCTTTTAAGTTTTAAACATTTCAATTTCTCTTCAAGGTTGGGTTATCTTTTGGTAATGACCCAGAAGAGAAGTTGTGCGATTTTTGTTTGAAAGCCTTCTTTTTAGAAAGATGGTATTGGTAGTTAACATCCTGGGATATTATCTTGTTTGATAAGAAATCAAGAAAAATAGCCACTGCTGAGACTACGGCAGTTTTTGAAACCCCAGCTCAGGCTTTGTCTCCAGCTTGGTCTGTGCCCACCTGTTTGAAGCCCCGTAAGGACGGAGCCCAAGCGAAAGCCTGGTCCCAGGCTGTGGATTCAAACACTGGCTATGAGTTCGGAAATGTCTCTACTTTGTTCAAGCAACGCTAGTATTTTGTGCAGCTTTCCTTCCAATTGTATTTTGTTTTATATACTCATTGAAATTTGCTAATGTATGCTTTTGACTGCTTTTGTTACATCAGTAATGTATACATGTACCTGTTTATGTTTGTAGTCTTGTCATTTAGCCTTCAAGAAAGACCCTGCTAGGGTCGACATGTCAGGCCACTAACTATTTTTTTGCATTTATACCATAGGTCCTTTTGGATGGTAAGCAGTTTGCAACAGCTGATACTATTTTTCCTTTATTAAAATAAATACATCGACAATATGTATGTAAATATTTAATTGCAGCTTTTGATTAGGTTTTTGAAATAGATCAGCTAACTTTTTTTCTTTCGTATTCAATGGACCTTCTTTGCTTTTTCATTGTGTGTTTGCTGTTTTGACAAGAAATAATTTGGGGTTGAACAGAGACAAATTGACTAGAGTGGGATTTGAACCTGTGACCTCTGATTCAAGTCATGCTCTCGTAAATTTATCTTTGATCAACCCAAAATTATTTTAAAATTTACCCAGTCAGTTTTTTTCTTGTGGTTTAATACTTGATGTTTACAATAATAAATAAACAAATGTTAGCCCATATTTACCAGTAGGTCACATTTTGGTAATCAAGTATAAAATTGTGATGACATTTTAATTGGAGATATACATTACACACTGATTGCGATACTCAGAAGTGAACCATCTAAAACGAATGTCTGGAGTCAAGACTCCATTGAAGGTTTCTGCATATGCAGACAAAATTCTGTGCCAAGGGTGCCATGTAAAGCACATCATTCACTGGGCCATTGCAGGGTGTAAGCACAGAATTCTGCAGTAAGCAATGGCATGCAATATCAGTGTTTTTCATAATAGTGCGCCCTCTACAGTTTGCCCAGGAGAATCCATTTTTTAATGTATCAAGCGGAAAAGGTCGACAAGTTTTGGTCCTCACCCGACACCCGCCACACAACCTCAAATGTTTAAGCTCGTTCATAGTTTGCAAAGCAGCAGTAAAGTTTTTCTGTGCTTATGACATAAGACGGTAATTTGCGAGACCCATGAATTTCTTTATGTTAATGTAAAGTCATTCAATGGTCCCAAACTGCCCATGCATGCTCCAAAGAGTTGAAAGTGTGATAGTTTTTTTAGTTGAACCTTTTTTAGAAAAATGCCTATCCATAGTAAACTGTAGAGGGCGCACTGTATTGTAAACCGTCTGTATTGATCTCTCTGGTCTTCTGTATATATTTACTGGTCCCCTGTCTATATCATGTCAAATGGGTTCCAAGCCAAATCCTAAGCACAATGTAATTGACGTCATAATTGCATCAGGGATAAAGAATATAAGGCCGTATCTGAATTTGCGGCTACAGCTATGGCTCTGACTGTTGCTGAGGGTGTTGCTAAGGATATCCTACATTTTAACATGTGATGACGTGGTAGTCTATTCGTAGCCATAGCCATACCTGCCAATTCAGACTTAGCCTCAGTTTGGTTTTACCCTTAAACTGGTTGTGTGATAAGCTCTGTACACTCACTCAGTGCTTTCCGCGAGTCTTGCGGGGAAAAAAAAAAACACTGGTTAGTCTGGCCCACAACCCCAACATACTAATAGCTTTGCATGTTTGAAGTTCAGCGATTACTTCGTGGCTGCTCAAGAAAGGAGTTGTTGCTCCGAGTTGGTTCCCCTAGGTTAATTATCACAGATGCACTTACCTGATTGGAAGAGATGTGGCTGGTTCCACCTTTGGCTTGTGCCTGCTGCCACCTATTTGATCATCGGTACCCTGCCTGCTACCGCCAATGCCAAACCAACCGCTGAGCAAAACAAACAAATTGTCATTACATCAGTTTCCACTTCAACAACTTTGCACCAGAAAAAGATTTCATACCGGGGGGCCAAGTATAATCTTTAAATATTTAAGGAAATATTTTTTATGTGCTCAAAATATTGGACCATAAAAAATACAGCAGCTTGACTTTTAGAAAACAAGGATCAGGGTTCTGCCCAGGATTTTTTCAGTGGCGGAAAAAAATGGGCGGGCGGGGGTGGGGTAGAGGCAGCAAAAGGTAGGGTCAAAGGTCACTCACAAATATAAGATGAGGTCACAGCTGTTACAATACCTAGCCTACCAGTAGTTTGGTGCAAAATATTAAATTTATGGAAATAAAAAATGCTACAGACAGGAACTGTGCTTTGTGATACATTGCAGTTATTGTATTCAGATAAGACTAATATGTGCAGGTCGGTCAAGCTTTCAAACAACTTCAGCAAGAAGAATTTTGTCAACTTGTTTTTCAAATAATACTCCATTCCCATCCATTCTTAATGCCTTTATCAAAAGTTTTGTTGTGTGTTGCAGTCCTTCTGATTGAAAAATCCCAGGCGTGTGAAAAAAAGCACACCTAGATTCTTCTAGGCATGTGATATTTGTGGTACAGGCTGGCCACTTTAAAGTCGGTTTTCTTAAAACTAAACAGCGGGTGGAAATGTACTTAAAATAACATGGCAAGGGATCTTGTGAAGGTAGAATTGGTTGTACACTGGACACTTTATCAACAAAATCTCCCATGATTGATACTTATTTATCTAAACACTAAAAGAAGCATACAATTGTCAAAGCTATAAAAAAAATGGAAATGAAAAACGGAAGTGAAGTTCGCAAACTTGCGTTTTTGAACGATCTTATCCCCTAATTTCTGCCCTTAATAATACTGTTTTCATCAACAACCATTTCCATGGGTTCGTGAATAAAGGATCGCTTGTTTAAAATCGCTTCTTTTGCAATACATTTTCGATTGAACGATCGGTCGAACGATCGGTCGACGACGCACATTGGGGAAATTTGTGCGGCGAGAGCGATGTGTTTATGAGTACGAGGTTACAATTTTATATGTTATATCACAGGAAGGAGGTCGCGATTAGACTCCACCGCACGTCTTCTAACCCCTTGAAAATCGAGTTGTGTGTTTCCCTACTCGCCTATGTATTGTAGTATGGGACATGGAGGAGAGAGCCAGACTAACAACGTGCATGCGTGTTTTAACGTTCGTATACTGAAATGAACGATCGCAGCTAGTAAATACCAAGACTAGGGACTTTATCGACAGAAAATAAGTTGGATATCTTGAATTTACCGCTAGATTTTCTTTTAAAAACCTACATATTAAGTTAAATAATTAATACTTTGGCAATAATTTAATTTGGCAATTAAGTTAATTCACAAAATTTCAAATTTTGTGGTGGTCGGAAAAAGAAAAATTCCGTCAGTGGTGGGCGGGGAATCATGAATGCCGGGCGGGTTTTCCGGCACCGACCACCGTGGGCAGAACCCTGAAGGATGATGTTTCTTGCACACATTTCCATAAAAATAACAAAATTAAAAGTGAGGGAGACCACCAACATAGGGCTAGATAACTCAATTGGTAGCGCACTGGCATGTTAATGCGAATGCCACACGTTCAAGTCTCATTCCAGACAATTTTTCTTTGTTCCATTAAAATTGGCTTAAATTCACCCAAAAATAAAGTATACAAACACCTTGAGGTCACCAATGTTCTGACACTTCCCAGGTTGCATCGTAAATTTGGCAAGATAACCGGCTATATGGCAGTAGGGTTGAAAACATGGCTTCTGACTAGCACACCCGAACAAAGATATTAACAAAATAGGGAGACCGCCATCATAGGGCTAGATAGCTCAGTTGGTAGACCGCTAGCATGGAATTTGGTCGTCGCAGGTTCAAATCCCTGCTCTAGTCAAGAATCCTTTGTTCACCAAAAGTCATGTAAAAAGTATGTTACTGCCATACAGTAACAATTGAATGCATTTCAATCAATCAAATAACCATTACAATTGTATGGTGCCAATACAAAGGTAGTTACTCGTAGCGCTGTACTTGTATTTATGTACTGAAACAGATTGTGATAGCTCTACACAAAAACCAACCTTGCAGCAGATAAAAATGCAGACTTCAGTTTACTCGCCATTGCCATGGCAACGTCAGACAATAATGGCTGGCTGATTCCCTATACGGAAAACACACACACGAAATAAATACAAATAGATAAATGTGAAACGGAATCTTTCTAAATCAACAAAGGAGTCAACTTTTGTCGAACACCACCCATTGTATTATTATTATTTTCATTTATCATTTGGTAACAAAAATATGAGAAAAAAAAAACAGAACAAAAACAATAGGTGTTCGTGCACATGTTGCACGAACACCTAATGAAAGTTTGTGTTGTTGGATATTGCTTTTGTATTAACACTAACGGTCAGATCCTATTAGTATCAGGGTTTGGGGCAAAAGAAAAGGGAACAGAAATTGTCTTCAAAAAGGGAGGCTATTGTTGTCCATTTAACTAATACGCACAAAATATGATCGCACACATTGAGACAAATTCTTTTTTTAATTTGACATACTACATGGGGGAAACATGTATATTTTACATCTGATTGTGTGAATTTCTATGAAAACTGCCAGAAAGTCTTTTTTCTAGACCTATACTTATACCTCTAACACTTGGTAACATTTTCCAGCAATTGACCAACCATTTGAAGTTATATAACACCCAAGTAGATCCTTGTAATTTGATTGGAGGATCGTAGGTCACACGACATTCATTAATCAAACCATTACAAGGTCTGTGTCATAAATTGTGCATTTTGGTGCTATTCACCATGAATTTCTGTTCCACTTCATTTTATGTACTGCACGCTAGACTACATCATGCGTTATACACAGTGGCACAAAACGCCTACGCAGTGGATACCAGAAAACCCTTCTCGCACAGTTTGTTTAATCTTATAGAATGATCTTTTGTAGCCCGTTGAGAAAGACACCTAATTTACATATAAAAGTTCAAAAAGAAGACGTTTTTTCCTTGTCTTTGTGTACAAAAACCTTGCGCTGCCAGCATCCAAGCAATGGCAGCGAAGCATGCATCACTTGCATGCTTGGATTGGTCAGAAGTTTTTTTCCTCCAATCAAATGACAAAGATCTACCCGGATGTTATACAGAAACAAATAAAGAGAGTTTTGTGCATTTGTGCAATGGATGGAATATTTTCATTTGTTGAAAAGATTGAATGTCAGCTTCAGTGAGTTGAGCATTCCGTCTTCAAACTGATGAACATAATCTCACCATTGCACTCATAAACATTCTTCAAGCTACAAAATGTAGATGGCTTGTGTATGGCACAGTGCATAGTATGGATGGCTTGTGTAGGGTGGCACGGTGCACACAACTATACGTGTGCTGGGTAACTGCATTCAATGATCAATATCGTATTGCAGGCTGGCATTGCTTAACCATGGAGGAGTAACATCATTCAAAACCACAGTGGATGATTTCAAATGGTCAGACAGTAGCAGGATTAACAAAGTATTACAAGATCAGGGATCAATTTCATAGAGCTGCTTAAGCACAAAAAATAGCTGAGCACAACGCAAGTTATGCTTACCATTACAAGGTTACCAGCCGAAATACCTTGGCACATGTAAAATTTGTTTGCTTCATTCATTCATTCTTTTGTTTTCGTTCACTACCGTGATGACTTGATGAGCTGTGCCCATCTGACTCTATCAAGCGTAGTGTTAATGTAGTATTTTCTGCTTAAATGTATTATACAGGATTAGAACGATAAAAAACAACATTGCTTAATTTTAGTCTGAAAGCTTAGTGATTATGAAGTTTGCAATAGCTAACACTATTTTTGATTATGAAGTTCATACTAGAACAATTTTTGTGTGAAACATTTCCCTCTGAAATAAACTAATTTTTGAGAAAACTGCATCTGAAAACAAACAAAAAAACCTTCAATGGCTAATTTCGGTTGTTACAACCAAAATTAAGGACAATGTGTTGAAATGTTGAAAATTGTGCATGGTTTTTCACTATTTTCTCCCGACTCAAACAACGGATTAAGCCCAAATTTTCATAGGTTTGTTATTACATGTATATGGTTGATCACACAAAACATGAACACTGTCTGAGACTATTTTGTCAGCTCTAACCGATCCTGTATAATACCTTTAACCAGCTCTAAGAAAATCGAGCCACAGGTCCAAAGAGAGAGAGAGAGAGAAGAAATTCATGTAATATCATTAGTCCTACGAATGATCTCGATCACATCTTACCTCCAATGCATAGAAGAAGCCTACAAAAGGACCAACACCTGTCGTCACATAGCGGGAGGAAGCAGGGGGTGTGGCCTTGACACTTGCTGTGTAGCCATGAATGATGGAGTCAGCGTTGAGCTGGTCAAAGGCACACGGCGTTACCACACCTCAAATATGATGAAGAGAGACAATGGAGCTAGTCAAACTGAGTTTGATGGATAGATGATCAAACGGAGGCCATAAATTACACGTATCGTCTACATCTACCTAGCTTGAATGATACTATACTTCTGTACTATTTGTATTTTTTAATTACTATTGTTATATATTTCTGGTAATGAATTCATGGATGCCTCATATTAGTGAACTTAAATCACTGTAGCTTGCAAGCCTGAGGAAACCTGTAAACAAGGGTGCTTGCTGTGTGAACCAGAAACACTGGAGTTAACCCCTACACTTCCATGATGATAAGTGTTCTGGGTTATTTACTTGCACTACCAATCCTAGTACACAGGACCTACTGTGGCTACTATATCCCATCTGAAGGACAAAGCAATTATGGTAAAGTATCTTGCTTAAGGATACAAGTGCCACGACCTGCGCTCAAACCCACACTCTTCTAGACAGGGACACGAGAGCTCGAGATTTAAAATTTTAAATAAAAAACTCAAAGAAATTGAGATTTCTTAAAATTGAGATTTCACAAACTCACTGGAGGGACTTTCTGCTAAAAAAAACCTGACACCTTCAAATTCCATTTCAGAATGTAACCAATCTTCATTTGTTTTGCATGGATGCGCTTGCCGGATGTAGCACATTGCCCTGCTCAACAAGCGAGGGAGCAAATACGCACTTGGTATTATCCAGGGCCCAATTTCATAAAGCTGTTAAGCAGAAAAATCTGCTTAGCAAAATGTATTACTTTGCAACAAATGAGTGGGATACCAGTAGCAACAATGTAAACTTTATGGAATGTTGGCTGGTAACCTGTTTTTGCTAAGCAATATTTTTCTGTGCTTAGAGGCTTTATGAAACTGAGCCCTGATGAGTGAAATTGCTACGTGACCAGGGATTTATAAGTTAGTTTTCCAAACCGTATAAATATTGCTAGCTCTCTAAAAATCTCCCTCCACCTCAGCCCATCCCACATGTTCTCCAACCCTTTAGAAATTAGCGGCCGCAAGCGGCTTGTACCAAACTGTCCATAGCAGCCACAAACGGCAGAAAGATTTTCCTGTTTCCTATGTCAACATAGTTTCTAAATTTCAAAAAAAAAAAAAAAATGTCCACGTAAGGTTATCTCTATAGACATCTTTTACTGCAAAAAAACTTGAGTTAAAAATTCAACAGTTTGAGCCATGTCTGGGCGTATTGTGATCAAATACAGAAATGAACGCTCTCCGAAGGGTTAAGGAGCAGGTCTCCAAAAACAACGGATGAAAGTCTCGCAGTCGAGTGCATTCACGCCCTCCACTTCATGCAAACTTTGTGAACTTACCACAGCTGATGTGATCGGTCGTGGCATCTTGCCTGACTAGTCCCCACTTCTTATAAGCCAAAGGAGGGGGTTGAATCTGGTCGCTGCCACTGGCTGCAGCTGCCAATCAAAGAAAAAAATATATATATACAATATTTACACAACCAGAGGACACTTGTTGGTCAACAGGGCCTAACTTCTTACAGCTGTTTAACAATTTTGTTTTGCTTAGCAGAAATTTGCAGGGAACCAGTCATAAGACTCTCAAAGTGGCACAAGCAAGATTTATCATAAGTGATGACATCAGCCGAATTGAAACACTGAAGAATTAGATGGTTGTGCATTTTGACCAAAAAACTCACAACATGTCCAAATTAGTGGCTACGGCTGTGGCTTGATTATCATGTCATCATGCGTTGAAGCATAGGATGCCTATAGCAACACCCTTAGCAACAGCCGCAGCCATAGCCGCAGCCACCCATCCAGATGCAGCCTAAGTTCCCTACCTCTTGCCAGTTGATTTCTGCATGCCCTGAGGGACTGGAACAGGCTGAATCCATCAATGGTTACCAGCGCGCTGGGATAGAGTATCGTCAGCTCTTCCTGTTGCTCAGCTATCCCAGGGTACCGGGGAATCTCATACGTACGACACTTGAGCTTCAGAATGGGATCCTCGTGAAGGAGCTGAGACAGCAGCAGTGCACCAGTCTAAAGATATAACAAGAATCCCATCATGTATTTTTTTATTATGTATTAAGATTAAAGAAAAGTGATGTAAAAATTTGAGTTTCTTACAAGGCTTTTTAAAATAAACAACGGAATAATTCCTTCGTGTAAATAATGCCCATTACCCTTGACTCCCAGGGTGATTTGGAGTTGACCTAAAACCATTGAAATACTACACTCTATGGCAACTAATCACCCAAATGTTTAGTTTGGTAAACCCGGCCCAACGCTAAGAGTGGGAGATGTAGGCACTAAAACCTAAATTCAACAGTTGAACTTTTAAGGATTTTGGGTGGCAAGGGCTAATTTTGACTACCATGAGATTTGCAACTCACCTCAGTGTACATACGGACATAGCCCGATGTGAAACCAACAACAACACAGGTCCAGTCTGGTGCCCCATGTGAACTGCGCTTTTGAGATGCGAGAGGAATGCACAAAACGCTGGTCACACACTCTCTGTAAAATCAAACATGTGTCACCAAGTTAGAGATTATAGTACAACACAAGATGCCTCTAAAAGAGAGAAAACAGGTTTCCGAAAGCTTCCTAAGTAATGGTGAAACAAACCTGACTGAGAAAACTTTGTCTAAATACCTGAAATTTTTTCATCTGAAATATAGATCACTCACACAAATTATTTTCATGTTTAAGATTAGCTTTAAAAAGTAATTTACTGCATTTGTTTCTGGGCAACTTGTTGAAATATTTAACATTTAAAGAGAGAGAGTAAATATTAATTTTTTTAAGGGAAAGTATGTCTTTGTTTTTTCAGAAGAGTGGATTTTTTCTACTTTCACTTCACGCTTTAGTGAAAACAATGAAAAATGGATTATATTTTCACATTTTGTAAGGAATTCTCTGCAGGCTTATATCAGGCTTATTCTGATTGCCGCAATAAAAAAAACAAAAAAACAGGAATTCCTGGAAGTCTTCAACTGATATTTCCTTGACTTTGACAGTTTTTCACAAGGAAATATTTCTCTGGCAGATTGGTGCTCGTATAAAGGCTGTTTTTGAGTAAGCGGCTGCAGTTGGATCAACACATTTAAACTTGCATTGAAGCATAGGCTGCCCTTAGTAACACCATTAGCAACAGCTGTAGCCACAGCCGCCAATTTGGACACAGCCCAACTTTATAACCAGTTTTCCAGTTGAGAATAATCCATTGTTCCCCTAATTACCAATCCTGTTGTGTGCTGTTAACCACTTAACCACTTTGCTAGGAATTCCAAAGTTGTTCCATGCTCAACTGGGGGACTCATTTTACAAAATTTTCCCGGAAAAACGTCTTCGTTGAGAATATCATTGTCACAATGAAACCAGGACTTAACCAAGTAAAGACAACAAACATTGTCATAAAATGATGTTCTCTTTCGAGAAAATATGGCTTTTGTTCACCGTGAACCGGCCAAACCTTGTATTATAAACATCATCCGGTGATAACTGGTTGACGACGAGAGATTGGGAATTCCAAACTCACCCTTCATCCTGATTGAGAGCTCCCTTATAGACAGTGTGATACCGATAGTCTATTCCATCGTCATCTCTGGGGTCCCATTTCTCTACAGGAGAAAAACGAATCGACATAAACAACTTTCAAGAACGCACGTGTGTGGGTGTGCATGAGTTTGTTTTCACATTCAAACCGGGGACCTATAACAAAAGAGGACAATAGGGTCCCCGGTTGGGTAAAGGTCCCCAGTTAGAAATTGTGTACAAAACCAATGGGAGCTGTTGCCAAAAAGTTAGAGTCCAAACAAAAGAGGGACAATAGGAGGTCCCCGATTGGAGGTGTTTACACACTTGTGTGTGTGTGTGTGTGTGTCCTTGCATACTATATGTGTTCTCCCTTAACAATGATCCACTGGCCAAATGCCAACTAAAGCACCCGATGAAACGTCTAAATTCTCTCCAAGTGGTAAGCTGGCTACATGTAGTTGAGTGTTGAAACATGCCCATTAATTAATGTGAAATATGGACTGGCGACCAACCTGACGAACCAGTGAAATGACAAGCCAGCTGGTCCTGCTGGCCAGTCACCAAAAATGCTAAGGGCAAACCCTGCTCTACTTGAGTGAATAACATTCAGAGAAACAAACTATGCACCAGAAATGAACACGAAACCCCACCAGAATGCACAGAACAACCGCCAGAAATTGTGCTTACATTATAGAATCTAAAGGTATATATTTGACAGGTATATATATTGATTAATTACTGTATTTTATTAGTCAAAGATGTCTCTTTGCAAAACCTAAAAAGTGAGACAACCTACAAATATGCTCCCAACTGAAGCGTGTTTTTACATAGGACAGGGGCCTACATGTCACGTGATCATGCGCACACCGACATTAGTGGCTCTTTTTGAAAGTGGTTTAACATACATTTACTGTCCTCTGATGATGCAATGTATCACATGTATCCTGGGGCCTTTTGGCTCAAACCCAAAATAAAATTATTGAGATACAAAAGGCCCCTTCATTTATTGATCAAAAGTTTGTCCTTTTTAACTACGTGGCTTCTCGTAAAAATGGTGATGAAATGTATTCCACAAAATTCCGCCGACAAATTTTACATGTACGTTATGATTGCATGCTTTCCACAAAGTTACATGTTTCATTTAAAAGGTTTTATCAAAAACTTGGGTGTGATCCCTGGCTATCCGGCAGTTATAGGTTGAATGGCTTCTGACTGGCACCCCGAACAAAGATATTGACAAATTAGGGAGACCACCAACTGTAGGGCTAGATGGCTCAGTTGGTAGAGTGCCGGCACATTAATCTGGAAGCCCCATGTTCAAGTCCTGCCCTAGTAAATTTGTCTTTGTTCAACCCAAAATTATTTTTAATTCAACCAGTCAGTGTCCCTTTGGTTCATTTAATGTTTACATCAGTACCAGAAAGTTTCAGCTATGAAATAAAACTACATCCCCCAAATTTGACTCCTACTCAGTGTTTCACACAGTACAACAGGGCAGTACAGAACATTGGGCTAGCCTGCCATGCCTACACTGTATGACAAGCTGCTGAGGCATTCGGTGGGAGCTGATAAACCATTGTTCCAGTTGTACACGTTTTCTTCAAAATTCCACAAATGTGGAAGTTCCACAAATGTGGAAATTCCACAAATGTGGAAATTCCACAAATGTGGAAATTCCACAAATGTGGAATTCCCCGGTGATTAGAGGCCAGTTTGAGTCCTAAACTTATCAGCATTCTCCCTTAATAGTGGTTCGCTGGCCAAATGCCAGTTAAAACACCAGAGGACCAGTCAAGGATTCTCTCCAAAGAGTCCAAGTGGCCCGGCTGGCTAGTTCAGTGGGTTTTCAGGGTTTTTGGGTGGGTTTTTTTTAAGTTCAGTGTTGGAAAGCAGCCCTACTCAATATGAAGTATGGACTAGTGAAACAGCTGGTGGACTAGGGTGAAGCATCAAGCTAACTGAACCTGCTGACTAGTCACTGACAACATTAAGAGCAAACCATGTTTATCTAAAGTGAAATAAATAATACAGTGATATCAGTAAGTATGTCTTATGGCAGTGAGACTAAAAGGTGCTTACGTTGCAGGAATACTGCCCTCTCCTCGTACGCCATGACCATTAGATCGTTTGTTGGAGACACAGAGATTTGACATTCTTGCAACCAATTATCCTGCTCATCTTTCTTTTCTTCTCTACTCTCCTCTTCCTGAAGACAAAACAAAGATCAATTTACAATTTTGTTGAGGGGAAAGTATATAAATTGTGGGGCTCTTTATCAGATGGCTTAGACTGTTTGAAAGGGATTGTGTTCACACACACAAAATAGATTATGCTCTTATAAAACGTACTATTGGAAACAGTACAATGGTGTAACAGAAATTGTGCACGTAGATTCCGAGGATGTCACCGAAGGTTAAATTGCTACGGTACCCGCTGCTAAAAATTTAAAAATTTAACTGCCTCTAGCCACCGGGCTAGCTCAGTGGTCCAGCGGTAAGACATCTGCTCTAGCATGGCAAAGGTTGTGGGTTCGAATCCCACCTGAGTAATATGCCTGTGGATTTTTTTTTTCACAGGACAGTGCTTAATACACATCGGTGTAAGTGCAAAAATAACTGTGAGTTATTAGGGTCTTGAAATGCTACTCTCCTTGACTTTGACAGGACTAGTATGAACTTAATCATTAGTGATCGATACAATCAATTGTATTTGTCAATAATTTGTAAGTCCTGTACTTTGCATTTTCACATTCTTGTGGAGTAGAACATTCTTAAAAACACATTTACATCTTACATATATTGAAACAGAAAGACAACTTTTACTTTGATTGCAATGGTATTTGCAAGCTTTTGTTCAAGATTCCTAAAATCATCAATATAAACATCTTTTAAAGAAAAACATATTGCCCCCCACCCCCACCCCCCAGTCTTTTATACTTACTTTTTCATCTTGGTTCCATCCCCAGTCAGCATCGTCCCAACCATCTGTAAAAACGTCAATCTATATTGTATTTAAACATTTCAGAAACATCTCATGGAATCAAAGCTATGATGGAAGAGCTGTTATTTGGTGGTGTTTTATCAAATAATGTCATCGTCAATCTATGTGTAATATTTTGCTATCATTTCACCCAACTCCTTCTTGAAACAAAATAATTGCTATTCAAGTGATCGGTATTAGTTTTACTATTAATTAGTGTTTTAAATGTTTAATCTCATTCTCAGACTGTGTTTTTGTTTAAATTGTTAATGTTAGATCATGTAGCCATAGGTCAAAGTTCAACCATGACAATGGCACCGTGCTGCATGAACTGGAGTGAAAGTCAATAGAAAGGAGAAGACAAGCTGCCAGACAAAGCTCTACAAGATTCAGCACAACCATGTCGCCATCAAATGCCACCCATTATTTGTCCCCAATGATACCCTCCAACAACAGATCATACCACTCTTGTAAACTCTATCACCAGCCGCACTCAACTATATGGAAGCTCCTTTTTTTCCCCCAGAACTGTGAAGCTTTGGAACTCGCTCCCAGGTGTGGTGTTGGCCGTCCCCAATTTTAAAGGCCTTCAGGGGAGGAGTTACATCAAGTCTATAAGCAGCAGCTCAGTTTTCACTAGCACTGTGTCTAGTTCCCTGCAACAATTGAGTTCCAGTTGTCTTTGTCTTCAGCACTTTCAGTTCTTTAAGTTTTGTTTATGTTGGCACTTTTGTCCCCGATCTGCACTCCACCAACAATCAAGCACCCTTGCCTTGGCTTAACATCCTGACTTAACAATCCTGCCAAGTTTTCAACGTAAACGTAAATGTAAACACTACTGGTGGGTGGTGGTAAAAGTCGGAGGTCGGAGCTAGCCGGAGCTACCCAAAGGTTGCATTTATTATGTGAAATATCATTAAAAGTAGCTACTTATGTACACTAAATGTTTTTCGGAAGGTTCTCAGGCAGAGTGTAGGGTTAAGATTGACTTTTGTTCCAAATGGGTAGGAAAATTAGCAAAACAATTTGTCAAAAGGGGAACGTAAGTTAGTAATAGTAGTGTGAAACTCCCTGGGGGACATAATTTTTGCTAATTTTCCCAATCCATGGGGACATAATGGAATTCTATTCCCCATACCTGCCTAAGAATCTTCAAAACTTCATTTGGAGTACGTGAGTTGTCTTTTTTAATGATATTTCAGGTTATAAACGCGGCCTCTGGGTAGCTCCGGCTAGCTCCTACGTCAGACTTTTAACAACTGCCCCATTAGTTTGCCCCCTTTAATTTTAGCCAAAGATTCTGCACCAACTACAATTTATAAATTATAGATCAAATTCTTAACAATGTTAACTACACTGCTGTATTGGCAAACTTGACGTGTTCAGCCTCCAGTGTCTCTGTCAATAGCAGTGGCGTTGTAATCAATGGAGAGGTCCAAACTGGGCTACACTCAGTACATTACTCAATAAGAGTCAAGACCATGTAATAGTCAGACAATTTGCACAACGTCACTTTAAATAAATATTGAATTAGTAAAGTAAGCTAGTAAACTTACCAAGTCCAAGATCGACTTTTTCAGCTTCTTTATTGTTGGGAAAGAGGAATTTACGCACTGCAGAGTTATCCTCAAAACACCCAATGTTGGTCAACACACACGACATGATAAAACGAATAATTGTCTGCTGTTTTCTTTATTACCATACAGCCTTGTATTTGCAAAGTTTGCTGACAGCTGTTATGGGGGCGGCCATTTTCTGTTTCTTTTTCTGATGGGAAAATTGTTAGAAAATGAAGCAAGCGGTAGAGGGCGCTAAACACTTTGGCAGAGGGGGAAACACAAAAACAATGTTGTAAAAAAAGTGTCAGATACACGGTGCATGAATTGATTGAAAATGTAGGCAGCAGAGGACCAGAATGGACGATCTGGAGTTAAACCCCAAAATAATATCAGCTGTTAAGAGAGGTTTGTTGTGACTGTGGTTGCTTTAAGTATTTGGTTTGTGATTTTAATGTTTCCAATAATTGCAATTACATAATTAGACTTGAGAACACACAATCATAAATACCTGTATTTTTATTATGCAGACTCAACATGCTCAATAAAGAATCATAGTTGATAATTAGTATATTCAGTGTTCAACATTCAGTGTAATTTGACCTAAATTAAGGGAGGTAAATTGGTGGCTCCGTGCACAAATTGTTTTTCATTTGAAAAACAATGTCCTAGTCTAGAATTTCTAGACTGTGGACATAAAAGTCACATAGTAGAAAGTTTAGTAACACCAACACTGTATTATCTGATTATGTAAAACTAAGTTAGACTAGACTGCTATGCTAGACCTACCTAAGCCAACCATGGAGGTAGAAATTTCTACCTCCATGGTCTAACCAACTGTTTGTGTTAGTTTAGTGATGTGTCTATTTAATACTTTTTATTTAGGTACACGATAGCTATTCATTGTCCTAGAACTCTGGCCGTTTGTTTGTTCTGATAGTTCCACTTCCAGTCCAGGAGTAGACAATATAGCATTTGAAACACCAACATAACAAGCTGGGCGCAACAAGTGGCTATTAAGAACAGAGCCATTTTTTGTTGTTGTGAAAAACACATATTATTTGTAGCTTGAGGCACAGTTTTATTACCTTGGAAGAAAAAGATAAATGTCCAGTGTATTAGGCCAATGAAATTAGATCACTAGTTTCTCATCAACGCCCGCATGTGATTTTGGCCCCGCACCAAACATTTCATTGTTTACAAAAATTTCATTATTTTGTGCACAAAAAAATAAAATGGTGAAAATCTGACACAAACTACTCCCTGCCGCTAGCAAAAATGTTCTGTAGATATACCTAGTTTCCTTATCCTGTTACATCTGTACTCAGGGTTTTTTTTCAAAATTTTGACATCTTTGGTCGTACGAGCCGAAAATGTCAAAATTTTGAAAAAAAAGGAGTACAGCGCCCCAGTAACTTGGTTTATGGTATCACAGTGTAATATTATTCCATCAGGGACACTGAATCACATGTTCTAAGTATGACTAAGTACTTAAAATGTTTTTAATTTGGTGTGATTTTCACAGCCAAGCTTGCATCCTTTGCTGCAGTGCTAAACCTGTCACCTGCTGATCTGGGGCGTTGCACCAAACTATCAGCACATGACATCCAGGCATTGCTACAGACTGTCTCAAGAGAAGTTTACAAGAATCCTTCAGCAACCGGTACAATCCTATCTGTAGTTAAACTCATTTAAAAGCCGGCTGGGCAGGCCTCGACCAACTGGGACCACTGGCCAGAGTCCAGTCATTTTAGCATTGGGCAAGTAACCCCCAGGGCTTGAAATACCCACTTGACCACTGGCCAGAGTCCAGTCATTTGAGTACTGGGCCAGTTACCTTACAACTGAATAGAAATTCTGCAGTCTAGTGTTTTTCCCAAAAACATACTTCTCATAAAAATGTATACACCCTTTTAATTTCAAACCTCAGCCTAAAAGTTTAGCAAGTATAAAAAAGAAAGTAATAATATATATATTTTTAATTTTTCTGTTTACAAAGTATGAAATACTGAAAGGACAAATATAAATTTGTCATTGATAGGCCTACAGGCAGCAAAAATAACCCCAACTCTGTTATCAAATCATAAGTTGTGTTTTTGGATTTGTGCTACAGCCCTTGAAGTTTACCAAGGAACATGCGACAAGTCACTGCAGGTAGCCACCGTGAGCACAGGCTGCGCCGTGCTGGATGAGTTCCTTAATGGAGGCATCTTAACAAGAGGTATCACTGAGATTTCTGGAGAGAGCGCGGCCGGCAAGACACAGCTGTGCATGCAGCTGTGCCTGAGTGTACAGCGCTCTGTTGAGAATGGAGGCTTGGCTGGAGGTCAGTGAAAATGATGAGCAGTATTAAAGGTAGGGTCAAAGATTGGTAAATACTCCAAAAATTAAATGACTATAAAAACGTACTTGGTGAAAAGCACTGCAGCTTTTGATAGTAGAAAACTGTTTTGAGAAAGGATTCCCTTCAAAGCAATATGGCTTGGATACATTTTTACCAAAAAATCATTTGAGAAACGGTTCTTCATGCATTAATCGTTTCTCAGATTTTTCTGTGGGTTGGCATTTGTTGCGAATGCTGCAGCCACAGATGCGGTTGGTACCCGCTGTCACCTCGCTAAACGTGGATGGATTTGATGTTGTGAAAATACCATGACAGTTCTTGCTGTTTTCTCAGTAAGTAGACACTACATTCAGCTGAAACTTTCACAGGTGACTTTTATTGTATCTTTCTTTATAAATAAGCATTACGCTGACAAATACCAATTTATGACCCAACCTTTAACCTGTATCTTCAATGTGTGGCAAATTGTAAGGGCCTGAATGCTTGGACCCTCAGAGAGTCTTTCTCAAAGGCTAAATGAAAACAGAACACAAATCTGCAAGTATGCTGACATTCTCTACACATTGTACATCTTACTGTGTGTTTTGTAATGTCATTTAGCCTTTTGCTAAGTTCGAAACCTCAGGCCATTACAAATTTGTTACATTTGTACCAGTTTGCAAGAGCTAGTTCTTTTTTGTATTACTAGAATGTATGACTGTCCCAAGCTGCTAAATGTATTAACCCTGACGACTCCCAAATCTCCCAAATTCCATGGTATGACTTCACTCGATTTTGATGGATTTGTATACCACCTACACAAAGCAAGAGGCCTACCTAGATTAATGTATATCCCGTTTGGTTTATAACTCGATCTTTCTCCCTCAAAAGCGAATAGCACTGTGACCCAGAGGCATGAAGACACCCGTGTGATTGAACTGATAAAGAAATGTCAGTTTTTGAGGTGGGAGTCAAACCCACACATTGAAGTAGGGACTGTTACCCCAATCAACATGCAAGGCTCTGGTCCGGGATTCAAACGAGGGTCCACAGAGGTGAAAAGGCAGGGCAGAAACCACCGAGCATTACTGAATGATCCAGCATTGGATAGTGACCTAGCGAGTTAAATGACAGTGAAAGTCCAATATTCTCATTAAATATCAGTGGAAATCTATATTTACACTGAACTCAATTGCGCTTTATTGTAGTTTATTACTAGATATTTATTACTAGATATTTAAAATAAAAAGTCACATCCCTTTAAAGTGATCCTTCTGCTGCTGTTTCCCATGTTTTATCGTAAACTTAGGTGAGAACTCTGGCTAAACGGCAGTTACAGATTGTACGGCTTCTGACTTGCAAAATAGGGAGACCACCAACATTAGGGCTAGATACATGTAGCTCAGTTGGTAGAGTGCCGGCACATTAATCCAGAGGTCGCAGGTTCAGGTCCAGTCAATTTTTCTTTGTTCAACCCCAAATCATTGTCAGTTTCATAAGAAAGACACCTGTTTCCCTATTTTGTGGGTTAACATAAATTCCAACTTGTAAATGTGTCCTTACAGGAGCAGTGTACGTTTGCACAGAGGATGTTTTCCCTAGTAAGAGGCTTCATCAGCTCATCCAGACATTCCAGGGGAGACTTGATGCCACTGAATCCAAAAGTGTTAGATTAGGGGACAACATCTTCATTGAGCATGTATCAGAAAGGGTGAGTATGGGCAGATCATCGATTTTGTCTATGGTTTATTGCACACACAAAATCGTTTATGGCCTGACGTTTCGACCCTAGCAGAGCCTTTCTCGAAGGATAAATGACAACACAACACACATAAACAGGTATATTATTATTATTATTATTTTATTTCTCTCCACTAGCCAATAAAAATTTACACACAAAAGATATAAAAAATATGGAGAAGGCTAGACTGAGGAGGAAAATATAAATTTTCCTATAACCTAAAGGTTCAGTCTGCCGATAAAAATATCTCTAAAAGGTACAGACACGCAATAAACACAAGGAAAAGGGATACCATTTGGGTTGAATAGTCTGGATGTGACTTATCCACTGTTTCTCCCTACTCAGACAAACGGTCTCTCTGTGGTTACCTAGTGCCTAAATGCCCTGTAAAATCATTTCAGAAATGGAGTAATTTTTTAAGCCATTTTGAGATAAAGTTAGTAATTAATGAGTGAGACAGACTAAAAAGGGGGAATTCTATGGGAAAAGGAGAAGGCAAAGACAAAAAGTTGTTAGCCATTTCCTTCTTGGATGTTCAGCACCTAAAACTGATGTCGCCTAAAGTGCGTATCACTCTGTATCACACACTGGAATATTGTCGCCCAAAATGTGCAACCAAGATAATTGTGTGAAGATGACATCATGTGAATTGGTTCAATACTCTGTTTCTGATGTGTCATGGGTAGTCATAACACAGTGTGGCAGACAACTGCAAACCAAACAGGTTGATTTGTTCTTGGCATATTTCCTGACGGTGAGCAGAGCAATGAGAGCACACTGCTCAAATTATTGAGTATCGTCTCTTTTAAGGACCATTTTTCGAAGGAGATAATATTCACATGGTGTCACTACAAACTTGATCCTTTGGAGGCATAGTTGCAATGGTGGCTTTTGAAGGGTAGTTTGTTCATTGCAACTATAAGCCCAAGGTTTGAGCCAGGATTTGGTAAAAGGGTGTCCAAATTTGCTTGAAACTTAAAAACTGGGTGTCCAAATTGTTCACTTACAACACATTTACATGTAAATGACAGATAAAATAGGGTGTCAAAATTTAAAACGGGGTGTCCAAAAGACACCCAGACACCCCTCTGGCTAACACTATGTATAAGCCGCATCCAAATCAAGTGGCTTTGGCTTTGGCTATGGCGGCTGGCTGCGGCGACATCGTTGAAGAGTGGGACTTTTGGGCGTTCCAGCCATAGCCACTGGCGAAGCCGTTAATTCCGACACGTCCTTATTTGTTTTGTAATATCTTGAGTTGTTTTCTTTTGGCTGGCAGGATCAGTTGAGCCACTGCATAAAATACCGCATCCCTCTGCTGCTGCAACAGAGCCAGGTCAAGCTCATCATCCTGGACTCCCTAGCTGCCCTCTTCCGCTGTGAGTTCAGCCCTGGGGAGGCTGTCAAGAGGGCTCAACACCTGCAGACTCTGGGTGCCAAGCTTCATCATCTAGGCAGGATCTACGGCATCCCGGTGGTTTGTGTCAATCAGGTAGGGATCCACCCTAGACGTTGCAGCAATGACAAACAATTGACTCTCTGTACTTCTAGTTCTACTTACTTACTCAGTAAAGTCCATAAGTTAGGATATAAACACCAAGGAGCAATTGCAGTTTAAAGTTATTGTACAGGATTGGTAAGGATAAAAGATTATCACTGTTTAATTTTTGTCTGTGAAATATTTCCCTCTGAAATGAAGTCATTTTCAAGAAAACTGTATCTGAAAACCTTTAAAAAAAACACAACAGCTGATCTGAAAATTGTGCTTAGAGGGTTGAAACGTCAGGCCACTAACTAATTTTGGCATTTATTTTCTCCTGACTCACACAACGGATTAAGCCAAAATATTTTACAGGTTTGTTATTTCATGTATACGGTTGATCAATCAAAACATGACCACTGTCTGCGACTATTTTGTCAGCTCTACCAATCCTGTATAATGCCTTTAAGTGTCTTGCTTAAGGACACAAGTGCAGGGACCGAGATTCGAACCCACATTGTAATGACTCAACTTGAATTTGGTGCACTAGACCGCTCGGCCTAACAAGCTGTAGACGAGTACAGAGATCACAAAATGCTACTTTGCTTACACCAAGGCAGGCAATTTCTGTGAAACTTTCACTTGGATTTTGACGTTTTGACATAGCATTTACATTGTAAAAATGAAAAGCTAAAGAACTTTTTAGATATCAAGTAATAAACTGCAAGGGAAACCGACTGGGTAAATTTTTAAATAGTTTGGGTTTGAACAAAGAAAAATTGACTGGAGTGGGACTTGAACCAATGACCTCCGGATTAACGTACCGGCGCTCTACCAACTGAGCTATCCAGCCCTATGTTGGCGGACTCCCTATTAGTCAATATCTTTGTTCGGGGGTGCCAGTCAGAAGCCATGCAACCTTTAGCTGCCGAACTTTTAGATGTGTTATTGATTCACTTAAAGAGCTGATATGACTTGTACAGTAACATGACTTCCACAAAATGCAATAATTTTCAGCACCTTCTTCCATAGGCTCATGTTAATTTTCCTGCCAGCCTTCGATCAAGTCAGGTTATTTTGTAAAAAAAATGATATCTGGAGTGACATAGTCTACAGTCAAATAAATACTTAATTAACTGACCTTCTCTCTTCGATCAATTTAACTTTTTCTTGTCTCCGGTTTTGAGGTTACAAATTTCTTAATGATGCTTTTTTGTCAATCACAAGGCCTAAGTTCATAGAGCCGCAAAAGCACAAGTAGCTAAGGTCAACTAAATTGCTTACCATTAGAAGCTTACCAGCCAAAACACTATGCCACATGTATCACTTAGTTTTGCTTAGCAGAAAAGTGCCAAGCGATGTTTTCTGCTCTATGTAATTGAGCCCTGTTCACTAAGCAGGCAAACACACAATCCTAACGTTCTGAAATCCCTGTAGGTCACTGCCAACATGACGCCATCAAGCGGCATCGACTACAAGGCCAAACAGCGCCAACTCATCCCTGCCCTGGGGCTCGCATGGTCAAACCTTGTCCAGACCCGCCTCATGCTTGGACGGACGGATTACCAACTCGAGCCGGATGCCAGCCAACATTCAAAGGACGAGATCGAGATGTCAAAAGATGTCAGAGATCCTGAGGGACTCCGTAGTGTGACCGAGGTACCAGTGAGGTCCTTGGAGGTGGTGTTTGCACCGCATTTACCGAGGGACACCTGTTATTATGTTGTGGAGGCTGATGGCGTGAGAGGTTTAAGATGAATGTTGCACCCCCGGCAAGTTTGTGAACTAAGGGGCTTTCCATGAGGAAGTACTTAGTTGATCAATGTCACAATGATCAATGGGACGAAGGGCAAGATGTCATCTCGTCGATGTGACAAGGTTCCAGCTTTTTCATAAATTTAGGTTTTATATTGTACTCTGGCAAACATGCAAGAGGTTCAGTGCTACAGGGTCACACTATAAAGTCATACCTCGTACTATTATTGGCTTTGTGTGTACATCTTTGTCCTTGAGCAAAACACATAAAACCATAATTGCTCTCGCTTTTGAATGTGACATAAAGCCGTTGGTCCCTTGTGTATGTGCGTGTGTGTGCGTTGTGTAATGCACGTAAAAGAACCAAGAACATTTTTAGCATCAAGAGAAGGGGCTCGTAGTGTTAATGGCATTGTCTGGAAACAGTATTTGCCGCATTTCTCTCCGGGTGTTAAACAGGCTTTGAAGGAGTTTTTCCAATTTGTTAATTTTAATACAGAATTTATTTATCGGCCCTCCTGTCCTTTTTGTAATACTAATGAACCTTACTTTTGCTGTAAAAAAATATTTTGAATATTGCCTTGTAGGCTTACTTTATGAGAAAAGGAGCGAGAAAAAACCCAGACAAACCAAACACATCATAATGATAAGTTTATCTGTGCTGATAATCTTGTTTTATTGTGCAAAATAAGCTTTTTGTGGTCAAGAAGTGTATTTATGTGTTAAAGTTTATGACAAAATCTTTGCTGATCAACATTCAATACATTGTGAGGCAATTTTTTACAAGTTGTGGGCATTTTTTATAAATACATGTAGTTTTGTTTAAATGCACAATGCATTAAAAATGCTTATTAAAAATTATAAATACTTAACAAACAAAATACTTACTTGTTGTTTGTTTTTATTGCAATTTTTGACTCAATGAGAATTCTGTACGTTCGTATTAATATTTTTATGTCTTCTGAACAAGTGTTCCTTAATTTGTTTTTTCTTATTAGTTTGGATTAACCCAATAATCTCCATTTTTCGCTAATTTTAAAGATATTTTACACCATTGGCTTTTGGAAAATTTAACTTCTTCCATCATTTAATTTTCAAAAGACACCATCCATCCAGCTGTGAAAATGTCATCAAATTCGATAGTCCCTGAATTGAGTGAAAATAACCAAAAAATGTTTCAATTTCTGTGCAAGGATTATTTTGTTATTGTGGCAATAAGTAATGGTGATTTGGGTTGGGGGTCCTCGAACGCTAATATCTAGGCCCAATTTCAAAGAGGTGCTTAAGCGCATAAAATAGCTAAGCAGAACAAAATTATGCTTACCGGAATAAGGTTACCAGCCAACACACCATGTCACATGTACAATCTGTGACTGGTATTCTGCTTAGTTTTGCTAATATGTTTCAGTAATGTTTTCTGCTGAAATTGGGACCTGGACTTAACACAAAAATAAGACGGAGATATTTCTTTCAATAACTAGTACTGGCCGAAATTTACTATTAGTGGTTTTTCAAATTCAAACTATTCAAAATGAATTATGTATTTATTTATATACTTAGTCGGGGAGATGGCCTTAGCTTTCGATCCAAACCGGACCTTCGTCAGAGGCATAAACAAGAACAAACACAAACATATCCATTTATAGCAAAAAGAGAAGCAAAGGATTAAGGGAGAGTATCCAGAAAAAAGCAGGGAAATATAGCCAATCAGAGTTATCAATTTACAAACAATGGGGTGGCTAAGAACCAATCAGAGTAAAGTAGTGAGGACAAAGGATGGTCAGTGTGAAAGCGTGGATCACTGGACCATAAAACATTTTTTTCCTTCATAATTACCAATTCTGTAATTTGCCTTTCATTAATATTCTCGGTGAGTTAATGGGAGAAATGTTTGATTGTTTGGCAAATAATATGAAATAGGATGGCTGTATTTTGACATTGTCGTAACAACAACTTTTGAAATTCTTATAACAACACCCAGGGCCATATTTGAGGGCCACAATTGCCGGAAAATGTTTGTTTTGTGGCACACCCCCTTACAACACACTTATTATTTAATGCTGAGAGCTTTACTTTTGTCTACACATGCCTGCATGCCGGGAATTCCCACGCAGACTGTGTAACTATAGGCAGACGGCCCTTTGTGCTTGAGTTTTTTCCCGATTTCAGGCTTTTCATAAATCTCACTTTGCTCTCTCCAAATTACTTTTCAAACTAGACCCAAATTCATTGAGCTACCTAATACCCTTAAAACTTGGCCCTTGTTTGCAATTGTGCATCATGTGCTCAACTTATTTATTAATACGCGACTGGTTTACTTCTCATACACCTGTTAAAATTGTACACCACTATAAAGCTTTATGGCTACATTTATATCTAATTTTTTTTACCTCCCACGAGGTTTTGAAAAATGTGTGGAATTTCTTTTATTTCGTATTTTGTTTATTGTGGTCGGTTTTACATAGGGCCGTCGAGTTGAAAGGTAAGCATCAAAAGTAGCTAAGCACAATGAAAACATGCTTACCAGGTTAAGGATACCAGCCAAAATACCATGTCCCATGTACCATCTGTGACTAGTATCTTGCTAATTTTGGGGAAGCAGCAAACTATTTACCGCAATCTTAGAACGACTTCTCTTGTGACTGCCTGTAATGTTTGGACGCACTACCCAGGGTGGGATAGTATAAAAATGAGAAAAGACCAAATCTCCAAAATGGACGACAGTCTCTTCGTCTTGCTGAGTGAGAAACCCATCTTCGAGTGTTACATTTCAGAGTATTTCAAAGTCTCCCGATAGAAACGATTCAAATATAAAAGTTTGATGTTTGGGCATAAAATGGGCTGTGAGTTTCTTCCACTGACTGTTCGTCAGCGAGTCCATGGCCCAGTTTTTGCAGACACATTTTCGCAGAATGATGTCATATATGTTTTATATGTTTTGCACTGGGAGGGTATCAATTGCAATGGCAATTTATCAAATTTTAACGTGAGGTTAGAGGTTTGTAATTCCCCCCCCCCCCCCCCACCCACATGATGACTCTATCTATTGGAAAACGATCACAAAACTTCGTTTGACATTTCCCTTCCTCTTTAAACAAAACATATTGTTGATTTTATAACATGCTTTGTTATCAAGTTGTTATCATTTACGTCTACATTTCCTCTTTAACCCCATTGGTTATTTTTGCCCTTACCCATACTGTTACCAGTACAATCAGCTGCCCCTTTGTTTAGAGGTGAAATCCAGTCTCGAATATCTGCAAAAAAATAACTACAGCAGTCGACATTGTACATTCCTCCAAAGGGCCTCAAGTTTCAAAATGTCCCTTGACAACTTGCCGCCAATACTCTTCCACTATAAATAGGTCTATTTATTCTAAAATAATATTAGGTAGTCATACAACTATTTTGGATAACGTCACACAGACGCATTTTAACCGCATGCCGCCGTGCTTTTGGCTGTCGCCGCCCCAAAATGCTACTTTTCGATGACACGACTCCACCACCTACGCGTCTGTCTGCGGTATTGGCGTGTCGTGGCCGGCGGCGGATAGCTGTGAACTCAAGCTTCTGTGTTTCTGATCAGCAGAATGTGGGTTCGAGTCCCGGTCGCGACACTTGTAAGAAAATGTATAAAAAAAACTAAAAAAAACACAACAACAACAACAAAACACACGGTGCTATACTTTTGATGAACGACACACTTGCAGTTAGTTAGTTTATTAGCTTTGATTTATCTAGCGGTGGCGGCACGTGAATTTATAGCGAAATTGATTATTACTTTTCAAGTGCTTTCAATTTACTTGTTTTTGTTTTCCTAAAAGAGTGGTAAAGTTTAAATAACGCATCGGTGAAAAAAAAATCCAAAAAGGTATTAAAACTTATTAATTTATTTATATATAAATACAAATATACAAAATATAATATATAGCATACAAATATAATATATAGCATATATATTATGCGTTGTGCGTAGTACATTATTGCGAAAGTTTCTGTGTGTTCGTATTGAAACAGTATCATCTGTCAAAGTTTGTTCAGATAAACAATTTTCAAACCAAATTTTAAATATTAACACAGGCCTAATAATATTATTTTGGCGAATATCGGGCTATGCAAGTTAAATTCAATTCCATTAAAGCTCATTGGCATTCATGCATTTTCCCTTAATTTGATCAAAGCATTTTTTATTCTTTTTTTTTTCTATAAGGCCTATTACATTCAATCTCGTTTTCAATGGCACTATTACTATTAGTATTATTTCGTTTATCTCACCATTCAGGTTGTTTTATTACTTGACCAATTGAGGCAACAACCAAAATTGTAAACGTTTGTATAACGAACCTCGTTATGTTTTTGTTTTTATTTTGTACCGCCATTATTGATTAAATATTCGGAAACGACAAATCAAAGAATATAGTCAATTAAAACCTGACTTGGAGGTCGTGGATAATTCTTTCATTCGACCCCCACCACAAGACAACAAAACTTGGGTTTCATCTAAAATAGCGACCAACAGAGGGCAGTGTTCTTTCACGCAGCATTTCAGACGCAAAAAGGGGAAACTTTGTAAACACCCTTTTTCCCGTCCGCATACATAATTGAATTGTTTCATTATTTGACGTAACTTTGTACGATAAATTTCAAACTAATATGAATAATACACAGAACAGCAAAATGACTTTAGGCTCTTGAAATGTTGGTACCAGTGGCGTCATCGGACCGTTCATAGAGGGTGCGGGGAAGTTTAAAATGAAACGGAGGGGGTAATTTTGTGATGCTGAAAAAGCAGTGACCTACATTGGCCTAATTCTTTAGGGGAGGGGGTGGGGGTAATGCAAACATAGCTGTAATAACGTGGGCGCAGTATAGTTTGGGGCTAAATTCAATTTCGGTCATTAGGGAAAAAACATGAGGAGGGAATTGGGTGGGGTCAAATTGGGGGTGGGGTGGGGCAAAGAAGGTACCGGGGGGGTGTTTGATATCATATAGATAGTTTTGGTTGGTAAGTGGTTTGCAACAGCTCAATGTAATTTTCGAACTTAAACTCTATTGTGCAATAACTCAGTTGTACGTCTGTTTATATTTACTTGTGCCAATTTAAAAGTTTTAAATTTGATATTCTGTCATATCCTTTTCATGCCACTTAAATTTTTGAGAACCATGGAAACACTAAATCTCCTTGACTTTCCTGCGTTTTCTTTTGGCGGCAAATTGCTTTTATGTGTAATTGGTTGTGCAATTAACTAGTAGCATTCTTCAAGACAATGTTTGAATATAAAACAAAAATGAACACTTTGACACTCGGTACAATGTCTAATAAATATAACAATGCGAATCACAGGGATGACGCAGTGTTTATGTGTTTCCGTATTGGTATTATTTTTATTCTGAGTATTTACATGACCCACACACGAGGCTAAATAAATATGATGTGATTTTTGTTTATTCATACCGCCTAATGACACACACAATTATCTGACGGCCTGTGTCATTGCATGTAGTGAAAGGAAAGCGAATAAAGAATAGAAATATTTAATCCTCTAATGTGATGAAATGAAAATGCCGCAAGAAAACAACCAGCTGTTCTGACATTTTCAATGAGTCGAATGATGTCATTCAATATACATGACCAATCGGGTTGGGTGCTCTTAACTTGCGCATCGCGCTTCCGAAATCAACTCGGCACCGATCCGAAGTAGCGAATGCCCTTCGGCACCTGTTCGGTACGAGCTCGGTCCATATTGGTTGAATGGTCGGCCATATTGATTTTCAGAATCCATGGAGCTCGGAATATTAGGCACATCTTGACTAGATTTGTGATAAATTTGGGACATGTACCTCCTAACGGACCTAGTACATCGAAACAGGGATTACATAGGAGTGTCGCTGGAGTTTTTCACGCGGAGAGCTGCGTGTTTTATCCCTGTGTGAGTATATATATTGGCACGTCAAATGAAATCGGTATTTTCCCATATGAATATCGCTGTGTATCTCGTCTGACTAGGTTAGGTAGTTAAACTGGTAAAGATTACAGTACGACCTATTTATGGAGCCACCCGGGTATGGTATGTACGGATGGTGGATTTATTCTGATGTGGTTGCATTGGAACTGAAAAGATCCGACATGGTAACAGAGTGAATCAACATTCTTTGTATGTAACAAATAACATTATCTTGGCTTGCTTGGGAGCATTTTTGTTGAATTTCACAAGTTGACATTTTAAAAATTTACAAATTTGAAACTTTATGAATTGACTGTTCTCTGTTGATCACCATCAGGACCAGTGAGGTAGAAATGTCGGTTGGCCTATTTCGTATTTGCTCATTCTCTGACTCTAGATTGAGTGGCGCAATCTCCCAGGTTTTCATCCCCAATTTGTCAGCTCAATCTCGAGATTTTGCCCAGTTCAGTAGTGTGGTATGTCAGATCTGAGAAAAGAAAATTTACTTTAGTTATTTTTTTTCTGTGAAAAGTAAAGCAATGAATGTCTAGCCCCTTCTCCATAAATAGTGGCAATACGCTGGACTCCCTCTGCTTCTTGGCCCTATTCCCACACAGCATCAGGAGGAGTGATGATGTTTCGATTACAAATGCATATTTTGGGTCAAAATCCCCCTCCCCCAGTTTCAACTTAGAGCTCAATTACAGTGATTATTTTAAAACTAAAAACAATTTTGGCAAGCTCGTTTTAGTGTAATTTTATGAAAAATCACCGCGCTGACAATTCGCTATTCTAGTAAGTGGTCATTAGTCAAAGTGGTTTTCATCACACACAGCACCCACAACCGTGGAACATGAACCAGCAGCAAGCAGCGCGGTGTAAACAGCATGCTGCAGCTACACCAAAAAAAAGACTAATGCTGCTGTTTCAGTGAATTGACTCATGCTCATGCGCATCAGTAAGCATCATGGCGCTGATTCTTCATAAAATTACTCCAAAACGAGCTTGCGCAATATCGTTTTGATGTACTCTCCACACTAAGCCACTTGATAGTAAGTAACAACTGGGGGGAAAATTTCGTCAACAAAATTTGAGTTTCTGTTTGAAGGATCATCACACCCCTACCTGATGCTATGTGGGTCTAGGGCCAAGAAGCAAAGGGGGTCCAGAGTATTAGCACTACTATAATGGGGCTAGGCAACATCAAGCTAGCCTTGTTTAAACCAAGTTATTTCCGGCCTAATCTTATGAGACTAGAGAGTCTCAGTCACTCGGTCATAGTGGAGGGCAACTTTGCAATTTATAATAACAGGATAATTACCAAATGAGTTTACTTAGTGTATTTTGATTTTGTTGAAATGTAACATATCAAACCACATTTGAGTGAAAATAAAAAAAATCACATTTATTTCCAGTGACCAGTAGTACTAATAGTTTATGGGTAAATAAGAAGATGCTGTATCCGACTGCAACTTGTTATGACCAAACAAATCATCTTCTTTGGGTAATTAAGATTTTTGGTCATAATGAGTGAAGAAATGGCAGTCAGATTCAGCATTATTTTCTTAAGTTAAGTTAAGTTTGTAAGCACAATAAATAATTTCACCTCCAATCACAATTTAAAAAATGCTTCAGCCAAGTATTGCAGGCCTGGAATTTCATCTTTGAGAGGTCACTTCCATTGGAAATCTTAAAGCCTATGGGAAACTTTTGAGGAGGCATTAGCCATCAACCCTATCAAGGCCAAGACCAGGGCAACAGAGGGCAGGCAATGGTCTCTATTGCCTCCATGTCATTCCAGGCTTGATATATTGTAAGCATTGCCCAAGTGCACCGGTATTGTTATTTAACTTCCCTTGTTTAGTACGAGGCTGCGTGTGGTGCTAGCTCGACGCGGCGGCCGTTCTTTTCATAGAAACAAGAGATTCTAGATTTGGCGTGCCGCGACAGCTGGGCTGAGCCCTCAAATTAGGGATGGAAGCATGGTGCAAACAATCTTGAGACTGACAAAATCCTGAGGTTGACAAAAATCCTGAGATTGCACTTCTTAATTAATCTCAAGATTGCGCTCGACATGACCATAGGACTAAACGAGTACATGTTATGAGTGAGTAAAACTGTAATAAATGACTGAGGGACGTGCATGAACTGCTTCTAGGGTGCACGTAGGGTTGTTTGTCTAAGTCTTGGGTCTTGGAATTTAGAGTCATTAGCATAGACTAGACAAAAATGCAAAAGCAGTGTTCATGTCAATGATCTTCAAATCTGAAGTTGAGACTATGGTTTTTAGAGCTAGATCACTGGAAAAAAAGCCTGTACACCTAGGGCAGTATGTACATGTAATTGTCACTGTTAAATTGGTTGACCTTGGTATTAAAGGCATTATAACTGAAAAACAACATCAACATGAAGTACACGTGCAACACAACCAACAAAATTCCATGAAGTGAGAATATTAGCAGACAAAAATGCCAACTGTGAGAACTACATGTACATGTACATGTATGAGGTTGAAGTTACGTGAGCGAATCCATTACCCTCCATACTAAGAAGGTTGTCCATAGGAACTGGGTTAGTTAATGATGTTTGTCACAAAAACATGCGCCAAATGTGTCTTTAAAAATAATTTTGCCAAAATCAAGCTTGTTAGGGTTTATAAGGTGCTGCAACACATTCATTAGCCACTACTAGAAACACCTGGGGGGGAAACCCCTTCTATTAGTGATAAGTGTAATTGGGTTCTTTGGCATGCGTAGCTCAACACACGGGGGTCTACGGCTTGTGTCCCATCCGAACATCAAAGCATTAATGGTTAAGAGTCTGGCTTATATGGATGTAAAGTGTCAAGACTGGGACTCGAACCCACACTCTGCTGATCAGAAACACCAGAGCTTGAGTCAAGTGCACTTTAAAACCATTTGGCCACAACACACTATGACGTCGTTCATTTTCATTTGCTCTACAGTCAGTGACCAGAAACACCGGGAAAACCCCTTCTCTTAGTGATAAGTGTATTTGGTTCTTATACATGTACATTGTAGTATGCATAGCACAACACGGGACCTACGGCTTTACGTCCCATCCAAACAACAAAGCAATAATGGTTAAGTTTTTGCTTATGATGGACACAAGTGTCAAGACTGGGACTCGAACCCACACTCTGCTCATCAGAAACACCAGAGCTTGAGTCAAGTGCACTTAAACCATTTGGCCACAACGCACTATGACGTCGTTTATTTTTATTTATTCTATAGTCATTGACCAGTGTCAGTGATAATGGTGAATCAGAATATGGCGAGCATACAGCGGTCAGTGCAAAACTGAAAGTTCCATAATTTGCTTCAATTTTGTTGACATGCTTAATTTACATATTTCTCTGTCTTTGACATTATTAGAAGGTCATAGTGAAACCAATGATTGCTTACTGGACTAATGGTTCCATCCCATGTATAATATATATAAGTACATGTAATGTACAGGCACTGACATACATGTACATGTACATGTAATTCATTTATAGACGTTAAACCAACATTTGAACTTTGGAAGCGTTTGCATTTTTTTTCCTGCTCTGCGGGAAACAGTGCTCCGATGTTGAAATGTAGACCAGAAGCTGGTGTTCATTTCGGTTGTTGAAGGCTTTCCTTTCAGCCACTTTTTCATCAAAAGAAAAGGGTTCCGGAAATAATTATTTGAGGGCATCTCAAAGTGCTGTTGTTCCGTTCAAAGCCAATTTCTATGGGATTTTCTTATCTCCCTGTAAATTATACACTTCTTTAATGAGTGTGTAAAAAAAAAACCCAAAACAAAATGCTACTTTCTAAGTTACAGTATAGTGTATGGTTGGTTTGGGAGCATTACATGTACTATTGTGGAATGGTGGAGCAGTCTTGAGTAACACGCTCATCATGACCCCAACAAGCACTGGTAACCAGAACGTGCATCTACAGGGCACCAGTTGAGGGGGGGTCAAGCTTGAATGTGACTCACACCTTTTCTGGAGTTCTTTAAGGAGATTAAACTGCACAGGCAGAGGTTAAAATACAAGGAGTTCACATGAACTCTGAATTGTGTCTTTTGAGTACTGTGTTAGCCAACCGTTGGTAGTCTTTCAGGGTTCCTTGCTCAACCCTGTCAGGTCGGGTACCCTCAGGTTAGGATTAATAGTTGCTTGTATTTTTCAGGTTAGGATCACGGTCTTCCTGCACGAAATTTTACTGGGCGGTTTAATCACATCAGAGAATTGTGTTTTTTTTTTATCTCAAAAGAAAATGGCAGTCATTGTATTCTGATTTATTTCAAACTTTGTTATGACTTGATATAAAGAAAATATATATCTACTTGTTAAATCCAGTACTACTAGTTGCTATATAAAATAGACATTAACAAGGCTTAACTCAGGCTTTTTGTTTAATGTGTAGAACAGCAAAATAGCATGAAACTTTGATTGTCTTCTCCCAGTTGAAGAGTAAACTTAATCAGAACCGTGTTGAGTCATAGTATACAAATATTGGATGAACGTGAGTGTGACTGCATTGTTGCAGAATGAAATAACGTGGTGAAATCTGGACCGTTTCATTTCACGAGGCCAAGCCGAGTGAAATGGAACGGTCAAGATTTCACCGAGTGGTTATGTTCTGCGACAATGTATGAACAAAAAGCATGAAAAATATTTGTTTGACATAAACTCACAGTCACAAACGACAAATAGATCCTTGTCATTTGATTTTTTGTTTTCACAAGAAACACAGAATACACACGGAAACTCCTCCACCCATACATGTACATATACTATAAAAAAATCTAAGATACTTTTCTAAACAATGTGCATTTCTTCATGTAGACACCAACCTTTTCCACCGTGACATGACCTTTGACCAAACAAATGACTATGATCTGTGTGTGCATTATATAGCATTAGTTATCACACAAGTGTGAATGGAATAGAAAAATAAAACTGCTTCTTCGTCCATTATCCAAGAAGGCTGAAGGCCGAGTTGAATATAGGACACAGATGTGCTACATTTTTCTGCATTCCATGAGCTTGCTTGTGATAACAAATTTATCTTCGAGCAAACTTGATGCGCAGCTTAAAAAAGTACCGTATGCGGCATTAGAACAGAGTGGACCATGCAATATGGGTTAATATTACACTCTTGTTGCCATGAATTGACCAATCAGAATCAAGGATTCAAGTTTGCTGAAGATAACCCTTATTGAGGGTAGTACTACATGTAGTTTAATCTTTGTGTTGAATAGATCCCTTGCATTGGCTACCGACGCTGAGGTAAAACAAATGGTAACATGCATGCAACTCTCAGCCAATCATACATGTAGGTCTTCAACCTCAGTGAGGGCGCTGTTTGGGCTTGTGATGTCATATACAAGGGGTCCATTTGAAAGGTTTTAATAGGTGAGGCAAACAAGAAGTCTGGTGCATGTTTCGTGATGGCTAAAAAATGTTTAATTTAGATGACATTTTATGTGATTGAAGTTGCACAAAATTTTGATTCTTCATATTTGAAAGGGTGTAACATCTCCAGACAGTCTCAAAAAGCAACATTATACAATGTACATGACGCACATCCTGGCTCAATTTCATAGAGCTGCTTAATTAAGCAGAAAAAGTAACTAAGCTTAACAAAATTATGCTTACCAGAATAAGGTTACTAGCCAAACTGCCATGTCTCATGTCCAACTTGTGACTGGTATCCTGCTCATTTGTGCTAAGCAGACAGTTGTTAAGCACTACTTTCTGCTTACGCAGCTTCGTGAAATGGGGCCCAGGTGAGAACATGTGTGGGTTGTTAATTGCATCTTAAAAGCATCATGGTCATAACATCATGATGTACTATTGTCTGCAACATTATAAGATAGTGCAAGTTCACAGTGAGGGGAGAAACTATTCTCCTTGAAGCTTGAATTGCCTATGGACCGGACCAATTTGCAACTAATTAGTCATTTATTTCGGGGAAGGTACATTCCTTGAACCCAGAAACACTTAACTTACATTCATGAACACTGAGCATGAGTGAGAGATTCTGGGCCCAATTTGACAGAGCTGCTTAAGCACAACAAGTTTATAATGCTTACCTGTCTGAGGTTACCAGCCACCAATATTCATGTATAATGTCACATGTACAATTTGTGGCTGGTATCTTGCTCATTTTCGCTTAGCAGCGAACTGTTAACATGGTTAAGCAATATGTTCTGCTTAAGCAGTTCTATGAAACTGGGCCCTGGTCATTGGTCAGTGTAACGTACTTTAAATGGATTTAACCAATGAACAAGTCTGGGTTCACAAGAGATTTTCTAAAACAAAATACAGCATATAAACAATACTTTCTTTATTTTAATCAAGATCACTACTTTTGTTTACTATTTACAGACACAACAGCTAGCTAGCCCTTTGTAAGTTAGCCAGAGTCAGTTGATACTGGACATCTGTGCGACTTGTCCCTTTATCGTGACGGCTAATGACCGCCATGTCATCACGCACCCCCGTGCTCTCCACAGTACACGAAGATCGAAGGCACCATGGTCATGTGAGTAAAGTTGCTTACAAACATGTATGTATTACCAGTTATTTTTTCTTTTCTTTCTTGTCTGTGGTTAATTTTATGTGTGGTTAGCAATTTGATTAAGTTCTGAAGTTGTAACGGTTGGAGACAGCATGGGTTACTTTGTGATCTTATACACGTACAAGTATTTGCCAAATTGAAGGTGATAAAGTGCATTCTTTTCATATAAAAGTAAGGTTTGACAAAAAGTAGCGGCCTTGTTGTTTGCTCAAAATTAAATGGACCGTATTGTTTGGTGACATTTTTTTATTTATTTGCACTGAAGGATGACATTGAAAACATACTTGTACATTATGGTATGTACATGTAGGTTACACTTTCGGAATGGTGTACGCTTTTTTCAAACTACACTTTGTAGTCGCCAAAGGAGCATTCACACGATATTCCCAGTGTGTTACAAAAGCATTCCAACAACCACCAAGCTGATGCTTGAACACCCGAGAACATAGCGAGTTAAAACATTCATGTCGCCCCGAATTAAAAGATAACATTTTATTCCAAAGAGACACCGGGGACGGTAGCTGCACAGATTGTACGAAGCTAGGCAGGGACGTGCACAAAGACCAAACACAGATAGAAACCCGACTGACAATGTAATGCATTGGGGAAATTATCCACTTCAGTGCACGCACGTACCCCCGTGCTCATTTCATGAATCAAATGCAAATTATTCTTGTATGGTGACACAGTGTATCAAGCTTATTGACCGAGCCTGAAAATTCAGCACAGTTTACTGTGTTGCACTGTGGAAACAAATCCATCGGCAGTTCAGGAGGGAATTTAACCCATTAGATTTGCATTACCAGAGGAGTCACAGTCCGAGTTTACAGTCATCAATCTTTAACAGTTTTGGGTAAAAATTGTGACTAGTTGATCTAAAATTATAGTTACATTTTTGGAACACCTTGTTTTTAAAACTTGAATGTTCTAATGTTGAAATCCTAGCTGGAAAAGAAAAGCTGCAGGAAAATAAAAGTAAACATTTAGGAAATTGAAATAAAATGAAAATATGAAAACAGTTGTTGTAAAAGTTACAAATTTATAAATTGTATCTCTTACAAACAGTGTTTGTCATTCTCAAAAATCAGTGTAAAATTACATGTATACTAATACTTGACCCACACTAAAAGAACATGCCAAATAACTTCATAATTGAGGAGTCAAGTGTTTGAACATTTCTGACTTGTGCAGTGTTTCCTAAAAGCATGACATTTTGTGTAGTGATAAAAGTTTTATTGACACGGCGCCATCACAAAATTGATTTCCCCCCTCTTGTTTTGGACAGTGCAAAAGGGTTTCTGTCCTTATTTGGACAACTACAACTATCGTTTCTGTATACTTCAGTTTGTTATTGTACGAAGTACATGTAGAAATTAAACTAAATGAAATGAGTACATATGTGTGACAAGGTGAAATTTGTTTTGAATAAATATTTCTCGGGCCTACCTCTGGAGATTTCACCGGACATCCCTGTTGTACACTCTATAGACATGGTAGATCTAGAGTTTATTTACATAATATACACAACTGACAGTCTACATACAACAAATGCACCTTGAATGCCTCACTTTTCATCATACTGTGTACACTATACAGCCTTTAAGAAGTCTGACAATGTAGATGAATGGATGGGTTTCAATTTGAGGTATTTAGAGGTGTTTTTTCTCTCTCTTCAGTGTTGTAACAAGCCTTGTTGGCGATCATGTACTGACTCCACCTGAAAACGATAACTACTAAATTGTGATTTTGTTGTTGTTGAGTAGTTGGAATTTTTAGTTCAGTGATTGGGATGTTTTAGAAACAACACCATTAAACACGAAGTCAGTGCAGTATTATGTGTAGGTACAGTGTATGCCGGAACCTAACCCGTGCTCACAGAATGATGAATTACGGACAGAATTATCAGTTGACAGTTTCAGAACGGTTTTCACAGTAATTTGGGCTAATCTTTACCATTTACAGCCAGAATCACTGATCCACTGCCTGGCGTTATGGAATCCTAATTGTTTGTGCAGATCTCCCATACCCAATGACCCACGGCAGGTCAGCAATCACTGGCTGGCGTTACTCCCTAATGAAATTAATATGTGCGCCCTGGGAACATATGTATTTCCCACCGTTCTCATACAGATGGGTCAGACAGTTCGTGTATATGCACATACTACGTGTGTAAACTGTGTGCACATTCTGGCTGCAGGGCTGTCATCCAGTTTTAGTAACATCTTGTTTAATAAGTGACGGGTGACCATGTACTAAATGTATGTGAAATACATGTAGACCTGTGTATATTACAAGCATTCCTCTTCAAGTTTAAAGTTTGCATTAAAATTGTTCAGTTAAATTCCAAAATACAAATAAGGTTTTTAAAACGTTTTGCCCCAAGCGTACATTTTTTCTCTCCTGATACTGTATGTAAGTGAGAAAAATTAATGATGTACTATGTGAAGAGGTCAAACTGAACTCACAAAAAAAGCGCAGATTGGAAAAGGATTGAGGATTCTCAATTCAGCGGTTTGTTTGGGGATTGCAGCTGACTGACAAATGATTAAAAGTCAAAATGCAAAGTACACGTATCTACAAACATGTATTATGGGTTTATCAAAAGTGCATTGTGCACATGTCACGTACATCGATGACTATCCATTTGGGCTATATTTCTGCCTTCAAGTTGCAGGCTATGGATTGTTGTGTGGAGATTGGTTACAATCATGGCTACTGTCCCAGCACTCTCGGAGAAATTTATCTACATGTAATTTCTTGAGTGTTGCAGTCTTCAGTAGGTGCATGATTCGAGCACCCCCCCCCCCCCCGATCATACAGTTACGGTACACCATGGCATGGGTACACAGTGTTCTCCACACATAGGTTTTGGGAGGGCGGGCCGCCCTCCCAAAGTTTAAGGCCGCCCTGCCAAAGAAGTGGCCGCCCTGCTAAAATAATTGGCCGCCCTGCCAAAAAATGACAAATCACGGAACGAAAGCAACTTAATGGCAGCGCCGAAGCTTCCTTCACACACAGACTATTTTTCGTCCTCACTTAATACGATCGAACGAGTAGCCGACGAGCCATGGCCAACTTCTAAACCACAGCATTGAATTGCGATCGTTCATTTCAGTATACAACGTATCCTATGCACGATGCACGATGCGCGACGCACATACATGTAACCACATGGTTCTGACTGCCGAGTGTCCACCGCACGTGCATTGGCCCGGGCCCCACAACGTGTATACATGTAGTCTGCAACAGCAGGGTCCAAAGTCCAAGCTAACCAGCATTCCGCACGCTGTGATTGGCCGTTGATGGCCGCTGTAATTACCATATTCATAAGAGAGCTTGGCTAGTCTCCAACGCAGTACACGTTCACGGGCCAAGTAAAGAATTGCCGCGCATTGTGCCGCACGCCTGCAGATTGGTACAACATGTACAGCCTTGGATTAAGGCTGTTACAAACAACAACAACTTTTGCCGATGAGGGCGATGCGGGGCAAAGTTCATGGAATTTCCTCAACTTGCGTTGTCGACCGGTCGTTGAATTAATCTCGATGATTTTATTCCAAACGAAGTTCTAAACAACCGATCCTAAAAAAATGAATCCATGAAAATGATTGTTGATGGAAAAAGTATTATTTAGGGCAGAAATTAGGGGATAAGATCGTCCAAAAATGCAATTTTTAAAACGTTTCTTTACAACGCATAGCCAGCTTTCTAAAAATAATAAAACCCCACACTGTGCGGCATCCTGTGTGTATGTTTTCGGCGCGGCGCACAAAGCAAAATGTATAACAAATTGTAGGTTTGAATTAGTTGTAGTAGTTTTACAATGAGGTTGTTTGGACCGAAATAGATGTCAATTATTCTCCTTAGATAGTGTCGGGGCTAGGGGGTTAATAACATTATTTTTACGAAAAGGAATATCTCAAATGTTTTTGCTTTCACGTCCGATGACGTCATATACCAACGGGCGCCATTTTGATGTGGAGAACACTGGGTACACATCCATGTTTCATGTAAACCGTAGATCCTAGTCAGAAACTGCCTCCCCTGACCCCCATTGACTGTTATTATTTTAATGATATTATGAAAGCAGTATTTACTTCAAAGATGTCATTGATATTTAAATGCAAAGCACGGTACGGAATGTATTTTATTGTACAAATGTGATTAAGCCATCTAAATGTTCATCGGCTGTTACAGACCGTATTTTAAAATCAATATTCACTGTCAATGAAACAACAACAAAATTTATGCAGTATTACTTAAAAAGGTAATTTCATAAAACTGCATATGAGGAGAAATTGCCAAGGAGGGAGAAAACATTTACAAGAGAAATTTAGTTTAAGAACAATTTGCATTGACCCGTTCACCTCTGTCTTTGACCAAGATACAGTTTTTACAAAAATAGTCTCCAAGTATAAATTCTTGAAGTGCCTCGACCAAAACTAACATTTTAAAAGAATCTGTGGAAAAGGAAATTTGTGCTCATTTGTTGCTTTCCTCTGCAGGGAGATGATTCAAACACATCGTCATCGAGAAGTCGGAGTACAAGAACGGCCGACGACCAACCACATGTTGGTCGATACCGCCTCATCAAAACTATTGGAAAGGGGAACTTTGCAAAGGTTAAACTCGCAAAGCATATACCCACGGGGAAAGAGGTAAGGGACGGATTGTTTTATTTAAAAATGTTAGATTCTGAGTAACTATTTCTTTATGAGTAATACTCTGTTTTCGAACTCGTGACAGGCATTCCTGCGACTTACAGCTGAGCCTGATCAAATCTATCTAAAAAAATACCCTAATCCCCAGCTCCCTAAGAAGAATGTCAGCAAGGGACGTAGGCTTAATTTCATAGAGCAGCTTTAAAAAGCAGAAAATGTTGCGTAGCAATTTTTTGCTGATCACAAATGAGCAGGATACCAGTCACAGATGGTACTTAGTGCTCATTACTTAGCCATTTTCTGCTGATTACAAATGAGTAGGATACCAGTAGGATATTAGTGCTTCATAGTTTTCTGCTGTGGAAAGGTAAGCAGGAACTCGGTCACAAAAACAAATGGTACATTTGACATGTTATTTTGACTGGTAACCTAATTCTGGTTTGGACAGACAGTGTGTCGACATGGCAACCTTGTTTAAAGCCAGTACTAGTTGATGGCTTTATTTGCATGGAATTGTACATGTATTTTGCATCTGTTTTTCAGTGTTCTCCAACTTTCTTTGAAAATTAAAAGTTGGTTCTTGGGCCAATGCAAGCGTGAAGCCCTTAGCAGTACAAGGTCCAGGGCCTGCCTAAGGGCCCCGGAAAATTTGTGATTGTACCTGCTCTGTGATGCACTCTGAGGTGATTCCTGACGGCCACTCCCTCCAATTTTTTTTATTCTTAGTGTTCAATGAGTGAGAAATTACGGAACATCAAGAACAAATTTGTTTTTCACACCTGGGCGAAATTAAAATCAACATTAAACACTTACTGATTTCAATGTGAAAATTTGGCACAACACATATCCCTCCCCGTTTTTCCTTTAACTGAGACACCGTTGTGAATTACAGGGAAGTAATGTAGCTTGAGGGAAATGAAGAATAACTCTCAGCGGAACTCTTACGTGACAAATTTGACCTGTTTTGTTTGTTAACATGTCATGTACATGTTTACTAGGTATGGTTTGTTCCAATCTGGGACACTTAAAAATGTTGGAGCTGTATGGATGTAAATGCAATGTATTATGACAGCTACAGCAATCCTGCAAAGACTTAATAGTAATATTAATAATGATACATGTATTGAGGTCTTTAAGGCCAAGTAGACTTCTCAAAGCGCCTTACACTATTAACCCTAACCCCCATTAGGGTCTCTCCACAAAGCCTGCCAAATACAACAGAATGCAACACAGTTGAAATGAGAACCATGCCATTATATGCAACAAAATGCAACAAGGGATTTTGTTGCATTGTGCAGGCATGCTGTTTGTGAAAGGACTGAGCAATGGTGTTTGCCCTGCTAAATGCAACAGTATGCACATAAGTGTAATGTTTAACTGTTATAATACAGTCTTTTGAATATGATTTGAATTATGATTCTTACCTAATATTACATCATACTTCTCAATACTTTTCCCATAAAAAATATTTTGAAATACCCATTATAAGTTGTTCAGATACAATAGAAGCACCCAAACCTATATGAGGTCACGTCAATGCTGAATGCAACAAATTCAGTCAAAAAATGACATCTGAGTTGACTGCCAAATGCAACAGATCACAACAACTATTACCATTTGGTGCATATTGTTGCATTTAGCATGGTTAGGGTTAAGGAACCGTCTAAAGTTTTAAGTGTCAGGTCGCACAGAGAGCACTACCCCTTCCCTCCCCCAAAGTATTACTTGTCAACATTTGTCTTTCAAAATTGATGCACATTGTTTAAATATCAAAATTTTACACACCTTTTAAAGTTGTCTGTGGTCTCTGACCCTTCCATCCCCCTTCCCCCACCCGTCATACTCTTTGTATAGCCGTGAAACTGTTGAAAACTTTGGACGGCCTCCTAATACATGTATCTTTGCGTCCATACATAAACGTTGTACCTCGTTAATTGCAAAAATTGTTGTATCTCGCACAAAAAATTCTCAGTGCAAAAACGTTGTATCTCGTCGCGTACTTGTTTTGTGCGTACTTTTGTGCGTACTTTATTTTAAGCCAGATACAACGTTTTGACAATTTGAAACTCTCGTGTAACGTAAGTGCTATATAAGTACGATGTTTTGTCTCGACACAATGATATCATCCCTGTTCATCAGGCCCTAAAAGCTTTCCTGAAACCCTCTCAACTCCTTAGGAGTATGCAGCACCGGCAGCCGAATGGGCACACAGGTTGTCAATCTTTCGTAGCGGTAATCTGTACCCTCCTATGGTACCAATGCAATTACAGTTTCAAGTGCCTTTGCTCATGGACACAAGGGTCATGAATGGGATAATTCGAACCTGCACTCTGATAACTCAGCCGCCAGAACTTGAGTTTGGTGTGCAAGACCGCTCGGCCATGACAATTTTTAACAGTAAACCCTGGAGGTTAGATTCTGGGCCGCATTTGTCGAATCTGCTTAACGGCTGATTTTGTGCTTACTGCGCGAGTTTACATTTCATAGGGCTGCTAACCGTAAGCACACGAAAAGGCATTCTAAGCTTCCATTGCTTACTTTTTGCAAATGAATGGTGAACGCATCTAATTTTCTTGCTAACCTGTGAAAAACGCTTACGCAAAAGCAAATTTGTCTACTTTAGGTAGTACGATAATTTGCTTACCGTTAAGCAGAGCTCTATGAAAATGGCCCCTGTACTGTATGTAGAAGGCAATGATTGTATTAAATCATGTCACACAGTAGAAAGCCTTTTAGAAGCAAAGTCTAAGCTCAACTCCACGCTACCCCGTCCCTCTTCCCCGGGGAAAACAAAAAAACTACAAAAGCTCAAACCTCAGGTGTCGTAAACAGTAAAGTCACTATTTAAAAGTTGGTAGTTTGTTCAAAAATTGAGGCACATAAATAAATACAAGAGAACACCTGGACCCAGTTTCACGGCACTGTGTTGTGGCACTCTGCACTTTAATGCGCTCACTTAATCACCGCAACAGGGTTTATTGCCATTTCTGAGCTGTACATAATTCTCCGTATTGCAGAGCCACATTGGCAGTAAGCAAATTATTAACCCGTTGAGTATGCTTAGATAAAGGACAGATTTCTTTCCCCCACAACTTAGTTGTGATTGTCTGGAGTGGACTATGCCTGGGCTCTGTGCGTGTCTGAAGTTTATGACATTTGTTTAGGGTTGTTTTGAACTGGCGCAAACAATTTGAGAAATGATGATGTCATCGGTGTCGTTTGACCCGATATAAATATACATCTGAGACCCTTTCAAACAGTTCGAAATGATGTGCCGATGCAGGAGCTTTTTGTCAATTGTATTTTTCCAGACATCCGATTAATCTTGTCAGCCACTGGATTACATGTGCTCTGCATACGTAGGCCACGTAATTAAACAATTCCATTTGCCAGATGTTGATCGGCTTTCTTTAATTAATGAAAATTCCATGGTTAGTTGTAGCCTTATAGTGGTATACCCAGGTACATGCTGTATGTAAATGATGACGGGGAGCATGCTTATTGTCAATTAGTCATTGTGGTGTGTTCCATCGTATTTATCATATTGCACACGGTGACTGCTATGATGAGCTCATACTTAATATGATGTAGTATGCACGCAGATTATCAGTCGGTAGATGATGGAGAGAGCTCTCAGGCATGGAGCTCTGGTCTGTGGAATGTGTTTAAGCAGTTGATTAGATTTAGACATTGTTGAATTGTATACATTGTAATTCAACAACAACAACAAGGCCCAGGTACATATGTAAATTAGCACACAATGAAAAATTAATACAATAGTAATTATGTTGCATTCAGTGTGGTGCATGTATAAGCAACTGTACACGTGTGATGCATGTACAAGCATGTACAAGCAATTGTCAAAAGCTTACAGAAGGATACATTTGTTCATGTTTGAAGGAAATTTTATTTACCCCCCCCCCCAAAAAAAAAAGAGAAAAAAAAGAAAAAGAAAAAAAAGAGAGGAATATTTTGTATTTTACTTCTAAAACTTTTGTTCAAAATGTGTACATACTACACCATAGTGTACAGCATTTTCAGAATGCCATTGTTTTTGTTTGTTGAAAGATTGAGTCTGCACATTGCTCTGTACATTGTGTCTGATATAGTTTGACATTCATAACAGGGTGTGCATTAATACTCCACAAGTCTGGTACCCTGAGGACCAATCAGGTGTATCATGTTAAACTTGCTTCCAATTCGTTCAGCCTCATTGGTCTCATCCAGGATTGCTTGAATGGGGCTTGTTGGCGCAAAGCGCACAATCACAAACGCATGATAATGTTGTAGCTGCAACATGAATATTGCCTGCATGACCCATACCATGGAGAAAACATGAACGTAGGCCTCATTCATGTCTGTTTATTTGGGGCTCTATGTACTTCATCCGTATTAGCCTTTTTTGAGAGCTGGTGGACACTATTACTGCACTGTTTGGTTTGGGTGTACAGTGTGTATACAGACAGATTTACCCAAACCAAACAGTACCATCATTATGTGTCCACCATACCTCAAAATGGCTTATTTTTTGCTCCCCAGCTCCTTGTTTTTGGACCAGGCAGAGCAAACCATCCATACTCTTGACCCTAACCTCATTTGTTAAAAATCTAAGCATTTTTGTCAAAAAATTTAAAGCATAGTACATTTTAAGTAAAATTCTTGAGAGATTGAGAATCCAACCGACGTATTTTTATCCAAGGTTCGCTAGAAGTTCATAAAGCTATTGCGGTAAATTGTAAATGTTGCGATCAAGCCCTACTTTGAAGTTGGACACTGGAAATAGGATGGCAATATTTGCACTGGATTTATACCATAGAGCTGATTAATTTTGACTCTATAGAGGTGCTGGTCACCTGTTCCATCCGGCCACTCACTGGGGATTGGTTGTTACTTTTTAGAAGTATTTTTTATGTCACTATATGTAATTGTGTAAACTTTATTCTTTAGTTTGTAAAAATATATTTATCTTTTTATTATCTTGTATATTTCTTTTTGTAGTGTTGTGCCAGTAAAGAAGTGTAACAAAGATGATATATCAGATAGAAGTCAGTATTTTCATAAAGATGAAGAGGTGACATGGGCTTATTACATTAGGTCACATAAAATGGACCAATAAGCATGCTGATCTGTCAGCCCATTTCGGCACATTAACCAAAGACGGGCGAATGTGTGCTATTGTTACTTTTTGGGGGTTAGTTTTATTTGTTGTTTGCAGGTTGCAACCAAAGTTAGTCTGGTATCCAAAAGGCTCATCGTTCTCATTCATGTGGAAATGAAATTGCTGTGAGTACAATAGTATTAATTTTGCGTGTGATTTCTGTTTGTCATTTGCAGGTGGCAATCAAAATTATCGACAAAACGCAACTAAATCCAAGTAGTCTTCAGAAGGTAAGAGATGTCTTAAAGTTTTACAATTTTCTCTCACTCGCAGTCTCTCTTGCAAAGGCTTCCTCTAGAAGCAATCTTAAAAGTTGCAGTTTAGGCTGGGGATGCATTACAAAGGGATCAAGGTAAACATGGAAACTCTGGCAGTTTCCACCTTGGATTGTCGCAGTTTTGTATGCAGTGTGGGTGTAGCTCTGGATATGGTCAATTGATTCCTCACGTCAAGCGCAACTTTCTAACCAAACATGGAGAATGTGTAATGTTAGAAGCCTATTCAATTCCTTGATAAGGCAATCAGTGCTGATTACCACGGCTAACCAAAGGCCAGCTGTAAGCTGACCCCCCCTCTTATAGCTAAAGACACAACAACAGCCATCCTTCCTGTCTGGTAAGTCCGAAGATGGGGACACTTCGGATGGCTCTTATGGGATGTACGCAGCTCAGTGTTGTCATGATGCGTTATTGGCCTCATTTCAAGGATGTAATACCGAGGATGTCTACACTCTGTACTTACCCTAAGGATCGTGAAAACCATGGACGCAACCTGCTTTCTCTGGGTCAGGATTTATATCCACGGCTAGACCCACAACGGGAGGAATTTGTGACTTCAAGTAGGGAAGGAATAACAGGGTCTAGTGACAGCCCAAAGTGGCCTTTGAGTGACTGCTGAATGCCTGGTTGACATGAAAGGCAGCAGTCCGACTATGAGATGTGAGGCTAGAATAAGCTAAATTTACATGAGGACCATCGATTCATGCTCCTAAGTTGTATTTGTTGGTTAAGGATAAATACGAGGACGAGGAAAAAAAAGAAGATGCTAACATTTTGAGAAACATTCCAAGTGTCTGTGGATGGGTGTATGGAAATTTTATGCTACCTCGTATTGATTTTAAGACAGTGGATGAATGTGATGTTAAGAAAAGGGCATGATAAAAATGTGCCTGAACGGTCTTAAAGGCAGAGCATGTTGTGAGAGAAGCAACTTTGTGTTCTTGGTCGTATTTCTAACTCTAGATGCTCGTACAAATGTGCACATTTGGGTGACTTGAATAAGTTATTTATGATGTCAATGAGCATAATGAACCCGAACACATAGGCCTACTGTTCATGTGTGTATCTGTTATGCTATGAGTTTGGTATCCCAATTCTATTTTAGGGAATTAAAACAGCAGTCAGCTCTCTGTTTTTTCCTGTCCAACATTTCCTCAACAAGACAGTACAATTCCATAGATATAAAAGGACTGTTGACACTTTACTGAATTCATTCTGAAAACATGAAAACAGTTACATGGGTTCGATGTGTACGTCACTGTCTTCATGAAGAAACAACCGAGCCAACGCAGGCAAACCTTCATGTTTGGAGAATACTGGGGCCGATTTCACAAAGAGATAAGATTGATCTTAACTCCAAATCACTCCTAATTGCTAAGCAAAGTGTGATGTCACAATACAAATCACTATGGTGATACTGACAACTCATCTTAAGATGAATCTTAGTGCTTTGTGAAATCGACCCCTGGTTCAGTTTTTCCTATTTCTGAAACCATTGTTCCATGGACTGTTTGCCAATTTAACCTTGACATCTTACCAACCATGAAAGCAGAGACCTTAAAAAAAATCATGCAAACCTGTTGTTGTTTTTATCATACATGTAGTAAGTTTATTTAATGTGTAATTTACTGTTAAACACAGTATAATTTTTTTTACTGAAAACTGGGCGGATGAGGTCTGTGTGCAGTGCATCTAGTACAAACCAATGCAACTGGCTGTTTGTGAAAACTCAAGCGCAGCTACTTTAGGTCATTCTATTGTCTCTTCATTAAAACGCACAAAGTCTGAGCGCTCATGGTGGGCACTGTGCGGGCGCAAAGTACTTCGATGGAAAATTGAAAAATCATAGATTGGCTGTTTGTGAAAGCTGTAACTATAAAACTGATGATATTATCCTAGTGCTAATTAGTGTAATTACAAAACTTTGACATTATATAACTTGAAACTTGGAGGGGAAAATGTTGATGTCAATGGAAACATCCGAAATGTGTAAAAACACAGGGTTGCCAAAGAGTGTGATTTCTTAATGAATTTGCAGTTTGTGAAAACGGTGACGATTATAGGCCCCTGTATACGTGAGCAATGGACAGCCATACTTGAATAACATGTACATCCATGTACTTTTACTGTGTGTTTTTGCTCATGTTTAATGCAAAATTCTCTCCCCAGTGAATGAAATTGAGCATAATTTTCCATGCGGTTGGTTAACAATTTACCAACTCTGTACAAACTCAGATGAGCCGCGAGCTCCATTTGATCAACTTAGCATCATCAAACAGCACTTATTAGTCAGTCAATTCCGGGCGAAGTGTTACTACAACATTAAAGAGTCTCTGCTTGTAGTTTGTTTTTCAGCTATGAGCCTGGTATTTCATTAGAAATATATTCAAATGTCCTGCTTCCCAGAAAAAAAAACTCAATCATTGATCGGGTTACATATGTGCAGTTTCTCAAGGTTAAATCCAGCTGAAGCGTGAAACACATGCAGCTTGTGTCATTACAATGTTAGGAAAATGCCATCTTTGCCGTAAGGTTTGTGGTTTGCCTCACACTGATGAAGCCACGGGCAAATAGCCAATACTGCATGTCTCAATGCGCATGAATGTCGCACAGAGGTTTCTGGGTGAAATCCACGTCCAAGCAACCATCGTGACGATTTTGAAGCAAGGCCGTACACAGCGATAAACCTGACGTAGTTACATATTGCATGGAGGCCATCTTGGCAGCTTGGTTTATTTTTAAACTGTACTCAGTTTCCCAAGATGCATTGCGGTATATTTTTTTAATGGTGGTGCTTGTGCATTTATGGGCTATTGGTTATCACCATGCGATAGGCTAGGTACTTAATGTGGACACTGTGATTTTTCTACTTGTACAATACATGTCTGGTATATAATTTCTTGATTGATGCCCATAAAACAAATGGTTAGAAATGTGTGCGTGCACGTGCCGTGTACACGTACAAAGTACGATTAAACGATAAATAATCGCTCTGTCAGCTTGCAATAGCTTGTAGGTTGGTTGACCTCTCATAAATGTGTGGATTGTAATATTCTGAGTGGAAGATTTGTAAAGAAAATCCCAAAACGGCAACCATGAACTTGATTTTACACGATGCTTTCATTTTGCTGTCTTACTCATGCTCGATTGTGTCAATACAGGTAGATAATTTATATGTTAATGTCGTATGGATTATGTGTTTCAATGTGTTGCAGTTTAATCCCTTCCAGCTCTGCATACTACACTGCATGCGTCACTTCATTGTAGACATTATTTTTGACAGGTTTGTCTGATCGATTCTCCCTCGCCGAACCTCGTGGAAATCCTGCCTGTGTTTTCTTTGGGAGCGGGCTGGTTTGCGACATATTATCCACACCCATTGTGTGGGTGCCCCATGAGTTGCATGATCCGATTACGACCTGCGCTAGTACAAAGCAAAAAAAACCCCAAACTGTTGTCAGGTGACATTGTGCCTAGATACATACATGTGCTTGGGCAGTTTGTATGCAGGGCTCGAATTTTACACCGGACCACTGGCCCCGAGGCTAGTAGTTTTAGTGTTGGGCCAGTAAACTCTTGACGGGACAAGTCCAGCAGTCTTGTGTTTTTCAATTGAATGACACTTGTACCTCACTGTGTAATATCTTGCAAAAACAAATCATGTCCAAATATTGAATGTCACCTTTCAAATTCTATTGAGTAATGATATGTAATACCTATAGAGACAAATGAGATAAACCTTCTCTTAACTTCTCTAATACATGTAACATGCACCGTATCAGGTCTTAGTGCTTGTTCAAATCAAAGCCAGTTAAATGCATGTTAAAACTGTGTCAGGAAGTTGTTCGCATTTTGACTCTGATCTTGTCAAAACAATTCTGGTCCAGTAAATGTTTTGAGCAACAAGCCCTGTGTGGTCTTGTGGATAGCCCCCCCCCTCCCCCAAACTCCTCCCCCCCCAAACTCGAGCCCTGCGTATGTATATGGGCACTTGATTCATTTAAAAATTATTACATGTACATGTTGCGTTCTTTTGTGTGCTGATTGTTTCCCCTGCAGTGCCTGCAAAGGGTTTGGACCCAAAAGACTAATAATTCAGAAGACCACTTTGTGAAATTGATTTATAAGGGCATGTGTAGATGAAAGCTTTTTGTATACCGAAATTGGCCAGGTGAAGTTTTCATTTCTGAATGTACATTAAGCAGGGCTATTTGCCCTGTAAAGAGCGTTTTCTTTACAATGTCAAAAAAACCTAATGGGAAGTTTTGAAGGTGGCTCCACCCCATTGAGAGCAGTTTCCCCCACAAGCGATCGACAACCACAAGCGATTCACCCCACAAAGCAAGACACCTGTAGACTCGGGTTTCTTTTCTGGATAAATTTTTTCAAAATGCAGGCCTGTAGTATATAGTTTGCCTACTTTAACCAACTGCTCATTACAGCCATGACGCAAGCATGACGCACCTTTCTTGGGGTCATGTACAGTGTAGTTCGTCTTGTGTTTATGTGCCTGAGTGTTGTTACATTAACAGTAAGACCATGCATCATGTTAGTGTGTTACACACAGTACAAACAGCTTTAATCAGATGCTTGTGAAAGTTCTAAGCTTTCACAGTCTGGTTAATTATGCAGCCCTACCGTGTCAAAAAAAAAAATAAAACACTGATTAACTTGCCACTGGTTCATCATGCACTATCAGGAATTTAGTATGGAAGCAAGGGTTTGTGTTCACTCCATACCATGAGAGAGAGAGAGAGAGAGAGAGAGAGAGAGGGGGGGGGGGGAGGGAGAGGTGTTTATTGCACATGTAGGTCTACATGTACTTAAATCCATACTCCCGTGCTGAAAGATCAGGTGCCTGCGCTGTGTGACTCATGAGGGTGTCTGAACATGGCGGTTGTAGGTGTTGGAATTCTGTTTAACGCTGTGATCATTTTAATAAATCTATGTGGAATACTACTCACTGGGTCCTACTTCTTGTAGACATGCGTAAGAATTGCACACAAATGCTCAAAGTGACTGGATAAGTCTACAAGGCTTTTTAGTTTTGCGTAGTTGTGATGATAAGCCCAGCGTTCTACAAAGATACGCACAAAGTAATGTCTTTGATTGCTGTACATTTTTACAACAAATCGTCCTTGAATAACAAAGAAACAATTACGTACTGTAGGCCTATATTTGAGGTTTGGTTCAAACATGTACAGCATCTGGTGACAAGCGGGTGTTAATAAAGTGACCGGATGCAAGCCTTATAAAGTTGTACACTATGTCTTATGAAATTGTAAAAGTAAAGACAAATTCCCTGACTTTGTGTAGCGATTACAGAGAGGATTTTGGAAGGTGCAGTCTACATTAAAATCACATGCATGTACTTCGCAATCGTGAACTCAGTAAAAAAAGTACTATAAATACTGAAAAAGTCCTTGCTCTATAGCCAGTGTCACAGCTTTCTTCTACGAGTGTGGTCTACGCATTCCCTCCGATGAACTGTACAATACAGTACATCTATGTACACTGTACATGTTCGTAGCATGTCATTATAATGGTACGCTTATATTATGAGCATGTTCACATGAGTGCATATATGTTTACATGCGTGTATGTACATGTACAATACTCCCCCACCCACCCACCACCACCTACCCCTTGCTCCGGTGTGTTTGTGTAATGTGGATGCACATTACTGTCATGGTTAATTTACATTTCTAGGAATTTGTAAAACAGTAAGGATGACTACTGTCTGGTCATACACTGTGTACATGTGTGTAACTATTAGTAATACTCAGTTCTTGCACGAAGTGCACGTATCCTAGTAGCTAGCTCAAGGTGCCGTACACCATTATCATCCCTGTTCACCAGGCATACTCTTAGACCATTCCTCTAGCTTTCTCAACTCCCTGGGGAGCATACAACCTCAAGCTGCTTAAATTAGCGCGAAGGGGTTAATCCACCACAACACTGTCACGGGTTCCTATCACCGCGTTTACACTAGATCCAGAAAGGTGGATTGAGATCCGGCAATTTTTTAACGACCGCAGATCAAGATCCTGTGTCGCGTTTACACCAGCGCTTGATCCGGCTCCGATCCCACTTTTGAACCGGATGTATATTGGTCATGACGTCACCGCTCCTCGCAAAAAGCTCAAAGGTCACGATTACAGCGCGCCACTTCTAGAAATAATCATTATCAAGGCGAAGGTAGAATGCAGAAAATACAGTACAGCAAATGATACGGATAACAACGACCATGCAGGTAGAAATATTTGGTAGATGGGAATTTAAAAAATACAGCAACAAGGCAAGCTTCGAACGTAACGATGTATGTATAAGGACGCTGAAAACAACAAAACATTTCACACACGCACAGTCCATGTGCACAAATCACACACACAAATATAAACAGCGACGGATGTCCCACCAAAGCACAAGCAAAAAGCGCGCCATTCGTAGCGAAACCGGAAATGACCACATCAAATTGCGGTGTCTGATCCACCTTTGCGTTTACACTTGTATTTGGAATCCACTTTGCCGGATCTGATCCACCAATTGCCGGATTCAACCCTCCTCGAAAGGTGGATTAAAATTGCCGGATCTTGAACCGGGTCTGATCCGGCTTTTTTGCGTTTACACTAGCCGTTAATCCACATTGCCGGATCAGACCCGGGTCTGATCCACCTTTCTGGATCTAGTGTAAACGGGGTCTATGTATACGCCTTGGTTAAGAGTAAGCAATTATGGTTAAGTGCCCTGCTCAAGGACCCAAACGTCATGAGCGGGAATCGAACCCACACTCCGATGATTCAGCCACCAGGACTAGAGTCCGATACAGTAGACAGCTTGGCCACGACGCACCATGTATGAAACATGGAGTTATTTACTTTTAGGGGTTATGTTAATACAGCTTGAATCATGCCCGGTTGCATTGTTGAGAAGATCCCACGCTGAGTCACTGCCAGTGACTTGAGTCAGCTTCACTACACACTTTGGATACTTGTCATGTATATAGTCCATGTATCTGTGCATTTTAGGAACATTACAGTAGTACACTAATAACATGCATTGAGGTTGGCTGTATATTTGAATTATTAGGCCTATGCTGAGCTCACTTCGTAACTCACACTGTGTCACATATACAAGAATGTGCTATACATGTACAAGCTATGTGCATAGCGGTGTAATTGACCAGCTAAAGGTAACTAGTTACTTATTCATCATCAGCTTTCAAGTTTGATCTTAGCTTGATATGGTACATTGTACATTGTGTACAGTAGCCGACAAATGTTCCTTCACTTACACACACACGTAGAAACAAAAATGCAGGCCAAGGGGGAATTCCCCAAAGGTTGGTCCCTAATTTGGGATTTATGACCCATATGGGCACATGACAGTTAGTTAGTGACTTTCTCCGTGACCCCCATATAGAATGACTTGTGGTTAACCTCATTGGATTTTCATTGAAACTGACTATGTACGTAGGTGCTTTCATTATATGACTCATTGGATGATGGAACTCCCCCCCCCCCTCCTCCTCTCTCTTCATTGAATTCAATACTGTTCGCTCAACCAACTTAAAGGGAAAGTACGCACATCGTTGGTGTTTGGAAGCGTTAATTGCAGCCATGATATTCTTCCTACTTCAACTCTGATTTCTGATTTTTTTGCCCTTGGGGGGAAAATCAGAAAAACTGGGATTAAATAGCCTGTGTGGTATGCACATGTTATGTAGGTCAGTCCTTGTACTCCATACAATTTTTTTTTCCAAGGACCAAATGCCATGCCTGAAATTGATTCATGTGAAAATTTCATCAGATTTGCTGTTCATGTCTCAGTGAAAAACAATGAAGAGTAGTTTCCTTTTTATTTTGGGTTAGGGATTTGTTTTTGCAATGGGCACGTTTATTTGGACTGCGACAATCACAATGAGCAATGGTGATTTTGTGATCGTACAGATGCTATTTCCTTGACTTTGATAGTAGTTCAGACAAATAATGGATGATTGGAGGATTGGAGGATTGTTACTGGTGCTGCTATAAACCTGGTATCAAAGTCGTCCTCAAACACTATTTCTGTCAGGAAAATGCTCTTTCAAGAAAATTGGGTATAGATTTGGTCTCAAAACAATATAGGAGCCAAAAAATGAAAACCCCCGCCCCAAGAAACATGCAGTTCTTAGCAGGCATTTTATTATTCACACACACACACACACACACAACACACGCACTTGCTGTTTTTATAAGAATGTATTGTACAATGTAAGCTTAAATGTCTGTAGATGATAATTCCAGAATAAAAACCTTGAAGGAATTGTTATTTTTCCCGGCTGTGTTTTCATTACATGCATTAGCTTTTGTCATGGTCTTGATGGCCTTTGAAATTTTCCGAAAAGAGACAGCGTAAGTTTTGTCATTGGCAGTGCTTTCGACCAAGGACAAATTCTTGAGGACTTGTATGTATAGTAAGTTCACGGCCTAACACAGCCTGAAAAATGTGCATCTACTTGTACTGTGTAGTGAATATCATGTACATGTGGTGCAAAGGATTTGAAAACCTTAAAGGTAGGGTCATTGGTAAATACTCCAAAAATTAATGACCATAAAAACTTACTTCAGTGAGACTCGCTGCAGCTCTTGATAGTGTAAACTATTTTGAGAAAGAATTCCCTTTTAAGTAATTTTTATGCTTCGGAAAATTTGTCACCAAAAGATTTGAATCTGAGAAACGATTCATTAAAATTGGGGTTGGTGTCAATTTGAGTATGCTGTGGCTGGAGATGCGGTTGGTACCCACTGTCACTTCGCTAGACGTGGATGGATTTGACAATCTTTTGAAAATACCGTGACAATATGTTTGCTTTTTTTCTCCGCAAGCAGACACTTTCACATGTGACTTTTGTTGTGTTTTCTTTATATTTTCATTTATAAATCAGAATTACATTGCCAATAACCAATCTATGACCCTACCTTAAACTTGGTGCGGAAAATGGTTTGTGTTAAGTTTGAAAACCATGGAAATATTGTCTCAATAACAATGTCTGAACACATACTGTACACATTTTACTATAATGCTAAAAATGGAAGCTCGGTACCCGGATCGGGCGTGCACATGTCCAAGCTTAATGTTACTCGCGTGTACTGAATGTACTGCTGCGGTCTGTCGCGCCGATGCGGTGGTCGCGTGAGAGCTACTGGTGGAATGGGCGTCTGACTTGCGGGTAATTTGAGCAAAATGACGTCATTAGTGAGGAGTGCTATTGGTACATATTTTGTACATGTTTGTTGGTTGATGGCACATTGTCTCGGTGTAATTTATGTATTTTTCCTAGACAACTACATAACAATTATGTGATGTTCTAGGTAAGATATAACTTGTATGTGTGAAAAACACTATTTCTAAATAACTCTACCGTTCAAAGTTCGTACATGAAGCACAATTTTCATGGAACGTAACAAAAGTCCAAGACGTTTGTTATCTTCTTTGTGCCTTTCCTGAGGGACATCAATAATCCTTTTCCTTAAAAGGAAGAAAGGTCAGGGGTCACATGCAGAACATGCAGCTGTTTTTATCTGGCTAAATCAACTGCCCTTGTCATTGATTTTAGATGGAATGCAAAAACTATGGAGAGATTGGTTCATGTACATGTACACATTTGGGTTGATGAGATAAAAGTGAACCCATGGTTGCTGTTTGGTACAATGTAAATGTATGTTACATTGTACAATGGTTGGTCTAATTTTGTTCATGTGAATTTGTAGCCTGCAGGCCTAAACAATGACGGAACACATACCAAATAACATTTTCAAAACCAAGCGACTTTTTATTTTCTATGGCCCTTTTCAAAACTCGACTGTGGCTTAGGCTCTGGTGTTATTTTGGAAACATGCAATTTCAGTACTGGGCTTCAAACAGGACGACGGAACCTAAGCCATAGCCGAAGCCAAAGCCATAGCCCAAACCGAAGCCGTGGTTTTTGAAAAAGGCCAATGGTGGATCCTGGGCCTTGAATAAGGAGTGGGAACACGTAATGGCAAAGTGCGATTCCTCCTAGCGTGATGGGAAGTTTGTTGGCCGGCACAAAATAAGTCTGATAAGGTGCTTTACAAATTTGATTATTTTAATTTTGATGTATATATATTTGTTATATTGTTTGCTCATCTGTGTTGTATTTTAGCATGGTGGCTGCAATAGACAGACTATTTTAATATTTATAATCCTTATACATTGTACATGTTCAGTGTGTACACATGTTAAACAAATGAACATTGTACTGGGATACTTGGTTACAAAAACACTTACATTTGAATGTTTATTTTTAAATGCAAGTTCTTAGTTTCTGCTGTGGTATGTTTCACTTTAATGCCTCCAAGTAATGAACCATAAGGGAAACCCGAATGGGGAAACTTTAAATAACTTTGGGTTGAACATTGATGAATTGACTAGAGCGGGACTTGAACCTGCGACCTCTGGAAACTGTGCCGGTGCTCTACCACCATGAGTCCTCAATAGGCAACATATAAGTCTTGTTCACCAAGCATTGTACATGTAGCCTGGTTGTCCTTCACTTGAAATTGGAGTGGACTCCTTCCACTTCTCTTAATTAAATCAAGGTCTTTAGATTTAAATTGTCAACACCCATGACATTTTCCAGCCTCAAACAACAGTTAAGGGATTATCCCCAGGATTATCTCATTGAGCTGACCAGCACTCATTGTACAGTTATATTATGATGTTAATCCACAAGCCTGACCTGGGCCAGCCATGATTGTCTGCTTTGATGTTAACAGTCTGCCCTGTTCCCTGGTTAAGTGTACATGCATTGAAATGTAAATGATGCGAATGGATAGGGAACAATAACAAGTGGTGAGAGAACAGCTATTTGCTATTGACCAAGAAAAAACCTGGTCATTATAAAGCAGCATGTGTACATTGCACATTACATCATTGTAGATTGGGTAATCGAGGCTTGTGTGGTGCATATTTAAGGGGATGAAAATTCATGTGCCTTAAAGGGAATGTTGAATGTGTGAAGTGGTTTTAAAAGACTGCGTGAAATTGGTGACACTGTCTTATATCTTGTGTGATGTGCTTAAACCCCTGGAACTCTTTTTTATTTATTAATATCCAAAAAGTTTATGAACGCCTGGCCTGGTGTTTCATTCTTGAAAGGGCAAGGGCACCGAGGCGTTTTTCTCCATGGTAAAGGGCACCTCTGTGAGGAAATTGTCAATTTCTATTGGAACGTTTCAAGGGGCACCAAGGCAATCCCCAAGGGCCAATGGAGGCAATTGCCTCCATTACCTCTTTAAATTATCAGGTCTGGAACACCAACTTGAAACTTAATCAAATGGCGTTAAAATATAAACACGTGTACAAGTAAAGCTTCCAGAAAGATTTCCAACAAAGCTTAGCAGTAAACGCATTTAAAAAAAAACCAAACCCATTATTGAACATGGATCTCTGTGATGTGCTTTTACGTTATTTATAGAACTCAAAAGTTGACCCTCTAACTTTGCTTTTAATTTGAATATCAGGAGTTTCAAGTTGTTCATTTACTTGTACACTATTTGATTAAACAAATTACTTGTAAAAGAAAGTGGCTAAATCTGTCCCAATTTTCAAAATAGGTTTGTAAGACGCAGAAATACATACATTACTTCTCAGCTTGTGGCTTAAAATATTATTTAAAAACAAAATAAGGTTTTAAATAGATGTATTTTGCATTATGAACTGGATGCGACAATATTATTCCTCCAAATGAAACCATGCTGTTCGCCATTTTGTCAACATGTGATATGACAAGTTCCAGCGAGGTGTTACTTTCATTTGACAGTTGTGAATACTTCTTAAAATCATGCAGTTGTTTATTTTAATAACGATACTACAGACTTGTGGAGAAAATAACCCTGAAGTGCATCATCGTTGAACTTGTACCTACATGTATGTAGATCTACATGTACGTGTACGTGTTTGTATACACCCGTTCATTGAACCACACGACACAGCGCAATCGGAGTTTACTGACGATCTCTGTACATTTACCTGTTGATCAAAATATTTGATAAGTGTTCAGAGCGAAATGCTTATGGGCAAAGGAGTATGATAAGATACTGCATTCAAAGTGCGGTCCGAATAACTACTCAACGAATTACTTCAGGCCTCTCATGAAATTTATAACTCATATCCAGTCACCAAAAGGAAGTGAAGAGAAATGTCTTAAAAAAAAAAAAAATACCGGACACGAGACCACAAGCAAACCGGACACTGCACCATGAGCAAATTGCATATCGGCTTTAAGTGCCATGCCAGCACAGGCGTAAATTAGTTTTTCCCCCAGATGTCATCCAGTGGAGATAGCGTCAAGCGAACGGTCAGCCAGGAGATAGTGCCGTGCATCTGCTGAGCCTCATGAATATGCATGACCATGCTTGTAGCCGTACCGTGGGAGCCTGGTTACTTCCGTCTAGCTTTCAGTGGAAGGAATCGTTACTCTGCCATCTTGGGGCTGAGAACACAGGGTGTTTCAGGATGAAATTCTTGCTTGTAATTTATGGAAAGTCTGTCTACATGCTGTTAAGATGGTTGTTATTATGTACAGTAAAGATATTCCACTACATGTCTACTGATCTACAAATGTACATGATTAATACATGCTAAGACTTTAAATCAGAACTGTGTGAAGACCGCTGCCACAAATGTAATTTTCAAGTTTAGCTTTAATAAGGCAAATTGAAGAAGAAAAAAGCGCTGTAATTCACAGGCTGCGACCTAGTTTATGTGTTGGAGGTTCCTTCACAGTCACAAGACAGAAATGCCTTGTTTCATGTTGTTTTTTAATGCCATCGAGAAAGGGTACTTTTGTGTAATCGTGGTGCTATAACACCATGTTGTAAAATTCAGTGCTAAGAACATTGTTATGACCAACATGACCAGTTTGCTTTGATAAACAATATTTGCTCTGGATGTGTGAAGCTTTTTGATACTTTCAATTTTGAAAATGTTCTCCTTTTTTTTTCCCCTTCGCAATGGCTGAATAAATTTGTCAGTCAGCATTGTGGGAAAGACAAACGAGTTCATCTGTAATGATGAATTTTTAATCAGTTTGTATTGTCAGCCGCGAAAAAACGGTTTCTCCAGCAGTCATTAGTGTGTTGACAGATAGCCATATGGAGGGCTGCGTTCATGATGCGTGTGTGTGTTTGTGTGTGTGTGTTTTTACCATGTGGAAACTCACATAGTGCTAAATCATGAAAACAGCAGGTGAATGTTTTAACAAGTACGGACGCTCCCTTGATACACTGGCATCAACCATGCAGGAAGGTGCGCACCAAATGAAGCCCAACATTTTCCTTGGTACATGTTTATGTGTCGCACCTTCTTTTTTTTCTTTTCATTCCATCAGATGAACTCTTGAGTCTCTGACCTAGATTTCTATGAAAGTACCCGTACATTTTATCTGTACCTGTATATTAAACTGAATAATAATAAGTTTCTTAATATCAAGTGCACATTATTTTAAAACTAAACCAAAGGATTAAAAAAAAAAAAAAGACATGTTAAATTAGAAATCATTTTCACAACATGCAATACTTTTTAGTCAACCATCAGGGCTCGAGTTTAGGGGGAAATATCCACAAGACTGTAGGGCTTGTAGGTCAAAGACCAGAATCAAAATGAGCTGAACAAGCACTAAGAGAAGATCTACCGTAACTTTCGGATTATAAACCGCGGTTTATACGTTGATTTTGACCTTTTTTTGTACTCCTGCGGTTTATGTGCCGGGCGGCTTATACGCCGACGTATAAATATTGAAGAGAAAAAACAGCATTTTTTTTAAAGAAAGATCGTTTGTAAAATATTCTAAATAAAAACAATGTTCTTAAACAAAATAAAATCCTGCAAAACATGCCTGTGTGATGACAAAATCCTGTTGAAAATGCCTGTTGAAAATCCCACCTCATTTGTATTCCGTTATGCCTTTATAAAACGTTTATCAACCGCCCTATTGTTAGAGTTCAGTCCCCCTCAGATCATGGAGGAAGAAAATGAACAATCAGCGAAACTCGAGTTAGACTAGACTGGTCCCCTGTCTATTTATTCCAGCGATCTCCATATGCCGACGTCAGACATTCAGGCTACACTCGTGTCAGCCACCGATCAGCTGTTTCGTCAGCTCAACATGCACGTGACACCGCCACGGCAGATGAGTGAACAGATTTTGTCAACAGAGGGCGATGCGATGCAGGGCAAAGTTCAACTATTTCTCGGTGTGCGTTGTCGACCGATCGTTGATTCACGAAGATTTTGTTGCCAACGAAGTTCAAAACATGGTCAACACAACCGATCATCAAATCACGAATTCTTGAAAACGTGTGTTGATGGAAAAAGTATAATTCAGGACTGATAGTATGAGATAAAAAATCACCCAAAACGCAGTTTTGCGAACTTCACTTCCGTGTTTTGAGGTTAGTTTTTTGTAACATTTTGGCCGCGGTTTTTACGCCGCGCGGTTTATACGCCGACACTAAATATTTTTTTCCATATATTGGAGCATTGCGGTTTATACGCCGGGCGGTTTATAATCCGAAAATTACGGTATCTGATTTGTCTTTAGCCTGAAAATGTGTACTTTGATGCTCAACAGAATGGAAAGATACTACTTTTAGTCAACACTTTTTCACAAAGATATTACACAATGAGGTAGCCTATTACTATTCAGTTGAAAAGCCCAAGGCCACCGCGCATGTCCGGTCTTGAGTTTACTGGCCTCGACGCTAAAATCACTGGCCTCCGGCCTGCGGTCCAGTGTTAATTTCTGAGCCCTGCCGTACTTGTATTGTGGGACATTAGGGCATGCGCAAACTACCATAAAGAAGTTATGCACATGGCGCGATGCAGACAAAGCAAATCAAAGTATTTTTAGAACTCTGAAATTGCGAGAATATCACATGCTCGTCTTGAAACGCAACAGCCTCAACACAAAATAAGGCATCCGTCAAGTAATATTTACGAGTGCATTTCAGTCTGGCTGCAAGGATTAAATTGACAACAGTTTTGCCAAATTAGACATTACCTTTCTAAATAAGAGCTGGGAAAGGTAAATGCCCTGCTGGAAAAATCTCCAGTGATTTCCTGAGTTGGTAAGGTGAGATTGTCGCCCAGGGCATTTTCAGCCATGATGTTCAATCACATTGAAAAATAAGTGATTGTAAAAAGTAACATTACTTATAAAAACCGTTCATAGATTGAATTTGGGGACAGGGAAACATAGCAAGTGCGGAAAAAATTTAATTTGCTTCAGCGTACAACATTTTTTGAGATTGGACAGAATGGGTTATGAAGGAACTTTGTACGTGCTTTGTTGAGGAGAATTGGTTGTCGTTAATTTTGTATTAATTTTTTTTACTGAAGAGGGGTTTCAATTTTGAACTGAACACTAACTACATGGGGCCATCTTTGCCTGTGTTGTCAGTTTGTTATACGTACACATGTAGTTGGTGTCGAGTGGCTACAGGTTGAAGCCAGATTCCTTGTTGCTTACTTCTGTAAATGTCATGCAGCAATTTACTAATATCACACTCTTAGGTTTTTCTTGAAAGTCCATTCCTTTGGGGAATTTGGACATGCTGTACATGTACTTTATTTAATCCTTTCTTTGCAAATGAAAATGACTTCACCCAATATGAATGTATTACATTATTAAGCAGAAAATGCTGCTTATTAAACTACTTTGCTAAGCAGAAAATGAGTGGGGCGCCAGTCGTGACAATGTAAAACTCTATAGAATTTTGGTTGACAGCCTGTTTCCGCTAAGCGAGATTTGTCTGTGCCTAGCTATTTTTTGTGCTGGCAAGCTTTATGAAATGAGGCCCATGCGGCCATTGATAAATAATCATGTACCACATTGAATCTCCGAATAAAGGGGCAGAGGAAAGTTGTCCCTGTTTTGTAGTTTCCGTTTCACCGGCTAACCTAAACAGACGTTTGAAAGCAGACTGTTGGCTATCCACTGGTCCCACTAATCCCGCAGCAAGATGCCACAATCAATGCAACCCGTCTTTAAAGGTTGTTCAGTGTCATGCTGAGAGAGCTTCACGCTGTGAAATCTTTATGTCTCGTATTTGTTCATTTTGGGGTTTTTTGGGTGCCAGTTCTCTCTAATTTTAGTCACGTTTCTTTGTTGCCAGGTCGTGTTTTGTTGTTTTTATGAGTCAGTAGCGGTGAACTATATGATGCGTTATGGTGCACAAGACAAGAAAGCATTTACGTATGTTCTACGTATGCCCGTTGGAGTATAAAATACAAAAATGTTCTTGAAAAACAAAACAGTTTTGAACCAACCAACCAACAGTGCATGTTTTGATTTTGTTAAAATTTGAAGCACCTAGAGATGATCATCTACAGTTCAGTTTAGTTTGATTCAATTTTGCTTGTCAGTGTAACCTGAGCTGTTCAGGGCCCAATTTCATAGAGCTGCTTAAGCAGAAAATAATGCTTAACAATTTCCTGCTAAGCGGAAATGAGCAGGATACCAGTCACAAATTGTACACGTGACATAGTAGTTTGGCTGGTAACCTTATTCTAGTAAGCAACATTTTTTTGTGCTTAGCAAATTTGTGTGCTTAAGCAGCTCTATGAAATTGGGCCCAGGTCTGAAGCTCTTTTTCCTCCCATGGTTTACATGTATTTCTAGTCTGCTGTAAACCGTTTAACATAATAAAAGATTACTGAATTGGGTTACCGTAGATGTTTTATTTGCAATTCAAACTAATTGAGGAAAAAATCCCAATATTTAATTCAATACTACATTTGTAATGCCAAATCTTTTCAGTTCCACATTTGCTAGACGCCGCTGTGAATGAAGGGCGTGAATATTCTATTTAACCCTTCGACAGAACACTCTTCGCTGTGTTTTTTTTCTCCCTCTTTCGCTGGCTGTAATGTGCATATGTATATGTTGAGAACCCATTAAGTGGTTGAGAAATTTCACCCTGGCCCAGTCATACAGGCTGGTTAAACATTACAGGCCTGGTAATTGTGTTCCATTTAGTCTGTATCATTGAGGCCTTGTTGGCTTACATGCATAGCGAGTGTGTGTGTATGTGATCTGCCAGTGTAGTGTTTGAAAAATGTGCGCAGACATTCATGCTGTGTGAGCTGAGATGAAATGAAGACCCCTCAAGTGAACTTTCTAAATTTGGTTTCATCTTGAGTAGGCATCAGGTTGCCCACTTGAGAAGAATCAGTGCACATGATAAAGGCATAAGTCCCAACATTTTAGGCGGTCTTTACACAAGTTTCTTTCATATGTGTGTGTGTGGACACTGCGTGGGTTCTTATCATTGAGCTGTGCATCCTGCCTTTGTGGTTGGTACTAAGTACATGTACAATGTACTATGTGTACATCATATCTAGATATTCACCTCCAGGTGGTGCATGTAGACACATGACGATACACTATGGAGTTTGTAGTCGTTGTAGTTTTATATGGTCTGTTTTCTGACCACGTGTTCAGTGGCTATTGAATGAATATGTCCTACATGTATGTATTGATACTGTATGTGTACACAGTGTACTATGTCAGCAATGTGTAGTACATGTACATGTACATGTCAATGTTGTAAGTCAATATCGTGACACACATTAGCTTTCTCTATTACGTAATGTTGTGATGACCACGTGGAAGGGACACACCTTGTGTTTGCTGCCACCAGCAGCTTAATTAATGATACTATAACATACCGGCAAACATTGAAAAGGCAGGAGTTGGAATACCCTAAAGTTCAATCTGCAAGTCACACCGACAGACTTTGCAGAAATCAAAGTTATCACTCTTTGTTGATCTCAGTGCACATACAAATCATTTTATGTGATCCTCCCAAAATTTCTATAACTGTTTTGTTTTGTTTTGTTGTTGTTGTTGTTTTGTTTTTTTTGGGGGGGAGTGTTTTACCCATCTTGCTTTTAAAACAAAGGCTTTTAACACTTGCATTTTAGAAGAGAAGAAATTCTCTATTTCACGTCATCTACGTTGTTGTTAGCTCCACTGTCTTTTCTTGCAATCGTTTATTTTTTTCTCAAAAGCCTGGTTATTTACACGAGACTGGTCATTAGACAGATGCCCATACCTAGTACCAGTGTATCTGCACAATAGTTTGTGCAATATCCTAAGTGTGTACCCTTTTCTCCCCCCCCCCCCTCCCCAACAGATGACGAAGAGCACTGAAGAAGCATATGTCTGGCTACTTGCGTGCTACGTCAGAGAAGAGGAAAACTCATATCAAATGTTCAGTTTCTCTGACGCAGAGATCTGATCAATTAATATCACAAAGGGAAGCGTCCTGTTTTTTTACCATAATGCGCAAACTGAGAAAAACATGTTTCAACGATAAGAAGCCCCCACCCCCCCCCCCCCCCCACTCATATAAATGAAAAATTATAGGTGTGGGAACCACACAGGACATACAATTAAAAGAAAAACTGGCGTAAATTGTATACATACTAGAAGCATGTCCTCTTGGGAAATGGCTTTTCTTTCTCACTTTGTAAGAAACTTGGTGAGTCAGACAGATTCAGAAAACCAAGTTTTGTGAGGGCAGGTTTACTAAATATTGTACAGAGTGATGGAACCGATTGCAGATCAGTTGTTTCCAATCTGGTCGAATGGTGCTTTACATCTTCCACATTTAAAATGTTCATTTGCCACGCATTTTGTAATGTTTTGAACTGTTTTTGTTTTTTTACTTGAATACGTTTTGATATTGACCCTATTCACCTGACGTTATCATCACATTAATCTTGGTCGTGCCATTCGGGATGCTCCTCTACTACAATGCCCTGATAGCCAAAGTCCTCTTAATTCCATCACGTCGGCAAAGAGGTTGTTGGAAGTGTTGGGCTTTTTATGGTTAATCATCCTGTAAAATTATTCCACATGGATAATTGATAAGAACAGAGCAATTTAATCCACCTTTACATTACATGTGAAAGTGGATTTTTTTTTTTTATGATGGGGTTCTTAGTACATTAGGTCAAGTTCAAGGACAGCTTATCCTTTGAATTGTTTTATCTTCTGAATTGTTTTATCTTCAGAATTTTCATCGATAAACACTGTTTGTACACTGTACAAACATGTATGTTCATTATGTACTACAGTGAAATTTCAGTAACACTCATAAATGTTGGTTTAATACTGTACATGCATGGATTTCCTCCATGCAGCATGCAACTGTGCTTGGTGCTTTTGAATGGTACATTGTACACTGTTCACAGGATTAGTAATTGCTGAATTGATTTTTGTGTTTGCTCGGAGCAGCTCTATTGTGTAATCTGGTCCGTATGCTTTTTGGGTTTATTTTTCACATTGGTCTTTTATTCTAATAACAGCTTTACCATGGGTTTGTAGCTCTATGGGTAAAGCCGTAGTAGTACTAGTAGTAGTGGTTGTCCGTCGAAAACGACAATGATGTCTTCACAACAGAAGAGAGATTTTGTTATGTATCTGTATTTATTTTTGTGTGTGTGGCCCTACTCAAGTGAACAAGAAGCTAGTAGTAGTAGTTAGTGAACTACAGCTAGAGTTCATAAGATATGAGCAGGGGGCATGTTTATAAGCATGTTATGAATCCTGGTTTTAAAAGACTGGCCTAATTGGGGTACCTTACATAGGATGCTATGAAGGAGCTCTGATATTGTCTAGCTTAGTTTGTGCGAGGACGTCTCCTCAAATGCTTCTTGGTCCAAGTTAGGAAGAACTAGGCCTTCCACAAGAGGGACAAGACTGCGTGTATATCGTGTGTTTGATTGTTATGTTTAGTGTCCATTTCTGCTTGTGTACATGTAGCACACGTAATACGTGTACCAGTTTTATATACACCAGTTGTTAGTGAGTCAACCAGGCCAGAGCAGTATTGAACCAAAGACCATAGTCCATTATGGAACAACACGTACCGTACAATGTGAAAATAAAGGGCCCCCAGGAACCCAGTGTACACAACCAACATGCAGCAGGGTCAAGTAAACTCAAGTGACAAAGTACTCGGTTACTAGTCTAGGCTGCTTTCAAATGCTCAAACAAATCGGTATGAGATTTGTCTTGTCCAGGGACCGCCTGAGAAGAATTGTTTCTTGTTTGTTCATGGTTCAGATGGTACCCTTTTCCCGAGTACTCTATTAAGATTAGGGTGTTTTTTTTTTCTCTCTTCCCATTGAGTATGTCCATTATCGGTTCATCTCCACAAGAACTTCATCATGACAGCAACTGTTGTTGTTTTTGTAAACATGTTTTGAAAAAATGATCTTTGTAATAATAACAAAGGCCTCTTCTACTCCTATGACGTTAATAGTATGTTAAATTTGTATGGGGGATAAAGAGTATTAGTTGGTTTTACCCATACACCGATGTGTGTAAGGCACTGTACATCCAGTACTTTTGTGAAAATAATAATAACAAATTGAATTCCACTCGAGTAATATGCCTGGGTTTTTTTTCTTCTCACAGTACTCAGGAAAGTACTGAGTATGTTCAGTGCTTTATACACATCGGTGTAAGGGCACAACCAAATAATATTATTATGACGTTATTATTTTTTATTACCCCATTATCAATTTTTTGTTATGAAGAAAGTGAGATGCTGAAAGGATGCAAACGTATCTGTTTTTTTGAGGAGTACTTACAATCAAACAGAAACAAAATTGTCTTTATCAAATTGCAAAAAATACCATGCCTGCAAGAACAGCATAGTGAAATTTTGTTGTGACACTACGTAAGACAAATTTTTTGTACAGGCGGTGTACAAACCCTAGGGAAGGTATTTACACAATTTTTCGCAGTTTGTAAGTGGTAAGCCTCTATTACCAATAATGTGGTGAATGTCAAATTATTAATATATGGAAAGAGCTTTGTGTATTCCACCTTGCAGTTATTTTATGCAAAATATTTAATACAAATGTGTACATTTCGCAGCAAATTCTTTCAGTGTCAACTTTTATATGGATCTTTTTTTTCTAGAAGAGAAAAACAAACTTAAAATGTCGCATAAATACATCAAAGTTAAAATTCTAAGTTTCTGAAACAATTGTTGCAAAATTTGTGTGAAAGTTTAAGAGGAAAAATAGAGGCCACCTTGTTAAAAAAATATATATATATAAATATATCACAATTTGCATGAGGCACTGACAACTTCCTGTGATTAAGTTTCCCATGATTCTGAAGTGAAACCTACTTTAACCTGACTAAAAAACGGTCTCCAAAGACTGCTATTCAAAAAACCACAAAACCTGACGAATTACGCATTCTCCAAACTGGTAATGATCAGGTTTAAAAGCAACATACAATTGTACTCAACCAGAACGGATGTGGCTCCTGGAGAGATGCCAATTTGGTTAAATTAGTTCTCGATTTTTTGGAATGGGCAGTTTTTTGCCTGTATTGTACCATTGTCATCTTGACAGGGGTCGGTTATAAACACTTCATCAATTCATACTACAGGGTTGTGAGAATGACAGTTTTCATTTGTGAGTTTGTCTGTTTTGAAATGCTGACACGAAAAGTACAGTGCTCTGTACTTGGGAAAAATACTTTAATTTGTGACTCCCCCCCCCCCCCCCCTCCCCCCTCCCTTTTGTGACCACTATTTCTTTAGGTCTGTTTTTATACACTTTATTTCATTTCTATTTTTTGACGTTTCAACCATATAAACACACATGTATTTCAAACTGTTGTAATCTTCCACAAACGCTGTCATAAAAGCCATGTCGTTAATGGATAATATTAATCCTTCCTAAATAAGTAATAATCCGCTTACAGTTTGATGTACACAATGCACAGGTCAGATGTGTGTAATGGGCTGGCTGTGTTCCGTGCGTGTGCTTATCTACCCAGAAGATTAGTGGACTTTATGCACTTTAATTAACGTGGTCTTTTGGGTCATTTCTAAGGGCTCACCCTTAACACTAGCCTGGCACATGATGTCTAGTAAAAACTGCTGTGGGCTAGCAAACACCACTTCTCAACTTGCCCTGTGGGCTACTCAAAACTCTGCAACCTACTTGTTTTAAATGCTCATAATTTATTCCTTTTCAGATGTGAATAGCAAGTTTTAAAAATGTGTTCTTTTATTTTCGAGTGTGTGAAGGTAATTGACTATTAAAACTGGTTGCGATTGCTACCGTCAGGAAGATTACATTTATGACAGAACACGTGTTTAAAATCTGGGCTACTCAAACTTCCTGGGGGAAAGGAAAATGTACAGTTTACCAGCCTGGTGGGCTAGTTAACAAAAAGCCTAGGCGCAAGTTATGATTCAAATCAGGCATCGTTTCCTCTCTATTCCTTAAATAAACAAGTAATGTATATTGTTTTCATATTCACAGGTATTTTAGTGTTTACAGGGTTGGAATTTGAGAGGAAAAGTCACAAGACTGCAGGGCTTATAGCCCAAAAATGTTACTGGACCAGAACATTTGTAACAAGACCAGAATCAAAATGTGAAAAAACCCCAAAACCATCCACGCAGTTTTTACTTACAAACTAAGAGAAGATTTATCTCATTTGTCTTGTGGGTGGGTACTTTATGATACTCCACAAAATTGAAAGACATTTATCAGTCTCAAAGTCAACACATAACATATGTTGTTTGAATTAGAGATAAGAAATAAAAAAACAAAGACTGATGGGCTTGTCTAGTCTTGAGTTTACTGGCCGGATGCTAAAATCACTGGCCTCAGGCTTGTGGGTCCAGTGTAAATTTCTAGCCCTTTGTTTGTGTTTGACCTACAGTAATGGTTAGCTTAAAAAAAGAGTCAGACATATTTATTTGTACTTGTCAAGTACAATGTGTGGTTTTTATTTACTATAAAGATGTATTTTGCAAATTTAGTGTGAACTTAAAAAGAAACCGTGTCTTGGCTCTGACTTTGGTGAAATACAAGGTAAAGTGTCATAATTGGGAAAAGAATACATCTATATATTTTTTTCATCTAAAAAATTTGGTTTTGTGTCTGGATTCGTGTGAAGCATGAACTTGCCCTTGGGCTCTGTCCCCCTATTTGATGCCGTGTGTTAAAAACATTGGGTGTTAAAACCGCTGAATGAGCTAAAACGCAGGAGCTGGAACTGAGGGCTTGGTTTTGATGATCCTCACGTACATGTGCTGGGGTTTTTTTTGGCCACGGGATGTCTGGTAACCTGACTCACACACACTGAATATCAACATTTATATGCTATAGCTTGGACAGTTCTTTGAAAGATACCAGTCTCTAATTAACTTCTTCAGTGCGACTCCCATCTAATGAAGTCTTCTGGCGGCGTTCCAGATATGTCTGTCTTTGCCAGAGATTACGTACCCGTAGTACACAGTTGTCGTTGGCCTCTCAGTACAGATGGCATTTTGTTCTATCTGCTGAAGGTATTGACAGGGGTTTGACGGAGTAGACAGAGTGCCATTGATCGGCCGGCCGCTTTCTCTCCCTCTCTCAAGGGTTACCCTGGGCCTCCTTACCCTGTAGGACTCCCTAGCATGGTCTTCTAGCTGATCCTTACATCTTCATGTCTACTTGGTGAAATAGATCTGACCTGGCTGGCAGTTGAATGACGTATCGATTGATTCACTTTGTCTTTGTGTGTACCTGACCACAGAGAGGTGCAGGTGAGGGGTTCGTCAAGAGATAATGTGTATTGCCCCTTAATTGTTTAATGTTTGTGAATAAATTAATTGGGAGGGTGAAACATTAAATCGGTGATTGTATTTGAAAAGGTTTAGAGATAAAATATGATGGGATCATACCATCAAGAAAAAAAACAAACTGGTAACTATTGGTAAGTTGTTAGTTTTTGAAGAACAAGATTATTGTTTCGTTTGTATTTTCAATTCTTTTGTATTGTAACGAAGGTACTCTTTCCAAAACAATTTGAGCAAATCACAAAACAGTGCGCCCTCTATGGCTTACCCAAGAGAGGCCAATTTCCCCAAGCAGTTGACTAGAAACAATATAACTAGCAAGTCAGTACTTAAATGGCAGTTTGGGACCTGTAAATGGCTGACATGATTGTGAAAAACAATTACCAGCCTAAAAAAACCAACCCCCCCAAAAAAACAAACAAAAACAAAACCATCTTATGTCGTAAACACAGAAACCCTGAACCTTGCTGCCTTACAAACCACAAATGAACTTATCCAATCATGCCAATCGGGGTTGTGCGGTGGGCGCTGTGTGAGGACAAAAACTTGTCGTCTCCTGTGTTATAGTGCAAAATTGGCCTCTCCTAGGTAAACTCTAGAGGGCACTCTATAATGCCAGTCACAGGTATGATATCAAGTGTTATCCCTTTTGAATTTCCTCGGCAAAAACATTTCCGGGGTTTGGATTGTAGACCCTTTGCTCATCTGATGTGAAATACCTTTGTCTTTACCTCCCATCCAGATCTGGTAGAGGTATACTCCTTATTAATATCTTCAGTCGTAAAATAAGGAGTAATAATAATAATAACAACAATAATAATAACAAGTTCTTATATAGCGTATTTTACAATAACGTATCAATGCCCTTTACTCTAATGCCCTGGTCATTGGGCCAATAACATTTCTTTAATCTTTCTCAGCTCCCTGGGGAGTACATAGTCTCGGGCTGCCGTGGCGCTCTGAAGGCTTTTTCAAACACAATATCAACCTCTACCCTCGCAGGTACCCATTTATACCCCTGGGTGAAGAGAAGCAATTATAGTAAAGCATCTTGCTCAAGGACACAAGTGTCATGACCGGGATTTGAACCCACACCCCGATGACTTAACCACCAGAACTTGAATTCGATGCTCTAAACCACTCGGCCATGACAACGCACATGTATGATCTATTTTAGGTATTCCAAAAGCTCCATTAGTGTACATGTACTATCTTTTTTATGTACTCAAAAAGTGTCATCAGTCGTACATGTACGACCCACAGTATACATGTACTTGTCGTCATGATAGGGCATTTTCATTCAAGATATACTATTGACTTTGGAACGTGCCAAGGCAACACAAATCAGCAAGATACAATTTGTGTGATGAGAAAGACTTGTTAATTTCTTTTTCTACAGTATTTTGAAAAACCGCAAAAAAGCTGGGCATGTTAGTTTCAAAACACACCCCCCAAAAAAGAAGAAAAAAGTGGGCACTGAAAGGGTTAAAGTCTGCCTTGAATCTCGTAGATTGTGACATTCAAAGATGCGGATCAGCTTGTGTGTATCATTCCTCGACATGTGACTAAATGCCTAGTCTTGTTTCAAGCCTCTTCAGGGGTTTATCTTAACACCGTTGCACTGAAGCGCAAGGTGTTGAGAGCGTACAGTGCATTCCATCATTCTCCTCGGCCATGTTCCATTATTGATCATATCTCGTATAATCCAAAATCCAAGACCGTCAATGGAGAACGTTCCATGTTCAAGGAGTTGTTGATTTGGGTTGCTATTATGCGGTGCAGTACATTTTGGAAATGTCACTATTCATTAATCATTGACTGACAATATGGCAGACAATACCGGTATCTGTTGAAATACCATCATGCCTGTACTCACAACCATGATGAACATGTACATCGTGTACACACGACATACTTAAAATGTATGTGGTGTGAAATCATGTACGTAGTTAAGCTTAAATTGGTTTGTTTTTGAAGCTTGCTTTCGCCTTCATGCACTCATTCAATAGGTTTGGTTTCTTTCAGTTTCATTTCATTCTTATTTTTAGGGTGATGATGGAGGGAAGTGTATTCATTGTTGTACAATGTACAGTCGACTCTCGTTAATACGGGGTCCGCCGGACTGGCCCGTTTTCCTCGTATTATCCGAACCTCGTCTTAAACGCAGCGCACTATTTACACGTACATGTACATGTACTGTATACACACGTCGTCATAGTGCATGCACTACACACGTCGTCATAGTGCATGCACTACACACGTGTCTAGGCTAGAACGGAGCGGTTGGCTTCCTAGTACAGTTCTTACGAGCATCATGTGCACAAAAATATCAATGATAAATGCAATTTTGTTGACTATGATCATAGAAATTTAATATTTTGTATAACTGAAAATACAAATCATAGCAAAGTCATGTCAAACTTGCCGTTCATGTGACCATGATGTGACAGATTCGATACTGCGTAGCGTCTATGCTGAACGTTGTTTTCGCTGGTAGCCGCTAGACGTGTGGGTGAAGTAGTAATTCAAGCATAAGTTACCAGCATAATGTTTTGATTTTCGGATCGGACGGAACCGTGTAGCCGGTCCGATCCGAAAAATAGTTTGGCAAAACGCATGTAATTTCAGAAATTTGGCTGACTTAACGGTAAGCTTTTATTTTACGCAACAATATTTGTTCCGACCTCGCTATAAAAGTATGAAAAACAATACATTTTGTCATCACGGGGCCGCAAAAATACCTCGCAATATCCGTGTTCTCGTTACGACCGTGCTCGTATCTTCCGTTTTTTTAAGACATAGAAACACGCATGGGACAGTTCGGGACCGGTGAAATACCTCGTATTAACCGGCGTCTCGTATCTTCCGAGCTCGTATTAACGAGAGTCGACTGTACAAGCGGACTACATGAAACGAGCCTTACGCTGGCTGCTATACTGTAATCCCAACAAACATGTGACTTAAGACTTTTTTATGGCTATGGCTATGGCTACGGCTATGGCTATGGCTATGAATGTTGGTAAGGGTGTTGGTAAGGACGTCCCATACTTAAGTACATGATGAAGCGGCGATGTAGCCGAAGCCGTAGCCGCCTATTCGGACATGGCTTAAGTCACTGCTTCTCCTTGATTCTTAGGTTGTCAAAATGAGCAACCCTTACAACAAAACCCTCTTCAATTTTGAACTCCCAACATACTTTGAACTGCAATCGTGTAAATAAGTTCAGCTTTTTCTGTTTGGATGGATGAACTGGCTATCTGTGTTAAATACATAGCTACGTGTTTTCTCGATACATTTCTACACTGTCCAAGACTGAGGGCTACATGTTAAAAAAATGAACAAAGAATCTTGGCATTTAGAGTCTAATGAAGCACTTCAGGTTATTTTTGACAACATTAAGAGGTCTTATGTTGGGTAACCATAGCAACTGTTTTCGTACTGATGTAGCACTCTCTCTTTGTGGGACTTCCCTGGTGGGAAAACGTTCATATTTACGTGTGTGCGTGTGTGTGTGCGTGCGTTTTTTAAAGTTGTTTTTAGATGAAAACATAATCCAATGAAGTCAGTGCCCTTTAAGGTGCAGATGCCATCTTACAACTAGAAAGAAGAGACAAATCCTGTTATCAAAGGTCATGTTACATGTTGCTATTTTCATCTGAGCAGATTGATTCTCTGTCGGGTACACCAGAAACCCCAACTCCGCAAGCTCCTCCAAAATGCATCTCCTGGTTCTTGCCTGATTTTGATGTATTCGGTAACCCCAAAGACAAGCAAGGCTTTTTACACTGCAGTAAGGCATACAATGTTTAGACTTTGTACTTGTTTGATCACAACCCGGACGTTTTACGTTGAGTTACCGAAATGATTCAGGCAGGTTCACAGTGAAGACCCTCTGGGGAGGCTTCATGCTCAATTTAGGGTCAAGCATAGCGAGCACAATTAACCAATCTTATCGGAAGGATGTCTGGTGAAAATGCAGTCGTTTCAAGCATCATAGCTTTGTGTTCCCTGAAGATAAAATGGATGAGGGGGTGGTATATTTTGATAAGGCCTGCTATAGGCAGTTCCTTTTTTGTTGACCATACATTTTGTTTGGATCGAATTAAAACCCGGTGCGCATCTTATGTACGTGTTGCAGAGTCAATTTGAATGTTTGCCAGTTGTCGTGTCTAACAGACTGATCAACTCGAAGCGGTAGTAGAAATAAAAACTGGTGATCAGACAAAAAGTCGCAATTCCTGTCAACTGACCCAACATCAATACATATACACACACTCGTGATTTGATTCCGCGAAACAGTAATTTTTGGTTTGTTTTCTTTTAAGGCAGATTTTGGGGCGTGACGGCAACTCCTTGCTTGAAATAGGGCCTACATCGTGTTACTCCCGTAAGCCACTGATCCAATTGACTCAAGCGACTTGTCTACTTTCATGTTGCTTTCTGCACATTAGTCGTATTTGCCGTTGTTGTTAAGCAGCCCCCGTTGAAGTAACGATGATTTAAGGTGGATGGTTACATCTTGTGTTTGGCTTGTAGATGGGGACACCATGCCGCCATGTGTGCTCAGAAGGCTTAATTTCCTTTTTGCAGTTGACACAGTTTGTGGGCGTTGGGACCTGCATTACACTGGTTCCGGGCATGCTGGTATTTTTACCGTTTGGACTGCTCAAAGAATTGTGTGGTAGTTTTTTAAGGGCTACACTTAGTGGAAGAGTTATCAGGTTGGGTCTCGGGCTTAAAGTTAGTGTTTGCAAAGCTAGCCTATCAATTAAGGATGGTGCTCATGTGAGCTCAGTTAACTTCTTCCCTGCCTGGTTTACTATACATGTTCTTTGGGTGGTTGTTTGTGAATCTCATAAACCGAGGACTTCTCTTTGTTCTCCCATTGTTTGGACTTGGTTTCGTTTTAGCAACGTCCCCATTGGTTTTGTACGCGAAAGCGAAGCGAGGACGCCCTCGCTCTGTCAAAACACCCGGATCCCTTTTGTTAAAGTCCTTGGTTTGAATGGGTAGACGCGCTCATGTACACATTGTACAGTATGTACAGTATGTACAGTATTAGTAAGCCTCACTGATTTACTTTCAATTGCAACATGGAGAAATAGCCTAGATGTTAAATTTGCATCAAGTATAAAGAATGTTATTTGAGTTTTACCCATATATTGATATGTGTTAAGCACTTTGAGTACTTTCCTGAGTCCTGTGAAGACTAAGATCCACAGGTGTATTAATTGGTGGGATTGGAACCCACAACCTTTGCCTTTCTAGAGCAGATGTCTCACTACCAGACCAGCTAGCTTGCCTGGCAACCCAAGGCAGTTCGAATCCTACATGTATACATGTTAGCAGAGGGTACTCATTGCAGTACCTGCTGGTAAAATATAGGTTTTTTTTCACAGAAGTCGAAAAGTACTGAGTGTATAATGCTTAGCACACATCGATGTGTGGGTAAGACACAAATAATAACATGAAGAAAGGAGGCCTTGTGTCATGATTGTGACAATAAATGGTAACGAGTCCCCCTTTATTGTACATGTGAGCTATGTATCAATGTCACATTCAATTGAGTTTTTGGCATACAAAACACATACATCAAATTCTCTTACTATCAAGTAGGATTTGAAACTTTGCACGGTCTAGATACAACAGTCTAGTAAGGCTTGCGGTAACACCTCGTACATGAAAATAATCTCTCTATATGAAGTGTGGTGGTTTTGCCAACCAACCGGTGGTGTAACAACTCTACGTTTCGATCAGTATGCTCTGATCGTCTTCGTAAAGTCGCAGTTACATCTTACGTAAATTACATTACACACATTCGCACATTTAGCAAGGACGCAAGCTTAAATCTGTCGTACTTTGGACATGTAGTTGGATGGGGATCAGATCTACTACATGTACCAACCTACCTCTAATTGAAATGTGCTATAAATTGCCTAATTGAAATGTGCTATATATAGCACATTTCAATTAGACAATTTCAGATATGAGGTTGCTAGGCACGATGGCGTTATCAGCTTCGGGTGTTGAAGACCCTGGGGGTGAGATTGAGATGTGCAGTAAAATAAAAAAAAACACCCAAGGTACATCATTGTCTTAATCCTGCCTCTTGATCTCATTGGCAATGCAGTGAGACGCATCCTGATAAATTGCGAGATTACTGTACGTCCAACGCAACATACTGACTGCAACCCTGCAGCTTGCAATAAGGGTTTGTAACATTACATGGGGCTGTAAACGAATGACCAGATGCCAGCGTGTGTGAATTTCTGTGCACTCCAATCGACAGACAGTGATTCAGAATCAGTGATAGCAATCTCACTTTCATGGTGTACATATTCCACGACACTCGAGTTCGGGTGGTGATTTTGCTGGCCTTAAAGGGAATTCCGAAGTCTGAATCTCAGCGAGCAGTCATACTTTATGTACATGTTTATGCTGGCGTTGACTCGTCATTGGTTCCTTCACTGATTTGGGGGTTTCAGAGATGTCAATTTACCAATTACTTTACAATTAGCAGGTTTTTTTTTACCGCTTGAGGGCGTGTGTGAACCAAATTTACATGGTGCAAAACAAGTAAAATGAACTGTTTTTCCATTGGTGTTATTATTATTATTATTATTATTTATGTTGCCGTTGATGCAAGAAAACAGCACACAGGCATTCAAAATAATATAAAATTGTAATTATTATAGTGCAAGGAAATTAGCCGTTGAAATCGCCCTCATGTCAGAAATACAGTTAGTTACTACATCACCTTCCCTGTTTGTAACTGTTGGCGTCTTACACGGCAACAGTATTTGACAACATGGCCCTTTAATGGGACAGATTGAATGACAGATCATGCTGCAAGGAAGGAATTAAAACGACCTGCGCTCAGTCTTGGACAGCTAATGATGAGTCGCCGTCTTATGTGTAATTGGCTTCCATTTTCTCTTTCTCTGTCTCTCTATCTTTACTTGGCTACCGATTCTAGAACTTTGTGGATCAATTGTGTGGGTTTGGAGTGAATCTAATGTATGAGGAATGTCTCTTTGTAGATGTGCTTCCTCCAATTTCATAGTGCTGCTTAAGTACAAAAAGTAGCTAAGCACAGCAAATTATGCTTACCAGAATAAGCATACCAGCCAAAGTATCATGTCACCAGTACAATTTGTGACTGGTGTCCTGCTAATTTCTGTTTAGCAGAACATTGTGAAGCAATGTTTCCTGCTTAAGCAGCTCTATGAAATTGGGCCTATTTGACAGGATCACCTGTTGTACTTGTATTGATGCGTAATTCTCACCATCCCACTGTCGGAGAGATTGGGGGGGGGGGGTGGTGTCCTTCATTAGTCAGAACAGGAAAAAGACATAAGGGAAGTTATTCATCTTACAGAGTACTATATATATTAATATAAAAACTAGTTTTTGTAAAGCGTTTTATCTATGGGTGTCTTAAGGCACTTATTAGTCATTTTTTTTTAAGACAGGTTTTTAAAGTTGTGTTATGAGACCCATTCATGTAGTACCTTTACAGAAACGCTAATGACTAAATTACAAGCCCCTTCTCTTAGCAATAAGTGTAACTGGGTTCTTTCACGTACATTACACAACGCACAGGACCTATGCTTTAAGTCCCAAGGACAAAGCAATAATGGTCAAGTGTCTTGCTTAAGGACACGGGTGTCTAGACTTGGATTCGAACCCACCTTCTGCTGAGTAGAACCCCCCCAGAGCTGGAGTCCAATGTGCTTGACCACTTGACCACGGCATGCCAAGTCGATGATAATGGGACAGTGTTTAGGGATGGTTTATGGAGGACATATTGGATTAGAACACGCACAATGGTATTAATAACTCGAAAAGGAGGACAGCAGACATTTCTCTGTGAGTAATCAGCATGTGTTTTGGTTGTATGTCACAGCATACGACATCAGGGGTTTGGATGATTGGGCTGTACTTGGCCTGTATTCATGCATCCTGAAAGAGCTGGCCTTGCCACCAAGGGAGGTACATGTGCTATTGCGTTAAATGAAGTTAACAAATTTAGTTGAATTCCATCTTCTGTGATGCACACGGTAGGGAGACTGTAAGTCCACACTGTCAATTGTAGGGAGACTGTAAGTCCACACTGTCAATTGTAACGCCCGGATTTTCCTTTGTCCTCAGACCCAATCATGAATTTTCAGGATTTTTGTTAATGTTTGTCAAATCCTGCACTTATGAAACAGGACTACTACTGCTTGATTGTAGTCATACCTTACATGTGTAGTGAAAAAACTCCCACTGCAGACTGCTTTATTGTATCAAGCTAGCATCCCCAAACCTGACCACACTGGAAAAACCAGACCCCTTTAACCCAGCCTAAATGGCACTTGACGTTCTCAGGCCGCTGAGTAAAAAGTCTATTCGTTGGAGAATTCAAGCAGCCGTATGCTTTCAACTTGGATCGAAACACACCCCGAGATGAAGGCTTATTGCACTCTGATGGCCTAGTTCAAGTCCTTTTACCCATAGGCCAGAAGAATTAGGCTCTGGTTTCTGGTGCCTGTTTGAGAGCATTTTCTTGGGGAGCCCATTATTAGTTTATCTTATTGATAGAAATAGGACCCACCCCCTGAAAAAAGAAAAAAAGAAAGAAAAAAAAAGCGGTAAAATCAATGTCAATGTATTGCATATTATTGGTGGTGAAGAAAAAAAGGGGGGGGTGGTGGACATTTGTATATAAAGATAAACGATATCATGATTAAGGTAAGGGAGCCTTGTGAAATAAAATATGAAGTAATACATAGTAGCATTCTGCACTAATGACGTCACATTTTCTTAAAATACCCGGCTGTCAGACAAACAGTCCACCACATACGCAATCACCGCATCATCGGCGCGCCAGATCGCAGTATTACTACTACTATCATAGTCAGTGTACTCACAAGTTGACATCAATCTTGAACATGCACGCAAGATCCGGGCACTGAGCTTCTATTTTTTAGCATTAGTGCGGAGTGATGTTCACAGAATGAAAATAAATTTTCTGTTATTATTTTTAGTATAATAATTCTACCTCTTCTCATCCATCTCCTCTTTTTTTTCGGGGGGGGGGGGGGGGGGGGCTGTAAACAAGGACTCATAGTCATATTTTCCTTATCTGTATGACTGTCTAGGACTCATTACGGAGATGCTTTTCCCATGTACACATGTACAGTACATTGGCACATTGACACTGAACATGTTTACGCGAGAGACAATTCCATGTTTTCAAAACAGTGGCAGGATGTCTGACAGTTTGTGTATTTATTTATGTTTATTGTTATTGGTATTATGGTGGTGAATCAGATACGTAAGCCTTTGTTCTAGTAATGATGGTTCCCGATGGTTTCAACTGCTGAGATCACTGTATAACATAAGAGAGATGAATGTTGTTCACTGACTGATGTCAGTCTAACGTTACTGCACTTGATCTGGATATGATGTTTTTTGCAAACATGGCCGGCAGTGAAAAATCTCATACAGAACTAAGTAGTACCCCACATGCCGACTGCACTATTGCAATGCTCTCTTTTTTTCCTTCCCGTCTGATTTATGTTGGTGAAACTTAAGTCTGTTGAGTATGGCGGTAATCCGATTGAATCATTCGGCGGATATGTTAATTCCAGAAAGTGCTTGTTGCTACTGCCTGTGGAGACATCTACAATGGGTTTTGTGTCGATTCTTTGTTTGTGTTGATTCATTTTTTTCTTCCTCACAAAGACTGTCTCAAAGGCAACCGGAATCTACTTATTGAAATTGTTGTGTTTACTACTTACTTGTTTACATGCGGAACGAATATTGTCCGTTCCCTTGAATGTTGCCGCAATTGTGTTTTTTGTCTTTGTTGTCTCACGGGAGTCTGAAGTGCCAAGGGTTATCCTTTTAAGAGATTGTATCTGGAGGATTGAACAGAGCCCACATGTACGGTGTATATATGTATGGAGACGTATATTAAAGCATATATGTAGTGTTGAATTGTATTGTTGAATTGTACTATTTTTTTTTGTCTAAGAAAATTACTCTGCAGCAGAAGTCATGCGTATAAGATTTTAGTGTAAATTGTTTTGCCCCGATCTGACAGAGTTTTTGTAAACTCAGGATGTTTTAATAGGTTTGTTGTTTCCTTTCTGCCTGGATGATGCTATAATATGCAGTTTTTTTAATTATCAATAAAACTAAATTTTCAGTTATTTTTTAAACAAACATGATCATTTTGAGAACATCAAGAGAACTATTTACTCCATTTCCATTTCAATGGTGTTATTTACAAACGTACATTTGATGCTTTCCAAAGTCCTTCCAAAGAGAAAGTTAAATTTATATTTTAGTTCAAGTTTTTGTTCAAAGTTTCAAAATTTAATTAGATTAATAAATGTTTTTTTCCCCAATGTTGTTCTCCCATCTACAGGTTTATAGAGAAGTAAGAATCATGAAGTTAGTAGATCATCCTAATATAGGTGAGTTACTGCTATCCCATTGTCAGGACATTTCTTGTCATAGTGGGGAAAATATGGACCATGTAACCTGTGTTAAAATCCTATGTTTACAAAAGAGCCACAGAGCATACTGCTGTCAAGTTCACCCCAACGGAAGAAAACTTAAAATCTTACATTTTGTGGAGATTGCCAGATTGTGGAGTCTGGTTTTTAACAAAATTAACTTTTGGTATGAAGAAAGGCGGCACATTACTAAACTTGAACAGCTGTTATTTTTTTTTATAACTCTGGACTTGTGGAAATTGTGATACAAAATGAAAAAATTCCTTATTTGGCCAGTGAAGTATCTTTCCATTCAGGAAATGCCCTTGGATGTACAATGTCACTGTTTTAGTAAACAAAGGTTGCACGGTCTATTCGCTGTATGGCAGGAAAGAAATTATCAGGGTACCAAACCACTTGCTAAACACACGGCCGCACATTTTGGCGGGTAACCTGTTTAGTGTCGGCCCAACTTTTCCTCGCTCGGCCTACGTGTATAAGTTGATATCATTCCCATAAATGACCCCCAGATATTCAAGAAAGTTACTTTCGTCCATGGAGGTACATGTGGCTCTCAAAAGAAGAAGCTTTACTTCTTCTCTTAAGACTGACACTCTCAGAAGCCTGCTGGGATTTTAAATTTTTTTTTTACATCTAGGAATTTTGAAGGGTGAATTCAGGGTGACTTTGTGGGAGTTAAATGGCCGGTGTACCCATTAATTGTTAATGTATGATACGCATTATTTCAAGCGGTACTCAGAGCAGATTTTGGTTCATGCGAAGACAAAGTGTCCACAACCTTCACACGCAAGGTGGAGAGTTTCCACTGAGACTGCCCCCCCCCCCCAAAAAAAAGAAGCCTGGCTTGACTCTTCTGGATGGTCTGTGACTGATTAACTACAAGTCCAGTTTATTTGTCAACTTAAAACAGACGGATACTTAAATCACGTATCTCACTCAAAAATGCTCCGTGCGAAAAATGTTGTATCTCAGCACGTACTTGTTTTGTGTGTGTACATGGCGGCTATTTTAAGCGTGATACGACGTTTTGAGAATTTCAGACTCGGGCGTAGTGCAAGTGCTATTTTAGGATATAGAACGTTCTTGCAGATGAAATTTTCTTTCAGGTGAATGTGCTTACTACAGTAGGTGTAAATGTACTTGTACATCCTGTTATTTGTGTTTCAATTCTTAATGTGTTTTTTTGATGGTTTGCTTGTACACAGTCAGCACTTGGGAATTTTTGTTTGACATATCTAAAAGCGCTTTATAAAATAATTGCCCATTATTATTATCATCATGTACATAGAATGTTGTTATTAAATGTGATCAGCCATTTCGTGTGTGAATATTCATTTGGTTTTATCCATAACATCTATTAAAATCATGTGTGGGTTACATCATTGTATGATATTCTGAATGTAATTACTTAAGATACTTCACTCGATGAAGCGAAAATGTATGGACTGCACCCCCCCCCCCCCACCCCCCACACGAACCTTTCAAGCCTGGAATGAAAATTCTAAAAGGGGAGGTCATGTTTCCTTAGAAAAAGGGCACTTCCATTAGAAAACAATACAAAATGATATTAATAACTATCTGAGGGGAATTTTTTTACAAGATAATCTTTTACTGATTGTTAAGAGTACAATAGAGATTAATTTGCATAATCAATGATTTGTATCCGTCTCTTGTATGCCCTCAGTTAAGCTGTTTGAAGTGATAGAGACCGAGAAGACGCTGTACCTTGTCATGGAGTTTGCCAGCGGTGGAGAGGTATTTGACTATCTAGTAGCCCATGGTCGCATGAAGGAGAAAGAAGCAAGGGCCAAATTCAGACAGGTAAGAACCTGAGGGGGTGGAGGAGCTCACCTGGATTTCAGCCACCTGGGCATGAGGTTGTACTTAATTTGGAGCTTCACGGTGGACAGTCTTGTGCCCTTTCCCAAACCTCAGCTTGGGCTCTGGCCCCCCGGCTTGGGCCCTGTCATCAGTTTCCCAGAGCAGTGTTACACTTTGCATGGTGTTTTCAGTCACTCAAATTGAGGCCGGAGCCATATAGCCGGAGACAGAGACCCTAAGCCGAGGTTTGGGAAAAAGCCCCTGATCTCTGGATGTGTTTCTCATGAGGCAGCCGTCCGTTGTCATGTTCCCTAACTGCAAAAGCGGATTTGGGTAGTAATATCCTTCTCAGAAAGGGAGCCAGACCTTTTTTCCCCCCTGTCCGGACTTGTTTTGATGCCATATAATTTAGCCTTTGAGAAGGACTCTGCTAGGGTCGAAACGTGAGGCCATTAACCATTTCTACATTGATTGAAACAGAAGAAGAAGAAAAAACCCACAGAAATGTGGCTGCAGTAGACTCTCTGCAAATATGTTACTGGTCACCCAAAAAGTACGTCGTAAGAAAAGACATGCATTCATAGTGACCTTTTTCAGACATATGCCAGAGTGGGGGCAATAGATGTTTCCTCACTCTACTTAACTTAATTGTGTCACAGTCGGAGGTAATTGTAACAGTTGCTGTTGCAAATATGAGTCAAATATGCGCCAGTGTTGGGTCTGGGCCCAATTTTTTGGCTCTGCTTACCACCGAAATTCTGCTCGTGTGATCATAATTCTTCGCTTACAGGGCAAGCGCCGAATTTCTGCGCTAGCTGTGTAAGCGAAGAATGCCTAGTAACGTGGAGTTTGCAGGCACACAAGTGCTATCCTGTGAAATACGCTTGACGTAAGCGCAGAATTAACTGCCTCTGTAAGCACCAATTCTTTGCTTATGAAATTGATCATGTAACAAGAAGCATAAAGATCTGGGGCCCAATTTGATAGAGCTGCTTAAGCAGAACATATTGCTTAACAACTGTCTGCTAAGCAGAAATGAGCAGGATACCATTCACAAATTGTACACTATGTGACATGGTAGTTTGGCTGGTAACCTTATTCTGGTAAGCAAGATGTTGTTGTGCTTAGCTACTTTTTGTGCAGCTCTATGAAAATGGGTCCTGATCTGGATCCTCTGTCCAAAGATGTGTATGATTTATTACGATGCATTCTAAGTTGAGTCTAGCTTCTCAATTCTACCTCAACAAGACAAGTATGTCACTCAAGATATCCATCCAAATGAAGTAAAATTGTGCAGAGTGAAAAACCTATTGACTCCCGACTCGATGTGGAACGCACCTCTGCACTATGCGTGTCTACAATTTCAGCCATTCAGGGTGTCTTTTGCATTCATTTTGACTCCCAAAATGGCCGTAGGATTAGGCGGGTGTAAGTGCGCTGCTCATCGTGAAATAGCTCAATACATGTAGAAACTATCATAGGTTACGGATGATTTAAAACATTTTTTAATCATTCTGCCATCTTTCTATAGTTTATGGAATGTTCATGTATGTTTATATCCATAAAAGGCTGTCTCATTTTTCATCTAAGAGTCATAAATGTTGCAAGGAGCATAGATAATGATCGGGAACATGTTCTATGAATGAACAAAGCCGCTCAGAATCTTTGCAAAAAAATATATACAAAATGACTTGTTAAAATTATTATTTTTTATTATAAACAATAGTAGCCTTGACCCTTGATACATTCTTCTTGTTTTTTCCATACTGAGACTGGCAGGAAAAAATGGTCTGGTACCTTTTTGTGATGAGAATCAGTGTGCATGACTAATGCACACATAAACAGGGCTCATGACAAAAGATAGTGCCAGCGTAGGAAAAAGTTCATATCCAGCCAAGACTCGGCTCAGCGAACAATCTCAAGAGATAGTTTGTTTTTTAAAAAAAAAGTGTGGAAGTGTCGGTCACTGACATTGGAACAGCAATCCTGAACCGTGTGGGAGCCATGTACTGCTGTTTAGCCATGCGTCAAATGCATGATTGATTTTATGCTTAGGATCTGTACATTATGTTGGAAACACTTGTACAGACAGGGAGGAGGGCAATGGCATGCTCACTTTAAGCGATTTGCAAGCATTTCTAATGTCGACCCAGTCTGGGATGTTATTTTATTCATAATAATTAAACAGATGAATTAACGATGTGGTTTAGGTTGGGGGTGATTATCTTTTTAAAAATTAACTCCTAAGCTCACTTAGCATACACGATGGAGCTATTTTAGAAAGAAAAAAATAATCATGTGGAAATATGACAGAACAGGGAACTGTTTATATGCTGTTGTTTTTTTTTTCCTGATTTCAAACACCATTCTCTTATTGTTCTCATTTAAAAAGGGACAGAAGTACACTTGGTTTCAGAGGGGAATTTGTTTCTAAATTCAATTTCAAATCTTATTTTCAAGAATCTGTTTTTAAGGGGACATGTCTGGCTGAGATTGGGCGCTTTGAGCTATCAAAAGCATTTGTCATGAAATGAATATGATTGGAAAGATGGCCGACATCATCATCAGCATTAATCTTGGTTGGGCCATTTTGGGAGGCAATGTCCCCATGTGTTACACAGTGTAGTGCGCATTTTAGGCCACACACGGCGTTTGCACGCTTCCCACACTTTTATGTGCAATTTTACTCCCAAAATAGCTTTGTGCGACATTGGTGCGAGGGGTCAATATACACTATGTAGTTGAATTCTCCTCTTAGCAAATTATTCAAGCGTCGTTGATTAAAGATGAAAGTATATCGGGTAGAACAACTCGGAACGGTTGGTGCTTGAATCATAAACATCAACTTAGGTTTTTGATCTTTGAATTACGATGTTACATCCCCTTGATTTGAATGAATTCATCTTAGCAGTCAAACCTTCAGGATATTTTTTATCTACAATACAGTTAAGTGTGTATGTATGGTACTTTAGAATACATGTACGCACACAATACTTGCTGAGCTAGAATTCTGAACTGGCTAGAAAGTCACACCCATGCCCGTATTAGCCTGTGGGAGGATGGTCAATTGGGTTTTTCCCCTTTGCTCCAAGCAGCACAATGTACCCAAAAAGGAAACTAAATCTGTCAAGAAAAACTGTAAGTGGTACCCCTCAGAGGAAGTCTGAAATGACCTGAGATGCTCTGTGGTGATGGATCCAGCATCCATTTATGGGAAGGAGTCTAGGCTTGTGCCACGTTAGGATGTATGCAGTGTACAGGTGGGATCTCCTGTCTGTGTGTGTTGAAATATTGCCACTTCCGTCTTTGGATGCTGGCTTAAACAGCAGTCATGGCTCAATCATAGACCCCTTTTTTTTAAAACCTTGGCTCTGGCTTAGGCTCTGGCTTAGGCTTAGGCTCAGGCTCTGGCTCAGGCTCCGTCTGTTATTTGGAAAACGTGTGCTTTCTGTACTGGGTTTCAAACAGGCAGACAGAGCTTAATAAGCAAGAGCCAAAGGTGTCCTAAAGAGTCATAGCGCTAGCCAAAGTGCATCTCATCGTATGGAAAAGGTAAAGAACATTTGACTGTAAGACTTTAATTTTCAATTTCTGGTGTTCTTGCTTTCACAGATCGTTTCCGCAGTTCAGTACTGCCACCAGAAGAGGGTTGTCCATCGAGATTTAAAGGTTGGTACTCTAACCTCCCCTACCTACATGTACATCTACCTTAAGATAGTTCCCACTCGACGTCACATCTTTACAGGCAACAATATATCCTTATTGATCACACAAATATGCGTTTTTCATAAAGACCGCCTGCGGCACGCAGGAGTTTCTTTTCTTCTTCAAATTTCTTGCGTGACTGGTCAGTAAACCACTTGGCAGCTTAGACAAGTTAGAACGCTTCACGCGTTACAAAGCCAAAACCCAACTTGCACGTAAAGATGGCGTCTGTCAGGAACTATCTGTACCATTATTATGAGGGAGTCTAGTCATTGGGGCAACAAACCCCAAGTATCACATTACTACTTGGGGTTCGTTTGGGCTCTATCTGCCTTTTAGTTTCCTCCCTACTCCCATGTGTAGGTGCTTTTGGTCATAATTTGTATTTATTTAAATTTAATTACACTTCACACTGGCAAAATACTTAAAGTAGTTAAAAGGTACAATCCACAACATAGAACTCTGACTGAGAAGAAGAAAAAAAATAAGTACAAACTATTCGACATTGTATAAAATAGCGAGCCAGTGAGTGGCAAGGAGGAACAGGTGTTCAGCACCTCTACAAGGCCGTCCCACCAAAAACGTTGTCAACAAATACCCTGCCCCTCAGATTAAAACAAAACAAAACAAAAAACAACAACAACAACAAGCGTTGAGGCTGAAATAGTAACGGCATCTAGAGGAGTAAGACAATGACATACATTGCAGATGAAACTGTTAATGCTTCCCGCTTACATAGTACACTGAGTCACGTTTTAAATGACAGGCACATAAATTGAGGCGAGGGTTCATTTGTTTTCATCCCATTTGCTATTGATGGCAAACTGTCGAGTGCTTGGGATCCAGCGGTGTGATCCAGAAGTGATTTGACGGACATGGGCAGATGATGACATATATGTATTTCAGCTGAATAATGCACATATAAATCACAGAAAAGAACAGCAATGACTTTTCGGAAGTCGATCGCTTTTCGTTTTCAAATGTATATTTTATAAGGAATTGAAAGTCTCTTGGACCCGACCTGTTAAAGAAGTTGTTGCCATTTTATTTGTGTTTTGGTCTCAAACACCGATGTGTGTTAGGTAAACACTGTATACTCAGTACTTTCCATGAAAATTCAACCTCTATTAAATCGTTGCGGTACCTGTTGCTAAAGAAAGGATTGAAAGTGCCCCTAGCTACCGGGCACTTGTGGTTGTCTAGTTGATAAGACATCTGCTCGAGAACTGCAAAGGTTGTGGGTTCGAATCCCACATCCGAGTAATGTGCCTGTGAATTTCTTTTTACAGGACTCGGGGGGGGGGGGGGGGGAGTACTGAACATACAGTGCTTAACACTGTATGGGTTAAAAACAAAACAAACATTCTTTATGGCTGATGCAAATTTAACATCTATTAAAATTTTAGAAAAATAGCTAGTGGCCTGAGGTTTCGACCCTAGCAGAGTCTTTCTCTCTCTCTAAAAAAAAACAAAAAACAAAACTTTTTTTTTTAGCCTTCAAGAAAAACTCGGCTAGGGTCGAAACGTCAGGCCACTAACTACTTTTGTTCATTCATACCATAGGTCCTTTTGGTTGGTAAGCAGTTTACAACAGCTAATACTATTTTTCATCTATTAAAATCTGACAATTTATGCATGTAGGCTTTTGAAAACGGTGAAAATGTGAAACTTGACCGAACGACAAATCCCATTTCTTTCTATCTTAGAGATGTTGATCAGTATTATTTGTCGGAGTGGTTGACACACTGTACAATCATGGCATGAACGATGGTTTCAGCTGAGGAACGCCTCATTTGCTGTTTCAGTAATTATGGATGTTGCACTCTCTCGTTTAGGCTGATATATATACTAAGATTGGTCACGTCTTGTACGTGCTGATCTTGAATCATGTCACATTAACGGAAAGCCGGCAAGTTTGATAAATTATTTCAGAGATTTCTCGGTTGATAACAGCTGCCAAGCCACTGTTTCCACATTGACTGGCTGGCTAAGTACATGTAGGTGCGGTCCTGTGCACTTGTAGGCCATGTACCTGTTGGCCATGTGGAAAAAAGAACTTGTTTACCACCATTTGAGCAACCAGAACGCAGGGACAGTTTTTATTGTTGCAGCTCACTAATATACTGATGTATTGATGTTGTAGTAGTGGTAGACACATGTACTTATCTCTCAGGGGGGATTCAGTTGACCTTTTTTAAACCGGTCGCCATCTCTAAAGAGAATTGTTGTTTTGCTCTGAACAGTTTCTATGATTCCTTTTCTCCTGTTACGCGTTCAAAGAAATGTTGACAGACCTAATTCCGTACACGGACCTATTTCCCTTGACCGTAATCGAGTTGTTACAGTGTATCAACTTTGTACTAATCTTCCTCTGATTTATTACAGGGATGATAAATGGCAGACTTATTTCTGAATTCAGACCTTTCTATTTTTGCCTGGTCAAAAAAAAAACCCTGACCCAAACCAGCTGCTATTTTCCTTCAGATATAAAGAAATCCTGCTCTCTGATCTACTTCTCTAGAGCTGAGAAAACTGTTCCCAGAAGCTCCTTGGAATCTAGAACTCTAGGGGTTACTGAAACGTTGAAATGCCAACATTTCAACATTCCTCCTCAAATTTAGATCCTAGTTTTAGACCTTTTTGTCAGTAAGGACTCTCACTCCTGTACTGAAGTGAAATTTTGTCTCGGTGGATGTTAACCGATATTTTATTGAGAGGTGCAGTTAGTAACAACAATCGGATTGCAACCGAAGTCAGCACAAATCTGTTTTCTCATCTGGCCTGTAATATTGGGCTGAGCTCCCTGGGCATTGTCTTTATCGGGGAGAAATCTGCAGCCTGTGAGGTCATGATGACAGCATTTGTTACTGCATGCAATAAGGATCTATCAGAATGCTTCTCAGACGGGGTACTCACACAACCAAAGCTGGGTTCAGCGGCGCTGATACGATCACATGCAGGCATTAGGGTACTGCTGCCTGGATAGGAATTCCATTATTGGTGTTTCATAATTTCTTTTATTCTGACTTTTGTTGTTGTTGGTTTTTTTTGTATTTTTTAGATGTGTCTGATATCTTAATTCTTATTTTCCAAATTCCATAAAGATGTTTAGTTTTGTATTTTTTACTGATGACATTTTAAATATTTTGCTCACAATGCTGTGTCTCCAGCTGTCCATAAATGAACAAACTGAAATATGAATTTTGAGGACGGGCCAACGTTCTTCGTCTTAGGAAAGAGCCGAAGATTAAAGATTACTTTCCCTGGTACTGAAATAGCTTTAATTGAAATGTTGACTCCAATCAAGATGAGGAGATGTTCAACTCATTAAAAAAAACAAAAAAAACCCAATTCACCATGAAATAATTGGATCCCAAAACAATCATTATGACTATTAAGCCTATATTTAGCTCGTCTATCTCATTAAAAAAACCAGAAGTCATGATTAGCAGGGGAAAAAAAGAAAACAAAAACACAAAAAAAAACCAAAAAAAAAAACAAGAAAAAGAAAAAAGCAGTAGAAATCTCCTGGATCGGAGATGAAGAGTTAGCGTTGTGGAGAGTATAATGCAATACAAAATGGATTTCACTACAGGAAGACGGCATAAGATAGGAATCTGCACCTAATCCCGGCAGTGAAAACACAGTGCATACTGCAACATTGAATTAAACACGCTCTGCTTGATTATCTGTGCGGCAGCGGCTGGGTTTTTCCTTTTCCTTTTCTTCCCTTTCCTTTACCTTTCTTTCTTCAAGTCTTGGGTTAGATTTAGATTTAATCCAATGCATAGGATTCACTCTAGTTATTGAGAGATTGAACTGTAAATCAATGAGGGGGACGAGGCAACCAAGGCAGTCCTCGGTTGACCCTTAATAGTCTAAAATATTCCTTGTCAGTTTGATGTTCCTAAGTGTAAATGCACATAAAATGCATTTTTACCCAACCATTAAGCGTTGAGGTTTTTTTTTATGAGATGGTGCAACAGTTTATCTGTTTGGCCAAACTGCTAGCCTATGTATGTTTCCCTTTTTAGATCAAGATGAGCTTTAGAAATGAAATATCAGCTTAGGACATTGCCTTCTCCTTACGAGGCATCTTCAGTGATGCATTAACCCATTAGCACTTACGCGCAACGTCGACGTAAGTCGTTTGCTCACTGAACAGCACAGCGAAAAGTCACCGGATTAATGCAGTATCCAGAAGTCAGAATTTAACTTTTGTTGTGATTAATTTTTTTTTATTACAAGTTTGTGTTTTGTAGAGGTTATAATTATCATTTGAATGAATTACACATCTGTGTATTTGCTTTTACTAAATTAAAGCTTTGAGCTTTTAAATATAACGACACATCAACTAAATAAACTAACTTATACTGTACAATGCATACATGGATTGCGTTAGTGTTGCCTGGAAAGTTGTGCGCACAACTTTTTCAACTGTACCGTCGTTTCAAACCAGAACAAAATGTTAAAGTGATTGAAACAAAACAAATCATATCTTTAGAAATGATCAATGATGTCTATATTACTTACAGATAACAATGTAAATTCCATTCAATAATGTGTAAAAAAAATATGGGGAAAGCACGGCAAAAGTAAGCATGGTCGCTGTATACATTATTGTGCATAAAATACTGATTTTGAAGCAATGCGGTACCAAACTTTAAAAGCTGGCGTAGTTGCATGTAAACTTCAGCATGACGTCCATCTTGGTTTCCCAAGATGCATTGCGGTATAGTTTTAAGATGGCGCTTGTGCATATGGACTATTCAGGTTTCTTTTAAAAATCATTATTGACAAACAAACATGGATAGGAAATCTGTGTCGGATGGCATTAACGATTTTTTCCCTCGTTGTGTTCACAGGCTGAGAATTTACTCCTAGATAAAGACCTGAACATCAAGATAGCGGACTTTGGCTTCAGTAATGAGTTCACACCAGGCAGTAAGTTAGACACATTCTGCGGCAGTCCACCTTATGCTGCCCCAGAGCTCTTCCAGGGAAAGAAGTACGACGGTCCCGAAGTGGACGTGTGGAGTTTAGGCGTTATTCTCTACACACTCGTCAGCGGCTCGCTACCATTTGATGGTCAGAATTTAAAAGTAAGTTTGGGTTCTTTCTTTAGAGGTAGGGTCATACTTTGGTAATGACCTGGGAAATAAAGTGTGTAATTTTTGTTTGAAAGCCTACTTGTTATAAAGACAATAATGGTAGTGAGCCTCCTGCAAAAACTGTTTCGTCTGAATTCCCTCGTTGATTAGAAATCAATACAAATTAAGGATCTTCTGTAGACTACCTTTTGAAATTTCTGTGGTGTCCGTTTGAATGCTGTCCTCAACACGGCCAGAGATGCGGTTGGTACCCTCTGTCACCTCGCTTTGATGGATTTGACATTCTTCATGAAATAACTGACAGGTTTTTGCTGTTTGCTTAATAAGCAGGGACTGTATTCAACTGAAACTTTCACTGGTGACTTTTGTAGTATCTTTTCTGAAAACTTTGGCTATAAATCAGCATAAATTTGTCTATAAATCAGCATAAATTTGCCTATAAATCAGCATACATTTGCCTATAAATCAGCATAAATTTGCCTATAAGTCAGCATAAATTTGCCTATAAATCAACATAAATTTGCCTATAAATCAGCATAAATTTGCCTATAAATCAGCATAAATTTGCCTATAAATCAGCATTGCGATGAAAAAAACAAAACAAACGATGACCCTACCTTTCAGTAGTGTGCTTTTATCTTTCTTTGTTTTACCAACTCATGAAATGTGAAGATTTCCATGATTCTTATTTCATGTTTACAAATTGAACTTCGCCGGACCTTTTTAATTCCTCCCACGTATCCAACAAAAATGGCCCGATTGTCTCAGGAAATACTGGACAGAAACTTAGTCATCATCCTTCTGCCATGGCCGAGGTGGAGTCCACACTGTCTCTCCAGGTATCTCTATCAGTCGTCAGGCAGGCTAGGTCACCTCGTTCTTCTTGTTGAATGTCCCTGGCTACATTGGTCTTCTTTCTCTATTGGGGCAAGGGAGTCTCCAGTTGGTTAGATCTGAGACCATCTGGTTCTTTTAGTTACAAGTACCAAATGTATTAGTGCCAGATATATTAATGTAGTAATGACAAAGTAGGAATTGTTTGCATCTTTATGAATCGTTAGGAAAGTTTTTGTTTATCCCTTGCTGCTTCTGACTGCATTTCGTCCCTGTCCCTTGTTTCTGTGTTTGTCATTAAGCTTTGTGAAAAACTCTGCTAGGGTCTACATGTAAACCACAGGCCATTAACAACTTTCTGAATTTATACCACAGGAAATCTTGGTTGGTAAGCAGTTTGCAACTGCTAATTCTAGTTGTTTTAAATTTTGTATTATTATTCCTTTCAAGTAACAGCTGCTCACTTTCTACCTTGAAATCTTTGTAATTTTCTCTGTGATTGTCCGTAAGTGCCCATAGCTGTGCGTGAGTCGTCACGTGTCACCATAAGCCCCACCCCCTTCTCACTTTCGTCTGTCTGCCTGCATTTCCCGCTCTCCATCAAACCCAAATCCTGACTAATCTTGACTGATCTCTCATATCGTTGTCAATTCCTCCAATAGGAGCTCCGAGAAAGGGTTTTACGAGGCAAGTACCGCATCCCTTTCTACATGTCCACAGATTGTGAGAATCTGCTCAAGAGGTTTCTTATGCTCAACCCTACAAAACGGGCCAACCTAGAGGTAATTATATATATATATATTGTATTTGTATAGCGCCTACTGCAGGCCAGCCTCTAAGCGCTTAACATTCATGTTTCCTGCAAGGTATTTGGGCTACGTTTGAAGTATGAGACCTACTCCTTTACATAGCACCTTGTAATGGTTTACAAGGTGCTGTGGCGCAATATGCAGCCGATCAAACCAGAAACACCGGGGCGGACCCCTTCTCTTTTCGATAAGTGCACTGGGTTCTTTTTCGTGCGTTACACAACACACGGGACCAACGGCTTTACGTCCCATCCGAAGGACGAAGCAATCATGGTTAAGTGTCTTGCTTAAGGACACAAGTGTCACGACCGGGGCTCGAACCCACACTCTGCTGATCAGAAACACCAGAGCTTGAGTCCAGTGATCTTATCCACTCGGCCACGACACGGCCATGACCTTGCCATTTAAGAGTAGGTGTTATACCAGTAGACCAACAAGCTTGCCTCGTAGCTAAACATCAGTTCAAATCTGATAATACTGGGTAGTTGACACTTTTCTAATTATCCTTTGTAATTATTTTTTAAACGGAAGCCTGAAATTTTGAACTTAACTTCTAGTTGGTGTAAAGTTAGTAAATGTACATTCATTAATTGTCTTGTTAGAATTGTCTCATCTGAAATGTTGCCATTTATGGGGAAAGATTGAAGTCAAATCTTATTTCTTTTGGTATTCCAGACAAGAAAACAATTGTAATAAAATGATGTACATTAAATTCTGTAAAATGTGAGCACCCGTTGGAATAAAATACCAAAATATTAGTTTCATGTTGTTTTTGTTTTACGTTATAGACCGTTTGTTGTCAGATATTCTTTTCCATTCACCGATGATGTACTGTTTTTTTTCCCTCTGTTCAGACAATCATGAAAGACAAATGGATGAACGGCGGTTATGAGGATGATGAGCTCAAACCATACCAAGAACCCGAGCCCGACTTCAACGACGAGCGACGGATAGAGATCATGCTGAGCATGGGCTTCAAGCGGAAAGATATCGATGACTCCCTCAGGAATCACAAGTACGACGACCCGTATGCCACGTACCTACTCCTGGGTCGCAGAGCGCAAGATGTAAGTGTTGATATCTGCCGAGATTGTCGTAGTTTCTTGTCGACTTTAAAATACACCTTTACTCAACCTGAGCTGCAGCTATGGCTGCCGGTGCAATCGCAGTTCAGTCACTGTTTCGAGCTGCAGCTATGGCTGCCTGTGCAATCGCAGTTCAGTCAGTGTTTCGAGCTGCAGATATGGCTGCCGGTGCAATCGCAGTTCAGTCAGTGTTTCGAGCTGCAGCTATGGCTGCCGGTGCAATCGCAGTTCAGTCAGTGTTTTGAGCTGCAGCTATGGCTGCCGGTGCAATCGCAGTTCAGTCAGTGTTTCGAGCTGCAGCTATGGCTGCCGGTGCAATCGCAGTTCAGTCAGTGTTTCGAGCTGCAGCTATGGCTGCCGGTGCAATCGCAGTTCAGTCAGTGTTTCAGTCGCAGTTTTTCCAATCGTTGAATGTGTTTAGTTTCCGCATCTCCAAAGCCCGGGCAGGGGTCAATCCCAAAATTAATGTTTTTCTTAGAGACCACTCTTGATCAATAAACTCTGTTTACAAGGAGCTCCAAAATATGCTTTTTTCATTTATAAAATCCATACAAACTGCACTAAAGAGCTTAAAGTTCTGAGCTGACGTTAATATATATCCTGACTCCGTCATGCTTGTAAATAATGTTGACATTGTAATCTCTTTCCCTCACAGTCTGAAGAAGCAGACTCAACGTCGAGCAGCAGCCTCTCACTAACTCAGCGCAATGTCACCGACATGACCTCCGCCATCTCCCCTTCGCCATCTACCCATGGTAAGAAACAACAACGCGGCCTGCCCTCCAATCAGAAAGAGAGGCGATTTAGTCATGGCGGAGAAAATTACGGTCAGTTTTTTTTTTTTCAGGAGCCCCTAAAAAAAACACACACTATCCTGTGGCTTCTGGCATCTTCATCTGGGCTCTCGGAAACGATGGTTGAGGGTTCTGTCTGTCTCTTGGATGGATCAGTGGCAAGGTTGACGTGGATCCCTGTTTGACTTCTTTTTACTCCCAATCTGATTCCTGTAACACCCTTGGGTTTTTTCTTTTTCTTTAATCCCCCCCCCCCTTCAAAAAGGGCTAAATTTACTCCTGTTTGGTGAAGGAACTAAAAATGCCTTTCACTGACGAACACCTTTTGGGAACTAATTTCTGGACGTCTTGCAATGAGATTGAAATGAGAAACAGAAACCACTGATTTTTTACGTTGGGACATTTTTCTAATATTTGCAGGGAAAACGACCACGGCGAAGATCACCTGCCCCGAGCAGGCCGGTAGGTCCATGCTTTTCATATCCTGCTGCAGTTTCTCTCAGAGTTCTTGTAGCTTTTTTTTTCTTCATAGGTGGTCTCATCTCTTGATGAGTTGGTGGTGGTGTTAACTTTCCTAATGAAATTGCCATTAACCTACCCTTTGACCCCTTGACCCCTTGACCTTAAGGAAGCCACTAAAACGTGTACAGTGTGACTAATTGTCAACATTGTTGCCTCTGTTGAAGCCTGCATACAAGATCGTTATTACTGTCTATATAAATAGATAACAGGAAAACAACCAAACTGAAACGTGACCTCCCTAATTCCTCCGTAACCCTTTCCCTGGTTTTGCAAGAGTTTGATTGATTCAGCTAAACCAGCCAACCATTACAGGGTCAAGGCAAAACAGTGGGTATCGGACCCACGTTCTGGTGATAACATTTCCTACATTTTAACATAATGTTTAATGTAAGAAGGTTTTTTGTGTGTGTCCCAAAATGCCTTTGGAAATGAAAGCAAAGCAAACTTGTACTTCTGTTTAGTTGGTCAGACAGCTAACATCTTTGAAAGTTTGCCTGTATTTATTGACTGTTGTTTTTTGTAATAACATTTGAATATCAGTTAATGGACCGTTTGTCTTGGGGAGGTCGGTGGTCACAAATGCGACTCGTTTGTCCAAAACTCAAGGGTACCACACCGGAGCTGAACATTTCTGTTAGTTGGTTCCTTGTGCATTTTTCTCAGATTTTGCTGGGTCAATTTGAAATTGCAGATATTTTATCGAAAATGTATACAGGCTTGACAAAGAGAAGGATAATTGAAAACTTCAGGCTTTTTGTGTCTCAATCGTGTTAAGCCTCCTGGGTTTCGATCAAGTGCCATGTAAAATTTCTGAATTTTTATGATAGATGAATGAATGAGAAATGAAATGCATTGAAGACAAGAAGAAAAGGAAAAAGATATGGAAAATAAGAATTTAAAAGAAAGATACAAAGACTAAGAATAAGAAAGAAATACAGCATGATTTTTTTCCTGGTCTGCACTGAAGAGGCTGTAAAATGTCAGTTCTCTTCCTTGTCCTCAACACTAAGTCATCGCTGGTTAAATTCTTCATATTTTTTACTCGCAGTGCCTGAACAGGTATTCAGATTTTCAAACAAGTCTGTTCTTTGAGCAGAGAATTGACCTTTTTCATCCTAGAGCAAATTTAATCAAGGTCCACCATCCCTTCACATATCATCATATGAAAAGCAAAACCTGGTGCTATGAGGAGTTGTTTCCCGTTAGTGTGAAGAGATTCCCTTCTGTTAGTTCACAGTAGAAGAAAACAATAGACTGAAATCATCATCCTATCTCATGTTATCCCTGATGTCACCGTAGTGAGTCACAGACATTAGCCCTCCCCCCTCCCATCTCCAGCCACTGATCCAAATTCAGAGACAGACTGAGCCCCCAACTTACCGAGAGTCCCTTCTAACCACACCCACTATTGTCTTCTCTTTCTCTACACCATTGTTAAGGAAACAATAAACCCAGTTATTTAAGACTTGACCAGATCTCCGCCGCTTGAAAAACAAATTCTTAAAAAAAAAGGGGGGTGGGGAAACCGTCTGGTTGGAACATTTGTGTTAACCGTTTAGCATGACACACTAACGTAGCCTCCCGTGTACTCCCTGTGTTCAGTTTGAGTTCCTCCGAAACTTGTCCGCGGGTGTTATTGTTTCCATGACGATGACCTCTTGACCTAATGACCTTTGGTACACCTTGTTTCACCTTAACTCGTTTCTGTCTTTTCCATGTTAACTTGCTGTGTCGACAATTAAAGTCATCCGAAAACGAGGTAATTGTGGCTATCTTGTGTCTGATCATCCGTTGTTCCTCAATACATGTACCATGCCCTAGACCTCTGTAGTAGCAGCTTCTCTGAGTTCTGTAGCATTCTACAGAGAATTTTCCTTTGACCATGTGCCCTTTAACCTTTTGTTTACACAGAGATGAGAATTATTGATGCATTTGAAGGGAAAGTTGAATACATCTGTGTTGGTTCCTGTAGTGGGGTTCCCCTGGAAGTATTGGGAAGTTCTCCCTGGAAGCATTGGGAAGTTCTTCCTGGAAGCATTGGGAAGTTCTTCTGGATTTATTGGGAAGTTTCCTGGAAGTATTGGGAAGTTCTCCCTGGAAGCATTGGGAATTTCTTCCTGGAAGTATTAGGAAGTTCTCCCTGGAAAATATAAAGGGAGACAGACATAAATAGGCAAACTAGAGATTGGAGGCCTTTTTTTATTTAAAATAATTTCTGTCGAAAAGAAACAAACACATTTTGTTTTTTAATTTAAGTAACATGGTCCAAGTTTTTAAATAGTTTTGTATTTTGAAATATGTGTAACTTTGTCATTGAATGCTCATCGGACGAGTATTCAGTGCTCCCTTTTTACACAAAAAGAAGATAAATGCAGCCAAAAGGTTTAAAGACTTTGTCCCAATTTTTCCCAGTTCTCATCTCTGCCTCTCCTCAGAAAAATGATCATGATCAAACGATCATGAATTGTGTAGATAAAAAACCTTTTCTTCTGGTTTTCTTCTGGTCAGAATACTGCGAGCAGCTAATCATGTAGCGTGTAGATTATAATAAAAAAAACCATCAGCGATTTTTTCTTCTGGTCAAAATACTGCGTTGACAGTAGCTTAGCAGTTGCAGTCGCTATTGGCTTTCATAAGATCTTCACCAGTAGTTAAAAGTGTTTTTTCGCCTCTCAGCTAGAATTTCCTTGAACGAAAATTGGAAGCAGTGTTAAAGTGCTGTGCAACCCAATCTATTTTGCTTTGTAATTTTCAATCTAAACGAGTTACAAGCTAAGTTTGCTTTCTGACAGTCTGCAATGATATTACTTATTATTGCTAACCCACAACTTATCCAGAGGGATGCTATTTCTTTCCTTGCCCCCCTCCCCAGTATATGAATTGTTCATCTACCCTTATTAATAGTTTTGAAATGCTTGTGACTAAAAAAATCTCTACTTGTTTATTACTTATGGTGACTGAATCTGTGTTATTGTGAATATTGCTTGATCTTCTAAATACTTTTTTTTTTCTTTTCTTTTTTTCGTTGGACTGATCCATTTAAAACAGAATAATTTTGTGCATGTCATCTTGGTTGTGGGTAACTGCTGTTTTTTCCCCCATGAAGATAGTTTAATTTTGCAGATGATATTTTTCTTACTTTCTGTGTGTGGGGGGGGGGGGGGTGTCTACTCGTTAAAACGAGGACTTTAACAAAAGGGATCGGGGTGTTTTGACAGCGAGGACATCTTCGCTTTGCTTTTGTGTACAAAACCAATGGGGACGTTGCTAAAACAAAACTAAGTTGACACCATTGGAGAACAAAGAGAAGTCCTTGATTTAGGGGGTGGACAGACATGTTCAGGTGTGCGTGTGTTTGTTATGCGTATGTGTCTTGTCCTAACGAGTGCTGTTGTGTAATGCATTAAAGAAATCTCTATGCAATTTGAAAATGTTTGTTCAGTGTTCAGAAAGAGGATTGACTGAAGATGGGTAACCTGGTTTGACTTCTATCTGCACAGTGGCATCCCCCCCTTGCAAGATCAAAGTTCAAGCTATCTAATCTGAAACATGAGATGCTTATAATGCCTTTACTCCACTCTGCAAAATCACAGTTTGTTATTCAGTGGCTCTCTATACAATTCATTGTTTATTTTTGTTTTTGGTGTTTATAAAAAAATAGCCAAGCACGGGTCACTCTTATAAAGCAATCCTAGATGACATCGCTGTTTGGTCGCTCCCCATGCTGGGGCACTTACACGGGCACGCCACACGCTACTATGCAGAACATGGGCTTAAGAAATGCACTGTATGGTACATGGGTGTAGTAGTCCATAATGGCAGACCACTCGTGTTGCTAGAGAACTGTGCTGACAGTGAGAAGGGTCTATATTCACTGTATTCAAAGCTGCATGTGCAGACATACTCCAAGTAGTTGCTACTGATGTGTAATTCAGTTCCATTTGCTCTCTTGGGTGTGCACTGGGCCCTTCAAAATCGTCACCGGCTTATCTTGCCCTGTGATATGACAACATCTGCTGATGTAGATTCCAGTCAAATAGTTCATGTGTGGGGACAGTCTGCTTTCTTCTTGCTGCTTTTTTTGTTGTTTTGCCAATATAAGAGGAAATATAAGCCACCTCATGCTTATGCAGATGCATCGTGCTGCCTCAGTTAGCAAATTGATAACATTGTGTGCATATCTGATGATAAGGATAAACATTTGTCTGGACTACCTCCTCCGTATTGTGCGGAGTCGCTGATGCCGATTGCAAACCAAAGAATATTGCCCAATGAAGCAGCGCTACTTCCAAGGCTTGAGAATCCGACTGTGTATTTGGACGAAGTAAAAAGGCGCCTGTGAAATGCTGCTCTATTTATCACCATGTAGATGCCATTTTAAGGTGGTGTTCAAATTTATGAAAACAAGTAGAAGAAATTCTGGGTAGTTTGTTGGGATTCTCTCATGCTACCATCAAGTGTGGTCACATATCACAGTGTATTACTTTCAACGTTCATTTTAATGTCACCTCTTTTTTTCTTCTTCTGTAATAATAAGCCATTTTGAGATATGGTGGACACAATACTATGACACTATTTGGTTTGGGTAAATTTGTCCGTATCACCCAAACCAAACAGTGCACTCCTATAGTGTCCACCATACCTCAAAAAGGCTAATAGTGAAAAAAGGAAATATTTTCCCCCCCCCCAAAAAAAGCCCCAGCTTCTCCTGATACCAATCTGTCGTTATGTTGGCCTTGTTGTACCATGGAGATATTTCTCATGTATTCCTGATGGTAGTCCCTCTAGTTCCAGTCTTCTGTTTGGAGAATGATTGTCTGTAATCTTCTGACATGAAGTTGCAGATTTGAGACTCAAGTAGTTGGCATGTTTTTTCTCTAGAGCAGGGTACCTGTCAAGCGAGGTTTGCGGAAACACCATGTCATAAATCTCTTAATGGGGGTGTGGTGGTTATGAGATGAACAAGTGGTTTAACAACTCGTCATTTCGATCAGTGTGCTCTGATCAGTCGTCTTCTCCTTGAAGACGGCCAGAGCACACTGATCGAAACCTTGAGTTGTTGAACCACTGGTTCATTTCAGAACCACCGCACTTCATAAAGAGATTTATTACAATGGTGTCTCTGCTAACCAACCTTGATTGTATCGTCACCATGCAAAGTTTCTTAGTCCTGCCCTGTACCTGAGTAGCGCACCCTTGAGCAGCATCAAACAACAATCTTCTCCCATTATATGTAGGAATACTGAGATGCTGGTAGGCTGAATTGGCACAGAGTTATTGGGATGTTATATCATTGATTTCAGGATGAGTGCACTGATTGAAAAACCATCTAGTTATCAAGAAGCATAGCTTAAAATGTCAAAGTTTTTTTTTTTTTTATGGCGCTTTTTATGATTCGTTGTTTCAGAAGTGTTATTTCTTTATGCGAAGAGAAATAGGAAACCAATATTCTTGACGGATGACAGCATTTCGTTTGAGTGAAATTATTCGTGTTAGTGTAAATCACCACCCAGGTATCGATCCAATCATGCCATGTCGTTATCAGGAAAATGAAAAGTTGATAGGGCTTGAAGCCAGTTCCATTATGTTTTAGCGGTGTTTCAGGATTGGCTATTCTGGTAAGGATAAACGTTGTGGGGTATTTGATTGCCTCTTTCATGCACGATGATGCTCATCTATATAATTGGCGATCAGATCAGGTGTAGACCCATTGCGTAGGCCGTCAGTGCTGAGGTTAAAACATGCACACATGTGTACATGCCACGCGCAGCTCCCGGCCGATGGTAGGTCTTTCATTGACCTCAGTGAGGGTGCTGTTTGAAGTTGTGACATCATGCAAGGCTACTCTCGTGCATTCTGAAGCTGGCCATTATTCGGGTTATACAGATAATCATTTGGGTGTGATTTGGGCCAGCCCTTTAACTTGCAGACTTGGTTTTCAATCTTCAGATTACGGTCTTTGGTCCTGAGCAGGTCTTGTGTGTTCTGGACGAGCCAAACCACAATGTGTATGTGTGTGTGTGTGTGGACTTGTCCTGGTTGTAACATAGAGCCAAGTTTTCTGACTCTGTTAGTCTCCTCAACACTCAACACAGGTTCCCATGTAACTAGCTCCTCCTACAAGCGTCACAACATCGACAACGGCTTGAAGGAGAACATCGTCATGACACGGCAGGGTCGGGCTAGCGCTGGCGCCATCGGAAACAGCAAAGGATCAACGGGTAAGACAGGAGGGATGACCACGCCCACGCTAGGGACTCCCAATAATCAGGAGGGGTCGTCACGGAAACAGAAATCAGCAACACCAAAAGTGAGTCGGAGAGTGTGACTGAAGTTTAATGTTCGGTGTGAAGTTGAAAAAGCCATTGATTGACTTCTTGATTTTGTTCATACTTCACTCAAATATAGTAACCGTTAAACATATCATCAATTCAAGTGATAATTCAGAGCAGTGAGGTCATTCTCATAGAAGGCATTCTTCATTCAGTCGTCACAACGTGTGTGCAAAATTGGAAGGCTTGAGTATAGATAGCAATGTTACTCACATGCCCACAGAAAAAATCCACGGTCTAATGTTGAGCTCAAGTAACTTAAACTTGAAATGACAGTGGGCGTAAGATGTCAACTTTTCCCATGATGCATTGTGAAGTAAGGCCTCGACGGGGCAAGTATTTGGTGGTGCGATGTATTAGGAATTGCCCATATTGAAGATTTTTAGAATGGAACCAAGATCAAATTAACCAAAAATTTATATGAACATGGGACCTGGATGACCCCAATGCAGAATTCATGAAAGGTTCTATGAATTGGAATTTTGTTAATCTCAAACCATACATTAAGCCAATAAATTGTAATGTGAAAAAAGACCACTTCGTACGACCTTTAACCCTTTAGACACCATTCATTTCTTTTAAGGAAAAATATCAGGAAAAAGATTAAGAAACAGAAATGTTTGGGTTTGTTTTAGAATTGTAGATTCTTTGTTAACATGGGAAACATTGGAAAATGTCAATTCGGTACATTACCTTTTCTTTGACCTCTTGCTGTTGCTCTTGTTTGAGAAGGTCAAATGTTGTGGTCGCTATGGACATTTTGGTACGAGCCTGTTGCAGCCGCTACTGTCACTGAAGGGTGAAACGTGAAGATTTCCATCACCACTTTCTTTTTCAATCCTACAGCACATACCTAGTAACTCAGGTATGACTAGGAGGAATACATACGTGTATGGAGACAGGGATGCCACGGGAGGGAGTAGAACCAATGGGCAAAGCGAGCGGTATAACATTACTAGGTAAGTAGTAACCCAGCGTGCATGATAGGATTAACACACTCTAACCAAGCCGGGCTCCAACCATGTCCATTGGTTGTAGAAATCTAGAACAAGATTTTTGTGCAGGTGGTGCCAAAAAGAAACAACAGACGTGTAGTTTCAAGGAAAAAATGCCAAATCCAAACCACACTTTCAGAGGGAGTTTTAAATATTTCCCTTGTTTAAATGATCCTCTCATGAAAAGTGGGAGCTGAAAACGTTAATTGTTTACCTTTAAACAAGAAAATGTAAGCGGAGATTTCATTGCGCCCATCAAAGAACTATTATGTGTTTCCGTGAGTAGTGCTGTCAAGACCACCCAGACCCGGAAGTGGCTTACGTTTTTTACGATTTTGACACTTTGCAATTATTCAAAATACCTGTTTATCTCTTTAAATCTTACTACACAGGTAAGAGTATACAATAAGATTTGTTTTAAATCCCTAAAAAAAAAGTGTGGGTCGGATGTAGCATTTTTGCCGAGTTTCAGATCTGTAGTTTCAGAGAAACCGCTGAAAATAATTATTTCGTTGCTGTTTGTGGTAGTTATGCTTTTTTTTTTTTACAAGAAATTCTTTGCCAGAACTTAATGCGCAATTAATTGACTTCTGGTAGTATCCCCTCCCTGTCATTCTGTTTGCAACTGCGCCCCAATAGGTCATGCACAGAGCAGATAATGTCACCACGTTGAATTCTGTTTGCAATTCTGCGACTTCTCCAATACATCAGACTATTCTGCTGACATTCCCACTCTTAACTTCTGCAGGTATTAATGTGTACTAGAGTGATTTTTCTGCAGATACCCATGGACTATAGTGATTATTCTGCAGATATCAATGTGTACTAAAGTGACTATTCTGCTGATATATCCACGTGCACTACAGTGGTTATTCTGCAGATATCCGTGTGTGTACTATAGTGATTATTCTGCAGATATCATTGTGTGCTATAGTGACTATTCTGCAGATATATTCATGTGTAGTATAGTGATTATTCTGCAGGTATCCTTCCGGATTATACTCCTGCACTGTACAGAACACCTTGCAGACAATTATCCATACTGTTCTATTCTGGGAAAAGTGTAAATGCGCTGGCGAGAAATTGCGGACATGCATGGACAATGTACCCACTGATTCTGCAGACATTCATCTGTACATGTCTTCTCACCTTGAAGATTGTGTTTCACTTGACATTCCAGTTACAGAATCTGAATGTGGTATAGGGTTAGTTAACACTCGTACTGATTGTTGTACTTCACAGTTTGCATCGACCACTTTTAAGCAAGTAGTCTTTGCCTGCTTAGAAGCTGGTAATCAGTCCAGACACCATGCAGTGTTTCCCTGACACAACTGGTTCTCTTCTGAGCCTGTCTGGGGTTTTTGTCTGCATTCGTACGAAATTTGGGCCTTGTTTTCTTGAATGAGAACCTCTGGTGTTTGTCGCAGGTATTCACACTTGGATGACTCTCTCTGTCTCTCACCAAGTACCTATCCAAATCACCCCTTAGAGATGAGAGAGAGACAGACAGACAGACAGATGAGGCACTTCTTCAAATTGTTTGAAAGCACAACAAAAAAACTGGATATTTGTGTGCACTTTAGTATGCAGTCATTTGATATGTTTTCTGAACAAGTCCATTGTTGATTGCACACCATATAGCAGGGACCTTCCCGCACCGACTGCAAGACCTAGGCACCAGAAATCAGCGTCCACCTCAGGCCATCCAAACAAAGGGTCAGGCCTACCCCCACTAGAAGACCCTTCAGACAGACCAAGGTAAATTCCAAGGGGGAGGGGGCCAAGAAGTTGTAATTAAACTGAGCTTCTTTATGCAGAGAGTTGGTCAAACTATCTCGCTCGGCTACTCCAGCTTCATGTGCAACTGTTTTGAATATACGCTGTGATTTATATCTCCCCCGCCCCTTCAGAAGAATTATTCAGTCCTATGGAGGCAAAATATCTTGTTTACAGAGTGTCGGCCGATTTGAAAATATTGTATCACTTGTTATAACACATTTTAATATCCATGTTCAAATGAAAGTCCTCCAAATGGGCTGTTATTTTAAAGCTGGAAAAAAATGTATATCGTTAATTGAAAGAAAGTCTTGATAATTTAAGAGCTAAAGAGCTACCTTTTTCTCCCCACTGCTTCTCTGTGTGTGACCTTTGTGGCTGTTGTTTTTTCCTCTAACAAACAGTAATAGTAGAGGTTTATTACAGTTTGTTGCCTGTTAGCGTTAAGGGTGGGTTCATGCTCTGCATGGAAACCAAAGCAAACTCAATAGTGGTGTTTTAAATGGAGAATGCTGGGGGGGGGGGGGACATTGGCAGAAGTCAAGAACATTTCAACTGGTTTGAGATGTTTCCCAAGAATCACAGGCATGCAACTGGTCGGCTGATTTCCTTGTTTTTATCAGCTGTGCCGTTGAACATTGTGAAAAAAATGCAGGACAAAGACTTGCTGTGACTGGCATTTTTGCTCTGTTTGACGAACTGTAGTTGCATGCCTGGAATCAGTATTGAGTTTGTTTTTGATGTGCATGACCGATGAGTATGATCTGGCCATTTAGTTTTGCATGGTATGTAGGAGGGATACCTACCTCTAGTCCTCTCTGCATTGTCCCCCCGTTGACTTGTATCTACACAGTCAGTAGCTGATGTTGCGCACGACGGCGCCGGCCACAATAAAGCACGCCAAGTCTCATTAGGGTTTCGTTGGATCCCTAAATAGTACTAAAAAAAGTCTTAAATTGAACTGTCAAAATTTAAGGCTTTAAAAAGCGTTAAAAAGTATTAACTTCAGTCATTTGAGGTCTTATAAAAGATTGGATGAAGCGTGTAACGAACTTTCTATCGACTCAAAGAGAGCCAAATAATGCTTCGTGTAAACAATTTTTTTAAATGTGAGCAGTTGTAGCCTTTTCTCCTCTGCTTTATCCTCTTATTTTCGGTCGTAAATTTTGTTAAGAGTAGTATTAAAAGGGTCTTAAAAAGTCTTAAATTTGACTTTTTAAAGTGTGCAGATTACCTGCTCATGCATAGTTGGAAACCTTGGGGTTCCCCGCGTACATTTTAAAAGAAACAAAGTTGCACAGACCAACAGATTCCAATGTTCAAATATGTGCCAGAGTTCCATGGCCAGTGTATGAAGGGATCCTGCCTGTGCATAAACCATTTCTTTAGAATAGATAACAAGTCTACGTAGAGGACTAGACACATGATATTTCCTGTACAACTTGCCTAAATGTTCTGACTCTATCAGCCTTGTCCAAGCCTACTACCTTCAGCTCTGCTCTCTCCCCCCTTTCCACCTTTTTTGCCATACCGCTTTGAGTTTTTGCTGACTTGCATGGTGAACTGATTATGTTTGAATCATTGTTCCGTTGCTTTGACGGTTATACGACTGATGGAGAGCAACCATTTGGCATAAGACGTAAACCACTGAGCGAAAATGTTGTAGTTCTTCACACTGGATGCTCTGTGGACTCAGATTGCATGAAAAATGTTGAACATGTATTCTGGGTCCAGTGTTAAGTGTGCAGAGCAGCTTGGCTAGCCTCTAGATTGATGGTTTGCCTGCCAGTTTTTGCTGAGCACCTGTCTAAAAATTTGGCCCAGTGAAAACTTTTACAAAGTGACGTCCATAATGGCAACAATTTCAATACTTAAAATTGGAACATTGTTTCCCCGGGAACTATTTTCAGTTGACCATTTTACAATCATGTTTCTGTTCTCAGCACGGCACCAGGCAATAGACTACCCTTCCTCCCGTCACCAGCTGTTGGTGGCACCAATACGGGTACCGGTGGCCACATACGGTTCCCCCGAGGTGCCGTCAACCGAAACACCTTCCACGGGGGTCAGGTGAGGAGGCATCCGATGTTCAACGGGCCCAATGCGTCGCCGGGCATGCAGGACAGTATGGAGAGGAATAGGAACTCCATGTCCTTCTTTGGCAAGCTGTCTTCAAAGTTCCAAAGGAGGTTGGTGGCACTGAGATCATATCGGACTTGATTTCGCTCTATCTGTTTTTTGTGTGTTTGTGGATGTATTTGCAGTTTGGTTGATGTTCTTTCTAAAATCTTTTTCAAAAGTTCTGAAAAAAAAAAAAAAAAAAGGCAAAAAAAATCCAAATACATAGCCATTTCATTTGCAAACTATTAAGCACTTGATTTTGCAATTTCATTTTAGTGAAAATCTTGTTTCTTGAAATTTCCTTTAATTTTGCAAATCATGTAACGGCAGCAAAGCAATTCATAGATTCAGCATGAAACTGGTCAAACAGCATATATGAAAAAAATCCCTTATTAATTCCTCTCTGGTATTGGTCCTCTTTCGGGTATATAACTGTTGCCTTAATGCTCTAACCTGATAACATCAGGGTCTTATACTTTGGGGGTGGAGGGGGGAGTTCTTAAATGTCTAGTTATTATAGACCATGTAACCTTTGACATCACATGGTTACAAAAGAGCCACAGAGCCTGGACTTGCTGTAGGCATTTTTTATTTGAAGAAAGGGTGCGCATTTCTGACACAAAATGTGACACTTCTTATATGACCAGTACAGTATCTTGCCTGCCAGAAAAGCCATGGAATGTACAAGGTCACTCCCTTTGCAAACAAAGGGTACATGGTGTACACAGCTCGTCCAAAATTATACACTCTATTACATTTGCCTACTTGACCATCCCAGTACTAAAGTTAGTCCACAAATAATTTCCCTACTCTTTCTATCCTCTGGAAGGACGAAGTTTCCTTTTGGTTCACCATCCAAAACCGTCAAAGGATTTACCAGTACTCCATGCACTATATAATACCTTCATGTCAAGTTGATGTTTTGTATGTTTTGATAATAATAGTACGCAGTTCTTATATAGTACTTTGTCACAGCCGAGGGCGTCTCAAAGTGCTCATTGTTTCCCTACAAGGTATGCGGAGCTATGTTCAAAATAAATTACCCTTTATTTACATAGCACCATGTAACGGTTTACAAGGTGCTGTGTAGCAATCTGCAGTCAACCATACCAGAAAACACCAGGGCAAACCCCTTCAAATGATAAGTGTACTGAGTTACGCGCATTACACACAGCACATGGGCCGTACCGCTTGACGTCCCGTCCAAAGCAATAATGGTTAAGTGTCTCACTTAAGGACACAAGTGTCACGACTGGGACCCGAACCCTCACTCTGCTGGTCAGAAACACCAGAGCTTGAGCCCTGTGCACTTGACCGCTCATTCAAGACAAGCCGTATTATGTGATTCAATAATATCGAACCCCTTAATCGGTCAAACTGCGTCCATACTGCACAGCAGCCGCTGGCTGACGACTACTTCATACTTTTACTTTTGCACAGCATAATTACTTGCATGAATCCAGCGACCCTCCACCCCCCCCCCCCCCCCCCCAACTCCCACTCCCTTTCTGTGTGTGATTTTTTGTTTGTTATAAACTTCAAGGTCAACTAATATTGTTTGAGGGGATTTCATATTTACCAATACTCTCTGTGAATTCATTGTTTTGAGGTTTGATATTGGTGTGAAATTAACACTGTGTGGAGTTGGATTCAAACCGCTGACCAATTGGGTTGCTGTAAGGGTGTGCTACCATCTTATGGGCATTCACAATAAATGAGTTAACAAAACAACTGGTTACAGATTAGAAGTGCTTGGAGGTTTTTGTTGTGGTTTTTTTCCACCTTTGCACCCAAGATTTCTTAATGATGTGGCTCCAGGCAGAATGCAAATGACCAATAATCATTTGCATTTGTAAAAAAGAAAAAAAGGGGGGGGGAAAAAGAAGAATTGTACGATTGTGAAAAGGTTTATTTCCTTCAAAAAGGTTTGCAAGTTCCTTGAAGAAGGCATTGAGACGTTGCCGATCTCATTGTCATCCGGCATTCGTAGACTTGAATTTGATACATTGTCACGTAGTGCTGCACTTTCGCATCTCCTCATGATCGCACACCATTAACCAACTCCCATATCACTGTTGTATTTAACACATGATTAATTTCCCTACTAACTTCAATAACCTTTATATAACCTTGTAACCCATAACCAAACGATGCTACGACGAAAAAGAAAAAATAACATGCAGGTATCTTTAACTCAATTAATACTAGTCTTCTGATGAGTTCCACTCTTGATTATTTAGTGGACGGAACAGTATTTATGAACTGTTTTGGGGGAGTTTTAAAACGTTTAGGTTGTGTATGTTTCCCCCCTCCCCCCCCCCCCTTGTGTGACTTTTGCGTAGTAATTGTACCCTTGGCTATGGGGGGTTTCTCTCACATACAGGGTGCCTGCTAACTCCGGTGAATTTGGAGTAGATTTCCCCCAAGATCTACCGCCAAAATCCAGGGCTCCTGGCGTCAGGTAAAGACATAAACATTCAATACATCAGATGTGATTTTTTTTATGTTAGCAATGTCACCGGCCATGTTTTTAATATTCATCAGATGATACGATGATTATTCATGAGGCGGTGACGAAGGTCCGGATCGACTGTCTTTCATACTTAATCATTCTGACACAATGTACTCTGCTTGGCTCGGTTAATCTACTGCTCTTTCAGCTCATGTAACAAGCAGTAACACCAAATATAAGCTACATTCTAATTTCCAATAGAATAACGGACATTCTGTCTAAATGTATGTACATTCTAATCCAGCATTGCCATAGACAGAGCTGCCAACTCTCCCTGATTCTGCAGACAGTTCCCTGAAAATCAACCAATCTTTCCATGTTCTGTTGAACAAACTTGACAATCTCCCTGATTATGAAAACCTTTTTCCCCTATTATGTTGAATGTAATTCTGAATATATCTGATTGTTGTACAAAGTTTCCCTGATTGCAAGATGCAAATGTTGGCAGCTCAACTTTTTGCTTGAGCCTATCCAGTTTGAATGTTAGAGTTAAAGGTCTTGAGACCAACTCCTAAAGGGCTGGTGTGTCCATCACTGATAACCTAGGCCCCAAAAGCATGAAATGAAGTCATGCCAAGACCTCAAGGCCATTGGTATCAGCAGACAATTGGCATGTTCTTTGAGCAGATGTTTGTTTAAATTCATGGTAACAAATCTAAGTGTGTTTCTCTTTGCAAAAATTAAGAGAGAAAAAAAAAAACTTTTTTGAACTTGTTTTTCTTTGGCTTGGGCCCAATTACATAAAGCTGTTTAGCAGAGATTTGTGCTCGACAAAATCTTTAGCTAAGCAAACATTGGCAGGGAACCAGTCACAAGAATGATACAGTGATATTTTTGGTTAGTAACCTGTTTCTGCTAAGCAAGCTTTTTCTGTGCTAAGCAATTTTGTTTAACAGCCTTATGAAATTGGGCCCATATTTAGGTGAGAACCATATATATAAGACATTAGACCAAATTGAGTTGAGAGTAAGACCAAGACCTAAACAATTTTTTTTTTACTGAACTCAAGATCATATCAGGGCCCATGGAATTCTGCATTTACGTCCGACCCCTTAGGGTTCACGGAATGCTGTCGTAAGCAACACCACGACTTTCATGGCACTGCCTAACACGGAATTCTACGCCTACGGTCCTTAGAATCACACGCTTTACCGGGCACTGAAGCGTAACATTCCGTGGTAAGCAGCGTCTTGAAGATGGTCCCTGGTTCGGAGAACTTGATGATACTTTCGTCATCTTCACTGTAATAACACCCTCGCTGATAACGCATCAGACTGCATGCCGTAGATACTCCATTCATTCAAGAGCTTCGCTGTAACCCAAATACAAGCATCTCCCGAAGGAATGCGCATTCAAATGACATTGAAGTGTGGTTTAAATACAAAAACCATTCAGTTTTTAAGAAAACGGTTATTACAAAGAACGAAGAAAATCGATGAAAATTTCATCGACAACAGCTGTTCACTGTGTTTGAACCTAGTTTGTAACATGTTTACAGGCTTATTCATTTTGTCTTTGTGAGGCAAGACAATTGTGATTTTGAGCACACATATTTAGATTACAAATCCTTGACTACTTTTGACTTCCGCGTCGTCTAAACTTTAAAATATCTTCAAGGATGTACTTGATATTCAGATAATTATCTACAATGTGTATAACGTGTGTGTTTTCCTTACTTGCCATTCTGGATGTGATGTCCTTTGACATCAGTGCTGGCAATTTGTCAAGGTAAACACACCAACCATCGCTGTGCTTCATTTCTGATCATTCATGTTATACATTTGTATTCTTATTCCTCACATTCCCCCCATTTAGCTCTATGCGTCTTTGTTGTCGTGTTCACACTCTGAATTTACGTATTTGTCACCCTGAATTTACGTATTTGTCACCCTGAATTTACGTATTTGTCACCCTGATCTCTCACCTGTTTTCAAATTTATTTTGTTGAAGTTTTGAATCTTTGAAGAGTTGTGTTTTGTATGTAACTCAATGTGAAAAGAAATTGTTACTCTAATTGAATAATGCAAGTATGAACAACAGTTTCTGGGATTTCTTGACAAGAATCCTTGTATATGTTTTTTTTTTTTTTAGTGATTTTTATTTTTGTTGTTCTCTCTGTTACATTTACAATTTTACTTGGAGCGTCAGTATTAAATGTTAACTACAAACCTTCAGTGCATTGGGTAGTGTGGAGGCCATATTTTTAGGGTCATCAAAGGTGACTGCCATTTGCACCAATGGGTTTTAACGGAGGGGGGGGGGGGGGAATGGCATCTTTTGTCAAGGTTGAACTGAAAGGTTTAAAAACGTGTGAAGTGTGAAGAGTCTAAAACCAAGTAAGACTCGTGTTGTTGACTCTATAAGTTTGTCTAAATCGCATGATTTTGTTTAATGAGACTTGTGTGTGGTCAAACCCCAATGTGCATGTTTTCAACTGCATCATTTAGTGAGATACACTGTGAAGCTGTTGCATTTATTTAACAGTAGTCTGTGCAATTCTTGGTTCATGTGTGTTTCACAGAGTCAACCTAACACCAACTACACATTCTATGATAAATGTTATGGGGTTTTTTTTAGGGGGGGGTTCCACACTCCCAAAATTGGCTGATTTGAGCAAACCTTAATTTGTTGTCTTACCTCCCTATGCAAGGATTTTGTTGTTAATGGCCATATGATATATTATGTAGCTGGTACCCACTTTCATTGTCAATGGCCAAATGATAGATTATTCTAGCTGGTACCCACTTTCATTGTCAATGGCCAAATGATAGAGTATCTAGCTGGTACCCACTTTCATTGTCAATGACCATATGATACATTTTGCAGCAGGTACCCATTTTTAGATGGGTGTACTGGCTAGTTCTTCAAGTTATCCAAACGTCATTATTTCATACTTTGTATTTGATATTTTGTGTAAATTTTGATATTTCTCTAAAGTGGGATTGCTTTCCAACACCTCTTTTGTAGTGTAAATTTGTTGTAGATGTAAAGTATAGATTAAGACTCAATAACAGATACAAATGTTTTATCTGTAACCATAATAGTTCACTAGTGTTTGATGTTTGCAGCATATTGATGTATAGTAAATAGTATATGGTATATATATTATTGATTTCTTATGATCATAAATCAATGCTTGATTGATTATTCCAACAGTCGTTCAATCACGGAGCGAGACCAGAACCGAGAGGACCCCATCAAGCCTCGCTCCCTTCGCTTCACGTTCAGCATGAAGACGACCAGCTCCAAAGACCCCGACTCCATCATGGGCGAGATCCGACGCGTCCTGGAGGGCAACTCAGTGGATTTTGAGCAGCGGGAACGCTACTTGTTGTTCTGCGTGCACGGGGACGGGCGCGGGGACAACCTGATCCAGTGGGAGATGGAGGTGTGCAAACTGCCCCGGCTGTCACTCAACGGTGTCCGCTTCAAACGTATCTCTGGTTCATCCATGGCCTTTAAAAACATTGCCTCCAAAATCTCAAATGAACTGTGCTTGTGAATATAAGTCGACTGCTTTTATTTTTTTTTTTTTTAGGTTTAGTTTTTATTTCCCGTTTCTGTTTATAAGACTAGGTTTAGCTGGAGTAACTTAAGACAACACTTCAACAGACTCTGAGAGAGTCGGAGCTTTTAAAAACCTAACACTTTGACGCTAATTTGTTTTTTAAACACACAAGCGTGATAGGAATTTTCGATAAGAGACATTCCTCCGCTGGGATGCTGTTATTTCGTCCCAAAATATCACTTCAACTGGGAGACGACTTGAGGGTAGTTTTTTTTTATATAGTTGGGATGGTTATGATTTTAGTTCAGCGTGTTGCTTTGATTTTCAGTCACACCAGGTTATCAAAAAAATACTAATGGCTCATTTGAATGAGGACTGCTCTCCTGCTGGAGGTTATTTGCCATTGGACGTTTCCACTCAGCATGTATGATATAATGCTTGCTTCCTTCGTCTACTTGATGCATCCTGATTCAGCTTACTTGTCTCCTCTACCACACACTGTCTATGAATGAAGGTCAAGGTACCAGATGGTCTGTGTAGTTAGTAGCATCCGGCGTGGTTGTGCGTCACTGGTACTGGCTCGCGAACGAGTTGATTTAAAGAATAAGATTTGGTCCCGGGTGGCAGGTTTAAACCTCAGAACCTGCGTCGCAAGTGATTGTCCAACAGGACAAATTGGAATGTAGTGCATTTGAGCACAACCTGAAGAACAAAACAGACCCCCCCCCCCCCCCAAAAAAAAAAAAAAAAAAAGAAGAAGAAAAACAAACTTTGAATTAAAAGTGAATACATTTTTATCGTGTTTTGTAATCCACAGGGATACTGGAAACAACATTTTTCAACCTCAAATTTACTCAAGCTTGTGCATTGAACGTTCCCTTCTCCAATGTCTCAAAATTTGATTTTTTTTTTAAATTATTTGTTATTCCTTTTTTTATGAAATAAAATATTGTGCAATTACTAAATATAAATATTTGAGATTACACACAATTTTGAGGCGCTGGGTCAATATCAACTGAAGAGAACACTGAACATCACAATAAGTTGACGACTTTAAGCCACTGCTGGTCCACTCCTTTTTTTTGGGGGGGGGGGTGGGGAGTTGGGGTTGAGTTTTTTGAGACATTCATTTAGTTTTGTGTTTGGTATTTGGAGACACTCTCCAAGCTTCTTCATTCTGTTTCATTCTGTAGCCGACAGTTTGGAATTCGAATAGGAAGGACAATGAACTGGATTATTCTATAGCTTCAGATGCCATGTTGTTTTTCCGGTCTTCTGATTTGGTCCGCTCGCGATATCTGAGGATTGATCTTTGAGACATCCTGTCATACACTTAAGATTAAACCTGCATCTGGCAGTCAAGAAATCTAGCCCTAGTGTAGGAAATGATGTACAGAATCTTTGTGTAAAGTCTAGTCTGTACTTGTTTGGGGGCTTTTTTGTTTTTTTGTCATCGCCATTAACAGTCATGAATTTGCGTTCTTTTTTCATTTCTTGATCTGTTGTTGTTGTTGTTGTTGTTGTTGTTGTTTTTTTTAATACATGACTGATGTCAGTCACAAAAGTTTGTACAGTGTAACATTTTAATCACTTCATCAGAAAACCGTTTGGTTTTCATTGCAGCAGATCTTCAAAATTATCATTTTGAATAATTTATTCACCAACATTTTTTGTACCCAAACAAAATAGAATATACAGCTGCACCACATCTGTTAGTGTGAACAAACTGAAAATCATTCAAATCATAAAAAAACCCAAAAAACTGTGAAATTAAACTCACCAGAAAAACTCATCCCATTCTTGTGTGTGTGTGTGTTTTGTTTTGTTTTGTTTTTGTTTTTGTCCCTTGATCAATAGCCATTTGATATGAAATTGATTTTTCAATTTTTGAATTTCCCCTCTTTTTTCTTTCTGCTAGAAGCGTTCGGTCAGGAAGCATTTTGCATTCGATAACAATTTTCCACCCGGAAATTTGAACTTACATTGTGATGCTCACACAATATTGAAAATAGTATCAATTTTTATCGGTAATAAAGTTAGTCTTTTGATATCTTGGTTTTTTTTTACATTGGCCAGAATGGTGGTATTTCTGTGGCTGAAACTCAAAGAGCATCCATTTATTATTATTTTGTTTTTATTTTCTCTATTGTTAGTATTTTTATTTTATTTATTTTTTGGTACTGGAGGCATATGTTACCATGGTATCTTCCATTGTTAGCATTTATACACGAATAACACTTCTGACATGTTTGTAGTTTGTACACATTTCATTGAAGAAGTACAATTATAGGTCTGTAGAAACAATGAGACTAATTTAAGTATTATTATTAAATGTTGATGTAAAAATAACATTAAAAAAAAACATTGGTCAAAGGCAGCATGGAACTGAATAATTTTTAGTCAATAGATATTAATTAACAAAAAAAGCAAGACAGTTAATTGAGTGAATGAGGTTGCGTGTGTGTGTGTGAAACAAAGTGAGAATTTCCGTGAGAAACAGCAGGGGAATGAAATCGTCTTGTAACCTTAAAAAGTCGGATAACTTAATGTAATGTACATTTTTTTTTGTACAAAGTAAATACAAAACAAAAACCTTGTTTTTTCTGTGTTAAGAAACAAAGAATCCCTATTTTCTTTTTGTGTGTTTTTTGGAGCCGCAGTCCGTAGCATCAGCAGCCATTTTGATTTTACAATTGTCGTAGTTTCATGAAGCAGACAGCAAACAAAAACTTCTTGCAATGGTGGTGAAAACAATTAATTAAATAACTCCGTTGGCAGTGATGAGATGGGATTTTTTAAAGTTTAGATGTTCCCAGTTTTTGCCCTTATTCCTGATAGGTTTTTGTGCCACGTATTTCTTGTTTTCTGTGTATCTTTGGTTTATTTTTGGCTGGTATATCCTTCCTGCCATCAGTGTATACATACTGTATAGAAAAATGAGACTTTAAAAGGTAAAGCACTTTGTTTTGGTCAATTTTCATAAAACAAATTTGTGTATTACTGTCATTAAAACTGATAACAAACTGGGTATGGTGCCACCATTTTTATTTTGTGAGGCTTGTGTCTGATTGGAGTGGCTTTGGCTGTGGCTATGGAAGTCAGTTGCTAGTGGCAATGTTAACGTATTGAGTCACAGTGATCTAGCCATAGCCACAGCAAAAGCTGTCGACTTGGGCATGGCCTGATGTTGGAGATTCAGTTGGGTCACAGAATGGTCTGGTGCCTGTGGTATGGAAACCCATATACCGGTACTCGGACTGTTAGCAATGTTTTCAGACTTGGGGGCCATTACTGGGCATGACTGGGGCCCAATTTCAAATAGCAGCTTAACAGAAACACATTTTCCTGACTACTTAAGCACAAGCGTATTTAACATGTTAGCAAGAAAAATAGGTGGCCTGCTTGCACGTTCACCATGAACTTGTCATTTTTCACCATTATTTTTATGTTTACAGTAATTGCTGGCATGCCTTGTCCCATGCCGTGCTTATGGTTAGTAGCGCTATGAAATTGAAATCACACATAAAGCACAAAATCCTCTGTCGAGCACCTCTATGAGATTGGTCCCTAGCGTACACCGAATTAACGAATGAATTGGCTCATTATTGAATTTATACCAATGCAGTGAAAATGGATAAGGTTTGGGCAACCTCAAACGGTGAATTTGATTGTGCTGTGAATTCAACATTGTCTTCCTTTAAATGTGAAGACCTTAAAGAAACAAAATAAAACTACAATGAGATAAGATTAACGTAGCAGTGTAAAGTCACAAACTGTACATGAATCCATGCATATTAAATGTATCACTTTTCAGAATGGCTTGTAAAGAGACCAAGTCCCTATTTTTGACAGTCATAGAAACCCCCTCCCAATATACTCATTACATATACTCATTACATTGCATGTTTATCACATGACTGCACAAATGACCCTTGACCTGTTGTGCTGACCTCATGTTGTATTTGGGTCAAGGGCTGTCATTAAAGAAATATCCATTTTCGGCTGGCTTTTTTTTTATTACTATTTTTTTTATAAAGCTTACTTAAAGAAATCAACGTTATTTTATTGTAAGTAGACACAATTTTTTAAAAACATTTTGTGGCCATTTTAAAAGCCACACTGCATCTGTTTTTAATTTCAGTTTGCAGTAATTTTGACCACGTGAGGGCGTGTGTGAACCAAATTTAGTTGATGCAGATTAAGTCAAACAAACTGGGTTTTTTTTCCCCCTCTTCTTATTATTACTATTTATTTTGCAATTGATACAAGAAAACGACATACAGGCAGTCAAAATAAGAATAAACCGTGATTGTGATGCAAGGAAATCCACCGTTGAAAGTGTCCTCATGCGCTCAAAACTATGGTGAATCTGTCAGTTTTAACCTTGGTGTATGATAGCGAAACCAGTACAGAACAGAAATCACAAAGAAAGTAATTTCTGCAGTAGCCACACAGTTGGAATAACATCTTGTGACCTTGTGTGGTAAGAAATATAAAAAGTAGGGCCCCATTTTGTCCAAACCTTAGTTTGAAAGTTTTCTCTGTTCATGTGTTGGTGCTGCTTGCAAGCTATTTTAAGCTTGGAAGCCACTAATGACAACATTGTGCAGAGTTCAAGGGAATTTTTGTTTTTTGATTGTTGGGGAAAACAAAACTTGTCTTATTAGGTCTATGATACCTCATTTTTCTCCATCATTTGGAATTTGTTTTTTTAAAATAAACACAGATGAATAGTGCAATAAAATTGTACTCTACGGCCCTTATTTATTCATTAATGATGGAATGCATTAGGAATTACTGATACCGGGTTGTCTGTTTTTCACTAGACCATTTTGAGTTTTAATGTTAGAATATTTCTAAGAGAAAAATAAGACGTTGAAAAAAAAACTAAGAAGTTTAACATGCAAATAAGTTGCACAAGTGCAAACCAAACCTTGCATGTAGTAGTGACAAACCATTGTAGCGCCCTCTTGTGTTAAGTAAGAGTAATTTTGTCATTGTGTTGTCAGTTTTGTTGGTCTGCATCTCTCCAATCTCGTATGGAAGTATCTCGTATCAAAAACTCCAGGCATTTTTATTTGACCACCCCCTAAACAAATTTGTTAGTATAAAGTCATAGGTGACTCCAATGTGATAGTAGAATCCTTAATCAAATGAAGTGGACAGAATGAAAATGTGGAGTTTTAATTTGTGTTAATTTCCAAGGGTTTTTGCCGGTGTTCTATTTTTGCATGAATGTAAAATGTTACTAACAAAAAAGCAGAGATGTGTTTATTGTTTCTCATTATTTTTAAGCGCAAATATTTTTTGTCCCTCTCCATTTGTGAATAAACAAGATGTAAGAATATTTGTATTTAATCAATAACCATTTTGTGTATTGAACGGAAGTCAGCAAGGTTTCTAAAGTCCATTGTCTGTTAAAAAAAAAAAAGTCACTCGGATGGCAGATAGCAAATTTGATTTGAGTCAGTTTTGGTTCTTCAAAAAAACCCCTGAGTATTCCTTTACAATGCAGATCAGTATTAATTATTCAACAGACCCCTTGCATATGATGTCACAAGACCCAAATAGCGCCCTCACTGAGGTGAATGAAGACCAATCATTGGCTGGGGTCAATGTTTGACCTCAGCGCTGGGGGCCGATGCAAGGGGTCTGTAATTAGATGGACACCTGTGGAAGGATTTGTTGGTAATAATTGTTGCTAGTACGGATAAGAAATTCACAGGAATATCATTCAGAGATGTCTGTAGGATTGAAGCAGGTAACACGTTTGGGTGACAGAGCCTGGGGGAAGATCCATGTGCTTTTTCCATCACTGTAAATACCATTGGATCATTTACCTTGATTTTTATTTGAAGTATTATTTTTTAAAACTAGCCTGTAGTGGCCACTTACAATTGATTCAGCTGTTTGTGTGACTTGTACATTGTATAGCATTCTTGGATGAAACCAGGCTACAGCAATGAATTGTGGAGATTTCTGTTTTTCCCGCCATTGCTCTGTCAGAGAAACATCTTAATGAATAGGACCCAGTTTTATTTTTTATTGTTTTCAAGTTCACAATATTGTCAACGTGAAAAAATGATATAAATTACTCAAATGTTAACTGACCAAAATAAAGTGCGATAAAGCAAACTGGGACTTGATTTGATTTGTTTCATTTGTTTGATTGTATAGCTACGAGTGACATTTTAACCCCCCACTTATCCAAAACTTATTCCCTTGTGCTGCCAGATTTTGACGTATTCAGTTCTCGGCAAAGACATCTCCATCAATGCTTGCTGGTTGTCATACCAAGTAATCATCGTCTAATAGTACACAGTTCTTATATATCACTTTATCTTCCCACCGACAGAGGCTGCAAAGCCCTCATTATTTTTTATGACAGGTACCCTGATCTATGCTTGAGTTTATGAGACCCATTTATGTAGTACCTTTGAAGGGCTCCACGGTGTCGGGGTGCAATATGCAGGTACTTGTCTACATGGATTGAGGTTTCATGTAAGCTGACTAAAAGCTTGGGCTGTTCATATTTGTTACCATTGAGCCATGATTGTACCCTATGGATTAGGGAATGAGTATTGTAGCGTTGCCTCGGTGATCTAGTCATGAGCTCCAGCACAGCGACTTATATACAAAAACATTCCTTTCGTTTAAAAAAACTGGTACTGCTCACTGTATGGTACAAGTCTCACGGAACTTTGTCAAAGCAAATCGTTCTCTTTTCAGTAAAGTTGGAAATATTTGTTGACAATTTCGGAGTGTGTCAAGGTCAGCTCCGTGGCTGCACAGTTTTGTCACCCAAGCGTCTCCTAACAGGGAACCAATGATTAACTCAAGGGAGTTTCAATCAGGTTTACAATATCTCTACAGATAGTTCCCACTTGACGTCACTCAGTGTAAATTCGGTCATCTTTATGGACACATAAGTACTTTTTTGAGTGCACAACTATCTGTTGAGTGTAAACACAGCCTGCAGCACACAGGCATGGACAAGTTAGAACGCTTGAGGCAGCTCAAAGCAAAGCCCCTGTTGCTTGTAAAGATGGCATCTATTGGGAACTATATATTGGGATAGTTTGGGTGGCAATCACCCTGTGTGCTACAGTTATCTTTTCATCCAAAAAAGAATCTTTTTAGAAGACACACACAAAAATGACAACAATTTTAGACACGTTGTTCAAGAAACCAGCAATTGATTTATTCAATGAGAAATTTGTCAAATTACCCCAAAATCCCTCACCCTACAACTTTGAATTTAAAATATTTGAAACAAAATTATGATTCTTATATCTATCTCGAGTCGACCAAATCATTCATTATATTAAAACGGCATAAATTAAAGGCTAAAGCATAAAGTATTTACTAGGCCACAACTACTTAACCTGGAACTGAGGTAATGTAAATATGCAAACAGCTTGTTTGCTTAAAATACTAAATCTACTTTTTTTTTCTTCAAATGTTTACTGAAAATGCATTCTAATTAAAAGGATCTTACAAATAAGAATATCACAGAACTTAAAATGTTAAATAAAATTATTCAAATGAACCCAAATTTACAGAGATTAGCGAACCCTTATACGGGTATCTTGACAAGATTTCATAAATCAACAAAAATGAAAGACAAAATAAAAATTGGTCTTAATATACAGAAAAATCAAAACTTAAGACAGCAAGAAGTGATTAATAAAGGTACAGAAATGAACACAAACCCCAGAAATTGCATCTGCTATACACGGATATTTAACCTGATATATTTTGTTTTTATATAGTTAGAGTAACTTGAACCTGTCCACAGGTTGTGCTTGTGTACATTTTAGGGGTCGTTCATAATTATATATATAATTATATATATATGAATTCCTGCTTAAAATTTCCAAAGGTCTGGAGTATAAAATATTGCATGCAAAACTTACATAAACTTGTTTGACCTGATATAGTTAAGGAATTGAAATACGATCCATCAAGCTTGTGTTCAGATTAGGCAAACATTACACAGGTGTACAGCAGCTAAGCACAGGAAACAAAAATCTGCCGAGCCCAAAAGTGCAGGGAGCCAGACACATCACCTCTACATAATGTGATGTTTTGGCCGGTGACCTATTTATGCTGTTAAGCAAATTAGTGTACTTAGCAGCTTGTAACATGTCTTGTCTTCGTTAAATTCCCTCGCAAAACTAAGTAGATTCACATGCTGCATGGTTGTGGTAGACGTTATCTGCCCCATTGTTTTGATATGGACGTCACAAGCGGCTATTACCTTCCCATGGTCTGTCGTTTTGTGTGTCAAATTGCATGTATAGATGCAGAGTGTGTCTAAACACTGCCTAAAATGTGCACTGTACAATAACACAAGGGGAATCCAACTCCCAAAATGGCATTGCCAGGTTTATCACCAGTGATGAATTCAGGTCAATTGGGTCAAAACCTCATCTGATAAAAAAATTTAAAAAATTAAAAAAAGGTCAAACAAGCTTCCCCTAACCCCTTATCTGTGTGCATAAATTACAGAGATCACAAATAAATGTCTTCAAAAGAAAACAGTCAAACATAAGGCCCCTTCATACATACCACCAATTTAAAATATCATACTTCCATACCTTAGACTGGTAAAAAAACTCATAATCATCAACGCAAAAGTTGAGAGGCAAATGGTTGTTTTAAAAAGAATAAAATGTATTACATTAAGGCATCAAACTTATTTTGTTGTTGTTGATGCATTTAAAACAATTAAATCATTTATTTATTCATTAAAAGTAGGAATATTCTTTGTATATATTCCTAAATATACAAAAACCACATCCCAGGCACTTGCCAGATTACATTTTCTCTTAATGTAGAATTGTCTTACAACACTAAAGATATAACAGAGATGGAATGTCCGAACAATTGAAGCAAACAATAAAAGGGTTTAAAGGCTAGATTTGTGGACAAGTTGTTAAATGTTTGTCGCGGTGATAGTGTAATGGCTCTCCCACGACTCTCGCGACATTGCTGCTCTCTGTGGCTCCCGACTATTGCCACATTTAAAAGGCGCCATAGTTCCAAGAGCAGAAGTCTCGCCAGAACAGCACCAGTACCGTGAGATTCCAGCGAGAGCTGTAACACCTAGCACCGTGACAAACATTTAATGACTTGTCCAATAACCTTGGCCGTAATCAGTGTCAAGGAACCGATAGTTTCTCAAACTAAATATTTTATTGCATTGAAAAAGTGGTTACTTTTCTTCTGATTCTGAGTTTAGGAGATGATCTGATAAGTTTGTTTAACAACTGCCATGAGGTAAAACAGTGGAGTGTATGGAAAGGTAATGAACCCCCCCCCCCCCCCCCCCCCCAACGTGAGCAAAGTTTACAGTGACATGGAGTCGACCATCAAAGCTATAAGTATCTTTCTTGGGATTCAGGGCGACTTGACCTATCTTCAATACTGAAAAATGAACAAACCCCCCCATGTGATCTCTCTGCGTGGCAAGTGTTAATTTTAAGGGTTTAAAGAGGCCAGTGTTGGAATGACTGGATTTGATTTTGTCTCGATATATCAATCCTCAAACAGGTTAAGGATATGTCTACCACCTCACAGTCATCCTTTGTGTCTAAGGATGACCCACAGCAAAAAGGAAACATTTTATCATAGATTTGACGTCTCATGGAAATGAAAGAATGAAAGGAACTTTCAAATGATTTCCACCACTTGATGGTAAAAACTTCCTCAGTTGACAACAAAACGTTTTGGTGTGTGTGTGTGTGTGTGCACTATTCCAAGGAGATGATGCTCCACCATTGAACCAACTGGCCCTGTTTGTTAACATCCGTATCCCATCACACCAACTATCGGAATCAGTTCAGACAAGAAACTCACTGTGTTCAATGCATGAAACAAAACCAAAAAAACCTCCCTGACATACCTCTTAATACTACTAAATCTCTAGCATAATAACTACTACAATTATAAACTCAAATTTAGTTAAACTTCATTCATGTCACATAGGCTAAGATGAGTGGATTATTTCGCAAGTACTGAATTCTAAATATTCTTGAGGGCTTAACAGAGACAGGCCAAACACGTGTTACATCAAATTGATAGATAAAAACATTACACAGTAAAATATCCCGATTCAACAAGTAAAATTCTTCTTCTCAAAAAAAAAGAAAAAACAAAGAATAAAATATTGTCCTTCCCTTTAGAAACAACCAAGACACGTATAAGTGATTCTTAGCTTGGTTGGAATATTTACAAATTATATATATATATATTGCTTTTGGCAAATAAAGAAGGAAAAATTGTAGAAATGGAATGATTGATAAAACCATTGTAATACTAGATACAAAAACACTTGTTGATGACTTTACACAACATTCTCATTACCATAACAAAGTCCCAAAGGCTTCTTCGGGTGATTGGAAAAATAACATTTAACATCTCAATCTTCATTTAATACGTGGTTTTTTTTCTACCCATAAAACAAAGTGAGCCCAATATACATGGTTGATATAATAAAACCAGTATTGAGTCAGATTCCTTAATAAATTTATGATTTATACAATTTCAATTTCAGATAAAATGTCAGCTGTTTGTAGATGATTACCTACCCCCTATTTTTGTCATTTTAAGTTAGGAATTTTCTGGGGGGGGGGAAGCAAGCAGTACTGTTGGGACTCAACAATGCTATTTTGTTCTTATTTCTGACATAAATACTTGTTTTTGAGTTGTTCTAGATTGTGTACTGATAAGAGTTCATTTCAAAAACATGTCAATTGGTCATAATTAGCAATAGGCCACATTAGAACAACAAAGGCACTAATTGTATGCAACCGGTTGATAATTACCTGTTGCAAGAATTCTATGTAAATATAACTTTTTTTCCCCTACCATCTACTGTATTCAAACTACAAAATGTATTTACATGATATTGAAAAGATGACAACTGCGAATCCAGTTTTGAAAACTTACAAACCCACAAAGTACCACCGACAAAAAAAGGGGGCGGGGAAAGACAAACCCCCACAATGATTAGCGTCATTACAAAAGTCATTTACTAAAATACACTACTCATCTGGCAAAAATCACCCCTTTATAAATTCCACTTCAGTTTGGAATCCTGCACTGCAATCCATAATGTTACTGGAAATTGTATTGTATTGGTGGTCTTCAGAAGGCACTTGTGGCATACAAAAAAATTGCCCCTCTCCATTTTTAAGCTGAAGTCAAAATGTGCAACCTTGTCCTCTTCAAAACTGATAACTTAAACTGGGGGACTGGGCAAGAAATTGCCTTGAACTGTCAGAATGATGGATGGAAGGAAGAGATTTGACTTGCTGAATTACTTGCCACTTTTGATTTATAGAAATCTGTAAAGTGCAGGTATTACTTGGTCTACATTGCCCATCTGGCGATAGGAAAAGATGTCTTGACAAAGATGAATCTACCGTCTCTCGATTTGGGTCGATCTTCCTATGAAAGTCAGGCTGGGTTCATTTCTACCATCTTGAAATCAAACTTATTGCGAGGAATTGTTAACAGATTTATTTCACTTATTTACAATGATTTCATACCTGAACATTTTAAGAACTACCTAAAAGAGTGTGTTATATCACTGGCTATAAAGACAGCATACACATCAAATGTGCGATTTATTTTTTTAACTCAACATAGTAACATTAATCATAATTTTTTGTCATTTAAAATTTTAAACAATAGTACTTCTCATTGTTGAACATTATTTTGGCATATGTGGTAAGTAGTGGCAATCAAACACTGTTGTAAAAACAGTACAAAAAATAGACATTTATTTGTTTGGGAGAAATTCCTCACAGCAGCAATTTAAACCACTTCCAACAGAACTGACATTTTTAGTCTGTCTTGTATTTAGTAAAATTGTGGTGAATCCAATTCTTCCATGTACCGACACATTATTGGATCTAAAAACACCCATCAAGCTGGTTTGCCACCACACAATGTGGTGGAATAACCCTAATGTTTGAGTTGTGTGATTTTGAGATGAACTGATGAAATTAACGCAATTCTTAGACCTGTGTAACACCGGTCATCGTCAGAATGATGTATTAAACTAAACGCTAGCTCAGATGTGCCCACTTTGGCAAGAAATCTACCCTCAGTATATCTCAATCTAGCCTCCTCTGGCCAATAACTTTAGGATAATACAGATAATTGGGCTTGACAGTCGCAATGGATGCTTCCTGCAATCAGCAGGCTTTAGTTTCTGTATTATGAGAAATGACGGCATTTTCTACATCAATTTTGATCCCCTCCTGGTCTCATCGGCGCTGACATGTCACCGATGAGACTTCTTAAGACGACCGTAAACATCAAACGTGAGGAAGGGGGAAGGAGGAGGATGATTGTCACATCAGATGACCATAAATATCAAATCTAATTACTCTGTCGATATAAAGCCCTAATTCTAGTACTATTGGAACAAAATCATTACGTGGAAACCTCTCGCAGGCTTGTGCTTTCTTTGTTATACTGATGAATTCCATTAGGCCGTGAGTGTGTGGTTGATTTTCATGAGATACCTCGGCCAGCTCTACGGGTTACAGCCTCCCTCCCTCTTAGGAACAATTAACCAGGACATGCAGTTTATAGAATCTACAGCCAAAGGGATGGATCAAGTCTGACACGGAACACCCAGAGAGTGATGAATGGCACTTTTGGCTGCTATTGTTTGATAGATGTCATTGCAATTAGTTCAGGTCTCACTTAACCTTTCTAAGTTAGCCGCTCCTGCCCTTGTTCAGGAGGGAGAGGGAGGGGGGGGGGGGTTTCTAGAGGATACAGCTCCCGTTTAACATCATATCTTTTTATCCTTGTGACATTCAGATGACCAAATCCTCAACAGGAAGAATCAATTAGCCTATTCTCTGGATTTGGAATGACGATGAATAGAAATCCACACACTTTTAACCGCCATTATAAATTAAAAAAATGAAGCAACCATGCTTCTATCCCCGTACACAAAGACTCTCAGGCACATAGTTCTGTTCAATGAAAGCAATTGGTAAAATCGGTAAAAAGATATACGTACATAGAATATTCTTAATCATAATTACACTTATGGCACTTTTCAATTCCCAAATACGAGTTTTAAATATGTTTATAAATGTTCTCTTGTGTATCAAATCTTCAGTTGCATGCAGCTATTTTTTTTTAAATTTTTATAAAAAAGGAGAAGTACTTTTTTTAAAAGTGGGTGAGTTGTATAATAAATACACTTTTCTTCTCCACTTCGAGTTGTTATTTATACACAGAGGTGTGTTGTGACCACATTGTTAGAATAATAGTTTGGCATTGTAACGCTGGTTGGAAATCCACACTACAATCAACTCCGGGTCTACGGCTGATCGGCAGCAGCCAGCAACTATTGAGAAGTAGTACCTGCAGAAAGGGGTGCATGAGACTCTTGGGCCACTCTTGGGGCCCAACTGAGATACGGCTACACACATCGGCTAACTTGTTTTCTAGGCCAAGCCGATATTTTGTCAAGTTTATCGGCAGACGGAAGCTAAATTTCTCATCGCGGGTCACCAGTTTCAAAAGTGACGGATTGACTTACTTTGAACATGGTGCATGTAATGAATGCCTGCAATCTACAAACCCATCACCAAGCTTGATTCTACAGCTTTAAAGAACTACGGGAACGTTTCTTAAAAGATATCTGATCTAATTTTAACCAAGATTAAGCTATCTTGTGTGATTCACGGAATCAACAGGTGTGGAATGCATGGAGTAATCTTCAGTCCCTCTTCCCGTCTTACTCAAGCTCCTCCAAGCAGTTGGACGACTTGAAGAAATCGGGCAGCGGCTCGTCCAGCTTGCCGATCACTTTATAAATTGTCTTCTTCCAGGATGGTTCGGAGTCCTTGCCAAGTTTGATGGCGTCAAAGAACTCACGCAGGGTGCAAGTTGACACATTCATAAAGGATTCTGGAACCTGGAAAAAAAGAAGAAGAAGGAAATAGCAGCCTTTGTATGACACTCTTTCTGATTACTGGCGATGTCATTTAAGAACAAATCAGCTGTAGACCGTTTCTGAGGGTGAACTCTCTCTAATATAAGTTGCCGTAAGTTCCTCATCATAAGTACATTGCTAGCTGTATACTTTCCCTGAATGGGAAACTGTGCACACTTTGTGTTTAAGAGAAAGGACTTTCAACTTTTGGATGATCAATTGGGTTTGACTGGCACCATGATGGTGGTTATACAGCAAAATGAAAGTCCTGGCGGTGGCATAGTACCCCTGAACTTGTATCCATGTGTTGATGTGGCTTTGGGTCAGGGAATCAACTCAGTATATTACAGTAATATCAGCGATGCATGGCGTTTGAATGTTGTTGGCAAATTTGCTGAAAAATAGATTTGCTAAATGTATAAAACTGGCTGGAAGCTATGGGCTGATTTTGGGTAGCTTTAGCAATAACAATTGAATATCAGTATAATATGAAAAATGCACCAAGATAAAACAACTACTGTGAACCAGTACGAATCGGCACTATATTTAAGTATCATATTTTTTCCACACACCTGTTTTTCAATGTAAATGTTAGTAATGCAATTTTAGCCAAGTGTGAATGTTCCAATGAGAATCGAGGTCAGAACATTATCTTAAAGTTGATGTAAAAACCCTGTTTCAATGTTAACACTGGGTACTTTGGAACACTAGCTAGCAGCAGGCTAACCAGGTAACAATTTCCATTGTTTATGAAGTTTAGTTCTGAGCATGCGCACATTACCGAGAACATTGGATTTACCTGTTAGTCTGCTGCCACCTAGCATCCTAAAAGTCCCCCCATTCACATTAAAAGTAAATTCTGGTATCAACTGGCATCAAAGTTTAAGAAAATTTAAGAAAAAAAGTGAGAGATGGGGGAGTTACTGATGCTGATTGGGAATGCTGTTCCTAAGTTTGGGGCCAGCTATTGAAAAAAAGACCTATCGCAGAGAGATTTATAACTTAAAGGAATGGTAAGAAGAAGGTTGTCTTTAGAAGATCCGAGTCCCGCCCTGCCCGGTTGATACAAAGTGAGTAGATCACACAAGTACAGTGTCAATGGTTCATCGTTGCTAATACCAGTACAACCACCCACACATATCTTAGCTACCACTTCACATGAGCTAATGTTTGTGATTCAAATACACAATACATGAGTAATGTTCCCAGCCTCCCAGGAAATGCGTCCTAGCTCGGTCAGAACCAAAACGACTGCTACAAGAAAAACACTCCATCCCGTGGGTTTAACCACAAACTTAGTTTTGAGTACGGTCAGGTACTTTGCTTTTAACAACTGCATTTCCAGCATATATTGAAGACACTTTTGGTAGGGCAATTAACAATTTGTTCCTGACAGAGAAAGAGTCATTTCCTTTGTAAAACAATGACTGGCTGTAAATAATTCCATGGCCGAACCCACACTACTTAGATAGCACAATAAGAAAAACAGCCAACAGGAAAAAATAACCTTGAATAATGGTTTCATTTTAGGCTGACTATTGCCAAGGAGTTAAGAAAAATGCACCGAACGTTACTACTGCTCCAGATGTGATACAGCCTTAGGTCATAACACAGCCACGCAAAGAAGTAATTACATGAAAGACGAATAAAAAAAAATTTCATACACTCCAAGTGGTCGTAAAAATGTACTCGGCCTTCACTTGGGAAGAATAGCCGCACCTTGAAATAGTACAGGCAGGAGGCAGGTCAATTAAGAAGGAAATCGGTGGTGTGCCTGGATCAAAGGAATATCGTATGGGATGTGGCAGAAATCACAAACGTTAAGGACACCGTGGTATTATAGGTGACTTGCTAAACACAGGTACCGTGTACAACTTACATCAAAAGGAGTTATGCAAAAGGAACACAAAGTACGGGTGACCTTTGGTGTATAGCGGAGACAGCGGGCGACAGCCATCCAATGACGACTTGACAACTTCCTGATTATATGGTCCCGAATTAAAATACTCCAAGAGGGTATGAGAATAAATAATGGCATCCTGGGGTTTATATAGATGGATGGCTAGCGGTAATTGCCGCTGCTGTTTGTTCGTGTCTTGAGGAATCTCACATGATTGATGACTTTCCATTTTCATCCTTTCTTTCATGGGAATCCAAGGTGAGACTATTCACTGAATATTTCTTTTCAATTTTTATATCAGTGGCGAGCGACCTTGGTAAATACACTCCCTCGGATTCTTGAAAAAAAGTGCAAGTAACTTATGCACTTTTGGTTTTGGTTTACGTCAAACACATAAATACATTAAATAAATTGGAGCACACTTGCACACAAAAGACACCGCCTCGCACCAGGTTCATTTGACAGATTCTGCTCAATTTTGCTCGGCTTGATTGGTATCCCAGTTTCTAAGAACCATAAGCCCTGGGATGCGGCGGTGACATCCTGTCTACAGACAAACCTAAGACTAGGTAATGTTCCTGAGTCACGCAGCAAGATATTAAACTCAGCCTTCCAGTAGATCCTGGACAGCTAGCACGACTGAATCATAGAATGGCAACATCTCTAATTGGAGATTTACACATGGAACACACTCTCCTTACAGAATCACTGCAGTCAAACTTACAAACCCGTCTAATTAAAAACAACAAATGCCTGAATTTAATTAAATGGTTTAAGAGATGTCAATTGAAAACCAAGGGTGGCTCCACCATCTTAACCAATTCTGTAAAAAAATCCTGCAAGTTTCAAAAAAATGCTTAAATGTTTGACATGTGAGTGACAATAGCAAGGCTGTTGGGATAATCAATGTGGTTACAATATGACTCCCCCGCCCCTTAAAATGTTGCTTTAGAAACAAGTGGAGAACAAATCTCCACATCCCCCTGCTCTAAAAATAACCCCATGCTTCCAAGTATTACGTCTATATTAGTGTGTCTATAAACAGACAAGCGGGGGGGGGGGGGGGGGGGGGGGGGGAATGGCTCTATTTCTGCACTAAGTCCAACCGCTTTGACTTGACCTGTATCATTATGGGGATGCACCTACAATCTGTTACTTCGTCCTAATGGAATGATGACACCAGTGGACGGGACTGGTGCTTTTAAATATCAGTCTCAGAGTAATTGCCCCTGGGGGGGCCATATCTTGATACCAGAGCAGGGCCGGGGCAAATTGGCCATGGATTAAGAACCATCCTGCTTCAGCAGATTGCATCCATTGTGCTATGGTTTAGTAGTGTCCTGGATCATGATGCCAGGGGCTATGGGAGTGTCTGGTCTGCATGTGGGGGGGGGGGAGGGACACCCACCCTCCTCAATCAGCAGATTCAAAGAGACGGTGTGATATCATTTTTTTCCTTCTCTCCCACCAGTACATCCACATAAACTGTTTAGTTTTCCAGAAACATATCTGAACAATACACTCATCTTTACAAATTTGACATTTTATGTTTACACCTCATTGAGGAAACAAACACACAGCCTCATATTTCGATATGAATTTAACCGGAATAATACGCCTCCCAAGCCATGAGAATTCAGGTTACATTTAAACACCTTTTTTCACCCTCGAAATTGAATGCCTTCCTGGGACAATTGAAACAACAACTTTATCCGTTGTAAGTTTATTCATGTTGATAACAAAAATGCCCTTTTTCTTCTAATCCGTAAAATGACACTGAAGGAGGTTTATTTTTAAAAACATTCCTGTCACATGGATGGTGATAAGCGGCATTAGAAGAAAATGTAACACCAAATATTGCCTCCTGTTTTGCCAATAATTAATTTTGAGGAAGAAACAAAACAAAACCAAATCAAAACAACAACAATTTGGTTTTCTAAATATAATATCTTGACAGGGAAACCGGTGTCATGTATTACAATAACTAGTCTATTTCCTTCGTACAATCACAAAACATGGTACTGGGAAAACAGTAAGTCACAGGATTGTTCCAAGATCATGATGGCAATTCAAGAACAAGTTTCCTGCAAAGTTCCCCCACCCCCCCCCCAAAAAAAAACCCCCCAAAAAACCCCAAAACACACGATATTTCCCTTGATTTGAGAATTGAAACATTTATAATTTTTATTCAGCATTAAAATGGACAAAAAACCCACGAGGAATAAAAGAAGAAGAAGAAGAAAGAAGAAATAAAAAACCATCCAAAGTATTAATGACAACAGCAATTAACACAAGCTCAACAATGGTTCTAGACAGATGATGAAATAAAAAAGTTCCATATTGTTGATGTTTCGATGGACACCAAGTAACACAGTAATAACACCTTTAGTTGGATAGTTAATGACAGCAATTTACTCCGATGCGATCAGTGGAGTGAGACGAGGTCTCCGTTTTGTTCTCTGCAACAAAACCTAGACTGAGTGGAGACGTTGAGAAAAAAAAAGACCAACACTGCTTGACCTTGCGCACAAAGGGGTTGCATCCATTGGAATCACTCTGCAAAACCATTCTTTATATTAACATTGGGATTCCTATTAGTTTCTTTCTCCTTATTGGCTTTTTTTTTCGAGGGGGGGTGGTAAAGTTAACCAGGTTCTGCTTCAGTAACAGTCATCTGTGTTCAAAAACATGACTGCTGGAAAAATAAAAAAACTTGCTGGGTACTTCATTTTATCGACTGCTTTTGTCTTCCCTCCGTAAAATAGTTTATGCTTGTGATTAGGTCAGCCGTATCAGGCTGCCATACACGAGTTCATTTGGTTTTTCAACTATGCGCTTGGGTGAAGTAGTGACCAAATGGAATGGTTACACATTTCACAACATGTTTGTGTTATGGTGCACTGCAATTCTTGTTTTCGTCTCAAAGTTGTTGTGGCCCCAGTTTTGAATGGATGTGGTTTTCTTTAGTAAGATGTTATTGTCAGAGTCCATAGAAATATGAAAGTCTGATGTGTGTTGAAGAACAAATTAAATATTTCGGGGGGGGGGGGGGGGCGAAGTTTTAACAAGTTTAGTGGTGTTTTTGTGGTTGCTGTTTTACAATGAATACCGGTACTATAGATGTCAGATAATTGGTCACTCCCTCTTTCAACTAACAATGCATTCAATGAAACCAGTACTAGAATCCTAGTCATGTACAAACTGTGAGAAGGATGGAATAGAGCGATGGCTATCGGTTGGCCGTTTGCACCCACTAAAGCCAAAGCTCTTGGGGGTCAGCGTAGGTCCATGCTGTTATGAAGGAAAAAAAACCCACCATGAGTTTCTGATATAAAATGATAAGACCTGTTGTGCGTGTTCCCTAGGCATGGGGTAAAGAAAGCACTGTGGTTCCCTTGTAGGACCATTGCGTGCAACCACTCAAGTGTTAAGAAGCACTTAACTCCTCTGAATGTGTGCTTTCCTTTCAGGCCGCTCTGGCAACAACTTTCAAAGGAGTTTCTGCATCGTTAGACATGCCGTTGGCCAAACCCATGCAGTGAGTGTCTTTGTGAAGTTCAATGCACAAACAACTACTTTTTTGGTGCATTTAGTTTAGTTTTTTTTTTTTTTTCTTTTTTCTTTGGGTGGGGGAGGGGGGGGGGGAGTGAAATCTTTCTCTAACAGATCCTTGGCTAAGAGTCAAAAGGCTTAGTTTTGGTAAGTAGCCCGGCAGAAATTCTATAAATTAAAAGAATTCTTCTTGAAGTTATTTTTCCACTTCCTCTTTGTTGTGTGTGCATGCCAACTCAACTATGAAGCACAACAGCAATAAAAGATTTCCGAAGGTTCCAAGAGGGTGTTCTGCTTCAGTGGAATTGCTGGAGGCAATACGAACAAAGACGCGCCAAAAGAAAACCCAAAGTTTGAGACAGTCTTTTGTGAATCGTAAACAAGCTTTATGGGATGAAAATCCTTTTAAGGGTCTGGGAAAAATTAAATTATGGTGGGGGGGGGGGGTGATACCAATTAAAAAAGACCCGTCAGAGTTGCAAAGATGAATGATGGACAATTATAAAAACACAGGACAGGTGGTGGGGGGCCACCTTTTTCTATCTTGAATATCAACTCATATGAATAATGGAGTCCAGTGGTTTTGGATGCAATTATCGCCAGATAAAACGTGTAAAAGTAATAGGTGTATTTGTTGCTTTTTTTCAAGTCTAACACATGACGCAAGATGAACAGACTAAAGGAAACCAAAACAAACTCTTCTTGGCAATTGGTGCTGGACATGTGGCATGGTGTTACCCTCCCTCCTAATGTGTCTTTATTATGTTCTGGAAATCTCGGGAAGTCTTTAGAGGATTTTAATTTTAGAGTGGGGGTACTTCTGTACAAGAGGGAAAAGAGTGTGTTCAAGTATGGGAACATTTGGAGTGGGGGGGGGGGGGGCGGGACCGGGACCCTCTGCCACACATCGGGCCTGGTATACCTCTAGGAGTCCATGGGATTGTTACATAGATCACCAGTCCAGAATTTAACATCTGTTTATCTCAAATATACAAACTCTTAAATTCTGCATATTAAGTTGCCAATACAGACAACAATAAAGATGAGAATCTAGTCACATTGTGCACTTAATTGTCCACAAACCCCAAGCTAAGTTTCTTGAAACCCCAAGAATTAGAAATATGTGAGCACATGATTCCAGTTGTGGGGTCTACTTTTAAAGGTATTATACAGTATTGATAAGGACAACAACAAAAAATCATTGTTTAGTTTTAGTCTGAAAGCTCACTGATTGTGAAGTTCACACTAGAACCATTTTTTCTGTGAAACATTTCCCTCTGAAATGAAGTCATATTAGAGAAAACTGTATCTGAAAACTTAAAAAAAAAAAACGCAATAGCTGATTCCAGTTGTTACAACCAAAATTAAGGACAATGTGTTTACATGCTAAAAATTGTGCCTGTTTTTTCACTGTTTTCTCCGGACTCAAACGACCGATGAAGCCCAGATTTTCATGTAATATGGTTGATGAGACGAACCATGAACACTATCTGCGAATATTTTGTAAGCTCTACCAATAGTTCCTTTAACTAGAGAGACATCATTATGAACTACACAACAACTCTCAATACATCTGTGTGGAATTTTAATTACATTGAATTAAAGCAGTTTATATCTAAGCACTTCCTAAACAAGATGGCCGCACTAAACAAATGCTTCAGAGGGAAACCAAGTAGAAAGTTGCTTCACGATTGGGTGCAACTCTTACCCAAACAACAGCAAACTCAAAAACAAGGCATACGAATACATGACAAACATGCTTTAGAGCTGTTTGCTTGAGTTGCAGACAATGAGAAACCAGGTTCACATGCTATTTCTGATTTCTAGGTATAAAGGTTACAATTGCCTTTCCAAAAAAAAAAAAACACCCAAGCTTTATAAATAACAACCCAAACTGATAACCAGATGACAAACTGAGTGGTATCGACTACAACCCACAGTGTTTATGTAAGACTGTGCAGAACAAGAAATGATCAAATCAGATGTAGAAGCAGCCCAAGGAGTTTCCTTGGGCGCTGTCCCACAAGGAAACATGACTTGATTACTGTAATCATCAATGCTATCAAACCAGTATCATGCTGGGTTTGGCCTTGGTTTTGGCAAACTAAAAGTCTTTCAATAGGGAAGTGGCACGGCCAAAATGTCTTGGCACGCCAAGTTCAGATCAAGAATGATTTCATTCTTGTAGAGCGGGAATTTGAGTGCAATTCTCAGCATTCACAATTCAACCACCAAATGTTTCCCCTGTGGAAGATTTCCTGGGGAAGGGGAGGGGAGGGGGAGGGGGGAATCGGTCTTACCTGGAACTCGTTGCTCTTGTTGTAATGCATGTTGAGAGTACGGAACAACTCCATGTCCCTGATGACCAGAAGATCTTCACTTTTATCCACCCCGTCGCTCATGGCCTGCCGTGCAAACTTCTCCATCTGAATGTAGTAGAACTCCCGGAAGTTGCTGAACCACTGCAGGTGGGTGTGGAGAATAAACAAGGTGTTAGCAGGAAAAGAACAGTGAGGACTAAGATTTGCCAAGTAATGAGCAAAGAGAACAATATCCACCAAATGTGCGGCACCTTCTTCAAAATGGTCACAGAGAGTGAAAACAAACAAGCAAATTGACTGACAACCAATACCGGTACTCCATACTAATGTGGGCGGCTAATCATCCTTACATGCAGCTGAGAAGCTGAATTGTGAAAGACGCGGCTACAACGTGTCTGAGCCACAGACATGAAAGAGGGCCTTTTGGCAGCCAGCCACATCGGCCCATATATGACCACGGAGCACAGGCGGCGATTGAAAGTGTTTGATTTTTCTGGAGGGAGGAAAAATTGTTGGCCCGGAGAAAAACCCTCATGGCATAGGAGAGAACCACTGCACAGCTCTACTCACAAATGGTCTTAGCCGGGAATCGCACCAGGGCCACAGTGGTGAGAGGTGAGGGCTTTACGCACTAGCTACCCATGCCATCAACAATTTCAACATTTCCGGCAAGAAAACAGAAAGTGACAGACATCCCTTATCGACTTCACATAAGTGTTCACACCAGTTAACAAAAATTACTCAGAAAAAGAAACCAAAAGTCTAGTTTAAATGAATGAATAACCAAAAGCAAGTCATTTCTCAAATAAATAAAACCATGACAAAACCATAACCCAAGCAACTGCAAGAACTGAACCTACTCTTGGTCTTCCACAATACTTAAAAACACTTCAAATACTGGGGAAAGATTAAGCCGATGAGGTTTAATGGAAAACCAATTTCAATATTTCTCTAAAATACAACATTTCCAACAAGAAAGTAGAAAGGATAGTGACTGAAATTACTTACTGACTTCACATTAGCGTTGACACCAAAATTAACTCAACTCTTAGCATACTTTTTAGTTAAAATTAAAGCAGTTGATCATCAACAAGTGTAAGTTTTCAACAAACCATGATCTAAAACTTCTTTAAACTTATACAAGTTGTTTGTAAATCATACAAAAAACATCAAGAAACATATGTAATTTGTAGATTTGTAATAAACAGGTTCTCCAATTTTGAAGGGGATTGTCCCCAGCTGGTTTAATAATGTGCTTCTGGAAACTCAAGAGGCCAAGCATCAAATTGAAATGTCAATTTCCAAGGAACATTACAACAAGTTCTCAAGATCACCTGCTCTAAACGGCTTAACATGTGGTAACTCACACGTCTACATGAAGAATACCACCGCCCCCCAACACCAGAACCCTGAGTAAATACTGACATTGAGCAAAGGTGCATTTAGAGATGGGACAATTCCATTTACCTTGATGATCTGTGAAGTGTTGTGCCTGTTGAATTTGACGTCTAGAAAGTGCTGTCTGAGAAGGGCAGAGCTGGGGTACCTTGTGTAGAAGAACATCAACTTGGCCTTGCGGAGGTGAGTTGGAGTCAGTGTAGATGTCAGAGAGTACACAGCAGTTAAGGAATAACGCTTTCTCATTTAACTCACAGTTGGTTTGTAAGTTTTGTGAAACACTTAGTGTGAGCGAAAATCCCGGCAAGGCAATTAGGGCAGAAATAGTGGGCGCCGTCATCACAGAGCCCCAGATCAAGCTCTCTAACCATTACTACCCGTCACAACACATCATTATCTTGACAGTAATTTTACATACTTTTGACAACACAACCTGTGTCTGATTTTATAGAGCACATTAAGGTTACCAGCCAAAATGCCATGTGATGCACATTATTTATTACTGGTTCCCTCCTAGCTTTTGCTAAGCAGAAATATTTGTCAGCTGAGACTTTGTGACTCTATAAAAAAAAACGGTCCATGATCTCATGTCATACACAAGCCTTTTAATTTCATTACTTATTCTTAGGCTTTTATCTTGGAGAAGGAAAAAACATGAGAATGTCAGACCTGCATGCATTTTCTTCATATGAAGGCAGCGGCTGTGAGATGATTTCTCAATAAGTCAATTTCAAATAAATAAAAATTTTTTTTTAAAGGGTTCTAACTTTAAATAAGGAAGGTCGCAAAAAATGGCATTAGCAAATTTGTCATTCCTTTTAAAGTTTAAAATCAACCATCATGCGGTGAATCATGTATTAATAAAAGAATAAACAAATATCCCCCTAAAAAAAAAAAATAATAAAAAATATATACAGGTCCCAGACACAGACAAATATCATATCCTTACAAGAGGCAAGATAAAAACCAGTCAATCCAAAACGATAATCTATACATACAAAAAAACATAACAATTTAGAGAATATACAGCCTTGGTGAATTTTACGTCAGGGATGACTGAATTAACAACATGTAAAACGACACAAGGAAGGTGATCTGCATATGAATAGGTGGTCCATGATTACTCTGATACAGCTGCTGTACACTTGAAGAACATATGGTTGTCTCGACACTGTTCACAGGCATTGTAAACTGCTGGTAGACAACTGCAGCTAAACAGGACTTCTCGGGCCATCAATGCAAGCAAATAGTTGTGAAGATTTTGTTCGGGGGTGATAACAATGGCTTGGATTTGTTGTTGTCTGAAGTTACTGAAAGTACTGAAAGCTATTCCATTTGGCAAGCCTGGTTTTTCTGTTTTCCTAGTTCTAAGCACATACCATTTGTATTTCTTCAACGTCTTTGTATCAGGGGGTTGGGGAGAGTTTTGGATAAAAGAAAGTAATCAAACAAATTCTGTTACTTAGTTGTCCTGTTTTGTAAAGGAGTTTTTTGTTGGACAAAATTTTTTATAATACATGTACAATAACCGAAACGCAGCTATTTTAAGTTTGGTTATCTTTGATAGTTTGACAAACATCGCAACATTAATTGGTTTTTACTTTTTCTTTTGGAAGGTAAGGGCTTGACATGGCAGCTATATTCCCACAGTAAAAAAACAAACATTCCAAAGCGGAAACGGTGTCTCTGAATTATTTCTAAAAAAGCTTGCTTTTTTTCTTTTTTAACAGGAAAGGTTACACCGATGCCTAAAAAAAAAAAGTTGAATGTCATTCTCAAAACATGTTTCTCTGAAGTCGGTTATTATTCAATGCCTTTTAAGCACAATCTGTCACCACGTTACAGGAAATTGATTGTGTTGGTTGAGCAGCAAAAGGAAATTATAAATTTCTACCTTGGCTCCTGGATTTAAATCCTACTTTCAGCATACATGTACATGTAGTCTTGGCAACAAAGCAATCATTGAAATACCAACTTACTTTTCAAGGAAAAGAATTTTTTTTTTTTTCGTAAGAAGGGAAAAAAAACAAAGTGAAAGGAAAACTCTGCTCCCGACCCCCCCTGCCCATCTCAGTCTCACTCACATCAATCAAGAAAATCATGTTCATTAAAAGTGCGTCACATTTATAAAAAAAATAAATAATAATACGAGGGTCTAGTTGTTGGGCAACACCTGCGATGGATGCAACAGTAGCAATTCATCACCGATTGCCATGGAGCTCAATTTAGCTCTTGGAGGGAGAAAGAGGTAGGCCATGGAGCGATACAGCAGCAGCCGCCCTGAATGGGGAGCTCTTTGTGGAGTGAGGAAGACAATACAGGATGTGTGAAGAATAGTTGCCGACATGCATGGAATCATCTCAATGAAGTCGTTCAGCCCAAGGGGATTAGCTTCCATGGCCTGTCTTCAGCGAGACGGCACCAACCCTCAAGCCTCGTAAGATATCCCCCCACAGCTCGGAAGTCTAGCCATGTGGTGTGGGTCGCGCCGTGTAATTATCTCGGGGATTTTTTTCGCCCGCGAGTTTTCAGCATACAAGAAAAAGGCGGGCTTTACACAAATTATGGCTAGCGTCTTGTTATTGGCAACTTTGATTGATTGGCAGGGAGAGTTGTACAGGCACCAAACACTCGTCCTAATCTTGCCGCTTTTGTTGTTTAAAAGTTCAATTAATACCAAAGTTCAAGACTGCTTCGGGGACATGCTTAGAGTGAATGTACTTTTTGGGGGGTAACTTTAGGGTGAAAACTTGTGGCATCCATTTAAAAAAAAAGTAACAGGACAAATTACAAAAAGTTATAAAAAAACTCTTCAGCCGTGATCCCCTTGTACCTTAATGGTGGAACTTTCCAATGGCGCAAAATTAAATATCTCATAAACAGTCTACTAACTATTTTGATAAACAAGACAGAATTAATTTTGATTAATACACAAATCTGACTGGATGACCGTTATCTATTCTTTAAGTATTTTCGTTGATTATTCAAGTATCAAGAAAAATTGATTAACCAATTGAGGTGAGCGCATCAACTACGCTAAGTCTAGTGCCCAATATCATAGAGCTACTTCAGCACAAGCAGTAACTAAGCAAAAAATAGCGTACTAGAGTTAGGTTACCAGCCAAAATGACATGTATATACCAGTTGTGATCGGTTTGTTGCTTGTGTTTGCTTAGCAGAAAACTTTCAGCATTAATGTATTTTTAAGCAGCTCTAAGAAACTCGGCCCAGATCACATTCCATAAAATACAGCTTGACCAAAGGTTGGACACTTGCGATCAAATAAATTCAGGTAAAATCTTGGGTACAACTTAACAAATAACCACTGGTTTTGAAATACAGTGAGCCATTGAAAAAGAAACTAGAGCTGACAGAGTAAACATCCATTAGTACACAATAGCTGTTCCCTGTTGTTTTCCACTAAATGATAGTGCCACTGTTTGATGGATGAGTGATTAAGAATTGCTTCAGTGTCCGGCCAGCGAGGCTGACAGAGTTTCAATGTGCTATTTCACACACAAATTTCTCAGGAAACAGTAGTAATCACGGGGACTGGGTAAACAACTGCTTAATAATTTTCATTTTCAAGAATATTACATAATGTCTGTTGAGATCACATGTCAGTTTGCATGAAGCTGCCGTCATTACACAGTAAACCTGTACACACCAAAGACGGGCTAGACTCAGTTGAAAAGGTGTCAAGTACAATACAAGCACACCTGGGATCAATTTCATGAAGTTGTTCAGCAGACAAATATGGGCAGACAACTTTTTTTTTTCTTCCCCTGTATTTTATTTTATTTTTTTTAAGCGTCTAGAAAAAATAATGGGTAAACCAGAGAGAAAATCCTTTCACTATGGTTAAAATAGTCCAAAAGAACTACACATTGACTGGCACTTTGGTTGGTAAGATGTGTTCGCAAAGAAAACTTGTATCGGAGCTAAAGCAATTTTATGCATATTAAACAGCGGGATTGAATTAGGTGGTGTTTCATTAATAATAATCAAACAAGACAATAACACAGGGAATAATGCAGGAGCCTCTTTGCGCAACACAGTTTTCTTCAGCATCAATAAATGTTTAAAAACAACAGGAAACAGTGATAAAAAACAAGTCACTTCTGAAAAGAGCTGGGCTTGTTACTTTCATTTTGTACATTCTTTAAAAACCTACTCGGCAGTATAGCTTCCCCTCCCCATATCTACTCAACAACAGAATGGTGCCATGCCAATATGATATTATGGATATGAAGTACATAGTATATGGCAAGTGAATGCACATGAGGGATGGTAAATGTAGGGTAGTAAAATTTGTGAACAAAAAGGATATGGTCCCATTAGCTGGTGAGTAGCTAGACAGATCAGACAATCCTGGTGAGCCTCTCATCAAGGAATCGCTATCTTCAGATTTGATGAAGGAATATGACAGGCCATCGTTGATGGTGTGGGGCACGTCCCCGAGATCCCCTCCCCCATGGTTGGACATTGAGGTCTGCTGAGAGTGGGTCAGTAGAGGGCTCTGTGCGTACCTAGAAATCAAGTCGGGAAAAAATTGCGTAAGACTTTCTGGAAAATCTGACAGCATTGATTTGTTCTCACACCCTGGAATGTAAGCCCAGAACTGGAAATCAATAGCTGTTTTGAATTTGTTGCTATCAGCTGGCTTGACACTGTAGGGTTGTGTTGGATTAAGCAGGGAGGCAGAGAATCAAGCGGGTAAGAGGGAGGCCATGCAAACGCTGTGGAATTGTGAAATGTGTATATTACCTGAAAGTATCAACTTGGTGTAAAGGTTGTGTTGATATCAAATACCCGTCAGAATTATAGGGTCTGTGATGCTTCCTTTTTGAGAAAAAAATATATAAAAATGTGTTGTTGGCAACAGAATTGGTATTATAGTGCAAACTTTATTTATACAGTACAAGAAGGAGACATGTACCGGTGTTTTCCTGATTGAAATTGTGGTCAAAATAAAATGGTGGTAGCGTGCAAAGTTACACAGCAGACACAATGAACATCAGCCCTTGTACAGATCCAGTTATGGATTCATAGAAGTCAAGGAAACATTTCATACAAAGTCTAATATTTTTTTTTTGTGATTTGTATTTCCTTCATTTGGCTAATCATTGCAGTGAGGTGAAGATACTGTTAGTAAAATAACCAGGGTGGCGATTAAAAGTAGCGAGACAGATCGCATCACTTTGAAATCAGACCTGCGTTCAATGCCAAGTTTTGGCAGTACTGGAAAGTGTGATTTCTATTCTGGGAAAACTTTCTCTTTCCTTGTGAAAGTAACGATATTAAAATACAAGAATAAAAACAACTTTAACTTCAATTTCTGATGAACAAATTTACACCATTTGCATCGATTCGGGTTCATGCAGATATCACGCATATTTACACTTGTTTGTCAATAGTACGTAGTACAAATAGTAAAAAACATACTGTAATTGGTAGATTGCAGCAGTTTCAAGGGCTTGCACAATTGATACAAAAATTCCATCATACGACCGACATGAAAGGTCCTACATAAAGGCAGTGAGTGAATCTTCAGCCAAACCATTCAACAACATTTTCAGTATGGACACACAACACAGGGTGGTTTATTAAGCTTCACGTTTTGATCTAAAAACCCATCTCCAAGCAGACATTTTACATCCAAGTTAGGTTGTTGTCCCCGGCCGTTTCCCCCTTCTTCACCCCCCTTTAGAACAACATCCTCCTTCCATCATTTCACTTAGCGCAAGGGCCTTGGTAAACAACAGCAGATGGCAGTCCAAGTTGAACAAGAACCAACTAGCCTCTTAGACCAAGATAAACAGAGACACAGAGAGAGATGGTCTCTTCCAAGGCTGTATCCTTCCCCCCCTTCTTTTTTTACTTGCTCTTCTGACATCGTCAAGCCTTTACCCCCCAACAATACCAGAGAGAGGGCTGTCTAGGTAACACACTCCTGGTGTGCACTGCATCTACCAACAGCTGTCTTAGAGCGTGTCTGTCCCACCTCCGAGACTCCCCCTCAATAATGCCAATTCCCCAAGACAAGTCAGCCGGGAATTACCCCCTTTCAGAGCCAAATTAGCGAAATGAATTTGGACCGGGGATGGCTAAACGGTTTGTGCAGAGCGGTTTTTGTGTGTGTGTGTGTGTGTCCCACTGACAAGAGATTTTCTGGTCAGTCGGTCCTGACAACAAGGGAATTGAGACGATTAGATGCTGTAATTATTGCCTTGATGTGGCTGAATGGTGTCCTCTTTGGTGGCAATGGAGGGATTCATTTCAGGATTGTTATTTTAGTCGTCTGTCTAAGATGATTGGCAGACGAGAGTGACAGCCTCGTTCACAAAGCCTCGCTCGGACTGGTGCAAAAGCCACCTCATAAGGAACCCGCAACCCATTTTTCCTCACTGCCTTTATAGCTAAGCCAAGCATAAATTGCCCACTGAAATACTTGCTGAAGGTTAATAAATATTAAAATGCAGTGAATTGCTAGTTAGTAAACCACCCTATTAAAGGGCTGTGCAGAATTTCTCTTCTTGTAAGGAAGCCACCAGAATAAAAACAAACCAACAGGATTTAGTATATATCTGAAAAATTAGGGTGTGAAATCTGTCATAAGGAGCTAATCTTGATCTGCCATAATAAATAATCTTGAAGCATTGGCGACAGCACAAATTACCACTTCTTAGTCACTCCCTCACTGACAGTTAAAAGTTCCTTAAATAAAAAAAATTCCCATTAAGTACTAATTAGGGTTCGGGCATTGAAAAAAAAAAAGGGCCTGTTCAAACGTATGGCTGACCTTTTCCCATTCTGATCCTTACTCTTTTTCTAATTTTAGATGTGCCACATTAAACATCAGCATGATAAATATTGTTTATTCAGTTTGCGGTAACTCCATGTGTACATATATCTACTTTGCTGTGTAGGTTTGTTCTTTGGGAACTTGTCTTGCTATTTATTCTACTGCAGTGGAGTAAATTTTGGGAATTCGGGAGACTGCTTAGTTCTGAAAAGAACCGTCCAGCTTATTAACTACTACCAGTACATAGCTATTACTCCAGTAAAACATCTGACAAATCTTAAAAATTGTCTACATGTGTTTATCGACAGGGGTTATTGCTAACAGGGGTTATTTGTGAAAGTTCTAACATTTCAACCTAAAATTTCATGTACTTTTTGAATGGAAAAATAAACTCAAACACTAGCATTTAAACTATTTTGAATGCAATTATAAAAACTCTGCTGAAAAGTTTAAACATGAAAATTCCTTTATAACAACAGGCATTTTAAATATATATTTTCATTCATTTATTTTTTTGTGGGGGGGGGGATCTTATCAAGGCATTCAAAGTAATTTAGAAAATGAAAGTTTACATCTTTATGCAGTCATATTGAATCTACATATTCAGCAAAGATAAGTTATTACATCAAATAAAAAAAAGCATTTCAATTCTTTTAAATAATCTACCAATCCGTAAACCTTTTTTTTTCAATAGATGGGGAAAGAAAACAGAAATATTTAGAGATGTAAGAATCTTTTTCTAACAATTTTATACCATGTAGGTAGAGTTTGGTGAACTTGATACCCTGAAGTTAAATCACTATATCAATTGAAACCATCTTTAACAAGGGTGACCCATTCAGCACAGCTGACCTCACATTACATAAAAATACATCAAAGATAAAACTCGACAAGAGTTTGGCAGAAAGGGCACAGATAAAAATAAAACAAATATTTAATAAACAACCAGTCTTAATGAACAATTTACATAATAGAACAGGTGGACGAAATTGCAAACTCCTATCAGCTGCCCACACAAGTACAAAAATGCAGGATAAATAAGGACAAAACATTGCGCACGAAAAGTGAGAATTTCAAAAACATTGGCATCAAAGTGAGGAAGGTACATTACACCGATTCCCTTGAGAATAAGTCAGATGTACATACAATAATTATTTGCGGTGCCAAGCGCAAATTCTGTGATTCAAGCCCTGCGGCTTAAACGGTTAAGGCACCTGTTTTTAGAAAGTAGAAGGTCTAAAAATGAATTCCATCTTTAGTGGCTTTGGATTTTTGTTTGCATACACTGTGGGTATATTGTGTTATCATGCATTGGTGTGGGGCAACTTCAAAGCAAATTTGATAACAAAATAATCTCAAAAAAAGACTCACCTCATGTCGTCCAGAAGAGAGTCCTTGTCCTGCAGTGATGGATAAGCTGGTGGTGTCATCATCATGGATGGAAAGGATGGGTACAGACTTGGGTTTGGAATAGCCACTGATGTCGGTAACATCGTCGGTATGGCGTGATCCTGTTTCACGTCATCAGGCTGGCCCATGCGTAGTGCCGACTCGCTCTCTTTACTGCGGTTACGCTTTGGGATGACCAGCGAGATGGCTTCGGTCTGCTCATGTTGCTCCTGCTGTTGTGATTGTACACGATGGTGCTGGTGACCATGCGAGGTGTTAGGCCGCTTGGTTGGTACAGGCACAATCAGAGTTGCATTTCGTGCAGCTTGTTGTAGTACTGAACTGGACATTTCAGGACTGATGGTTTTTGGGAGTGAAGTGCGGAGCTTGTTGTTGTTATTGTTGTTAACAACCCGGCGGTCTTCGACCTCTGCGAATCGATCTATCACAGAGTCAACCGTGGTGGACAAGGCATTTGTCAACTGTTGCTTAAGAGAGTTGCGAAGTTTCTGGTGGCTTTCCTTTGGGATTGTGCCGTTCATACCTTTTCGATGGACTAACTGACCAGACCTTTGGGCCTCGGTGTTCTCACATTTGCGGATAGCAGTCATGGTGTCGATTGGTTCGTTCAAATCATCAAGATCATCGGATGCATCTGATAGGCTGCTGTTGTCTTCTTCATAGAGGTCAAAGTACTTTTCTTGCAAGACGTCCAGCTGCTGCTGCAAATGGCCCAGGAGGTACTTGAGGCGGCGTCTCTCTTGGCGCCGTAGCTGCTTAGTCTGGTTACTCTCTGCTTCTGAGGATCTTTGCTGTTGAGGTTGGGCTTGTTTGCGTTTGGCTCTAGTAGCTTCTGGCACTGGGTTGGTTCCCTGGCTGGACTGGGGGCAAGATGGTGACTGGCGCATGGAGGTGATGATGTTCTCTACTCTTGCTCTCTTTGCCTTCACACTATCCTCACTCAAGGGATTTGGGCTGACCTCCCCTGGGCACATGTTATCTGAACTCATGTTCCCTGGACTCATGCTACCGGGACTCATGGTGCTGTTTCCATTACATTTAACCTGATTGGCTGAATAGCAGTCAGGGATAGCCGATGCATCATTGGCACTACCGTCCATTGTTTCTAATTCGTCCGAGGACAGTTCTGTCTCATCCTGCTCCGAAGTTTCGGCGTTCTGTTCCATTGCAGCATCAAATTCTTCAATCTCTTTTGCCTTTGCTTTGAATAGCTGTGACATCATCAGAGGAGATTCGTTTGGACTCTCACACGGCGGTGTCACTGTTCCATTCTGGCTTTTCTTGCTGTTCTTCAACAAAGTCCGTAACACATCAGAGTTGTCTGTTTCGAAAGCACTGCCGCCATTTGTAACGCCTGCGCTGATTTTGTTCTGGTGGTGAGCATGAGTGCCTCTTGGAACACCCACATCGACTCGTCGTCTCTTGGACGCACGAGAGTTGTAATCTTCCACCTCTGTCGACATTTGCTTAGTCGGAATGTTTACTAGAGTGAGTCTGGTGATATTGCACGAGAGTTTGGTCGAGTAATTGGAATGAATTCGTGGAATGTGTATTTCCTTCTTTGTCAGGAAACTATCTCACCAACATCTTTTTGTTGCCGTCATCTGCAGGTGCAAAACACAAAATAGAAAGCTTGTTGTTATCTTTCGCATTTTGAGTAAGAGACCAGGAAACTTTGAGAGTTTTACTGAGAAAAGACACATATGAGGTCATTCAAGTAAGACACTGTTCCTGTAACTTAACTCCACACAAGAAAGACAACACATCATGTAAATGTACAGATCCGTTTAGATGATCGGAAGTTTCTTTTCTTGGAGAACACATCAATATTTGCACTTGAAAAACAAGGAAAACATTTTGTGTTTATTTGATCACAATTTTCTGCAAAATTTATATCAAAGTAACTGGGGTATGACACGTCAGTGCTCACTGATAATAATGTGCCAAATACATATTCTTTAATTCAAAAAGTTTGCTTCACAAGTTGAAATAAACTCAGTGTAAGTGACACTCAAAATCATGAGAAAATTAATCATAATTTGTTAGCACAATTTTGTAAAAAAAAGAATAAAACATAAATGACAATATAAAAACCAAACGAATACAATTCCTGGTGAGTCATTCGTGTAAGATACTACTTACATACATGTACTTCTGTATTCATTTGTATGTTTTTTAAGGCATGGCAGGAAATATGTATAATTATGGATCCCAGAGTAGTTTTGTGTCAGACCTTTTGAGTAAAAACAACTTCAAATTTCCATTGTTTAATTTTGTTGTTGGACATCTTAAAATACACGCAATGTGAAGCCAATTGTTACAAGAATGGTGTGACAATGTGTATAAAACCTGCAACACTTGACATTTTCAATTTTATTTTAAAATTTGTGATTTGATTTAGACGTTTTACCTCAAATAAAAAACAAGCCAAATGAATTTTCTTTATCGAAATCTTTAACATAATTCAAATAATCTCATGAACAAATTTTTAAAGTCTGAGAGTGGTTCTTTAAATTGCATCAAATTGACACTGATGACATCAACAACAATTTTGTTTTTACTTGCAGTAACAGGTTTTGGGGGTTTTAAAAAGGAACAGTTCCACCTCAAGGACTATCACATGGATTACTTATCAATGCACACATGTTATAAATCGACCTATATTCTGGGAAAAAATCATTTATTGACACATAATGTGCAAGGCCGTTAGTTGTCTTGATTTGATTCAAATAACCCTAAAAAAAGCAAAAAGTAACCTGCGAAAATAGCTTGTAAGATACTGCAGAAAAACATGCGCAGGACATGATACGTGGAATGTTACAAAAACAGTTAAAAGTTGAGGTTCTTCTGAATGGATAATAACAAGCTGCTTACATTAAGTTAATGGTGTAGTGATGGTCCTATGACACGCACCAGTAGTCAACTAACCACAAAGTCAACCTCAATACAAATACAAACAATGCATACAGGTGTCAACCGTACACATTTTCCTCACCAACTCTCCAAAAAAACCTGTCGTGTAACGACATAGATTTCTGAGAAAATTGACTCGGTCTAATGCAATCCATGTAACCTTAAAAAAGTTCACCTACAATAGAATTTTCTTAAATGCGTATCTTACTGAATCTCCGTTCACACAAATAATAATGCGTCACGAGTGATCACATTAACATTGAAACTTTCAAACTAAAAAGTGAGCAGGAAAGATAGTACGACACATGTTTTTGTCATCACACTACAATCACAAAGTGTAACACAAGATCAAAAGGATGTGTTACACACAAAATACATAGATACACTATGTAGTGTACATAAAAATCTCAAACTATTACACCACACAATTGTACGGACAGACAAACCTGTTCCTTGGTCTCCTTTCTTGAGAGTTCCTTCAGCCAGTTTAAACTCAAAGAAAACTCATTCGCCAAATCGGCACAAAGGCCCAAATTTCCTATGCCTTAACAGTAGACCGGCCTTACTGCCGAAGAACACAATCCTAATCAAGCTCTGTGCCCAGTGATATCAGAAAAAGCAATCTAAGAATCAACATGGTCTTTTAAGCAAACTAAGATTACCACACAGGCTCCTTTTCAGCTTCCATCCGGTGTGAATGTCTTTCAATTCTTACCCCGTATTCCTGTTTTCAAAACTGCGTCAGTTGTGCCAACCAGGAAATGGTGACCAACTTGTGCACTTCCTTTATATTTCTTTTCCAGAGCAGAAATATAAAAAAAAAATGCGAAGAAGATTCACCAGCGCAGTGCCCAGAGAGGAACTGAGAAGAGAGACGTCACGGTGATCCAGTGGCTCAAGGTGAATTGGCCCTGCGGCTGGTCGCTTGTAAAGGAAGGCAGATGATTATCAATATACAAAAAAAAAGGGCAGAATAGTCAATAGGTTGTATTCAATAAAAAAAAGAGTGGGTTGGCCCTGGCATGGCAGTCACTGTGTCTACCAGTGTACATGTGGGTATGTGTACACACACTGGAGACACGTCATGTTTCTTCCTCTGCCAGCTGTTGTGGGCAAGTACCACTTCTATCTCACCTTGGTAAACAAACGTGACTTGAACTTTGAGCTGCAGACTGCCGCGGCAAAATCTACACCCAGTGTCATCACCTGGATCTGGACCACAGGACAGTTGGTTGGTGACCCTGTATATCCTTTCTCTCTCTCTCTCTCTCCGTCCTCTTTCTGTGTGTGACTCTGTAAATGTATTGTAACTATATATATCCCGGATCTCAGATTATCAGGGGGCTGGCTGAAGGACTTGCCATATGCTGCTGATAATCAATCAAGCTTAAAGAGCCTCAGTGCAAAAAGAGCCTGGTGGTTGAACATCGACCAACTCCATCGATGAGGCCACACCTTGTAACAAAACCACCATCCACATTAAACCAATCAGCAATATGGTGCACCATCATCATAAGAGATGGGCATTGTGTGTACAAGTAATATATGAAATGTCTTGGATTCAATGGTGTGATGACCTAGGAGGGCCAACAGACGCTCATTGTGCAATAACACACCTGTAACCACCCGAACATGCGTAGTGAGAAATTCTAAGCCCAACCCAACCCTGATTTCTATTCACTTCCTTTCCATTGGTCGCGACGGGGGGCTTTACTTCAAGGAGTACTGAGCAGGAATAAGGAAGACTGTGATGTCACAAAAGAGAACCACAACAAAGGAAACACACTGACCTTGAAAGTGTTGCCTGTTTACCTGGGCCTACAGGAGCAACACAAAGGCCTCTACACACATAATAGACAGTCTTGGTCATTTTGGGTCATGGGGATGGCATTCAAAGACACATGCAGTTTAAACTATTAAAAGGCAAAGTGCCTTTTCTCGTATGCCACAACCGTTCACACTGAGTGTACGTACGCAAGGCTAAATAGACAGCACAGACAGCAAAATGGTACATATGAAAGTAAACAAACTTTAATAGATAATATGCACGGGGACATGGATGGCTAAGTATGTTTGCGTACTCAACTGTGGGAACAATCAAGATGTTAAATGTAAGGATTACTGAGTGAGGGAAATAACCATTAACCATGCAGTATAAAGAAAGGCTACCCCCTAGAAGAGCTCAAATAATGGATTATACATTTACATGTACCGCAGCGCCAACCTGTTGATTACAGTCAAATGAACAACCAGTTTATTTATAGATTCCAGTCCAACAAGTCTCATTACTCATACTGCCTTTATTTGTATCTGGTCATCCTGGTTCAAGAACAGCCTGTGGCCAGTTTTTAATTTTTTTGACATGTAAGCGTAGCCAGTCAAAGTACCAATTGGGGGGGGGGGGAATTGAAGAAACAGAGCAGACAGAGTCGTAAACATGCAGATCAAGAAATGCTTCATCTGTTGAGCATTTATAGGAATTTATGTTTTTTTCTTTCTGTTTTGAAGATCCTGCATGTGTTTGAATTTCTACAGCCTCGGTAACCATTCAAATTTTCATGAGGCCAAACCGACCATCAGTTCCTCACTTTGAAAGAAGCATTTCAATACTACACATATTAAAGTTGCACACAAAACACACGCATTGTTCCACTTGTAAAAATATAGGTTGGTTGGATTGGCAGGCTGTACTGGTGGGGAAATGAGGAGAATGAAGGTAACTGGAACAAAGGGTAAACCTTGAAGTGTGTGAGGAGCGGCAATTGTGCAGGCTAGGCTCGACTGATCTCCAGCCATCGTAGACAACAGCTGCACACGATACCCTGAGCAAACAAGGCTCCCGTACCAGAGATGCAGACATAGCCAGAGACAAACACAGTGAGAAACAGGCAGAGAGATGGGGGTGGGGAATGGTAACATGTGTAGATAAGAGCCCCGTCAAACCACAGTAATTGGTCTTGTAGGTTTTTGAACAAAAACGCAGAAAGGACAGCGGAAGATTCAAGTGGTCGGTGCTTTCTCTTACAACCATGAGGAAGTGAGCCCCATAATATAATACGAGGATCCTGCTGGAAATATTCCAAAGAATTCTGACAAGAATTCCTTAATGACACTCAAAACTAGTGAAGTAAACTGCGAGTGTTTGGTTATTCTGATAAGACAGCTGGGACTTACTTATTAGTTTGCTTTCTACATTGTTGGGCTAGATAATGCAGTTCTTTAAGCTCCACAGGGAAATGTTTGGATATTCACAAACTTGGTAATCATTAACTAGGGTTGAAATAAAAACCATCTTGATAACAGGGACCTCAAGGAGATTATGGATTTTTACTTCTAGTTTTCTTGAAATGGTATCTTCTGTCTAGAGTTATCAGGATAAGCTCTGTTTGTAGTATGTACATTTGTACATTGTGGAGGAGAGCTGGCACTGATAATACTTAATGGTGATGCAATAATATGGCAGCGTATCACCTGCAAGTGGGTGTGGCTTCAAACTGGATCTCAACCAATCAGATGGCGAGTGGCTGACATGGGGGGTGGGATTAAAACCAAGCGTTGCTCGGTCTCAAACAGAAAAATATATCAAGAATAAAGACAAATGTGGAAAACAAGAAGTGGACTACAAAGGCCCAAGCTAAATGAAATCTTCAGTCAGTTATATGTGTGTACTACAACCTCATCCAAATTTTTTACTTACACTATAGGGCCCAATTTTATGGCGCTGCTTTTTGAAAAATTCTGCATTTACAGCACCATGTACAGCACAAATTTCTATGGGCCGTGGCAAAATGTAAGCGTAGAATTCCACAGTAAGCAGCCAGCGCCATGAAATTGGGCGCAGATGGGAAACTTTTAAGTTGTTAAGACTTTGACTGTAAATGTGTTTAGTAACTCATTTTTTAAAATTAAAATTGAGGGCATCTCGTTGAATTCCTTAAAAAACCTCAATCTAGTTATGTCAGTCAAAGTCCTCTGCGGTAACTCAGTCCGCATTCATGATTTCGCTAAAGACTGTTTATGTAATGTACAGAATATATGAAATTGTGTTTAATTTTATAGCAATGTACATGTACTTAGTTGATGCAAACAGACCTTCACATTAACAAAGTTGAATGCATCGGTAAATTGAAAGCTTGAGTAATATTAGTGCTATCACAAGACATAAAGCTATTAAATAAGGCCACTCAGTCAACAATAAGTCAGAATGTCTAAATGACTTTAAACGTGGCCACTAAAATCTGAACACACACAAATTATAGATGGTCTTAAAATGACAAGCAAATATCCTTAAACGTGGATGGCGGGGACAAAAAGCCATTTGCGTGAGAGAACACTTGAATTCTCATGATGCCCTCTGAAGCACATGATGACAGAGTCTTTAGAAGAGAGTAAATATCCTTAATTTTGAGGGCGAGAGCTGTCTGGTTTATAAGAGACTCGCTGACATCTCCAGCACTCTGTCAACAGCCCAGAAAGCATTTTGATGTTAAGATGGAAAAGGGGGGGAACAATAACGCAGCTCAGCCCTGATCTGAGTCAACACAATCCCCTCCTTGGCCCTACTCCTTAATGGCCCTGGAGATTGCAAATCAAAAGTCTTAACACAGTGTGCTGGATGATGTCGGTGGAGGATGTGATAAAGACTGGATGGGAATTGGCAAGATGCAAAAGTAAATACACAGCCACACGGATGATTTATCACAATTGCCCTCAAGTAGAATCAAACTTTCCACTTAAGAAATCTAAAGATCGCTTCAAGTCATCAATCGTAATTTCACATTTAAGGTATTTAACCGACGACGTGAGAAAGCTGGTTGGACTTTTTTCAGTTTTCTTGCAAATTGCTGCGAAGTGTAGATTTAAGAAAAGATAACTTGTAATCATCTTTTTATCATGGATAGAGTGTGAGTATTGATCTGTTTTGTCTAACAGAAACGGACATGCATTTATCTTGTCTGCGTTGTAAAGCTCCAGTTACACCTATATGAACGTACTGTTACTTTTCACTTATTTTTTTACAGCTCTCCACTCAGCTCAGCTGAGCCCAATAGAGCTGGGTTCAAAGCAGACAATATTGCTGAACAATTTTCTGCTGAGCAAAAATAAGAAGGATACCTCTGTTCAAGGACTTCTTCTAACAAAGCTGCAGTGGTTCATTTGAAAACAAATCTTTAGTATGATTTCATGTCCATAAAGATCAAATGTACCACAGATTGAACTCTAACATACAGAAATATGTTCTTCTTTTCCTAAAATTTCTGTTTTGTGTCTTGAAGACTTTTAACAAAACTCAATACAAAAACTTTGGTAAAATGTACTCTATTTCAGTTCATGTTAAAAGGGCTGAAAAAATGCATAGAGGAACATCAAACAATCGCTACTCACTGTAATCAGTAAGACCCTTGCACTATGGTAAGCCTGTAAATACAAAGTGATACACCTGAACCATACAAAACTAGAAATCTTGTAATAACTTATTAAATAATTGCACTTACCTATTCTTAGAACATGATAGGCCTACACTTGATATCAGAACAACTTGCATGAACTCACCAGGAGACACAGATGAGAACTGAATAACACCAAACACATGCCTCCAATAAGACTTGACTGAAGAAGAATCATAACATGACTAGGAAGGTGTCTACACCCCCAAGGCTAACATCTGCAAAGAGTTGATGGACTCAACTACACACACACTCACTTAAAAAACACCACCAGACACCCACCAAAAAAAGGGCCAAAAGGAAGGCAGGTCTGCAGGAAAAAGATAAGCTGCAACACTGGCCTTCTCTCTCCCTAAACCAAGGTGTGCTTGTGAGGAGGAAATGAGCACCGACCAGGAAAGGGATTGTCTTTCTTTTAGAAACACTGGGAGTCTCCAAGACTTGCTGGAGCAGGAAACAGGAGAAGTTCACAGTGCCACCAACCATGAGATATGGGATGGCCAGATAAGACAACAACTGCACTCATGAGAGATCTTCACCAACTTGACTATAGTTCTGAGAATCTTGGACCACTTGCCAAGAACAAATATCAATTAAGTTCCTTGTACTGTGTATTTTAGGGCATCGTGGCTGAGAATTAATGTACCATGAAATTATATTCAATTCCCATGTGTGTGTATTGGGGGGGGGGGTAATATTATTTCATGACAACAACAACAAAAACAAGAAAGTTCAATTTTTTGCACTCCGATGTTGATACTGTTGCATACAATATATTTAAAAAAAGAAACAACAAGACAATAGTTGGCCAGCAAAACAAATCAGTGACAATCAAAGATTGCTAAATTCATCTGGAGCGTCCACAAGATTTTTTTTTTTAAATACTCTTACAAATAAAAGACATTGTATGGTTTGGGCAGTTGTCAAAACTTAAATGGATGATTGTTTAAGATCTAATGTTACTATGGTATTTATTACTGTTTTTCTTCAAGAAACATTTTTAATCTAAACAAATATGCATGGCGTCTACCAATATACACTGTATAAGTATTTGACAGTCTTCACAGCAGTGTAAATGATGAAACTTCTTTAGTACAAAAAACCCACTACTCACCAATCTATTTGAACTAAAATACCAAGATCTACAGACAGATTCATACTAATCTTTTATACCATTAATTTCCTGTGCAAACAGGGAAAAGAAAATCCCATTGCAAAAGCCATTAATGCACACGTGTATTAGCCATTAACTCTGCGCAGACAATATTTCTTAGAAGTAGACAGCCTCCTTGTGTGAAGTCACCAGGATATCCTGAACTTCTCAGTAAAAACTTTGACAGGACTGCATGGTACACACCTGAAGGTGACTGAACAATTACTGAAATATTTCCTCCTAGAGACTTTGAGCTTCTCTGAATGTTAAAATATATTTATTTCTGTAACCCAGAGGAATATCAAATTACGCTTATTGCTGGAGGTTTCGGAGAAACCCCACCGAGAAACTACAGAGTAAATGAAGGAAGCATGCTGAATCTGCAATTTCTGGAAAATGAACATGAATTAACACATTTACAAAACAAAGTTCACATTCACAAGAAACATATTGTGATCATAACCCGGTAAATTTCAAATAAACATGTACACGTCCTTTTGTTTAAGTCTTCAATACATTTTGCAAACATTTTCACATACAATTGGTGCTTTTACCATGTTGTTTTGTATGTTCAATGAACACACCCCCCCCCCTGTTTCTATTACCAGAGTGTTAATACAAACTTGCATGCATGAGCTGCTGCTCAAAAACTGAAACAGTCAAGTTTTGAATGAGATTCTCATATCTTACCTTATGAGGCAAAACTAAAAATACATCTATACTCTCATACAGCATTTAAAGCAAATGAACTGTCAGTAGAATAGAAAAGACAGAAGTTTTAGCGTAAACCAAGCTGGCTTTCACAAATTTGTGTACTTCTTATTTGTGAACCAATGCTTGGTCTACATCCCCCCAAAGCAAGCCCAAATGTGCTTGCTTAGAAATTTATAATTACAACAAGAATCACACTCAGTATCGTGTGTCACGCTTATGTCAGACACTATTAAACAATAATAATCCTATTTAAAGAACTAATAGCTACAATTAATTACAAGCACTCGGCAAAAAAGTGCATTTATCACACGGCTGAATGACACACAATAACCAAAATATATAAATCAAAACTATTACAAAACCCACCCCCTCCCCATAATTTAAAAAAGTCATCATCTGTTTTGATTCTAAACTAATCCCTCTTACTTTGATCTTAGATGCTTTAATATACCTAAATAAACATTTATAGAAAGCAAGGTATCAACTTAACTCAATTCTCTTCTGCCAGATAAACAGTATTTGTGGCTCAAGAGTGTGTGTGCAGAAGTATTAACCAAACCAATGGCCCAAGGATGGTAACAAAAGAATAACCCTCAAGCAACATTGGTCACATCACAAAGGCCTGAATAACAGGATTACTGGCAATACATGTATCCACTCCTCTAAACCATTGACCAGATTATCTCCAGCTTCCCCCACCTTTTTTTTTTTTTGAAGAGCCTTGATTGCGCTTTTTGTGACCTGGAATTTAAACAAGAATGTCCAGAGCTTGTTGATAAACTCTATGAGCACCTGTTTTAATGACCTGATTAATTTGCAATTAAAACCTATTATGAGCTTATTGATCTTATACTATGTTGCTACAGCCATGTATAATATGAAGGTACATGGCCACAACAAAGATTATGGCTAAAATGGGTTTTCACATTCGACTGCTGCTCTCTGGACCAATCTTCAAATTAACATTTGTGACTCTTCTTTAGTATATCTTTTAAGAGAAAGACCAAGTTAATTTTTTTTTTCTTAAACACCAGTTGATCGGTCTTGTTTTTTTTTCTCCAAAAGATGAGGTTGAGGGATTTAGTGTTTATTTTCTATTTTTTATTTTCAAGGAGGAAAGAACCTGACTTAAGATGTGCTGGCTTTGTAGAACTTAAAAGTCTAAAATATGGGTAAATTAAATCGATTGTCGGAAGAATGGTGCCAAGATGAAGTGAAAATACATGAAATATTTATGTTTTGGGGTGTTTTTGGGGGGGATTTTTTTTTTTTTTACGGGGGGGGACACAAAAATATCTTTAAATAGGATGCGGCTTCAAACTGGAAGTTCAATTGGTGTTTTTGTTTCACTTGGCCTAATCTAAAGACGTATCTGTTTCCAAATGCTTTGTTTTTAGTTTGTTGTTTTGTTGTTCTTCTTGTAAGATGTAACGTGATGTGGTCCTTTTTGGAAAGGCGCAAATTAAATGCCCTATTATTATTAAATACGCACGAGTTAACTCTAGGTCCGGTAGTTAACATACTTTCAACGTTTGTGGGATGACTACCAATGAGGAAGTCACCCTCATAAAGTAAAAATAAAATGTAGTGGTTCTATGAAAAAATTGTTAAGAAACAGGTGGTTTAAAAGCCATTATACAGTTATTTTCAAGCCATTAGTCAATACATGTGAGTACAATTGTGAAACTACATGTACATGTAGATGTGAACTTGATGGAAATGAGAAACATCAACAGGAAACCAAATCTATATCAGCTCATTTCATCATTTTGTCTTCTGAAAATTAAACTCAAATGGCTTTTTTTTTTTATCATGTGAACATTCACAATTTGTACCTTTCTGTGATCAAAGGTACATGTAGGTAATCCAAATCTCATCACGTAAAAAAACCCTTACACATGAATGCCATAAATGTTTGAAGAATGTCTGTCATATTTTCCTTCAAAAAAGTTACTCAACCACAAATTTATCACCAAAAGAACAAAAAAATCTCACCTTACCCAAAACCACTTATAAATTTTGAGAATTTCTTGGGGTTGACGCAGCCACCAAAATAAATAACGACAGTGTTGCCTTTGCAAACTTGCTGAACAAAGGACGGCAGTAGGATCTTTTGTGGATCCCTCAGAACTCTTCAACACTGTACGAGTCAACAGGGCAAGACCAATTATTCTTTCTATTCTGAAACTTGTCTCGAGCGCTGAAATACTTCTATCCGGGATATCACAGGAAGAATACCCTACCTTTGACCTGCTTGCAATAAGAAATGCACAGGTAAAGGGTGCTTGATCACTACCTGACGACCAGAAGTTGAACAATGTTCCGGTGACGTCGTTTGCACTTGTAGATGGTAGTCTTTTGTTGGCGAGAGGTCTGTAAAGATTGACCCCGTACTGACTTTATACAACCCAAGGTGATCCAAGTTATTATCAGCATATCTTTTTAAGTCTCTTGCCCAGATCTTGAACCTTGGACAGTTGGCTGGCTGGTACTTAGGGACTTTGCTAAGCACACAACTTTTAACCTTCTCTGACTGTTTAAACCATAGAGCAAGGACAACAATGCATCGCTTATCAAGATAAGTCAGCAAGACGCAGACTAATCTTTAATATTTCATAAAACTGAATATGACTTGAAGTAAGCTATAATACATGTATATATCCACCTTTACACCTTCATTGCATTGTAGGGTATAGTCAAATGTGTCCATAACTGAATGCGCTACTGCAGTGTGTTTCCACTATACACTCCTATCAAATCTTGTGAGGTACGAAAACTACTAATCAACAGAAAAATACCCAAAGTTTGATGATCTTGTCATTCATCATGGTTTTCAAACAGCACCTGAAATCAGTCCAATGATTAAATTCCTCCAAAACAACCACGATATCTGAACTTACTTCAATAATTCTGTATTCTGTTGTTTTTTAATAAGTCACACTCTTCTCTAGATAAAGAAGGCATTTACTTTCCAGTTTAAGAGTTGTTGAGTTTTCTTGTCATGATTATTATAATCGCATCAGAGATACAGAATATTATTTTCACTATTCTCAAGTGAAAACAAATCTGCAGGCGTAATAGTATACTCAAGAGTGGGGTAGGGTAGGGGTGGGGAGGGATTCAAGTGGGGTGGTGTTTTCTGCCTGATTCGGGGAAAGCACTGGGTATACAGTGCTTATCACACAAACCAAAATAATATATCTACATTATCGATGCACATGAACCTGTTCAACCTTAACAATTCTCCCAGAGCCACTGTTCCACAGCCTATAACATGCCCATGAACAGTAGCAACACACACCACCGCTGGTGCTAACTCACAAACGGTCATGCTTAATTTAGCACGCACACATTCAATTTGCATTCTGACATTATGCAAATGACCTAGTTGTAACTACATTGATGGATTTCAGCTTCATGTACACATTATTAGCATAACATCCAAAGTGTCACTTAAGAAATAATTTCTGTCAATTTTGAAAGTCGTTTGAAAACATCAACACTTTATTAAAAGCTTTTTTTCTGTTTTGTTGTTGTTGTTGTTGTTGATGTTTTTTGTTTGTTTGGGTGGGGTGTTTTATCATCTTCAACTTTTAGGCTTATTTTACATGCACCAGTTACCATACATGCGCCTGGCTATCATCACTATAGTAAAAAAGTTATTTTATTTTGTTTAAATTTTTGTGTTTTTTACTGAATTGAAATGTACTTTCAAGGAATATCTAAAAAGGGTCAACAGCTGGTAAGCCATTTCTTGTTTAGGGATGATGTAAAAAAAAATAATAATAATAATAATATTGAAATAATTCTATTCTTATAGCTTTACAAACAAATTTGCAAATAAAATACATGGGGCTGGCTTCTGGCTTCTCTTAATGATCTCAGTACATCAGGTCCTACAAATATTTTTGTGAATGCCTAAAGCTCACACTTTACATGCAATTAAAAAACTAGACTACCAGCAAAATAATTAATGAACAAAAAATGGATGAGTTATGCAGAAAACCTATTCGGTGCACGATAAGATGCATTTTATACCAGTATCTTGGAGAATTGAGAGAATGGCTAGTTAAAAAAATATACATCCAATGATCTGTTCAGGTAGGACCAGCAAGCAATTTGTAGTAAAAAAAGAAGAAAAGAATTCAACCATCATTAATAAGGATACTTAGTAAAAGTTTTGATTGTCTTAATAACCTCCATTATAATGCATTACTGAAGATATTTAAAATGTTTTGACGATTTCTATCTTAATCAAATGGGCATGGTATAGTCACAGCAGTTTTTCTGCATGGTGGAGATCAGCACAGAAATCAATATCCAGCCTCTACACAAATTACCTGATAATAAAAGAATTGTTCGTGCTACTCACTCTGTGTTTCAGATTACCATCATAGACTGAAGTCATTTTGAAAGTGCTACTGTTCCCCGTTCACAATGCTCAACTATCGCTTTAGTATTCAGAGGCCACGTCGTGCAAAAATTGACTAATAATCAAATAAAAGAAACCCCAGAAAAGATCCCACGTTTTCCATCACCACCCGGACTTGCTTGGCCAGGAGTGCGGCAAAATGAACGTAAATCTTGCATTAGAATATTGACTGGGAATGACATATGGTGGGTTTCACATGGTACGTCATGTCTTGAGGTTGAGACATTTAATTTGCACGGTCAATACTAAATCTCTCTTTGGATAAAAGCATGGTGAAAAGACTTTACAGAACAGATGTTTCCCTCCCCATGTATATAACTAGCTCATCTGCATATTATGCTAACCGAGTTGTAATACTTGTAACAGGGCTGACGATGGTACGGAGACTTGTGGCTACAAAATGGAGGGCGGGGCTCTTTGGCCATGTTAATCATTCTCAGCACGAGTCTCTAGTAGTTCATGAAATAATTTACCCCCAAAGACCACTTAGGAAAGCGTTATTGTACCATGCATGGGTGAGTTGTGGTGTTTAATACACAACATCTAGTGTTGTGGAGACGTTTTAAAACTCTCTCTATGAGTTGCGTTGTGGTTCTGAAAAGAACCGGTGGTTTGGCAATGCACTATCACGATCAGTTTGCTCCGATCATCTTGGTGACCGTCTTTGAATTCTCCTGAAAACGATCAGAGCATGCTGATCATAACATTGAGTTGTCAAACCACCATCATGGAGAGTGATCTGTACATGGTGTCTCCGCAAACCTCACTTTAGATTGTATTCCCATCATGCAAAGTTTGAAGTCCTACTCAATACACAACATAAAACTGATTTCAGTTCTCCAAGTACAATGACTGACATAATGTAAACCAGAGAGTAAATCTCAACAATCATTAACAAACAGCACAACAATTATTCAGTCAGCATCACTTAAAATTACACCATCCCAATCCTATCCAGTCATTCTTCTCTTTCAATAGCTCCGGAAACATGAATGTAATAATTAACAATATTGATCAAAGCACAGTTTTCAACTTCCTCATGTTTGTGCTTTTGTCATCCCAGAGACGCTGGAGTTTCAGCTCCTTGGCAAACACAAATGGAATGTTTTGTACCAGAGGGTGCTATCACAGCTCCTCTACTAAGGGTCTACGATACGATAAGTAAGCAAGTACATGTACCTGCCTTCACCCTCCATCAACGACTGCTTCTCCCAACTGACACCAAGTACAATTAAATCAAAAACCCAAATAAGTCAGCAGCACCTGATTGAATTACTTTTTTTAATGGCCAAATAGAAGCCTCCTCCACCAGTATGTGTCAGAGTTTGTGTGCACGGACATCACCTTAAGATCAAATACCTCCTAATGGCCAATAAAAATTCCTGGGGATCTCTGGCTGGAAGCAGAGTCTGAGGAATTGTCTTTTAATTCACCGAGTTAGTCTTGAGGTGATGTTACTGTGGGGAGGGTGGAATGTCACACCTGTCTTGTTATCTGGGTGTCAAGCTGCAAGTAAGTCTCCCATAAGACTGGGGGTTATAAATGAGGACAGTCTGCAATGTGTAGGTCCGTGTCAATTGCCCTTCCTTAAGCAGAGCCTCTCAAAAGAGGAAGTTGTGTTGGTTTTAATCTGCAATTTACTTAAGCATCAATTTGTAAAGTGGGATGAAACATTTTGTAAGGGAGACAAACCTTTCTGACAGATTTGTTTTGTATGAGTGCTGAATATATTTTTGTTTCAAGGGATATAAAAGGTGCTTGAAAGGCTTGCAGTTTGTGACAATTGATTTGTTATTGGGGGAATCAATGGAATAATTGCAGGAAGTAAATGATTCAAGACAGTAACTAACCCTGCTCTAAAAAAAGGTTTGGAAATAAAGTGGCCTAAATATAAATTTTCTTCTCTCAATCAAAACTAGACATCTGTTTGTTAAAATAAATAAAAAACAATGATTCCGAATGATTGTGAAATGGAAAATTTGACCAATGATGCCGACTGTTATCAATGATATTGACTTGAAAGGTGAAAAGAAGTTTGCATAGTTTTCACCGTGTTTTCTATTTAGTACCTTGACTGCATCGACACAACACTAAAGATGGTACTGGGAAAACTACAAGGCTAAATAAAAAGGAGTAATTTGTATACAGCCTTTGTAACTGTTTAAATTTGTCTTTTTCTTAAAAAATGGAGCACATTATGCAACATATTTCAAGGAATGTTTTATTTGTATCATATCGTTATAGAATAATTTACTGGATCGTTGTTGTACATGCACTACAAATTTTTCTGTTATTAGTGAAGCACTATGAACGTGCTCTTTCCATATATCTAAACACTATTGACGTTTCTGCCTTTATTGTGAATTAATGTGTTATATGAGAAAGAGCATGTTCATTTAAATGACTTACAACTCTCCGCTGCAGAGGAGACAAATATAACAACAGACGCATCTCAGAGCAACGCCTCAAGAAACACGGTCAAACTATAACACAAACTGATCAATAAAAGATATATATACTGCAGTCCCGCAGCAGCCTACTGGCTGGCAATAATGCATATCAGTGTTATTATAAATGTACCCTTCAAGAATGTTTCTGCATTTATTACAAATTACCAAATAACAACAGAAAGAGGGACTGCAATAACTTGTTTACTGATGAGAGCAAGCACACTGACACACACACAACATTGCATCCTTCAAAAACCGAGCAGTGGTTTTTAACCTTAAGGGGGGGGGGGATGTCAGTCTATAGGTCCGGAGAATATTAAAGAAATATAATGTGATTCAATTCTGTTGTATCAAAATTTCCCACACCATTAGAAGAAAAAAAAACTTTGTACTAAATATGACCGCAATATTGTAGCTCAAAATAGCTTGTCACAGTTTTCACAAGGAGGCAGGAACATTTTGCTTTTTAAAGAGTGCTACCAATGAAATTAAAAACTCTGCAGAAATGATTAAACCTTCGTTGTCCAAATTAAGCGAACTGAAGTGGTTCTTTGAGAGTTAAATCTCTTCAATATTATAATCAATGTTACCGAAAAGTTGGTTGCAATTGAAACGATTATTAGTCGGACTAAACAGTCTCTTTGTGAAAACACAAAAGCACAATGACCTCCACATCCGTAATGTGTGATTTTACATTAGTGAAGGGCAGGCATGTCGCATGACCTTGCTCTGGCTGACAAGACAGTCTCTTCATGAAAATGCGATAGGCAATTATTGAAATGAATGCTCACTGAACAAATTATGTAAGAATGCCAGAAGGTAAGGATAATTTTGATTAAGCAACAATTCAAGATGGCTTAAAATTCTATTTAAAGGGAAGAAGTGACAACATTTAAAAAAAAACCAAATTATTTTAAAGTGTGAAATCAGTAATGAATTGTCTATAGTCAAACCATTCAGGACTAACCATACTGTTCTCGGTGTATATAAATGAACAAAGAATTAAACATTTAGCCTCCCCCACTCCCCAACTTCACACATTGGACAGAGCTGTCAAATTATTAATTTGTTGTTGAAGGCGTTAGTTTGGTCCCAAGGGTTCTCCAATTACAGAACATTTACTGTCCTTGGAGGAAGAGGTTTTCTTTCAGAATAAAAAGTCATACAACCGAGACGTTGAAGTGAACGCTATTGTCTTCAACAAGACTGCCCTGAAGGATTGATGACCATCCATCATCATAGATCCAATAAAGATATCATGAGCAAATTAGGTAGTTTATCAAAGATACGCTGTATAGTATGAGTAAAGTGCTGAATGACAGCTCCATATGTAGCTATGACCATAATGACCATAATTTCCAGTATACTGTGTTCCCTGAACATCCATAAGTATGAAGAAAAAAAACCCACAAGATTGATAGGGTAACAAGTTTAATGAACCAACATCTTAGACTTGGCCTGAGGTGTGCTGGTCCAGTAATTATTTCCACTTCCCTGCATGGACCCATTTATGTAAACCAGGGGGCCAATTTCATAGAGCTGCTTCAGCAAAAAAATCAACTAAGCACATCAGATTGTTGCTTAGCAGAAAGAGTTTACCAGCCATAATACTATATTATGTGCTCAGTTTATATGTAACTGGTTCCCTGCACATTTGTGGGTTTTTGTTTTTGTTTTTTGTTAAGTGTATTTTCTGATTATAGTTAAGCAGCTCTATATGAACTTGGCCTCAGATCTTCAATTCACGCACAAATTACTCAGAAGCCATACAAAAATTTAAAATTATGTTTAAACTTTTTTTGTACAGTGTAAGTTCACCTCAAAGAAGGCGAAAAGCCACCCTATGGTGGGGGGCTACAAGAAGAAAACATTTCAGATGAAAATAACCCAGGGGAGCTGAAGTTAGGAATTTATATTCCACTTAAAACGGTCTTAGTTGTAGGATGGAGGAAAACAGACAAGGAGTTCCAAAGAGATGCAGCGCGTGGAATAAAGCTGTTAGAGAGGCTCTTTGTTCTACATCTCTTTGCACTATGGGCCAACCATTGAGAAAAGACCCAAATAATGAGTTCCAGGACTTTAAAGGCAGGGTAGACTTTTGGTAATTACTCTACAAGTTAATGACAATAAAGACTTACTTGGAATGAGCACTGAAGAGCTGGTGATAGTATAAAACATTGTGAGAAACGACTCTCTTTGAAGTGTAGTTTTAGAGAAAGAGGTAATTTCCAACCACTTAAATTAGAATCTGAGAATGGCTTCAGGCATGAAGCCTTTCTCAGGCATCTCAAAGCACACAATTCAATACAACAAGGGCATTTTTTCTTTCATTATTTTCTTGCAACTTCGATGACCAATTAATTGAGCCCAAATTTTTCACAGGTTTGTTACTTTATGCAAATGTTGGAATACATCTAGTGAGGATACTTGTCTTTGACAATACCATAAGTGTACTCTGACTTTAAAGAATCAAAACTAATGAGTTACTTATCACAACCGCCATTCTTACAAGACATCCAATGACAATAAAAGGAATTCATTTGGTGACAATGAGACTGCCACACGATAGGGAGAGCCCCTTTAGTTGTTTGTGTTTGTTTTTCCTGAACTTTGTACAGTTAATGTGATCGGAAAGGAAACAACCAACATTTGGGGATACAAATAAGGGAAGAAAAAAAAGTCCAACAAAAACAGCAGATAACAGTATTTCATTTAATGAAGAAAATCATGCAAAAGATGTTTATAATGAACACACATTTTATGTCTGGAAATTGTACGAAATCTTTCTGTTTTCCTGATTCCACATTGATTTCACCAATCCTCATTTGGAAGCTGTTAGAATGTCACCAAGATCAGTGTGATAAAAAAATGGCCAGATCAATGGTCAAGATCTAGATCTGTGCAACAAACACCAGACTAATTACACAGGGCCCAATTTCATGAAGCCTGTAAGCCCACAAACTTACTAAGCACAGGAAAAATCTTGCTTAGCGGAAACAGGTTACCAGCCAAAGCACCATAAAGCTTACATTGTTGTGACTGATTCCCTACTGATTATTTACTTAGCAAAGAAATTTGCTGAGCAGTAATTTCTGCTGAACAACTTTATGAAATTGGGCCAAGGTTGGAAGTACCAACACAAGTCAAGAAAGGAACAAACCCAGACTCAATAATATACCTTTATCATGGTGCAGCCATTTTGGTTTTCTACTGTTTATCTCAATGTAACCAAAGTGAGGCTGGAAGTTAAAAAAAATAGTCTGGTCCCTTTAAACAGAATGAGAGGAACTGTCATTATCACTAATTGTGTGAGCAGGGAACCTAACAAAGATGGCCACACAATGATAAAGATCTATACCACTTTTACCAGTGGTCTATACCAGTCACTACACTTCAACTTGAAGTGAGATTTTCCCCCAACAAAATTCATACAATGACAAAAGTACTCCAAGTGTGAATCAATATGAACCATTTGAGGCGTGTTTTTGGCACTCACATCCAGAAAAAATATTCTGATGTCAAATACACTGACTGAAACAAGCACTTATAATTGTGTTTTTATTGAAAAATAGATTAGGTTCTCTACTTTGATGAACTGTTACAGGCATGTCATACTACACATCATGAAATTACATTTCTGCAGGTTATTGGAGTTTATGAGCACTGTACGTACATGGAGGGCTACCCAAAAGAGAAGTTCAGCCAATAGGTGGGGAGGGACCATGGAAAATAACTGCTTGCTCTGTTCTTGTATTTTTTCATGTATATCTTGTATTTTATTTTTTTTATTTTTTTTGATATAACAAATCAAATTGAATAATAATACTAATATAAGAAGGTTGTTTTAATTTGAAATTAGAATCGATTTATTGTATGTTTTAAGGTCTACTCTAAAATCACAGGTACAGCACATGAGTATGACACCAAAGTTGCATTCTTGAATTTGGCAGTCACCTTGGATTCTACTCTCAAATAATAGAGAACAAAAACCAAACCAAAAACAATGAACATATCTGAAAACTGAAAGAACAAAAAATTGGTTGCAATGAATGGAACAAGGTAGTTCAAGTATAGTAAAAGGTGTCTGGAGGTAGTTTGGCTATGTCAAATGACAATGATGATGAAACGAAGTCAGAAACAACCCACTGTAGTTTCCATTTTCAGTCTTAATAGAAAAAGCCAGAATGGCTGTGTGGCATCTAAGGCCTGCACAAGAATTAGGCTACTGAAGGTTTATTGTTAAATCGTAGGTCTATACACTCTGCTCTTTCGGTTTCATATCTTGCTATCAATTGATGAAATGATTAAGTACACTTCCCGTTTATCCGTCTTAGAAAACACTCCACAGCATTGCCAGGTGGTACTTTATAGCTGAGAATATTTTTAATTGAGCGAGTATTGATATTTTAATGGATTTCATTATCTAAGACATTATCAGTGACAGCTAGATCATACGACCAGTAGCTTATGACGTACACATTATACAGATGTAGTGTACTTTACATGGTTCAAAATGGAAAACTTTGCGCAGCAGGTTCAAGAAAATCCTTCTGCGGTGCACTTGTCTTGCATTTTGCGGTTGTAGGATTGAAGGGGTATCAATGTAGCATTGAAAGTATTCAACTGAACGTGACCTTCTCTCAGTGTAAAATTTCGTTTTAGTTACAGATTATCCTGTTTTAATAAGAGAACCGTCATTATCTTACGAGAAGGCCTTGGTCCAGTCAGTGTCGTAATATCTCATTAAAATGGTTCTTTGCAAGCTCCATTTCTCAATCTCTTTAGGACTGTCAACAGATCTAATTAAAAAAGAAAAAGGAGCAATTGAAATCTGAAATGTCTGTGTCGCCAAACAATTGCTTTCAAGTATAAAGCATCTGCTGTGCGTATTTCCCAAATCCATGAAAGGAGTTTCGGTGAAATGGCCAGAGCCGTAAGAGGTGGGTGAAATAAGACAACTAATCACCCGAAATGTAAATTCCGACAGCACCAAGGCGGAAACAAATTAACACCAGTGAATCAACAGAGACTACTACTGAGTCTGATAAATGTCTCGTTATAACAAGATGAACAGCTCAAGTGTATTGAATACCATATTGCCGGGGCCCTCAGCGCTGAAGGATCTATTCAGGGGGGGAAGAGAACAGATCGTGACGGCCGTCGCTTTAGGTTTTCATAAATGCTGAGTCAACAAAGAATAAGAATCAAATAACCATTCCTTGCTACAAAACAGGAACCGATGAGAGGAAGGACAACAATTTAAGTACGAGATAGAGAACAATCCCACCAGGCTAACGTATTAAGATATTGATACTTTGACCTGCACTTAGCTGATAAAGGAAGGATAAAGGATACGTGTACAGTATCAAAGGGCGGGTGTGAACAGAAACAAAAGACTGTACCACAAGATCAAAACTTGGATATAATCCAGGAACCAATTCATCTTTGAAATTGCACAAGAATTAACTCGACAATGTCACGTGTCACTCACATTTGGTTCAATAAACTTCCAAAAGTGATGCTGAAAATTTCATTCTGAAGTACTTCAGAAGCAAAAGAGAACCGTTTCAAGTGGGTGCCATAACCTGAAAGAGGAAGTGTGAATAAAATCTTTGGTCTGAAACCATGGTGAAGCGATGCGGATCAATTTATAAATAAACAACATATACCAGCAGCTACTTAAGTTTCAAAACTAGGAGGAAGACAAATTCCTTATGCTTTTTAATAAAACGTTTGAGTGATATGTAGTAGTAGTAGTAGTAGTAGTAGTAGTAGTATGCTAATTAGAAGGTCAAATGTCACTACTTACTGCAGTAGTAGGCCAAAACAAAAAACACAAACATTTAGGTAGGTATACGTTAGCAGGCCAGTCCAGGCTATTGGCTATTTTTCCCATTGGTAAAATTGAATCTTTATCCAAACTCAGGGACAGGAGTAATTTTGTAGCCAAAAGATTGATGTATGATTCTTTTAAAAGAGGAAAACAGTAATGTTAATGAATGGCAGGTCGACAACCACTTTTAAACTTTGTTAGCATGATGTACTGAATATTTTCAAATTGGATGTGGGGTAAGAGTGTTAAGAGGACAAAGGTCTTAAACAGCCAGGAACTGATGAATCAAGAGTAACGGGGAACTGACCAAACAAGAGTAGCAATACTTTTGAAAAAACTTTTCAGCTTGGACAACTAATGCAAAGTAGACTCGATCATAGTATGACATGTCCCGTACATCACAAATTAGAGTTTTACAACTTTTTATTTTATTTAAAAGCATAATAAGAAGTAACATTTGATCAAGATAATTTATAAAGTTCTAACTTATGTTAAGCCCCAACTAGGGCTAATATAATTTGTTGTTTATTCTCATTAAAAATCATAGTTAATGAATGTGACCTACAGGATATTTTGTGACATACGGAACACAAATGGGACGTTGTAAAGGGCCCAAACATTAGGCAACCCTAGAAATTAGTTTTCAAGACAGTTTTCATTTGATGACCCCCACTCATCTCTAATGCTAGATGGAACTACTGGTATGTAATTGGGATTGCAACTGAAAAAAAATGAGTCTGGACAATGTTCAGCATAACTTTCTTCAACAAAAAGAGACTGGAAAAAACAACTTCAACAGTAGTTATGTACAAAGTAAGTTGTGCACTCAAATCATCAGCTCTGAAAAAGCATTTTTACAAACTGCAAGAAGCAAAAACTCCTATCTCACTTTCAAGATCTCCATACAAACATGACACTGACAGAAGATGACTTTAAATGTAAGTTCACACCAAACAAGGGTAAAAGCCACTCTTGGTAAGAGGCTACAAGAAAAAAAAAATTTAAGATGAACTCGGGGAGCTGAAGGTGGGAATTGATATTCCTCTTAAAACAGTCTAGATGGTAGGATGGAGGGAAACATGCACCAGGCAAGGAGTTCAAAAGAAATGCAAGATTAACAATACGTCTAACTCACCGGTCCTTTTCTATTGTTCTCATCGCTGAGAACAACGAAAAAGGACCGGTAAGTGGGGCGCCCGCTATCGTATCAAAAGTCTCCCATTTCATTAGCCAGGATAAAAACCATGTTAATGGAGATCAAAACTTGTTAATTATTTACAATAAACCAGCACAAGTACAAATGATATAAAGCATGACAGACTTAAATACTTGTCTTTTTTGCTTGAACTAGGAACATTCAAGTCTCTGAAAGTCTGTATATGAATGGGGATCAGGTTGACTCAGTGGTGTCTTTCCCTGTTTTCCGTCTCTGAGGACCCCGGTTCCAATCCCACCACTGACCAGAGCCTTGCATGTGGATTAGGTTCTCAGTCTCTACCTGATTGCGTTGGTTTTACTCCATTGGGATTTTCCTCCCAAATCTAGAACTGAACATACTTCTTGTTTCCTATTCATTCTGTTATTGGCACTAATTATGCTGTTGGATATTTAATGAAATAAAACACACATTTATGATGTGTAAAGGGAAAGGTCAACATCATAAAATATACCCTTTTAACAGAGCATTTTCGTAAAAAAAAAAAAATTATGTCACAGGTTGGTTGTATGCTATGTTTATTGAAAACCAGAGGGTGGGTATTTGTTTACTACATCCAAAAAAACCAATGAAAGTGCAGAAAATTCTTTCTTCCTAAAAAAAAAAACAGACACAGGATTTTAGCCTAGTTATCAAGTTTTGCATGGGAACAACTTTGCTTTGCAGAAAAATTTACTAGGTTTTTTTTCTGCCAAGGAGATCTATGACATTGGGCTTTGGACATTAACGTGACTCTACCACAAGCTTGCCAAATCGTGCTGGTTGAAGCAGATAATACTTTGCTATTAACAACAGCATTAGGCTCAGTCTATCATTTTGACCTTCATGCCGGGAATTAATGTACACATTCATGTCTGTACCTTTGACAATCACTTAGGTGAACCTTAAAAAAAAAAAAAAATGCTGGTGCCAGTATTTGTATGCTGAACGCTTCCCAAGATGATGAAATATACGGCTAAGAACGGCCCAAGGACAACAGCGACAACAGAAATTAGGAGAGAAGTGCATTTTAAAAACCCTCAACAGTTGCACACATGTGCAGGTACATTTTCAGTGTACTGTACATTCTCAGTGACTCTGTCGTGCACTTTGCAACTATCATTGTACCTCCACAATGGTCTTGTCATACTTTTTTTTTTGTACATGAAACTTAATTTAATGGAATGCAAGGCAGATGTTTATGTTTGCACAGCAGAAACAAATATTTCTTTGGAGTGATTCATATACTTATAAACACCATGGGGTAAAAATGGCTTCTTCAAATAAAACTTCAGCTCCAGTTTCAATCGACCTGGAACAAAAGAGTTGTACAAACACAGAAATACTATGATACAAATATATATGCTGCTCATACAGTAATATTTAAATTTCTTAAGCAACGTAAACAGTTCAAGTCAAGACAGTTATTAATTTATTAATTGTTGGCTTTACACTGCAGTCACGGTAAGTTAAACACAAACACCTTGTTGCACCGCGTGTGTGTGTACGTTGCAGCTCTTAAGCATTATGGGAAAATGATGACCTGTGGCAAATTAGCAAACAAGTGGTTTTGCAAGGAACATCATCAAAAAAACAAGGAACGATTGTAAGGCAATTTTTTTAGCAAACAGCTGCAATGGCGTTATTTCAATATGCAACATCTGGAAGGCACCGTTCGATGTTTGTCTGTAGGCCTCGGGGTATATCAAAGCACCTCTGCAGATGCTACGTGCTGCGCTGCCATCACCAAGCCGTCTTTGGAACACATGAGATAATTGTGGGTTGGCATCATCAAATTGATATTCTGATACATAATACGGTATTCGGATAATAAAACAATACTCTCCTTGCTCCACTACTCCTTGATTGTATAGTAAATCATATTTTCTAATATAATTGTCACAGTCATTTGATGATGATGGTACAGCATCGGGGAGGGAATACAATTAGTGTTTGGCAAGTAAATTTATTTGAATCTTGTATTCAAGAAATACATATTTTATGTATGCAGAAAAGCGTCAGTGTATAAAAGGAGCACTTCGGTGATACATCAGCAAGTAACGTTTTGTTAAAAGTTTTTAGTTTGTGTTGTCAGGGTATGGCTTTGACTCCTAAAGCAAAACATAAAGATGACAGAGTGCTCCTTGTACTATCGGGTACTATGATGAAATTTTGCCAATGGAAAGAACTGTCTTGATTTCTTTCTAAAATAAGTCAACATCAAATAAATTGGGGGAAAAATAATCATAACTACCGTAGTTAAAGCTACCAAAGCCATAAACATCTTTGCATTTAAGAATACAACAAAAATACAGGTATAAAAAAGCTCGGCGAAAAAAATACACATTTTCAAACACAGTGCTATTTTGATGCAACAAAATGCCAAACTTTCAAACCAAAGGGCATTGTAGGCACAGTAAATATTGTAGGTAAGTAAATATGCTAAAAGAGAGATAGTGCAGGAGTAGGAAAAACCTCAACAAAAACCATCCATAACTCCCACGATAAGAAGGAATGATATAAAGCAATAAAAATAATAAAAACTCCCTAAAGTTTCATGTTTAAAAGAAAGTAATAAACCAAACCCAATTATGTTTTAAAGAAAATACACAAATTTCTGCACTGATAACGCTCTCCCGGAAAACAGGAAAGAGGAGCATGAACACTTACACAATTTTTTGAACCTCCAAACAAAGGGAAACAAAATGCACTTTAAAAGGATGTGGTTCTTGAACTCAGCAAGGTGTGAAGCGGGCAAGTTCATGGCCTAATTTCATCAAGCTGCTAGGTAAAATGTATTCACATCACAGATTCAACTACATTTGTGCTCAGTGTTGAAATTGAACCTACAGGCTTTCCTGAAGTTTACCCAAAGTTGAAAACCGTTTTTACTCAAGGAAAAACATTTGAATCAGTGTTTTGTTTTAAAAATCCTACTCATTATTACAGTATACTGGAGAATGAAATCTAAAGAAAAATAAAGTAACCTGGACTTTGCTTTCTCTCTTGATGAACATACTGTAACATACAGTAAATTTGAATTACCCAAGAGTCCCAATGAAGTTTTGTTTTGTATAAATAAGTAAATACAAAACTGTAAAAAATATAGTTGTAAATAAATAAATAAATAAATGAAAAACCACTACAGTCTAAAAGTCCTCTTACTATATGTTTACAAATTTGAGCTAAATTTGTGTCCACTTGTACAATCAAAGACAATTATCAAATTTATCAAAATAAGTGCACTTAAAGCCACTTTTTAAATGCGATGCACTTTTGTCACTATTCGGTGGGATCATAAATCAAAAACGTTGGAAAAGATAGAGTAAATATTAAGCGATCATGTTGGGCATCACGGAATATTGAAATAATTCTTTCATGACTGACATACCATGTAAACAAAACGAAAATACACTAATTTTTGATAAATGAGTGCATTTTTTTAATGATGGAAGGCCGATAGAAATACAGCATACTGTACAAACAGGGAGTACAATTTAGAATGTGAGTACAGAATTGGTGATGTTGACAAACAGGCTGTGGATGTTTTTTTTATTTCTCCTTTACTCTCTAAATCAGGACATCTTAACTGAAAACGACACATTTGTGAAAGTTTCAGCTTTAATAATTTATTTTGTTACTAAAAATTTTGAAATTTATACAGTGGTTTTTATAACTGGAAAAATTAAAATATGATCTTGGCAAAATATTAATAATTCAAATTGTAATTGAATTTATTAAAAAAAAAAAACCCAATACAATGAATAACTAAAAAATTTGACTAATAAGTTTTCAGAGAGGTGATAGCCACTTTCATTCAACAGCTTGCTCCCAACAGATTTTAACCATTAACTAAATCATTAAAAAAATCTCATGCAGCCAGTTCAAATCAACACAAGACTTCCTCACCTGCAGATCAATATGAAATTGCTCTTGCCAGAAATTGATTTCAGATTTTAAGACATGAAAAGAGCCTGACCGTGGGAGGCAGACCACAATTGTGCTCTTTACACTGTGTGCTGTGAATTGGAAGAGAGAGAGAGAGAGAGAAAAAAAAAAAGCAGCCCGCCTCTACCTCTAATGACAATATAATATCCACCTCTCCCTAAACACTCCAATATTGCTGTAATTTCATCCTCAGTCACTCACTAACTGGCCATGTCTTAAATAATAACATGTCCTTCCCAACCTTACAGCGCAAGGTAGGTACTTGAGACGCGCTTTAATGAAATAATAGCACCTTATTGCTTTGGCACTGGGAGCCAAGTAAGAAAACGCAATATCCCCACAGTAAGAATATTGATCAACCTGTATGCAAATGGCTCGCTATTTTGCACAGTCTGGTTCGCCTGGACAAGAGATACAGATTTATATTGATTGTTGGAACTGCTATAACAAGAGGCTTGTCATGCAGCAGTTATTGCATTGTCCCCGTTCCCCCTTAAGACCCGAGGGAATTTGTTTTCAAATGCATCAGAAAATCCATTGGGTGTGAATACGGTTCATTGCCAAATGACCGTGTCTTGAAATGAATTTCAGTCACTTTGAACAGAAGAATGAAAAGGGTTTAACCAAAATGTCCATGAACGTGCTCCTCCGCCGAGTCAGAGGTTTAGCGCTACTGTACACCAATGAAACGGATCATAACTGTACATTCTTACATTGCTATTATATTATTAGTATACTGCGTTCACAATATTTATAACATTCCTGTGAATTAAATGGAAGTCAGAAATGAATAGTCTTGAGAGTCAAGAAATAATATTCAAAATTAGCATTTAAATTAAACAATTAAGTTGAAGTAATATAATTGGATACTAAGATACCAAATTTTAATGATCAACATAAAAAGTGACATCATAACTGTTAATTGGTTTCTAAACACTAATTTCATGATAACTATATACGGTGCTTACTGGACTGCCCTTACAATTGGCAAGTGCGCGGTACACAAAGAGTGTATTGTAATGAATTTAAGCCAGAATGATACACCCTTTAGACACTAAAGCTCAAAATTTGACTTCATTTTAAATAAATATGTCTAAATACTCTTGATCTGTCTGGGTTTTTTTCAGCTACTGTCCCATTCGGTTGGCTGATTAAAAAAAATAAAAAATAAAATATGTGTGGAACTCATGGACTTATGTTTTGACTTTTTGGGGGTCATCAGTTGTGTAATGTTCATCAAATATTTGTGAGAGCAGGCTTAAAATAATAAACTGCATACAGTACATGTACATAAACCTAGTACATGTACATATACACACTGTACATTCCACTTAATTTAATGAAACACACAATACAAATGGATTGGATAATACTTTAAATGCCTAAATTTCCCCAAAGGAAGAATGGACAAAATCTTAGTTTATTTTTATATATAGTGTCCTTGTTTTACAATTCAGCACAACTACATTGTACACATTGGGTGAAAGTTTTTTGATAAGCTTATTACCTGGATCAATGAAGTATTCTAAAAAACCTGTACCTTTTCTAGGCTTGGTTAACAAGTGACTTGACCCGCAAATTTAATTTGCAAAAATTTACCATAACAAATCTTCAGATGAGTGAGTGCATGTACTTGGTTGATAATTAATAGCTTAAGAAGGGGAAAAAAAATGGTACAAAGTAGTACGTATCCTTAGTTGGTAGAAATCATTTCCTTTTCTTGTATAGCAGCATTGAACTGAATGGTAGTAACAGAGCTGCATGACCCCTGCAGTGCACTTTCCTTCAATGGCGGCATCTAATCACTACACACTGTCTTGTAGTGCATTAAGAACGACAATTAAGAACTTGGATTCAAAGTGCGTCACTCCTAGCAGGTTGGAAGGTCGGGTCCATGCACTTTTTTTTATATTATATATGGCTTGCCTGGGATTCAAGGCGCAAGGCGAAAAACAAAACGAGACATGTGTTACCATTGTGAAGATTTTAGTGATCGTTAATCTTTAAATTTCATTGCATTATATGTAGGTATAAATAATAGATCCTTGGCACAATTTGGAAAGTGGTAAGATTGTGAATTTATGAGCCTTGCTGTTATTCTCTGAGTCATAATCTCAAAGTCACATGAGAAGGTTCAGTGCTGCACATCCTCGAATACGGGTTTATCCATACTTTGTGTGATTAATAATTTGTCAATTACTGTATTACAAACACATTTAACAAACCAGAAACATTTAAAAAGTATAATATAATGTAATGAATTACTTTAACAACCCTTTTAATGATGAAATTAGTAGTGACTTGATGACAACAAATTCATTGGGGATGTTACAAATCTTTGAAGGTTAAAACCTTCAGAGTCAATGTCACTGCATAGATTACATGTTTTGTACACAGCAAGGCCAGCAGGGTACTGACACATTGTATACACCATGCAAGATTGTTAACTTTGTTGAGCTACAGTACAAACTACAAACATTTACCAGTTCATTGTGTGCAGGATACATTGTAGTGTATGTCCTTGTAAAACAGAAGCTGGATATAAAAACCATAATCGTCTCAACACTGCAGGGTTGAAACTTGTACATGTACTCAACAGTCGTCATCTGGGTCAAGTTTATGCATACAGTGTACATTGAGTTTGTCAAGAAAACAACTTTTTGAAAAACATTAAAACAAATTGGTAATTGTTCTAAACTTAAATAACCAAAGTAAGAAAAAAAAAAACTTCTACCAAATTGATACAAAATGTGTTTTGCTGGCCAGACCATTCCTTAGCCCTTCCCACGCCTCCCCCCCCCACCACCAATAAAACAGTTTTTACAAAATGAAATGATCTCTTCTCCCACACCGACCACAACTAAATTGAAAACAAATTACAAATTAAATTGTAATTGAGAAGTTGGTAAATCATATAATTTCGTTTATGCACCCTTAGGCAGAAAAGCCATCTGCACTTTTCATATCTGTTCAAAGCCATATGATTGCTCATCTGAAATTTAGGGCGGGGCCTCCCACATTACTGGTGTCTGGAATGTCAATCAAACAATGTATGGTACTCAAGAACAACTGTTGCAATACCCCAATAGTACTTTTGTACACAGTATGTACGGCACAATGTATCTGCCATGTAATAAATAACTATCTACAAGCATCCAGGGTTGTGTGAACTTTTCAAAAGTTCAAAAACCAAATGCAAGCAATGAATTTGCCAGATGTGCCTGTACATGACATATTATGTATAGAAAACCCACTTCTTTTTGTCCACCATAACAATCCCATCTCCAATAATACAATTTATCTTCAGGCAAACTTAAATTCTTGATTCTGATTGGTCGCTCCATAGCAACTACATGTAGAATGTGATGTAAACCTATATTGCATGGCCTACAAATATCAAAACCCTGTTCAGTTGCGCTGTTTTAACTCCGCGTATTGTGTTACTATTAACCTAGGTGTAAAGTTTTCTTGAAGATAAATTTGTTATCGCACACGCGCTCGTGGAATACGTAAATGGCGAAGATTATGGGACGCAGAAATGCTATTTTTTCTGTAATCCACTCATGCTTATGTGATAACTAATATTTATATAGCGGAATAATGTATTCTCAGATCTTTGCCCACTAGATTACAAAAAAAAAAGAATTTATGTTATAGCCGAGAGAAAACAAAAATAGTGAAATTGATCTTACTGGAATTTGTTATGGCTGTTGAGTGAAAGTAGAAATCTGCGCAAGTTTTAAACTTACCCAGTCAAGTTCATTATAAACTTGCACAGGTTTCTATGTGTACATTACTTTGCGCTCAACATAGCTACCCAGTGTACTTGTACATGGAAGGGTGGGGATACTAGAACCAAATGAGGATAACGATGAACTTTATAATATTGGCTCTTGTCCCCCTTTCCTTCATTGAAATTTTAAGCTCAACAAATTTCTTTCATTTCCTCATCACCTGAGAGGGGTGGGTGTGGGGGAGGTGATGGAGACAAACACTGAATAACAAAGAATCCGGGAAGACTATATTTACAGAATGAAATGGAGTGACAGTTGGCGTGAAAACTTTATCAAATGCTTACAAATAAGTACATATGTTGACATTATTAATTATTTTCTGTATTAAAACATTTATGTTTCAACTGTAACTGTAGACCTTTATTGACAACAAATACACAACAAATGTACTGAAAAGACAAACTTTATCACAGTTATTTCTTCATGTTTTTATTCCCATTTCTTCCTATTTACCCCTTGCATGCGTGTCACAGACGGCGACTGGTGACAGGGTCACCATTTTGGGGAGTCAACAGGTGTTTGCATGTAAATGCCACATCGCCTAAAATGTGCACTACACTGTATAACACGCGGGGACAGCGACTCCCAAAATGGCGCAACCAAGATTATTGTGATGACAACCTCAGCAGGATCAATTCATATTAATAGTTTGCCTTACAACATGAGACATGTTACCTGGGGACTGGTACATCATGTACACTATGTGCAGTATGTATTTGAAGTTTGAATTGCCCACATACCGTAGAGTGGTTGGAATGGGATTCCCCGCATGAACAGGTGGAGAACAAAGCCTCACCAGATGAAGCCAATATTTGCTCTTGATTAGAAATTTTGACCTTTTTTGCTTCTTCATTCATCATCAACTGGTTCCCTGTTCTTCTGGCATGATTACAGTTTGTGGCAGAATGCGATCATCAGCCATACATGCCCCCACTCTGCTTAGTCATGCTTTAAAGGAGTGTAGCGGAGACTGGATAAAATCCTTGGCTGAAAGCTGGCATTTTAATATCCTTGAGGTACAAAGACTTTACGTTTTATACAAGTAACACCTCAGTACACACAGTTACGGGGGGAAATTAAAAAAAATTTGAATTTGAAGTGGACATCTAACCTGAAAGGGCAAAGGCACAACAGCGTTTTCTCCTGGTAAATGGCCCCCTCGCTGAGGAAATTGTAAATTTGTATTGGAACATTTCAAGGGGCGCCAAGGCAATGACCAGGGGCAACGTTGCATAAAGTACTGTATCACTCAGGTCTTGGTTTGACATGCAGGAAGGAATATCCCCAAGTCTTACATCAGAAGATCAAGCGGGTGGTTGATGTGAAGTCAACACACAAATACTGGTATAAACTTGATTAATTTAATTTGATTATTATGATCACGAAGAAGGAAACAGTCCAAAGTTTGCAATTATTTTATCCAACATTTAACACATGATGGCCTCCTCATCACTTCTTAATGCAAGATGTTCACATGGCAGCTTGATAGTGCTTAATAGTTTAGTACAGTTTTTATCAAATTTTAAGCTTCAGTGTTATGTGTACATGTATCATTTGTAGAGTCCGGTCCTGGGGGACCCATGTCTTTGGATGAAGTAGCCGGGACATAGAGGGGGATGTTAACAAAACTGGGCTCTGCTAACAGCGACAATGATGGGTACTTGACCGAGGTTGTACTATTTTGCCCCACCCTACTGGAACAATAGTGGGGACTTTGACATGGTTGTACAATTTTGTTCCATGCCCCACATGCCAAGGCCGGGATTGGAAGTGTTGTGATGAGAAAATTGCCCCGTGTGCCAGGGCCGGGATCATGTAGGGGTTGTAAAAACAATGCCCCACATGCCAGTGCCGGAAAATAGCCAGGGATGTACAAAAAGCAAATTCCCCGCCCAGCCGGGCAGTAGCGGAATATGGCCGGGACTATCACGCTGGGCCAATTTTACATCCCCGGCCAAGTCCCCGCTTGTCCAGGGCCCGGGACTATAACAATGATGTCTTTACTATTACAGTAGTTACACAGTTTTCCCCAAAAAATGTTTCATGTTTTTGAGTTTTGCTGTTATTTCTAAAATGTAATTTGTCAAATGAAAAACTGCATACAAATTTATTACAATACACAACACATTATCATGGCATGCAGATGTTGATGATTATAATTTTAAGGCAAACTAGTATCTACACACCCACAGTAGGTATGTGAAGATCCGCATCGATCGTGACTGCCATTTTCTGCCAGATTTCTGTTCCGCATCTACATCATGCGTGCTGGGGGACATCCCCATAAATTCGCATTCTGGGTGGCTGTCGATGATGACGATGTGGTGGAAAATACCCTCTTATACCCACCATGTTTGATTTTTTGAATTGGTGAATGTTTTTACCTTCACTGGAAAAGTTGAAGAAATTACAAGTTTTTACGGCACAAATACCACTCTAACGCCAAATCTTATGTTATTAAAATGTAATCTTACATGTTGGTTGTTATTTCATCTTTAAAACCCTAAAGTTTCATTGTATTTTATGGGTAAAAACAAAAATTGACTGACGAGGTTCTGGCCAGGTCTGTCATTGTCTGAGGGCAATCGGCATGAACCACAAGCATTTTTATTCAAAATAGTCGCGTTTTTGGTCACAAAATTCTAATCAATTACCTGTAAGATAAATTACGCTAATTAAGGAGCTTCAAATGCTTGTAATTTCCTTATTATTTAAGATATCTCAATATTTTGGTATCACTGTGTAGGATTTTTCAAGCTCTTTCCAGTGGTACTAATTGCATTGGTATTGCCTTGGTTCACTTTGAATTTTTTCTTCACATACCTACCCACAGGCAGGGAACTTCACAAGAAGTAGTTTTCAACCGTGCGATCATAACCATCGATGATGCATGATGACATCCACTATTATTACTAATTACTAATATCATTGCAGTGTAAACAAAATTACTGTGTGGGCTGCGCTGATATGACAAGCGGCTGCACGACTTGTCTCGGATCGCGTTTAAGCTCATCCGGCGATGCTGTTATTTCCACATTAAAGCTCGGGCATACTCTGATTTTAGAAATAAACTCACTTGCCTTGGGTATATCAATGTACTCAGAAAGATAAAATCAGTTAAAATTGTCTTCTTACCTATGAATGTCAGATGTCCTCCTTCCACACAGCGACGCAACCACTGCTCAATCACACACTACACTAGTTCTAGTTCCGACTGTTTTTTTGCTGGCAGACGACAAATTTACTCATAACCTTTAAGCTCTTTCAAAATGGTGTATATACATTACATTTTTAAAACGTTATTTAATACTTTTGATAATAATATAAAGTAATTAAAACTTATATGCCATTAACAATTATTTAAATTATACTTTATATTAAATATTTTACAATTTTATTTTTAATTAAAATATTATATATGTAGCAGTTATTTGCACATTGCCTCACTTTGACAAAACTGGTGACCCGGTTAGTTCCGTGAGCTCAGAATGTTGGCTTCAATCAAAACTTTTGGCAGGTTTCCACGGATTCTGCCGATTTTTCGACATGTATCTGCATCTCGGGTGGGTATTTGAGGGTTTCAATATGCATTTGAGGTTTCTATGTTGTCGGAATGGTTGATTTCTTTTAAATATCACTTGTTTTACAAAAGTGTTCCAGCACGTTCGTCATGTCATGTCTCATGAGTGTATGGACTGTAGTGTGTTATGACTCAGTATGGATGGACTAATGGAGTGAAGGAAGGCGTTTCTCTTGTCACTTGACCACCAAATCAAAAAGCCAAGGCTCAAGTATTGCTGGACTCCTTTACTTTACAATCTGTAGGAAAAACTGTTGTGTTGACCTTTCATTAATAATGTTTGTTGATATAATGATGTGAACATGATCATGATGATCGCAAACCCACTGTCAGTGTCATGACTGTTGTTTTGTAGTCATCCCCCATGGTAGTGTTGACTTGGTATTGTATTTTAAATTTGTTTATGTAGTTTGTGGGTTTTGTCTAGTCCGAGTTCACTGAACCCAACAACGCTTTTTAATATTTTGACATTTATGCCAGATAATGTACAAATTGTTTAAAAAAGCTTTGTCTGGTCCAATTTGTTTTATCCCCAAAAATAAATTAAGATTAAGAATACTCTTCTTTTACTATATGACTTGATTCCTGTATTTCAATGTCCAATGAATGTTAGAAATCTTCTTTTTTTCCTAATTTGTGACTCCCAACATGACCAAGTGCTTTTTGTTTTTAAATTTTGCCTTTCATAAATGGCCCGTTTACTATCTCTTGTCTCACAAGGAAAATGTTGATGCAGAACCAGACTAAACATTTATCACGGTAAAGTTCCCCAAAAAACAGTCGCTGCGCATGTTCAGTGTCGTTCCATGAAATTAATGTTTGCTGAAAGATTATTCGGTACCGGGTATATATCCACTGCCTAAAAACATTCATCTCGGTATAAAAAAGCACACCAAAAGTAGTTGGAATGCAATTATCGTAACCCTCCATCCTGGCCTCCCGGCGGCCAGTCGTAGACTGGTTGCAACAAACATTTGGCATTTTTCCCCCACAAAATTACACTTTAAATGTATACAATTGCTTCGTCACTACCACAAAAGTGGTTTTCATATGTACGCATTGACAAAATATACATCTTATTTAATTGGCCAAAAAGTTAAGTAAAGTGTAAAAAAGAGGGAGAAAGTAAGTACACAGAGCTTTGAAATGTTTTGGTTCTTTGAAATGATATTGACTAATAGGGAGACCGCCAACAGGCTGGATAGCTCAGTTGGTAGAGCGCTGGTACGTTAATCCGGAGGTGGTCGGTTCAAGTCCCACTCCAGTCAATTTTTGTTTGTTTAAACCCAAATTGTAAAAAAAAAAATTTACCCATTCAGTTTCCCTTGTGGTTTATTACTTGATATTTATTTACAAAGTCGCATCCCCTTAAGGTGATCCCATGGCTGCCGCTTCCCAGGTTGTATCGTAAACTTGGGTGTGATCCCTGGCTACACGGCAGCTAACGATTGCATGGCTTCTGACTGGCACCCCAGAACAAAGATATTGACTAATAGGGAGACCGCCAACGTAGGGCTGGATAGCTCAGTTGGTAGAGCGCCGGTACGTTAATCCAGGGGTCATTGGTTCAAGTCCCGCTCCAGTCAATTTTTCTTAGTTCAAACCGAAATTATTTTAACAACAAATTTACCCAGTCAGTTTCCCTTGTGGTTTATTACTTGATGATTTGGTTCTGTCAGTGTCCTTTGCCAGAAGCTATTCTTGTATGTATCTGTTGATGAGTTGAGTCGCATGAAGTAATGCTGTTAGCTACTCCTGTTGTTCTGGTTCTTGTATTGATGTAGTTTGAGATGAGATTGTTTGATATTTTGTAGAGCATGATCAAGCGGGCATGGTAAATGTGTCCTTCTTCCAATGAGGGAAGGCCAAGGTCTTGATTCATGGCTGTGACAATTGCATCCCTCTTGTAGTTTGAATTAGATGACTCCTATTTGAATCTTTTCCAGTGTGTCTGTCTGGTTTTGTTTGTAAGGATTCCATGTGGCAGACGCATACTTTAGTTGAGGTCACACTAGTGAGGTGTAAGCTTCCTTTTTTATTTTAGTTGCACATTTGCCAAGATTCTTCTCTTGTAGTTCCACTCCTAGGTATGATTGCCTTTGAACTACACCCAGCTATTCTGTTTCCATGGTGTGTAGGGATAATCAATGTGTTCTTTCTGTGGATCCGCTTTGTGTAGCATTGGTGGGTATTGAGTCTCATCTGCTAGAGGTCAGACCACTCCTTCTTCCCCAAAACAGAGAGTGACAAAAAACTGCTCCAAAATCCAATTACAACATCTATTGTCAGACTTTTAACTCACCTGAGGTACACTGGATATTGCTAGTTAATATGGTGATATGTTTCTTTAAACAAAGACATTTTCAGCTGAAATCTTAACTATTGTCCAAAATGGACCGCAAGTGACTTCTACAGATTTGCACAACCTGCAGATTGCTCACAATATTGCCCAGTCTGCAGAGCGCAATCTGCAGATTGCTCACAATATTGCCCATTCTGCAGAGCGCAATCTGCAGATTGTGCAAAACCATAGGAGTCACATGAGATCCATTTTGGACATCCAGTTTAGATTTTAGCCGAAAATGTCTTAGCCGAAAATGTCTCCGTTTCGATCCTAGTGTAGCACTAGCAGAATTGTTATCAAAGCCTTCGAGAAAGACTGCTCGAGTCGAAACTTGAGGCCAATAGTTGTTACTATTTATTTTATTTAATAGATGTTAATTGTGCTTTGGGGATAAAGAATATAATTTGTTTTTACCCTTAACATCTATTAAATCGTCTCGATACCCGCCGCTAACACATAGGATTCAAACTACCTCTAGCCACCAGGCTAGCTCGGTGGTCTAGTGGTAAGACATTTGCTCTAGCAATGCAAAGGTCAAGGGTTCGAATCCCACCAAAGTGATTTGCCTGTGGATTTTTTTCACAGCACTCGGGACAGTACTGAGTATACAGTGCTTATTACACATCGTTGTAAGGGTACAAACAAACAAGTTATGTTTATTTTATTATAAAATATTTCTCCCCTTTTTAAATTTTTATTGTGTGGTCGGCTGATAAGGGGGTGTGCAATTTTCTCTTGACCTAGTATAGTATTATGTAATTGTCCATTTTTAGTGACTAATTATTATATATTTGTATATAAATATATATTTTTTAATGCCAAAGTCTTGTCATTGTTAGTATCGTTTCTTGGATGCATTTTTATTTAATGTGAGGGCCGCCCCCCCCCCCCAAATGATCAGCTGTGCTGTATGGGCCACCCTCTTAAATATGGTTTTAAATAAATAAACAAATAAATAAATGAGCATCATTTTCATTTATACCACAATTCATGTTGATTGGTTTGCTACAACTTATTCCATTTTTGTCCTTTTAATAAATCATTTACAAAAACTCAGTTGATCAGTTGTTCAGGCATAATGAAGGAAAGGCCATCATGAAAATATAATGTTATGGAGGGGTATGGAAAGTTTTCATCAATAAAGCACACATCTCCACATCAGTTCTTCTATAGCACTTTATCACACCCGATGGGCATCTAAAAGCACTCATTATTTTTTCAACAGGTATTCAGACCCATGTTTTAATAATGAGACCCATTTTTATATAGCAACTTGAAAGAGGTTTGCAAGGTGATGTGGTGCAATCTGCAGCCAACCATGCCAGAAAAAACAGGGGTAAGCCCCCTTCTCTTATCGCTAAGTGTACCGGGTTCTTTTACCTGCATTACACAACACACAGGACGTACAGCTTGACAATCCAGCTGAAGGAAGACAAAACTATGGTGAAGTGTCTTGCTGGAGGACACAAAATCCATGACAGGGAACTGAACCCACACTTTGAAAATGGCAGATTTGGAGCCTGGCGCCCTAGACCGCTCAGCCGCGAAACTCCTCATACATTTTATTTTTAATATCAGGGAAAGCTCAGGAGCAAAGGAGGCATCCTGATGGTCTTTATTACTCCTCATGTATCTTTTTCTGTATTTATTATTTTCCAGCCTTGTCAAGCTCTGCGGAACTTTTCACATGAAGGTACCGTAAATTATTTGAAATTTATGTATTTTATGCATGTATGTAAATTAATACAACCATTTCCAACAGCAACTTAAACAATTTGTTTAACCCTAACAATTTCCAACCCATCCAAAGCCAACTGCAAGGTTTTCGTAAATTCTGTTGGATCCTTGCTCTATGATTAGACAGAATTGAACAGTAAACTGATCATGCTTTACATGGGATTAGGCATAGTAAGCACAATCAGAGTTCAGCAGTGAGTGCTGAATTACCGTATTTTGTCCCCAAGTGAGATCAGTTTACAATGACGGTCATGTTTTGTGGTTAAGGAAATGTTTGGGGAATAAACAAATGTTGGGCTAAACATTACCCACTGGATTTTAAAGAGCCAAACTCAGTAAATGTTGAAGTTTTATAACTGGCCTTTAACTTTGACTTTATACAACATTACAACTGACATGCCCATATTGCACAGTCGCACTAAGAATGAAACTCATGAATGCCTCACTGGTTCCAGATGAGTGAGTTAAAACAATGAGAAACTTTAAATGTCCTTACTTTCTTATTGCAATGATATATGACTTAAAAACAATGAGAAACTTTAAATGTTCAAAATTCCATACTGCAATGATGTATCAACATGAACCTTGTTTCAGTTTTTGCCCTCAACTCACACCGATCCTTTTGAAAGAATAAAACTCACATAAGTATGACAATGGTTCCAGTCCAACTGAATGGGCTAAAAAGAAAATATCAAAACAAACTTGAATGTCCATAACTCCTTATTGTAGTGATGTATCAACTTGAAACTTGTATCAAATATTACCACTGACACAGATTCATATAAAAAGAATGGTACTCATGATTATGACACTGGTTCCAGAAAGACCAAAAAGAAGATTAAAAGGTTTTAGAATATGGATGGTTCCAAAAGTGCAAGTCTTATTAATTTATAATTATCTTACACCCCCCCCCCCAAAAAAAAAAAAAAAATGAAAACAAGTAGTGCATAAAGATGCAATTGTTTTCTGCCACGGTAAAGTTTTTATGAATTAATTGACACTACCTGTACAGAAACACATTGTATACAAGATGTATACAATGTGTTGGGTGTCAAATGAATCTTATCATTTGTTCTTTTTACCTATTTGTTTCTCTTCCTAGTCAGCTCTCACCCATCCTTAGCCCCTCTGTCACTCCCATTTCAAACCAAGTAAGCAGTGGTCAGATGCATACTTTTTTTATGTCCTCACTCCTAAATTAAATAAGTTGATCAAATGGTTGGTTTTTCCATTAGTCATTGTTTTTCTATCGAGCAATAGGCAGCTCGCCATGGCAGCTTTACTGTTCTAGTCTAAAGCCCGGTTCATACTTTCTGCGAATGCGAATGCGAATGCGAAGCGAATTTTGATGTCACAGGGCCGTTTCCGCAGCGAATGTTTCGCAGGAGTTGAGCACATTTCAACTGCTGCGAATTATTCTTTGCGAATTTGTGACGTCAATATTCGCTTCACATTCGCGTTCGCAGGAAGTATGAACCGGGCTTAAGTTGTTTTGTGCTTAGCTACTGTTTCTGCTTTTAGCCGCTCATTGAAATTTGGGCCTGATAAAGAATGACTGAAATACAGACTACACAATTGGATTTGAATTTTGGTTTTATTAGACGGTGATTGTTACTTGCTGCACTGTTGCAATAAATTTAAGAAAGCTATTGTTCTTGTTGGTTAATCTTAATACCTTTATATCTGTACAGGCTCCAAAACGCAAGCTGTTTACGGCAGGGAAATGTCACAACTATGTTGTAGGTAAGTTGTCATTTCAAAAGATGATTCCCGGTCCTGGAATTTCATCTTTGCGAGGGCAAGGCCATTTTCATTTTTGCAAAAGGCACTTCCATTGGAAAATCTTAAAGTCTATTAGAAACTTAATTGAAGGTGCACCAAAGCCAGACCTGGCATCCATGTTGATTATTAGTGATGGCATGTTTTCATGTCAGAATAAAAATGGCGTCTGTGGCATTTTATGGAACAGTTATCTCATGTAGACAGAGTGTTTCTTTGAATGTCGTTAACGTCTTAACCGTCTTGGAAGAATGAATTTCAAGACTAAACTTCGTAATCAACATATATAAACTGTATCAACTATATATACTCCATGAAAGTAAATAATTTGTTTTTAAAACAAATTTCTCGTCTTATGAATCTGGCTGTATTAAACCGCATTGTGTGCTGTCTTGAAGATAACTTGAAGATTACTTGAAAGCAGCTCAGTTTTCCTGCACTAAATTTTAAATTTGTTTTACCCCATAGAGTGAATTATTTTTGTGGGCAAAGAATTATTCAGTATAATCTGAGTTTTAATTTTTTTTTTTTTTAAATAATAATAGTATACATTTATCAGGTTCTTTTAAGCGATGTATTAAATTGCCTTACATCATTTGGACTTCCTTTGGAGTATGCAGCACCGGCAGCCAAATTGCTGCTCAGGCCGCTAATCATTCACATCAACAATCTCTACCCTCGCATGTACCCATTTACTCCTGGGTGGTAAGAAACAATTAGAGTTACGTGTCTTGCCTAAGAACACAAGTGTCAAGATGGGATTTGAACCCACACTCTCGTGACTCACCAACCAGAAAAATATTTTGTATGCAAATTTTTTGTATCTTTTTGCCATGAAACTGGGTTTTTTTTCCCCTTCATTTGCCTCTTTAGTAAAGGCTTCACCTGTTTGATGCATCCAAGGATGTTTTCTCAACATACCCCCCCCCAATTACTTTCCATTTTCATCCATTTTTATCTGTTAATTTTATAAAGCAATGGTTCCAACCAGTCGATGAAAATAAATAATGGCAACAAACTAGTGTCTAAGCAGCAACAGTTTACACTATCTGTTGTCTGTGCCCCCAGAAGTTTCAAACAAAGCGCATGCTTAAATTGAGCACAAGACCTTCAAGTCAACGCTGTTATTAAATGCTCATAACATTGAACGCATCACAGACAATTTAATAAGATACACATTGAAAATGATATGAAGCCAAAAGGAATTAATTTGCCATTTTCATAATAGCCAACGTAGACCTGATATACATCACAGAGAATATTATAATGGTGTGTCAGATCATAAATATATACCATGAAATGTTGTTTGTAAGACTGCCGCACAATTGATGGCCCATTGTGCTGTGCACAGCAGAGGTAATTTCAGGTAGATGGCTATTCATGTGAAGCGTTGGGCTATCCATCTTTTTCTTAAGCAGTCTTGTAAAAAACAATTACGAGCCAGCGCTGACAATGGACAAGGAGCCTGGAGGGAATAGCAGTAAATTTTTTTCTTCTTCTTTTAATTACCATCTATTATTTAAACCATCATCATCTTCAGTTTGTGACACTTGTGTATGCCCTAAAACTTTCAAGCAATATTAGGGGAGCTACTGAACCCCAGCGATTAAATCTTACCTGTAATTTCATAGAATTTGTGTGCTGTGTACCATATTATAATTTGTTAAAGCTTTACATGATATGTAAATGTATGTCAATCTGTGGATAACCAATTATCAACCTTTGAACCTTTGTAACTTTGAAGATGATGTCATTCGCTGGATGACATTTTAAGCAGGTTTTTGTGGGAGAAATGGCGTCAGTGAACCTGTGGTGTAACTGTACATCAGCGTGAACCTATTTGAGGTGTATGAAGTCCTTCAGCCATAGTAAATAATAGCATGAACTCTGACACCTAGCTACTCAAATCAATAACTGGATTCGAGGGAGGCAGTCGGGTGGTTTTATTAGACCAGTTCCTGTACTCATTTGAAAATATCCATGGGTGTTTACAGCGAAAATTGCCTTTTCATCAGCATAGGGAGCTGACTACTGCGTGAATGCTAGCTTGGGGGTGGTTCAGCGGAAAGTTTGGACACTTACTGCTGAAACATGGAAGTTTCAAAGTGATCGAGATTGGTTTAAATTGATGGCTGAGGTGCACAAGCTCATGGGAATTCAACTTGAGGAAACTGCGTTGCAATTTTGTATGCTAGATCAAAAACACAATTCTGCATGCTGCATTAGAACGGTAGCCTGCTTTGGTAATTAAAATGTAAGATTTTTATGACATACCTATGTCGCCTTTTCCATTCTGGTGAAGGACAATTTGTTTAAGTGCAGGCATACTCGCTTGCCGAAGCCTGCGGTCACCCTTTTTAAAATTCGCCAATAGACCTGTCAACCACCAGCAACGTATCGAAGAATTGATCATAAATAATGCCTTAAAGACAATGTACTGTACATGGTTGTATTGGCAATTAACAACAATCCAATTTGATCAACTTCAATTTTAAAAAACTCACCACTTATAAAGTTCATACTGGTACCAATCCTTCAGAGAAATATTTCTGTCTCAATTACTGGCCTAGTGGGAAATTGAAAATAGCATTTTGCAGGCTGTATTGCTTATTTTGATAGCCGCAATTGAAATAGCCCTAATATGAGTGCACACATAATCCCTGGCAAAAAAAGAAACTGCTTTTTTTTTTTCTTTTTCTTTTTTTTCTCACTATTCTTAAAAATGCCAACAATATGGAATACTTTATAAGGAATACGCTAAGCAAAGTACATATAAAATGTGTCCTGTATATCTTGTAAAGGGGCCAGCAGGTGTGTGTTTCATAAAGAAGAAAAAAAAAGAAGCTCAAATTAATTCATCAAAAAATAACCCCTAACAAGGCTTAATATATCGAATGACCCGAGATGTCTCACGATATGTATAATGTACATGTAGTAATACGAATACACCCAACAAGTGTTCCCCAACCGCCCAAGTTCTTTATGGTTCCAGACTATTTCATGTATGATTAATGGCGCAAGCCAAGTGGAAATGAACAGCTCCAAAAGGGTTATCACTCCTTAAGGAGCAGTGTGTTCACTTGGATGCACATACTTTGTGCACCTGTAGATTCTGTGCTCTGATATTATTCCGAAATCCAAGGGGCTCCCAAAGAAAATATCCTCATGAATAGTACTTTGCGTGTACCCATGACCCGGACTAAAGAAATTTTACTTCCTTTGTGTATGTGGCGTGGGGGTAAATGCAGAAAAGACCCTTTGAATGCTGATTAATGGGCCGGTCTTGCATCGCTGCTCAAGCAGTAACTACCGGCTTCTAGACGACATCTTTCTTTATGTGTGGAGTAAAGCCCAACTGAATTATTGAGTCCTTGCTGCCATTTTTTTCCATTCATCCAGCTTTCCTTCAAAGAGGCATAAAAGTGTATTGTGACCTTGTGTAGCAGCAACAGGCTTTCTTTACACATTTGACCTCTGTAAGCAGCATAAGGAAAGGAGCTGGCAGAAACGAATTCTGACCTAGCTTTTCCTTGGGAATTGTTCATATACGATCTCATTGTTAAAAAATTAAAGGAAATAATTTGCTATCTTGGGTTGTTGTTATCATTTTAAAAAAAATTATCAGCTTAATTTGTGTTAATTTTGCCTGTTTCTCTTGCGTAATTCATTACTAGGGTGACATGGATACTTTTTAACCATTGGTTTCAATTGATACACACCTTAAAATAATATTTCTGTTCACTTTGCTGCCTCATGCCGTCGATGGTTTTTGATATTTTCCTTAAATTGCAATAGGGTGTAGAAGTTCGTTGCGTTTGTGTTCTGTTGCATGTACTATACATGCATAATATCAAAATCATATCCCCCCCATATTTGCTGTTTGCTCAAGGAGATTAATTTACAATAAGGTTTTCAAGTGTGTTTATCAATATGCAGTCATGAAAAAAAATAAATGAAATAATTGCTTGAGTCATTCTTGTATTAAAGTGCAGAAACCTTCATTTGAAGATGCTGTGTACACGTAGGGGCGGTTTCAAAGACTTAGTAGTTGTAATGATGTTAATGTAACTCATAAATCATCACCAACGGACAGGGTAATGTAGCACGCCCCAGGGCATCACGACTCGTCTCCAGCCGAGACACTGGCACCAAGAGACCAGTACGTTTATGGAGAACAAACGACCAATGAGGAGAACGACTTAATTTATCCTTTTGTGGCAAGACTGGGCCTCACAGAACAGACTACAATAGATGCCATCTCTATGGGAGACAGGATGAGAAATGATATCGGCAGCTAATGATATTGCCAATTTTCTACAAGACATCTCAAATTTAGAGAATGGCTGTGGATAATTCAAGCCCGTGTGTTTATTGCATAGCTGGGAACTCGGTTGAACAAACAATTTTTCAAAAAGGACGATGAAGAAGTCCGTACCTAGATTGAAGGCAACGAAAATGTATTTGATTAACTTCTCATCAGGTCGCAAAGGAACAGTAAGGCTTATTGGTGATCGGTTATTTTTAGTAACAATTAATTGCTTTTTTACAAATTTCTGTTCCTTGCAGCGTGCATGTATTTCAATGAAAACACATTAAAAAATTAGAAATTTACATACACACACCTTATTCCTAATTATGAGAATAAAGGCAACATTTTTAATATATTCACATCACTGCAGATTGTAAACTTGAACAAGATGGTGTTTGTCCAATAGAATTATCGCTGGACTCATCCGTAGAAAACAAATTACTAATTTATTTTTTTTTAGCCAGTAAGGAAAGTATTACCTGTGGTGGTCTTGGTATGGGAAGCTGGCTAGTATTATCTCTCCTGAGACTGTAAAGCTATTGTGTCTTTGCCTCAGTGTAAACTTCATTAATTTTAAGTGCTGATGGAGGGAGACTGCTACAATGAGAAAGCAAAATACCGGGCCGTCTCGTGCATTATCCATTATAATTATATTGGCCATATCTAAGCCCTTCACTTGACAGTTGGCGCAATATCTTATTGTGCCATCTGAGCCAATCAGAGGTAATGGGTTGGGTGAATTGGTTATTACTGTGGATCATTTCATTCCCTTTTTTGTTTTCTTCTTCCCTGGTCTAAGAAAGAAAAAAAAAATGGTTTTGTTAGACGTTTGGTGGTGGAAATTTCCAAATGTGTGTTTTGGGGTTTTTTGGTACCAAAAGAAAAGAGGTACATGTAGACGTACACTTTTGACCAAAATCTTTTATTTGGGTTCGATGATTATACACTACATTTTGAACAAACAAATAAGTCTGCCTTTACATTTTTTTATTACTATTTATTTTTTTCCCCGGTAAATGCATTGTAAGAAGCATATTAAAAGCTAAGTTGTTCTGTCTTTCAAAACTGCTCTCAGGACCAACATATTCTTTAACCCCGCTACTGGGTAAAAACTATTACTGGTTTTCCCATTTGTCTTGCCCTATTCCCTTGGCACCTTGTATTCGTTTTGTAATTTGGAGCTATATCCAAAACAAATTATATTCTGCATCCCCGATGCAAAATTAGCATCTATTATATCTATCCAGTTATTAGTTATTCTTGTTACTCTTCTTCTTTTTATTATTATCATTTACAAGACCATGTCTGGTACCTGTTTTATTTTAACAGTCTGGTCCAGCAGTGGCTTCCAAGAAACATGTCACTAATACCGACCAGTAACTGTATCACATAGCCATTTTTAAAACTTGCGGGTGTTTTATATCATTATGTTGTTTTATAGCCTTTTGGCATCATTAATTTTAAGACTCGCATTAAAAATTTACTATTTCTTCTTTTTGAAAGAAGGTCCAAAAAAAAATTTTTTTTGCCAGATCTATTATTGTATCTTACCCTGAAATAAACAGTACTTGTGATTTGACATTTTGGTTTCTTAAATGTCTGTTTCATTTATTGTATTCACTGTGCACTTATCTTTGAAGATTTGTCAACTCTCGCTTTCAACTCGTTTCTTTTTCATATTATAATTGGGCCAGGTTGTGAATTATTAAAAACCACTTTTAAATGAAATACATTCCATGGCCAATGGCAGCGTGACTTTTATGTACAAATGTAAATAGACCTCACTTTTTCTTCAGGTCAAAAGGCCTGTGTAGAAGTGTTCGGCACATCGTGACTGCCAACTCCTCATCCAGAGGTCTTCAAACAACCGCCACATATTGTAAGTGGAAACTCAGTTCATGTTTATTCATAATAATGACCTGTTTTCAGGCGGTCAAATTATGTAGCGGTGCTTAAGGGGTTTTTTTTTTTTGGGGGGGGGGTTCTTGAAACCCTGGCAGCGGCTTGGGCATTTGTCGGTATTTTCTGAAATTCTAAAGCCAAGCCTAAGCTGTCAAAATGGCCATAGTCTACTTATTGTCCTTACAACAATTTCTGCTTTTAAATGACTGTTATCTTGGAGAAAAAACTGATGACTGAATCTCAGCTGAATTTGAAGGCAAGTCATGTAACTTCTTCAAAGCAATTTTATTCAATGAAATAGTTCTTTGAAGTGTTATTCAAGGAAATGATTATGATGTTGGAAATGATTATGGCACAACTTTCTTGATGGTTTTGACGTTTCTTGAAAACTGATAGTAAATTTTACAATTTGTTGTGGTCTTTGGTTGTTTCTGATTTTGGTTTGGTTTTTGTTTTTGTTCACTGTGAACAAGTCGATATCGGTAATATGAGGTATAAGGTTCTTCGGATGCCCTTATTTATCTAAGGAAACCCAGTTGGCCGTACCTGGTTTTATTTCCTTGTTTTCTGTTATCCTTGTTTGTCGCAATATTGTCTTTTACCTGGCAAGTAATCGACGTGTAACCAAATGCTTTATGTTTATGTTTCAAACGCAGATGAGGAGTTTCAAATAGTGCAGACGCCTCCCTTTGCAGAGTCTGTGTCAGAAGGGGACGTCAGGTGGGAAAAGGGTAAGCGACTCCGACACAAGTGACCTCTTTTTTATTGCAAGAAAGTCTGGGCTATTCATGAAACTCTTCCATGTCAACAGACAATTGATTCAATTTTTCATCAGCACAATAGATATTTTTCAGACCATGGCCTGCTCAGATCACCATTTATCATATTCGTTTGTATTCGGGGAGCCTTAGAAGCCAATTAACCTAGGGGTAATATTTCAGGTGAGACATTCCCACTCATCTTTACTTTACTTTCCTGATTGGGGAAGGTCTTTTGAGCAAAATCTGTCATTATCAATTTAACGACTCCTTTATGCAACAACAAAATGGCACGCCCGGGGGGGAGGGGGGGGAGACAAAATAAAAACAAAAAACGAGAGGTGAAATAGCGAACAAAAGGGTTCCTCGTCCATGTAAGATATAGTATCTGGATGAATGGTAATAAATTCACTTCCAATCAGGAGGTAGAAGTACACCTTGACTTGTATTAAACTGCCTGAAAATACTCGTGGAAAGCAAAGAGAGCAAACAAAAACAGCGAGGGTAAATTTCCTTCTTTTTTTTCAAATGCATTACAACTTTTCTTTCATCGGAATTACATTATTACAAGTGATTTTTTTCATTCTTGATCCTAGCTATAAACGTTAACAGCATAATGTCAGTAGCACAGTCCTTCATTTTAAGAAATACAAGGAGCGCTATGAACTGCTCTGCCTTCAGTTATTGAGGAGAGGTCTTTGCACTCCTGAGAACCAAACTTCCCACATCAGTCTGCAAAGTGAAATTAAAACACAATTCTATAGAATACGACTGTTTGTTATGTTTAGGTACGTTTCGTATGTGGATTCGTAGGTGCATACAGCATTGCATGATCAAATCAAATAAACGCCACACTGGTAGTTAATTTCCTGCCATGAATAAAAAAAACAAAAATCGGTTTTTGAAAATCCACATTACAATTTTTTTCGCACTCTGACAAGGTCAAGGAGTGCAGAGGAGAGTGATTGTTCTTGCACTTCTTAAAGATGAAGGTCTGCAGTAACCATTTTGATTTTTTTTTTTCATCCTATGTCACTTTTTGTTTCTAGATGTGAAATCTTAAGCAAAGTTTTTTTTTTGTTTTTCTAGAGATTTTGTCCACACTCTTTAAGTAATTCATAAAAAGAGCAAGACAGCACAATTTGTCCTCCTACATGGATGATTACACTGTTGGAGCAGCACCTTGTAAACCCTTTTAAGGTGCTGCATAAATGGGTCTCATAATTCATAGAAACTTCAAAACCTGTCTTTAAAAACATTTATCTTTGTTCAAGTGCCTCGAGCAGCTTATTGGTGGATACGTGCGCTGTATAAGACTCCAATATTATTATTATCACTATTATTACATTTCCTTTAGTGGCAATTAAATTTGTGTCACCGTGTAACACTAGCTGTTTTGTACTGTCATATTTCTTTCATTTATCTTTTCATCAGCTCTAAATAAGAAAATAGATTTATTGTCAACACCAAAAGCTATGATAAGCTAACTAGACCGAGCAAGAATATAAAAAAAAAAAAAGAAGAAGATGATCTTCACCATGAAACTAAATCGAATAATTGCTTGTAACCCAGGAAGTTGAAGTCAGTCAGGCAGATCCAAAAGACTGTTTGCTCCATCCATCTTGTGAGCAACAGGTATCCCTGACATTTCCATCTTCTAGTCTGGCCCCATGTCGCTCCTTCTCTTGTGTTATACAAGACGTGGAGGCCGATATCAAACACAAGATTGGGAAGGGCTGACTTACGTCAAAACCACATGTGGTCGTGTAACACTATCGGGAAACACAAGCTGTCTTGGATGAGTGCTAAAACTTATCCCGACATGGAAGATGTATAAATTTGTCGGGGCCCTTATTTTAGCATCTGCCATTTTCTACATGAGATGTTGAGTTGAATTTCAACAATGAGATCTGAGGGATGGTGGCCGACTCGTATTTCACTTTTGGAAGTATTATCGGGATAAACTTAATTGGTAGATTGTATAAGGAGCCGTATTTAATGGCATTATGTTCTCAACATCCGAAGAAGCTTCTTAAATTGATAAACCGTGAGGACACTTATATCGGATGGAGCTGTATTGTTAATATTCTTTGTGTGTGAAACTTTAACATTTAAGCTCTGCATCTGATAAACATGTGCTTCTCCTCATAGCTTTTCAAGTACTTTATGAATATTCGATTAAAATTTCCACCATATGGGTTATGTTTTATATTACTATTCTTCTTCAAGTTATGTATTCAGCTGTGGTCCAGTGACTATGGATGCCTCGTATACATGTAATGGCAGTGAACATTTTTCCCTTGTATACGTAGCAAAATGCTACATAAAGTGTATCAGTTTGCTACTCGAAAATCAACCTTTGCTACTCAATTTTAGCATTCATTGTGCACAAAACATGTTGAGTCTAAATATTTTGCTGATGCAAAAAATGCTGAACAAAATCATTCCCTGAAAGTTGACGTGTGTGTGTCTCATTTCAGATGATTATGAACGGTGTACAGAGAAATAAAGAAATAATGAGTTTTTGAAAGGTCATTGATAGAAAGATAAGAATAATTCAAGAAGGTCGTATTTGTTGCATCAAGCTTCCAATGTCCATTTCGTTTAAATCTGTTTCTACCTTACTGCACAAGGACCAAATGTCTTGCATAAAATGTTAGTGGTTTTATTGAACATAAGCATACTCACACATGAATGGAGGGAGCTGTATGAAGTTAACAGGTCAAGCAGAATGTCTGTCTTTATAAAAACAGGTTGTTTTATTTTGTTCCTTTTTGCAAATTTATCAAGTCGGTCTTGTATCGTAGCACCTCCTGCACATATTCCTCCTGTCACATATTCCTTCAAACGATTTGGTTTTCTTACATTCTGCCTATGTTTCTGTGCAGCTGTTGGTGACTATGTGAAAGAAGATGATGTTGTTGGAGAGATAGAAACTGATAAGGTAATGGTCCTTTTGAAAGTACTAGCGTGTGATAAGTTTGTTTCTCTCATTTGTCTACAGTTTATTGAAAGAAAATTTGCTTTTATACCTTACAAGGTCATGTCACATGAGGCAGTTTACAGGCAACCAGTTACAGGAAATCTCAAACGAACATGAACAATCCATTTCAATTTTCACATAATTTTCTGTTGGGCGGTAAGGCCTTGTTACACGAGGCAACTTTTCACAGGCAACTTGGAGGCAACCAACTGCAGTGCATGTTACAGGATCACTTTGGTAGCACTTGAGTAATTTTTCAAACAGTGTCTTACGATCCCCAAGAATAATATGTGAACTTTTAAATTTGAATGCCTTTTCTTCTTGGAACTGGTTGTCTGTAAATTGCCATGTGTGACATGGCCCTTAAGAAGCCGTTTGACAATTGCCTCTTGTCCAGTTCAGTTCTTGTGGAACCAATGTGTCTCTATTGAATGCAGTGAAGTTGGTTGTCTTCAAGCAGCCTTTGTGTGACATGACACGACATGAACCTTTCAAAGCTAAGACCATAATGTTTGTGAGTTGATACAGTAAGTTGATAACTGTTAAACCCTGTTGCTCTGATTGTCCTTTGTTTTGGGGTTTGCAGACGTCAATACCTGTTCCGTCTCCAGTAAGTGGCATCATTGTAGAACTCCTTGCAGGTGATGGGGACACTGTGGTCGCTGGACAAGAACTCTTCAAAGTACAGCTATCTGGTAAGTATTGATATTACAACAGACTTCCAAGTTTTGCTCGTACTCAAAATTTGGGCCCCTTTAAAGGTTCCCACAATCTCTGCAGGAAATCCAATATGCTCAAAAATTCTTGGTTATGTGGGAGACTTACATGGTCCATTATCAGAAAATGAACAGACTGGGCAAGTCTAGCATGTATTTTTGGATTCCTGTGTTCATTGTTTTTTAACGTGTAAGGAAAACAAAATCGCGTACCGAAACGGATCCCATCGCTAGGATACACGCAAGACCTGCATAATAGTCTATACAGCTATCGGATAAATATCAATAAAACAATGATCAGAATCCGGCTCGGTACGCATTAACCTTGCACCAAAACAGTGGTCTGTGAGAATGTATGACGTTGGCCATTCTAGGCCAAGGAGACTTTAAAGCCACAGGTGAAACAACACACGGGTGAATAGACACACCACGGGATTAGTTTGCATGATGAGTTGACGTATTCAAAAGACATCATTGAGAACTCAACTAGTTTGTACTGGCCCGAGCAATATAATATATGTTACTTAAACTTGGTATCTGGACCAAATTTCATAGAACCTGCCTACTAGGAAATAGTTCTGCTTCAGTTATTTTTACCAAGTAAAAAATTAGCATATTTCATTTCCATAAAGTTACCTCTGTAAGGCCTCGGTTGGTTTCCAACGTCTGCAGTTAACTGCCATTTAAAAAAAAGTGACCCAGACTTGCATCATGCTGGTGGTGCCCCGGGACCTTTCAATTGGTCAATCTCAGGCTCCCTTCTTAACATTAATCTGGACAATCCGTCCAGATACAAACGTAACAAATATATAAGAGACCAGCCTCGCTACCATGGGCAGCGTGCCGTATCCATACCTTTCCTGGTAGGGATGTACTGAAAATCAACCCTGATTGGCTACCAAAGTGACTTCTTTGCGTGCACGCTTGTTAAAAACTTTTGAGCGCTTGCATGGTGCTTGTAGGACGCTTAGTACGCGCAAGTATTCTGACGCGATTCCATGTCAAATGAATGATATTTTTACACGGTCACCCTAAACTTCATACAATGAGACATATCACAAGATCAAAGAAGAATGAGAGGGGACCAGTTGCTCTTTGTCTTGATGCAACTTTTGCGCATTACCATACTTGAGGGGGCGTGTAAAGTGGATGGGCCACAGGCCTAATTAAAATGTATCAGATTCTAATGAACCAATTCCAGGGGTTATGAGCGAGCAAGGCATGCTGGGAAAAAAATGGCGCGGTGAGATCGATCAGCCCTGGGAACGAGGTTGTATAAGAGACAGACTATTTATTAATCCAAGTGGTTGTCAGGAAAAGGTTCTTGGCAGGAAAGATATTTGGAGGTTACATGAATTTTTTAGCCAGTGCCATGTCTTCATTACTGTGGTGTTTACATTACGTCCGTTTCTCTTTCATGCCAGTCGAGAAGATTTTATATTGCCGAGTTGACACTTGTACAATGGTTTCTTGTTCTTGTGTTTATTTGTAATTAAGCAAAATATGTTTCAACTAGATTTAGCATAGTAATTTGACCTCTGTGAGTTTTGTACAATACCACACAGTTCAATCCCATCGACAGAAAATCTCTTTGCTCAATAAAAAGATCGTGCAGGGCAGTCTGTAGTTTCTTTAATTACCTTGTCCTTATATGTTAACTAACCTCTCTGTGCCTGCAGTCAAAAGTACCAGCAGAAATTGCCACAACCGCCTAAACGTATAGTCTAAGGACGCATGGTAACTTAACTTCCAATGACTTAATTAAGTCTTCAGCTGATATGCATGTACGTAATTCTTGTGGCCAGGTACAATCCAATTAAATATGCTAAACTGGATGATAATTGTTGTTTATTTTTCATTTGATGGCACGCAGTTTGGATGATTCCATTGTTTATGGATTTTAGATGAGTCCGATTGATAAGAATAGTTTTCAAAAAGCGAGGAAATGTCACACAAGGAACTAGAATAAAAATGTATTCTAATCAATCCACAAAGAAGTAAATGCTTGATCTGAAATGTGCATTTGTTGTCCATATTCCTTTCAAAAAGAATTTAATTGTGAAGATATCTTAAGAATCATAATTTGACACATACTGAGTTGCAGGAGAATATTTGATGTCGCTAAAACTAAGTACAGGAGATTCTTTAAGAGATTTAGTGAAATTAGTTTTTAGCATTAATCTTATCCCTTAATTAGTACATTGAATTTTTTTTTTTAATTTTCAGGTAATTTTTAACAACACCGGAGACCCAGACCAAGGATAAAATTAACTATCGTCTTCTTTAAAACAGGTGATGCACCACCAAAGGCTGTTACTCCAGATCCACCCTCTGCATCTGAAGCAGCAGCACCTCCTCCTGAACCAACAACACCACCACCACCACCACCACCACCACCTTCCCAATCGGTGGCAGGTTCCATACCCACAACACCACCGCCTGTTCCTCCCATGCCGACTGCACCTATAACATCAAAACCTGGTGAGTACGGTCAATGGCAACAGTATTTTAATAAGAATCGGTGTGCCTGGTTGCTTTTGGAAATGGGGAAGATGGTGTCAACATAATTTACCCTATCTAGTATGGGATTTGAACCTGCGACCTCCGTGTTGGCGCTCTACCAACTGAACCATGTAGCCCTAGTCTTTGTTTTTACCCAGTCAGTTTCCCTTGTGGTTTATTACTTGATGCTTAAAAACAAAGAAACAAAAAGTGTTAGTCGAAAGTATAGTAACAAATTAAACTGTTTTCTCTTGTAACAGTTTGCAGTAGTGGTTGTAACATGGGTATTTATACTAGTTGACTGGTTGTTGGATAATGTATTCTTTTGCTGATTTTTTTATTGGGTCTGTTTCTTTTGAATTCCTCAATACACTGGAAACACATTTCTAAAGCTGATTGAGGTCAACGTGCTTCACAAGACAATTTTGTTAACTGTGTTCCTGTCTTTTCATCCTAATATTTTAGCTGCGTCAGTGACTCCAATGGCTGCACCTGTTGTAGAGGGCGCACCTGTTACATCGGCTAGGACCGAACAAAGAGTAAGTAAAAGTGATGCAATATTGGATGATGATACATAATTGCCCTCAAGTGATTCAATCTATTGTGGTCATTATTCTAATGTAGTAATGTAGATTAGTGTTGAAATGTAAACGCTTGGTCTTTGGGGGATATTGGAGTAATTTTTTTTTCCAAGGATAAGTAGGGTGCTTGATTCTTATACATAATTGCCATTGAAAAAAACCCAACATATTGTGGCTACACCAAATTGCGTGAGCGATTATGAGAAGTAATTTAACTGAAACTTTGTCTACTTCAAGAAAACTGGTACTTTGTTCTTGGGAGGGCAAGGCAGTTTTTCTGTAGTAAAGGGCACTTGTATGAGGGGAAACACAAATTTGTACTGAAACATTGGCATGGGCACCAAGGCAACGAACGGCTGTTGCCCCCGTTGCCTCCAGGAAGCATCAGGCTTGATACTGTTTTCTTTCTGGACACTTATCAAAACACAACAAAAACCAAAACTGCTGGTCTTAACATTTTAAAGGTATCTTTTTGAATCATGTTTTGGTTTTGTGAAGGATACCTTGGGCAAGTATAATGCCATTAACGCATAGAAATAACAAACATACAATAGGTAAGAGTTGAACCAGCTAGAGCCCAACGGATTACTTAAAAAAGAAACAAAGTCTCTGTTGAAGAAACTCTCTTCTTTAGCTGCCACACACACACACACACACAAAGTCTTGTTTTGCAGTCGTTGTGTGGACATTCCTTTGTTCTGTACACTTAAGGAAAATCCTATTCCTCAACACTGCAAATAACGTTGTGTGGACGTGTGTAAGTCCACATAGTGCTTCAGATCCCTACATTATGTGGACCTCTTTTGTTCTCAAGTCCACACTGCGTATGTAGCGCTTGCCCACACACACACACAAATTTAGATAAAATATAACTATAATTATGTATAACAGAGTATTGAAAGCAAGGCAGTTTGAACTACTCTCATACAAAATGGCTTTGAGTTGTTATCATTATTATGTATTTCTGGTAATGAAACCAAGGATGCCACATAAATGAACTTAATCGCTACAGCTCGCAAGCCTGAGGAAACCTGAAGGGTGCTTGCAATGTGAACCAGAAATACGGGGGTTAATCCCTACTCTTCCATGATAAGTGCTCTGGGGTCTTTTATTCACACAACCAACCCTAGTACATGGGACCTACAGCTTTAAAGGGAGGCTATACCTTTGGTTACCAATCCACAAAAATTAATGACCATAAAAACTTTCTTGGTGAAGAGCACTGGAGAGCTGTTGAAATTATAATACATTGTTAGAAACGACACCCTTTGAAGTAATGTAGTTTTAGAGAAAGAGGTCATTTTTCACAGGCAAATTTGAATCTGAGAAAGGGTTCAGGCATGAAGCCTTTTACAGGCATCTGAAAGCACACAATTCTATGCAACATGGGTGGGTTTTTTCCTTTCATTATTTTCTTGCAACTTTGATGACCAATTAAGCCCAAATTTTCACAGGTTTGTCATTTTATGCACATGTTGGGATACTCCAAGTGAGGGGACTGGTCTTTGACAATTACCAAAAGTATACCCTGCCTTTAATGTCCCATCTGAAGGACAAAGAAATTACGGTAAAGTGTCTTGCTCAAGGACACAAGTGCCACGACGGGGACTGGAACTCCCACTCTGCTGATCCGAAACACCAGCGCTTGAGTCCGGTCCTCTTAACCGCTCAGCCACGACTCGCCGTTTGGAAGGCTGGGACATTAAAACATTCGATCTAAAATGAGAAAACATTGTCAAAATTATTATTTTTTTAAATCTTTGCTTTAAGATATGTTATATTTACTTCAGGTGAAAATGTCACGTATGCGTCTCAGGATAGCACAGAGATTGAAGGATGCTCAGAACACTGCAGCAATGCTGACTACCTTCAATGAAATTGACATGAGGTAATGATGATCATTGTCTATCCATTTCTTCTGTTTTCTGGTTTTCAGTCTTACTCCAAACATCACTTAATCCTTTGGATTTTTTAGTTACAAGAGTTCCTTGTTCTACTTATTGGCATGATTGGGCAGGGGGGCACGAAACCCCTCCCCCAATGATGTCCACGCTCCCTCCCCCGCCCCCATTTGAAATCCTTCGGGGTTATAAATGACCAAAATAAAATGGTCCATTTTATAACCTTTTATGTAGCATTTCTCAATGATCTAAACTGTTTACACGTAGCCAATGTATGATTAGTTTAGCAAACGGCATAGCAAGAGCGCTGAAAGAGGGCATACCTGTCATTGCGTAGATTAAGACATTGTTTAAGTCAGCAAACAACACTTTTAATCCCCACCCCCCCCCTTGAAAACCCTATTTTCTAGCTGAATCTGCAACACTTCAATACCGTACAGCAACTCAGCCAAATATGTTGTGTCCAAAAAATGACATATATAGCTGAATATGTTCAATTCTGTTAAACCGTTGCAGTACCCGCTGCTAAAATATAGGATTTGAACTGCCTCTAACCACCGGGCAATCTTGCTGGTCTAGTGGTAAGACATCTGCTCTAGCATGGTAAAGGTCTTGGGTTCGAATTCTACCCGAGTGGTGTGCCTATGGATTTTTTTTTTTTTTTCGGTACTCAGTGCTTAATACACACTGGTGTAAGGGCAAAAACAAATGGTTTCTTGCAATTATTGTTGGCTTGGCTTGGCTTTTAAGCATGCTGTCAATTCAGAAGGGCGCCCTCGCCTAGAGGTTAAAAAGAAGTTGTTCATTGGCCAATTCTTTGTGCTGGGTGTACAAATCTGTGCAATTCGATTGTTTCGTCACCGTTTTACCTCTAAGATGGCGGCTGGATGATGTCAATGCATAAGGTCTATTCAAGCAAAGTCATTGCACTGCATTGGTTTGAGCAATTGCCTTGGTAATCATGTGTATTTATCACCTTGTGGATGTAGTGGCCTTTTTTAGCAGTCTAGTACACTGGATGCTAGTTTTGTTGTTGTCAGAGTGTTAGGTCACTGCTTGGTTAGTTGCAAAATATCTTTTTAAATTTATTGTTGAATTATACATTCTGTAAAGACCGTTTTGATTTCCCAATACCCAAAGAAGCAGTTGCCGTTCCAAGTTCTTATTTGTGTTACGTGTTTGTTTACAGCAACATTATTGAGATGCGTAAGAAGCACAGAGACGACTTTCAGAAGAAGCATAGTCTGAAGCTAGGCTTCATGTCGGCATTCATCAAAGCAGCTGCACATGGCCTGGGTGCCATGCCAGAAGTCAACGCCGGTAGGTTTGCTTCGTCCAGGGAATGATTTCACAAAGTATTCAGATTCATCTTAATGGAGTTTTGTTTAAAACTCTACATGATGGGTGACAAGCACTGTATACTCGGTGCTTCGTGAGGTCTGTTGAAAAAATACAATCAACTAATAAAAAAACCACAAGGGAAACTGACTGGGCAAATTTTAAATTAGTTTTTGGTTAAGCAAAGGAAAATTGGCTAGAGTGGGACTTGTACCTGCAAAAACTAGATTAATAGGCCTGCGCTTTCCCAACTAATCTATCCCTTGACAAGAGCAGGAGGCTTCCTAGGTTGAATCGTAAACTTGGGTGTGATTTCTGTCTGTAAACCATTTACAGGTTGAATGGCTTCTGACTGGCCCCCCTGAACAGATTTGTTGACAAAATAGAGAGACTGCCAACATTGGGGCTAGATTGCTCAGTCGGTAGAGCGCCGGCACATTCACACTGACTAAAGTAAACATTTTTTTGTTCAGCCTAAAATTATGGGGGAAATAATCCATGGCTATACTACTCGGGTGCGATTGAATCCACGACCCCTCGCGATCAGTCTTGGTTGCTAAATGAAATCTGATGTCACAATATGCATCACTATGGTGAAATCGATAACTTGTGTCAAGATTAATCTTAACACTTTGCGTAGAAAAGGGCCCAGGCAGGGTGCTTCGTTCCCCTGACAACAATTTTGAGCATTTTAGGCAAATGTACCAACACACCAGACTCGATTAATGCTATCGTAGGAGATACAATGTTGTTGCACTGACACAACAATATATCAAAAAAACTAAATGAAAACCTGTCATCAGACCAGATCTAGACCACGCCATGTTCATTTTGTTGTTTCTGCTTTGTTTTTAGTGATTGATGAGGCAGAAATTGTTTACCGAGATTACATTGACATCAGTGTTGCTGTTGCAACTCCAAAGGTAAGAATTGGATAATTGCTTCTTGTTATAACAAGATTGGTCTTGAGACCTGGACCCGATTTCTGAAAGCTGCTTAAGCACAAAGTAGCTAAGCACAACAAGTTGTGTGTACCAAAGTAAGGTTACAGCCAAAAGTACTATCACACATGTACAATCTGTGACTGGTATCCTGCTAGTGTTTGCTTAGCATGAAATGTCTAAGCAATATTTTCTGCTTAAGCAGCTCTATGAAATTGGGCCCTGGTCATCTGGTCTCGGTAACAGTTATTACCCTGTCGTCTCAATCCAGGTCTTGGTCATGGTCTGTCAGGGCTTTAGTTAAATGTCTTGCCCAGCGCCTCAAGCAGACTGTATACTTTTACAGGAATATGAAAAAAAGAAGTGTAATTTCCTGTCATCAACTATGGGTAAATGGCGCATACTGACTGTCTGCCTCACTTAAGCTTGCTTTGCATTCAATTTGGCAAGAGGTAGGAACCAGGCTTGAGAAATATGAAAAAAAAGCTAACTTTGTCTTGTACTGTGATTTTTCAGTGCAGTCGTTCCAAGTAGAGTTGACCCATGGAACTCTCTCTTTTGTTTGTTTGTTTTTGGCTTTGGGGTTTTTTTTTCCGGGAACATCAACACCCGTTGCATGTTATCTATAACACATGTCAGTTTAATTTGTCTAGATATGGATTACTATTTTGTAATTAAAAGGGTGTGCACAGCATTGGTAAGATTGAAACACAAATAAATGTTCACAAATTTTACAAAACATTCATTGTATAAAGATGGTCATAGTGGAAAACTTCCTTTCGAATATTTTTGCCTAAAATGCTACTTTGAGAACGGGGTAAAACAATTAGTTTGGATCTCGATCTCGCAAGACCAAGAATCTATGTTCTAAAAGAGAGCAACCGAGAAGAGTGTTTTCACTATTTTCTTGTGTGACTCCAAAGGCGGACATACAATGCACACTGCACAGTAGAGCGGTGTACGCATTGATGGCGTGGGAAGTGGCTGTGGCCAGATCAGCAAAGAGGCCTATTCTTCAACAATAATCACAGCAGCCAATGGCCATAGCCGTAGCCACAGTCACTGGATTTGGTCACAGCCTAACACACAGGGAATCTTACTCTCAACCAAGATATAACTAACTTCACTGGCACCACGAACTGACACGCATCTATCATACTAGTAAAAACTAGCAATCAAAGAAAACAGCATCTAAAGCTGAAGCTTTTTAAAACACCACAATCCTTCAAAATTTTTGAGTTTTTCAGCTAGTTTTCTTGTAGGAGACACTTGATGCTTTGAACTTGATAAATATACTGGTCTTGAGTGCTTTATATGTCCTGAGTTAATATGCAATAAGGTAAGAAAGGTTTGTGTTAATTCGTGAAACAGAAATGAAAGCAGAACAGACAATTTCCATTTTCACGAAGTGACACATTCCAATGTATTACATTAGTGCAGGTGTGTCTTTTTGTAAAGATGGAGTTAGGTCCATGCGCGAGCCAGTGTCAGTTTTCATGAAAATGTTTTTTATCACAAAAACTGGTAACTACAAAAAAGGTGGTTTTTATGCACAATGTGTCAGTTTGTGGCATCAGTGACGATACATGGTGTAATGCTGTCGAGTGAATTTGGTCAATACATTTATCTTGAATCACAGGGTCTGGTTGTACCAGTATTGCGTGATGTAGGCGGTATGAACTATGCTGAGATTGAGAAAGCTTTGAGTGAACTTGGAGAAAAGGTAACCCAATTAATTAAAAAAAATTAAAAATTTATGAGTTTTTTCATTTTAACGTAACTTGCAAGCATGGAACTTTTCAGTTGATCAGCTGATTTCCTCTTTGTTCTTCTGTTTTAGTGCCATAACAAAAACAGGAAAACTCTGTACACATTTTTGTTTGCAGGGCAGTTTCCTCTTTTTTTTTGCAAAAACAAAGTTGCACGTCTGAATTTGTGATATTTATTTTTACTTGCATTTTTGTTGCTACAGTCAAGCCATTGGGAACCTGTAACTAGTACTATTAGTGAGAAAATAGAATTAGGTGTTGCAAACTGCTTACCAACCAAAAGGACCTATGGTATAAATGAAAAAAAAAAGTTAATGACCTGACGTTTCAACTCTATCAGAGTCTTTCTCAAAGGCAAAGTCCTTCGAGAAAGACTCTGCTAGGGTTGCAACGTCAGGCCATGAACTATTTATCACTATTAGTATTTCTATTATCCAACAAATATCGTCAACATTCAATATTGAAAGTAAACATAACTAAGTTATAGAGACCTAAGCTATTTACAAATAGCTCAGGAAAATGATGTATTTGGGTATTTTTGTGATTCAGGAAGATCCTCCCTCTACCCTCTCCCCCCCCCCACCTCAAGAAAGTAAAATACAAATTGTGTAAACAAAATTTTGTAAAGATTTAAATGTCAGTGTTTGCCCTTGTTTTATGAAAGAGTATTAGTGTCTCTTGTTATTTTAACGATGATAATTGTGACCAAGTCCTCTAAGGCATTGGTCGCACACTTTTAGGCCGGCGATCCAATGAACATTTCAGGCACTTGACCTCGACCCACCCTCCAGTCCCCGGCCGGCTGGCTGATTGAAACACCTGCTGCAGGGGTAATGTCATAAAAACAGGCTAACCTTAAATTATTTATTGAAGCAGTTCATCTTTATTATGTATGTTTATGAGTAATCACATTGAACTGATAATAAACGTTCAGGAAAAATATTGTGTTTTTGATGATAGATGGATTTTGAGGTAATCTTTTTTGCTGATGGAATGATCAAAAGTTTTAGGATAAATTTGAGCTCTTTCGACAAAATTGGTCACCTGACCATAATTTGTTCGCAACCCAATTTTGTAACGTGACCAATAGTTTGCGATACTTTGCTCTAAAAGGACCAGGCTGGATTTCACAAAGCACTAAGATTCATCTTAAGATGAGTTGTCAGTACTGCCATCGTGATTTCTATTGTGACGTCACACTTTGCTTAGCGATTAAGATTGATCAATCCTAGTTTCTTTGGGAAATCAAGCCCTGATCATGTGAAGTGGTTTCAAATGTAAATGATGAAAAATAACAATAAGATTCTTTGTTTGACCTCAGGCTCGATCAGGTAGCCTAGCTATTGAGGATATGGACGGAGGGACGTTTACTATCAGTAATGGTGGCGTGTTTGGCTCCATGTTTGGCACTCCAATCATCAACCCGCCTCAATCGGCCATCTTAGGAATGCATGCCACTGCCGATAGACCAGTTGCTATCAATGGAAAGGTATGGCTTTAACATTTTCATTTGTTTGTCAATTTGTGGTGGGAGGGGTGGGATTCTTGCAGCTAGGTATAATGTCAAGTGTCTTAAGAGGCTCGTTAAGAGTGCTACTGCAAATTGGTTTACATTTCTCTGCGACAAAACAAGCTGGATTCTTTCAAGGTGTTATCAGGTTTTTTTTAAACTTGTTTTTAATGCTTTTACTGGGACAAAAATAAAACTCATTTTAAAAATCAAACATTAAGATTTTGGAAATAGGCCTTGGTGTAAGGTTATCGGCTGTCAGCGACCGGGGGAAAAACAAAAATGGTTTCTGCTAAAAGTTTTATTATACTAACTGAATATGCCAATATAAAATATCTGCCAGCAAGATATCTTTTATAAGTAAATAAAATATTTTTTTTTTGAAGAGAACAAAATGAGAACAATCGGTAAATCATTTTTTAAATGTTTACAAACAATAGTTTGATGATATTTTGTGTGACAATTAGATGATGGGAATGATTGCATTCCTGACAAAATGATGTTGCATTTCTTGTTTCAAGAGAAAGATTAAGATTTGCTCGACCCTTGTTCCTCATTCCCAGAGGTATAATCTCCTCGTTTTTAGTATTATAATTATTTTTTGTTCTCATCTCTACAATCCATCCTCAGGTTGAAATCCGGCCGATGATGTATGTTGCTCTGACCTACGATCACAGGCTAATTGACGGCAGAGAGGCTGTAACCTTCCTAAAGAAGATAAAGTCAGCAGTAGAGGACCCAACAGTCCTTCTTCTAGACCTGTAGAATCATAGACAGGGTGATACAGACCATGATAGTCCCTTCTAAACTTGACTTGTTGGTGGCTAGCTCACACAAAACTGCCATTGATTATTTATTGGATCAGCACAGGTTGAACTTGATTCAACTACCTCACTATTTACAGTAAAATGTTACGCTTCTTACATGACAATCACATGAAAAGCAAAACTGCTCACCTTGTTTGAACCAACAACCCGATCCCAACTTGTTTCTCACTCTCTCAGTAATTAGTCACTTTAATGTCATCCTAACACATTATGCGTAAAGGGAGCAAAGCTAGTGGATAAGTTGCAGTATCATTTCATTTCTGCGACAAAGCATCAGCTCAGTGTGATTTGCTTAATCTCTCAAAGAAAAAAAAAATCAGTTACTTGAGATAAAGGCATTGTTGACTCCTTGCCCCAGCGTCACAAATTATGGTAAGCGTATAAATGCCATGTCATCTAAAATGCTCACTACACTGTATAACACACATGGACGTTGACTCAAAAAGTTACGTAACCAAGATTATTGTGATGATGACGTCAGGCGAATAGGGTCAATACCAAAGTACAGACCAATCTATGAAGTCACGCCCCTTTATTCATTGACCAATCACAACTGCAAACACCCTCCCCAAAACCCGGACACTGGAAAATAATAGTGTAAAATGTTAACAAGTTTCTGCTAGCTGGATTGCTTTGTCATGTCTTTGTGTCTGGCACGGGTCTACCCGTGTGGGCGCCGTTAAAAGACAGTTGATTTGGTAGGGGGGGGGTGGGGGCTTTTGGGATAGGTCTTCTGGAGAAAGGTTTAGAAGGTGGCAAGCCATAATATGGATCCACTCCTCAAATTGGCCACTTTTGTGTACAGAACGATTCAAAATTAACTTTTAGAATTTGAAGTATTCATAATTACTATGGAGTGGTAGAGCTAGTAAACGCTTGGTAATTTTTTGGAGTGAAAGTTAACACCCAAAATGTTGAGGAGAAAAAGAATTCAAGAGGAAGACAAGATTTAGAAGGGAGTGATCAATGTCTGATAAGTGACAGACTTTTAACTAATCTGCAGGTGGAAACAGATAAGGTGACAGAAAACTCAGTCCTTGTGCTACCAGATTTCAATGCAATTTGTTTACTTATCAATCAGTACATCGCCTGTTTCTCCCGGTGGGGCGAGGCTATCGTACCTAACAATGGAATTACATCTCGTTGAATACCTGAACTTGGCATGCAATTAGATAAACTCATGGCCTAAAGAATAAATGACACTTAACTCTTTCAGTGCCCGCTATTATTCACGTTTTGAACTTAAAATGCCCAACTTTTTTAGCTTTTTCAAAATTTTGTAGTGGGAAAAAATCTTTCTCACCAAACAAAATGTATCTTGTTGATTTGTGTTGCCTTGGTGCATCCCAAAGTCAATTGTAAATCTTGGGTGATACTGCCCTCTCGTGATAACATGTATAATATGGGATGTACATGTACGGTTGATGACACTTTTTGAGTACAAAAAATAGATTGTTCATGTATGATATTAATGGTGCCATCAGTATAGATAGTTCCCAATGGACGCCATCTTTACGGGCAAATTGCATTTTGGCTCACAGGCGCGTCAAGCGCTCACATTATTAACGCAGCCGCGCTGTTTACTAACCAATCGTGTAATGAGTTTTGTGAAATTTGCGCGTGCTGCACGCCATTCTCACGCGAAAAGCATGACTGTGTTCCAAATTGCCCGTAAAGATGGCTGATTTACGTCATATTGCAACCTATGTATACATAAAATAGATGGAACATGTACAACCTTGGCACTGAAAGAGTTAAAGGAGCACTACGGCTGGTTTATAGTGTAGTCCGCATGTAGATGTCAGGGATTTGCACATCCAAAGGTGTTTCACTTTCCCCATCACACGGAGTATGACCGGGACAGTTCAGTTTAAAACCTCAGGGTTCTTGGTGGCTTTTGAAATATTTTTTTAAGAGAAGTTTAATAAGTGCAATGTGCCGATGAAAAGAAAGATACTAATCTGCACAATGGAAATGTTTTCAAGTTGAGTGATTTGCATTGTTGTGCTATCCCAGTGTAACAGCATACATGAATGTGATTTATTGTGCATCAATAAGTTGGAAGCTAAGTTCCCAACGCCACAGATTTGGCGTGTGTTACTGACCGACCCTTTAGCTTGTTCAAATTATAATTCCTTATGCTTTATATCTTATTTCTTATTTATATAGGTTGGTGTTATATTGTACACCGTTATTACAGTGTTCATTTGAAGTTGTCAGGCTTGGCAAAACTTTGATTGACTGTTCTTCTCAATTAATTGAACCATTTCTCTCTGGAGGACTTTCCCCCAAGGAAGGACTTCTTTTGCTGAACCATGAAAAAAAAAGTAGTTTTATACGCTTGTCTATCCAGAAAGAAAAAAAAGAGTTCAGATAATGTAGTGCTTTACATCTGGAAAGATTTAGATAAACCTTCAACAGCTGAATTTAAATTTTGAAGATATCCGTTCTTTTTGCCATTTTCTCTACTTTTTTAATTTCCTGTCGTTTTCAGTTGTGTGTGTGCTTTTAAAAAACTTTTTTTTTTAGTTCATTTTTCTGAGAACCCTTGGCTTCAATTTTTTTTAATAAGTGCATAAATAAATAAATAAGTAACTATTATTAACCCCAAAAGGCAGTACCTACTTGATTGGTTTTCATTGTGTGAACATGAAGGTATGAACTTTAAAATCTTTGATATTGTAAGTTGGGGAAAACATTGCAAGCCTATAAATTATGTGCATTCTTCACACTCTGTGACCCATCTTGGTACTTGTGCCCAAAATGTCAACAATGTTCTTGACAAGTCAATTTTGAAAATCCAGTCCGTTCATTCAATCCATACAATTCTTATTAGCCAAGTATTGTGTCAACCAAGGCACTTTTTAAGCCATGGTGCTTTTTTGCTAAAATGAAATTAAACTTTTGCCCAATCCTTAAAAAAAATAGTGGTTGATTTATAGCAGCTTTGGGATGGCGTCTGTGTGCCAAATCATTTTGGTGAATCTGTAACTTGTTATCAGAAGACCGATGAACTGAGTTGGGGGAAATAACAGGTTAATTGATAATAAATACAATTCCATTGTCACCACTTGGTAGCCATCTTTGTTTTCCTCTTCAAAAGTACATTAGAGACACATTTTAATAACAATTGGTTTGTTCAGTAATATTTGAAATAATATTAAAGTACAGATTTTAAGAATCAACTTGCTTTCACTTTGAGTATCTTGTGTTCACCCTTTTATTTGATCTTATTTCAACCATAGTCTCTATAAAATGACATCAACAGAACGCACAATGGTAGTACTCGCCCCAGCAGTCCCGAGGAGTGCACTACACTAAATTGATTATCATAATTTGTATGCACTCAACAAACTAATAACGTTTTTAGGGTCATGTAATTAATAGATTGTGTAACTAAGATAAGTTATCATATCCTGGTGATTTTTTGCTTCAACTTTTGAGAAGATTTGATAAATATCGGCTTAAAAATTGGTCCTATTTGGCTTGGAAAGTGGGGGATTGCTTCATGAAAACTGGCAGCAAGTTGGTTTGGGGAAAAGCTAATTTTCGGGGGGAATTAGCAAAAGCTCCAAAAGGCTGACCTGCCAAAATTGAAAAGAAATCTGAAGTTCAGTTTTCCGAAAGTATATTTGATTGGTTTCCAAGAGGCTGAGAGACTTTACAGTATTAAAAAAAAAAGTTTATTATTTATTTAGCATTTAGCATTGGTTGGGAGTTAATTTAGTGTGGTGCACCCTATCCTAGAGGCCATGGGATGCAGTCTGTCACACCCCAGAATCAGTTTAGGTAAAAATGTGTTTGTTTGTTTTTTAGGATAACAACATTAATATAAACAACAATTTACTTAGGAGGAAAGCCGCTTTGTTTGAGTTAAATTTGACGAGAAGAAATAACCCAACTGCTGATGTAAATGTCGCCACCACACGTGTAGCTTTAACCAACCCAAAAATGACTGTCTGTTATTGTAAGCGCCCTCTGTTGACACTAATCCAAGTCGGACATGCGCTGATCAGCTGTGTCTTGTCTGCATGAGATAAGTTTGCGATTATCATATCGTCAGCTGCGGGGTCGTCTGGAGATAGAAAACCACAACAAGGGGAAACCTCGCCAATAAAAAAGAAAAGAAAATAATCATTTCGACGCCTAGAATACCGCTGAAAATCTATCCAAGATAGGGTCGAGAATGTCTGTTCGTCGTGCACGTCATGCAGGGTCCTGGTACAGTAATTCAGGTCAGGATCATTCCAAATCGAGTCTTGGTTTCCGTGTTTTTTTAATTGGGTGCTTGGTTTGGAGAGGATAAATTCTGTATTTAGAAATCGTAACATTTTTGGAATAGATGATGACTAAGCAATCAGCGGGCTGCGAAGTGATGATGCTGTTTCTTTGTTCATAGGTCATCCATGGTTCACCATAGATGAATGAATGTACAGAATACAAATAATAAACATTTGTGTAGTTAGGTGAAATAAATTAATATCAACAGCTTGCGGTCATGAATGTTTAAAACTAAAAGAATGATGAGCCGAATCTGATTATTGACATTTAATTATGCTGTTGTATTGTAGTTCAGGTGAAGGTATGCCACTGGCACTAATTAGTGATTTTTAGTAATTAGTTCTATAAATGCTGTTTGTCAATGTATGTGGTATGGGCCTCATTTTAAAATTTAAGAAATCTGGAAGTGGAAGGCCTAGCCCTGAGGTTAATTGAGAGAATAGAATGCTTGCAATTTATTTGTAGTTTTGGATTCCGAAGTACCAATCAATAAATCATAGATTTTTGAGATTTTTTTTCAGACAAATTGTGAAAATTGTAGAAAAACACTCTCGCACACGCATTTTTATTTTTAATCAAAGCTCATCAATTTATGATTTATTTCAAATGATGATTGATAGGCCTATAAATATTAAATAATGCAATGGTAATTTGTGCTGAACAAGCTTTAATGCGTAGGCCTACCATATTTAAATTTGTTTGGGTTGAACATTTCTTTACTTATTAATACAAAAATACATATTTTTGTGATTTCTGAAAAAGTGTAGTACACACCGTCAAAATTTAAAAATCTTAAGCAAAACAACTGCATATTTTTTTTTAAATTCTCATTAAAAAATACATAAAGGGAGGGTAGGGTTGTCTAGTTTACATAAAAAAAGCTATTGTTTAGTTTGCTGTTTGTATTGTCTGGTCTTGTCTTGTTTAGTTGATAAAACTGGTATTATTTTATGTCTTTCGTCAAGAATCTTTAATGAAGATTAAAGATGCTAGGTTCGATTTTTGGCTGAATTGACCTGAAGATTTCAAGACTATTTTATTAATTAAAGAAAGTTGTATTAGATTTCAGTTAAGGTAGGCCCCTATTGCACGAACAAATTAGTTAGTTAAAAACTTAAGTTATAAACCATAAGGGAAACTGACTGGATAGATTTGAAATAATATTGGGGTGAACAAAGACAAGTTGACTAGAGCGGGATTTGAACCAGCAACCTTCAGTTAAGCTGTTTGGCATTTTTCTTTACTTTTTTCATTCTTTCTTAATGTTTATTAAGAAATCCTCTAACAAGTTCAACTCAACTGATGAATTCATTAAATGGCCTTGAATTTAAGTTAGTGGAATTATGTCTCTGTATCAACTGTATAAATTTTTGATGAACTGTCAGAACAGAAAATAATGTCAAATTTGGAAATTTTATTGAGGCCTTCCATCCGTAGATCTTAAACCTTACAGACTCGGCAGTCTGGCTAGGGTGTGGCCCAAGTCTTCCAATATCCCCTGCTCCTACATTGTATGTCGCTCCACACCAAAATGTCTGGACTTGGAGATGAGAATGCTTGACCCTGTGATAAGCAATTGTTTGGCGGACCGGCCCCAGTCCATTTGAATTGTTCATTTTGGCAATTAGATACACAAGGAATGGGGACTGTAATGGTTTGAATGCAGGATGTCAGTCTCTGTTAAAATGCTAACTGACATTGCAACAGTGATTGACATCCTAACGACAGGGCCGTTCCAAAATGCACACTTCACATACATCGTATACAATGAGAACTAAAATGAGATCGCACCTATCCCAGAGTTACCTGATTCTTAACATCTTTTCATGTTCAAATGTAGAGCGAGGTCTGTCTGATGAGCTGGGGGCTTGGCTGAGTGATGCAGACTCTTCTCACCATGGGCCAGCAAGAGCAATCATTTCACCGTAAGTAGCCCCACTCTAGCTCACCTTGACATACAGTGCTCATCCACCAGAGGCATTTTGACTTGCATATTTCCCAATGTTTTTTTAGCAGCCAAAAGAAAATCTTACAATGTGTATTCGAGATGAGAGTGAAAACCATCTGATAAGCCCAAACAACAATCGGTACTGAGTAGGCATTGTTCCATACATTGCACCCAGTATTCCTTTCACATCACAGGAATTTTCAACTGATGGTGCCGATGCTAGCATCAGCCATCATTCATTTTGTTGCATCAGTGCAAAAACGTTGTATCTCGCATGAAAATTCTCTGTGCAAAAATGGTTGTATCTCGTCACGTACTTGTTTTGTGTGTACATCCGGGCTATTTTAAGCCAGATACAACGCTTTGACAATTTCAAACTCGTGCGGATCGTAAGTGCTGTTTTACGAGACAACGTTTTGGCTCTGACACAATGACTTCTTGTTTATTTCTACCGGCTTAGAAGGAAGAGAGATTTGGACCCAATTTTACAGAGCTACATGTACTCAAACACAAAAAATAGCTCACCACAAAACAATTTGGCAAGATTACCAGCCAAAATACTAGGCAATGTGTACTGCCCCTGTTTAATGTCCTCTGCCTTAACAGAAATTTGCTTAGCATTGTTTTTCTGCTTAAGCAGCTCTATTGGGCCCTGATCTTTTCTATACAACTGTCTTGAAAGACTATGGTGCATCAAACAGACAAAATTATCAGGCCAATTCGTACTGGTGCCCAATTTCATCATAGAGTTGCTTATAAAAGCACAAAAAGTAGCTAAGCACAGTACAATTGTGCAAACTATACTGCGGTTCCCAGCCAAAATACCACAACACCTGGTGTGTCTGTGACTGATTTCCTGCTTATTTTTGCTGAGCCGTACATAGCAAAACTGTCGGCTTACCGTAAGCAGCTCTATGAAGTTTGGTCCAGTACTGATTTACATAGCAAGCAAGCTGTCAGAGTTGCGTGTACATCTGTGAATTTCATTTCAGGAAGCATATCAAACAGCAGGCACGCTCTAGGCTCAAAGGAACCATCCCATGGGCATACGCCCACTACCCAGTGGACGGTCAGAACGTTCTACTTGACCGTGACATTGTGCCCAGCTATTGGGATGATTCTACTCGAAGGAATATTTGCATTGACATTTTGAATGTTCAGGCGGTCCGATGGACTGGTCCATGTACGCCAGCTGGAAAAGTTAGCCGATTCATTTAGAACGCTCCTACCGTTCTGACTTTTGAGATGCTCCTTTAACCTCCTGACTTTCAGCATGTCTCGAAGATTCTTTGTACTTACTCTTGATTGTCTTTAAATGATATCCCCCTCCAATGTCACAAGATCGTTGAGTAGTTTATGTGATCACCGTGGAATCTTAAACCAACACTTTTCAACTAACAATGATGTTTTGTATTTACAGGCATGCTGGATACTCATACTGTGGGGCATGCGGTGCCCATGCATACAAGCAAATCGATCCCACCAATATGTGAGTTGAGTTAGGAAAAAATACACTATAAATCAAGGATTTCTAATTTAGTGCATCAAGACTAGAAGTTTTTTTTTCTTGAATCCAGCAGAATCCATTGGTTACTCTTGTACCGCAACGAAATTTGTCAAGTTAAGCCAGTTATGCATGTCAAAGGTCATGTTGGCAAAATTGTGTATATATGTTAAAATCAGGTAGTAAGCAAAGAAAGATTGGCTGATGCGGGATTCAAACCTGAGACATTACTAATACAAATGCTCTACCGACTAAGCTAACTAACCCTATATTGGTTTGCAGTCTGCATATGCCAGTCTTGTATTGCTCTGTGGAGCCAAGTCAGAGGCCTGGAAACTTTGAATCCAGATTGGCCAAGGATCATACCCCAGGTCTGATACTACCTGGGTAATGACGATTAGCGGGGGATCGCACATTTTGGGACAAAGGCTTTTTATGTAGCTGTACACAGAATAATTCTATGATGAAAAAATGCAGACTTTTATCTGAATTGTGACATTTTTGCATGTGTTCATGGTGAAAAAAAAAATGTTATTGTTTTTTTGTTTTTTTCAGATGTAAAAATTATTCTCTTTGATCGACTTCTCTAGTGCTGAGGATACTGTTTCTGAAAGCTCCTTGAAATTGATAACTTGAGTTGTTATTAAGGGGGATATGTTATAATTTCAATGTACCCAGATCCTACTTTCAAACCTTTTTTTGTCAGCGTTGATTCTCACCCCGATACATGTATGGGGGGGGGGAGGAACTAATGGTATGCTTAATAGGAAAGTTGGTGGATGCGGACTTGTGTTTTTTTTAATAATGTAAGCTGTTCTTTCCATTGGTATCAACAGAAAGCGAATCTTTATACTAGGGCCATCTCATCATATGCATCTACCAGGCTGTGCTGTAACCAGATGTAAAACATACGAGACTCCCCTATTCAATCTAACTGTAGATACTAAAGGTATTTGTTTTACTTTACAGATATTTTTTACTTTTAGTTCATTTTATTGTCTTCTACTGTTTTGATGATATGGGTCAAAGAGAGGACCCTGACACATGTCTTCACTGTTCTCACAAAGTGACCTATATGTAAACAATCACAAAACTTGGCAAATCAGTTTTTGTACAAATTGTTAATATATACTTGTTACTGGTAACATTTTTTGCAAGTTTCAGGACCTAACGTGTAACAGTTTTGTCGTTATAGCATGTCGGACGTATCACTGGATTTTCTATTTTGTGTTTCCATGAAGTAAGGCATGATCACTCCCCACTTTATCCACTGATGTACAAAGCGCTGGTTCAGTGCCAAACTCGCGTGGTACGACTTGTTTGCTTTTTCACGTCTCCCAGTGTCTGACGTTCAACATCATCCACTGTAGTTTTGTTTGATAGATAAACTGTGCCATCATACATCATGATACCATGTGGTGAATGCATACACTAAATACATACACGGTCAGTTCTGTGCACAGTTATGACACCATACACAACCTGTGCAGTTGAACAGTTTCAAATGCTTGCAGAAAAATAACACCATGAGTAGGAGAGTCAAAGTCGCTTCCGGTGAATGATAAAATGGACACATGGGCCTTGTCATACGTAGGTCCATGTCACACTTGGCAATTTTTACAGGCAACTTGGAAGTAACAAACTGCACCCCCATGCAAAAGAAAAACTTCAGTTCTACAAGAGACTAGAAACAGTGTCTGTCTATCGTGAAGAAGATTGGTTTGTCCTTCTTGGATTGGCTGGAAGTGGTTGCCTGTAAATTGCCTCATGTGACATGGCCCTTAGATTAAACAATTCCAGACTCATTCAATGTTTTTTATTTCAAACCCACTGCATTTTTAACTTCGACAGTTACTGAGGAGCTGCATAAAACTGGTCACTTTGATATGATGGAGCTACATACCGATGAAGAGGAACACAGCATTGAGATGCAGTTGCCTTACATTGCAAAGGCTATGCAGAGGTAAGTCACAAGCTCAAACAGCGCCCTCGCTGAGGTCAATGGAGACCTATCATTGGCTGAGAGTTGAGCATGGCGCGTGAACTCGCGCACAACTCCGTTATTTGACCTCAGAGATGGTGGCCAATGCAAAAGGTCTATAAGTCAAATCTATTACATTAATTGTGCAATTACCAGACAAAGAAATTGATCAGTTTTTAGTCTGAAGGCAAGATTTGGTATAAATTTGATGAGGGCAGGACTTGGTAAAAATTTGGTGATGATATCTTTGTGTGCCCAGAAGAACGTAAAACAAAGTTAATGAAGGCATAAGCAATTAATGTACAAAGTTGCAACATTTGATGAGGTAGAGAGTCTTAAGCCATCCACCCTTTGACTTCAAGAAGAACCGCACTCCAATGGTCATTACAGCCCTGATTAGCTCTTGTCTTGCCTCTTGAATCAATCATTCTAAAGTCTACCATTTTACTATGTCAGAGCTACCAACTCTCCCTGATTCTGTAGAAAGATCCCTGAAAATAAAACAAATCTTTCCATGTCTGATGAATAAATATGAAAGACTCCCTGACTATAGGAACGTTTTCCCTTCTAGGTTGAATCTCCATGATTGTTGTACAAAATCTCTCTGATTGCAAGATGTTGGCTATGTACAAACCGGTGCAATTTTGCCTCTGGCAACAAGTTTGAATTTGAATAAATCATGATTAATAATAACAATAACGATGAGTAATCTTTCTTGATCCCCCATGCACAGCAAGCAGGGTGAGTTCACCATAGTGCCTATTCTAGTGGGCTCGTTGTTGGAGAATGGGGAGAAGATGTACGGCCGACTCTTCAGTAAATATCTGGCTGAGCCAGAGAACCTCTTTGTTATCTCCTCAGACTTCTGCCATTGGGGTGAGTCAAGACACATCCGAAATAAGCTTAGAACTATAAGAGTGGTACAGGACAGATGAAGGTTACCAGTCAGGTAACCATTCATTGTACATTATTTTGGCTGGTTTCCACTTAATCTTGATAAGCAAGCCCTTTGGTAATTTGCTTAGCACCTTAAATCAATTAACAGCGGAAGACATGTAACATTAAGACGCCCGAACATTCCATTGTGTAGAGTGCACAAGTCATGCACTCACTGTGTAGTGACTTTTCATTTCCCCCATTCAAAGTGGGACAAAGGGTACAGGAACTCATGCTTGAAATCTCTCTTTTTCCAGGGGCTATTATGTAGTGCCTGAATCCAGACCTTCATCCTTTTATTGTACAAACAAGAATTACGAGAGATTGATAGGCTGCCACCATTGGTTATCATCGTATTCGGCTCAGTGGGAGATAAGTTCCACTGGTCTGAGATTCCAGCATACCATGACCGATTATAGGCCCTGGGTTATGGTTAAGCTTTTGGGATTCACGATGAATGCATGTTATATTTTCTCGTAAGAGAACAACAAATCCCGGTGCATTTTATGAGAACCTTTGTTGGCCTTACATTGTTTAGTCAGGTTTTCAACGATATTCTGAAAACCAAATTATTCCGCCAGTTCCAAAAAATGAACCCTGTCCCTGCACTAAGTGGTTAAGAAATGGTTTGAGGAACTCAAAATTTGTTTGTCAGTTGAATTAATAAGTTTGTTCTGTTCAACAATTTTGTTTGTTTCCAGGTCATAGATTCAGCTACAAATATATATACAACGATTCCTCTAAGCCTGAGTGCCAGATTTACCAGTCCATAGAATCTTTGGATAGAATGGCAAGTATCAGTAGCAGTTTTAGCATCACTATATTTTCATTACCTGTCAATAGACCCCATTGCATGGTGCGCCCTCGCTGTAGACAAGTGATGGAAACGTGCCTGTGTGTACGCACCATGTTCAACTATCAGCCAATGAGGGTCTTCCTTTGACCTCCTTGGGGGCGCTGTTTACTCTGTGAGGTCATATGCAAGGGTTTATAGTTGGTAGTGTTGCTTACTTTGTATGGCAATGTCCGAATCAAGTGGCTGCGGCTGAGGCTGTATCCATACCTGCAGTAGCAAAGATGAATAGGACTTTGCTGGAATTAGCCATAGCCACTGACGAAGCTATCGACAGACAAGGCCTAAGGCCATGTCCAAATTGGCGGCTATGTTTCTGGCTTGATCTCTGCGTCATCATATATGAAGTATACAACATCCTAAGTAACACCCTTAGCAATACCGCCATAATCAGGCGTACCACCATAATCAGAGTCCATCAGTTTGGGTGTTGAGTTACTGAATGGTGTTGGACTGAGAACTGCATTAGTAAACTGATCGTGCTTTACATGGGATCAGGCAAGCTACCATAGTCAGAGTCTAACAGTTTGGGTGTTGAGATAATTTGAGGAAGAATCCTACAATAGTAAATCACTCAAGAGAATCAGAGTTAATTGTGAAGCTTTTCAAGAATCTAACACATGTTTATCATGGGTTTGAAGTTTCAGGTCATGAACCACAATGCCATAGGGTAGTCGTGATGTTGATAATTGAAACAATTTAAGTTTCGTTCACTGCAAATGGAATGTTGAATCCTGTGTATTTTATTCCTCACTGTTAAAGGGAATGCAAATCATAGAGAACCTGGACCCGTCTGGCTTCCGTAGTTACCTAAAGACTCATGGAAACACCATATGCGGGAGGCATCCCATTGCAGTTCTTCTCAATGTAAGTAGCTCAGCACAACAAAATTATGCTTAACCAGAATAAGGTTACCGGCCAAAATACCATGTCACTGGTGTCCCGCTAATCTTTTTGCGGAGCAGAAAATTTGTAAAAAAAATTCACTGCTGAAGCAGCTCTATGAAATTAGGCTGAGGTGCCAACCTTGTTCCCAGGCGTAATCGATCTCACCGTGCCATTATTTTTCCCAACATGCGCTGCTCGCTCATTACCCCTGGTATTGGTTAATTAGAATGTGCCAGTATATGGCACATTTTAGTTAGGCCTTTGGCCGATCCACTCTACGCGCGTGCTCAAGTATGGTAGCCCGCACAAGAGGCATCAAGTTATAGAGCAACTGGTCCCCTCTTATTCTTCTTTGATCTTGTGACGTACCTTACTGTATGCAGTTTAGGGTGACCTGTTTAAATTTTGGGGGAATTGTGTCAAAATACTTGCATTTTGACATGTGTGTACTAAGCATCATACAAGCACTCAAGTTTTTAACAAGAATGCATGCAAAGCAGTCACTTTTGGGAGCCAATCAACGTTGTTTGTCAGCTCCTTACCAGGGGTTAGTGATGAGAGGTATTGATTGGGGGTGCTGCCCATGGTAGCGAGGCTGATTTTGTTCCAAAGGGTTGAACCATCATGTTGACATAAGGTCACTTTAGAGGTCACTCTATTAATTAATCTGTATGGTTTTTTTTCTTTTCCTTTTTTTTCCTCTTTAAACAATCACATTTATTTATTACTTTTGTTCGTACTTTTTTTCTTTTGTCTGCTTGATTGTCCCGTCTCATTTTTTGCAGGGCTTCCCATCTCAAGCTGTGGCTCTGTTTTATATTTGTACTATTTTCAAATTAGTCTTTATTTTCAACATGCCTTTCTGTTGTCTATAATCAGCAGAGTACTATATGGGTTGGAGTCCCGGGCTTGACGCTTGTGTCCCTAAGCGCGATACTTAACCATTATTGTTGAATGTTTTTATTGATTGTTTAAATAGACTTGAATTTAAATATGCAATACCTCATTTTAGCTTGCAAAATAAACATTGGTTGAAGATTTATTGTCTTCTATGTTCTGTATTTTATCCTTGCACCAATATAATTGTGATTTTTACTCTTCAGTAATTCATTTTATCTTCCTTTTACTACAGGTTTAATGTAAAATAACATTTCTTTTTTCCTACTTGTGATAATTCATTTATCTTAATGTATTTCAATTTGTCCATACATTTGTACCTATTTAGCTTTTATCTGGTGCATTTTCTTCATATAACTGTGCTCAGCACCCTAGAGGGTGATTAGGGTGCTTTATAAATGTTGGTATTATTGTTATTATTGTTTTATTTTTTTATTTATTTAATTGTGAAAATAAGTTCTTCCTTTTCATTATCCTTTTCTTCCACAGGCCATCCACACCCTGAAAACTCAGAACGGGCGTACCATGTCGCTAAAATTCCTGAATTATGCGCAATCCAACCAGTGCAAGAGCATGCGAGAAAGCTCTGTAAGTTATGCCTCTGCATCCTTCATAATGAGCTGAGAGGTGCTTCGTACGGCCATGTCATCAACAGATCGGTGATCGTCCTTTACTCTTGACCCTCCTTATTTCGACACGAAAGTATTTTGTACTTTGCCAGTTTTCATTATTTTTTATTATTTTTATTTTGTATACCAAATTTATCTTTAAAACAAATGAGCACGCACAACTCTTAAAAGATATTTGTAAACATGGTGGTGTCGCAAACCTTTCTAGAATTTGAAAAATATGATCAAAATCTACATTATTACAGAGAAATTAATTAAATTGATTTTCAAACCATCGGCTTTTGGGGGGTTTTGTTTTTATCAGAAAGAGACGATGACCTTTTTGTTTGATTGACATGGCCTGAGCCTTGGAAGACGATGCAGGCATCTCAGGATTTATTCAAGTGTGTGCGGAGTAGGATTGTAGGATTGATTTTACAGCGTGTTTGTGTAATGCTCTTCTTTTTGTTTTTGAGCATTAGGGTTGACTTCACTTGGGGAAACAGTGCAGAGATGAAAATCATCAAAAAATATAGGATTGGTACTCATCCAAACAAATTTTTTCGTATTAGACTCGATGCTCACTGGTTATGAGTTACATGTCAGTACCAGTCTCCCATAGAAATATTTCTGTCTGAAATGCTATCTGAGTGAAGAAAATAGAATTAAAAAATTCAAATTTTTGTTTCGGATGTACCAAACACAAATTAAAAACAATGTGTCGCATGCTGCAAAAATGTGCATGGGTTTTCACTATTTTCTCCTCACTCGGATGTTGGGTTGAGCCCAAATTTTCACAGGTTTGATTTTTCATGTATATGTTGGGTCACACGAAGTTACAACACTGATCTCTCCAGTTTACCAATCCTGTATTTTACCTTTAAACATTTTAAACAATTACAATGAAGTTTTGGTCACATTCTTCAGAAACTAGATCCCACAAATTGATTGAAACCAAGCAAATAGGAGTTAAAAATATGCTGAAAAGATGAAATCCAAACCTTTTTTTTTACGGCCAGTTTATACTTTTGTGTAAATGTCATGTAAAACAAAATCATGGTGCCAATGCAGAGATGACAGCAAAGCATTTTTTTTAAAACGGCACAGTTCAACTGGAGCAAAGCCTATTGCTGTAAGTATGTGAAACCTCATTCCAGTTTCCCTTCTCGTCAAGTAACTTTGGCCTTCAGAAAATCTCTTATCGTTTAGATCTGTTGATCAATTCTTGTGCTATGTCCGAAGTCCCAGTATGGGAGACACGTTGCAATTTTAATCACTGCTAAAATAGAATGAATGCAGTAGAGTTGTTACCGTTCAATATGAACTATTAAAATATTAAAAAGTTGTAACTTATCCATATAAAAAAAAAAAATCAAGTATTTGTCTGTGAAACAACCATAATAAAGCCCTGTTGAAAGCCCTGTTAAGAAAAAAAATCATAACAATGAAAGTATTAACTCAAGCTAATGCCAGATATAGTGTATTCTTTGACTTGAAATAATGAGTCTTAAAAGTTGTTGAAAATAATTTTTTATTTTAGATATAGAAAAAAAGAACAGCTTTGTTTTTTGTTTTTGTGGATGTTAGGATGTGTTCTTTCAATGAGCAGGGTACTATTGCTTGGTAATTAGTCTACAAATCTTGACTGGTTATGAGTGGCTAGGTGGAACAATCGTCCTGATTTGATCCGTGGAGCGTCCTATTTTTCCCAGAGGTGAAGCCATGAGGCAATCGGACGCTCCAGGAATCATCGGGAGGGGATTGTTTGACTAAGCCACAAGTAAAACCAGGCAATATTTGTTTTATAACACCCCGTACAATGCAGACTTCTTGGTACCATGCAGCTGACAGTTGCTATCAACCTAGTTTTTCGGTTGCCAACGGAAGTCTTTTCGCATCGACACGTCAAAACAGTACAACTGAATCATGTGACGTGCTCTCGATCAATAACAAGACAGTATCTATGTGTGGGGTGTTATAAACATTAGAATAGCGTGACAAGAGGATCTTTTTTACATCATATGTGCTGGTAAAAAGTTGAATCATAGATTTCACATTAATTTCTAGGTTTTTTCATGGTACTTGCTTACTAAGTAGTAATTATTTGATGTCCTGTAGAAGTAGAAGCATTTGTATCTTGTGTACTTTATTATCGATAGAAGAACTGGATAAGCAGAACCGCTGATTGACAAGATTTCAGATTGACCAGGGCCCCTATTTCATGAAGGATGCTAAGCAGGAAATTATGCAAAGCTACATTGTATTTTGTAAGCAATCGTTAGCAGGGAACCAGTGAAAAGAAATGTACTTTATATGGCATTTTGTCTGGTAACCAATTTCTGCTAAGCAAAATGGACCAACTGTAGCATCCTCTAGAGACTGGAGTAGACCAAGAATAAAAATAAGTGGGTATTCTAGAGTAATTATTCATGGAGAAACCACGCGTACTACATCTTATTATATATGCTCATTACAGCTAATGTCTTGCCTGTGGATAGTCAGATCATTTCCAACTGATAACGTTGATTCCATTGATCTCATGTGGCAAAAACATTGGTGAGAATGCAACGGTAAGAAATCCTCTTAATTAATTACTGCAACAAACATACTTATGTCAAATTAAATAAGAATTTATTCTCCTCGATATATTCATTTTTCGTCATGATGATGACGTCATATGTTACGTCAATCTCTTAATAAAGTCTGTAAGCCAGTTGACAGCCAGGTCCTCAGCTTGATGAAGGACCGAGATTTCAGTGACAAGACGTGCTGTATCTAGTGACCCAATACTCAAGTCTACAGGCCATGCAAATCTCAAAATGATGGAGGATTCTTGGGTTTCTACTTCAAGGTGTGAAGGGCCATATCACACGGGGCAAGAAGGAAAACATTCACATGTTAATTTCCACATAAATGTCTTGGGACAGTAAGATGCCGTTAGACCAGTTTTGTGACCAGTTTTGTTTGAATTCTGGGCTTTATGTAAATCTTCAAGTTAGCTTCAGGGAATGATTGAAGGGATGTTATAGTCTGTTGAACTGCTTGGAAGTTGAGGTTGAAAGAATGCTATGCCTGATGACCAGTTCTTTATAAGAACTGCAGATTGTTGTTTCAAACTATTCAACTAGAAAATCTTATTGTCTCGGCTCCATGGACTGGAGAAATGGTTATGTCACTGTATGCTTTTCATTTTGTACAAAACTCTTTAATATTTATATAGGAACGAGAGGTTCCACCGGGTTTCTGTTCTTGGGTACTGTAAAAAAAGTCACAAGTAAATAAAACAAGGGTATTGAACAGTTGCTGCTGCATTCATTTAAGTACATGGTGGTCCAGTGGTGAGACTGCTGGACTTGCAACCACAAGGTTGTGGTTTTCGAATCCTACCAAGCTAATTGCTGATTTCACAATGACTAGAAAGAGTATTGTCGTCTAGTTACTGAATTGCAATTTATTGATTTATGTAATTCATAGTCCGAGATGTTAAACCAATTTTGTACGAGAGAGATTGGCTGTTGCCAACTTGGCGTTTCGGAGTTTGCCGATTTCCTTTGAGTGGAAGATTATCTAAAAAAACATCTAGACAATTAGTTATCCTCAGTTAATTCCAGCATCCATTCATCATTTTCAAACCATTATTGTTTTGTGTGAAGTGCCTTAAACGCCTTTTTAGGCCAATTCTGCGCTATACAAGATCATTTTTATTTATTTATTGTTTTTATTATCACAGTGTCCATTTTTATCATATTCTTGGTATGGAGTTACAGTCATGAATTCCACAATTCATTCAACCAGACCATTTTTCCTTTCCCAGTATTTCGTTTGTTAAATTGGTTTTAATGAAGGATGAACAAAATGGCTACACCAATACTAAGTTCTGTATTGGCACCTCAGAAATAGAACTCAGAGAATACTTGTAGTTATCTGGGTGCATCTATTTTGAGTCTGTTTGCCGTTTTAGCTGTACAGCAAATTTCAGCTTTCACACTGTTTGATCTGGTAAATTTTGCCATACTTGAATGTTACATGGTATCGATACTCCAGGTCAAAAGTTGATATGGGCTCAAATTTGATGGGAAAACCCACAAGATGGCAGGGCTTGTAGCTCAAAACTTTTACTGGACCAGAAATTTGTTTACAAGGCCAGAACAAAATTTTCACACAATTTAATTTGTAAACTGTTTTTATTTGAACAAGCACTGAGAGAAGATGTATATCTCATTTGTCTTTTGGGCGAGTTTACTTCGATACTCATTAGACGCGAAGTCAACATTTGAACATAGTTTTTAAACATAATTGTACACAGTGAGGTATTATTAATAAATTGAAAAACACCAGACTACTGGACTTCTCCAGTCGTAAAATTGACTGGCCAGATGCTAAAATCACTGGCCTCGAGCCTCCAGTCCAGCGTCAAGTTGGAGCCCTGGTGTATGACAGTACAGGGGTTGTTTATTCAAAGCGTTAACTTGACCAGCAGATAGTGAAGTTGAGACTGAAGTGCTTAGTCTAATAGAAGTAGATTGAAAATGGGATTCTTGACATGTCAACCATGAGGACATTTCTTGTAGCAACCATGTGAATGCAATGCAAAGGCCATTCAATTGCTCTTGTTTTATTTACTCCTCTCACACTTTCTCTTCTGAATACCTTCAACTATGAAGTTCATCTCTGTAATTTTAAAACTTGGATTTATGCAAAATAGCAATTATATCAGAGTAATTATAGTTATACAGATGTAGTAGTGTGAAATGATTCTATTTCACCATTTAATAAACTCTTTCCACTAACAACTACCATCATGCAGGAATTGCAGTCTGAGTTTCTTTCGTGTTGTTCAGCTTGAGAAATTCAAAGCACGGTGTGTGGGTTCCAGTCATAGACACTCCTTTTTGTCGCTGTCTGCTTTGTAGAGGACACATTGAAAACTGACCAAGCAAAAGTTATTTTGAAATTATTTATAAATCTATTATATGAAGAGCCCAATTTCATGGCACTGCTAAAATGGAACACTGCGCTAATGGGCCACAGAATTCTGCATGCAGAATTATGCGGTAAGCACAGAAATTGGGCCCCGAGTTTGTGAAAAGCAAGATTAAAAATGACTTGGGCGGCATCTGAATTGAGGGCTTTGGAAGTGGCTATGGCCAAATTGCTGAAAAGTCCTTTCCTCCAATATTGTCGCTGGAGACTACGACCATAGCCACAGCCGAACTCACTTGAATCTCTTGCATTCTTGTTCCTCTGCAGTTCAGAAAGGTGTGTTTCTTAAAGAACACATGAACCCATGAGCTGTGCACACATGGGCAATTAGATTGTTGACTGTAGAGGTCATATGACACAGTAACAGGGGTGAGAGTCATTGCCGACGATGTTCCGTCCCAACTTGACTATTGTCCCAACTATAGTTGGGACTGGTCCCAACTTGAGTGTTAAAGTTGGGACGTCCCAACTATAGTTGGGATCGCCCATAGACTTCAACAGGACACCGTGATCGATCATGGGTCCTGATGCGATTGGCGTTAATTAACAACATTCTTTATTTCAAACCCGGGTCTCGGCTCTGTACAAACTCATGTCAACACTGGTTTGGAATGATAGTTTATCGCTCACAATGGACCGCTAACTCAGTGTAAACAGTGTTTTTGGAGGGTTCTGACAGCGGCCTCATGCTCAGTGCCGCCGCGGGTGACGCTTTCTCGGTCTCAGCTACCTCCATGGTCTCAGTAGGCCCATGGAGGTCTTTTCCTTCCTCCATGGTAGGCCTACGCATTTCAGTTTCCCTTCTCTCAGAAAAACAAAATTCTATTTAATCTAAAATATTCTCAAGGGAAAGGGGTCTTAAAAACTTCATACTATGATACTTACTACTAATGATTTTAGTTTATCCGTGGGGTGCTTTGTGTGCACTGCGATCCCAACTATAGTTGGGACGCCCCAACTTTAACACTCAAGTTGGGACCAGTCCCAACTATAGTTGGGACGATCATCAAGTTGGGGCGGAACAACAACAACAAGTCTGAAACTAGGATCCCAATTTTAGGAGGCAAGTTGAAATGATGGCATTTCTATACTTGGTAACCCCTGAAGTTGTAGATTTCAGGAGCTTTTAGCAACAGTGTCCTCAGCTAGAGAAGTAGATCAAAGAGCAGCATTTCTTTATATGTGGGGAAAATAACTGCTGATTTTCTTCACCAGGCCAACATAAAATGTCTGAATTCGGATAAAAGTCTAAAATTTCTCATCCCTGCAGTAACCACCAATGATTGGTGACTGTTTTCCTCTCCAAGGTCCTGTCTATTTCTTCCTCTGTTGAATTAGCTCAACCACATTTTGAAGTTCAGCTTCTGCTAAACCCAGTATGTCGGAGAGCTCAGCTTGGGTTGATGACCCCTCCGGATGTTCTTGCTGCAAAATAAAAACTTCAATAGTTACCAGAAAAGTACTTGTATATGATGTATTTTTTAAAAAGCAACCTTTTTTTCTGATCGAGGAAAGTAATGTTAAAAGCAAATAGATTGTTTTTATGAATTTTTAGAAAGATCAGGAATTTGAAGTTAAATTTGAAAAAAAGGGAACCAAATGAGAAAAATTGTGGATCAGTGAGATTTAACTCAATAACATGTCTTACCACTCGGTAACCAAGCTTGCCCGTTAGCTAGAGGCAGTTCTAATCCCATATAGCACACATCAGTGTATGGGTAAAACAAAACAAAAATTCTACGGTGCAAATCACTCATGAGGTTGTCTCGGAATGGTTGAACGTTTAAACCTACCTTAGCTTTACTGATGATTGCCTTCAGCATCAGTTTGGCCGATGAAAGAAGCTGGATTGCTTCTCCATTATTGACTTTACTTTGGCTGCACTTCTCATAAGCTACAAAGATAATTAACATCAAAGAAGTTTTAAATTCAGTTCAATTTTCATACAGTGAGATGACATTTATTATTCACACTGAAAAGGAAGAAATATGAGCTTGATAAACAAGTAGGTTGAATAGTTTTTAGTAGCCCACAGGGCAAGTTAAGAAGTGTTACCAGTGTTTTTACTAGATGCCGGTCTAGTGTTAAGGGTGAGCTCTGTCATATCTGTAATCAGCAACATGTGGAATTATTAATTCCAAGCTTTTTGGTCCTTATAGTTCCCAATGCTGCACAAATTTTGTGTGTACCTTAGACTGTTATTGGTGGTTTGAATCATAAATATGTAGTTCGTGACAATTTGCATCTAGTGCTTTACAGTAAGTGACTTCAACTGTCTGCTACACACTGCTTTGGAGTCAGTATATTAACAGGCTTTCGTTTCCATTTGATGATCTTTACCTTGGGCCAGTTGTACCGAATCTTCCAGGGTGTCCTTACAAGATTTCACATCTTTACTCCAATCTTGGCCTTGTGTATAAAGACGATGGGCCTTCTGAAGACACTGCAATGCCTGAACAAATAACAACCAGGATGACAACAAATAAGGACAACAAACTCTGGATGGTTAGAGCCACGAAAAAAAACCTCAGTAAAAAGTATTTGTTTTTCATAAATACAAAACAAACTGGGAACCTTCCTTTGTGAGAATCATATTTAAGAAATCGGGAAACTTTATGAGATGGCTCACTAATACATTGTGGTGTGTCGAGTGGTTAAGAGCACCAGACTCAAGCTCTGGTGTTTCTTATCAGCAGAGGTTGGGTTCCAGTCCTGGTTGCGGCACTTGTGTCCTTGAGCAAGATATTTGACTATAACTGCTTTGTCCTTCGGATGGGACATTAAGCCGTAGGTCCCGTGTACTAGGATTGGTAGTGCACGTTAAAGAACCCAGAACACTGATTGTGGAAGAGTAGGGGTTAACCCCGGTGTTTCTGGTTCCCATAGCAAGCACCCTTGTTCAAAGGTTTCCTCAGGATTGCGAGCTACAGTGATTTAGTTCACTTATGAAGCATTCTCGGTTTCATTACCAGAAATGTATGATAATAATAGTAATTTCAAAATGGAATACACTTATAGTTTTCCTTAAAACTGACAGCAGGTCAGATGGTGTGAATTCTGAAAAGCATCCGGTTTCCGGTGGACCCTTTTACCAATGTGTGCTATACAGTACTTTGAGTCCTGTGAAAAGATACCCACACACTACTCAGGCAGGATTTCAAATACATATGCAACAAGACCAGGTGAAGGTACTGACCTTGTCATTACTGTCTTGAAGGTCAGTCAATGTGTTGCCATGGAGTTGAGCATACAGCTTCCATACTGTGGCGTTGGTCGTAACATTGGAAGTCACCCTGCCGAATAATTCCACCAGTTTCCCTTTGATCTCGCTAGCTGCAAGAGAAAATATCACATGTTGATCAATTGTTCAGGGTGGGAAAAAAAGGTACAGTCTATAAATAATATGGTTTGTATAAGTATTCATACAAAAAACATTTGAATCTGAGAAATGATTCATGCATAAATCGTTTCTCAGATTTCTGCCTTTTTTTTTTACTACACTCGTTGGATTTTTCTTACTTGACTGATCAATTCATTATGTACAAACTTCTCAGGGTATCATTTCTGCATTTGAAAATCTGTAGAATTCTATTTTCAAGTTTTTTGGGGGGCAAAATGAATGCCAAGGTGTTGCACAAAATTGCCCTTGCTTGTGGATTGGGTTTTCAGTCCCTACCGGATTGAATGGGTTTCCCCATTGAGGGTTTTCCTCCCACATCAAAAACTAAACACCTCTTCTCTTTTCCTATCCATCCTGTTATTGGCACTAATTGTGCTGCTTGATGTGTAATTAATTCATTAATTAAATTAAATTATTTAAAAGGAACTGCATATTATTATGACAATAGTTTTACATACAAGGATTGTCATCTGCATCTGGTATATCCTCAGTGACTGCTTTGACCAAGATTCCCAACACCTGTTCATCCACATACTTTTCCTTCAGTTCTATCAGTCGATGGAAAGCTCTCATTGATTCCTTGAACTCTCCTATATCCACACTCACCTGGAGTGGAGAAAAGAGTTGATCCGAGATTATGAAGGGATTATCAGGGGGGGGACGCAGAGAATGGTTTGGGGTAAAAACCACAACACCATAAAGTTGGTCCCAACAGAATGACATTAAACACGGTAATTTGTGCTCATTGCTGCCTGCGACCCGGTGCTCAAACCTTCCAGATGTATTCAAAAATTTAAAAACCTGTCCCTCGAACAAGAAAGCGCATATTTAGGGGTAAATAGGTACCTGTGAGGGCAGAGATGGTTCTTGTGATTTAATTAGCTTGAGGCGCTACAAACTTGGCAGCACAGGCTGTATACTCCCCTAGGGAGGTGAGATGGTTTAAGGAATTAAATAAATTACCTGGTGACCAGGGGTAATAATGTTTGAGTGCCATGAGCATCACTGAGTGACAGATTTGAGCGCTATATAAGAAGCCTCTATTACTATCATTATTATAACCATGAAAGTGCTTATTGTGTCTTTATATATCTATTCATTTGTTAACTCAGGCTTTAAATCAGAACAAAGACAAACAAAAGACCCCCCCAAAAAAAAAAAAAAAAAGACAATCAAACACAAACAAAGCCCTGGGGTTTACCCTGACTAAAACTTGTATCCATTTAGTTATGACAATTGAAAGATGACAAAATGGAGCATTTTGGTGAGTTAGTCTTCTTACCAGCATGTAGTTTTCCCATATCTGCCAGGACTCATACAGACACTTGATGGCTTCTTGAAGAGTCTTGAATGCCTTCGGCCTGACAAGTATAAACATCACAAACATGACAGGATTTGAAACTCTTGAGTAATGAAGTCTGAGAAGTTAGGCCAGAAAACCCTGGTGATATCACAATACCATTCTTACAAACTACTTGTGTTTTACCCTACACCAACGTGTGATAAGCACCATGTACTCAATACTTTCTCGAGTGAACAAAAAATCCACAGTCATATTACTCGAGTGGGATTCGAACCCACGACCTTTGCCATTGCAGATGAAATGTCATAGTGCTACACCACACAGCTCTGTATTGTATACCCTTCATGGACATTCCTTTGTTCTGTGCATTTAAGAAAAAAACATACTCTTCAACACTGCAAAAAACACTAAGTGGACGTGTGTAAGTCCACATAGTGTTTCGTGGACTTCTTTTGTTCTCAGGTCCACACTTCGTGTGTAATGATTAAACACTGAGCTTGCCCCGGTTCTGAAGAACATCTGCTAAAATGTTCTTTCATTCTTAAAACATGCAGTTTCCGAGTAAACTTATCTTTGATTGTAATTGCCTCTTTCATGGTACAAACATTTTATTTGTTCCAAATCATGGCTACAGAAGGAAAAACAATTCACCCCCTTTTTTTGCAATATGAGACTCAATGTTTTAATTTTTTATTATTATTATTTTTGTTTGCAAAAATGTTGAAAAATATCTGGTTATGATTCAGGTTGGACCTCAGGGATACTTTGTAATTTACATGAAGAGTCTGAAGTGAGATGTGAAGCTTTGCATGGCATAAGAAGCAACAATAAGAAATAAGCTCACAGGTGACAAGCTGGTTGATGAAATCTCTCTTTATCAGTGGTTCTGAGAAGAAACAGAATTTAGATTGCCTCGAAGTTTTGAACAGTATACTCTGCTCGTCTTCAGAGAGATTTGATCTACGTGGTTGTCGGCTGGAAGCTTATTCTTATTGAAGACTCTTATCATTGGTCTAGCTTTCAACCTTGTTGAATGTGAACACAACTTACTTTTGTTTGAGATTGAGGAGAGCTGATGACAAGTTATTCCACGCTTTCCCATTCTGTATGAAAAGAACGGGGTATTTGTTATCAATGATTTGCACACAAGAAACACATTAAAGGGGCACCACTTTGCATCCATCACAGTAGCAGTTTTTGCAACAGTTGTAATTCTGGAAAGTACCTGAAAGTACCTGAAACCACCCAAAAGTGTTTGGCACCGTTTGAACCAAAGGCAACCATTACATGAAGGGTTTATGTACACTTATGCTATCTTTACCATTTATTCTGTCATGACTCTAGAGCAAGTTCCAGTGATTCAAATTTTATATGTATCTATTTGTCCATATCTTGTACCTATGTTTATCCTGTGAAATTGGTGAGGACTGGTGAGGATACAAAATATAGTTGTTTAATTTGAGTCTGAAAGCTTGCTGATTATGAAGTTCATGCTAGAATCATTTTTTTTTCAGTGAAATATTTCCCTCTGAAATGAGGTCATGCAACGAACCCTCAAAGGAAATTACGTCTTTGGTTTAATAGGCAGAGTAAATATATTGCTCATACCATCCTTCAAACTCTCCAATGAAGACACCATACAAGGAATTGGTGGATCATGTCTTTGTGAAATAAACAAAAATGGATTGTGTTCGGTTGTGTGCTTGCATATTTGGGAAGACTGTATCTGAAAACCTAAAAAGATGCAGCAAAACATGAACACTGTCTGCGACTGTTTTGTCAGCTCTACCAATCCTGTATAATGCCTTTAATAAATAGTAACAATAAATGTGTACATTTTTAATGTGCCATGTCTGCCATAACTGACACTCCCCGTGTTGAATTATCAAGCGAAATAAAAAGCGAAATAAAAATGAAACTTAAGCTGCATAAACAATCCTTTAGACGAGGTAGAGGTGATAGTAAGAGAATCATTCACAAAATATTACAGTGTGAAAAAAACCCACATATGTTTTATTTATTTATTTATTTAATTGTTTATTTATTTATTACCCATGCAACAGCACAATGAGCGCCAATAACAGAATAAATAGGAATGGAGAAGAAATGTTCAGTCTTAGATGTGGGAGGAAAACCCCCAATGGGGAAAACCCACACAATCAAGTAGGGACTGGAAACCCAATCCACATGCAAGGCTCCGGTCTGAGGTGGGATTCGAACCGGGGTCCACAGAGGTGAAACACAGGGAAAGAAACCACTGACTCAACCTGATTCCCAGCTGATGTGAAAATTTACTCGATGCGACTACTTACATCATTCTCCAAGGTGACGCATTTCCGATATGCCATCATAGCGGTCTCGTATTTCTCAGCCTTATTAGCAGAGTAGCCAAGCCAGAACCAAGCATCGTACTAAAACAATTAAACAAATGTAGACACAACAAAGTTGTCAAACTGGTGTGGCGAAAAATTATTAATTGCCCGAAAGAAAACATGTTTCTGTGGAGGAGACTCTCCTTGTTAGGACACATAAATCTCACACACAAAATTATTTAGATAAAATATAACTTTAATAGTTTATAACAAAGAAAATGTGATTCTTTAAAACACACATTTGGTACAAAATGTAAATAATTAGAGAAGTTATTGGGCCGTTACATCGTACTGATGACATAAACATTAAACAAGGGCATAATGTCACAGTTCTGGTTGGTATAGTGCCTTTATCTTATAAAATTGGAATGATATTGGGGAGTGAGAAATACACTACTACTTGGGTCATTCAACTTGATGGATGAGCAGTTAATCTGTCTGGGGCAGTCAGCAGCCCTACTGGTTTGTGCATGAACCAATTAAGTTCACTGTTTGGAAAAGGAATAACATGGAGATAACAGGTGTTAGTTGTCAGGTGAAAAGGATGTTTTAATCTAGCCTCTTTCTTTAATGGAGCTTTCCCGTAATGAGAACAATAAGTATGGCAAACCTGAATAGCGTTCTTCTGGAGTGATAGCTCCAGGCATTCTATACTCTTCTCCCAGTTCTCCTCTTCGAGGTAGTACAGTCCGAGCGATCTCATGGCCCTAGCATTACGGTGTCCCGATAGCTCCCAGGCCTTCTCGTAGTACTGCTTCTCTTTCTTGAAGTCTCCCATCATACACCAGAGAACGGGTGTTTCCTTGATGGCCAGCTGGTCACGGATTATCTTCATGGCCTTTGGACATGGACAAATTTAATAGATGTAATAATTTGCATCGGGATAAAGAATAATATTTTGGTTAATTACCAAACATTTGGGGTGTGAAGTACTGCAGGAACAAAAACCCACGGGCATACTAGTCGGATTGGATTTGAACCCTTGACCCCAGCTTTCTAGAGCAGATGTCTTAACCACTAGGCCAATGAGCAGCAGTTACTGTATACAATTTAATACATGTCACTTGCATCAGGTATAAATAATAATACTTTTTGTCTTGCCATTTACCAACATGTGACAAGCACTGTGTACTCAGAAAACCACTATTTTAAAAATGAGGAACTGAAAAACAAGATCCTTGAAATATATATATTTTTTTCAACAACTTTGAATCCATCTGTTTGAATTGCTTTTTAGGTGATTATGAATGACATCATCAGGGTAATTGTGCTTAGCATGGGTCAGGCAAACTAATCCACTATCAGCCTCCAAAGCAAATACTCTTTGAAAATGGCATCAAATGGTACAAAGTGGGGTTCTGACCGAAGCCCAAGTCAAAGGCTTTTAGCAGCGTGTCGTTGCTGAGCGGTCAAGCATACTGAACACAAGCTCTGGTGTTTCTAATCAGCAGAGTGTGGGTTCAAGTCCCAGCCGTGGCACTTGTGTCCTTGAGCAAGATACTTTACCATAATTGCTTTACACTTCAGATGGGACGTTAAACCATACATCCCATGTACTAGGATCAGTTTTGTAGTCGAGTCACCTGTGTCGAGTCCGAGTCACGAGTCATTAGGTCCGAGTCTGAGTCCGAGTCCCGAGTCACTTGGTCCGAGTCCGAGTCCGAGTCACGAGTCACTTCGTCCGAGTCCGAGTCCGAGTCACGAGTCACTTGTTTAAATATTGATGGCAAACCAAATGTTGTAAAATAAGCATTGGAAATGACAAAATAAAACACACTTAATTTAAACAAAGTTCTGTACCTGCAGTTACAATTTTATTTGAGGTTTAACTCCTTGCCCCTTATCCAGAATATCTTTTAAGGATTTAAAATGATTTTTTTTCTCTTCAAAATAACCAATTATGTACTGATTTATTTATTTCAGAAAGGTTAATAGCCAACAAATTTAAAGAAACTTTCTCTAAATCATAAACCTTGTTGGCTACCTACCTTTCTGAAATAAATAAATCAGTATATAATTGGTTATTTTGAAGAGAAAAAAATCATTTTAAATCCTTAAATTCTTAAAAACTTAATCCTTAAAGACACTGGACACCTTTGGTAATTGTCAAAGAAACGATACGGGGCCGAACGGCGGATGCCATGATTAAAAAAGTTTCCTGACCAAGTTTCGCGTGTGCGTGTTGACCATGTGTGGAAACTGGTGCAAATAACACACAGCCATCACAGTGCAATAATGCAAGCAGTGTTTTACAGGTACCAGACATGCCATTTCCCTGGTAATATGCACAATTGCTTCACGCAAGCAGTGGCTATGGTGTTAACGTTGACAGATAACCAGCATTAATATTGGTGTCGTGCATCTCAGTGTTATTGTGCGTATTGAACATACCAATCGAACATACACGCGCTGTATGTACAGTGCCATCTACTACACAATACTACTACAATAATCACGAACACTATTACTCGCAACACCATACTACAGTGTACTTCTTGTGCTAAGACGTTAATATTCCTCCATCCATGTGCACTCCGGGAATGACAATCGGATCATCGGAATCATTTTTAATATTGAAAAAAGGTATTGTTTGTGAAAATACGTGACTCGCAAGTCACGAGTCCTCGGGGACAAGTCCGAGTCACGATAGTCGAGTCCGAGTCCGAGTCCGAGTCTTTTGCAGACGTGACTCGAGTCAAGTCCGAGTCACCGAAATTGGGACTCGAGACGGACTCGAGTCCGAGTCCTGGACTCGAGTCATACAACACTGACTAGGATTGGTACTGCTTGTAAAAGAACCCAGAGCACTTATCGCAGTAGAGTACGGCTTACCCAAGTGTTTCTGGTTCACATAGCAAGCATCCTTGTGTACAGGTTTCCTCAGGCTTGCTAGCAACAGTGATTAAGTTCACTTCTGAGGCATCCTTGTTTCATTACCAGAAATATTTAATAGTAAGCAATAGATTCTTCAAAACAGGAGAAAAACCATCAATGAACACAAGACAAAAGTCACTCACCTTGTCGGGTTTCTCAAGTGACCTGTAGCATTTAATGACCTCTTCCCACAATTCTAGCCTGTTATAGACCTCCAGGGCTGCTGTCACTACACCAAGACTCATCAACAGGCTAGCCAACTCACTCTGATGGTGAAATTATACATTACACAATAGATACCAAAGATGAGATTTGATAAATGTGGACATTCCTGAAAAAAATGGCTCATCCTAGAACCTGAACTTCCCAGACGTTACAGTTTAGCAGGTTTACAGACTTAGTACATCATTAGAAATACAAAACTACAGGTTTGGACACAGTTTGGACTATTTCTTTCTCCCTTTGGTGAGTGCTTTGCTTCTTTCAGGAAAATTGTAATGCTTAAGGAGTTTATGAGAAAATCTTGAAATCAGGAAAAAATACTGAGAAATCTCATTTCTGGCTTAGAGAGCTGAAACTGAGTCACTTAACAACAAAAATGCACAGGAATTTCCCAGCTACCAGGCATTTGTGTTTCCTTGAGCAGGACACTTCACCATAACTGCTTTGGATGGGACGTTAAGCCGCAGGTCCCTTGTGTTGTGTGTGATGCACAAAAAAGGACCCAGTACACTTATCATTATGAGAAGCGTTTTTTTCTCCAGTGTTTCAAGAATGGTTGGCTGCAGATTGGGCCACATCACCTTGCAGTATCCCTTACAAGATGCTACATAAATGAGTCTCGTAATTCTAAATGAGCTCTGCATACATGTCAACAAAATAATGAATGCCTAGAGACACCTGTTGGATGTGATAAAGTGCTAAATAAGAACTGTGTATTATTTCTATAAAAAAACAGCAACTCGTTGTGGCACACATGCTTTGGTGATAGGACTTCAGACCTTTGAAGCTTTAGAGGTGGACAGCGTCATTTCTTGTTATGGGGGACAAGTGCTACGTTTAGACTATTGTCTTCTTGAGATTGAGCTCTATCTATGGCTGTTTGCTGTGTTTTAATTGAGGGTGGTTGTGGGTGGTTTGTGGAGTAACATGCAGGGGGTGGTTGCACTGGTATGCATGCAAAAGGGTTCAAGAAATTCTTCGAATATCCTTTGAAATTTCACTCACTGTGTTAATTTTCAGTTCTCCACAGTGTATGTATTTCCGAAACGGATTCAGTGCTTTACAAATGAGATTTTATTATAACTATGCACCACTAGTATGATGTACAAACCTCCATGGTCCACTTTGGTGGCAGACCTACTGCATGTAATAATTCCATTCTGTCAGTCACAGGACAATCCAAGGCATTGAACTGATCTACAAGGGACTAAAAACAACCAAAACATACAGTTGATATCATGTTTGACTGCCGGGATGGAACTTGATCTCAGAAAGCAAAACAAGTATTCAAGAAAACGTACAGAACAGTTGTCATATGTATCAGCTGCATATTGAATCAAACCATTACTGTGATGTCACGCTACAAGCCTTGCTATTTCATGTTAAATGGGAACAAATATGCCACGTGTCTCATGGTAACAGGTACCTGCATTTGCATCATCGCTCTCTCTACAGTCCTGCCGGCATCTTTCTCTAGTTGACATCTTGTCATCAAGGCCAAGGTGTGAGTTCCCCATACTTGAGGTTGCCTCAAAACTGCCTACGTGTCAATTACGTGGGGAAAACATGTTTTATTGTCAGCATACTGGTGTCATTTCTTCAACATGCTAATTGGAAGGGTTAGTTTTATTGTGAGAAGTTCTTTTTAAAAACCACATACTACACGTAACAGAACCTTGGGTAGGTACCAAGCAGATAAACCTCCTTCTGTTTTAGTGTCACACAATATGAAAGATACCTTTTAATTGATATTGATTTTAATGCAGATATTTCTTACAAGATAGTCTTTAAAGTGCTAACATTTATTTGTCTTTCTGTCTGCGATCACATGACTGACATGGCCTACCCACCACATTTAAATTGATGTAATTATTGCATTGGAAATAAAGAATGTTGTTTTGAATTTTTGTTACCAATACATCAAAGAGTGATAAACACTGTAAATACAGAATTTTGTGGGGAAAAATCCACAGCTTAATTAGCTGGGATTCAAACCTATGACACCTGCATTCTAGAAAAGATGTCTTAACCCCTAGACCACCGAGTGTACCCAAACAGGGCAGTTTGAATCCCGTAAGATACAGCTGCCATCTAGAGGTGCACACATGAAATCAGATGAAATCAGATAAGACAATATTTGGTATTTATGTGAACTTTGAACTTTGCAATGTTGAAGGGATTCTTCACAACAACATTGAGAGCAGCGGCGAGTTTAGGCCAAAAATGAGTAACAGGAAAATAACTTGGTCCAAGCTTAAGGTAAGAATTGGTAAGAAATAGAACAAAGTAATAAAATAACTCACCACAATATATGCCTTTAATTCCTCCAGCATCAGTACTTCCCTTGGCCTACTTCTTTTCTCTCGTATACTGCCATGAGAAGTCAAAGTGTTTCATTAGTTCAGTTTCTCTTTTCTAACCACTCCTCTTTGAGGGGTTATGCAGCTTTGGTTAAACGAAATTAAGTTTTTATAATTATCGCACATAAAGAGTACTCCACCCCAATGCTAAAAATCAAAGCTCAGTAACTGGATCTCAGACAAACATTACAAAATTCACGCGTACATGTCCAAGCTTTATGTTTACTCGCATATACTGACTGTCTCCTGCGGTTTGGCGCATCATGCGGTTATCGCATGAGAGCTAGAAGTGGTGGAATGTTTATCTGACATACGGCTACTTTGAGCCAATGTGATGCCATTATTGCGGGTTGCTATTAGGTGTAAATTTGCACACATGAATTGCACTAAGAAATGTTTTTCCAAGATGGTGCCCATAATGTTTTACAGAAGAACCATTCAATTCCCCAAATTATAAAAACTATACTGCATAAACACTATAACAAAATATAGAAACAATATTCTCTAGTTTCTCAAAGAAAAGGAAGAGAACCTGTCGAGATGTTCATAGTAGCTTTCATATTAAAAACTTGTGAATTGGAAATACCAATATCGACAATGGTTTTTTTAAAAACAATTTTTACATCAGTCTCGACTCTCTCTGTTGTTTGGTTTTTGATGAAGAAACTTGTCCCAAAATGAAATAGAAAATGAAATGACCTCAAGAAATTTCCTTACCAAAGAGCCAAGACCAGCGCCTGTTCGGTGCTGGACAACTCGGGAATTTGATTGACATCAGCGTCTTTGAAATTGATGGATTCAAGAACAGTGTCATCGTTCAGGTTCAGATCCTGCAAAGAACACATTTATACTTCTTTTATCACTATGATAACTTCATGGTTGTTTCCTAATAAACAGCGACAACAAATTGGACTAAAATATAGTCTTTGCACTTATATTAAACATATCAAACCTTAAGGACTAATCACAGAAAATTGTTAGTGAAATTAGGAAATGTTGCCTTTTCCTTAGACAGGCATGGTATAGGTCCTTTGAAAAAAATTAAGAATGTTTTATTGAGTACAATGGCCGACCTACATGTACACATGGAATAGGCTAAAGTAGACTTTTCAGGCTGTTTAATGATAATCAAACTTTTTCTAATTTTCCAAGAGCAAACAAAATCGGAAATATAGTAGGAAGTATATCAGGCCTGCTTAGATTTAAGTGCAAGAGGGTACACATTTTGTAATAAAGTAAAACAAAATACAGCCCCCCTCCTAAATTTTTTAAATAATAATAATAAAATGAATACAATAAATAAATAAATAGAAAGAATAAAACTTTAGGGTAAAGCAAATGAGTGTTTTTACAACTGTGAGTTACTTCTTACCTTTGGGAGACCATTCACGTGCTGATGTTTTGCTTGGGCTGCTGGCAGCTCGCCAGAATCCTGATGGCGGATTCTCAGGAAGAGTTGGGCCTTGTCCGTCTGCTGGAACCTGGTCCTTTTGCCGAGTGCAGCTGGAAGAGTCAAGAATAACGCCATGCTTTTTGTACAAATTATGTTGTTAAGCTTTTAAGCAGCTGATTTTAGTCTTGTTTGATCTGGCATTTGGTGCTTCATGTGTGGCATGGTGTACCCCCAACCCCTACTCTAGATCTGCGCCACAGCACTTTGTAAACCCTTACAAGGTGTTACATAACTGGGTTTCACAAGACAAACTTCAAAAACCTGTCTGGAAATAAATAATGATAAGCACTTTGAGACGACCGTAAAACAAAGCGCAATATAAAAACTAGTTATTATTACTATTATTATTATTATTATTATTATTATTATTATTATTATAAATATAAATATTGTCTGGGAAGCTTAATACTCATTCTATTACCTGTAAGATTGACCTCTATTCCTGCGATCTTCTTTGCTGTGTTGAGGTGCTCCTTTGATCTTGTGTACTCGTAATAGTATTGACAGATATGGCTGCATTCCAAATGGTGTACGAGGCCCAGGTCAACACACTGTTTGCTGTTCATCAGAGCTTCGTTACTGCTAACTGTAAAAATAAAGAAAATTAGTCAAAACTTAAACCTGACTACCCAACATTTGACATGCATGTCCTGCTCTCATATCGGAGAATGTTATGAGTAAATATGATCTCATTAAACAATGTGAAATTATTCAGCAAATTTTATTGACATCCACACCAATGGTGTTGGACCCAATTTCATAAAGCCTGTACGCACAAAAACTTGCTAAGAACATACAAAATCTTGCTTACCAGAAACAGGTTACCAGCCAACATTCAATAAAGTCTACACTACTGAGACTGGTGCCCCACTCATTTGTTGCTCAGCAAAGATATTAAATATTGACTATTCTGAATGGCCCTTTAGTAATTATGTACTTACTTGAATCCATTAACGAGTGTATTTCCTTATGGAGCATTGGTGACTTCTCATCTAGAACTTGCTGATGCATCCACAGACATCTCAAATTCCACCAATCTGAAGTCTGTCATTAAACACAGGGAAGAGTGTTATAAAAACAGTATAACTCGTAGCGGAACAAGAATGCTTATTTTATAGGTAGAGTCATTGTTTGATTTTGGTCAAAGTAGTGCTAGTTATAGGCAGAATTATCATAAAGATTTCAGTTGAGTAGAGTGTCTACTTGTTGAGCAAACAAGAAAATATTGTCACAGTAATTCCATCAAAACATCAAATCCATCCATGTTTAGTGAGGTGACAGTAGTTACCAACCACATCTCTGGCCGTAGTATTCACAAATGGACACTACGGTAATTTGAATCTCCACAATTTGCCTTTAGAGGACCTTTGGAGTTTCATATTTGTTGCAAACTTTTATTGATTTTTAATCAATGGGGGCACTTTAGAAAAAATAAATTCACAGGATGCTTACTACCATTAACATCTTTATAACAAGTAAGCTTTCTGATAAAAAATTACACCTTCTTTTTTTCAGAGTCATTTAAAAGACATAACAAGGTTTACTTTGAAGAAATCCTCTAACTCGACATGACACAGTATTTCCCCTAAAGCAATGGTAATACTGAAGTGTGGTTTCTTCCTTGGCTTTCACCTCTGTGGACCCCGGTTAGAATCCCACCTCGGTCCACAGCCTAACATCTGGATTGGGTTGTCAGTCCCTACATGATAGCGTGGGTTTTCCCCAGTTGGGGTTTTCCCACCAACCATCTAAAACTGAGATTTCTTCAACATCTTCTCTTCTCAGGTTATCTTTCGGCCTACAGGCTTCAGGTGCAAGGCTCTTTTGAGGGGTTCCTCGGTTTCTATAATACTCACCAGACAAGTGGCAAGAGAAGCCTTACAGCGGTTCAATATACCAGTTGATATCAAGAGAAACTCAGGGTGAATAACCAACGAGTAGACTGATGAGTCGTCCGGATTCAGAGTTGACATTGTGGAATCATGAAAAGTCTTTGACTAGCAAAGAAGAAAAGACAAACCTTAAGTGAGTTTTTTTTCTAACTATTTCAATTATAAAGTTATAAACCACAAGGGAAACTGACTGGGTAAAATTTTCTATGATTTTGAGGTTGAAGAAAGAAAACTCGACAACAGTGGGATTTGAACCAACAACCTCCAGTTAATGCCGGCTCTCTAACAAATGGGCTTTCTAGCCCTATGTCAGGGGGTTGTTGGTTCAAATCCCGCTCTAGTAAGTTTTTCTTTGTACAACCCCAAATTATTCCAATTATACAATGAAATAAACAAACACATGAGTAAGGGGTATACAATGGCAGGCCTGGTCCTTCATGGAGGGAACCGAGGCAATTGCCTCCATGCCCTCGATGATTGCCTTGGTGCCCCTTGAAATACTCACAGAGGTGCCCTTTACTAAGGAAATAATAGTCTTGCCCTAAGAAGAATGAACAATCAGGCCTACGAGGCTGAATACCTTTGTTGCTTTTTATGAATCAACAGAGAGTAGATCAGCAATACCAGGGCATTTCAAACAGTCCAGGAATTTTCGTTTGTGCAGTGCTGGATTGCCTAGGCCAATCAACTTTTAATCAGAAATAAATGGTATTATAAAGCACTATGAACACCCCCACCCCTTCCCACACACACACACAAATTAACCAAACATAAAAACATCACAATTATTGCACGTAGCAATACATTTTAACATTATTTCTCTTTTGACCTCCAACAAAAGAGGGTAAAATTATTGATATCAATGATCCTCAAATCAGAAGAAATACCAACGTCTTGACTTAAGCTCCTTGGCAGTATATCTGTAGGGTTGACTTTACACGGTGGTCCTGTCCAATTGCTCTGAATAAAGAGCTGCAAGCATGCCACTCCAACGCACAATACGCACAGTTCCCTGGAGAAAGAAAAATCAAAACAAAACATTGAACTGATTGCATACTGAAAAATTACCAACTGTTTTGGTTTGCCCATCACTGATGTGGTACTGTATGCTCTCAGTGTTTTCCCCGAGAGAAAGTCATGCAGAAAAAGGCCTCAGGTCCTTGACGAACACTTACTAGGAGCGAGGTGCAAGGTCCTCGCTCTTGCAAAATCCAACACCAAGTACAAACTCAACACCTAATCTGTTGGCCTCTGACTATAAGCCCAGTGGTAAAAACAAGTCAGTTTACTAGAGCAGGGTTGACTTTGCCACAGTTTAAGTAACCAACAAATGTTCACAGTACACGGTGTTAATATGTAGATCCCTGTCAATCAATCAAATGTCAACAAGTAAACTTTAAAATTGTACAAATAACCCCCCCTTCCCCCCCCCCCCATATGTTGACAAAATGCACAAATAAATGGTTCAATACAGTTATAAAAAAGCTCATCCCAATTATGTGTTTGCCCCCACTTGCCCTAAAACAAATGTTTTCCTGCTTACCTTGAATTGTCACCCTTGGTCTGATCCTTCTGGATGTATACTTCAACCTTTTTCTGAATGAAGTCAACGATATCAGAGGCATTACCGAGGTCATCTTCCCCTGAGCCTAATATCGCCATAGCAACTTCTCCCAAAACAATTTGCTCGTAGTCACCATCGATGATAGATTTTACGCAAAGTAAAAGGTTGTCATCATTTGAAGCTGGAAGCAATAATAAAATAGTTAGAAATGTAACAAATGAACTCCTTCCAAAACCCTAGCCCTAACCCCAGTGTGCAAAAAGGGACAACTGTTCAATTTTTGATCTGTCAACTTTTAAACTGTTACAACCTAAAATGTTGTGATTACATAACCTTGCCAAACACATGGATTCCAAATAATGCACTTCCATATATATTGTTTATGAGGTTGTGAGATTTGTTGTTAAATCCAAAGTTATTGTCACGTTTAAAAATAACTACCACTAAATAAAGCCAAGTTCAAATAAATACTCTTCATAATCAGACTGTCAAGCCATGAATAACTTACCTACTCTTACTACTCTAGAGCTATATGAGGTTTGTTCCGCTATCATCTTCACATGGAGACAGTATGATAGCGGAATGAACCTCAGTCATAGCTCTAGGAGTATGACATACCAAAACAAAATAAGTTCTATGGTAACAAAACAATATCAACAATATAACCATAAAAGTACAATTCTTCAACAACCATTCAAGGTAAACAATAACATAAAAAAGATAAACAAGATATAAGATGAAAACTTAGCTCGAGAGTCCAATCAAAACCAAACAATTTATCTGGAAAGCTAGCCCCACAAATCATGAAATAGGGCCAATCCACTTCGTATCCTTGACCCCAGCAACATTGCAATCCTATTTCATTTGTTTGCCCACTGTACTGTAATTTGTAATCGAGGACGCTCTCGAAGGGTGATACTTTTCCGGTAATTTTCCGGTATATAGTAACACCGCTCTCGAAAGCCTACTTCTTGGTACTACTTTACTTACCGATTTCTTTCATACAGGATTCTGATAGCAATTTACAGAGACTGGGCTCAAGAAGGGCGATCTCAAGATCCTTCCAATTGGACGATGCCATGCTGATATTAAAACCTTTCCAAGATAACGAGAAAGCAAATTTGGAGCACGTTACTTTACGTGTACTTTCTTCAGAACTTTCCAGCAGGCTAGCTCTCCCGTTTTCTCCGCTAATAAAAAAGTGTTGAGTGAGTGTGTGTGTGTGATTCCAACTCAATCATCAATGACTCATGATGAGTACTTTAAGTCCACAAATAACTCCAAAAACTCACTTTATCCAGAAAGTGACATTAAAATGAATATATTTATATGGTTTTCGTTTGTTTACAACACGCCGATCAATTGGTTCACAGTGCAAAACACAGGAAGTATGTCAGTTCACGTGTTCGTGGGCGCAGACATCTTGATTATGCAAATCAAAAAGTTCAGAGTTCAAAGGTGAGGTCTCTTGTTTCTATGTAAACCGAACGAGCGTTTAAATCTTAATATCGTTCCGCAGGAATCCTACTCTTCAGCAGTTTTAAATGATTATTCTATATATTTATTACATGTTTTTCAAACTTAAGTTTCAAATGTGTATAAGACGTAAAATCTAAAGAACTTGTGTTTTTTTAATTGACAAAACACTGAATTGTATGAAGAACTACTTTTAATATGTTGCTAGGACGGGCATGGATTTAAAAAGAGTTTCAGTGTGTTGTTTGGCACCAGAGTTTTTAGGTTTACTCTGCACAACTCTATGCAACTCTGCATACAAGAAAATCGTTGTTTTGGTGAATTTAGAGTAATTTACATACTTGTTTTAGAAAAGATTTGTTTATACGATGGAGGATATTGACGAAGGACCATCGATTGTGGTGGAGTCAGGTTCTGAAGACCATAATAATGATGGGGTCGTCGAGGATGACAGGCAGTCGGTCGTCCCGAGCGAAGCCCTGGCTGCTGTCGAGGAAATGATGGAAGAGATGGACCAAATCACGGTGGAACCACCAAAGATTGAATTGTAAGGATAAGACTAAGAGCAACATTCTTTTATGTGAACAACCTCATCATCTTAGTTTTAATATCGTAATTTATTTCACTGAATTTATGTTTTTATCGTCTATTGTTACTGTTTTTTAATTACTTTTTAAACTATCTTTTCTCTAAAGGTTTTGACTTGAGATGTGCATTGTTAATGTTATGTTGTATGTATTTGTTATCGTTTTACATTTTTAAGCACCCAGGAGCATGTTTCATGAACGGACGCTATTTAACTGTTCATTATGATTATTATTTTCTTGTATGCCACTTGGGTTTTAATTGCGAAATTTTCTAATAAAAATTAGCAATTTTTGCCAAATGTTAGAAAACATAGTTATAAATAAAAATTTGTTTTCTTGTGAGTTGAGTGGTTTATTAATCATCATTTTATTTTTAATAAAATAAGCAATTCTACTTGAGCTCAGTTAATCACAGGGACCTAGTAATTTGTAATCTTTTTTACTTTAGTATTTGTGTGTATTTTCCAATGTTTTCATTCAACCACACTGCATTTCAATCAATCCGTAAGTTGGTTGTGGAAACTATATACATGTAGGCAAAATCTAATTATATAAATGAACTGTAAGGAAGGCAATCTGAAATTAAGTGCCCATGTGTTGTCATAAATTATTCACAATTCTTTGTTAAAACAATGAATAATTCTACTTACTAGCCAACCTTGATAAATTACAAGTAAATTCTCAACATTGACTGAAAACGCAACAAAGTCAAAATGCAGGCCAGTATTTTTTCCCCATTATTATTATTTTATGTTTTATTTATGCCTATGTTAATTGTAGTTTCTACTTGACATCACGCAGTGTGAAATCGGCCATCTTTCTTTATGAGCAATGACAGTAATTTTTTTAACTCACAAGTGCATTATGTATTATTAGTAGTGCATACCTGCTTGGAAGTTGTACCAAATTCCTTGCATGATTGGTCGATGAAACACTTGGCTGTAGGCCTATAGAAAAAGTTAGAACAATTGATGCAGTCCAAAGCCAAAACCCAAGTTGCCTTAAAAAAGATGGTGCCTGTGGGGAACTTTCCATTTTGTATTCCTAAGTTGGGCCATGCAATTAATAGATGAATACATAAATTACAAATATTAAGAATTTAAAAGCAATTAAATTTTTTCTGTTATTGTTCAAAGTTTACAAAAACTCACATAAAAGTACATTGTCAATTATTTGGAATTCTTTCCAGAGCTTCCCACGTTAGAATACAAATCATGGCAAAACCGTTAGGCCTACCTTTTTATGTTAATTTACTGTTGTAATGGGGGAAGAAATTAAGTTAACAGCTTTAGTATTGTGGTGTTGATTTAAAAAAAAAAGTTTATTCTGTATTTTAAAATATATTTCAGCATTCCCACTGTTGCTCCCATTGATGAGAACCTGTCATACACATACAAAGAGAACAGCACCAAAGAGAAACTGGTTCTACAGTTTGCTGAAAACTTCCGCCGTCAATACGTTCACCTGTACAGAGACAGAAAGCCACTTTTACTCAACCCTCTCAATGAGTGCGGAGTGGAAAAGTTTGTCTGCACCACCATACGGCCAACCCAGTTGCCTTACAATGAACTGTACGACTACGACGGATGCGCTGAATTTGTGTCTGATTACATCACCTTTGATTCACTAGTGCCTCCGATAGAACTGGTTGGTAGCTATTTAATTTTACCCAAATTCTTTTTTATATTATTGACCCAGTTAACCCGATGTCATCACCCAAGAGAAATCTTGGTTGTGCTATTCTGGGAGCTAGATTCCCTGTGTGTTACTGTGTAGTGACACACTAGGCCTGTATCTTTACATGCATTTTGACTCCCAGGTTTGCAGACCATGGGCAGACAGCAGTTGCATCTGACACCAGAATTGTTTAGCGGGGCTCCAAGGTTGAATTGAGTTTTGTGATGCACTCGGTTGCCAATAGATAAGAGTCCTCATGAAAGTGGGGGAAAAAAGTTTCCAACCTCATGTTAAAATGTCATTTTATTTGACACTCTTTTGAAGCAAAATTTGAAACATGACATCATCGAACATCAAATGGGTCTGTATATTCCAAAGAGGAATTTCTGCACCAGTCAAATGTGAAACTCAATGCCATTTTGAATATCATGAAAATTCAGGAATGAACTAAAAATTCTCTGTACAAAAATGTACAGACCATGTATTAGAAATGTGACGTCATCGAACACTTTGGGGTTTTGACCAAATTTGCACTTGAAGGATATCACACAGAGTTGCATATTACACCATATTAACGTGAGGTTAGATACTTTGTAATTTTTCCCCTTTTCATAAGAACTCTATCTATTCGAAAATGAATGGATCACAAAACTGAGTTTGACCTTGGGGCCCTCTTGAAGTCATTACCCACACCTCTGACAATATTTATACAAAGTGGGAACTGCAAAATGAGAAATTTATTCGAAACTTTAAACTCTACCACCAAACAAAACCTTACACTGTCATACAGAAACTAAGATTAGTCTTGTGACAAGGTGTGTTTTGGGGGAATGAATGTCCCTTTGCCATGCTCTGTTGGTCTATTAACACTTTTTCTTTGCAGTATTTATTCCATCAAAATCAGGAATGGATTTTGGAGGAGCCGAAATGCAACATTGTAAATTACTGTCTGGTGTTTCTCAAAAGCAGAAAAGAAAACATATGTACTGCATATTTTAATCATTTAATACATTGCATTTAAATTTGCATTATCTTTTTTTTCTTTTCAGCCTAAAACAATGATATCACCTACCAGAGTCCTGAAGACACAGAGAGGCAACTGCTTTGAGATCAGTACATTATTGTGTTCGCTCTTACTGGGCTCTGGATTTGATGCATACGTGGTGTGTGGGTATGCCACGAGAGAGACCACACTGTGTGATGAAGTCAGAGAGATATGCCCTCTACTGAAGACAAAAAATGAGGTATGTGTGGAATGGGTACTTTTTAAATAATGTAGCGTGTACTTTCTGGGTCCTTAGTTTCATGCTGCAAAGCACCAACAAATAAATGCAAGAGAAATTCAGAACTCAACGTTCAATCAACCAACTTTATTAACGTCCTCACACAGACAGCATAAAATCTGCAACGATACACGTAACACATCGCTAGAAAAGAGCCCCCCACAAAGAAAAGAAAAAAATCACGTCATGGCAGCGCACCTGGATAGTCTCCTATCCTGATTGTCGGGGGAGGGCCTGCGACGTATCACTTCGCCGGCAAATTGGCAATAATTTGTTCAAATTTGCGGAAAGTGGTTTTCTACTACGTGAACAAAGTTATTGACACTAATGGAAATCTTAAACATCCATTTCACATTTAGGTCAAGAAGGAAGAGCAGAAAAAAGAAGCTAAGAAGTACACTGTGAAACCTCCCAAGGACCTACGCAGTAAGTTCATCTTAAAGCAGGAGGCGAGAGAGGTGGAGGCTCAGCAGAAGGAAGAGGAGAAAAGACGGAAGGAGGAGGAGCTAAAGCAAGAGGTAAATGAAACAAATTCTAAGACAATCCAAATTATATATAAGGCACTGTAGTTTCAATTGAGTAAAGGACACTTGAAAGTAGAGTGTTGTGGCGGAGGGGTCTGGTGCAGTTGACTCAAGCACTGGTGGCTAAGTTGTCAAAATGTGGGTTCAAATCCCAGACTGGTCAAACATGGCACTTGTGTCCTTGAGCAAGATACCCTTAGCATCATTTGCTTCCCTTTACCCAGGAGTATAAACTTGGACTTGTGAGAGCTTAGGTGGTATTGTGCTTGATTAAAACTCTTGAGTACTTTACATGCTGCAGAGGTTGTATACTCCCAAGGGAGTATGAGAACACTCCAGGAATGATTCAAAGTTTTCCTGACGACCAGGAATAAATAATTGTCTAGCGCCTTGAGCACCTTGTGATGGATACATGTGCTTTACAAGACTCATTATTATTAAGTTTATTAAGAGGGAAGCAGAATGTCTCGAGGGCACCCAATTTAGAGGCTTGGAGGCTTAAGACTCCTTTGGTCTTCCATCCAGGACTGCAATCTCCTCAAGAATAGTATTGTCTCAGGCCTGATACTTCACAGAGGCAACAGAGGCAATTGCCTCTATTGCCCTTGTCTCTTTGCCTTGGTGCCCCTTGAAATGTTCCAATAGAAATTTACAATTTCCTCACAGAGGTGCCCTTTACTAAGGAGAAAAACGCCTCGGTGCCCTTGCCCTTTCAAGAATGAAGCATCGGGCCTTTTGTCTTTCGGAAAGCTAGGAATGTTAAACACCTGAATTTGTTCACCCACAGGAACTTGAGAAGCCACCTGTAGATGAACTCTTCGGCCTTCGTGTACACAGCTGGGTCTTGGTCTTAGCCGGCAAGCGTGAAGTTCCAGAGAACTTCTTTATAGAACCTCTGACGGGGAACTCCTTCCCGACCAGCCATGAATCCTTCCTTGGGATCGAGTCTCTGTGGAACAATAACAACTACTGGGTGAACATGCAGGACTGCTCTAATGGTTGCAGGGTAAGAATGACAGTTATTTGTGGGGTTTTTTAACGGGATTTTAAAACCCTGATGCTCAAAAATTCTTACCATTGTTTAAAGGCCTTGTCATATGGGCCAATTTTTATGGGCAACTAGAAGGCAACTAACTGTGTACCATGCAAAAGAAACTCTTCAGTAGCGCAAGGGACATTTGACTCACAGTGTGTTACTATATCCCAAAATACTATTTGGAAATTGAAACTTGAATATTTTGCCTTTGTGGAGATTGCCTGGAACTGGTTGCCTGTAAATTGCCGTGTGTGACCTGGCCCAGAGTTGATATTGAGAGAGTAGTGACTACTTGCGATGATAAGAAGCCATTTTTTTGTAAAAAAAAATGCATGGGCGAATACAGGGTGCCAGACTAGTCTGCCTATTGGGTTGTGCTGTATTTGGACCGAAAATGGCGCCCAGCAACCACGTGACCAAAGAAAACTGGTCCCTCTCTCCCATTACACAGCTCTGACCTGGGACTAAGGATGCACAATCCATGCTAGATTGCCAAGTTGTAATAAGCAGGGATTTTTCTCTTTTGACACCCTTTAATAAAGGAAGCAAAAACAGATTACACTATACCAACTACAACAATTCAATTTTTTAAGAGATCTCTTTTATGCATGGCACTGTCATTTATATTCACATTGAAACTTTTGAGTGAACGGTAGGTTCCTTTAAAGTTACATGGCCCGATTTTCGCCGAAATAATTTTATTTTATTTTTTTGTCAAACAAATTTAACAAAATTAAAAAAACAAACAAAAAAACAAACATGCAAAAACCTTTGCATATGCCTCGGACAATGCACAAAATGCATGTGGCATGCAAAATTGTTTGCATATGGTTGATGGATGTGATGGATCCCGATAGTAATTCATTTTTAATCTTAAATTCATTACGGCTCGTCATTGGCAGATTTTTAGCGTGTACTAACTGACTAACTAAAATGGAAGTTATAACTTTCTTGAATCTATCAAAATAGCTATTTCAAATTTAAATTAAAATTTTCGGGGGACCTAGCATCTTTAATGAAAAAAAAATGCTTGTTTTAACGGGCGCCAATGTTCAAATACTCCTAAAACTTTAGCAGTTAATCCCCTAAACATATAAATGCATAGCAACGATTGATGGATGAATTAGCTCAGCCTAATCTAGATATCCTGACATGTCTAATCTATCATTACGATGTACTCTTCATCTTAGGATCTCATCTTTGACCTTGGAGATTGTGCTCGATGGGAATACATGCTGCCTAGTAATGAGAAGCCACTCTTAGAGATCCCAGAGCTTGAGATGGATGGCTTGGATCTAGAAGATGATGAGGTAAGGTGCCAACTCTCCCTGATTCGGCAGAAAGATCCCTGAAAATAAATCTTTTTTTGTTCATGTTCTGGAGAACAAAGTTGAAAATCTCCCTGATTATGGAAACTAAGTCTCTACTTTGTTGAATGTCATTCTACGAAGCTCCCTGTTTTTTTGTACAAAAATCTCCCTGATTGCAAGATGCAAATGTTGGCAGCTTGACTGTTAATGATTAGAAACATGCTACTAATAAATTTGAACCCCTCTGCTAGGAGTGCAGAGCAACTGGACGGCATGAGAAAGATTTACATGCATTTGCTTGTCTTAGCGATCAATGAAAGTATTAATTAAGGTGCTATCCTTTTGATAAAGACATTTTAGGTGAAAAATTGACTAGAGGGGGATTGGAACCTGCAACCTTCGGATTTACATGTCGGTGCTCTACCAACTGAGCTATCTAGCCCTATGTTGGCAGTCTCCCTATTAAGTATCTCAAATATTTTTGTTTGGGGGGGGGGTACCTGTCAGAAGACATTTAACCTCTTACTGCCATATAACCAGGGATCGGTATAAGGGAATACAACTTTTTGGGGTTCAGTAAACATTCTGAGCTACATGCCCCGCTGTCCCGTGGATATTTGAGCCCTGTGTCAGTGTCAATCATTTAGTTGTTTACATGCGGTATTCCTAATTTTATTTAATTTTCTGTAATACAAGTTTGCCCAAAACATGGCCAAAAGCCATTCTTGGTAATGGGCTACAGGAAGAAAATATTTAAGATGACTCGTGGGAGCTGAAGGTAGGAATTGATATTCCTCTTAAAACAGTCTAGATTGTGGGATGGAGGTAAACATGCACCAGGCAAGGAGTTCCACAGAGATGTGGTACAAGAAATAAAGCTGTTCAAATGGGTCTTTGTTCTACATCTCAGCAAAGCAAGAGTGTATGGGTGAGAATATAAAGGAATAGTATTTGATATTAAGACGTTGCCTCTCTCCTCCTCAGGATGAAGATAAAGAAGAGGAGAAGAACCTGGACATGCCCCCCTCCTGGGTGAGTGCCCTGGAGCTATCCCTCAATGACTTCCAGTCCAGATGCCCCCAGGGCAAGAAGACGCTGATGTACAAGAGGGCCAAACTGGAGAAGTTTGCTCACTACCTTCTCAGGGATGGAATGGTCACCAGGCTGTCGATCTTTCAGGATAGAGAGTGTGAGTCTGGCTAAGTTGTCTCCACAGTCTCTCTAGAAATTAAACATCAATTCATCAGATTTTTAAAATTCAAGTTGGCAGTAAACTTAATAAGGATTTGTTTTATTTTTTGTAGTATCGTAACTTGGCGTACATTCGATAAGCTACCCATTGTCTCCAAATTATCAAATTTGTGCACAAAAAATGAATGGCCTAAAGTTTCGACCCTTGCGGAGTTTTTCTCGAAAGCTAAATGACAACACAACACACACAAACAAGTATACTGGTGTAGTGTTGTAACAGAAGCAGTCAAGTGGAAAGAAACGAAAAGAGAAAGAGGCGGAAAGCACACAGAAAAAGCAAGGGATGAACAATGAATACAAAGACAAAGGGGGTAGAGGGAAGGGGCTGGTTTAACAAATTTTATCTTTTTTTCTTTTCTTTTTTCTTACATTTTTTGTGAGCAATGTTTAAAATCTTGAGAACCATTCAAAGATCAAGAATCTTATCATCCCAAGTCTGACTGTCTGTTGTTGTTTTGTTTTGTTTTTCTGTGTCTATGTACAGTGAAGGATCTGATTCAAGTGAAGGAATGGTTCTCTCATCGGAAGGACATGCTGGACCTCAGGGTTCATAACCACCGTACAGGAGTCAACGTTGAGTACTACAAGCAGGGCAGACAAAGACACCTCAAAGGTACACCCACAAAAACATAACCCTCCCACTGTCAGACTCGTCAAAATCATCCACCGTGGTTTTAAATAGTAGATGCAAGCCTGCAATATGATATCATGTAATAGTTCTGTGCACAGTTGCTTCACCATACACACAACCCAGGCATTTGAATGATTTCAAGTTTTGAATGGTTGATTACCTTAGCGGCAAATGTTATGGAAAGTTGAAGGATTTTAACGTAAAATTCTTGCAGTGGTAACTACTGTCTCACTGGACTCTTGCTGCCCTCTTTTCCTGCAAGAGACACGTATCAGCCGGTAAAATTGCAAACAACTACTCGAAAAACTGTTTGGGGGTTTTGAGTCTTTTTCGAATACAACTTTGGATATCTTTTCTTCATTATGTTCTAGTGCAACTTCTATTATTGTATAATTTCTGTGTGGTGGAGTGGCTTTTTGGTTGTTTTTTCATCTAATGGCATTTAGAAAACAACTAGATAGTAAATTAAGTTTACTTTGTTGTAGTCTTTCAGGTGTGCCTTTGTCCTGTCTTTGAAATGTATACCGTATTGTGTAACCTGTTGTTTATTTATTTTTATATCTCTTGCCTTTTGTATGTTTTTTTGTAATGTAGTTGTAATGTTTTTAACTGTGAAATTAGTAAATGAAATCAAGCATTTTTTAGGAAGATGTAAATAACAAATCAACTATTGTTGACTTTTAGAGCATACCTACAAAGCAGGGAGTCCAGGTGCTGAGACTGACCGCACCATGACCTTCCACCACCATGCTCGAGTAGACGGCCTGGTCAAGCGTGAAGAGACACCGTTGGAAATGACCGAACACTTCTTAGAGCGAGACGACTTCCAGTACTACAGACACGTCCAGTATGGAAAGAGACAGCGAAAGCTGGAACCTGCCAGTACCCTGCCCAGCTCAAACCCAAGACCAATTCTGGTAGGCCGAAATAGTTTTAAAACAATTTGTAATTTAAAATCATCCTCTTAAAGTCATCCATTGAAAATGCACCATGGAGCTATTAAAATCAAACATAAGCATCACATATTTTGAGAACCTTGATTCAGATCAGCGTGCTTCAACCAAATTTGTAAAGATTTGGTCCAGAATGTCCAACAGCATTGAATGATCTTGGGAAGAACCCTGCTTGGGACTGACAGCTTTAAATATATTGGGGTTGAACAAAGAAAAATTGACCAAAGTTGGACTTGAACCGGCTACCTCCGGATTAACTTGCTGGTGCTCTACCAACTGAGCCATCTAGCCCTAATTTGGGCGGTCTCCCTATTTTGTCAATATCTTTGTTCTGGGGTGCCAGTCAGAAGCAATTCAATCTGTAACTGCCGTGTAGCCAGGGATCACACCCAAGTTTACGATACAACCTGGGAAGCAGCAGCAGAGGGATCACCCTAAGGGGTTGCAACTTTTTATTTTAAATATAAAGTTTTAAAAAAACGGGGTAAATTTTGAATAATTTGGGGATGAACAAAGAAAAATTTGCTTGTTTTTTTTTTTAACTACAAAATTTGGCCTTCCCTCGCCTCAATTATAATGCAGCAATAGTATTCCTGGCTAGTGAAAATATGGCTTTCTTAATTGAGTCATCTTCATTATAGGTTGTTCTAGGGAGATCATTGGAGAATGAATCAATTCCTCTCCAGTTCACTGGGGCCCAATTTCATGGCTCTGCTTACCGCCGAATTCTGCGCTTGCAATCACCATTCTCTGCTAATTGTGCAAGCTCTGAATTTCTGCGCTAGCTGTGTTAGCGAAGAATGCCTAGTAACGTGGAGTACGCACACGCACAAGAAAAAATGTCCTGCTAACCTGTGAAATACGCTTGACATAAGTGCGGAATTTCCTGCTACTGTAAGCGCCAATTCTTTGCTTACGGTAAGCAGAACCATGAAATGTGCCCTGTAATTGTCTGTTTCTGTCATAGTTGGTTCGTCCCAATAACTTGATTATTAATTTTTTCTGCAGAAAATCGTAGATCGTTTCCACCGCAACACGGCCAAGCCCGCCTCCGAGGATGTTGCCGAGCTTGTCTGTCTGATTGCAGAGGATCGCATCCAGTTAACATTCCACCATCAAGACGATAAGATCACCGCCTCCACAAGAGATTTCATCAAACCACCCAATGCTAGTGACAAGGGAGCTATATTGCAATACTCACCAGATATGACCTCCACTTTTCAGGTACGTGTAGGTTTTTTTTCTTCAGATAATGAGGTTCTTATAAATAGCGCACATATCCTAGTAGCTAGATCAAGGAACTTGACAACATTATTATCCCTATTCATCAGGGATACTTCAGACCATTTCTCAAACATTTTCAACGCTCTGAGTTGCCGTCAACCCCAAGCTGCTTATATAAGCGCTCAGGGGTTAATCCAACACAATACTATTTTAGCCCGCATAGGATACCATTTTTTACACCAAGGTTAAGAGAAGCAATTAAGTGCGTTGTTGGAGGATGCAAAAGTCATGACCAGAAATCAAACCCACCTTCCGATGATTCAGTCATCAGATGCACTAGACTAGACTAGCCATGACACTTGAACCATTCCATTGCACCATACCTTACACTTGTTAAGCCCCTTGGGCATATGCAGGTTCAACTCAGACAAAAACTCAACTCAACACTGGCTAGTACTTATGCATATGCCATTATTGCTTAGTATCTTGCCCAAGGAGGCAAGACATACTCCTTGAGGATTGGTTGAAAGATTGTTTCAGTTATGTAGGTTGGTTCAGGCATACAGGCTTTTTTAGTGTTTTCTTTGATGCCTTTCACCTCTATTGATCCTGGTTCGAATCCAGGACCAGAGCCCTGCATGAGGATTGGGTTTTCAGTCCCTACCTGATTGCATGGAGTATGCCCTTTTTTTTCCTTCCCACATCTAAAACTGACATTTCTTCATCGTCTTCTCTACACAGGTATCCTGAGGCCTATGGGTCACAATGCTAGTCACTTTTGAGGGTCCCTCGGTTTTATTACCAGAAAGATACTATAAGACTAATAACAGTTATAATAATAATTTTTTCAAGGTAAATGTTTAATGTCTCTGAGTTCTCTCTCTTCATTCACACTGAAACCAACATTTTCTTGGACTTTTTAGGTTGATCCTCATCAGAAGACAGCCAAGGACCTCTACGTCTACAATCTGCTGGTGTCGCTTGTTGACCAGGAAGACAAGACGATTGCAAGTGTGCGAGAGTCAGAAGAGGAGGTGTGTAGATGATGAGGAACACTTCTAACTTTGTGTATAAATAGCCCTATATAATGGTGTAGTTGAGAGCTGTCTCGCCACTTCCCAGTGATGTTTTTGTTTTGTTTTATATGTTTCACTCCAGCAGACGATCCCTGGTCAATTAACTTAGACTGTGCAAGTCTTACACGTATTCGAACAAAGGGACTTGTTAAATGCGTGAGTTTGTTTCCTTCACAGATTAAACCAAAGTAGTCCCAAAAATGTTCAAATACGTGTGAGACTTGAACGGTCTGTTGGCCCAATTTTTGGACTGTGTATTTGGCAGGGCCAATTGAATCAGCCATTTTTTATAATGCAATTGAATTGGTCACAATGCACCACATGACCTTTTAAATGTACTTTCTGAAAGTTGAAGGTGTGACCAAAATAACAATTGAGAAGTGAACTTTGAATTTTTAAACGGCTTGACTGCAGTCGCCCACTCAATAGTTTTTGTTTGCAAAAATTTGTAGTTTACAGCTTAAAATGTATGACATTACACATTATTGAATACAGGGTGCTGCTGGGGTTGAACAAGACCAATGACTGTCCATGAACCCTTTGTACTAATCATTAATCCCTCTTTCTTTGAAGGTTAAAGCCCAAGTGATAATTTTGATATTAACAATAAGTAATTCAAAATTTTGAACAATTTATAATTTCGCATCCATAAGATATCAAACACCTGATAAAGACTTAGCTGGAGCAATTTAAGACCAGTTGGTAAATTCATTTGGCATTTTTAGCCAAACACATGTTGGTTGCAAGCTTAGGCAGACACAGTGCATAACGCAATCAATACGTACAGTACTCAATGTAAATTCTATTAGTACACGCAAAGTGTAGCTGCAAAGTGTCCCAAGCATCCTATATTTATCAATATAGGACTCCTATATTTGATTTTGGAGTGTCAAAACAGTATGTATGGCAAAATAAATTATGACTCTTGACGCATGTTCTATCAATCAGATGAGGATCTGTGTATGCAGTATATAATCAAACACATTTTTGCATCTTCTCTTCTCGTACGTGAATTCAGGTTAGGGAAATTTTGAATGACAGGATAAGTGAAGAATCCCGGTCGGAACTAGACATCTCTGTTTACGACACGGAACGCAACGAGAAAGCTAAACAGCACCGAGTGGAAAGAGTAAGTATGACCAGTAATCAAAACAGCTGCAGGGAGGGCACTACGTTATTGAGACTGAGAACAAAACAAAAAAAGGAAGGAACAAGAGGTCTCCATGGGGGAATTTGAAAGACCAGGTTGTGTGGGTTTCGAATCCCGGTCGTTACACCTGTGTCATCGAGCAAGACCCTTTTACCAGCATGGCTTCTCATCACCCAGCTGTAAATAGGTATCTGCAAGGGTAGAGATTGTTGGTGTGAATGATTGGCAACCTATGTACCCCTAATCTGCTGCCGGTGCTGCATACTCCTAAGGAGTTGAGATGGTTGTAGGAATGCTTAGGCCTCGATGAACAGGGGTAATAATAAATAAGGCTCCCCGCTTGAAAAAAGCGCATAATAAATACCAGTATCATTATTGTTTTTATTATTATAAACCAATGCAAAACCCCTTTTAAGATTATATTAGTTATGCTAACTATTTTCCTCTTCCCAATAGGAGCGTCTTCAGATGGAAGAGAAGAAACGTCGGGAGGAGATGGAGCTTGACTACCTGGCGCCTTTCTTAGCCCAGATCGGTGATCCAGAGAAACTAATGAGACAGCAAGCGTTGAAGCTGAAAGAAGACTGCTTAGCTGATCTCAAACAGAGACTGATAGATAAGGCCAATCTCATCCAGGCACGCTTTGAGAAGGTTGGTGCTTCTTTTTATTATTTTTATTTCACAAAGAGCTAAGATTGCTTTTAAGATGTTTTTCAATCTTAATACAAAGTGTGATGTCACAGTACAAATCACTATGGTAATACTGACAATTCATTGTAAAATAATTTGTAGTGCTTTGTGAATTCCAGGTGAATTCCAGCCCTTGTTTATAGCACAATGCCAATTCGCATTGCTGCCACTGCTTTTATGCATGTCTATATATTTTGCATTACCTTTCTTTTTAAATACAGTGTTTTGTTTTGTAAAAGTTGTGTTCTTCCAATCTGGTCTTTGTGAAATTTTAGCTGTGGCAATTTTGTTTAACTACTTTTTGTTGCATTTGGGGCGTTTCGTGGCCGAGTGATTAAGAGCCCCAAACTCAAAAGCTTGTGCTGATCAGCAGAGTGTGGGTTCGAGTCCTAGTCTTGGCACTTATGTCCTTGAGCAAGGTACTTTACCAACATATATTGCTTTGTCCTTCAGATGGGACATTAGGCCGTAGGTCCCATGTACTAGGATTGGTAGTGCATGAAAAGAACTCAGAACACTTATCGTAGAAGAGTAGGGGTTAACCCTGGTGTTTCTGGTTCCTCACCTTATTTAATGTAAATTTGTAATGTTTTTAAATGAAAATTGTTGTAATTGTGCTGCGAGAACATTTTAATTTTTTTAAAGAATTTATCTATCTATCTATCTATCTATCACAGCAAGCACCCAGGTTTCCTCAGGCTTGCAAGCTAATGTGATTGGTTTCATTACCAGAAATATATAATAATCGTACAAGCAATTGGATCCCATGGTTCACATTCTCTTATATCCACCAATCTATCTTTTCTCTGTATTTAGGAGACAGCAGAGCTGCAGAAGAAGCAGAACTGGTACCAGCAGAACCAGGTGAACATGCACAAGGACGATGAGGAGGAGTACCTAGCCTTCTGCAGTGAAGCTATGTTTAGAATTCACATCCTGGAGCTCAGACTTAACAGGTCAGTGCCTGCAAAAAAGAGGACCACACCAAGGGCCTTCTCCAAACCAAGGCTCGTGCGTTGGCTTCGGCTTGGGCTCTATCATCAATTTTTTGAGCAGTGTACATTTTGTATGATGTTTCAACATCCGATGAAGCCTTGAGCCAGAGCCGGAGCCGAAAGCTACAATCTCGGCCATATCTCGTTGGGCCCCTGCCCCATGTTCATTGTTGGCTCTCATGCGCAGTCTGCTCTCCAGCTGGTGTTATCAACATTGAGCAGGAGAGCGGGGGAATGGGGAGGGTACGTTTAATGTCACGTGGCCCAAGCATTTTGGCTGCCGGGGTTGTAGTCAAGGCCTTCGTGGCTTAGACAGCTGTGTAGCCACAAAACCAATGAAATCGGAGACCTAATGGGCTTTGACGAAAGGCTAGAGCTGGAGCCAGATCTGGAGCCATTTATATCCCCCTTGTGGGAGCTTTAACGAGTTCCTTCATTGGGAAGATCATCTAAACAAACAAACAAACAAACAAACATAGTTTGAATCTCTTGAAGATTTGGGTAAATTCATGTTAATATTTGTTTTTGTTCTTCCTAAAACAGGCATAAGGAAAATGCTCCTCACAAATACATGGCTCTAGAACAGAGACTAAGGACAGACACCAGACTGTCAGATCACTTCTAAGCACCAAAGGACTCCAGAACTGTAAGATCGATTTCATGATGCATCATCAACCTCAAGATATTGCCTCCTTGTAATGTTAATATAAATATCATATAGATAGTTCCCACTTGACGTCACACAGTGCAAAGTCTGCCATCGTAATGGGCAATGATAGTCATTTTTTAGTCACAACTATGCGTTATGCAAATACATTGCGTGCGGCTCGCAGGAGTTGTATCAAACTCATTGCACGATTGGTCGGTGATCCACTTTACTGCATAGACGATTTAGAATGCTTGACGCAGATCAAAGCCAAAATTTCCTGTTGCCCATAAAGATGGCATCGTGAACTATCTACTAAATCTTGATTTGCCAATGTTTGGGTCATTGTCTTATGAAGTCTTTCAACAGAGACAAAAGAAATGTAAATTGGGAAATTTAATTAAGAATAATAAATGTTTAATGTTGTTTTGCGTTGTCATCTGCATGGTCAGCATGATTAATTGTAATTGTGAAGTTATTAATTAATTTATTAATTTATTTTATTAGTTAACAATTCTCACAACAGATTTTACATCTGCATTATTAGTGCCTGCCCAAACATGTGCGCTGACTCTCACACAGTATTGTGCAGTTTGGCTATTAGCGGTCTTAACAACTGCTGCCAGTCTTAAACGGCCATTTATAAGCATGTGAATTTGATCATGTGACGACCTCTCTCAACCAATAGGATTTCTTAAACTGTCTTTGGTATACATGAATATGTATTAAGACCACAACTTCATTACAATATCCATGTTAGAAGAGTGGTTCCACATATAAGTGTGTTTATTTTGGGTTTGTTTTGGGTTTATTTTGTTCTGGGGGGCATTCCACTTGTGCGACCATTTGCACAGCTGTTTATAGAACCTGCATCACGTTAACAGTTTTGACCAGACTGCGCTGTATTCAAAAGCTGTGTGCACGTTGGCAACGATTTGTCGGAACAACAAATTTTGCAGTATCCATCATTGTTTATTCTGTGTATTGACAGGGTAATGTTTTGCCGTCTGCTCTTTAAAATGAAATGACAAATTTTATGGACTTGTCACTGCTTGTTTTTCCCTCCATTTTTGTAAAGTTGGCGAACATGTGCTAACACCTCCTCTTGACAGTTTGCCAACTTTCACAAATGTTGACGCTTTATTTTGTGTCCATCACATTCCAGTTTGAAAACACGCTGTTGTTGAGTAGATCATACCCCTGGTGTACAAACTTTGTTTGTATATGAAGTTGCTGGTAGATTAGATGAAAACAATTTCAACTGATCTGAGAAATCATTTATTGGTTGCATGTTTAGACTAAACTTGTATTCAATGTGCAAATCTTTCAACCTGTAAACGCTCCTTATTGAATCCATCCATGGGATATTCCTTTATTGTAATTATTTTATATTTGTAAAAACAAAGTTAAGATCTTTCAACCCTTCCATTTTGATAACAGAATATGCCTTGGTGAATTTGACAAAATGTATATATATGTTGGTATAATGCAAAAGGAAAGTTACTCAAGGATAAACTAGTGTACCTCCACTTTTGCAACTTAAATGTAAATATTCAAGGTAATTACTTCCGTCCATTGATTTAAAAAAGTAAATAACCCAACGATGGTTCCATCATTTTCTTATATTTGATGTTGTATAAAGAAAGAACTGATAATATTCTTTCCACATTGGTTCAACTGTATAGTGTACAGTACAATAGAAAGTTCTACGGAGTGTCCCTATTAAAAGGGCAGGGTATACTTTTTGTAATTGTCAAAGACTGGTACCCTCACTTGGTGTATCCCAACATTTTATGCATAAAATAACAAACCTGTGAAAATTTGGGCTCAATTGGTCATCGCAGTTGTAAAAAAATAATGAAAAAAAAAACACCTTTGTTGCATAAAATTGTGTGCTTTCAGATGCCTGAGAAAGGCATCATACCTGAAGCCTTTCTCAGATTCAAATTTTGGGGTGAACAATTGCCTCTTTCTCTGAAAACTACGTTACTACAAAAGGGGTCATTTCTGACAATGTTTTATAATACCATCAGCTCTCCAGTGCGCTTTACCAAGTAAGTTTTTATGGTCATTGGTACAGTGGATTCATTACAAAAAGTACACCCTGCCTTTTATCTTGCAAATATTCATTCATGCTGTGAATTTGTTTTCTTTGAGCTGGAAACAAAAAAAGAGACACTAGCACATTTCTGAAAATTGTAAAGGCTCATAAAAGTTGTGTATTTTCTTTATTGAAACCAATAAAATAGACATCATAAAACATGCTTTATTTAGTGGATTGTGAATCATATTTATAAAGGGTTTTTAAATTATGTATTCTTTCTAACTTTAGTTCAAAATCTTTATTGGAGAAAAATCCCAACAAGCATTTGACCTTACAACATCCCAGCCCTACATGTATTATTGGTGTCTATTGAGCCACACTTTAAAGTATAGTGGTCTAATCCTACCCAAGTACATTTAAACATGCCCCCCCCACCCTGCCTAATGAGATTGACAAATGCACAAATAAATGGCTCGATAAATAACAGGCCCCTAAATTATTTCTTTGCCCCGCTTGCCCCCCACCCCCCAAAAAACAAAACAAAAACAACAACAAAAACAACAAACGAAAAAAATTAACTAACTAATAAATATATAAATGAATGAATATAAAATTAAAACAAACTATAAATGTCTAAGCCACTGCGTTTAAATAATTATCAATGTTGCACTTCATTTAGGAATGTTTTACACTTATAAGATGTTAGCCATTTCAGCAAGCAAATGTTTAGTTATATCATTGATAGCAGTGGTCATTGTCTGCACTGATCTATTGTTGCATCAAAAGAGTTGCTTGCTGAAATGGCCTCCAGTGCACATTTCAATATTTCAGCCAGAGTTCCCCATCTTGCACCTTTGGCGCTCTATAATCTTTGGCCTGAGTAGATTTACAGACAACATTAACACAGCTTCCACACAAATGCACAGAACCAGGACCAAAGTGTGGTTAATAAACAGGTTTGTGAAAAGCCCATGTAAACAAATCACAGAACTTTGTTTAGCTCTGAAAGTTCCACCCATGCTTTGTACACACCACTGAATCACTTCAAGAGATTTTGAGATGATGCTTCTGCAAACCTTTCCCTTGAAATTCATCCTGTTTGTTTAAAATGCACAAGCTTTTTGTGGTTATAGAGCCTGCTCACCGATGTCACATTCATATAGCAACGAGAGAGGTCTCAGTGCCATGCTGGAGCACTACAGTGTATATGCACATTTAGGATACATACATGTACGGCCATCCGGTGTTGCGTTTCGTAGCACAAACAAGTTCAAGCAGATTCTAATAAAGTGAGTTCATGACATCTGTGTGTATCCAGCATGGCAAGTGATAAATGGTCACATCATCTGAGAAGGGTCTATAGTAAGCATAAATATATATTTAAAATGACATTATTGTAGTTTGGTTTCAGTGGTTATATTTTTATCTGTGGTTACTTTCAGAATTTAAGGTAAATAATTGTTATACACAAATTTGATAATGCACACACTGTCTCCTTATAAAAGTTCCGTTATTGCACAAACAACCCTGTTGTATAAAAAGTTACACACACTGAACAATTGCATTTGAATTCTCAACCCTTTTTTGAGGACTCATGTTTTCTATTCCAAGGGAAGGCTCAGAATCTAACACTTGTTACTAATACTTATTATGTATTGTGGCATGGCGTGGCCGAGTGGTCAAATGCAGTCCACTTAAGCTCTGGTGTTTCTGATTAGCAGCAGAGTGTGGGTTCAAGCCCCAGTCTTGACACTTTTATCCTTAAGCAAGACACTTGACCATTATTGCTTCATCATTCAGATAATACCATAGGTCCCATGTGTTGTGTAATGCATGTGACAGAACCCAGTAACCTTATCAATAAGAGAAGGGGTTTGCCCCGGTGTTTTCTGGTATGGTTGGCTGCAGATTGCCCCTACAGTACCTTGCAAACCGTTACATGGCGCTACGTAGATAAATGGGTCTTAAATTTCTAACATAGCTCCTCGTAGGAAAAGTATTAAACGCTTTGAAACGCCCTCGAGTGTGATAAAGCGCAATACAAGAACTGAGTATTATTATTATGTGAGTAATATAAGTATGCATGTAACTAATCCAGCATGGCATTATCATATTTTCCAAAGAAGAAAGTACTTTTCATATGAGGAAATCTGATGGTTTTATGTACCACTATTCCCATGGTGAAGTTATTATGTGAGACAACTGATTATGTGTTGCATGATTATTACATCATTATATATTTCTAGTAATAAAACCATGGATTCCTCATGAGTGAACTTGATCACTGTAGCTCGCAAGCCTGAGGAAACCTGTAAACAAGGGTGCTTGCTATGTGAACCAGAAACACTGGAGTTAACCCCTACTCTTCTACTACGATACGTGTTCTGGGTTTGTTTTACGTGTACTACCAATCCTAGTACATGGGACCTACGGCTTAGTGTCCCATCCGAAGGACAAAGCAATTATGCTAAAGTATCCTGCTCATAGACACAAGTGCGTTGACTGGGACTCGAACCCCCACTCTGCTGATCAGAAACACCAGAGCTTGAATCCGGTGCTCTTAACCACTCGACAACATCATGCTCAAAATTTGATAATGATATAAAGTTAGGCAAACCAGGCATCTCCCAACTTGAGCATACTCCTTTTGAGACTTGGGAATAATGTTTTTCAATAAAGAAGGCACTTCACAAAGGAAGGAATTTTGAGGGTTTATGTACCTCTAGCATTACAAAACATTTTGAGCTCATAGAATGTAAGAATAATGTACAAGTCAATTAGTTAATACCAGTGTGAAATTAATACAAAAATACTTTCAAAACTATCAGCCTCTCCTGTGTCTACAACACACATTCAATCCAATGTACAGTTTCCTTTCTCCAAGGAACAGGTGGTAAAAAAAGTCACTCGTTGGTATCAAATTGAGCTCAAAATGTCCTTTAAAAAACTTGCATTTCCATTCATAAGTCAAATGATAATTTGATGAGCTACTCTTGAGTCTGAATGAAAATTATGAGCTTTGAGGACAGGGAACCAAAAATTGAAAATTTGATAAGAATAAATTGACTTGACTTGACGTTTTTTAGGGGGCCCCCCCCCTACTAAATAAGTAAAAAAAAAAAAACTTTATTTAACTTTACTTAAATAAGTAAAAAATTATGGGTCAAATACTTTATTGCAATGTCCTGATATATGTAATAAAGCATATACAGCTGTATAGAGTCTCAGTTTTTACACATTACGTGTGAACACTATCAACACATGAATATGATAATCATTTTGCAGTTCTCAAAGAAGTTTAACCAGCACGTTCGTCACTAGTAAGGCAATCCAATCCCAACTTTTGTCTGAGAGTGCTGTGAAAGAACTCTGTCAAATATTTGAAAAAATATATAGTGTCCTGAGAGGCATGGCTAATAATCTCAGTTTTTGTACATTCCATGTGAACTATGAACACTACCATCACATGAAAACCATATGGCTTGGCAGGTGTCATATCATAAGTTTATCCAGCGCATTTGTTATCTTCAATATGGTAAGGAAATCCAATCCCAACTCTTGTTGGAGACTGCGGTGGAAGAACTCTGGTGCTCGCTGCGACTGCTTGTACATCTGCACCAGGAGCTCTCCGTTGAACTGCTGCATTTTCTTATGAGCTTCCGTCAGCTCGTTGTCCTTCAGCCACTTCTGGACTTGGTCCTTCTCCCACGTGGCAACAACCGCTCGTCCCACTTTGGTGGGGTTGGAAGCCGCTGGCTTGCTTGCTGTTAGTGATGCCTTGGTTGACTGGACGACAGTTCTTTCAACAGCTGCTCCTGTGGTATAAAATGATGTTGACCTTTTTTTTAGATGGAATTTTGAGGTTTTGTTTGGAGAAATTATGAAAAGGGAAAGGAGTCTATGGATGACTAAATCAAAGTAAGCCCTTCTTTGAAGAAGTCTGGCTCTGGTTGTGAGAAATATTTCTATGGGGAGTGGCATAAAGCAAACCACTTTTCACACTCACCACTTCATAAAAGAAATAGGCAAAATTATCAGGAAAGATACAATAAAAAATCACCTGTGAAATTTTCAGCTGAATACAGTGTCTACTTATTGAGAAAACAGGAAAAAAAATGTACAGTATTTTCATTACGAACGTTGAATCCATCCACATTAAGTGAGGTGACAGCGGGTACCAACTGCTTCTCTGGCAGCAGCATTCACAAATGAACACCATGGAAATTTGAATCTCCAAATTTTTGACATACTTTTATTGATTTCTAATCGGGGGCATTTCAGACAAACTAATTTGGAAGGATGCTTACTAACATTACCATCTTTATAACAAGGAGGCTTTCGGAAAAAATTACACACATTTTTGTTGGGGTCATTCTGTCCACCTAGCTCAACTTATCTCACCTTCCTTAGCACGATTCCCAAGTTCTTGAATCAGATACGGCAAATTCTGCTCCAACTGGGCATCCTCAAAGAATTTGAAATACAGAAGGGTACCAACGAGTGCGCCCAGCCATCCATCAGCTGAGTAATCTTGCTCTACTAGTAGAGGAACTATAGGGATGTTCTGCTTGTAGGCATACGTTGCTTCTGTTCAAACATTAAAAATAGAAAGTAAACTTCAGAATCAAGCTCCAAATATGCTGTGAAATATCGTTCCAGAATGCAATTGTTTGAATGTGGGGACAGGATTAATATTTGCAGGGGTTCGAGGTATTCTGGATTAAAGAAAATTTATTTTACTTTGTTAATTTCTATTTATTTATTTATTTATTTACTTTATTTTTTAGATATATCTATAATTTGTTTAGGTCACAGAAAATAGTCGCAGGAAATAGTTACAGAAAATAAGCCCACCCCATACAAATTTTGATTTTTTATCAATTCCCGAATGACCTTAACTGTTTTATGCAATTGTTCCATACTGACCATAATACCTAACCCAGAGCCAGCATGAAACAGCAGTGGTGCACCCAGGGCCCAATTTTATAGAGCTGCTAAGCACAAAAATTTGCTTAGCATGAAATTTCTTCCTTGATAAAAACAGGATTACCAACCAAATTTCCATTTGTTGCATATTGCTTGTTACTGGTATTCAGCTGTTGTTTGCTCATCCTGAAAATCATGTGGAAATTTGTTTGGTAATCCTGTTTTTATCGAGTCAGAAATTTTATGCTAAGCACATTTTTGTGCTTAGCAGCTCTATGAAATTGGGCCCAGGAGACCACAGGGAACTTGTGAGTTAGCAGTACTTTTAATCTTCAAGTAATTCTGATGTATGACTGGAAGATTACAACAAGCTATTAATGAAGAGCAACCAACTCAATTGTTTCCCTGTTTTCTTTCATTTTCAGTCTTTTAATGTAAACGAACATGCTTGTGACAAACCAATGTCACACCCTTGTGTTACATTTATTTTATTTATTATTTTTTGTTGGGGGGGGGGGGAGTATCGCGAAAAAACATTGGGGATTTGGAGAGGAGGTTACAAAATTGTTTGAGCTGCACCAAGCTACCCACACATGGGTGGAGAGAGAGGGTTGAAATATCCCTAGCCCCAGCTGCCCAGTTAAAACTCCTTTAGTTTGAGTTTTTCCATTGTGAGTATAGTTTGAAACTTTGCATGCTGGGAATACAATCTAGTCATGTTTGCGAAGACACATAAGAACCAAGAACCAAGGATCGACAACTCAACATTTCAATCAGTATGCTCTGATCATCTTCAGGAGAATGCCAGACTCTGTTGCTGTATGCTGCTGAAAGTACTGCCGATGAGGTTCAGCTTACATGTAAGCCCAGCTCAATGGTGCACGAAGGCGGGAAACTGGAACAGGAATAGCCATTGTAGCTCCCTCCATAATCACAAGTCTGAAAATTGCTCTGCCCCCATCTCTAGCTTACATCAGGTACTTTATCCCTGTTACAATTGTTACATCTATAAAAAAAAAAGCAATTCGTATATACATCTAGACTGGGTGGATTGTTAACTTGCGCCACTAGTTTCTTTCATCTTTTTGTAGTGTATTACCTGTTCGTGTATTATGACTGTCTTTGTATTTGCGGGACAGAGCCACTAACACCACAGCGGAGTTCTCTACTGCCTCTGCCATGGCACCGAGAATGTCGCCCTCTGTGAACAAAAAATAAATAAGATCAAGATCATAGAGTCCCATTCTCATCAGTGTAGACGTAACATACCCCTGGCATAGCGCGCAACGCTGCTGGTACGCTGAGGTCACACGCAAGTTTTTACGTACCAAAAGCAGCTATCGTTCCATGATCTGCCTCCGTTTGCCTCAGTGAGGGTGCTGTTTGAGAGTGTGGCATTATATGCAAGGGTCTATACGAGATCTATTTTAAGCTCTTTCAAGGTTTTTTTTATATTTATAAATATTAGGAAAGCCAGCTCAAGTACAAAACAAATAATACGACTTCATACAAGTTTATTCATTTTGAGTGGAAGAAGAAATCGGTCCGTCTTCGATGATAAGCAAAGTGACACTATGATAACCACTTCTCAGGTTTCCTTCTATTTTTAGGCTGTGTCCTTTAGCGGCTGGGGCTATGGCTATAGCTGGATCACCGCGTCATCATGTATTGAAACACGGGAAGTCCCTAGCAACAACCTTAGCAACAGTCGCAGCCATATCTGTAGCCACCAATTCGGAAATAATGCTTGGCAAACTCCTCCACCAAGCAAAAATGAATGCAGCACCTGTTGCCACAATGTGAACTTTGTGGCATTTTGGCTGGTAACCCGTTTCTGCTAAGCAAGATTTTTCTGTGATTAGCGAGATTTTGTGCTTACAAGCTTTATGGAATTGGGCCCTGTATACATTGTTAGCGTGAATACAAAAACACACAAAGTTTCCACACACATCCCCAATTTTGTATCCATAATTTTTTGAAACCTCTTGGGATGTCAGCCAATGTTTATGTCACAAGTGCTGTATTTTGTGGCAAATAAAAATCCTACCCATTTTATCGACGTCCATCCATACATTGTACCCAGCGGACACCAATTCATCTTTCAGCATGATCATTCGTTTCTGGACGTCCCATTGGTAGCTAATCATCACATGCTTGTTGCTTTCTGTAGCGCCCTCATGTGCCAAGGAGCCGCCTTCACTATGAACGTGCCCCGGCAAATCAATTTTCCCCTCAGTGGTTTCCCACAATGCTCCTGTGCAAGCTTCTCTTAAGGCTGCGTTCTCACACGTCCTTAGTTCAGTAAGAGCTGTGATCAAAACAAGAGTTGTAAGTTAGTGATGTTGAATTAGCTTTACATGGTGTGGATAATAGGAAGTATCTATTGCTCAATAAACATGCAGGTACAGCCTTCCTTTGGGAGGAGTTTTTGCTCTAAAAAGAACCGCATTTCGAACAGTACACCTTTTGTCTTGTTCTCCTAAAGACGAGCAGAGTATACTCTTTGTAACGCCGAGACCACAACGGCTCTTTTCAGAGCCAACACTCCTCCCATAATTGATTTACACAAGGTTGTACCCGCAAGTTTACTAGTACTATAGTTACTTTCTATTATAAGGTAACTTCACAAACCAAGTAGAGCATTTTCGATGACAATTTAATGACAAGTGAAACCTCTTTTTTGTTTCCAATAGAAACATGTGTAAAATGTTCTCTTATCCCAAAATTCTTATCCAGAAATGATTCCACAAATGAGTCAGTTTCATCTTTGAGACTTAATCATTTGTCCCATGAAACAAAAAATAATAGGAACATCCTGAACTAAATAAAAATCATTTTGTATCTTATAAAACTATTTGTCTTGAACGTACAACAAATAAACAGGGTGGAGCCGTGTGTTGTAACTGAGGCCACAAAGAAACCATTTCAAAAGATTTGTATGTTTAGCACATTTTTTTGCAGGGGTCGTGGGTTCGAATCTTACCAAGTTGATATGCCTGTGGATTATTACCTTTTTTTCCACAGGACTTAGGAAAGCAGAGTACACAGTGCTTATCCCAAAGTGGTGTTGAGAAAAAAGCATATTTTTGTTCTTTATCCCCACTGCAAATCATTACATAAATTAAACCTCAGACTGGTCGGGGTGAGTCACATCTATGCATTACCTTCAAAAAGTGGTGTGTTGTGTTTGATAACGGCCCGATTGGCCGGCACGAATGCCAGCTTCCACACTAAACCAGCAGCCAGTTCTTGTTCAGTATCTGAGAAGTGGACCGTCAGCATCTTGACCAGTGGATCCAAACCTCCTTTCTGGACGATCTTTACCTTGTTGTCGTCATTCAGGGCCAGGTTATTTATGCCAATCATGAGTTCTTCCACAGTGAAACCGTACCTGGGTGAAAAGTGAACCAAGTAGAGCTTTAGTGATAATTGGATTAGGCAACGAAATTTATGATTTATAGCTTTAATTTAAAAGTTAGTCCTCTGAAAACTTGATTTTTGTTGTTAATGTCGGTATATATATTTTTTTCAATTCTCAGTGATAAACCCACCTTTTGGTCTTGTGTTCTTTTGTCTTAAGTGCGTCTTTAACTAGAGTCAGGAGAAAGTCAATGGAGCCATCCGTAGCTGTGATCTTTTCACTTTCTTCCTCCGTGATGATGTAGGACAAGACGAGCAAACACTGAACACGAATGATGAGGAAGGTACACTTCATGAGATTACTGAGGACCTCCACAGCTCCAGCCTTGCGATAAATCTCACGGTTGTCCCCGCACAACCGGATGGCATTACTCAGTATACCCAGAATGCCTCGTACAACGTGCCTTCGACTTTCATTCTTCAATTGATCGTAGTTTAACGCGGGGTTGGAGAGCTCCTTGATGGAGGCCTCTAAAGCGCCGGTCTGTCCGAGGATCACACAAAGCTCCCCAACGCAGTCGGTGTAGTTCCAATAAGACATCCGTATTTTCTTCAGGTTAATCAAAGCCTGCTTGCGCTGGGTGTCCTCACTCTCTTTATTGAATAAATCATGAGTGTACAGATTCTGTTGAATAGGCAGGTAAAGTTCGCCAAACCCTTGTTCCACCATACACTTTCCTAGCTGGAGACGATTAGCTCTGTCGGCCGACAGCTTTCCCAGAAAGGCAAATTTCTGAAAACATTCCTCTGCTGCGAAGTCGTCCACAGTTTTTAAGAAAGACAAGCACTCTGCAATTTTGTTCATTTTCTCCTCGATGGAAACTTCATCAGGTGCCTCATCTCCATCTTCTTTTTTCTCGGCCTGTGAAATTCAACCAAACTAATTCGTATAAAATCACTTTGCCAATATCATAAATGATACAACCTCTCCCTTTAATCCATTATGAGTCAAAAGATCTTCCTGAGATGTTAGATCCATCATAAATTACTGCTCTGATTCAATGGCGACCCCGAGGAAGTGAGATAGTCATGAAATGGGACATTCTTATTTATAATTTTGGAAGTTTGGCCCAGCATGCTGTCGCTGAACTAAAACGAGGTGTTTATCTTTGGTTTTAAAAGCCTGACTGTATAATCTAGGATTGTCTAAATAGCTTTATCTTTATGTTTTCGACTTTTTTGTGTGAATTCGATCTAAAGTCCCTCCCCCCTGCCCCCCCCATAATTTGTGCATATCAGTCTGACAGGCTAGGCTGTGCATGGGAAGATTCCTGTGCAACTGCATGTACACCTGGCAAATTGCCAAAGAATCCTACTGTCCCCTATTTGGGATTAGAAACAAAGTGATAGAAACACTATTAAGTAAAATGATCTGCCGCCGATTTCACGAAACTTTACACAACTGCGTAAGTCCACCTGTGCAACATTTATTGTGTAAGTTGCGTACCATTAACACATGAAATCTTAAACAGTTGTGTAAAGTTTTGAGAAGTCGGCTACTGCACATAAACAATGTTTTAACAGGAAATGAGCTTTTGAGAATCACTGTATTTTGTAAAGGCCCAAATTAATAAGATGTCTAACAAGTGCCTACCAGATCAGCATCTCCATCTCCTGCTGCATTTTGTGAGGGCGGATCCACACTTCCCTCTTCTTTGTTATTGTTCATCGTCCCATTAACCTCCTGTGCCTTCTTGAGTTGTTTGTTCTTGGGTGAGCTCGGTGTACTTCCCATCATGGGTCAGAGGTCAGACATTCACCGGTGAAACGACAATCCATTACTCATGATGAGGTGTCTACCGTATTTTTCCTGCAAGAGGAAATGTGAGCAGGATATTAAATAACAGTAAAGCATTGGAAGTTGCTACAATAGCGGCAATGCAATCGAGACTGACGTCCTAACAGGGCTACACTAATACTAACATTAACAACTGGAACTGGCAACTATGCAAGGCCTAGTTTATTGCCTACTATAAAAAAGGAAGGAGACTAAATCATGTTTTTTCACAATAATAATAATTAACATTAATAATTAATTATATAAATAAATGAAAATAATAAATAAATAACAAGGATTCCCTTTTCTAAATTTAAGATAGTGGATACAGTGCGGTGCGGTAGGAGAGTCTGCGCCCCCCCCCCCCGAGATTCTGCCCCTTAGAACAGCGAATTATGTATAAATTTTGTCTGATATCGCCCTCTTTTGAATTGACTTCCTTTAGCCCATGTTAATTTCAGGCAGGCCCATAACCAGGCGAAACAAAATTGTGGGTGGGGGAAATTTTTTTTTTTTTTTGGAGGGGGGTGGATATGAAAGAAAAATACATTGGCGCGTTAGCGCAACTCGTAGCACAGTGATGTGGGGGGAGTTGGAAATGTTTTGGAAAAGAAGGCATAATTTAAGCCATTTGAATCATTTTTGCAGGGGTTTTTTTGCACACCATTTTTTAAAATTGTGGGTGGACTTTTTCCTGTTTCTTTTTTAATTTGGGGGACTTATTTGTCTGTTTTTTGGTATTGGCTAAGTTTTACTAAATGGTATTATTATTAAACCGGCAATTCTTATAATGTAGCGCCCTCTTTAGCCCACATTATATAAATGTATCAAAGTTCAGGAGTTTCAACCTCTGCTGCTTAGTGGAATGCCTCCCATTTATTAACCAACACGTTATGAATCAACATTTGAATCCCCTCATCACTCTTTTTTTTTCCCCAAAAAATAACAATAATTAAAATTCTTCTTTTGCAATTACAAGTTTACCTACATTTAAATGGATAAAATAACCTTTTCTTTTTTCTGATTTGTGGCTCACAATTTTTCTTTTAAGGGAAATCAAGTCCGAAATTTGTCATAATTATGGCCTAAAATTAAAATAGTCATTGCACACGTTAAGCTGCCAGCACAATACACTGCCCAAAATCAACAAACAACATGAAAGAACAAAGAAAAAACAATTAAAAATAGTAAACTAAATGGTCAGGATATGACTAAGACTAGAGAGTAAGAATTGATTTTCTTTCCTCCACCATCTAACTAAGAATAAGATGGTGGGAGAAAGAAAATCCTTCATGGCATGCAGGACTAGACTCTAGAGACTTAGAAAATCATAGAATTTACCACCGTGGAATCATAACAATAAATATGGAGTAGAAATTAAAACATCGTTACAATGTGGAGGAACTGGACTCTGCTCTGGAGGAAGGGAAAACCCCCGAAACGGACAGAAGTATAACAAACTATTTAAAAAAATAAAGGTCAACATAAAACAAATAATGAAAACATAAGTAAACACATACAAAAATGCATCGATTAATGGCTGTTGGACCACGTAGTAGGATCCACGCCTCAAATAGTTATAACATTTCTTACATTTTCGGAAGAGATGGGTTTTGCAGACGATCTTTTTGAGTCCTACCTCACCATAATCATCCCCGTCTTTGCTCTTCTTAGTTACTGATCAGTTTACATTGGTAACCTCGGCTCTCACGATCCTACAGCATGTATCCGACCCATCCATTGGGTAGGACAGCATGTCGACGACGTCAGACTCAAGACTGTAAGTCGCTTCTCATTTTTTAGAGGGCGCTGTTTATTTTTTTCTACTGGCGCAGTTTGATTATGAACTTGCGGTCAGGCCCCCGCCTGGTACAAGGTTCATGTCCCGGCCATGACACGGTCGTGAAAGAAGTGGGGTGTACCATTGCTTGTCCCCTAGTACTCAAAGGTCACACTTTAAAAAAATATATGATCCGAAAATGTTACCCTTATTTTCACAAAAATGCTTCTTCGAGTTCGAGATGAGATGATGGTTATCAAATTAACAATGTCTTGGAATTGGATGAACACCGTGTCACACAAAAGCACTTTTCAAAAGCACTTGAAAATCAGGAAAACTGTGAGCACTTAAATAGCCAAGTCTCGTCAGTCGTAACAATGTTTTGCCGACGTTTGATAATTCGCATAAATTTAATACACTGTCAGTTATATCAAATCTTGTTCCATCTCTGCTCTTAGATAACATAAAAAACGTTAACAAGTTATGAGAGGTTTACCCTTCTGTATGTATTAATTAATTAATTTATTTATTTATTTCATATATTTTTTCGGTCGGTGATCAAACTTGATAAAGCAAAACAGGAGTAGGTACATCGTAAGCTTTCACTGAGAAAAACAAATAAAAGAAAGTCATAACTATGACCGTGGTCTCACAATTATTACGTAGTGCAAGTCACATTATTAATTATTATGACTTATTATTTCATAATAATTTAGCATAGGTGATTATGACTTGTGCCAACAAGTCACATTAGGCCTAACAGGCCTAATATTATGAAATATATAGTCATACGCACGGATTATACTTAATTCATAATTATGAGATGTGAGTCGATCATAAAATTATGTAGCCTTTTTCTCTCATTGTCCCTATAGTGACGCTTGTACTATAGTAGGCCTAAGGCTGCTGTAAACATTGTGTCACCAATAATTGAGCCGTGCTGAGGTCGGTCGCCGTTTGTAAACTCCCTCCCCGTGATTAACATGCCGACGCTCTACAACTGAACCGTCTAGTAGCCCCAATATTTTGTTCGAAAAACACCAGCAACAACAAACACCTCGTAATCGTATATTTAAACTACTATTCACTGTCCTAGAAATGTCACCAAAATACACTAGCATGCTTTGGATTCTTCAAATTACGAAAGCCGACGTTAGTAAATTGCTATTTTATTTCTGAGAGCATTTATTTTTTGTACGAAATGGTTTTGCTCTTATCATGGTTTTCAATTTTACATTTTCAAATGTTCATTTTCGTCATATTGGCCGGCCGGTCCCTCCTAATGATAAATTGGAGGAATATTCATCGCATTTTCACGGCTCATGATTTTATTATGTTCAAATTCTTTCAAAATCTGGCTGATTCGTTGCTAAAACAAATGTTTGAGTTTATACAAGTCCTTTGATAGTAAATAAAATATGAGGTGAATATTTAATTTGCATTGTCTGGGGATGCCGTGCCGACAACGCAAGTGGGTGGGCTTAATGGGGACGGTAGCCTGCCCTCTTGTGGTACAGAATAAAAGTAAAAACTTTAGATAGGCTGGTACTACAAAGAAATTGTATTGAACATGCCTTTACCGTCAGAATGCGTACCAGCGATAGAGAGACTTTATAAAAACACGACTTGCATCCGCAGCAGAGCAGGGACAGGTTAGCTGAAGAGAGTGTGAGAGGGCAAGCATAGTTTCCTATTCTTCGGCAGTTCGTCTAGCTGAAGCTGAAACAGACTGAGGGAAATGGCAGCCAGTACTGCAACTCCGTTAATAGTCCGGCTGGTGTCGGCCTCCGTGGCAATTGCCAACAGAGCGGGGAGCATCATCAGAAAAATCATGAAGGACGGTTCTCTGAATATTGTCCAGAAGGTAAGATTACAATACAAACTGTGCTGGGTCTGTCTTGGGGGTTACTGTGTATCGTGGAGTTAGACACGTAGAATCCATTTCTAATTTTAATTTTACCCCCATGAACTGGTGAAGGGTCAGCTTCCTTACACTTCCCACTAAAACATAATACAGTTACACCATAGAGAAAGAACATAGACTCTGTCCTTAGTTACACTATACCGTATTTCTTTATTTTTTCTCTATTTTTTAATCATAATCCTTGTGCTTTCTGGATTAAGGCCTTAAAATCCAATAATTATTATTGTGCTGTCAGCATGGTCAGCTGGCTATTCTGTCCTAGTGTGGCCATGGTGGTGAATGTAACTGAACTGGGCCCAATTTCATGGCTCTGCTTACCGTAAGCAAAGAATCGCCGCTTACAGAAGCACGGAATTTCGCGCATTTCCTTACGTCAAGCGTATTTCACGGGTTAGCAGGGAACTTTTGCCTGTGTAGTGTGTGTGTGCATACTCCACGTTACTAATTACTAGGCATTCTTCGCTTACACTGTTAGCGCAGAAATTTGGCGCTTGCACAGTAAGTGGAGAATAGTGATCGCAAGCGCAGAATTCGGCGGTAAGCAGAGCCATGAAATTGGGCCCAGTTGGTAGTCCTAGTTGTGGATTGGTATGTGTAGCCCTGGTGACTGTACACTGTACTCTACACAGTATAGCCCCATAAACAGTGCCGATACGCTGGACTCCCTCTGCTTCTTAATCTTAGCCCTAGATCCACAGACATAGCATCAGGATCTGTGATGATCTTTCGATTAGAAACTTGCGGTTTTCTCCCATTTGTCACTTGGCATTGCCTAGTGTGGAGAGTACATTAAAAGGTTTTAAAAGGTGGAGAGTACATTAAAAGGTTTTTGTGCAAGCTTGTTTTTGTGTAATTTTATGAAGAATCTACAAGCTGACAACCACTTGTTTAAAACATCGTTGGTGAGTTTCTGTTCGAAAGATCATCACAGTTCCTGATATGATGCTAAGTGGGGCTAGGGACAAGAATCGAAGGTAGACCAGCGGAGGGAATTCTATCCTATGCTGTGATAAAGTAAGATAATATTCTAGTACTAGTGCATGCCCTGGCGGCCTACAGTACACTACAGTACAGTTACTGACACTGAATAACACACAGTGTTACATGGCATGGATTGTCAAGAGCTTGTCAAAAGACATAAGGTTCATGCAGCTTATTGTTTTAAGTTTTCAGATTTTCTGAATGATACTGCTCTGAATTAAAACCAAATACAGTATTTTATTGTAGTGCAGATGAACATTTTGTCTACTGCCAGCAAGAAGGACTAATCTGTTTGTATTAATAAATTTATAAAAAGCATTGTGACTGTAACTCAACAAGAAAAAAGGTGACAAATGACGACTTGTACTCTTTTGTTATCATGCAATTTATTGAACCAGAATCGATGATAATGGAAGAAAAAGGGTAACATGACCACCATTTTTTCTTTCGTTATAAATATTTGATAGATAATATTTCCTATCATAACAAGGGAAAAAGTTACATTCAGATTTGGTATGTTCCCAAAAGGAACAACTTTGGCTTCCAACGGTAGTGTGGTGTGTCGTGGCCGAGTGGTTAAGAGCACCAGGTTCAATATTTCTGAACAGCCGAGTGAGGGTTTGAGTCCCGGTACTTGTGTTCTTGAGAACAATACTTAATTTAGAGCTGCCAACTCTTCCTGATTCTGCAGAAAGTTCCCTGAAAATGAAACAATCTTTCCATGTTCTGATGGACAGATTTGATAATCTCCCTGATTATGGAAAACTTTTTCCCAAATATGTTGAAGGTGTAGTTCTAAATATCTCTCTGATTGTTGTACAAAATCTCCCTGATTGCAAGATGACAGTTGGCAGCTCTGTTAATTGCCCTGTTCTTGGGATGTGTTTAAAGCAGGTACTAGGTTCCATGTACTAGGATTGGTATACAGTAGTGCTCATAAAAGAACCCGGAACACTTAAGGTGGAAGAGTAGGGGGTTCCCTGGCATTTCTGGTTCACATTATAGTGAGCAAGCACCCTTGTCTACAGATTACCTCAGGTCTTGGCCTTCGTGCGCCTTCGATTTCCAAGTAAGATTTTCCAATGGAAGTGCCCTTTGCGAAATGAAAAATGCCTTGCCCTCTCAAAAAACAATCACACCATGGACATTTCATTCTGTAGCAAGCACAGTGCATGCACTTGCTGTGCAATGCTTTTTCTCTACAAAGAGGGACAAATGGTACTGGAAATCATGCTCTAAATCTCCCTTTTCCCCCTTTTTTTTGGGGGGGGGTTATAAGGAGAGAGTCATGATAGATCTGAGTGAACCAAGCCCTTGGACCAATCACCAGTCTTGGCTCCCGGCCGAGGTTTTGTGTTTTATAACACAAAATGAGTCTCATACTTTCTCCAAAGAGAGCAATAAACCCTGGTACTTTTTATGAGAATCTTTGCTGTCTCGGCTTTGTTTAGTCAGGGTTTCTTCGTGACAACGATATTCTCAAAAACAAAAATTGGTTCGGCAATTCCCCCAAAAGTATTACTGCACAGTTTATGAAGTGGTTATTAGGCTAAGAATAAGAACAACTTCCTCGTCACGTACTGTAGTGTGTGCCATACATCTCAAGTTTGATATGCTGCGATTATTTAATCCTTGGTCCTGTTGCTGGTTACCACAAACATTACATTTACATCTTTCATAGTTTGGGAAAGTAGTGGAGGGTCAATATCCAGGCTGCCAAGTAAGAATTGATATTAATTGGCATTGTTTAATAGTAGGTTAGCAAATACAAGATTGAATTGACTGATTTTTCAAACAACAGCGTGGTGAACCGCAAGGGAAAGATGCATTGGAGACATGGATTACGAGGCCTTTAACTGTGCGCAAAGTAAGAGAAGAAACAAATAAGATTAAGATTTCCCGAAGTACACAAATAATGGGTAGTTTCCACCTCAATGCCATCAAATTGAAAGACAGCAGATTGACGGCGCGGAATATCCTTTGTGTACACTGTCTGTATCACTCCTCTCAACTTTTAACAATCCACATCAGCCGCAGTGATTTGACAAGAAAGTACACTCTTCCCTGCACCGTAGTCTCTTTAAGTTCATGTGGCAAAAAATTTCTCTTTTTACAAGGTTGAGTGCTTTTCAAAGGCTGAAGACACATTGTAGAATCCTCTTTGGATGCTTACTATCCATAATGTCAGCCTTAGCTGTTGATGCCATATGGCTTTTAAAATACTTTCTGATGGATAGGCTACAGTTTTAGTCTCTTGCATTGCCCTGTCCCCCCCCCTTCATTTTCTTTGTGGATGATGCACGATTTCTCAGACTTTTAAAAAGTACATACACTGTACATTGTGACTTGAACATGGTGTACTGTACATGTTCAGGTGTGCATAAAAGTGTGACTGGATTTGTTCTGGATGTATGCATCAATTTTTTTAATGATTTTGTTAAAGTCATCTGACAAGCAAAAGTGAGCTAGAGATTGTGATGGGACACTGTTGTCCAGTCCTTCATTTCAAGAAATATGAACAGAAATAATTCTTTGTATTCTTGAGGAGAGCTCTCTGCACTCCTCAGAACCAAAGTTCACACACACAAGAGTCTAAAAAGTGAAACAAAAGCATGGGAGTTTAAAAAATCTGACATGTGCTTATATTGTACCCGTTGTCGATTCATTGCACCCTTGACAATTCATATGCGCATACCAGATTGCCGGATTGGATTGATGGATTGTTATTTTTGTTACGTGATCAAAGCAAATGAACCAGCTGGACTATTGGACATTATTTTCTTGTTTTTCTCGCCCATAAATTATTTGGTGGTAACGGTAGGATCATTGCAAAAGTACAATAGTGTTGTAGGTCTTGCGACTGGTCTCGGAGGACTGAGACTGGTCTCAGACTGAGACCGGTATATCAAGACTCTATTTGGTGAGGTCTCGGCTGCGGCTGTTACCAGGTCTGTCCCAGTTTTGTCCCAGATTTGAAGACTCGATTTTGGTCTCAGCCAAGGTCTTGGGGTCTCGTGCCAGGACCTCTTGGTCATATGAAAATAGTAAAAAGAACCCCAAAAGAACAACAAATCGTTAAAGGTGTAACTACCAAGCTCAACATGTGGTGTGCTGTTTCTTTTCTTGGAGGGCTGCCCAGCGCAGTCGCACTTTTTCGTGTATAACAAAGTGGCTGTGTTGCACCCGTATTGGCTGAGCAAAGTCATCTTGCAGGTCAAAAAGCAGTGTTTCAGCTTTCAAAATCCATTGACAACAAAGAAAGTTGGCTTTGAAAATTGATTTATTATTTACAGGACAGATTTGCTGAGGTATCTGTCTCTGGTCATGGTCTCAGACTTTGTGAGCTTGACTACAACACTATTACGATGAATGAGATAATAATTCAGTGGAAGTTTTTATGAAATCCTACATGTGCACATACATATGTATCACAATCTGCATTTTGTGAGTTGTAATGAGACATGTTTTAAACGTCATACGATTGTGTATATTTAAAAAAAGAGTAAATAGCACGTACAATGTGACAATGTACCAATTGTGACGGCATTAAACTGTTGGTCGGAAATGCAAACAGCGGTGGAGTGAGTGGCTGGTACCAGTACAAATCAAACAGTGGTAAAAACTTGTGTGGGTAGTGAATGCAAGATGTGGGTGTCTGGATGTCGTTAGTGTATAGAGCAATAAAGCAGGTGGTTCTCTTGCCATTACTCTACATGAATGTAGTCAAGGTAGAATTGCATACATTCAGCTTAAGGTCGTGTCCAAACTGATGGCTCTGGCTGGCAGTGGCTCCGGCCGGAATGCCAAAAAGTCCTTTTCTCCAACGTTGTCGTGGCAATCATAGGCCACGCCGTATCCAAAGTTCCATAATTCGAACACAGCCTTAGTATCAAAATTTAGATAAAGTGCACAGACTGTCACATTCAACATGCATGTTTGTATACCATACTATGTTATGTACATTTTTCTGATTTCCTGTCATTTCTATTTTAACTTCCTGCAGCTATTGGCTAGCGTGGGGCCTAATTTTCTCAAATATCCTTTTCTCCCATGTCACTCCACACCAAATTGTTTGGACTTGGATATGATCGGTATATGTACCTGACCCTGTGATAAGCGCTTGCTGTTGGCGCCTACTGACCCCAGTCCTTCTGAATCCTTCACTTTGGCTGTATAAGGATTTGGGTTAAACTTCAAGTTCACCTTTTTGTACAAATTCTAGAAAATATCGAATTCAAATGAAAGTTTACAGACGTGAAACTGTCTGACATGTACCTGTGCACTAATGCTTTTCATCTTAACTGATCTGAAGATAGCGACAAACAGTTTGAATAATTTTTTACAATCTTTTATTGTTTTTTTTTTAAATATGTAAACGGTGACTTGTATATGTGGCTTTAAAGATGCATTGCCTGAAAACCGCCAATTTATAAGTAAAAAACATAGATATGTATTTTAATGAAAATAAAAAACATTTTGGTTTTGGTATCCCCCTCCCTCCAAAAAAGGTTTAAAATAAATAAATTTAAATAAATAAATACATATATTAGCTTTACATAAAATAAAATAAAATAAATAAGATTGAATTGAAAAGAAAAGAAAACAATTTTTGTTTACTTGGACAAATATTAATAAGCAGTGAATCCAGCCCTTCAGTTCAAGCAGGCACATTCATACTGTAAGATACTTGGAACTTGGAAGTCTCTTTCATTGGCTGGTCGTGTCATTGATATAATGTTTGGAGTTAAGACCCGACATTTGATTATTTAAATTAAGTACCACTTTGCTATGCAGTCCTTGATGGATTTTTGGGGATGTTCATCTGTAATTTGACATGCGTTTCTTTATTTTTCATTGATTGAAGATTGATGATAATTGCATCAAAATCTCCCAAAATATAATTGTACAATTCTTTAAACTTTTTCTGAATCATTAAATTTATATTTTGGACAACCTATTTCCCAAAATATCTTCATAATAAGATCTTAAATAATTTCTTTAAAACTTAAAACAACAATTGACCAAAAGAATGATACGTTTCTGAAAAAAGAATCCCCTAAAGCATCAACAAGAACACTCTGGTACATGTACATGTACATGTAGAATGAGTTATATTTCCAGTTTTCAGTTCATTTTTTTCTTTTCACGTTGTCTTCTGCAGTTGCTCGATTGCTGTTGTATCCTTTTATTTGATGCTACGTATGGGTAACTTGAAGATACCATGTACAGCAGGTACTCCAAAAAATATCCCCCATGAGTTAAATAAATTTATAAACCAACAAAATAAATTTAACAAAAACAGCAAACAAGACAAACTATACTGAATACAACTTGCCATTCACTTGTAAATACACGAGTACATGTAAACAAAACAAAATGGCTGTTCCAATTGTAGATAACCAAGTAACGCCCAAATTGTAATTACAGTAATTGGAGAGATGGTACAGCAAGTATTGTCAAACTGGTACTAACAGTGTGTTGTTCCATGCTGTGGATTTTAGGGCCCTGTGTGCTGTTGTACACTCTGTGTGGTATCAAGCCCCGTCTGCTTTACACTATGTGTGCACATTAATTAACTTGGTAGAACGGCCTGTCTTATGATGATAATATTGCCCAAAGCATCAGCCACCACAGAAAACAGCATTAAAGATGCACAAATACTAATTGATTCTGAAGGCACGACTACGCAGCTTTGTATTAAACAACTCATTTTAAAGGGGGCGTCAGAAGCGCCAGTGGTTGCTCTGTTTCCCCCCCCCCCCCGAAAGCCAGATACTCGCTGCAATGTTTTTCTGCAAATTGTTGTTTAGCCATTGTGTTGGGGATTATGGGATTGTAGGAAATATCGAGACTGAATGAGATTTGTTATTAGGAGGTCATGACACAAAACTGCAAATTACGTACAGAGCTGTAGTTAGAGTTTTGTACTGTACAAAAATGTTATTGAACACAAATGGTTTGTTAAAAACAGTTGTACACTACAAACATGTACAGTGCGTTTTGTTGTCTAGCGGAATTCCCTTCCGTACCTTATTAGTTTCTGCCCATGATTCAACAAAAAGTCTTCCCATGTGTTCACTTAGCACATAGTAACAATTATGCAATGCAGATACTTTTGATCTGTATATTAACATTCAACCGTTATAATTATTATTTTTCTTAAAATTATTATTTTGTGAATTGAATTAGGTTTATTGCTAACACAATAATAAATGTAATTTTTTTAGAAACACATCAATATGATAATCTAAACGTTGAAAAACCACTAGTAATAATTCTAAAATGACACTCGGAATACTGATGAAACAATTGAATAAATAAAAAATTCAAAGATGAGTGATCTCGATGTAAAGAGCTGACACATTTATCCTTCATAGTCACCTGGCTGTGGTAGGCTGCCTGAATCTTTCCAGAGTGTACTCTAAAATGGAGTTGAAATACTGTGTAAATGAAAAAACCGCTGACCCAAATATCACCCCCCTAATTATTCCAGGAACCTTTGTTTTTAGTTGGGTTAATAAGTTTGAGTTTATTTGGCAAAACAGGAAATGAACACTTTTTTACGTATACTGTGAATGTTCAAACTATGTATGATTTCTTTTGGTTTTGTTACATCAAAGGAGTGACTAGAATCTACCTCAATTTTGTTGAAGCCCTCCCCTTCTTTTTTGTAGACTTTGGTAATAGTAGCTAGAAATGCAATACAAGTGAATTGTTCAGCACAGACGTGGCTTGTGTACAGTGTACGTGTATAAGTATCCAAGGCAGCCTATAACATGTACATGTTTAGCTTGCCCTGTCTTGGGAGCGGGAAGTGCGTAACTATTTGTACCAGGGGGACAGACTGCCTTCGAGTATTGCAGCATCCATTTGGAGATGGAAAAAGATGAAGAGTGATCCTTAGGAAAGCCTTAATATCAGAGTCGAAGAACATGTATGGGTAGGAGGGCTGGATGTGAAAGCAAGATATAGAGGGTCAAGGACAACAGATTAATAGTGGACCCTGGAAGGCAGGAGGCAGGGAAGGAGCAGACCGACCTAATCTATCTTATTTAATTGCAAATTTGCAATTACACGATGATGATGATGATGATTGGGAGAGGATGTTCAGAGAGATGAGCGGCAGGATGAGTTGGAGGGAGGGAGTACAACCGAGCTCTGTTTTGGGTGGCTGAAGCGGAAGGCACGTGTTATGTATTTGTACTGTCAGTATTTCCCTTTGCTGAGTGGAGTGGTCCAAACAACATTTGCGATTGAACCAAACATGCAATCACTACATTAGGGCCTCTATGAAGGAAGGTGGGCTGTCTCACATCAGCATAAGGAAAAGTATTTGCTCATAAATGTAAACCTGTCTCCACATTTCAAATGGAGGAAATGGAGAACTTAAAAACAACACAAACAATACCCCCATGCTTTAAAAAGAGAACAATATGCTTTTATTTGACATCACAATAGAGAACGACAAAAACAATCTCTTTTAACACCCAAAACAACTAACAAGTAGCCTACATACTGTAACATATACAGCAACCATTCACACTTGACTTTCTTGAAGACTAAATTACATACTTTTTTCGGACTAAAAAAATGCAGCACCCTAAAAAAATAAAAAAAATAAAATAAAATAAAATAAAATAGCTGACGACAAATTGCTCAGTTTCTAAGATGAATAAAACTATGAGATGTGAAATTATATTCAGATTAACTGTACTTTGGTTTTGAAAGAAATTGTTTATCCTTGGTGGAAACCATTATGACTGTTAAAGGCTTGGAAAGAAACCCAACCTTGTAAAAAAGGTAGTTACTGTCTATCATTAGAACCCTACAGCAAATTGTTTGTATAAACTTCAAAATGGTAAGAATTCAGAAACCCTTTTATCAGTCACATTTATTCTAAGAAAACATACATCTTCGAGCAATGGGTGCACATTCTTTCCACCGCAAATGCCCCTTAATATTATATAACATTTTAAGAAGAGCTATAAATGCCAAAAGTTGTAACTATTTGCATTTTAGCTGGTTATTTTTTACAAAGCAACACATTTTTACAATGACAGAAAATGGACAGAATGAATGGAATCTACCCCAGAAATATATACAAGTAGCTTTTGGAATAAAAAATTAAAAGCGTACAAAATATCCCCAATGTACACGACTGTGGCAGATTTTATTATAGGCTCATATGGTATGCTAAATGAACAACAAACAATTACAAGCACAGAAAGATAATATTTACAAGTAGGTTTTACATTTACAACTTACTGTCGGATGAAGGTTCCAGGATGTCTCGCAGCACTTAGTGCATAGAAACTCAAACAAAAGTTATGCCCTCTCCGTCATTGATTCATTTTTGTTTCATTGATTGTGTTTTTATGTGTTTTTTTTTCTTCTCATTAACAACTTAATTAATAGTCCGGAGTCTAGAATTTTTTGTGAAAACGAATATTTAAATTTCTGAGCTTGAAAACCAGTGTCCCTATTTTGTGGTGAATAATGACAACTTGAATTGTAACCAGATGGACAGTTTCATCTTTTGTGTTCTCACATGAGCAAGGGATGTAATTTTATTTACATTAATACAGAATGTGTGCATGTAGAATTACTCTGTTTCATTGAATACAAATTGTCATTAAAGGGCGCATGCATGTTTAATTGCCTAACAATTTTTTTTCTGAATTTATTTATTTATTATTATTTTTTTTGGGGGGCGGGATTTCAATTTTTACGTGATGGAAATTGTGGGGGTGTTTGCCCATAGCCCTTTCCAAAACCAGGGCTTGGGCTCAGGCTGAGGCTTTGTCCGGCTGTGTGAAGCTCTGTAACGAAAACGCACGTTTTAAAAAACAACGGACAGAGCCTAAGCTTGAGCTGGCCTTGATTCTGACTCTCATGGTGCAGCATCAAAGCTCTCAGAGCGGTTAAGAGCACCGGACTCAAGCTCTGGTGTTTCTGAATCAGCCGAGTGTGGGTTCGAGTCCCAATCGTGGCACTTGTGTCCTTGAGCATGATCTTTTAGCATAATTGCTTTGTCCTTTGGATGGGATTTTAATCTGTAGGTCCCGTGTACTAGGATTGGTAGTGCATGTAAAAGAACCCTGAATATCGCGGAAGAGTAGGGGTTAACCCTGGTGTTTCTGGTTCACAGCAAGCATCCTTGTGTACAGGTTTCCTCAGGCTTCCGAGCTACAGTGATTAAGTTCACTTATGAGGCATCCTTGGTTTCATCACCAGAAATATATAATATAAATAATATCAGTAATGGAAAGTGTATCGTACAAGGAAAATGTACCATGAAGTAAATATGGAACCTCTGAAAATGATGATTGTACAGTGCACAATTTCTTTTGAGAATCTGTATTTTAACCATGTTGCATTTTCACTAGGAAATATTGCAAGGCGTTTTGCCGTCAGAAATAGAATGCAGAGAATGAAGTGGGTTGATGTGGAGTGATGGCATTAACAATTTCAATTAATTTAACCCTAACCCCCAGTAGGGTCTCTCTACATAGCCTGCCAAATACAACAGAATGCAACACAGTTGAAATGAGAACCATGCCAAATGCAACAAAATGCAACAAGGGATATTGTTGCAATGTGCAGGCATGCTGTTTGTGAAAGGACTGAGCAAGGGTGTTTGCCCTGCTAAATGCAACAGTATGCACATGTGTAGTGGTGACTTGTAACTGTTAACTGTTATTATACAGTCTTTTGAATATGATTTGAATTATGATTCTTACCTAATATTACATCATACTTCTCAATACTTTTCCCATAAAAAATATTTTGAAATACCCATTATAAGTTGTTCAGATACAATAGAAGCACCGAAACCTACATGTATATGAAGTCACTTCACTGCTGAATGCAACAAACTCAGTCAAAGAATGACATCTGAGTTGACTGCCAAATGCAACAGATCACAACAACTATTACCATTTGGTGCATATTGTTGCATTTAGCATGGTTAGGGTTAAACAATGATCTTGAGTGATGTGAGGAGGAGTTTTATATGAATGGAGTTTAGATCTGGAAGACCAAGCCTGGACAGAGATTAAGGCTCTGTGTGAAGGCCCAAACTGGGATCGAGTGCTGAAGGCTATGTAGTACTACTACTAAAATAATAATAGTAATAATAGGGCCTTAGTATTTATTATCATTTTTACCTTTTCAAGCCAAGTAGGCATTTCAAAGCACCTTCAACTGTTATAGACCTTTATTATGCTGCCATCATTTTGGTTATGGTCCTTGTATCCAATAACAGTAATGAAGGCTAATATCTGTTTTAAAAAATGGAACCAGACTATTTTTTTCCTCCAGTCTTGGTTTTGTTACAATGATTTGGAATTGGAGAAAAAATCAAGATGGCCATGCCGTGATAAATGTCTATTACCTCTTTCCGTTGGGCTGTAAGTTTTCCTGAAACCCCCTCATATCAGGGATCAGGCTGCTCAGTGGTTTCTTGCCCAGAGACCAGAGCCCTGCACGCAGATTGGGTTTTCAGTCCCTACCTGTTGCGTAGGTTTTCCCCAATTGGGGTTTTCCTCCCACATCTAAGACTGAACATTTCTTCTTGTTTTCTTGTTTTCCTGTTTATCCTATTATTGGCACTAATTTTGTTGTTGGATGTGTAATAAATGAATATGCCGTACTGGCAGCCGAATGGGCACACAGTTTCCAAATCATCCACAATATTTACACAGGCAGCTACCCATGTACTCCTGGAGTATGAGAAGCAACTATAATTCAATATCTTGCTCACTGACACAAGTATCACGACCGGGATTCGAACCCATACTTTGATATCCCAGTCAGTAGAACTTGAGTCCAATGCACTGGACCGATCGGCCAGGGCATGCCATGTAGAAGTTTGAGAACTCAACTGTCAGAAACTTGCAACAACAAAAACAAAAAGTCTTGAGGCCTGCTTGTCGGTGTAAACACCATTCATAAAACCAAATGAATTTTGAGCAATTCTTTGACTGGGGAAAAAGTAAAACTGTAGTTTAGACACATTTTACACCCTGTTTTGGCTGGAACACACTTCAACATAAACATCAAATCAAAGGTAACATCACTATATGAGAGAACCATTCATGGTACATTTGTTGAACATAGTACATGCTGTTCTTAAATAAGGTGCAATTCAGCTGGGCAAAATCTTTTTATGGAAAATTCATGACATGAAATTGAACAATTATGGAAACATTTCTGATGAGCTATGAATATGCCACAACTGGATGTATTTACGATGTATTTTCTTTGCTAGTCTTAAGGAGGCAATCTTATGGAGATAGTGTGGTATTCAAGCTGTTCTTAACTGCTTTTAAAAAGCAGATGAGTTGCACAATGTATGTGTTTGTGTTCAGTAGTATTATTATTGTTATGATTTGTTCGGCCAAGGATCAATACAAAATGTAGTACACTTTTACAAGTTTGGTTTGGTTTGGTTTGGTTTGGTTTGGTTTATTTCGTATCATAATCTCAGAACAGATTAACAAAGCATATTTAAAGAATAACAGAAATGATACAAGGGATCCAGGTAAAAAGCATAAGCTTATACAGGACCCGGAACCCAGTAATTATAAATTTAGTTACTAAATTAATACATAAACACATCATGCCGAATGTTATCAAGTAAATACCATTTGGTTGGAAAAAAAGAAAATAATAATAAAAGAGGCAATTATTTACATTCATATAAATATTCACGTATATTTTTACATCAATAAATTACGAAAGAAATAATTTACAATCACACAGGGGAAAGGAGAGGAAGGGACAAAAATAGGCCAAAGAATTATAAGTGATGACACTAAAGTTGAGTATTTTTGGGTACTATAATTCGTCAACAGCAATGTTTTAAGGTAGTTTTTAAAATGCTTCACTGATCTAAATACAGGGAGTGGTTTGAGGTGGTTCCACAGTATAGGTCCTTGATTTCTGACAGTAGATAAGTAAAGAGAGGTTCTAGCCTGATGGTGATGAAGGTTTGATGCTGACCTTGTATTATGTGAATGAATATCAGAGTTTTTGTTAAATAACGAATATATAGCTTTAGGTAGCTTGTTTGTTTCTTTAGGTAGCTTGTTTGTTTGTGAAAGGAAACACGCAACAAAATAAATGTGCCCTTATCAAGGTTTGAAATTTACATTAGACTGCAGGGTGGGGGCCAGATTTTAGCATTGGGCCAGTAAACTCACGAGTGGACAAGTCCACCAGTCGTGTTTTTTTTCCTTTTTTTTTCTCAAAACGTTGACTTTCAGTCCGATAAATTTCTTTCAATTCTGTTGAGTATTGAAGAATTAATACAAGTGAAATAAATCTTCTCTCGGTGCTCGTTCAAATTAAAACAGTTCAAATACTAAACTTTGTTGGCCGTTTTTAAAAATCTCGTTGCAATTCTGGTCTTGAAAAAAAAGGGGGTCTTGTGGATTTCACCCCAAAATTGAGCCCTGCCTATACATTTATGTGTACAAATAATACGTCAAAATGAAGCTGGAAGGGATAGGGTTGGATGGGAAAGAAAAGAGGAAGGGGAAAGGGTTGAGGTTGAGGAAACGAGCGAGCATAGGGACAAAGACAGAGATTGATAAAGATAAAAAAGAACATTTACCGGTTCAAGTCGGCCAGGATAGACAAAAGTGTACCTGAATGTTGTGGCTCAAAAGCCGGTCTATCCAAGCTTAAATGGCGGTATAAAATTCACTTAAAAGAAGTACAACAACAAAATGTAATAATCAAATCAATTAATGTGAAAAATTAGAGCGCTATGAGGAAACACATGTATGCATACAATAAAGTATATGATCACAAAGGAATGTAAAATAAAAGCATGTCAATTTAGTTGTAATGGCAAATAGCTGAAACAGTTGGTGGATAGGCAAACAAATACAAACCATCAAAACAAGATCTTATAAAAAAACTAATTGCACCAAGTTAAAAAAAAAAAGAGTACAGACTTTGTGCTGTGCAGGTTTTATTTAAATCAGGTTTCTCTTGTGGTAAAGGGTACTAAGCACCTTAAGTTGTTATGCAAATATGCCATTAAGATTAATGATGTAACGTTTTGCTGAATCATCTGTGTTGAACCAAACAGGTACTATTTTCCCCTCTGTGGTCTGGGGCCAGCCTCATATACCTGATAAGCACACAAGTTTGCCGAGCGTAGATAATCATACCAGGGTCCAATTTCATAGAACTGCTTCAGCAAACAAATTTGCTTAAAAAGTTTCTGCTTAGCAAAAATGAGCTGGATTCCAGTCACAAATGGTACATGTGACATGGTATTTTGGCTGGTAGTCTTATTAGCATTGTGCTTAGTTACTTTGTGTGCTTAAGCCGCTCTATGAAATTGGGCCCACGCAGAAATGGGTAACCAGCCGTCAAACTTGCTAAATTAAGTCATGGGGCCAATTGCATAAAGACCGTAAGCAGATATTTATACTTTTGGAGCAGCCTTTAGCACAGTTTCTGTTTCTTAAACACTGCTTCCCATTAAGCAAACTAAAATACCAGTCAACTTGCAGGTCATTAGATAAGTGAAATTAATGAATGAAATGAAATTGTAAACACGCATCACTTACACTATCAGATATTCTTATTAAAGTTTTGTTTATATACACGTTTGCTTATATGTACCAGGGTTCTCTCCATGTACAAGCTAGCGTGAATTGCGTGCCGATACGCGCAAATTTCGGCCGATACGCAAACAAAATTTTAAAATAAAATAAAATAATTTAAAAACAAATTTGAGAGAAAACCATAAAGAATGCTCCAGATTGCACGGTAGGGCTTTTAAAACCAAGATAAACACCAAGTAGAAAACATTCCAAAGATATTGTTTGAATTTAAAGTGCTTCGCCCAAACACATACAAATAATTGGTCCAGAATGCCCCACAGTTTTGAAAACACCTGGGGAGGGGAGAACCCTGTGTACATTTTTTTAGCTGATGGCCCAGGTTATTCACGCATACAAGAATACAGATCCATTGCTAAAATAAAGATATTTCAACTGTCCATTGGAATTGTTAACTGTAGATGTATCTTCCCCAAATTCTTCAGAAGCAACATATATGTTCTTGCAACTTTGTGGTTAACCACCCATCCTTTCTATTTATTGGACTGAAATAAATCACCTGAACATAAAGGCAGATAGTCAAAATGTGAATAACTGTTTTTATTTTGACATTAACAATTTTGTTTAATACAATAGAAACCCATTGTATTTTTATGTAAATTAGAAAAACATTTATGCAAAAAAAATCATTAACGTATACTTTCAAGGGTAAGGTAGTAAAAATGAAAACTATGATAAATTTTTAATTCTGGAAAAAAAAGAAGAAGAAAGATGGGCTAGAATCATTGTAACATCTGCCACTTTTTTCATGCACTACTTAATCCTGTCCTTTTGTTTTACAATACCTGTGCAGCATGTTGCATTGTTTACACTGTCGTAGCGTGACGTGGAATGTACAACTGTACATAAGTGCTGTCAGATTTCTCTGTTGATTTACGGGCCTTCCTCGCAATTGTTCACACCTCAAAGAATACGGCCTGGCTTACTCTCCGAGTCTTCAAAGTCAGTTTTATTGTCACTGTCCCTTTTCATGTTGTCATGCAACAACAAAATGTTTGCCTGTGTAGGAGTTGAGAATTGCCAAAGTATCAATGGCATCTATTATCATACACATATGCAAAATGGACTCTTCTGCAATCTGTATCTCTTAGATGACCAGGTTTATCTTACTTTGTTTTTTAAAACTTTTTGACCGATGGGTGATAAGCACTGTAAAGTATACTCTGCTTTCCCAGTCTTGCAGAAAGAAAATCCACAAGCTTCTCTGGTGGGATCTGAACCTGTGACCCCCACATTTTAGAGCAGATATCTTCACGTGAGAAGCAAATTCATTTTCTGTATTGCAGTTGGTACCACAGCAATTAACGGATGTAAAAATTACATCTGGGATAAAGAATATTTTCTTGTTTTTTTTAAGCTCTTACTTTGAAGTGTAATAAGCACTGTTAATACACTGCTTTGAATCTACACAAGCTATTTAGGTGGTAAGGGGGAAAAAAAACCGCAAAATAGTATTCCTTATCCCATATCATTATTATTAAAACAGTTAAGGTTTGTTTTTATGTCAAGTTTTCCTGGGCCTTTTGGATGTTCCTGATTGAAGTTAATTTTGTATCCCCCATTGCCCGCCCTATTGACTGATCGATTAAGACAGGTTTTATATGGCCGATAAAGACATAACTGGAGCTGTGAATGCCTGTTCGGTGCTTAAAGCAATACCTGTGATGGTGTGCTAGCTTAAACGTGTGCTGATTTACGCATAACGCAATCAATACATACCGATACTCAATGTAGAATCTATTATCATTGGGTGCGTACGCACAACCATTGACTGTCGCACGCAATTTTGCCCTTTGCGAAACAAAGCCTGATAATGAAACTGGATTTGAAAATGTAAGCCTACAAAGCAAAACAAAGTTATACAGATTTTCCTACATTAACTACGCTTTTTAACAAAAAAAATGGCAATAAAAGAACAGTGATTTGGTCTTAAAGGGCCATTGAAAACCATGCAGGGTCGTAACCATGTGATAAAGGACCGAGTCAAATAGCACACGGCCACGACCCTGCCGGGTTTTAGATCTCGTCGCCATGTTTTTTCCCTTTATTCTAAAGACAACAACAATTTATCTTAAGTTGATGAATTTTTGCATCATATTGTAAGAAAAAAAAAGATTACTATCTACTAAACATAATTAGAAGGCTGACATGCTTGGCCAAAACTTGAATTGCCATTTGAAAAAGAAAACAAAATCATGGTACACTTTGCATTCCTTCACTACATTTCAGTCTATGGGGAAAAAAAATCAATATTAAGGACCAACTGAGAGAAAATGACAATTATATGAAAATTATTAGGTCCAAACCAAAAGGAGCCACGTGAAGGGATTTTGTGAATGGGTTGATTGAGTCCCACGCTCATTCTCTGAGAGTGCTGGTGGGCATAAGATTGGTCCGTCTGCCCTAATGCATCCATAGAGTAGAGCCTTGGTTCAATGAAACTCCAGCCTGATCAAAATCAAAACAGATTTCTCCATATATGGTCAGACACTCCACTGTTGCCTACGTCATAGTTGCTACATGCGCAAAGTTTGTCTATTACTCTCACGGAGTCCCAACGACTGATTGAGAAAGGAGACCCTGTTCCTTCGTTGACCCATAAAGACCGTCTCCTTATCCGATTTAGCAGTAGTCCCTTCAGGAATGCTGAGGTGATGACGTCAGTGTTTTACAACAATGGTGTGAAGGCCCCTGGAGGGAGTAGGTGAAACTGGGAATTGATGAAATGAGACATCACCGTTGGAGAATGACAAAGCATCTCAGAGGTTTTTTTTAAATATTTTTTTATCTTGCAAGTCTCTCTTGCCTCCATGTTCTGATTAGGCTGTAGAGGATCGGACTGATTATATCATTTCTGTATCATTAATCACAGGACGGATTCAGAAATGGGATGTGGCAGAAGAGTCCCCCATTCTGTTTTTAGACTTTGACAATTTTGAACGAGCAAATGTTATAGAGCAAAATCAATTGTGCTGATAATGTTTTGCTCACTTTTTATCAGATAATGTAGTGCAATAATCATCTAAAAGCTGTATAAAGCTTTTTTGAAATATATAATTTTTGTATCATTAATTTTGTTTTGTTATATAGAAAACCCCACCCCAAAACACCCAAAACCTTACAGTGTTAACATTTCTTTGATCAGTTACTGGGAATTTTAAGCTAAGTTATTATTTTGAGAGGAAGTCGTATGTTTATGGCAAAATACAATTCAATTTTGTTGTTGTGTTGCACAGGCAGTTGATTTGCTGATCAAAGGTGCCTGGGTGCATCTTCCCTCTTCTTTAGAGCTCATATAAATATTTCAAACTTGTTTTCCCAAATTCCAATTATTTTGATTAAATTTTTGGGGGAATAAATTTGCTATTGAATTGTGATTGGTTTCGTATGCATCGAGAGAACGTTGACCATTAAAGGTCAAATATTTCCCAGAGAGTTCATGTTTTTGGCAAAATGTACTGCATGGGACTTTCTTTTGCGAGCGGATTGCAGAGTCCATGTGAGGTTGGGTCCCAGTGGGCGTGTTACATGCGTAATGTGCAAGACAGCAGTACTATTTACGTATAATAGAGCACTAACTACGTATATAGAGTGCACGACATGTGTGTTGATTTAGAGAACGCCCTCAAGTTAACAGTGGCAAGCAAAAGAAAGCGTGTACGTTTAGTGTTGTAAGTTGTCTGGAGTTGTCTGATATGCATTATTTTAAGGGAAGATTTTTCTTTGATTTTTGTAACATAAGATTTTTGAGAAAATAGAATTAGCTGTTGGAAACTGCTTACCAACCAAAAGGACCAATGGTGTACATGCAAAACATAGTTAATGGCCTGACATTTTGACCCTAGTAGAGTCTTTCTATAAGGCTAAAGTAAAGGCAATAATATAATTTTTATTAACTCCCGAGAAAGACTCGGGTCGAAATGCAAGGCCATTAACTTTTTTTGCATAAGATTTTTGAAATTAGTTTTGACAGACTGTATAAAACATCTCCAGAAAATATATCTTCTCCCACAAATACATAGACTACACAGAAAAACCCCTTTTGCAAAATATCTCACCTTGAATTGAAAATATAAAAACAAACATAAAAAAAATAATTCAGTACAAATCTGGAACGTGGCAGTTGGACAGGCATTTGATAACAATTATAGATCTGGGATGAGGGATTGGTGAATTGAAGAGATCTTGAGCTGAATACTATTGTAGATAAACTACGTTCTGTTAGAGACAGACACAGATGTAGAGAGGGTGTTACACCCGCACAAAAATGATTATGATTCTGGTTGATAGTGTGCTGGTAGTCGGTCCTTCAGCTAAAGCTGACTATTGTCATACAAGCAGAGGATTCAGAGTGCATGTAAAGTCAAGGCAATAATATAATTACCCTCATAAGCAGACTGCGACATATTGTTCATTTGAATTGAATTTTCTACTTCAGAGTCAGTGCTAAGAATGATTTCATCTCTACATCAGTGTGCATATGTCATCGTTGCATGCAATATATTATGTGGCAATAATTGATAAAACGAAGGCAAACGCAGTCATTCTTTGGGTTCTGTATTTTTGTTTTTTCCTGCAAGATCTCATGCAGTAATATTGCAAGGTCTCAAGCACCCCTGGACCACACGTTCATGTACACACACACACATACACATACACAACCACATATATCCCCCTTAAATATTTCCAGCGTTCCGAGTGTCGATCATTAGGCATGGGAGCTCCTCTGGATGACAAGTATTGCTTGTTGCCAGGGCAACAGCGACTGTGTGACGTCAATGGCTAGGAATAACACCAGGGCTCTAGAATTACGGCTAAAATAAGAACCGGGAAGATAATAATAGTCAAAAATAGATCTCGGGATCGGAATCTGGTTTGTGAATGTGGTGTGGAAGCCATCGCCCTGGGCTTGGTCATTAATTGCATCCATTTTATTTTGTCCTCTTTCTAGCTCCGGTTGCGATTCTTTCAGAATGTGATTTCCGCAATTCAATCCCATGTCAAGTTTGGTGGGGATCTTTTGTCTCAATTTGCGCCTCTTTTTGGAGGGACAGATAAAGCGGAAATCACGTGGTTAGCAGATATCAATGTACTTTGTGCTTATCAAGAAGATTCATAATAGCTACCCAAGTGTTTTGGCCAGTAGTCAGGTGTACAACGACATGTATATAGCTTGCATGATTAAACGTACTGCTTTAGATTCGTCTTTTCAGATTGCGAATGACATTGTGACATTCTAAATATATTATGCCACAATGTCTCTCTGCCTGATGCATGAATTTTGTGTTTTTCAACATCCTCGAAAATGTTTCACTGTCAACATGTGCTGCCACAATGGGTTGGAAACTCTGCATGTAGCAGAATGCCATTTTGCATTAAATGAAGCCGACGAGAATAGGGAACTATATATAAACAGTTAAATAGGTTACGCACCATAAAGGCATTTAATTAAAGGAAACATAAACCTCCTCCACAATATTATCCCGTCATGATTGTCTTTGCCGGCCATGCATACACATCATGTTTTAAACGAGCTGCATTAAGTACCTTTGTGCATGATTTTTTCAATGTGTACGGAGGTGCAGTGTGACCATAACCTGGGTTTGCTGAGGAGGTCTGCCTTAGTGTACTGACTGTTTATTGTACATGTACTGAGATAATCAGATACTTGATTCACTCATGCGCTTTCAAGTGGTTAATAGCACTACATATTTATTTTCATTGTGCAGCAATCCTACAACATAGACTGTATTCCGTGACGGGGGGAGACAGTACATGCAACATAATGCCAATGTTTTGTCATATCTGTGTACGAGTTGCTCACAGTTTAGATATTTATCTGTCGTTGTTGTTGTTGTTGTTGTTGTTGTTGTTGTTGTTGTTGTTGTTGTTGTTGTGTTTTTCTGCTGATGGTTCTTCAAATATCTGCAATACATGTTTGGGTTTTTTATGTCTGTTTACATGTTTGAATGAATTGGTTGACAAGAAAAAGAAATTCTCTTTGTAATTTGCAGGAAGGAATACAGTTAGTAATGTACCTCTTTAATTAATTGCTAATTTTTTGTGGTTTATAACTTGATATATATTTTTTTAAGCGCTTTGGGACATTTGTGTGAGGCACTTTAAGTACAGTTTTATTATTATTATTATTATTATTATTATTATTATTATTATTATTATTATTATTATTATTATTATTATTATTATTATTATTATTATTATTATTATTACAATATATTTAATTATAATTTAATAAGCAAAATATTGGGAGGATAATAATTGTGAGAAAAAGAAAAGTTGCTCAGGATCTCAGCCCGATCGGAGATAATGCAACCAATTAAATAAAAAAACAAAAACAACTTTCTGGTGGATAAACACTTGGCACAGCCAAATGTAGCAGCAGAAATTATAACTGTTAACATAACAATTTCATCACCCTCAGTTGTTGCACTGACCATTAGTACTGACTTGGAGTCCCGACTACCTCGTAGCATGGTGCTCATCCGCGTGCTACCAGTTTAGTCTGCACCAGACAAACCTGATATTTCTGTTGGAGTAGTCTGGGTGTGTCTGTGTGTTTGTTTGTTTTTTTTTTTGGGGGGGCGGGGGCAGCGGCGGGGGCGGGGGTCTACATACTTGGTGAGTACAGGCAATGCAGGGATGTTGTTGACTGATTCAGGACTGATTGGAGAGTAAACAAAAACAAACTCCCTCCTGACCGGCAGAAATTGGAAAAGGAGGGATTAAGCAAGTAATTTTGTTTTACATGACCTAATAAATGTAAGACTGAAAGGCTCAAGATGCCTAGGGTTCATAGACTCATGGTCACACTGGATGGAGCCAAAGATGACGTACCTAATGTTACTCTAAGACTCAACCTCCGAGGTCTTTATCCTTCAGGAAAGGCTAAGCATCAAACTAAAATTGTCCATTCATGCTAGTCTTCTGGTTGGCAGTTAAAATTGGAAAAAAAGAAAAAAAAAGAGGTAAATTGTTGTTGTTCAGCTTGCATTGTAATTGTGCCACCCAAGATACAGGCAGATCAAGGCAAAGAAGTTACATTCTCTGATTGGCCAAAAGTGCAGATCCAGATGGAAAGAGCATCTGATGCTAGACGAGCTTATTTGATCCAGTCCCAGCCGTTGATTCATTTAGATCTGCTTAAATGTACACACATGATGGCTTCTTGACCAGAAGAATTCATAGCTGTCTGGGGTATTTATATATACAAGTTAAAATCTCATACCAGCAAAATGAAAGACTGCAGTACAATTTATCAATTTTAGCAAAATGTACATCTGATGGAGATTAAGGTTTACATGTAAATTTTAGGTTTGAAATTTTTTTTTTATTTGGTTATGTTGCGAGATGGCGGCATTTGTAGTATTTGGAACATTTTTATAAGTTAATAGATAATAATAATTGATAAATAAATGCACTAGCAATCTAGATTCTAGATTCATGTTGTGATCTTGCCAAAAAACATAAATACAAATCCTTATTGATTTAATATCAGTAGAAAGTTTATGGACATTTTGGTCTTCTTACCTTGGACCATTATGAGGCCCAACATCATCGAATGGGAATGAGTCTTGAAACGCCACACTGGGGCAACGGACGCAATTGCCTCCATGCCCCATGTTCATTGCCTTGCTGCCCCTTGAAATGTTCAAGTACAAATAGTTATTTCTCTCCTGTAGGTGCCTTTTACGATAAAAAAACCCCTGCCTTGTCCTTACAGCAATAAAGTATCAAGCATGGAATCTGTATTCCATTGTCTACCATTGAAGTCATAAGTAATAGGACAGCGGAAGTAAACGACTACATGTACATATATGACACGTAAAAATTGCGTAAAAATTTTCCATCATTTTGGTCATTTTAGGCCAGTAAACTTGATACTTTCACAGATTGTCGGAGGTGATGGAGACCCACCCTACTTCATGACTGAAACCACTCATTGACTTGTATGTTTAATTCAGTCAGTCACTAAATTGACTAAGAATCACAGCGCCATTTTTTCTTGTGATGTGGCAGACTTTTATAACACCGACATGTGATCAATATGGAATTTACCCCCTTGGTGTTGACAAAGCGTCGTTTGTAACTGTCTGTAGATTCATTTTCAAAAATGTTTGAATAGTAGGGTCAGTTAAAAAACAACAACAAAACAACAACAACAACAACAAGGCTGTCCCAGAAATACTCAAACTGAGCTGAAGGGATTGCATTTTCATTTTTAGTTTTAAGTTTCATCATTGCAGGTTTTGTAATGAATATCTTGATTATTTATTTTTTTTCCCCTCATTGATCTTTTTTTATACTAGCCTTTGGCTGGTATCTTGGTACTAAGTAAATATAATGAAACGAAAGGTCAAAAAGTTGACACCAAAGATATCATTCGTGATTGTAAAGAGATAAATATTTATAGATTAATCACTCCTTAAAGGAAGGACCTTTCTCCAGGAAAGGATCAAAACTTTAAATCCAAAATTATTAAAAATAACCACTATGATCTTTTTGTGCACTTCAAAAAAGGAGAAGAAAAAAAACCCATAAGAGAAATGCTTATAATTTTCTTAAAATAACGACCCCCATCCCACGATACTATGGCCTCTTAAGCAACCACTGACCAAGGCCAGCTTTTCTCCCAACGGTTTTCCCCTTTATGTTGACTCCCTTTCATCACCAAGTTTATGCTATATTTGGTCATAGTATGCACATATATCATCAGCCCACGCAAAATCGTCTGCTTTGGTGCTATTATTGTGGCGGAGTGAGCATCCTCACTCTCCATGTCCATGCTAAAAATACATCCATGTATGTTTGGGGTTGTGTGGTTTTCATTATAATATTAGTCTTGGAGGGAAGATCGTGAGTAAGAAATACGACATCTTGAAGTTTGTGCTGATGGCGTATATTTAAAGAGATGGGCCACATTCATTCAAACCGAAAGAGTATTTTTTTAAAATTGACACATGGAAATCGGAGAAGGGAAGAATGGTTACGAGAGTACAAGAACATGTTTTGCAAAAGGTTTGATGTATACTGTTGGACTCTTGTTTCTGGTAAGATGTTGAATAATTAGGAATACAATGCTTGTGGTTTGGAAACACAACTAAAATCGTTTAAAGTGGCTCTAGGAAGCAATTCCTTCACAATAAAACAAACTGTTTTATTTCTTTGAATATGCTAAAACGTGTTGTACTTTGTACTTTTACCTTTGGATGTTTTTTTCATACATTAATGTATGAGGTGTTAAACCAAAAATACATTTTTATAGTTAAGGTGCATTACATAGTGTTCACTAAAACATTAAAATTCAATTCACTATAATCTTCAAGAACAATTTTTTTCACCAAACCTAATTTTATACATCCTTGTGAGTGTAAAAATAAAAGATAAAATAATATTCTCTATAATGTATATTAACAAAAATAACAGTCTTATTCTTCACCCTCGAATCAATTAAATTTGACCTGATTTTATTTCCTTATTAAGATTAAAAACAACGGAAAGAAAAACAATTCATTCAGAGCTTGAGTTAAAACTAACCTAAACATTTAGGGTTCAGTTTAATACAATGTGTAAGCTGTGGCCTAGGCCCAATTTCATAGAGCTAAGCACAACAAAATTATACTTACCATAATAAGGTTACCAGCCAAGCTACCGTGTCACGTGTACAATTTTGGACTGGTATCCTGCTCATATCTGCTAAGCAGAAAATTGTCAAGCATTTTTGTGTGTGCCTAAGCAGCTCTTTGAATTTGGGCTCTGGTTGTTACACAGTTAATAGTGAAAGGGATTTTAAGCTTTAGGGAGTATTGCAATTGAAAATGTTGCAATGGTGACAAAGTCTGCAAATAAGTGCACAAGATATTTATCAAGGTGTTTATCTGGAAACTTAAACTTACTACATGTATTTGCTATATGACATCTTTCTCTCTTTAAGTCAGATAATACAAATAATAAAAACTGTTTAGAAACCTTTTGGGGACAAATAGATCCACTTTACTATTACCCATCGCCTACATTTGACATAAATTTTCATTCAAAGACATCGTAGTTCTGATGTTTTCGTAAAAATCTAGCATTCAACGCTGTATGATATGACACATGTGCCACAGTGTGTAGTAGAACACTCCATTGACTAGCATCCAACAATCTCCGTTCTATTCATAGCGCATCTATAAATAACCCTCTGTGCAGCATCTATTTTTAGCGCGGCGGCGGTGTAGAGATGCATCAGTCCTTGCAGCTTTCTCTCTCTCTCTCTCGGAGGAGTTCATCTTTATTAGTCATGTGAATCATATTGTCTAGTCCCAGTAGCCCCATTGTGCTGTATTGCTGCGTGATGTAGTCTGGTTGCCACCTCCCCCTGTTTCAGGCCGTTGTGTTATGGATGCATGTAGCATATTGAGTAGTGTTTACACTGCCATTGCCAAGGTCTTATTCCTTCTTTTAATGTTTTATCTTACTATGCATGTTCATGCGGGGGAATGGAACATGAAATTCCCTTGACATTGGAGATGCCAAATTGAGCAGAGCTTGGGAGAACAGCTCTTTTTTATTGGGGGAGTCATGTCAAGTATTGTTCTACATACAGCAGAATCAATGCATGTTCTTCAGACTTGTTTAGTAGTTCTCTTCTGATAATTTGTCATTGTTGCAGATTTATGAACTTATGGTCAAATGAGCACTGTAAACAATTTGTTCAACTGCATTGACTCTTATTTTGATTTGTTCTTCTTCTTGTGTTTACAAATATAAATTGTCTTGAGGAATTAGTGGTATCTTAGGTGCTTGAGCCTCAGCCGAACACCTCCTTGTTATTGTTCTGTCTTTTCCCCCACAAACGATACACATGCACACATATTTATAATCAATAATTTGTAATCGCAAATGGTTGAATTACAAATTACAGTTTGGGATTTTAGTTTCTAGCGGAAGGTGCATGGACAGTACATCATGTGTCCCAGTTAATGCTGTAGATACAGCAGGTATATTTTATGACCATAGCGGGTAAATATCTTTGCATTTTTTGGTTTGGTTTTTAAAACACAGGTTACAAGGCCAATTGCATTTCTAGATTTGCTTTTTGAAGACCAAAGAAACCATCTACTTTTGGAGGGAAAGTATTTGTTTGGGGTATTTATACATGTCTGCCAACAGCGGCAGCACGAGACCTGTTAATCTGGGGGGCAAAAGGGGGAGGGGGCAAGCTCAAGTTAAAGGAGGGGAAATACTAAGTGTTGATATAATTTTGTACTCCTGAAAAAGCATTGAAAATACCACAGTGACAGACATTTGCACCAGTGTTATTCTTGAGCTGGGGTAACCTGAACATAATTTCAGTATTGTGGGTGCAATGGTTTAGGGTTCAACTCAATTTCGGCCATCGGGGAAAAACTGAGTTGGTGATTGGGGTGGGGCAGGCAAAATCCCCCTCCCAGTTTCCCCCCTACAAGTTTTAAACTATTGCAATTACAATTTTTTCATTTTACTTCATATGAATAAATTTAAAACAAGCAAATCAAGGTCTGGAATTTCATTGAATGCTCACTTCATTGTTACCATATTGTATTTTTTTCTTTGTAATCATTTTCATTCTGAAGCTATTTCTATCCGAATCAAGCGGCTGTGGCTATGTAGGCAGCTGTGACAACACCAGCTCTAGCCGCAGCTGAAACCAATAATCCGTACACAGCCCTAGATTAAATGTGGCTTGCAATATTTAGATAAAAGTATGGATTATTTTATAAGAAAATAAAAAGAAGAAGAAATCTCCAATTAAAATGATGCGAGGAGATTGGATGACGTCCAAACGTAATCAAATTTGCTATTATAAAAAAAGATCTTAAATTTGATTAATTATGGGGAAAAAAAAAATCTTATGGCAGCCTGACAAAGGACACAGCGAGATTTGCTCCAATTAATGTAATGTACTATGTGAAAAAAGCAATTGTTCATCCTGTTATGAATATTGTACCTTCATATCAATATTTGAAAATGAGATGGACTTTGGTTGTAATCATCTGATTTTTTAAAAACAACATTGTGGCGAGACATTAAAATTATCTTGCTCCCTTCAGTTGTGAAAAGTTATCAATCCTATCAATCGCATGATGTTTATTTATACTCACATGTACCACTAGGTATTACATGTACATGTATCTTTACGCAGTTTTCATGCCCCCCCCCCAAAAAAAAAAATAAATAAATAAAAAAAAAAAACCCCCAAAACTGAGTAACAGCATTTATTATAAAAATTGGATTTTGAGTAGGGTAGTAATGAAATCTGCATCAGACCATGTCAAGGAAAAGAGATTCTGACTTCTGTTCATTTTGATCAGAAAAAAGGGAACATTTCAATAATTCAATTTGCATGCAAAATAGAAAAAAAGGGAAAAAAAAAATTATAATAATGAGTTGTAAGTAATGGAATTTCTTTTGAAAACGTCATCAAGCGGGTACCATTGGTTACTCATTTGAATAATGAGAATTGATCAGATTCAGCAGGCCATACAGCGTAAGTACGTCGTACGTATATAGCGGCAGTGAGAGCCCATGAATCAGTCTTGAGTTAACGCTGGATATATCACAGTTCATCGTCCTGGGTAGGTAACCTGCCATTGCCACTGCGTACGTCATCACCTGTCCAGCTCTCATTTCATGACGCCTGTCATCCAGTCTTGATTGCCTTGTAGTATTCATATATTCCAATATAGCCAGGGCTGTATTTGAAAATTCTTAAGAACTGTGGGTTTTATTTGGTTAGTTATCAAAGCATGGTGTAGTGAAGTACTGGTTTTGATTTAGTTTCTTCTTTTCTTGAAGAAAGTGCCTCTGTACACGTTCATGTACGTGCATGTACTTGGTGCCTACACGTGTTCATGTGCTTGATACCGTGTACTGTCCAGGCCCGATACTTCATGAGGAAGGGCAAGGCAGTTTGTCCTCTGGTAAAGGGCACCTCTATGAGGTAAATTTCAAAGGGCACCCAGGCAATGATTAGGGGCAACTTAGGGTATTGTCTCTGTGAAGTATCAGATCTTACTGACTACAGTGCACTCATCATGTGTAACTCTTTTTGTCAGAAACCAAAGTTTTGTACTTTTGGCATGGCTAGGGTTATTTTCCTCAACTTATGCTCTGCATTCATGTGTAGACATTTACAATTTGTGTTCTGTGGTATTGTACTTTAAAACTTTGTTCAGTATTCGACACATGTACTTGTCTACACTGTGGATCAAGATACATTGTACAGAAATTGTACTGTCAAGAAGCATGTAGAGCCAGGACGTATAGCCAGGACTTTTTCGGTGGGGGGGGGGCACAGGGGGGAGGAGCATTGCTTTTAAGTGGGGGGCCCAGGGGGAATGGATTTGTCAGTGGTGGGGGTCATACTTTTATTTTGGAAGGAAGACGCTGCAGGGGGCCACCATCCTCTTTATGTTCTTTATCTCTATCAATCACTACATTAGATTATAGAAACATGCATTTTCCTCTTCTTCTTTTTTTCTTTTTGTGAGCACTATTGCGTTTTTTGTTTTTTTTGGGGGGGGGCACGTGCCCCCGGGCCCCCCTTGGCTACGCCACTGTGTAGTGCTGGAAGAAATCACAATAGTATCGTCACGGTACAATTGTGAGGACAATATCAACAAAATTGCATTTGGTTTTAAAAGTAGTGAAATATTTGAGACAAAGATGATATTTTCAAAATATTGTCAATTTTGTTGATTGTCTCAAAATCTGTAACCAAGTTGTTCGTACAATGGGAGACTTTGAAACGCTAGGTGGCAGCAGACTTACCAGGAAAATTTTTGATTGTTTACGTAGTTCTGAGCTTGTGCACATTTCCGAGAACAATAGATTTACCTGTTGCTGCTGCCACCTAGCATCCCAAAAGTCCCCCATTGGCGCCTTCATTGACAATTCGCCTAAAAAAAGAAGAAGAAAAGAGTATTCTTTCAGATGGGCCACGAAAGTTGTCTGTATGAAGCGCTTGCCATCTACAAATAAAACGAATTGTGGGACTTTCTTTGAGGTTTGGTACTGCGTTAATACCAGGGTCTAGTGGTCAAACTTTCCATGGTTCAAGTCACTTCCAGACAGAAGCTGAAGACCCTGTTTACGTCTTCACATCTTACCATGGTGGTCTTTCTTCTAGGTATCGGCAAAAGCAGGTTGAGCGTTCACATCACTAAGTGTTAAAGTTAACGTTCTAAATATGTAGTCCCTTCTAAAGTTGATAATTCGTAAGAAATAAGCACGATTTTTATTTCATTTTTTTTTTGACATTATGCATTTAGATTTATGCACAATAATGGCCAGGGCGCAAATTTGGGAAAAAAATCCACAGGACTAAAATCCTCAAGACTGCAGGGCTTGTAGCTCAAAACTTTTACTGGACCAGAAAATTTGTTACAAGACCGAAATCAAAATGAGAAGAACACTATCTACACAGTTTCACATTTGAGCTGTTTTGGGACTAAGCATTAAGAGAAGATTTATCTCATTTTTCTTATGGGTAATACTTTCATACTCAATGGAATTGAAAGATGTATGTATTTATCAGTTTAAATTAAAAATACAGTGAGGTGTTATTATTCAAAACACAAGACCGCCTTGTACGGTTGTAAATTAACTGGCTTGATGCTAAAATCACGGGCCTGCAGTCCAGTGTTAAATTCGAGCCCTGAATGGGCGACATCTGATGGGAAAAAAAACAAAACAAAAGAAAAAACAAATGGAAACATTTTGTAATCTGTGTTTCAATCCCGAGGTACAGGTACAAAAGCGTTCCGTGGCACAGGCTGATTGGCCAATTTCTGATTGGCCTTAACACACTTGATAGGTTATGAATATTCATGACATAATGTAACTTGCCAGTGCTGCCATCCCAAGGTTTCCTACCGTCCTATACTTTATCATTAGGGGATGAAGATACGGCATAAATCCATTGGATTGGAAAAGAGTGCATGCTCAGAAAGTTCTACGCAATCAATGGAAAGTACCTGGTCTGTCTGCTGCCACCTATTGTCTTAAAATGTCCCATTGAGATTTAAACATGATGTCACCGCAAATCTACATCTAATTGTACTTTCACCATGGATGCAAACCGTTGAATCATTCTTACGTAGACATTTTGAATCAATTTCCTCGTCAAAAAAATAACTGGTGTACAATCACTTTGAACAACGTTTACACAGTGCGAGGTTGTATCTTACAAAAATAAGACTAGTATTCGAATTTGTTCTGGGGTCGTGCACTGTTTTTCTGAAGTGAATTCAACTTTTTACTCAGTTGTTGAGCTATTCTTTAAAGTGAAAGTCTCCCACTGGGTTAGGACAATTAGTACCATTAAAATGTGTATATTTTTCTTTGACTACTTTTGTCACTCTTTTATTATCAGAGTACATGTACACTCCAAAGTTCAATCTCCACTACATGTGAATCGACCAAGTAAAAAAAAAAAAAAGAGAGGACACCATCATGGTGTAAAATCCATACAGGGCAGAACTGTCTACTTTTATGTTCAGTTTGAATACAAGTTTTTACAGAAGATGAGCAAACTTAAATATTATATCCAGCCAGTACAGTTGACAAGGGGAACGATGACCTCCAACGGTTTCGAGGAGTAATTTTCAAAACGTTTTTTTCATCACTCGTTTTAATTTATTTACATTTTCATGGCTCCTGTAAATATTTATTGCCTGAAAACGGTTTTCAAAATGCCTGGAATGTACATATTTACAGGGCAGAAACCATCCAGGACGTCGTGACGCAAATAACAGAAGTTCAAATTGTAGTTATCCATCTGTTTAGTTTTGAGTTACATGTAATGTATGTGTTTTCCATTCATAAGAATAACTACAAAAGGCCCTCCCCATGTGTTGTATTAACCGTATTTGTACATGTACAATGTACACTGCAGATGGAGCTCATATGCATCCTGTCTGTGCAGCGTGAACTTTAGCATGCGTACATGTAACCCAACAGTAATGATCAAGACCAGCAAGCCAAGAAAACCGCAGAGTGACTTTACTGTCACTTTGGCCTTTAGTGCGCTGTTTTCAAGTTCTCTCATTGAAATCAGGGAAGGAGTCTGGCTCCTTGCTTGCAATGAAGATCAGTGTTCGGAATTGCTATATATGCATACAGGAAACCAACCTTAACGCCACCTCCATCTATTATCTCATGTCATGTTTCTTAGAAGCAGGTTAACAGATGATAGGTTTTGTTGAGATCGTCTTCGTTGATTGGCTCATTGTTGTTTCTTGCCTTGCAAGCTTCACTTTAGGGTTGGGACCTTTAACCATAACAAACATTGAAATTCCTTTCCAAATTCCTGTAATGTTTAAACAAAGCCGACAGAGAAAAAAAAGAAGAAGAAGAAAAATGAGACCATCCTTTTCTAAAGTGTTAGCCCCAGACACTATCCAGGAAGAATGATTGATATATCCCTCTTGTGGTTTGAATTTGTCTTATCTTAATCCCCTACTATTTGTCACACAATATTTTCAATCCCCTACGATTTGTTATAAAATTTGTTATTTTGCTTTGTACCCCCAAAACACTACACCAGCACACAAGGGATGTGCTACCACACTGTGGTGTGTGGTTTTGTGATGTCAAGACTGGGTATAGTATTGTGTTCTACTTTTAATCCTGGAAAGTGTGTTGACATCAACTGCTCCTTTCACAGGCTGCTCATAGTTCTGATTCTCAATTTGGATTGAGATATGGTTTTTTGAAATGCTAGAAATATTTAAATGGTTTATCGGAAGTCACAAGTTCTGTTTAACTAGGTAGGAAAATAAACGAAGATGCACTACCCTACTTCACTTTCCGAAGTTTGAACAATTAAAAAAGTGCGCTAGTGACAACCAAATGACAACAACAAAAAGTCCAGTTTGTGGTTTTATGGTGTCTGCAGTTGAACGAGATTGGTAAAAGACTCACTGATACAACTTTATGTTTCTGTCATTATACTCTGATTGTCTTTGGTTTTTCTTCCTTTCTTTATATGAGAACCATCGTAGTTCATTAAAGAGAATTCCACACCGTTGCAGCAAACTTCATGAGACCATATCCCTGCAAAGCTGCAATAATCGTAGCTCTTGGTCACGTCCCTTCGATGTCGGGGAGGGTCGAGAGTTACATGTATGATTATCCCAACTAATCCCTACCAAAGTTTCAAATCTATTTGTGGAAAAGTCTCCAGCTCTTGATTTGGACAAAAAATGCAGTCTTCATAAACTTTTAAAGTAAATGGCAGGTAAAGATGATAGACAGTTCATGTTGGTTTGATTTGATTTTTATCTGTGTCTTTCAGGGTGGAGAAGATGATAGATAGTTCATGTTGGTTTGATTTGGTTTTTATCTGTGTCTTTCAGGGTGGAGAGGGTATTTTTGATCCTCAGACGGAAGCAGATAGGAGAGCCCAACATTGCATCGTGGCATCACTGGTCACAAGATTCCCTGGAGTTACCGTTATTGGAGAGGAGGTAAAAGACCGGTTTTTATGTAACCCTGATAACTGTATGCGATGACCAAATATTATTATTATTTCCCTAGCCTTGACACCTCTAACCCACCTAAATCCCAGCTCCCAGTTCAGTGGGGGTGAAACTGCAGTTAAACTAGCAAATGAACTGACAAGAAAATAAGAAAAGTAAACTAACTTCGGCATTTGAGTTTATCTTCTTACCAAATAATTTTTAACAATTTGTAAAATGTCTCAAACAATTGTAAAGAAAATACAACTTCCAGTTTTGGTTGGTGTTGACAGCTTATTTTTGTATGTAAAGATCTTTCAAATGAAGTGACCGCTTTTTGTTCCTGGCCCTGCCTCATCTTTGATAATAGAGGGCACTGTCAATGTAAGGAGAACAACAAAACAATAAGATATCTAATTGTGTACCCAAATCCCAGCTGAATTATCTTAGTTAATTGTTTTACTGTATTTTATTTTAATGTTTTGAGTTTGTTTCGAGGGTTATAAAATATTATTCTTGATCTCTAAGGAGATTTAGTTAAGGGTTCATTTTCAGTTTTAATTTCCGAGAAGCAAATTCTTTGGGAAAACCAAAATTGGTTTATGTAGAAAATCAAATTTTTATCGAGGGAAACACAAATTACTTATAAGGGGCTGTTTCAAATACTTGATATGTTATGTATTGTTTTTTGTTTTTTGTTATGTTCATTTTAAAGGAATTGGAGAAAGAGAGGATAGAGGACAGGCAAGTTGAGATGGGTGAATCGGAGGAGGTTCTCGGTGTGCAGTGTCCTGATCAGTATCAAGACATCGATCTTAAAGATGTATGTCTTGAAGTTTTCTGTAGTTTACCCTTAGACTTTCGCCTAAAAAGACATAAGCGTGATTATCTGTAATGTGAATACTATTATAGTACATGTAGTATGTCGTGGCCGAGCGGTTTAGAGCACCGCACTCAAGCGCTGCAATTTCTGATCAGCAGGGGTGGGTTCGAGTCCTGATCGTGGGACTTGTGTCCATGAGCAAGGTACTTTACCATAATTGCTTTGTCCTTCGGATGGGACATTAAGCCACAGGTCTTGTGTATTAGGATTGGTAGTGCACGTAAAAGAACCCAGAACACTTATTATGAAAGAGATGTGGTTAACCCCGGTGTTTCTGGTTCACACAGCAAGCACCCTTGTTTACAGGTTTTCCTTCGACTTGCGAGCCACAGTGATTAAGTTCACTTATGAGGCATCCTTGGTTTCATCACCAGAAATATATAACAAATAACAGTATACGGTTCATGCCTGATACTTCATTTTGATAAAAGAGCAAAGCTGGTTTTCCTCAGTTACAGACACCTGCAACATTTCTAGGGGCACCAAGGCAAACGATCAGGGGAGCGATCCGTTCGAAGACGACCGGAATAATCAATAGGTGTTATTCTCTTTCTCTCATTTACAAACGACTAAATCTACGTGAATTGTTTTGTCAACAGGTTGTTGTGTGGGTGGATCCTGTTGACGGAACCACAGAATATACTCAGGGTAAGTAGGATCGATATACAATGATTTGTTCAAAACGTAGTACAGTATTGGTGAGGAACAAAATTAATTTTAATCTGAAAGCTCACAGGCTGTAATTTTCATACCAGGACCAATCCTCAAGAGACGTAGGTCCACGGTGAGGGCGTGGGCACCGCCTTGGGCTTCGTCCCCCCTGATTGAAGCCTGGTAAGGAAAGCGCGTTCCTTCTAAATAACTGACAGAGCCTAAACCCAAGCCCAAGCCGTGGTTTTGATAAGGGCCATGTATATTCATCTGAAGTACTATCTAAGTCCGGAAACTAGCATTTGACAGGGACTAGAAATTTCAGACTCTTGTCTGAATTAAGACCGATTTTTTTTGTCTGCCTGGTATAAAAATAGAGGAAGTGTTTTTGTCAGATCAGAAATCCTGCTCTCTGATCTATATTTCTAGCCTAAGGACTCTGTTCCCGAAAGCTCCTTGAAATCTATAACTCTAGGGGGTTATTTAAACATATTTCCTAAAATGTTGATCTTAGTTTTAGACCTTTTTGTCAGAGATGACTCTCGTTCCTGATTTGAAGACCTTACAAATCACAAAGTTTGCTAATTTTGTTTGCTTTAGTCGAAACAATCCTGATATGAACAACACAAAATCTCTGATTAAACATAAAGCAATTTTCCCCACAGTTTTCACTAAGCGTGACCTCGGAATTTGTTTGGTTGGTTGCATAATGTGTTTATTGAAAATAAGATGATTGGAATTAAAGAAAAACTCCTAAAAAGGATGTTGTACATTCCGTGTACAATGGAAACCAGAATTGTCAAATAGGTAAGGCATAATGCCGTCAAAACATCATAATCAGTATTTGACAATCAAAATTTCATATACTTTTGATTAATAGTTCTTGCCTTGGGGTAAAGGAACAAACAATTTTTTAATTTGCCGCATTGAAGGTTGCTATATGATTATCAAATAATTTATACACCGTGTTTTTCAAGGTCTTTTTTCTAGAGTACATTTCTTAAAGGGACACGTTGCCAAAAGCGCTTGTTTTTTATTTGGTTTTACACCAATGTGTATTAAGCACTGTATTACTCAGTGCTCTCCCAAGCTCTGTGAAAAAAATCCACAGGCCATCACTCAGGTGGGATTCGAACCCACGACCTTTGCATTGCTAGAGCAGATGTCTTACCACTAGACCACCGAGCTAGCCCGATGGCCTGTGGATTTTTTAATATTTTTTTTTTCACAGAGCTCGGGAGAGCACCGAGGATACAGTGCTCAATACACATCGGTGTAAGGATAAAACCAAATTAGATTCTATATCCCCGATGCAAATAATAACATCTATTAAAAGTGTTTGTCACAAAATTAATATGGTTGGTACATTGTAAGATGTTTCAAAAGTATACTGTAAGGATTGACACAACTATCCCTCCCAAATGTGTAGTTTTCCTTTTTGTGAACTAACACAGTTCGCCATTTTGTAGAACCACGTTTTGGACTCCATAAAATGGCCGACCATGTTATAGTTTACAAAGTAAAAGGAAAACCACACAATTTTCAAAGGGATATTTGTGTGGATCATTATATTGTACTTTTAAAACATCTTTTCAACCATATTAATTTCATAAATGTTTTTGATAGCCCAAAGTGCCCAATCTGTAGGCAGCGTGTTCCTTTAACCTTTAGTCACTAGACTTGGCCATAAAAGAGAGGCCGTTTTGACTCCTGAATTTCCTGTAATGAGCAATTAGTATATATCAAAGATATCATTACGGAAAGTAAATTAAGCTTGATGGAACAGCAACTTTTACTGAAATGGAAAGTGGAATGTATTTTAATAAAATGTACATTTTAAAAAAGCGCAGCTGTATGTGTGACACGGACTTGCACAAAGTTACTGGCAAAATGCATGCATGGGTCACGTGTAACACAGGTCAATCTTATAATTAATACCAATAATTTATTCATTTTCATAGCGCAAATTTCATATGGATATTTTCAAATGCGCGTAGCATAAAATATGCTTCAACTATACTCAGAGAGGGTGCATTAGGCAGCCGAGCTAGAATTAACTGGGCAGGCCCCGTCCCTTCTCATTCGAGATAAGTTGTCCTGGGTGTTTTGTTTGCATTCCACAATATACAGGAAGCGCAGTACTACATCTCATTGAAAAGACGCCTGCTTGATGTTAGGGAGCTCTATCATGTCCCAGACAAACCACCAACTATGACAATACATAGAATGGTCTCCCATCCAAGTACTGACCACAGTCAATGGTACTTTGCACTTATACCACTATCTCTTCCATTGAGCTAACTGTCTCACTGAAACACCCGATTGCTATAATTGACCAATATTATTTATCTTTGTCAATTTGGTTTTTTTTTGTGTATAGGTTTCTTGGACCACGTTACCGTTTTAATAGGAGTAGCCGTCAAAGGAATCGCCGTTGGCGGAGTCATCCACCAACCGTACTTCAACTACAAAGAAAAACCAGTCAAGGAGCAGGGCCGTACCATGTGGGGTATTCTCGGACTGGGTGGGTTCGGTTTTGAGCACAAAGACTTACCTCAGCGAGTGATCACGACGACAAGGTCACACCTAACAGAGGATGTACAGAAGACGATAGATGCCATGAAACCGGATGAAATCCTGAGGGTTGGAGGTGCTGGGCATAAGGTAAGAGCGGTGTACAAAAAAGACAATGTGGGCCAAGTTTGCGCAAGGACTATCAGTGACCATAGTTCGACTAGGTTAGCCCGAACTCTGCTAGTCCACTGTTTGGAACCAGCCTACCAGCATGGTCGCATCGCTGGTAATCAATAGCTGCTTTCATAGCACAGTGCAGAGTGGACCAGTTATTAAAAAAAATGATAACGTATGTAAGTCGCGGGTCGCGTTGACGTGACTAGAGTCATTCGCAGTACAACTTCTGTGCGCATGTCCTACCTACATTAGTAAACAACCATTAGTTAATCGTTGGTCCTTGTGCGAACTTGGCCATGGCTTTACAAGGTAAATTCATTGTTTACTTTTTGTCGACGTAATTCTGATTTATTGGCAAACTTATCAAGAAAAAATACAATAAAAGTCACCTGTGAAAGTTTTAGCTGAATACAGTGCCTACTTATTGGGTAAACAGCAAAAATTGTCACAGTGTTTTCACCAAGAATGCCGAATCCATCCATGATTAGGGTATCAACTGCATCTGTGGTTGTATTGAGGGCAGCATTCAAACAGACACAAATTCAAACAGACACAGATTCAAATTTTATGACATACTTTTATTGACTTCTGATCAATAGGGGGCACTTCAGAAGAAATCATTTCGCAGGACGCTTACTACCAATACCATCTTTATAACAAGTCGGCTTTCGGATAAAGTTTACACAATTTCTTTTTGGTATCATTACCAAAGGATGACCTATCTTACACCCGGTTCAGACAGTCGCACCGAACCAAATTATTGAATTAAGCACATGAAAAGTTTGATGTCTAAAACAGTTTGAAGCGACTGGATGTGCTGGAAGTCGAAACAGGTACTGAAAATCAAGGTCTATAACACCCAGTTCAGACAGGGGCTCGCAGAGTCGCACTGAACCAAAAAGATTAGGAGCGACTCTAGGTCGACCCAAATAAACAGTGAACCTGGAAGACGAAAGATCGTCTGTTGCAGTCGTTCGAAACGACTCTGGGGTGTCTTGGTTTCAGACGTCGATCTTGTCATGAGCGGAACCTAATGTAAATTTTATGTAAATTTTATGCTAAGTTCGCCTGTCTGAAACCTAAATTGATTCGGGTCAATTATCCATTCAGCTTGTTATTTGTTTGAGCATTTCCCGCAAATCATGAACACAAGTTGCATTTATTCTTGCAGGTGATTTTGCTGTTGGAAGGTAGAGCCAGTGCCTACATTTTCGCTAGTCGGGGTTGCAAGAAATGGGACACTTGTGCACCCGAGGCCATCTTGCATGCTGTTGGGGGTAAGTTCATTGTGGAATGAGTATGTCAGCAATAGTTGGACTGAATCATGGCATTGTACCACATTGGTTGTCTAGTTTTGTTTCAAGTCTGAATCATGGCATTGTACCACATTGGTTGTCTAGTTTTGTTTCAAGTCTGAATCATGGCATTGTACCACATTGGTTGTCTAGTTTTGTTTCAAGTCTGAATCATGGCATTGTACCACATTGGTTGTCTAGTTTTGTTTCAAGACTGAATCATGGCATTGTACCACATTGGTTGTCTAGTTTTGTTTCAAGTCTGAATCATGGCATTGTACCACATTGGTTGTCTAGTTTTGTTTCAAGTCTGAATCATGATATTGTACCACATTGGTTGTCTAGTTTTGTTTCAAGTCTGAATCATGGCATTGTACCACATTGGTTGTCTAGTTTTGTTTCAAGTCTGAATCATGGCATTGTACCACATTGGTTGTCTAGTTTTGTTTCAAGTCTGAATCATGATATTGTACCACATTGGTTGTCTAGTTTTGTTTCAAGTCTGAATCATGATATTGTACCACATTGGTTGTCTAGTTTTGTTTCAAGTCTGAATCATGGCATTGTACCACATTGGTTGTCTAGTTTTGTTTCAAGTCTGAATCATGGCATTGTACCACATTGGTTGTCTAGTTTTGTTTCAAGTCTGAATCATGATATTGTACCACATTGGTTGTCTAGTTTTGTTTCAAGTCTGAATCATGGCATTGTACCACATTGGTTGTACAAATGTAGACTGCTTAAAATTGAAAATCTATCAAATATTCCCTCCTTTTTTAATTTCAGGTAAACTGACAGATTGTCACAATAACAGCTATCAATATCACAAAGATGTTGAGCATCAAAATACGGGTGGCGTAATCGCAGCCTTCAACAACCATCAGTTCTACATCGAGAGAGTACCAGAATCTATACGAGAAAAACTACCAACGCAGGTTTTGAGTGAGTGACCTTGCTATCCTACCAAAAAAGAGAGAAAAACCAAAACCAAATCCATGCTGTGATTGTAAGAATTTGGGGGCAGTCGAGTTCCACACGCAGGAAGTACTGTGGATGAAAATCATGGGGCTTTGGTAAAAATGTAAATTGTATACCACTAATTGGTTGTTGGAGTTAGTGCGTCTTAAAAGGAGAGTGTAATCCTGGTGGGGAGAAGATGAGGAGGTTCAGAGAAGGGTGTGAACCTTTCACCGAGCAGTTGAACATCACAATGATATACTTGTGTTATGCTGTTGCTGTCTGTGATACCAGGCTATTATTTGAATGTGATTGAACGCGAGGCCTTTTTGGGTGGTAGTCTGTATTGGGAAATCAATGCTTTGGTCATTGTCTTGCAGTCTGGGGGCAAGACGAAGCTAGCTAGGTACAGCAAATCGAAGGTATTTTGTTCAAGGAAATCCAGTCGAAGCCAAAGAATTTTTTTTCTTTGATTCTTAAGGCAAATGGTTTTGTGTTACAGAATTCTGTAAGCTGTGCGAATAAAGGCATTGTTAACTCACAATCACTGTTGGGTACACCTTTGGGCAAATGAATAGCCCCCTTTCACCCTCTGAAATCAATTCAAGGAACTTAGTCACACGAATCAATCGTGCTTTTGGTCCTTGTGGTATAAGGTCCTCAAGGTATGCAACAACAACAAAAACCCAATTCTGTGCTCTAATTTCTTCAGAATCGGCATCTATTTTAAAGACATTTCCCCCTCCCCCCCGAAATTGACTATTGAGATCAGGTGGAAACAAATTCTCTGTTACCAAAGAGTTATTAAAACGAGCAATTTTCAAGAATGTTTTCTGAACAGAGTTTGGTGAAGTCTTAATCACATCCATACCCCTTTGCACTGCTAAGCAAACAGGGGAAAGAATTTCCAACTACTCTGCTGGAAAGTTGTACTCAACTGATCTTTCAACTGCTGCATCTGTGCCAAACTTGTTGTCTGCTTCAAATGTTAACGATGTGCACAACAATTGGTAAGATTGGACAAAATAAATGTTGACAGATTTGCACATAACTTTCATGGTTTCAAGACGGTCATGGTTCGAAACTTCCCTAGAAATACTTTTGCCTGAATTGCTATAGTCTTTGAGAAACGAGTGAAACAATTTTTTTTAATATCGCGAGAGCAAAACTCAATTTTTTTAAACAGTGAAAACATATAAGGGTTTTTTTCCCACTATTTTCTTGTGACACCCATGATCAATTGAGCTGAAACTTTCACAGGTTTATTATTTCATGTATACGTCAGGTCACATAAGTTCTGGATCTTTGACAATTACTAATGTTGTCCATGTGCTTTAAATAAAAATAAAAAAACTTAAAACAAGAGAGTGTGATGTTCAACTGCCGATCGTTGTGATTAGGTATCTTTTAACTAGTGTACTCTATGCAGCTCACAGATATATATACTGGTAAATGTACTATACAAATGTGGTATGCATGCGACATGATGGAACATTTTTTCTGCTTCCTGCTAGTGAGAAAGTCCGAGACTGAATGTGAATTTATTTTGAAGTCTGTTCGAGCAACAAAAGAAAGGCCAAAAGAACGCAGTTTTATTTTGGGTGGTGACATTGAAATGTAAGAAGACCACCTTCGGTTATACTGCTGCTGGTGGCACAGCAATTTGTGAGCGCAATGTTGTGGAAGATAATGAGCTTGATGAGTATTTTAGTTTGCTGGACTTTCTTAGTTGCTGTATGTTCCAGCGTGTGCGCTTTGCCTTCTCTGTTAGTGAGAGAACTTAACAAGCCAAATGGGTTTATCAGATAAGGAGTGCATCAGAAAACGTTTTCTTAAAACCAGCCTCAGTCAAATCAGTTTATTTTCTGTAGGTCTAAAAAAAAAACTAATGTACCACAGGAAATGCCCTTACACAAAAGCATTGATAAAGAAGAAAAAGGAAAGTTATGCACAAAGCCAGTGAGAAATGTTTGATTTATCACATCTTCTGATTCATGTACCACCGGATAATTGTGAGCAAACACTGCCTACAGTCTCTGAACAAGAAATAAAAGTTGTTTCGAAACGAATTCATATTTAGTCTCATAAATACAAATAAAAAATCTTATTTTTTGTAAAAAATGTAAGGGAAAAATATATTTTGATTTCCTGTTGAGTGGTTCTTTTAACTATTATTCTTATTATCATATAAAATCAAGTTTATCATGCAAAACAAGTATGGTTTCTTCCCATTGTAGTTGAAGTTTTCAAAATAGAAAAAAAATATATCTGGGTTTATTCTTGTACAAATTATCTATAAAAGAAACACACCAAAATTATAAAGTATAATTTTAATTGTTATTTCCAATAAACTTGCAAAAGTATTGGTATCGTAGAAAATTATCAGGTATTGATGTCAATATTTTACTTGTTATCTCAGAGTTATTCAAAAGATATTATTTTCAAGATTGAAGAATAATTATTGAAGAGATTTGTGTAATATAGCCATCGTTAGGATGTTAATAACACATTTAAAAAGAAGAAGGAAGAACTTCGTATCTAAATGATTAAAAAAACAAAACCTTTGAGATTTTCTTTTTTTTTCAAATGCAACTGCTGTAATTGATGTGTAGCTGATAAAATGCTTAATGTATACAAAGGGTGATGGGACCCGGGCTTAGTCCAAATCTTTACAGTTGTATTTTAGTGTTTGAACAATTGTGTTCCTTATTCACTACTAATTGAGCTTGCCATTTGTTTCACCCATGTATGTCGCCTTCAGAAGAGAACAAATAAAGGATTCCGGTGTCAGATTTTGGGGTCATGATATTATCGACTAAACCTGTAACTAACTCTGTGGGACGTAGGGGTAAGGTAGCTTCCTTGAGAGATAAGTCAATAACTGGAGAAATATTTCAAGAAGCACGAAGGCAACGATTTGAGTCATTAATGATGCCTTGGTGTAAAGTACAGAGCCTTTGAGCCTGATCAATCCATCTGGATGTGGGGTGTGGTTTCAAGGAATATTTTATTCTACACTACCCAGATTGGGGTATAGTTATAACCAGGGCCCAATTTCATTGAGCTGCTTAAGCACAAAAAGTAGCTAAGCACAATAAAATTACTAGAATAAGGTTACCAGTCAAAATACTATGTCACATGTACAATCTGTGACTGGTATCCTGCCTTTTTTTTGCTTAGCAGAAACTTTTTGAGCACTGTTTTCTGCTTAAGCAGCTTTATGAAATTGGGTCCAGAATGGAAACCATCTTCCCCAAGTGAAGATATTAATGGTCACCAATCGGGTGACAGTCTTTATCCCAATCACATTCGTGTCCCATTAATGCTCATAGAGTCATTATCCAGTTGAGTTATATCTCGTACCCTGATTGGATCCATCTTCTCTTAACCGGGATGTAAAAATGCCAGCATTTTGGCGCTTCCCCAATCCAAGTCGTTGAGCAGCAGTTTGTGAGGACTGACTAGTGTCGCCATGAAGCACATGACTGGCATGTCTGGTGGAAGTGGATACTTGAAATCTGTTTGAATGTGTTGTTCAAATTGATTTGGATGCGTTCAAATGTGACATGAGGTTATGCAAATGCTCACTGTGACATGCACCGTTAGAAGTGTATGGATCACTGAACTCATGTTTCAGCGAGGAACTCTCCGCGCCGCACTTTTTTCCACATCGTACTCCATTTATCTAAACAAGGCAGAAATTACGTCAAGTTCATGGGTTTTCTTTTGTTAAACCGGAGGTAGATATTTTCCAAAGTTTTTTTTTCTGGAGGTGATTGGATTAGAAACTATATTTAAAAAATAAGGTACGGCTATTAAAAAAAAAAATTAAAAATTAAAAAAACAGTACTGTATTTGACAGCTGTGTATGTAACGTGTTAAATTTATATTAAATGATAGCTTTAATAATGAGAAGTTTGGTTTATTAGGCCAGTGTTAAAAATTATTTCTAATACCTTGTTTTATTATAGAATATCTTTATTAAACCCAGATTTCACTTGTATTTTTTACTCTATGTTGTAACATTGTACAGATACCTGAAAATTAAGAAAGTTTGATCTTGTTTGCTCACTGGCGACGATACAAGACGTGGTAGTTGTGACACCGTCTTTTAAGACTTTGTAACGGAGTGCTGGCTCAAGTCTCCCAAACCAGCATTCTGTATTTCAACCGTTCTGTTACGGAGTGTGTCGGGAAATATCCATGTGTGTAAAAGTGTAGTTATGTCATGTGTAATCAGCAGACATGATATTCTTCCTGCTTCAGTCTGATTTTCCGATTTTCTGGCCCTCAGAATAATTAGCAAAATTTTTATTAAATAGCCTGAAAAGTCTATTAAAGCTTAAATCATGTATGTTAGCCCTTGGGACTAATTATACATTTCCTACCCCCCCCCCCCAAGGGCCAAATGCATGAAACAGGGACATGTACACATAATCCTCTTCTGTGGTTTGTAGGACATGCAAGTATTTGGACCAAAATGACTGGGAACAGGTGTATTTCCACACAAGAACAGTGTCTCAGATCTCACTTTTCGTCCTTAAAAAAAAAAAAAGCAGTGAAAATCAGAGCACAATCCTTAGCATGGATGTGTGTGTGTGTGGTCAAGATTCAGAACTTGTGCCAGGACTGCCCATGTTTAGTGTATGCTATTTAACGCACAAGGTTATGAACTTGACCTCTCTAAGAAAAACTATAGTAGTAAACTTGCCCCCCAACTATGTACAAAACTTTTTGTGTGAGAAGTGTTGGCTCTGAGATGAACGGGTGTGATCTCGATATTTTGAGCGGTATACTGTGCTCGTCGACAGAAGAATAAGACAAGCAGAGACTGTTTGAAACGTCGGGACCACACTGGTTCTTCTCAGAGCCAACAGTTCTCCCAAAAGAGTTTTATACATGGTTGTACCCACAAGTTTGCTACTATAGTTATTCTTATGAACCACACCATGCAAAGCTTCAAACATAATTTATATCTCTAGTGTACTGATCAAATCCTGGTTACTATTAAACTTAAGACCATGAATTTGTTAACACGTGTGAATTTATCTGTAAATAAGTTACTCTGTCCTTTTAAAATCATGGTGTTAAACACTGATCGGCTTTGGCCAATTCGACCAAGAAAATACTTTCTAAACTTCTGTCTGAAAGAACATGAAACCAAAGGGTTTCCATTCAATTTGCCAGTCTTGTTGGCTGTACAAAGCTTGAGCTTTTTAGTTGGTGTATACTTTTGGACTCTCTTGCAGGGGAGTTTTGCATCTATTTAATTTCTCGGCGGATGAACCTGTCATATATTTCGATATATCTCGCCCAATGTAAGCTACGCCAAACTATCATAAGCTGTAAAGATTGCTTACAAGTATCTCTGTTATAGGACACAGTTATGCGGGAACCAGTCACAGACTGTACACATCATGCAGCATTTGTAGCTGGTAACCTAATAGCACGTTTGTTTTTCAAGAGCTCTATGAAATTTTGCTACCAACACATGAAATGATCATGACTGCAAACGATCCACCAACATGTTGTTTGTATGAATTAAATTCTTTTTCCATTTCGGGTCAACATGAAAAACTTACAAAGAGAGCACGGAGAAATGACAATTCCTAGTGCTATTTAACAAAATATGTGTTGACCCTGTTCCATGTTAACAAGGAAATATAATCAGAATCTTTGGTTGTTCCCCAGTACAGTACAGCACAGTGACATTGGATTGATGATGGTGATGCGAGTCAGGTTGCAGACAAGTTCATTTCTTTCCTAAACCTTCAAATTCATTTATACAGTCTTTCATTTTGGGGTAGATACTAAAGGTCAGTGTGAAGTGTGCCACTCTTTCTGGTATCCATCTAAGGCCAATGTACACAATTGCATGTACGACTTGCAGTTTAAAGTTGACTGCCATGTTTTACAGTGTATTCCAGCATGGCTGGCTCCAATGTTGGTAAGCTTGTTGCTACAGCTTTTTACAAAACCATAATAACTGAAGAAATGAAAATGAAATTCTTTAGGTATCCTGTTGGTAAGGTATGTTGGCAGTGGGTATGGCTTACAGAGGAATTACATCTTACTTACGTGCAGGATAATTCCTGTCTGCCATTTTCTGTTACATTACTGGTTGGACCTTGACACTGTTTTGTGTAGATTTTAATGATGCCAGAAAAAGCACAGCATTCTCTGTGTAGTAGATTATTGAGTATATCACTATTAATCCAGTCTCACATTATGTAGAATTTTGATGTTTACCCCACATTGTTAAGATTGATGTTTTTTGGTTTTTAAAATCTTCAGCCGTACAATGTTTATGAGGAGCCCTGACTATAACTCCATCTGACATCTTGGTTTTAAATTAGCACACAAGGAAACTTTATTTGTTCCATGAAGGGTAGTCTTTTATTAACAATAATTTACAAGCCATTTCCGTGACCAAATGAAGTTGTGATAAGGCATATAGACGCGTGTGAAGCAAGCCGAGAGTTACAAACTTGAAAGTGGAAAAGTGAATTTGTCCAAACAGTCTAATTCCCCCCCCCAAAAAAAAAGAAAGAAAGAAAGATTGGATCACAAATAAGTGGGCGTTTCACAACAATTGATGCCCTACTTGTTTTATGGGTTATAATTTTTTTTTTACAAACTTCACTAACAAGTCCTAAGATAATGTTTTGTTATGTGACAAAAAAAACAAAACAATCTAACAATAAACTAATAAGCATAGTGTGTTAGTCTGGCAATTTTGTATTCTGCTCAATGTTGAGTGACCTTCCCTTGAATATGTCATCATAGCTGGGGTCAGATCATGGAACAATGTATACACCTAACACAGCGGTCAATCAATGAGGTGACCTCTTTGAGAGTGGGGTATTGACCCCTTGCACATTGTAGAGCGTACCTCCACACAATGTGTCTACCAATTCCACCATTTTGACTCACAAAATGGTGGACAGAATAGGCACATGTAAGTGCACTGCATGTATAACGTTGTGATGTCAAGTGCAAGGGGACGATATCAGTGGAGTTTCAAATGCCCCTTATCCCTTTCAAGTGTAAGGAAGTACTTGCTATTTTTACTTTCAACTTTCAGTACAAAGTCATCCTGTGTATTTGACTTCATTTTTACAGATTTATAATAAATTACTAAGTATGAATATGATTATATGAGATGTTTGTATCGTTAACGACCCTTAACAGTTTTTTATATTGTTCAGTTTCATATATAAAGTGTATCGGCTGTAATTAACTCACCCGCCAAAGGCTGGACTTTAAAAAAATGAAAGCCAGATAATCACCTTACGTTAGACTTACACCAGCGAAAAATAAACAACTAAGAGAATACAAATAAAAAATGTTAACATTATGATTTGTATAGAACTGTTTCAGCTGAATTATGCCTAGCTGTATTGATGTGTTTAAAAGCTCAGCAGACCTGGGCGTTGTATTTGAGATTAAACAAAAACTATAGAACATTTGACCACTGTGGTGCTTAATGCAACTGCTTACATACATTCCAAAGTATAATAATTTTTTCGTAACAAAAACAAAACAGAAGATTGAACACAGACTGACTTTCAGCACAATAAGGTAACATACGAGAAATAAATATGAATGAACACGAAAGAATGGCTTGAGTGTAGTTGATGACTTGTTTGTCTGGAGCATTCCTTTTCTCTTTTTAATCGACCACGTAAACCTTCAGTTTTCATAATCATAATAGTACATGTACCAGGATTTATATAGCGCCATTCCATCTAGATCATGGTGCTAAGCAAGAAGAGATAATGAATTTTACTGAACTACAGGAAAAGGGTAGGTTTGATATGCTTTATGAATAACAAAACTCTCCAGAGTTTTGAGGCGCAGGGGAAAATTGTTCCGGAGTTTAGGTCTAGAGATTGAGAAGGTTTTCAGTGTGTAAAAATGCGGACTTGCTCACTCGGACTTCAGCCGTAGTAATAAAAACAGTAGTAGATACAGTTTTCCCAAAGTTTAAACCCCTCAACATACTGGAGTGAGAGAATTCGTTGTCGGCAAGTCATTTGGCCAATATTGGCATGCCAAAATGTAAGATGTGTGCTAAATTCAGTAATGCAGTACTCAATATAAATGCATATTTCACTCTGGTTTTGTGGGAGCGAGTCACAATTGCCCTGAAAGTTGAGATGGCCATTTTAGCATGTTCTATAAATATGATCATAGGGAAAGGACAAGAAAAGACCGATGCGGTTTATCTTCGGTTTTAAGAGGTCAAACAGCACCATGACCCAACACAACAACATCCGGTTTATTCACAAAAGCACACGCACGGCCCTGTTGAGGCGTACGTAGGCATATTTACTTAGCGACCATAGACAGGTCAGCGGTCATCTGTTGAAAGTTAAAACGGATGTTGTCATTTTTATTCTGTCCACACACCGTGCTAAAAGATAAACCCGAAGTGGTTTAACGTTAAACCACCCTCGCCAACCGATTTAACTCATTCGGGTTCAACCCGATTTGGTTACGTTTTAAGAGCGTTCAGACACACAAAGTTAAACCCAAATGAGTTCAAACTGCCTTAAAACCGACTTTAGTACTGTGTTTGAACGACCTCTTAGGTGACTTAATTTTTAAAACTAGATTTTTCAATAAACAATGCCCTATTGTACTGAGTAATGCTGTATCTGGTCTGCCTTTCAACTACACGCGCAATCAATTATTTACATTATTTAAGCAATATACATTTTTTACACATTTGGCTGAACTTAAAATTTTTAACCCTTTTCTGTTTTAAATGAATAGATACAATGCATTTAGACCACTTGCTCCACATTACATTCACAACGTGCTTGACATAACTAATAACTCCATTAAGTCACAACTCAAATATAAGAAAATAGAATTAGCTGTTGCAAACTGCTTACTAACAAAAAGGACCTATGGTAAAAGTGCTAAAATTAGTTAATGGCCTGATGTGTTGACCCTATTTTTTCTTGAAGGCTAAAAACTCAAATTTAACAAGACCAGCGGAGGAATTTACAAAGTAAAGATTGATCTAAGCAAAGTGTGATGTCACAATACAAATCACTCTGGTGATATTGACAACTCATCTCAAGATAAATCGTAGCGCTTTGTGAAATCGGCCCCTGTAACAAGATAGTGAACGAATCCATATGCAGTATTGGTCCAGAGGTGCCATTGCTTGTCTTCTTGATAATTTTCGAGTTGCATTAAACATTAAAAGAGAGATTTTATGCACACCGCAAACCTGGCCAAAAATCATAAGTGAAAAGGGTAACCGAGCGACTGGCTCCCTTCATATTAGAAATAATACAAAATTAATGTATTTAAGGATTCACATAAAATTTAACTTAAACTTTACAAAATACACCAAAGAGATTTTGGAGTCTTTATGGTTTGATTTGAAGCAATGTGAAACTCATTTGGAGTTTAAGTCTTTTTTTTCTATACATAATATGTATCTACAATAAATACACGATCTGAATACAGTAAATTATATGAATATAACACAAAGCTTTTTAAGAGCCAGGAAAAACATTTGGGTTGTGGAGTAATAAAGGTTAGGTCATAGATTGGTTTTTGTCAACATAATGATGGTTTATAGGCAACATTATAAAGAAAGATACAATAAAAGTCACATGTAAATGTTTCAGCTGAATACAGTGTCTACATGCTGAGAAAAGTTTTTTCCCAAGAATGTCGAATCCATCCATGTTTTAGCAGCAGCATTTGCGAATGGACGCCAACCCTCAGAAATCTGAGAAATGATTCATGCATAAATCGTTTCTCAGATTCAAATATTTTAGGACCCGTGAACAATTTTCCAAACCATATTACTTTGAAGGGAATCCTTTCTCAAAATAGTTAATACTATCAACAGCTGCAGTGCTTTTCACCAATTTTTATGGTTATTAAGTTTTGAAGGATTTACCAATCTATGACCCCACCTTTAATCAAACTGTTTTGGTCTTCCAAAAACATAACGTGAAACTAACCATAGACAATTTAATTGAGGCAGGTCAAGAAAACAATGTAGAGGTTAAAGGTTTATGGTTTAGACAAACATATGAAATAGGTCACAGGATTATTGGTTCCCGAACCATTTTCATAAGACGTACACTTGTCGATTAAAAATATCTCAATTTTCATGATTTATTTTTTTACCACAACAATTTGTTGGTCTTCGTGGTAATTTCTCCCCTACAGGACTCTGTTGTGACCGTACCTGCCTCATTTCCTTCTTCCTTGCCTTTAGTTTTTCCTCCCCCATGAATCAAGAAGCACCTTTCCTTATGAGCCTGATAACATTCACATGCTACTAGTTAGGCTTCCCAGTCTTTATTTCTTACTGACGATACACAGGGAAGGGACATGGTTGGCCTTGCATTTGATGTGAACGCAGCTGGTATTGATATCTATCGTTAGCTTCGTTATAGTAGTGATTCTCACGATTGAAATCTCGTCTTCTTGGTGACCATTCTCTTGCCGCACTGCGATGGTAGTACTGCGATGCGCTCTTGAGTTGGGGCCGTTGCCTCAGGGAGATCTTGTTCTGTTCATTGTTGCTAGTATGTAGTGGGGTTTTGTTAACAGGTGTCTTGGACTGAGACGCAGGTTCCTGTTTCTGATGTTTAGACTTTGGGGAGTCGGAGGAACTTTTCTGGTTTGGAGCCTTTTCCCCTCTTTTTCTTTTCGACCCCGGTTTGGGTGAAACCACAGCGTATGAGCAAGACCTGTCCCAAGAAAGCACAACAACATGCATCTGTTACTATTAAAGAATAGTTACTTTACTATCATGGTCTGCTGAACCAATTTCATGCAAATTAAAATTTTGAGATTGTAGAATTGACCACAATTACCAAAAATTTTATCAACGAAGTGTACACTTCACTTCTCTGTTAAGATGTTTGTGAAAATGGAATTGACTTTTGTTTCAATTGTAAGTGAGTTGAATACTTCTCTTTCTCACTAATTCCATCAAACATCGGTAAAATTCAATGAGCCATTTGCACGTCACATTTGAAAAATGTCTGGTACAATGACTTGCTTAGCCACAAGTTACCACTTAAATTTGAAACCTTCAGACTATACAGACAGTAGACAATACATGTATATAGTTTGGGGCAAGCTATTTCGTAGTTAAAGAGACAGTGAACACCCTGAATTCTGAATGAATGTGTTTGGCACAGTGGTACCAGGGTTTGCTCATCTGGAGCTTGAAATACAAAAATACAAGGTGGCATAGCAACTGTCTCTATCCTGTTTGTAAATGTGATCGCAATTCCACTGTAAGCCATGATGAAGTATAGAGAATAGGAACAAAGGTCTGGGCAATGTCAAAGATGCTTCCACAGATGACGTGGCCTGTGACTTATGTTTCTAAATAGAGACCCAAAATACACCAATTTGCATCCAGCAGAAATAATGGCAAGGTCAAATGAAGCAGTCATAACATGTTGCATTTTGTGCCAATTCCTTTGCACAACTGTCCAATCGTAAAATTGAGTAAGCACATCGAAGATCTATCTTTTTGCAGCAGATTCTTTTGTATAAAGTTTTGAAAATATCAAGCAAATGAAATTAAAAAGTCGCATTCCCTCAAGGTGATCCCTTGGCTGCTGCTTCCCAGGTTGTATCGTAAAAAAGTTTGTGTGATCCCTGGCTACACGGCAGCTAACGGTTGTATGGCTTCTGACTGGCACCCCGAACAAAGATATTGACAAAATAGGGATACCGCCAACATAGGGCTAGATAGCTCAGGTGGTAGAGCGCCGGCACATTACACTGGAGGTTGTCGGATCAAATCCCGCTCTAGAAAATGTTTCTTTGTCCAACCCCAAAAATAATGTTTATGTGAAATAATTTTGTATACTAAGATTACAATGCAAAATTCACACTTTCAAATATGAACTGAACCCAAGCATACCTGCCAGGAAATGCCTGGGTAGTTATGTAGGCGTCTCTCTATGACTGCATGACAATGGACACAATCTATTCAGTATACAGGTGAGATCTATGATAGCAGTATAGACCACTGACATCACACACGGCTACTCATGTCTACCCATGGTCAGCCATTTTGGGAGCCCATCTAGCCACACACGCTGCGCCTAAAATGCGCACCGCACAGTCACACCCAGGGAAGATTAACTCCCAAAATGGCGCAACCAAGATTTATTAGGGGTGATGAAATCAGGTGAAAAAAAAAGAAGCCATTTGTGAGTTAGATTTGAATAACTGTCTGATACAATGACTTGCTAGTCACAACTTACCGCTTAAATTTGAATTCCTCCGATTATAGAGACAGTTATTACTTCTCTTGGTTCGGGGCAAGCTTTTGCGGAGTTACATAAGAGACCACAGACACCCACACACAATTCTGAATGTATGTATATGGCACACTGGTACTAGAGTTTGCTTATCTGGAGGTTGCTATACAAAAGCTTGCCCCAAACCATTTGCCACAGCAACTGTCTCTACAGTCCCAGGAATTCAAATTCAACCACTAACTTGTGACTAAGCAAGTCACTGTTTCAGACATTTATTTAAATCTAACTAGCAATTGGCTTATTGGGTCAATACTTACTCTATGTGCTTTTCAACGTCCCATATCCACAGTCCTGCATCACAGCCATCAAGCGGGCACTGCGTAACACCAAGCTGCCGTTGAATCTCAATGTTATCTTCAGGTATGTCTGGTCTAATAAGTCAAGTCAAACGGAACAAAAACATCACCAAAACAAAAAATTAATAAATGACAAATGACGAGATGGTCTACGAGGGCTGAAATGTGAAGTATGCACTGGATGCCATTTCAGGTAAGTAACTCTTTTGATTCAACAATAGATCCGTGCAGAAAATGACCATTGCTACCAATTCAATGATAAAACAACATCGTATTACCGAAATAGGGCCCAGCGTTGTACACACCCTCTAACAACAAGAGTGGTGGTTGCAAAAGCTAATAAACAAGTCCGCAGTTTTTAATTTATGAAAAAGAAAACATTCAAACTCATAAGATTCTCCAAAAAGACTACGCCTGTCTAACCTTTCAGCCGGATACACGTTTTCTCTCAGACACGTTGGGCACTTGGCCATCGCCTTGTAGAGTTTATTCTGTTTGTCATAGAGGCATTCTGTGCAGATTCTGTGTTGACAACTTGACACAACCATTTTCAGTCTGGGTTCCAAGCAGATTGGACAGCTAAATCTGACAAGGAGAAATTGGCAAACATCAATTCCATTCTGATTGTTGTTTTTGTTTCTATTCTGGTAATGAAACCAAGAATGCCTCATCAGAGAATCACTGTAGCTCGCCAGCCTGAGGAAACATGAAAACAAAACTGAAAGCCACATCCCGTTTGGCTGGGTCGGCGGTTTAAACCAACTGAAGTGTCCACTTACCTCTCAGCTTCCCTCCATCCCAGAATTACTTCTCAATATGGATTGCGGACATTTTGGAATCGCCCCACAAAATTTAACGGCTGTTTCGTGTGACAGCTACAGCTTTGAGCGAGTTGCATACGGATGCGGGTCCTACACATTACAGAGACTGGAGTCCGACAAACTGTTTGATACATGCCTTGATCCCCATGGAGATCAATGGATGCATTGCACTTTATCCGACTCCAGTCTGTGCATTGTGTGTGTGACACTGGAATCCGTGACACCCGCCTTATGTTTTCGGAGGAAGGGTCAAGTGGTTAATTAAAGTAACGTACATGTACTTAGACAATAAAAATGATTGAGGGATGTTTTGATCCTTTCTCTATATTTCGATATACAATGGTGCAAACGTGGAAATTTCACGTAAAAAGAGGGTAGCATCATGGAGGGGCTTGCGGGCGCTAAGCCAGTGATCCTTTCGGTATCCTTTGCCCGTAGTCCCTGTGTGTGAAGTCCGACTAACACGGAGAAGGCCTATTTGGTGATTTACATTTAATTATATGGAGGAAGCTTTCTCCATGATTTAATTTAGTCAAAAGATCATCCCATGGTGCCAAGATTGTGGGTGCCGACTTTACAAGGTGCCGCGTTTGATTATGGTGCCGAAGTGACCGGTTACCAGTATCACTGTTCCGTCGCAACTTGACAAGTGTCCCAACTATAGTTGGGAACTTGAGTGTTAAAGTTGGGACATCCAAACTATAGTTGGGATTGCCCATGGAGTTCAACAGGACACCGTGATCGATCATGCGTGGATTACTGTGTGACACTAGCGCAGACGCACAAGCTGATGCGATTGGCGTGACGCTTTCAGTTTCAGAGTAGGCCTACGCATTTAATTTCCCTTATCTTAGAAAACCAACATTCTAATTAATCTCAAATATTCTCAAAAGGGCAAGGGAAAATGGTCTCATAAACTTCATACTATATGATACTTACTATTGTTGTTATTTTCAGTTCATTCATGATGGGTGCTTTGTGTTCACTTCGATCCCAACTATAGTTGGGACGCCCCAACTTTAACACTCAAGTTGGGACGATTACTTATTAATTATTATTAATTATATAACACCCAAGCAGATCCTTGCCATTTGATGGGAGGATTGTCCGTCACGTGATAGCAAATAAACGTACCATAGCACGCTATGTCATTCGCCGTGCATTTTTCGTTCCATTCACCGTGCATTTTTCATTCCATTCGATTTACTCTATTGCACGGTGCGTACCACATCGTTGCGTGCGCGTGTCTTTGATAATGCAGCAGTACAGTTACTGCAAGGCACATACTACATTACGGCGCCCGTGTGTCTCAAAATAGTAGTACAGAACGCACTTAGTCAATGTTGCATCAAAACAAGCCGAACCAAAAGAAATTGGTGTAATGTCACAATTAAATACTGTACGCTTTGTTTGTTTTGAAAGTTGTATCCTCCAATCAACATGATCAAAATGACAAAGATCTACTTGGATGGATGTATTGTTATATAAAACAAATAATGAATGTTTTTCATTCGTGCAATAGTGAGAATATTTTCATTCGTTGAAAGATGGAATGTTCCATTCAACTCGGCTCCGCCTCGTTGAAAAAAAATTCCATCTTTCAACTCATGGAAATATTCGCACCATTGCACTCATAAACATTCATTATTTGTACACTAGTTAATAGTATAGAGTAGTGGTATTTCTATAAATACAGCAAGAAACTTTTTTTTTTGCTAAGTAAGTCAAAGTGCAGTATTTTCTGCTAACTAACCGCCGTTTATAAAGTTGGGCCCAGGTAACCAGCCCAAATTCCGTAAAGTTACATTGTTTCGACTGGTACCACACTCGGTTTATTATCACAACCATGGAGGAAGAGTATTTTCTTCCTCCATGTCACAACTAACGTTAGTCGTTATCAGTGAGAAATTTGTTAGGTGGTATTTTCTGCATGACGTTACGTGACGCTTAGCACATTACGAACTAGTCCGAGTTGAATGTTACCAATCGGAGGCCGTTTTCCCTTCTTCTTACCTTTTTTCAAAATTCCATTGTGCATTCTGTAATGCCTCAGTTCGGGAACTCCCCGGTCTATCCATTTTAAAATCTTAATATTGCCTGAATGAAAAATTAGAAAAGAAATGGAGAACTAGTCAATAAAACAACAAGTTTACTTTAATTTAAAGACCATCTTCTTGAGCTTGGCGGTGTATGGTCACGTGAGAAGAAGATGCATCATGATTGGAAGAATTATTTATTGTCTTAAACGTTGCATGTGCATTGTATAACTTTCATAAAATAGTCGTCGAAATAAATTTAAGTCGTCGATGAGGGCGTAAGTTTAAAGAGCTTTTGCGCCAAATGTAGCGAAGTCGCGCGAAAACTATGCGGAAGTAACTAAGGCCACGGCAGTAAACAAATCCATGAATGGTTTGTGGACATTAAGTTGTTTCACCTCAGTTCAGTTGTTTCACCTCAGTTCAGTTGTTTCAATCACTCCGAGCTCGCACTGCTCGAACGATCGGAGAATTCGCTAGTAAAAAGTGCTATTTATAGTATTGGAAAAATGTCATATGATGTGTTGACTTGAATTTTTAAATAATAATGAATACGTAACAGTGGGCCGCGTAACAGTTAATACACGTTTTTGTTGTCAGAAAAAATATTATATATTAATTAGTATATTACCATGTGTTTTTAATATTTGATGAAAATAAATAAATAAAGCAAAAGAAGGCTGAGCGTCAACTCTGTCTTTGTTTAAGTATGACGGTGTTTGAACTGGCTAAAAAGAAAAGGGAAAGGTCAAGGAGTAGTACCGGCTATTTAAATTTATATTCAGACTATGTTTAGTGTTACTATGGTATTTTGATATCACTGTATCAGTATCTTACAAATTGTTTTAAGCTAAAACTTTTAAAGGTGTCTAAAATGTGGCGTATCAGATTTTATCGCCAAGTTTATATAAAGTCCTAGTTGCGATTTCTTCTGACAATGTGGGTGTGTTTTTATTTTATGCCATGTTCCCAAAATAGATCGCTGTGCAGATATGCACAATGTGTAAATGTGTAAATCTTCTGTGAGCCACGCCCACATAAACTGGCCCAACTAGTTAATTACCAGAGGCCCACAGGAATTACATTTAACAAGTTTTTTCTTTTATGTTTTTTTCAAGAAGTTTTTTATACTAAGTGGACTTGGCTTTAACATACGTTCTTCAAAGACTAAGGTCTTGTCATAATTGTGAGTTTCTATTAGAAAAAATGCTTTTGAACAATGACATGGGTGTTTTGGGCGTAAATTTATAGGTTTGGAGTAAAAAACTGTGTGCAGACAGATACGCTTGCATATGCAGATTAAGTTACCAATGGAATAATGGCAGACAATACTGCAGTGTACTGTTTATCACATCATTAGGAAACATTTGTAAAAATATTTGTTTTTTTTTAAAGAAGAAGTATATTTCACATATATGCAATAAAAACCCTTGACAAAACTTTGCAATAAGAATTTGTAAGTAAGGTACCATTAAAACTAAGTTATTATTTGGGCTGGGGACATTGCCAATGAATGCTCTCCCAACACCATGATCACCTCCCGCAAGAATGACAGCCAAGAATTTCCCCTATTATTCACCTGATAGATTTGGGATCAGTATGGATGAAGCATCTTCAATCTTATCCCGTTCTACATCTGAATCCTCCGAGTGGGTTGCCGTGGGAACAGAGGCAGAACTGAAGGAGAAGAGAAGGAAAACATTGGAGGTATCCAACAGGAAGGTCACCATTTTCTTTCAGGATGGCAGGTTTTATGTCTTGGATTTTCATTGCTACCGTGAGTTAATGTAGATGGGTTCTAGATCTGGAATGCAGACATGTTTTTAATCTGATTTAGTCCTCATCATCTGGATGAATTGAAAGATACTAATGAGATAGCAAGATTAATTGTTAAGATAAGAAAAAAGTGCAGTTTGCTGCTGCCTGGAATAGCTTAGCATTTTTGTCTGCTGTGGGACTTCATGAAATAGTGCCTAAAAGTTCAAATATCATCCAAGGGGGAATACTCTGGGATGTTCATAACATTCTTTTTATAATTCAATGACTTCAGGACCCCCCTTAAAAAAAACCTAACTTTTTGCATGTTTGAGAGACAAAAGGGGGAATATTTGCAGAAGCACCAAATGGTAATTTTCTTAAAAATCAACTCGAGATTTGGTTTATTGTGCTCCGATCATCTTCAGGGATGAGGCCGAAGATGACAATCAAAAGAAATGAATGTATTCCTTTCTATCTTCTTTGATTGCTTTTTGTTTGATTTGACTTCATGAACAGATGCCGGAGGACCACTCGATGTTGGAAATATTGAGGTTGGTTTTAGTTTCTTTGCGACAGAAATGATTGTCTCAATTTCACAAAACACTCAGATTCATCTGAGTGTCTCATATCGCCATAGTGGTTTGTACTGGACATCACACTTTGTAATAGCAATTAAGATTGACAAGATCAATCCAAGCTCTTTTTGAAATACAGCCCTGGCAGGTCATCCATGACTTGTTTTTAAATTTTTTTTCTCCTGTCCTACTCTCTTCAAAATAAATAACGTAAAATATTTAGTGTAACCCGCACCGTAAATCTATCACTTCATCCTCTATAAATTTAAAAGCATTTTCCCCCCAGAATTCTGTACTTTACACTCATTTCTTTGCAAGGAGTAAGGCGTACCTACTTCTAGAACTAGAAGGTTCTTTCTGCTAGTGGAGACGATAGTGGAACGAACCTCATAGTTCTAGGAGTAAGATGTGCCAATCTTATTGTTTAGCTACTGAGACTTGAATACTTTTATTGGTTTTGGTCTGTTGCCTTGCCAAAAGACCGTTGAAGATTGCAATGAAAGTTTAATGTGAAGCCTGCAGACAACACTGGTAATTGTTAACGACCAGTATCCACACTTGTTGTGACCAAAGCATTTACATGAAATAACAAGCTGTGGAAATTGAAGCTAAATCCGTCATCGGAGTTACAAGAAAATAATTTAAAATCCCAATATATACCTATTTTTTCACTATTTCCAAACATAAAATGAAGCATCTTGTATCTTTTAGGAGGTAAATGGAGTAAGTTGCATAGTGTGTCCGTGGCATAAGTACAAGATCAGCTTAGGATCAGGCGAGGGATTCTATCAGTCCATAGGTAAGAGAGCCTTTGATGATGATCAGTCCTCTACGTTTTCATCCAAAGCATGTACTTTCAACACTTTTTCCCATATTGTTTGGGAGGCCCACAGGTTTAAAGTCTTCCTACTTCACAGAGCTGCTTAAGTAGAAAATATCGCTGCTTGGCAAAAATGTGCAGGGAACTAGTCAAAAGTTGTACATGTTACATGGTATTTTGGCTGGCAACCTTAATCTAGTAAGCATAATGTTGCTGTGCCCAACTACTGTTTGTGCTTTCAAAGCAGTTTTGTGAAAATGGGCTCGGTTTATGATAATGAAACACATTGATCAATATTTTCCTTCCATTCCTGCTTAATTGCATGCATCTGTGAGGGAGGGTGGGGGGGGGGGGCATGTATATCTATAAGCTTTACTTTCTAAATAATTCCTTGGTGTGGCCATCTTGTTTTTCTCCCATTTAACCCCTTGTAACCAAAACGAGGCTGGAAGGTAAAAAGGTCTAAAGAATACCTTTCCATTGTCAATGTGTATCCTGTAATTGCGACACATGTGTGCGTATCTGCTGCAGGCCCAGCGTTTTTTTGCTACCGGTACCTTTGGCTTCAAGGCTTGCATGTATTTGTGTTTAATTTTACACAAATCATTTCATCGATCCGAAGCATTTCTTATGACAGAAACTTTTTAATGCTGAGAAGATTTTAGTCTTTGAAGAGTGTATGTAACAGCCAAGTCCAATTATTAAACTTGTTCAATACAACTCCCAGGGGATTCTGGTAATGGAGCCAGTTTGTGTGAAGTGGGCGTTGTAGTGTTACGCAGGTTTGTAAAAGAGCGCATGTGTTATATCTGCAGATCATAAGTCATTGGTCACATGAAAAACACTTGTGTCATTTTTTCCCCCGCTACAGTTTCAAGCAAACTTAACTCTATTTTGTACTCGTTCTTGTTGTGTTCCTCTACTGAATTTTGGCAGGTAAACTTTGCGATTGACACTAAATCATTTAAATAAACTAATAAACCCTGTGCACTTTTCATGGTACTCTCCATGGTACTCTTCATTTTCAGACCCACATGATAGTAAGAAACCCCCCTGCTGGAGGTCAAAGGGTGTCAAGCAGCGAACTCACCACGTTGAGGTCAGAGGTCAGACAGTCTATGTGAAACTGTCAACATCCAAGACAGAACTTGAGTCTGATCACTATTATTCCAAGAAATATCGAGAAATGATGGATGTGAGTTAATGATTGGCGATTACTGGCTGTCAAATGTAAACATAAAACTATATAATAATGATATAATTTTGATATGTGCAATTGATATTGCTTAAAGAAGATGTTGAAATTATTTATGCTAGCTGATGGGAAATAGTTAGTTATTAAAAGAGACTTATTATATTTCACTCCACAGCAGTGAAGATAATTTTGAGAAGTCCCCTGATCCATGAAAAGCAAAAGTAGAAGTCCCCTGGTTTCCCTATGTACTCTGAGGTAATAGAGAAACAGCTCAGAGTTGTTGACCCAGGAATAAGAGTCAGTTGCTGACAAAAAAGTGTCTAAAGTAGGCTCCAAACTTTAGCAGGTAATAATGTTGAAATGATGGCATATCCACTTTTTGGTCACCCCTGGATTTATTGATTTCAAGGAGCTTCTGGGAACTATATCCTCAGAGCTTCTGGGAACTGTATCCTCAGAGCTTCTGGGAACTGTATCATCAGTGCTAGAGAACTTAGAGAAGTAGTTCAAACAAAATAGTTTCCTTAAATCTGAAGTTTTTTTAACAGGTAGACATAAACAAATCTGAATTCAGATATGAGTCTAAAATGTCTCATCCCTGTATATGACAACCATGTATGTGTACCCAAAAGACAACCTATTACAAGATACTTAGATAATCAAAGTAGACAGTGGGTAAGAGCACATTAAAGAGAGATTTGCACTCTAACAAAGTGGATGAACACAATATATAGAGTCAGTCATTAGCAATGCCGATTAAATGTGTTTTAAGTATGCTTTAGAAATATCCAGAGATTTTGTAGCTCGGATGTTTAATGGTAAAGAGTTCTAGACTTTATGATCAGATACTGAAAAGGCATGATTGCCATAGGATGTGGTTGTTTTAGGGACAATTAGAAGAAGTATGGTTCGTATTAGCCTGACCAGACTACAGTCAACCAGTTGTTGAACAAAGTGATGCACCTCGTCATTGATTTGGAGCAGTGCTTGTTCAAAACCAGAGCAGCAAGGAGCAGGTCATTGCTTCAGCCAAAGTCTCTCTTCAGCTGAAGCCAGGCACCCAATCAACAAGTTAGTGTTGCTCTCCACTGGGCTCTTTCTACTAAGTTCCAGAGCTAGTTGTACAGCAACCAAGTAACGGCAGTTACTGCCAATAACCCTCTGACATACTTTCTGGACAAAGCTAAGCTGGAAACAACTTGTCAGCACTGGGTTCGCTGTATTGGATCTAGACATCATATAATATTGTTCACCGACTCAGTTTCTGAATAATTACACGATCCGGTAGTCTTGCTCAAGCTCAAGCAACAATGTCATCAAACAAAACAGTTAGAATCTATCGTGCCAAAGTTTTTGGGATACAATGGCGGAGACCCAGAGCTGTGGCTTAACAGGTACACGAGGTATGAATTGCGTTGGGGCAAGCTTTTGTATAGAAATCTCCAGATGAGCAAACCCTGGTACCAGTGTGCCATACACATCCATTCAGAATCGTGTATGGGTCTTCACCTCTCTTTTGTGCAACTACACAAAAGCTTGCCCCGAACCGCGAGACATAGCAAGTCACAATGTTGTTTTGAACAGTATACTGTGCTCACGCCAGCTGTACGCCGAGGATTTGCGCTGGCATTCACTGCAGTGGCCTTAGTGATACCAATAACGCACCCCGTGTCCAAGACCAAGGACTAACTAAAACTTCACACACAACACAAATGAAAGCTCATGACACACCAATCATATCATTAGTTATCAGCATTCAGAACTGAAGGGTCCTTCAGCAGGAAGCATTTTAATTTCAGCACAAAATCTGATCAATACTTTTAGTCGTAGAATTTAAAACACAGACTGGCAACTTCCTATACCGGCCATGTAACAGGGTAATTCTTTATGGCGTCTAAAATAGTGTACCCCTCAGAAACCTGACATTTGCTGAAATCGAACGGTAGACAGTGCATGAAAATAGGGCACCTGAAAATGGTGTTTTCTATGGGTGATCTGTAGCTTTAGCGCCAGCGTATACAGCGAGCTGCATATTTTTGCCCGTTATATGCATTCCGTGCGATGGTAACCGTAGCATTTCAGCATAGCCGAGGCATGCTGAGAGTACACTATTTTGTTCTCCATAGACAACAGCAATTGCGGCAAACTCCCCGTTCTCTGTTATTACTCTATGCTTTTAGTTAATCTTTAATTTTTCCTTGCATATATCTAAAGTACCCAAACTGAGCTCTTTCCTCTGGTTATCCTAGTCCAACAAACCAAGGCTCATTTCAAAGAGCTGCTGAGGATACAGCTAAGCAATTACACAACAATGCTTAGCAGAAACTGATTAAAATGTTCAGCAGTGATTCCTGGCTTATTTCTGCTCAGCATATAAACTTTTGAGTGAAATATTACTTGTCAGAGCAGCTGTCTGGGATTGGATTCATGCTCTGCAACTTGACATGATGCTACTGGGATAAATCACACAATCTTAATTTATCATTGTAAAATAGTTATAAACAATCCACAATCTTTACAGATATGTTTACAGTTAACATATGTCTACGACGTACAAATACCGAGTGCTTCAGCACAACTTTAAATAACAATGACTGGTATAAAGACGGACATTTGGGGATTCACTACACACAAGGGTTACATCTCAAATTGTTATCTACCAGGTTATAGATCTGCCATTTTCTTTTTTCTAACCCTAACCACCCCCTAACCCATCAAAATCCAACCGCACATTTTGTCTAATTTTGTTGGACTGAAGGCTGCACAAGTAAACTGATGATGCTTTACATGGGACCAACAGTTTGGGTGTTGAGATATCATATGGTGTTGGATTTTGTTAAGAGTGAAGAAGAAGCCAATTCAAGTTTTGGTGGCCGAGTCGTCACAATGTGGGCTTGAATCTCGGACCTGGCACTTGTGTCCTTGAGCAAGACACTGTAATTGTAACTGTAATTGCTCCTTGGCGTTTATATCCTTAAAGACTCTGCATTTTTAAAGGGCTGTTTTAATGTTGGCCTATTAACATGCTCACTTAATATGTTGCCATGTATTTACTAAATGTGTATAGAGTGAAATGAAAATTACAACAGCAACAAGGCTTGGGTTTGAAATATTACCAGCAATTTACTGGCAACTTGGGCTACTTTTGGTTTGGGGTGATTTAAGCCTCATTTCTAATACGTTTAACTGGTATTTGTGAAGCATAGGTTAACAGCAACACACTTTGGAGAAGATTTGATGGTGACTTTGATCTCATTCCGGAATTTAACAACTGCAGGAGGTAGCAAAAAGTAGAGTATAAATTACAAAGAAGTAATCTGTAATCTTAACTGATAAAGTGTAAGATGACCGTACTTAAATCTAATAAAACCAAAAAGGAACATCCATGTCAAAGAAATTGAATAAAGAAACTGTGGTTATGTTTTTTTTCTTCTTGAACAATCAAGGGCAAAACATCACCCACTTCCATTCAACCCAAAAAGTTGTTGAATTAAACAATCTTCCATGGTATCATACTGCCTATCATTTCTTAAACAAAACCAAATGTTGTTTAACTTTTCCAGGTATTTTGCTCAAGGGCATGTTAAAGATTTATAATCGAAATTTGTTGTGGTTGGGTGTACAACTATATTTATATAGAAACCAAAGAAAATCTCGAAATGAACACCTTCTGAAAAATGATAATACTGCGACCAGCGAAGCCACTTTGGGTTTTGTGACAATTGAAATAAATGTAGTTTTGAATCGGAGCATTTCTGCAAACCTTTGTCCATTTCTTCAAAACCTCAACTTGCTGCCACTCTTTAATTTGATATAAAAGGGGACACACAGGCGAAGTGATTCAGTCATTTTCCACAAGAAAACAATTCCGTTAAATTACTTACCACTAAATCTGGTATTATTTTTGCATATAAGAGTTAGACTGACCATGGCCATGTCCAAAACGGCAACTGCGGCTGCAGCAGTGGCTTGATGATCCTCACTTGAACATGTTGTGAAGCATAGGACACCTCTGGCAACACACTTAGCAACAGCCGCAGCTGTAGCCATCAATTCCGACACGGCTTAACCAACATTACCACAAGACACCATATACAAGAAAACACAGAAACAATCAACCTTTTACCATTATAGCTTTAAAAAAAAAAAACCCAATAAATGTGGATTATTTGGCTTTAACCTGCAAGCCTGTGTACACCAAATGACAACTTAATCTTTCTTCTTTTCTTCCTCTGTCTTCGCGGCGGTTATTGCTTTGGGATCTTCAGGGGTGTTTCCAAGCTTCTTGGTGTCTGCATCTATGTGCATTTCACCTGTAGTGCCGTATTCGTTGACTCGTTTCAGGTCTACTGGGTAGATGTAGCGCTGGTAGACGTAGATTATGAAGATCACATCTGATTTGGAAAAAAATAAATAAATAAAAATCATTGATTTTTAACGAGTATAAAGAACTCCACCAATAATAGTTTAAGTAAGATTTGAAACATTGCAAGGTGGATATACAGTCTAGTAAGGATTGCAATAACACCATGTACACAACATCTCTCAGAGTTATAGTGGTTAAGATCAGTTTGTTTTCTTCTGGATAACTTCTTATGACAAATTTTCAAAAAATTACCGTTTTAATTACATCTACAAAATTTAGGAGGGTGATTTTTATTGTTTTTTTCAAGGTTTATATTTTTATGGGCAGTTGCCAATCACAAGGCCCTCATAATAGGCCAATCAAGGTGAGGGCTAAAATGGAGGGAAAGGGGATAAACGAAGAGGAAATCAAAAAGTAGAAAGATGACCCTTGATATCGCATTTGAAATGGGACAAGTTATAAGAGGCAGGGAAGCAGGATACAGGTAGTGAATTCCAAAGTAAAGCAGTACGTGGGAAGAAGCTTGATGAGTACCACTCAGTACTAGCTTTGGGGACAGCTAGAGTACAATGTGATGATCAGCCATATTTTCAAAAGATTCAAAAGCCATCATTGAATACAAGAGCTTTTTTGAAGGAGCCCTATCTCAGGAGAAACTGTAGCAATAGTAACTTTAAGAAAGTGCAATGCACGCAGGCGAGACTCTATGGTTCAGGGCTTGGTCAGAGCTCTGGTCCACTTACCATCACGTAAACATCCAATACGATACAGCATGGGCATCTTAATAACAAAGGCAAAGATATCATCTATGAAGGTGTTGAGAGCTTTGTAGGTGAGCATACGCCATGGAAGGTGAGCCACTGATTTCAGCTTGTAGTTAATGAACAGCTGTGGTGTCATCATGATGAAACCTGTTGAGAAACAACAGGGTACATTGGTAATGTTCCTTGTCGGTCACACACAACACTCCTGGCCACAAGTAGCAACAGATATTTGTAAAAGTACCCGCAAAAAATCAGCATTTGTAAAAGCATCGACAGATTTCATATTTGTAAAAAAAGTATCGTTAAATTCAATGTAAAAGTGTCAACACTTTTAATATTTGTACAAAAACTATCAACAGACTCAATATTTGTATAGATTCAATGTTTGTAAAAGTGTCAACTGATTCAATATTTGTACAAAAGTATCATTAATTCAATAGTTTTAAAAGTGTCAACTGATTCAATATTTGTACAAAAGTATCATTAATTCAATAGTTTTGAAAGTGTCAACAGATTCAGTATTTGTAAAAGTGTCAACTGATTCAATATTTGTATGAAAGTATCAACAGATTCAATATTTGTAAAAAAAAAATCAAATCAATAGATTCAATATTTGTAAACAATTTGTTTGGGTGCAAAGAAAATGCAGAGTACCAGCCAACCTTCAAAGTTTACTCACCAAACGTAAGCAGGAAGCCATAGAGCATATTAAGGACGAATGAGTACCAGCCTTTATGTTCCTGATATATGACTGAATAGACTGAGTATCCGGCAAGGAGTGGAAATAATAACCATGACAGATACTTAAACGCCATCTGAAAAAAAAACCACAACAACAACAACAATCATTTACACATCAAACAAAATTACACACACACAAAAAACCAAGTTGTTTTGTGTTCAAATTTCAAGCGTTAAAGAAAGCAATCTCTATCTGAAGTGTTGTGATTTGATTTGTGGTGCTCACCATGTAAATGAAATATTTCTCTAGCTGTTGTGGCGTTTCTGAAATGAACCGGTGGTGTAACACCTCATGCTATTTCATGTGCATGGTGTCACCGCAGACCTCGCTAGATAGTATCTCCACCATGCACAATTCCAATTTTGAAATAAGCTGCCTTACCCCAATATTTGATACTTTCCAGCAACTACATTAAACAGCCTACTTTTGTCATTAAGGTCTGAAAGTAACATAACTTAAGACCACATCTGGAAGAATGCTAAACTGGGCCAATTTTGGTTAGATGCATCAAATTTTAGCACAAACTATGTACATCACAACCATGCAAGACAGGGACTGCGAAACATTGGTACAAGAAACAATGTGTAAAATATCACTAGATCAGCTTCGCTACCATGGGCAGTGCACCGAATCTATACCTCTTGTCACCAACCCCTGGAAGGGAAGCACTGAAAAAACAACAATGACTGGCTAACCAAAAGTTACAGCTCTGCAAGCACACTTGTTAAAATCTTTTGAGTGCTTGTGAGGGTGCTTAGTATGCGCGAGTCAAGTGCAATCCATTTAAAAAGGAATCACGTTTTTACACGGCCACCCTAAACTGCATGGATTTAGATATGTCGCAAGATAAAAAGAATGAGAGGGGGACCAGTTGCTTTATGACTTGAAGCCTCTTTTGCGGGCTACCATAGTTGAGCGAGCACGCGTAGAGTTGAATAACCACAGGACTAATTATTATTAAAATATCCAATATTAGTTGGATATTTCAAAGTCACACTTCCAGGGGTTATGATCGAGCAAGGCAAGATCCTACACCACTGGGAACAAGGTTGTCCCTCTGATTTGTAGAGCAAACTACTCACCGTGTCATATTTCTTAGTGGAGGACTCTGTGTATGAGGATTTATCTTCAAACCGTACTGGGATAAATCCAAGGTAGGGATTCTCAGTGTCAATCTGCCAAAATAAATAAATAAATCAAGTCGGCCATTATTGGAATGCAATGCACGTTATGACATTTGGTTTTTGTTGAGCGCTTTGGCAGAAGGATGTGTTGAATGGGTCTGCCTGGTAAAAGGTCATGAGACAAGAAACACTATAGAGTGTACCCCTTTGCATACGCCATGTCAGCAGTTTTTTTAATGGTTGCAATTTTTAAGTAGCTAAAACCACCCATAAAGTGTTTCAACATGTGAATGGAAAACAATTTTCATACACAAAAAGGAAAAAATATAGGATGACACGTGACGTGTGTTTCAACAATCAAATAACAAGGATCTGTATGTGCAGTATATAAAAAGTGTTGTTTATTGCTAGGTGATGACATTGAGCCAATAAAATCAGCTTGTGGGACAAACTAAGACTGTGCCAAGCCTTTATATTGGCTTGTGGTTGGCATAGAGTCAAGTAAACAATAAACAACAAAATCTACATCGTACAACAACCATGTTTGATACTAAAGGGAAACTGACTAGCTAAATTTTTAAATGATTTGGGGTTGAACAAAGAAAAATCGACTAGAGCGGGATCTGAAACAACAACCGCCAGATTAACGTGCCGGCACTCTACCAACTGAGCTATCTAGCTCTATGTTGTCAATATTGTTGTCAATATCTGGCATCCCGATGTATTGACAAAATAAGGAGACCGTCAACAATGGGCTAGATAGCTCAGAGCACGGGCACGTTAATCCGGAGGTCATTGGTTCAAATTCCACTCCAGTAAATTGTTCTTTGTTCATCCCCAAATCATCACCATGTTTGAATACAACTAGACATCTTAGCCATGGTGCTCTTGTTACTCCTGATGCACTGGGTTTAACTACTCTAGACTATCACCATTTGAGATCTGACATAATTCCGATCTTTAAGATCATGAATGACATCAACCATGTTGAAATTAATTTCTTGAAATTGCCATCAACTCCTTCAACAGAAGGCTACAGTAACTCCTTCAACAGAAGGGTACAGTAACTAACTCTTTAAATAGCATTGCAGGCTTCATGTTAGGAAACAATAGCTTCTCGCATTGAGGAGTTGATCGTTGGAACAACTTGCCAAATAAAATTGTTTTTGTCAAACAAACTTGAAAAAACCCCTGGAAAGACCTTAAAAGATATTAATGACTTTTGACTTAAATTACCGTCTGCAGCTACCAGCATTCTTTCAGTGCCAGTTAAGAGTTTATCTATGTCACGATGAGCTAAAGTAATCGGTCCACAAGTAAGTTACAAGCAAATTTACCTACTCAATGGAATGAGACAAAAATAGCCTTCCTACCTTGACATTGACAACTTTGGTGATCTTCCAGCCCTCTATGATCAGACCGATAAACACGCTGACCTTAATGACAAAGTTGGTCTCATTATCCATGATGTAGAGAAGGACAATCAGCGACTGGAACACACCGAAGAACACCGAGCGAACAGACAGGCCTTCCAGAGACTTGCGGTTATTCCAGAACTGGATGTCTGCAAGGCATAAAGGGAATTGTATTGAAGAAAACTGGATGCTGGTGGTGGACTGATGCAGGTTTTGTTTAGCATACACCGTGTAGGTAATCTCACTACCTCTCAGTGTGCTCAAATGAAATAGTTCTTATCCTGAAGACGATCAGAGCACACTGATGTCACACGAAATTTCAAGAACCGTAATTCATAGCAGAGATTTCATGCACATGGTGTTACCTCAAACCTTATTGGAAATGGTTCTTGACAGCAACTATACACAAATTAACGTATCACATTGATCATTTCAACATGTTGACGCGTCTCAATTTCAAGGGAAGCTTGATATGCGAAAGGGAGTAGTTCTTCACAATTTCATTATTCTGTTTAAATTGAAGTTCACCTCCATGCTGATGACATTGTGAAATTTGGTTTCACCAAACAAAATGTACAAGAACCTTTTCAATATAAAATTCCATGGTTGTAAGTTTACAGCAAAGACAACAGAACACAACCACTTCTTACCATTTTTGAATGCCAGAAATTCAAAGACGCTGTGGACGATAGAGACGATGAACGTGAGTCCCAAGAGGTACGGGTTGGTCTCCAGCATAGCTCTCTAAACAGTGAAAACAATAGCAATTATGCCATCTTGGATTTTACATACAAGTCTCTTGGAATCATAGTGAGGCTAACTTCTGAATAAACATGTGCCTTACAGAAGTATATTGATATATCAATCAAGCGAGGATTGATGGAGACTGTGGTAACATGAAGACAAACCATAAGGAATTCTACAGTAATGCAACTGCAGTTTGTCAAACAAAATAAGGCAAGCTCCAGGCATATCAAAATTTTGCACTGCATTTTCTTTTCTGTCCATTTTTCAATGGCACAGTTGACACCCAAAAACGAGGAAATGAGCTGAAATATTGCATGCCTTATTCTTATCACACACAACATTGTGATTTCCCTTAAGAATATGATCAATTTGGGTCAGTTTTGAAATCTGACATTCAGAGAGTCTTTTTTTCAGCTTGGTGAAATAGGTCTTTTGATTAGTGCGTGCTTTTGAGGAAATGTTTCTAAAATTTGTGTATATAAATGTTTACACTTATTTTGTAAACTTTATGGATTTATTTTACAAGACCAGAATCTGAATGAGAAAAAAACTTTCTACAAAGTTAAAACATGAAAACTGTTTTCAATTGAATGAGCACTAAGTTAACATTTATCTCACTTGTCTCATGAGTAAGTAGGCCTATATTTTGATACTCAATAGAATTGAAAGATATTTTACATTTGAAAAGTCAACACTTGAGCATCATTTATTTTTTTAAAAGATAATACACAGTGAGGTATTGTTATTCAAATGAAAAACACAAGACTGCCGGACTTGTCAGAATGTGAGTTCACTGGCCCCACACTCAAATCACTGGTCTCAGGCCTGTGGTCTAAGTGTAAAATACAAGCCCCGAGAGTACACTGTTCAAACCGTTGAGACAATTTTTACTATTAATAGTTACTTCTTATATGTATAACATATTATATTATTCTTTATCCCACATATTACAAGGTCAGAATAGTATTACTTTCTGATGACTGCCTGTGTGATTGACACATCGATATTTTACAAGTTTGTGAAACGATCAGACAATACAGTAATCTAAAGACTGCCCAAGGGGGGAGGGGGGGGGGGGGGTGGACACGTACCTTTAAGCTGTCTTGCTCGTCATCATCTTCCCCACCTCCACTATCTCCCATGATCATCGTCCACTGATTACGCATAGACTGAGCAGCGTAGAATTGAAGCTTAAACAGTGAGATGGGTGTGTAGGTCAGGGTAAGAGGAAGGCGCCTTGGGGAAAGGAAGATGGAAGAAGAACGGTCACATCACATTGATGGGATGTGCCAGAGTTGCCAACATTTGCATCTTGCAATCAGGGCGATTTTGTGCAACAATCACAAAGATATTTAGAACTACATTCAACATGATAGAGACAAAGTTTCTATAATCGGGGAGATTTTTCAAATTGTTTATCAGAACATGGAAAGATTGGTTGAGTTTCAGGGAACTTTCTGCAGAATCAGGGCGAATTGGCAGCTCTGCTGTTGTCTTCATTCTTAAGTTAAAGTCAGTATTTCCTATAAATGCCTGATTTGGGCATGAGGCATCGTTCTTGATTAGATTCTTTCCCTTTATTAGTCGCAGAGACATGATAGATTACTGTGAGCCTATCAGACCAGAGAGCTGAGATAACTTACGGAGTAGACTCATTGATGGGTGTGTAATCGCTGTTGAGGTTCCAGTAATCGTTAACATACACCATAGGGTAGTAGTCACCAGACACATGAAATTTGACATCTGAGACGAGAAAAAAAAGAGAAATTTAGTTTGGAACACATAGACCAAAGCTAATGAAGCTTGCCGAAGACTAATGAAGCTTGCCATCATGTTATGAGCAAAAAGTAACCACATCTGGTGGAATTAAAGTTATATGCTGCAATATTTGCAACGCATTTCAAAAACGAATTCTCCTTTTATGAGGATTTTTTTTACCAACAAATTTATCAGTCATTTTTTGATGAACCACCAAATTTTGACCTTTTCTTTTAGTTGCTCACCTACCCATTTCAAATCTGTCACTTAAAAAAGAAGGAAAACTAATCATTAAATAATACGTGGCAAAAGCAATTTGTGCTCAACGTAGAAAGTTATTTTTTTATACTTGGGGAATCCAAAAAAGTGGCTGCCCCTAGTGGCTGCAAATGTCCGCCATGTTTTGACCAACTTCCACTCAAACAAGAGGGTCAAAGCAACGGTATCGGACCAAATTGACATTTTCCAACACAGACTGTACAATTCTAAAACAAAACCATGTGCTTCTGTTTCATGATAATTTTTCCTGACATTTTTTGCTGAAAATAAAGGGGCAACAAATCAACAAGATGAGCAAATGTCTTGGAGTACGGTGATGATTATACAGAAATGAATGGTCTCTATAGGGTCAAGCAGAAAACTCTGCTTGACCATTTCTTTGCTAGGCAAAAATGAGCAGGATACCAGTCAAAGATGGTAGGAGTTAGATGGTATTTTGGCTGGCAACATTATTCTGGTAAGCCAAACTTTCCTTGTGCTTAGCTACTTTTTGTGCCTAAGCAGCTTTCTGAAATTGGGCCTGGGTGGTTAGACTAAATGAATAGACCTTTATCACGGTGCTGCCATCTTGTTTCTCTTCCATACAAATCAGTGTGACCAAACTGAGGCTAGAAGGGAAAATAGTCTGGCACCCCTTGGTGAAATGAGAAACTATTTTTTTGCCATTAGGTATTCAGGGAACCTGACAACGATTGCAAAAGAGTGATAAAGATCTATTAAAGATGAGTTGACTTCAATACACTTTTTCTTTGACTTACACTCATCCAGAGGCTGTGGTACACTGCCAGCCCTCCATGGGGTGTGATCGTCTACAATGTTGACAGTGAGATTGGGATGCCAGTGGGAAACAATCTGCGTTGGTCCTTCCTCCTCGGCCCTCTGGAAAATCAACGCCACATTTAAGAAGTTCATGATTGCTCAAACACTTTTTCATCAGGTAGAAGGTAAGTGTGTGACTTGGGAGGCTAATCATCCTTTACTTGCAGCTGAGAAGCAGCAGGCATGTGAAGGCGCTTTTAGGCAGCCGGCCACATCAACCCACATATGACCATGGAGCACAGCCAGAGACCCCCCCAAAAAATTTCTGGAGGGAGGAAAACCGAAGTGCCCAGAGAAAAATCCTTGTGGCATGGGAGAGAACCTACTCACATGGTTTACACACAGGTTTACACACAGGTCACCCACAGCACTTAAACCTATGATGCATGGCTTTTTGGAAGAGTACATCCCTTCTAATCTGTTAGTTTTCAATAAACACAGCAGACAAACAATCTGTGATAGTTTCAACAAAGTAAGTAGTCATGTTTTATTGAAAACAATGACAAGTGGTATCGTTTTCTCGAGGAGTATGTGTACATTCACAATATTCTTATTCTGATTGCAATCAGAATGCTCACTCTGCATTAATACATAGGTCAACCGTGACGTCAATTAACCCTAACCCCCATTAGGATCTCTCTACAAAGCCTGCCAAATACAACAGAATGCAACACAGTTGAAATGAGAACCATGCCAAATGCAACAAAATGCAACAAGGGATATTGTTGCATTGTGCAGGCATGCTGTTTGGGAAAGGACTGAGCAAGGGTGTTTGCCCTGCTAAATGCAACAGTAAGCACATAAGTGTAATGTTTAACTGTTATTATACAGTCTTTTGAATATGATTTGAATTATGATTCTTACCTAATATTACATCATACTTCTCAATACTTTTCCCATAAAAAATATTTTGAAATACCCATTATAAGTTGTTCAGATAGAATAGAAGCACCCAAACCTATATGAAGTCACTTCACTGCTGAATGCAACAAATTCAGTCCAAAAATGACATCTGAGTTGACTGCCAAATGCAACAGATCACAACAACTATTGCCATTTGGTGCATATTGTTGCATTTAGCATGGTAAGGGTTAAACAAATCATACCAGTACCTTAATGTCTTCTAAACTGGCTTCAGTCTCTCCTGTCAGTAGATTCTTCGTTTTGGTGAAATGACGTTTCTTGAATCGATTCAATCCTAGAATTACAAATGTGCGTACAACAATAAGTGAACACAGTAACATGCAACTCTGAAATGGTACATAAAACTGGCAGCCCGTGTAAGCATGGTCACATGGGTCTGATACATTACTGTAGCCTTACTGTAGATTTTCAAATCAAAAGACCTTTTGAATCTGTGTGACTGATGACCAACACGCTGTACCAGCATGGTACACCAGGCAAAAATTGGCCAGCAGCTTAATACGCTGTTTCCCAAAAGGATTAAAGGCGAATAGAGGCATTCTGTGCACAGGATTAGAAATGGCCTCTGGTCAACAAGAAACACCTGGATTAACCCCTACTCTTCCAAGATAAGTGTCTTAAGTTCTTTTATGTGCACTACCAATCTTAGTACATAGGCCCTCTGGCCAAGACGGGGACTCGAACCCCCACTCTACTAAAATCAGAAACACCGAAGCTGGAGTCCGGTGCTCTTAACCGCTTGGCCACAACATGCCATATATAACGAAGTATCAACAGGCATGATGTTTGGTCCTTGGACAAAGGTAAGAATATTTCATTTTCATTTCAATTTTTTTTATATAAGAATATCATGCACATGTACAAAGCAAAACTTGGTACGCCTAATGTTTGTATCTTGTTTACATACCAAGAACTCATACCAAGTATGAGTTCCATATGAAATACAAATACATCTTGTTCTTGACATACAAATCCAGGGAAACGAGAGGACAGTACATGTGACTTACTTTTAGACACTGAGACAGTGTATCTCTTGGCAAATTTTCCTTTCCTTCTCGGGTCAGGGGAATAGCCGCTCTTTGTGAAGAAGATGTGGATGTACAAGGACCCATTGTTCATTGCTTCCTGGTATAAGAAAACAGCAACAGATAGTCAAGAGTGAGTTGTACTAGCAGAGAAGAGGCCTCAGTCGTTAATTCCTTTATATTGCCCAAAGTCCACATGCGCATCACATCAACTTGACTCCAAACATGCTCAGAGAGGGCGCATTATGCAGAGCTGATCCAGAATCAATAATGGGGCAAGCCCCTTCTCTTTCAAAATGCACAGGACTAGCCGTGACTGTGATATGATTTTGTACCCATCTGCTGACCCTGACCCTGCTGACTCTGACAACAATGGCGCAGGCTGTGTCTGTTCATTCACATCATACAGTAAGCGTCTTGCAACTTTTACGTGCTGAGTTTTTATTGTTTTCTGATCAGATGTGAGCTCGGTATAAAATGTAGTGTTTATTTGGCTTGCATGTTTGGCAATTAACTAATTTCCAATAGTTTGGGGTTTAAACAACCTCCATTTCAAGAGGCAGATTTCGCGAAATCTGTCTGTTTTTCTACGATCATGAAAAGTCAATGGCTCTGCTCCAGCTCTTCTATTGAGTTAACTGACTGGGCCATTAAACTACTCGCCCTCATCAAAAGAATTTAAAATCACTCCTGATCCATCAGAATGGAAAGCATTTTTAGTAAACAAAATAAAATAGGCATTGAACCACTGTACGTCAAGGGTACGTCAAGGGTAAAACTTTGTATGGTCAATACCCAAATGTTTGGACTGACTACTAAAACTGGTGTGCCCCACCCAGTGCTTTGCAGGTCTAGTTGACAGTCATACAACTTGTGTAATAACAACATTTTAAAAAAGGAAATCAGCTGATTCTCTGAGCAAATGCATGCCTGGGTTTGGACAAATTCATCGGGGATGTCCTGTGCCAGTGTTTTCCACCATTACTGGGATGAGAATACTCTCCGCGTTAATTTGCTTACGTTGTTGACAGTCGTACAACTTTGCTTATGCACCACAGGCATCTCTGACCAATTATGTTGACGCAAAACTATACAAAACAACAGCATTGTGCGTACATGGGCTTCAAAGCGTTTCAGTAATGCTGGAAACCCCTGGTACAGGACCAAATTTCAAAAAGCTGTTTGCAGTAGAAAAAAACTGCTTGATAAATTTCTAAGCAAAAATTGAGTGGGACACCAATCACAATTAATGCAAAACTGATGTAATTTTGTCTGGTAAACTGTTTCTGCTAAGCAAGAATTTTTAAGCTAAGCAAGTTTTTGTGCTTACAGACTTTATGAAACTGGGTCCAGGACATATGAAACAGAACTAAATGGACTGGTCAAAAGCTGTTCAATGACACATCCAACTATGGTGCGAGAGGGAAATATGATGGAGGATTCAGGTGGTTAGGATTTCAATTTAAATACAAACCTCGGATACTTCCACTAAGTCTGATAACTCGTATGATCCATCCCCGTTGGGACCGCTCGACCAGTCACCATACTCCAGGTCTGTCAGCTCCCAAAACATGTACTGACTCTCATTGAACTGTGTGAACTTCTCTTTGTCCGTCACATAAACACGAAGATCCTAAAGAAGAAGAAGGAGTCACGATAATCATTAGGCAATAACAGCAATGGAGATTTCAGAATAGACTTGAATAAACCTTTGTTAGGCTCTCTGCCCAAGTATGAACTGTCCAATGATACAGTTCTAATCCTTCAAACTCAAGAAAGATTTTTGAGAAAATTAATAATGTCTTTACTCAGTCCAAGCTCTCCAAACAAATACGTAATAGCTTCGAAGTTGCCAATATCAGGAAGCCAAAAGTAACAATAGATGGATTTCACATGGCCTCACAAAGCTCGAAAACCGTCATCTTTGATGACAAAGGAAGACCTGTTGTTGGTCGAGCCTGGCGCGTACATGATTATACGCGTTTGTACATTTCCTTTGTTTGTCATCAAAGATGGTGGCTACTGCAAGCGATCTATACATACCATTGCCATCCCCTTTGAGAAGAGATTACCGGCCAACTTGGAACTGACCACAGTTTTACCATCCTCTGTGGTGGTTGTGTTCTCGGTGGGAGTTGAGGACTTGCGGAAGAAGCTCATAACCATATAGAAAACAAAGACACGGAAGGCGATACCTTTGACGGTTTGCCATGTGCTCTGTTGGGGAGGTGCCTGTGCCTGTGCACCAGCCTGTTAATAGAGCAGAAAGTCATTAAAAATAAAGTGTATTCAAGCGTTAACACAAACACAGTCTACACAGACAGGGTCCACTTTCATGGTTCTGCTGAGCTACGCCAAATGTATTTCACAGGCAAGCAGGGAATTTCTGTTTGCACATAGCAAACTTGGCTTCCCAACTAGGCACCAAGAGAGTCAAGACTCAGCCAACTTATCGACGGATTCTGCCATATAAACTGGCACTAACTCTTCTTAAGAACAAGGGAGAAGATTTTGAAATAAAACTTTGATTAAACATTGGGCGTAAGAAACAAACATGCAGAGGATCATAGAGTCTGCAATTTCAACATTTTTTGTCAGACTAGTGACCAGATTTGCCCAATTTTTACCACTTTCAAAAATTATGACACACATTCTAAGAGCACAGACTTGCTCTTCAATATGTGCAATGAATCAATTTAGAACACTTAAAACATCATTGAGAAAATATTCGGCAGAAACAACAACAAAAACTTACCTGAGTCTGGCTGAATTGTCAATGAACTGCTCTTCCTACATCTCAACCAATCAGCGTAAACCAAATGCTGTGTAGGCATGGCGCTCGTCTGCATGCACGCAGTGAATGTATTTAACAGATTTGCACAATCTGCAGGTTGTGCTGTTTGTTTGTGGGATCGGCATTTCATAACATGCACTCAATCTGTAAATTGTTCCTCGTAAATAACCCTTGATATTGCAAATCAATCAAATGCCCTCCATATATGGCAATGAGCCTGCAAGCGTTTGGGCTACCGCTGATTGGTTGAGATGTTGCTAATGTAGGTGCATGGACGTTTCAGTCAGTCTCTGGCAAGTTTTTGTAATTTCTTTTGTCAAAATATATTTTCGTTGATGTTTTAAGTGTTCTGAATTGATTCATTACACATTGAAGATCAAATTCACGATTTTTGAAAGTGGTAACAATTTGGCAAATCTGGTCATGAGTCTGACAAAAATTGTTGAAATTGCACACATGTAGCTGCACAACTGTAGCTGTTTGATACTGGGGTGGTCTCAGTCATAACTCTCCAGTCTGCGACCCTCGGGAGGATGGAGGGTTACCATTTTATCGCAACTAGGACTCCGAGGAGGATGTGTATGTGAGAATACAGTGTAAATGTGAACACAGCCGCCCTGTATTCTGTAGCCCGATAAATAGTGACCATACTCAGGAATCCCTCTGATTCTTGTTAATGAGTTCAACATTTCCTGCCTACCTGAGTTTAAAATATTTTATATTTAGAGGTCTTTGATGGATTTTGGGGCAGTTCTTTGTCACTTTGTTTGGGGGTTGTGAATCTTATACATATGTCATTTGTACACAGTGGTACCAACAAACACATGACATGAGTGTTCTTTACTCGGACCCTATGTATGTTGTTATTCTATGTTTTATGTTATGTACACAACATGATGTCCAAAATACTAAAAAAGCATTGCCATTGCTGGGTCCAGTAACTTGGAATTAAATGGCAACACAAATAATTGTAATAATACACTAGTATTAGTAATAAAAACAATAATATTTAAAAATTAAATAATAATATTTATTATTTATATTAACAACAAACTGACAAACAATGGACAAATCGGTTCGTTTTACTGTTTTGCACTTGCATCACAGTTCACACACGCCCTCACAATCACATGGTCAAAATACTGCAAACTCCCTTAAGATTGATCTAAAACGTGTAAGATTATCAGTACTAACGAACGTGTATCAATCATGTGTATAGAATTAGAAAGAAGAAGCCATTTAATATGCCAGGTGATGCGGGCGGGCGTGCATGCGGCGCGGGCACGCATGCACATGATGCAGTTTTATCGAGTCATGTTTGTTTTTGGTAATTCATACGCATTTAAAATTCGAATTTCTACCCTAAAAATATCTTAAATCTGTTCAGAAAAGCACAAATGTGTTCCGTCATATCTAAACAATACGACTACCTGTCCATTTTGGTTCTCGGCTACGGCAGAACTGCTCTGCTCTAAATCACCGCTACTGGCTGAAACTGCTTCTGCTACAGCTGTGTTGTCCGCCATGTTGAAATTTAAGATATGAATATTCAAGTCACGGTGCTGACGTCAGACAATTCCTACCAAAAAAATCTTACGTATGCTTTCTAACGCTAGAGATAGAAGGCAATTTAAAAAAAAAACAGGAATGGGTTTAAGGGGCGGAGTTGAGTCTTGTGGGTAGTTTACTTATATGTGACAGACATAACGTGGCGTAACCAGAGAGTGTGTGGGGGGGGGGGGGGGGTGGGGCCCCATATCCATTGCACCTCCATGAGATCGAACAATGCAAAAATGAATGGTCTGATCCAATAAATGACCCCCCCCCAAAAAAAAAAACCCAAAACAAAACAAAACAAAAACAAAAACTAACCAAACAAAAACAAAAGAAACTACAAACAACAAAAAAACAAACAAAAACAAAAACAATATTCTGTCTTAGAATAAGACACCCAAAGGAAATTTCTGGCTACGCCATCACAGATGACAGACTACTTTCTTCATACTTCATCCATAAAACATTTTCTTGTTTTCCCTTTTCACGCCAGTAATTCTGGTTTATTTTTTGTTCTTTTGAACTGAGCATGATGGAAAATCCCCTGCTGGATCTCATTATCATACACCCTCATCTTACAAGTTTCAAAATGGTTAAAGTTCCCACCCAGTGAAAATCAGGGCCCTCCTTAAAGCAACTTCACACACACACATTACTATCATCATACACCCTCATCTTACAAGTTTCAAAATGGTTAAAGTACCCACCCAGTGAAAATCAGGGCCCTCCTTAGAGCAACTTCACACACACATTACCATTCCTTGCTCTATGGATGAAGGCAGTGCATCTTTTCCTCACTTTAGTGTGAGTCTGCACTTTAAAGGGAGAAGAAGGTATCTCTAGGGGCACTTGTAAGTTGTGACATTTGCAACCATAATAAACTTATAGCGCCCTCTATAAACTGTAAAATCTCTCAATGGTCCCCTCCCCCAAGTAAGTGCTGCTAAGTAGCTTCGCACCCAACAGGCATGGAGGCAAATCATTGTTGGTACATACTCATCTTTCAGCATCAATTTGACATTTTTGCAGGACTGGCAATTCCAACCAATAACAGAATTACAGCGCCCTCTATGGACTATATGTGTGTGTGATAAAAAGTCTGAAAATGTATTGCCACCCCCAACTTTGTTTATAATACAATGGGAATTGGTTTTATTGGGCTGTATTGGCAAATAATTTTGTTTATTGAGGTTTCCTGATTATTTTTGATAATGTAAAAACAAATTCCACAGAACAATTATTATTTGTTACTTTGGCTATATTTTATCATTGTGTTGGTTTAAATTTTTGAAAGGAAATTTTTGTAAGTGACGGTTTAAACATTTTAGGAGAAAAATGACAGGAAAGTTATATTAGATTGCATATGTGTACTTTATTTACATTTCATTCATTCAAAAAGGAAAGAAAAACAAAATTCCAATAAAATCATTTTTTGTTTTAATAATGCTCTGAACATAGTTTTAGAGTATAACAATAATAACAATGTGATGAATCATTACAAATTTTTTTAATGTCTAAAATATGAACGATCATTTTCCCTAACATTACTGTTTTTCATCAAATCTTTGAGTTACATCAACCTTGTTTTTCTGAACAATTTGTAAAAAAAACAAAACAATAAAATCTGGAGTTCTTAGGGGAAAAAGCTAATCTGCACATTTTGGGTATTAAGATTCAGTGGTAGGGGCGGATCCAGGGGATTGGTCATGGGGGGTCCAAACATGGGGGTCCAACACCCCCTGCTCTTGACACTTTTTTATATTAAAAAACTTTTTTTTTTGGACACTCTTTTTGCCATTACCATCATATAATAAAAGCCATAATCTCTGTGCAGACCTAAATTCCTAATTCTTGTGTCGTACTATTTTTGTTGTTGTTGACACTACCAGGTAAAATTCCTGCAGTGCTATTTGTTGATGTTTCAGTTTAGGCCGGAGTGTACTAAGACAGAGCTGACGAGTCTTAAAAAACAAGGCACATGTAGTTCTTATAGTTACACTTGAATATATTTTTCTCTTATTCAACCTTTCCTAAAACATATTGAAAATCAGTTACTTATCCATTACTTTAACTGAAAAGTTTAAGAAGAGCAAGGGAACGGAATTATCAATGCTTTAATATCTCAATATCTTTAACATCTCCCCCCTCACAATAATGTGGGCAAGTGGGTCAAAGACAATAACTGAAATTTTTACTTTTGAAAAAAAAAAAAAAAATTAAATAAACAAATAAATTCCTTGAATGCGGAAGGCTTGCCTACAAAATGCTTTTCAAATTTTGTCAGGACATAAGTGGGAGAGCAGCAATCGAAAGGTTCTGCTTCATTTTAAGTTTCACTTTGTACTTTTTGTAGTGCCATGCATAATATATTGAATAGTCAGTCAATTGACCCCTTGCACGACACGACACAACGCACCTCCGCAAAACGCCCGCCTACCATTTCTACCATTTCCGCCATTTTGGGAGTCAACTCCTTTGAGTAAATTTTTAACTCCCATAACGGCGGACAGGATCGGTGTGTGTAAGTGTGCTCCGCATCTCAAAATGGGTCAATAAGCCTTTTTTTTAAAAACAAACACTGGGGTGGGTGGGTGGACAAAGAACTTAGGAAAAATAGTTTAAAACATTAATAATTCTGAATGGCTCATAACACTTCAATCAACATATTTCAACTGAGATTAACAAGGTAAAATGGAATCAGTGAGAAATTGCTTTACAAAGTGCATAAACAACGCCAATAAACCATTGTCTGGCTTTTTCTATAATGTATATCAATTTTACACTTTTACAAATTTACAAATAAGGTTGCAAATTTACGCTTTAGAATTTTCATTTTTGCTGTTAACATTTTTCCATAAAAAAAGTCCATCAGTGTTTGTGTAAAATACAATCATCAGTGTCTCCATCAAAATGTACATTTGAACATCTGTATTTACATGCCCAATTTTTGGAATAATTTGAGCTTATTGTTGCAAATTGTAACAAGAAGAAGGAAGCTACCATAACAAGTCCATATAAATATAAGAAACACTTTTCCTTTAGAACTAATAAACAGTATAATGATTGAGAACTTTAGTAAAAGTAAACAGTTGATTACATGTATCTAAAGGCTTAAAAAAATTAATATAAGAGCCAAACAATAACAATAACAATAATTATGATAATAATTTTCTACTTCACAGACAACGGGCAAATGCTTATTGTATTATACAATGATTGAGAAACCAACCCGTCAACTGGTAATAATACACACATAATCAGAAAATAGTAAAAAAAAAAAAATCAATTCTCACAATTGGGGATGCTGAATTTACTGTGGGACCAAACATTTTCAAAATGTTTGCAAAGTATCATTTTGGTAGAAAACAAATACTAAAATGATATCATGGATGCAATTCCCAACTTTTACTGCAGGGTTGCTTAATTACATTTTCTGCTTATTAAAAAAAACCAAAAAAACCTAATACATGAAAAGTTTGTACGCACTGTATTCAAAGAAACAATACCGAATTGTATTCTGGGAAGAGCACACTTAATTCAAGTTCAGTGTAAAAAAAAAAACCCATCTTTTTAACTGTTTATTATTTTTGTTAACTACCTTCGTATTTTTTGCAACTCATTTTTTTTTTTCACAGGCCATTATGAATATATTCCTTTTTAAAGATTATGCAGCAGTTCAGATGAAACTTCTTGTCAGGGCAATTGGGTTTAACACAAACTTTTAATACCAACCCAAAAGCCTTTGGATGAAATATGAAATCGTGCAATTTTCGTTGTATACCGACAACTGGACTTGCATTTAGTTCTGTCCTTCCGTTCCTTCACCACTTCACGTCGGATGACATTTTTATTCGCAAATCTTTTTTTTTAAATGCCTGGAACAACTTTGGATTTTCCTCAAATTTGTTGTTTATTCCCACCCAGAATTTTTAGTGTGTAGCATGCACAGGCAGCCACCTACCGTGATATGCTTAGTTTCACCCATACAAAGAGTGACAACAGGTTCTGGAAAACATGCCTTGTAAAACCCCTTTCCGGGGGTTTATTGTGTAACCCCTGATTCAAGACCCTTGTCCAATAATGGACAGGTTGCCACCATTGTTCGCCATTATATTCGACTCAATGGAAGGCAAGTCCGAGTGCTCCGAGATTCCAGCATACCATAGCAGATTTTCGGCCTTGGCTCATGGCCAAGATTCTGTGAATCAAAGTGAGTGCCTACTAAATTTTATCATATGAAAACATCAAATAATTATGAGAACCTTTGTTGTCTTTCCTATTTCAAGTCAGGGTTTCATTCTGGCAACAATATTTTCAAAGAAAAACAATTATTCAAGAAGCTCCAACAAGGTCTGAAAAATAATACCACGGGGGGAATGAAAAAAAACCAAACAAACTAACAAAAAGTGGTTAGGACATCATTGCTGTAAAATAACTTTCTGCAGTAATAAGGTTATTACATTGGAATGCTAGGGTTGGTTTTCATGCTACTTTTAACTTCAACAGGAATGTTTTTCCTCTTCTCTCAATAATATAGGACGACTCTTGGGAAACCCTAAACTTTGACACACTTTGAGATTTGGTATAGTTTGGTTCTCTAGATTTACGTCTTTCCTTTGATCCTAGACTGATTAAAGTTTTTATTAAACACTTAAAGAAAAAAAAGGAAAGATGCTGTATTAAATTGGCTGTTTTTCTCCACTTGGTATGACCTCCCCCAAAAATCTTATGTGGGTAAATGAGATACTGTTTTTGGTCATCATGAATGACAAAGTTGCAGTCAGATTTGTCATAATTTCCTTCATTCATACAAACTCTCACTTTTCACAATTGATCAAAGGTTAGAGTTTTGCCAGAGCCAGTCACAAAAAAAAACCCCACAATTTCATACTTCAGTAATACATCAGAATGCATACTGATGTAGTATGACTTCGTATCTTGTGTGCTTATCAAGTGATATACTAATGTAAACAAAATCACACCAGTGACTTTAATTAATCAATTAAGGCGTATTGCTTTCCTTAAAAATCAGACTGTATTTACACTGAATGCACTGGCAAAGGTCAAATGCTTCAAATCCACCAGGAACAAATTGGCAACATGCCACCAATCATTGCCAGGAATAAAACAAACCATATTAAATGGTAGCTGAGTTGACATAGTTACATAGGCTAGACAGAAGTGTATACAAGATCCTGTGTACAAGATCCACTACCAAAAGGCTTTTAAGCACAAACAACTGCAAAGCACAGAAAAACCCCGCTTAAAAGAAATGTGTAACCAGTCAAGAAACATGGGCCCAATTTCATAGAGCTGCTTATGCGGAAAATATTGCTCAAGAATTTTCTGCCAAACAGAAATGAGCAGAACACCAGTCACAAATTGTATATGTGACATATTAGTTTGGCTGGTAACCTTACTCTGGTAAGCATAATTTTGTTGTGCTACTTTTTGTGCTTTAACAGCCCAGGACCCTATTGCATCAAACTGTTAAGCACACAAAATTGCTTAGCACTGACAAATCTTGCTTTGCACTGACAAGTCTTGCTTTGCAGAAACAGGTTACCAGCCAAAATACCACATAATGTCTCTTGTTTGTGGCTTGTTGGTTCTCTGCTAATTTTTACTTAGCAGAAACATTTTCTAAGTACCACTTTCTGCTCATTAGCTTGATGAAATTAGGCTCATGTAATGAATGTAGCTTGTGACATGTTCCCCACCTGTAGTTGCTTACCACATGGAGTAAGAAATTGAGCCAGTGATAATTTGTCCAATTATTATTTAACAAACATACCCCACAAAGTTGTAGCAGCTGTCACCAATAGACCCTTCTCAGATATAACCCCTACTTTATCGCTCACTATGGAGTACTTACAGTTGTACATGCGCTTGTCAAGCACACAGTGTTACTGCACGGACATGTGCTTCAAAATGCAAAGCTAAGATGGCCCTCTATACATACATATCCTACATGTGCGTAGTATTCCAGCATGGCAGACCTCCTGCATTATTATAGAAATGTGACATCAGTGAGGAGGCTCTGTTGAACATGCTCCACCTTACAATTAGTAAGACAAGGTAAACTAACCTGCTAGAGGGCTAGGTAGGACAAGAGGGTTAAAAAATACTCGCTAACTGTAGTTCAAAATTAAAACACCAAATCAGGTAAACCAGAGACTGTGATGGTGCCATTGGACATCACACACTTAAAATGGTGCACCACAGACAGCAGTTCTGACTCAAATGCTAACTGATTAGCGAGCAAAGACAAGCACTTTTGGTATGCATAAATTTGAACCCAATGTTCCTTTTAAAAAAATGGCTTGCACTGTATTTTACTTTTTAAAGGCAACACACAACTGCATTGATTTTAAACTGTATGTCCACTGTGGTTTTGTACACAACGGGAATCTGAATCTGTAACTGAAGCAAATTCTGACCGAAGCCATCAGTGGAGGATAGAAAGGATTGGGGGCAGGGGCGGGGGTCAACAGGTCTACTTGTTCCTTAAGAGGTCCTTTGCTCTCTTATCGGCTTGCGAAATTCTCTCCTCATTTGATTCGGCCTGAAAATAAGAACCAAATACAGACAAATTAGAATAAGTAATTTGATGTGCAAGAAGTTACTTAAAAAAGACATGTCTTATATAATTTCCAATCGTCTCTTATAAGTTGAAGGTACTGGCTTGTCTACTTTTATGACTTTGCGCATTTAAATACAGCTTAGTGTACTCTTATTAAATATTATTAAAGGTTGATTATAAATTGAGTACGCTATATATTTTTGTCCACATTTATTAATCTCAGTAGATCTTGAAAATTTTTGAATTTGGGCTTGTCAAGCATTTTATAAATCTTACTTTATTAAGAATAAACTTTCCAAATCAATGACAAGACAAACAGTACAAAAAGACTTACATCATTATTTCGTAGATGGAGAGTGACAATCTAGTTAAAGTTTGGTTAAAGCGTACTGAAACCAATTTAAGTTTAAATTGACAGAAACTCTACAGGACGAAACCCACCAACCCCCTCAAAAACAAATTATAACCCCCCCCCCAAAAAAAACAACCCCAAAACAAACAAAAACAAACAAACAAACAAACAAACACCCCAACAAACAAACAAACAAACACCTCAACACCCCAACAAGACAATCACCACCAAAAATATGTGACCTATAAGTATCTAATCTAACAGAGACAGGCAGCATGACAGACAACTGGACAGTACTGCAACAGACAAAAGCCCTGAAAGACAGCCCGACAGGCAGCAACAGACAAAAACACTGACAGACAACTGGAAAGGCAGCAACAGACAAAAGCACTGACAGACAACTGGACAGGCAGCAACAGACAAAACACTGACAGACAACTGGACAGGCAGCAACAACTGGAGAGGCAGCAACAGACAAAAACACATGCTTAAGGACAAACAGAAACAGCCTGAACAAAACAAGCTGCACACTAAGACATGTGACACTAGGAAAGACTCCAAATGCTACAAACAGTAACTTTACAACTTGTCCAAATAATAATCAGTTTGGTTCAACACTACTTATGCATACATATTAATATATTTGTTTTCGATAAGTTTGACATTATAAGTAGGTATCTGGAAAAAACATCTTTTATGATAAAACTTTTTGTTGTTGAAAGTAATCTTGTAGACAGAAATGAGACTCATCTTCAAGACAGCTTTCTCAACACTATTGATAATTACAAATGCTGTGTAAATGCATCAGTTGTTTTTCGAGAAAACAAATCTTCTATTGACCCCTTGCACAACGCGGACGCATCTTCACAATATCAAGACTGCCATTTCTGCTACTTTGGGAGCCGATTCCTGTGTGTACATTTTGACTGCCAAATTGGCAGACAGGAAAAGGAGCATGTAAGTGCGTTGTGCAAGGGGTCAGAACCATCTTGACATATATTTCTCAAATTGTTTTTCAGTACTTGTGCTCATAATTCCATGAACACAAATGTATCAAGAAATAAACACACACATTAGAGTATTACAAATAAAAATGTACTCAGACAGCGACAGCCACAGACTGAGAAAAAGACCGACAATAATACAGGCGATCAATAGATGGTAAATTAAGACATATAATGGTGACTTGGTAAGCCCAACTGACGATCCTCAGCAGACACCTGGTGCTGCCACACTTCTTGTCAGCCATTTTGTGGGTCACAAAAGAGTAGAGCAGTATATCCAGTGGGGAGGTGTATACTATGGCCAAATTGTAATAAGGCCCATTTGTCGACTGGAGGCTATTATTGCCTGGTACTCAACACATGTTTTTGAGCATGAGTACCGGTCAATATTGACCGCTAGTCCACAAACGGTCCTTGTGTGAACTTGGCCTATGTTAAAGGTATCCTTATTTAACTACACTGGGAATAAAGAACACAAAACTTTCCCTCACTCTCCCCACCACAACACTGCATACATGATATGATCGATGTAAACAGTTATAAGCGCATGCATAGCCTGCAATGTGCACACTCGTGTTATAAAGATGGCTCCCCAAAAGACAGTACACAGGGGGGTGAGGTTAGTAGAACTTTATCACACCATTACCACCCTGGTTAAATCTCATGCTGGTAGTAATGATGGAACATTGAAGGGAGTAGACCTTTTGTGGCCTCTCTGCACTTTCACTCCTTACGTCTGAAGGCAATAAAAGACACAACACAAATACCGGACAGAACATAAACACCCAACACAACACAAACACCGACACAATACAAACACCATCACAACACAACACAAACACGACACAAACACCCAACACACCACAAACACCTGACACATCACAAACACCCACCACAACACAAACACCCGTCACAACACAAACACCCGACACAAAACAAAGGCAAGACACAACACAAACACCAACACAACACAAACACCAACACAACACAAACACCAACACAACACAAACACCCAACACAACACAAACACCAACACAACACAAACACCCAACACAACACAAACACCAACACAACACAAACACCAACACAACACAAACACCCAACACACCACAAATACCTGACACAACACAAACACCCAACACAACACAAACACCAACACAACACAAACACCCAACACAACACAAACACCAACACAACACAAACACCAACACAACACAAACACCCAACACAGCACAAACACCTGACACAACACAAACACTTGTAGCAACTCAAACACCCAACACAACACAATAACCTGTAAATTTGGTTTTAATCTTTTCCATGTACTCTTAATGTTGTAAATTTTAAAAGCAATTCAGTCGTTGGACCGCAAATTGTTTTAAAATAAACTATAAACAATAAATCAACTCCAACAAATAAACCCCCAACAGAATGGTCGCACTGAGGCTTCTTTAGAGCAAGTAGATTCAAAATTTTACAAACAGACAAAAAATGGACAGAATGAATGGACACTCAAATCAGGGAGACAAAACAAGTCCTTCTTCCAAGACTGGCGGCAAGTCTAGTAACAAACACACATCCCCCCACACACTCAATTAAATTGGTGAGATCCTCACAAACTTACTATAAACAACATGCAAATTACATTCTTTACTGTTACAATCCAAACAATAAACGGAAACCTCCTAATATAATACAGCCAATGCTCAAAAATGCATGACTACAGTCATCTTGAAAACATCTTTTAGGTGGACCTTATGTGGGTACCAAGGGATAAGAGCTTTACCTCTAAGATGTAGCTAATAGTGACAGTCTCATGAAATTATGATGTAGCATGACTGCATATAATTTTTCAGCATAATTCATGCAAGGCACATTGCACAGGTGACTTAGACAAAACTTGACCTGCTGTTTGTGACTAGTGCCCACATTCATACAGCTGCCCTTGTGAACAAAATGTTGCTAAGCAAATCGACTGTTTGAGCAAATTAAAAAAAACTGAGGACCAGTGCTGTACACTATATATAACTTGTTACCTTGGCTGGTAACCTGTATCTTCGAAGCAAACCTTTTCTGTTCTGATCATTTCTATGGTATGCAAATTAATGTCTGCTGACTATTTCCAGATCTGCCAACATTTGCATCTTATACAATCAGGGAGATTTTGTACAACAATCAGGGAGATATTTAGAATTACATTCAACATAATAGGGAAAAAAGTTTCCATAATCAGGGATTTTTGTTCACCAGAACATGGAAAGCTTGGTTTATTATCAGGGAACTTTCTGCAGAATCAGTTGCTAGCTCTGCATTCCCCCCCCCCAATACTCTTATTTCTTAGAAAACCCCCACACAAAAAGTTTATAAATTGCTTCCATATAAGTGAAAATTGTGCAACTTCAGGCCATGTCACGAGAACAAGTGTTGAAACATCAGATGCCCACAACAACAGCCCCAGCTGTAGCATCAACTCAGACAAGGCTTATGACAATAGACCGATCCGCTCAGCCCCGCCTACCATAGCGCCCCCTATCAGCATCCACGTGGGGAGTACGTATGCATGGCGTTTTGCTCTACAATGCACCACACACCTAAAATACACGATGCAGTAATCCAGAAGTTTGAAACTTGCTTACACTTTGCAATGGGATTTCAACGTGATGCCTTTTAATCAGACATTTGGTCAGGGATTTGCTTTCCCCCCTGCTAGCAATTACCGTAACAATTATCACATGAACTGGTACAAACATCGAAGACTGGAACAATGGGAACAGAAAACACATCAATGGTAATGACTAGTTATGATATTTTGTTAGTTCCAGTACAGCTGATTTTAATTATCAACATTACTTCAATATGGCCTCCAATAAAAATTCAAAAACTTCAAAATCTGATAGTACAAATAAACAAGCGAATTCAATATTGCCATTTTGTTTTCAATGTTATATCTTACCACAAATAAATAGTGACACCGAGTTGAAAAATAGGTACAAGTGAAGAAAGTTCTTAATTGCCCCTAACCCTGGAATGTATAACCAGGTGGTCTGGACAATACATTTACTTATTTGACTTAAAACTACGCAATGTTTTAATCACCTTATCCAGTATCCATTGTCTGAATTAAACAACAAAATACACGCCCCCCCAAAAAAAAACACAACAACAACCCTCCAAATAAATAAAAATGTATGAAAAAAATAAAAATATATAACTTAATACAAATCACACACAAAAAAAACCCCCAAAAAACAAACAAACCCAAAACAGAAAATAAGAACCTAAAAGATCAAGTCAATTTAAATTGACTTGGGTACAAAAGAAGAAGAAGAAAAAATATGTCCCTGACATGTTTATCAAAAACAGCTGTATTTGCCACTGTGGCCCTTTTGTCTGAAAATGACAACGTCGATAATTTTATTCCAATTTCATTCCAAATTTGATATCATAGTGAACAGCCGTGTCCCATGGAGCTGCCAAAATAAATTTGTTGTTCCATTTAATATTGAGAGGATTTGTTGCAAAATTGTTAAGTCCGATGTTGACAATCAGTCCCAACATTTCAATAACATGGGCATTTCCAAATTTCCTTAACCCGTCTTTAGTTTCCACACGAATCAAGAATCAATTTTGAAAAAGGAGAGTGGCGGCAAACTCATAAGTTCTTGTATTTTTTTCGTTATTTCCAAGGAATGAGTGACACTCTGGTGCAACTAGATCCCCAGTTTACACACCCTTGTCTGCGTCTTCGCTTCATTGTCAAATGCACTTCCTTATTAATGGTGCAATCTGGCAGACATTTCAAATTTTGTTTGCAGAACGAAATTGCTTGCAGTCAAGTGAGTAGTCCAATGAAATTTGAGCTGGTGATGATGAGAGAGAGAAAGGGGGGGGGGGGGGGGGAGTTTGAAAGTGTGAAAAGTTTCTGATAGATTTGTCTTTTGAGGGTAAGGTTCCATATAACCTTAAGTTTGACACCGACTTCTACATTTCACCAGTCTCTCGTATATCTATCACCGCTACACCCACTAGTGCCTCGGAAATGCATCTTTATGGCCGGCCACTCTATTTCAGCAACCTTTCACACCATTTGGGAATGTGCTCTGCGTCTGAATGTAATGAAAACGCCAGGTCCTGAATTGAGGCTTGTTGGCTACGGCTGTGACTGTTGGCTATATCAGCAACACCAGCCACAGCCAAAGCCAACACTTTCAATTCAAACTCAGCCAAAACTCCATACAAAATGACTACAAAGCCGACTCGCTGAGAGCCCACGAAATGTGAACTAAAATTAAGAAGTACATAAAAATTAACTATACACGCACACCTTGTAAGTAATACTGCATTAAATCTGATATAATACAAATGAATTGACTATGAAAATGTACAATCACGGTTATGTAAATACTATGAGTTGTGCTTAGATACTATACCTTAGCTCTTCAAAATGTTTAAAATATACAGCAGTGATATTTATACTATTTATAGATTCATGAATACACATATTAAGCTGAAAATGAATGACTGAAATCTCCAATAACAATCAGTAAAACTTCTACAATATCAAGATAATGCATTTTTTTTGTTTACACTAACTTTTTTTGGTGTCCAACCACCTTTAAAATAGTGTTTTTCTCTAAGTCTAGAAAATACAAGCTTACAATGAATGTTGAAGATTTAAAAGACAAGTGAAATATATGGATAAGATACGCGTTCCGTTAATGTCTTCCAGATGGATTTCACAAAAACAAAAACAAAGATGCACCAGAAACGGTTAACCTTTGAGATACAGAGAGCTCATGGGGGATTTGGACTGAAATGTGAATGGAAATTTACACATAGATCATTTTGACCAAGGCAAATTGTGGCTAGCGCATGTTTGTGACATCCACAAGAAAATGGCAGAAGTACAGCGGTCTTCCTTTTAGTAAGACTTTTTCCATCAAGTCTTCCTCTTAACTGTGGTCTGCTTTTTCACACTAAGAAAAATTGTAGAAAAAGACTTTGATAATTACATAACCAGATGATTCATTAACCCTTAATAACCCACATCTTTTGGGATTCTGAAACGGTTACTGGGCCCTTTATTTTTTCGTAGCGACTGCGACTTGAATGCTTCATGAGAAACTGATGTTGAATGAAACTCCACGGAGTTAAATAGAACAGAGACAAAAAGTAGACTACTTTCTAACTCGAGTGTCGAGTTTGGAATGTCCAATAGCAGATGCTTTAAGGTCAAACCGTTTCTGTTACCGAATCTTTGAAATCAATCCTCTTCAAGAAAGGCCTGCAAGTGCCATCCTCGGAACACATACCTCAAAACAGTTGTGAATGTTATTGTCTATCTACAATGTATAACTATTGCATATACTGAAAGATGAAATAGATAAGATATTGCACATGGGGATTTTAAGAAGAAAAAAAGAGAGAACATAAATTGTAACAAGATCTCCACTTTGTCTACTGTTTCCCAACAATAAAGAGAAAAAAAACCAACAACAATCATTTCAGTGAATCTACCCAGTGGGGAATGCATTCATCTTTAGTTATAAACCGTCTATCTGTAATGTTTCCCAATAATTCTATTACAGTACTTAATGGCAAAAATAACTTGTCATGTTATTATTTTTGCAATTCAAAAAAGAACATGGGACTACAACCCATTTCACAGCAGTATTATTTGTGACTCAAAAAATGGTAGGATAAATTAGTACCCAAACTGAGTGGAGTTTGAGTGTTTGAAATACAATGAAATCCCCACTCGTAAGAAATCACAAGGACCACACAGTTGAGATTAATGTTAAGGGCTAGTCATAAGAAAAGACCACATTCTTTATGTTACATTATTAGAGGTATGGGTTGTACTATTTCACATGCTTAACGCGAAGGCTGCTTTACCAGACTCAAACTTTAATCATATACGGTTTTGCTTTCGATTTCGAAAAATTACTGCAATCCAGGGAAGGGAATCATGGGGAAGGGGGGGGGGGGGTCAGAATTAAAGTTCAAACTGATTAACTGAATTAATGTTCAAAGGAAAATCCAATAAAGTCAGGGTCTGATCAAGTCTGAAATTCTAAACTTGCAGAATTACGAACAACCATGCCACAGCATGTTTGGATCGGCATTCATAGGCTGTGTACTCATTTAGCAGCTAACTGAAATGTTTGTTTTCATTTTTAATTGGGTGGGTAGAGAAGTGTGGGTACACTTGGAACCGCGCACTCCCGTTAAATTCCTTGCCACGTTGCACTCTCTAATCAAGCGCAGTGAAGATGCTCTCATTTTTGACAGTAAAAACTTGTCAAAGACCGCACTTGCCCTTTCTCATTGAAGTGAGCACACATTGTACCCGTTGCCATGGCAACAATGTGAATTATGTGTTTGCATTTGACTGTCATTGATGCTGGGTATTTGATGTACAAGGGTTTTTTTTATATTGTTTTATATATATTTTTTTTATTGAAACATCGCTTGCAGGGATGTTTGACCAGGTGGGTCAAATTGAGGTCATTCCCAGGGTCTAGTTGGATGTTAAAATGTATATGTCCCCCGTTGCATAAAATCAATACTTTACACTCGCTGTGACATCAAGCAACTCCTTTTTAAATATTCTGCATTATTATCTTTGTCAACAGCGAAACTGGCTTTGTAACTATGAAATATTCCACTATGCAGATAGTTATATATTTAGAAATAGCTGCCTTCATAAAATTCCTTACGATAGAAAGTACTCATCAAAAAAAACAAAACACACGTCATCATTTTGGGGGGTATTGAAATACATTTCCTCATACATTGAAATACATTTCCTTCTTTTTATCTTTAACAGTAAGCGTTTTTTGAGCCTGGCATTTCACTGTGATCAACAGTTCCATGAAGTTGGACAAAACAGTGCAAAACCAAACGCTGATGGCTCAGGTCATCGTGATAAAAATGCCATTGTATTAAAATATGCATTAAAACAAGTGTAGAGAGGTTGCCACATTGCTTTTTGGAACGAGTCTATTCCTTTCAAGAATGATTAACAGGTGGAAACTTCATTTAAGGACCTGTAGTAGGTGCAAGGTTTGTTTGTTGTTTCGTTGGTTTCGTTGTTTTGGGTTTTTTGTTTTTGTTGTTGTTGTTGTTGTTTGTTTTGGAGTTTTTTTTCGTAACACCTGACACTTTCTCGTCTTTTTGTACATGTAAAATGCTTACTTTCCTTGCAGGAGGCAAGTTCATTTGTTACAAAAGATCTCTGCGGACATCTGGTACACAACCGTAACCGCCACTTCATGTGAACTCCTATACCAAGAATCATCAATTTAATTCCTGGGTTAATAACCCAAGCTGTAGCACGTCTTCAACGTGTGCCACCAGGAGGCAATGTCTGCATTAATTCCGCTCATTGTGTAATAAACGTGGCAAATTGCTGCCCGTCAAAGAGATCGGCAATGCGAGCCCATGTAAAGAAAGTCACCTCGCGAGTCGGCCTTGGCTTGACCTACTTGGTTAGAGGGACCCTGGGCGGATATAAAAAGATTGCTCTACTTTCCAGAAAACAGTTGCCTCAATTGTTGTTCCAACGCTATAAATAATTCTCAATGGAAACTTCCTCTTGGTTATCATTGACTGGTGCAAAACATTTCAAAAACAGCAAAGCTATGTATATTTTGGGTGGAATTTTAATTCAGCAAAGTTTTCTTTTGAAAGTCTGAGGGATTTTTTTCAATGAAAAGCTGATTTACAGGCACCATTATAAAGAAAGATTCAATGAAAGTCACATGTGAAATTTTTAGCTGAATACAGTGTCTACTTGCTGAGAAAACAGAGAAAACTGTCCTGGTATCATTCATAAGAATATCAAATCCATCCACATTTAGTGAGGTGACAGAGGGTACCAACCGCATCTCTGGCCGCAGCATTCGCGAATGGACATCAACCCTCCGAAATCTGAGAAACTATTCATGCATGAATCATTTCTAAGAATTCAAACAAAAGAAAAATCCACTGGGAAAAAAAATGACAGCCCCATTGCTGTCGAGCAAGTTTTCATGACCACCAACTTTAATTTCCCGCAACCCTTTTAGAGGCAATCTTTAAGAGTTGCGAAAGATATCCACAGTGGATGGCAGATATAAAAACGGGTCAGTTGGCTATGCAAATACACTGCAGCTGAGGCCACAATGCCATCATGCTCTACACGCTACCCTGTTGATAGAAGGATGCTGTGTAAAAGCCCATGATAATTGCAGTCTTAGATTGTTCATGGTGTTGGGAGCTGAGACTGTGCCTTAACATGGAGGTTGAGTCTGTTTCACATCTACCCCCCCCCCCCCAACCGTTACCGTAAGCAAGAGTGAACAGAAACTGCAAAGAAATTTGAAGCCAACTTCAGTGGTACAAAAGACATATACATATATGTTATGTATATGTTTACACAGACATATATATTCAACTTAATAATGGTGTATGTTTCCTTAAATCTTGGTCAGCATTTTTCATCGAACAAAAATTGTTTTTAATTTTGGTTTCAGCATTTTTATTGATAAGCATAAGTAGTCTTGTAGGAAATGCAGATGACCGGTGACAATATCATCTATTCCATGGCATTCAAAAATTACAGGTGTACAACCTTGGCCCTCCTACTTAGTATCCACAAATTACTCAGGTTTGCAATGTTGAATTTGTAAAAATTTTATATACTGAGGAACATCAAGTACAGACATTGAACCCCCCCCCCCCCCCCCCCCCGGTCTATTGGAAACTTGCACATGTGTATTACACACATGGCCAAACAGCACTACAATCCCAACTGTCTGGTCGCAGACTCTTAGCTTTAATTCAATTAGCATGGGAGAGCGGGGAGCCAAACTGGTCTGGTTTACGCTCTTAAGAAGCCAAGATGTAGCTGTCTCGACATTCTTCATACAACTCCAAGCATGGAGGTAGAAATTTCTACCTCCATGCTCCAAGTGAGTGATCATAAAGCGTAAACAAATAGGTTAACTGGCAAATCGTGACTCGAGGTGAAAAATACAGCATGTTATAGTAGGACAGATTCCCAGAACCACAGGCAGAATTCCTTTCATCACATCTGAGTTGTGTGACAGTCTCCAGGTATATATAAGCTGAATTGCATCCCATGCACTCCCTGCTGTCATTTTGGCGCCCCCCCCACCTGCTTTATGCAATTCTGCGGAAATTGATACCCAAATGGGGCCTTGGTTTGATCTTTCGATCCGGCTTTCAAACCCAGCTAAGAAATACTCAATATTCCTTTCATCTTACTTTATCCTTCATTTTATCACTTATTCTTCCAAAACTTTTATTTTTGAAAACCTTAATACTACAAACTGAACTTCAAAAGACTTGTAAAAGAGTTACAGGAGGGGCTAATTAATGGTAAGAGTATCTGTTCAGATTGAATTTTCCCCATAGGTTCCATCTGTGGGGATAGCTTATGTGTCAATGTCGTAGTGACAATACACGAGTTGCCTTATCAAGGGTTACCCATTGGCTTTAATTGGAATGCAGTGCAATTTCAAATACCAAACAGTAAAATACGAAACGATTTGTATGAAATATCGGTTGATCTAGTGAAGCAGCCTTTTCGTGGTAAGAATCAATGTGGCAGCATGGATCAGCGAGCACAACTCTTTGAGTTTCTATAAATAATTAAATAGTTATAACAGTCTACAATTCACAGAATGGAAAGTTATCAAGTTATTAAAGTTACTTGAAGTACTTGTTAGTTTAATGATAAACAGTACTACTTTAACAAATGTACTGAAATTCAAAAAGCACACGATATATATCTAGCACGAACGTCTCAGGTTCAAAATTACTTCCAACATAAATTTGAAGATCCCTTACGAACAACATTCATTTCTGGAGATTATCAAATCAGCCAGAAAAACTGTGGTATCTCCAGCGATCCCAATCCATTGCATCATGTTAATAACCTTTTGTGTCAAATTTACCTTTCAAACGGTGGAATGTGATCGGAGACGATTGTCATTCATGGCAAATGTTAAAACGGTGGATGTTAAGCAGCAGTTACTCAGTTCAATTTGGATGGACGTGATATTTTGTGGATGGTGTAAACACTTAGTATGAATTGTGTCAACTCAACGGACATACACGATGGATTGCATTATCTCTTCACCACGAGATACAGTGCATTTTTGGTGAGATTTCCTTGTGATTCATTGAAACACCATCCGTGTAACATACCCAAGCACCCGGTGATGAACACACTCAGCAATCAACCAATGGGGTTAAAGATAAACAACAAACCAACCAATGGGAGAACAGGTCAGAGGTGACACTCAAGTGCACAGCTATGATGGGTATTATGTATTTGTGGGTTGTTTTTTTTGCAGGCGGGCAGACAGGTTGACACACACACACACACACATGGCGCAGGGTTGGGGGCCACTTTGTTTTCAAGCGCATCAATTTTTGAGTATGGTCTCGGCACGCTTGTTAGCAATCCCAATGCGATCTTTGTTGCTATCAGCCTGTGGGGGTGGTGATGGGGGCGGGACATCAACAAAGAAAGAGGAGGAGGTGGTGGTTAGCGATTTGTGGGGAGGTAGTGGGAGAAAAGAGAAATACATATTCAGGAGTAAGCAATCCATCACAACAAGCATTAATATGATGAGTGGCTTATCAAACACATGGGTTAATTTATGCAAGGTGACTAGTCACTGTTAACACACTTAGTTCTGGTGAGCTTGACATCAACTAAAATGCCTTTCATCATTCCATCCTAGGTTATCATTCTGCTACACATGTAACATGACAACGTCTTCAACATTCTGTCCACAAAGGGGGGCTTCCATTCGAGAATAAGCCACAATCAATGGCTTTCTTGTCCCTCTGTCAATATTGGCCCAACACTGACAGAGGGCCACTGAGTTAACGTTTGGATCAAAATGTACAGGGCAGCTTCGTTTCAACTGCTGCACAGTTATCAAACCCAAATATAGCAACCTTGCTAGTGCATCTTTGTTAATCTGATGTGAGCAACATCTTGATGTAAAAAAAAAGCAATTTGAGATATTCAAGTATGATGCAACTGCTGTAGAATTACGTAAATAAAAAAACGCCTGCTCAAATTTAGGCTGGTATCAATGGAAGTTATTGGAAAAACCTCACAAACTTAAACATTCAAAAATATTCAAGTGAAGAATCCATTTTTCACAAGGTCTGGGTGCTAGACTTGAAACTATTATTGCCTCTGAAGAGCCAATCAGCTTTTTCTATTCTACTGTATGTAGAATTGCATTTTAGACCACGAAATACCCACTGCCTAGTCTGGCGTTTTTTAACACATCTTGGAAGCATTAAACCCCTTGTGGTGGAAACATCAGGACGAAAAGGTTCAACGATAACAAGATAATGACAAATGTGTTTGTGGGGGGAAAACTAGTGCTGGGGTTGTTATTGTAATCTCGTCAAGAACAAAAACAAAAATACAAATCGGTTAGTACGGGGGAATAAATTATATGTTATCAACCGCTATAGTATGTGAGACAAACGAAAGAATTTGCATCAAACTTCTGGCTGAAGTACAAAAGGAAATTAAAACCTGTGACACAGAAACGAAACCATGCAAATAGAGAGAAGACGACAGTCATTTATCAAGGACTGGGTAGCCAACTTCAAATATGAATCAACTATTAAGTGTGTAGTGACATGGTTGTTTTTATTCCATTATTTAATGAGCACTAGATTGTTGGTTTTTTTTCCTCAGGATATTCCTGATATATATCGGACAATTTGGATACTGTTTGATGTTGCTGCTTCAAATTTCCTCTGTATTCATGATTTTCAGTCAAGTGTAAACCCAGCCCTTCGACATGATGACACGATACCAAACGTCGGACAAGGTGAAATGTGGTGACCATAAACAAACAACCATGCAAAAAACAGGGAGCTATTTGGGAAATTCTACCGCCTGTGGCTTACTAAACAATGATTCCAGCCAGGCATTCAAACAATAGTCCCCAAATTGATACCAGTGATCAAACAATGAAGTTCCACCAGACAAACCAGTACTGTAATCTACAAAGAACATCTTCCCAGAATGCAAATAAATGCTGGCATTCATGTTTTAATTCCTAGTCTTTTTTTTTCAAAATCCAGCTCTTCAAACCTAATCCACTTGAAAGTGCACCGATGAAATGTTCATGACAGGTATTGAATTCATAATAATCAAGAAAAGGAGAAAAAAAGGGAAAAAAAGGCAGAGAAAGATGTGTTGCCATGACAATACCTGCCACAGCCTTATGAAAACAGTGCTTGGAGCAGACAGATAATTACCATTAGTCCACCACCATTTTGAGTGCCATGAAAAAAAAGGGGGGGATAGCAAGCTGCCGTCTCCAGAATAAAATCCTTTGATAAAGCATTTACCATTATAAGAGAGCTAGATTTAATTAAAGAAAGACAAAATTGGAAAGAGAGCTGTGCTGCCAACATGCTACCACAAATGATAACAAAAACCACAGTTTAATAGAACAAAATAGATTTACAAGTTAGGGATTTTTTTTATTTCAGTTGACTGAAATTGTGTACCTCTACTTTCTGCTTACAATCTGCGGTGGGTAAGTTATACAGAGTACATTTCCTCTAAACGGTTCGGAAATGTGAAATCCTTAATGAATTGGTTCCAAGCAAAGACATAACACCCTCAAAGCCGGAAGGCAATTTCACAGAGGGTTAATGAGCAGATTGTTGTTTTGCTAATCAAGTCTTCTGTGTGTTTTGACTTATGTAACCTGCTTTTAATTGGATCTCATTTCCGTTGGCCGCTTGTCAACAAGCGTATTTTTCTGCTCAAATTCTTTTGACATTGCCCCCCCGGCTGCCACAAGTATGAGTGATGTTAAATCTTTCACAACACTACTAGGGATGGTTGAGGTTGGAGAACTATTGATTAGTACAAACTGAACGATTATTTGGTAATATTCAATTGGTCTACCAAGTAGAAAAACACCTAGCCACCCTGCATTATTGCATCACGCGAGAACTGCATTTAAAGTAGTCACTGTCACTTTTGCTAAATAGATAGTTCCAGTTTTTGTCACCTTTATGGGCAACTAGGGTTTTGCCTTCGAATTTTTCGACGCAGCAAACTGATTCACCATCCAATTTAACCGAACGTCCGCATGCCACACGCGGTATTTACGCTTAACGCATAATTGCTCACTAAAAAATTACGTGTCATTGCCCGTAAAGATGGCAAATTTTACACTGTGTGACCTCAAGTGGGAAACATCTATGAAGGAACTTTAAAAAAAAATGGTTGTCTCGTCTTTAACAGTTGTTCAATTTTGCAAAAGGTAAAGAACCATCGCCAATACAAGATCAGCTCCAAAACAATTTTTTTTAGGAAGAATGTTATTCGGAAAAGAGTTTGCTTTTTTTTCCCCCAGTGGTAACTAACACTTTGCGGAAGGTTCACTCAGAGCAAGTTGCATTGGGGAAAAAAAAAAATGCGAAGGGAAGTGGGAGGGAGAAACGACCGAGTGAATTTTGTCCAACGTTTTGTCCCAGTTTCTCAACAAACTAAGTGCAGTATGTGAGAAAAACTTGCCTATTATTGTGAGGTTGTACCTAACGAGCTTGAGTGTTGTATACCACCCAATTGTAGCAGTGATGTGACATGTTCTCTCCAATGCTTACTTAATGCAGGGTGAAGCTAACTGCCTTCCAGTTTACAATTTTGTCATTACTCTGTATTGTGTCAGACTGACATTATGCATAAATATAGATGGTCAGCAATTTTATCTTTGAAAGTACTTGCTAGGGTAACTGCAGCGAGTGAAATATTACAGAAGATGGCTTTACTTTGCAGTTTGTGCACTCGATAATGAAAAAAAAAAAAAAAAACATAGGAGAAAACCCACAGACACCAAGAAGAAAATGTGTGGATAAACCGAAAACTCAGATAAATCATGAGTATAATACGTGAAAAAACCTTTCCCGATTTTGGCGAATAAATAGGTGCAAATAAAAAGCTGCATTATCTGGGTCACCAGCATTTCAACACAATTGGAGCAAATTAACCGATATAACTTGGCGTTCCTGCCTGCCACCGTAATGCTTGCTGTATTGAATTTCACTTCAAATCAATTTAAAATCTACTCCTATTTTTGGTCATCAATATTCCATTTCTTAGTCTTTCCCCCCCCCCCCTCTTCCATATGGAAATTCTGGCATAAATTGCTCCATTCATTTCCACAGAGGGAAACACTTTTGATTACTTGAGAACAACTTAATTGTTAACCTTAAGAAATTGAAGGGAACATTTTCCCAAATCTCAAAAAGATGGTTTCTATACCGAAGAGGAGCTTTGATCAATTTGCATATAAAGAAAGTCATCTCATACTGAAAAAGCATACACAATGAAAAAAAAAAAGGGTATCATATAAATTAAATATTCATTTAGTTAAAATTTAGTTCGTGATTTTGATTAGTACCACATTAAACAACCTTTTTTTTTTATACCCCCGATAAAAAATTATAATAAAGGAGGAAAAAAAGGGATAACAAGAAAACCCTCAGTAGATGAAGATGAACCCATGCAGAGATGGAAGCGAGTGCTGGTGTGATGAATAGGCGTGGATATTTAGGATGAAGCTCAAAAGCAACCCGCTCACTTCAACAGCTTACTGGCGCGCTCGTTAGCAGCAGAAAGACGATCAACATTGGATGAGCCCTATATATAGAGGTATGCATGGTGTGACCAGAGGTCAGAGGTCAGAGGTCAGTTTAGAGGTGAAAGACCAAAGGTGGGGTGTTTGACAGGGTGAATGTCAAGAAATGTTTCGAATGAGAGTGTTTTGAGAAAGTTTTTTTTTTTTTGGGGGGGGGGGAGGAGGAGGGTGATGCAAGATTGTGTGATTAGCAATAGATTCATTGCATGGATGATAGGATGATAGGTTGAAAGGATGAAATGGAAACAAACAAACAAAATAAAAAATATAAAAAAAACCATGAGATGGAAGTAAGAAAAGAACCTGTTATTAAGACAACTGATGAATAAAGCCCAGAGCATTTCAAATGAACACTTCAAATCAGTTATTTTGAGTAAATATTATATGATACACAACAAATTAAGAGTGGTATGGCCATAGAAATCAACACCCATGCAGTCTAAATTAATACACCAAAAATAGTCCCTCTAAACAGTAACCCATACAGCCCACAACAGCAACGTGCATTACTTTCCAATTTACAAATCCATGCAACACAAGTAGTACTTCACTACACTTAAATTATAACCACCAAAAAAAACCAACCCACCCCACAACAACCTAGTAGCCAGTCTGCCTATTTCTGTTTTCTCTTCTCGAAGTATACCCCTACAAAATTGGCCACTGTAATATCTTTCCTCCATGGTAATATTGGCCACTACAGATCTGCACACAACACCCAAGATTAATCTAACCGCTATTTGTAAGTGATTGCTCATTTGACACTGGTGATAAATTTGTGGCAATGTCCCCACCCCACCTCCCAAATGCCTACCAGCTTTTCTGAATCGGAAGTTTCAATCGTGGTGCGAGTATGTTGTTGCTGTCTGGCTTTTATTACCTTGATAAGATTGCCTGCAGAGGCAACTAATTGGTATATATTACATGTCTTTGGTTGGTCAGGACGGACTGGATCATCGTGGGGGTAATGCCGTCTGATGGGAGTCCATCCATGGGGCTCACAGCTGATGCAATCGGTGAACTACTTCCATTTCTTTCTTGATGAAGCTCCTGCCCATCATCAGCCTCAATCCGCATCTCGTTAAAACCGTGCCTTGCTTCTTATTTAATCGCCTCCCGGTACAATTCTCTCGGAAGTTTATCTCCAAGTAATTCAACATTCATGACAAGATTCTTTGTGTTTTTGGTTTTTTTTTCTTTTTCAAAGGGATATTTGGTGATTATGTATACGATGGGGAAGAGAGACCAAATACCCTGGCTGCTAAGTTTACGTCACATTACATCAAAGAAGAAACTAATTCTACACAATCAAATCAAGAAATCTGTTCAAATGAAAACCTCTTAACATTAATGCAGGGCCCAATTTCATAGAGCAAATATTGCTTTAGAAAATGTCTGCTAAACAAAATAAGCAGGATACCAATCAAAGATGGTACATAAGACATTGTGTTTTAACTGGTAGCCTTATTCTGTTTAGCATACTTTTTGTGCTTAAGCAGCTCTATGAAACTGGGCCCACGTCATTTATAGACAACTGCAAAGAGAGACTTTGGGGGACGCTAGGTGGCAGAAAACATACCAGGTAAATTGATTTTTTCTCAAAATTATATAAACAATGTAAAATTGTTCCCACTGATGAAATTGTTCCTGTTTACAAAATGAATTCGATTTTCGATACACAAGTTAACCGCTGCATCAAATTAACTAGTTGAATGTCTGCTTCCATAAATAGAGTAAACTTGATCCTCACCTTGTTTTTTTCCCCCATAAATTTCAGGGAAAAAAAAATAATAAAAACGGCTATTGTGTATCAATGTTTACGGAGTAAACTACTGATGACGGCAAAATTTGAAAAGAGGATCTATTGTACCCAAGGAAGAACCAAGCTGCTCAAATCCAAGAATGGAGCATTTACATCAGTGAATTTGAAACCACTTGAACCTGCGACCTCCGGCTTAACGTGTCAGTGCTAGACTAACTGAGCTATCTAGCCCTATTGTTGGTGGTCTCCCTATTTTGTAAACAACTTTTGCGCCGGCACGCAAAATTATTGTTCAAATGTACCCAGTCAGTTTCCCTTGTGGTTTATTACTTGATCAGTGAGACTTAGCATAACAAACTACAATGTCTACTGACGTCCAAACATAAACTCCATGGCATTGTTACATCAACTTACCTTCTATTCAGTAAAACAACAAAAATGAAAACCTAACATAGAACACAGAGAGGTAAAAATGATGCACACAAAGACAACATGCAGACGTTTACTACACACATAGCTAACAACCAACCACTCATTCCTGATGACAGGCATACGCTATGTGGCTGACATCGAAAACAATCAAAGGCACAACTTCACTTTACAAGGTGCTTGACACAATAACTAACAACTGATGCATATAATTATATACATAGATATCTCACAATAAAATACAAATTGATCACATCGGTCATTTTATATTTGGCTGGGACTTCTTAGTCCCAACAGTCCAATTCCTACTACCACAGCTGCAGTTGTCATCAACTCGTTGAAATTGGACCCAATTTGCTTTTCAATTTACCAGGGGAGCCTTTGGAACAGCTTAATGAGGTCGGCGCTACATCCCATTTTAAAGCGGAGGGTAGCATCAACAGAGGTTTGTAACACATCCAGAACATCCTGGTCAACAGTTCAATGGGGACATACAACATTGGCTTTGGTTTTGTTGATAAAGTTTTCCATATTTTGTTCTGTTCAGCTTTGAATCAAAATCCTTATTGTTGGCAGTCTGTTTCAGACTGCCATGGATGCAGTATTAACAATATTTAATAAATTCAAGCTTGTTAAGAAGGTGGTTCACAGGTGAAAAACACTCTTCTCCTAAGAAGGTGAGGTTCTGAAAAAATAACCAGGCGTGAGGTTTACCTCAATGCTTCAGACATTATACTCTGGTACCTCGGTAAGAAAACCCGTTTTCCCTGCAAAACTTTGTTCAGGAATAAATTAGAATGTCTTAAAAACGTAGCACCTGAGTCTTTGATAACTTGATTCTCTTTGTTGAGAAGGCCAATGTCATATCTCCCCCTTCACAGTTCCACGGAAATGCCCCTCCCACTCTTCCCAATCTCACAAGTCGCTCCTTGACTCGTGAAATGTTAACCAACGACACAGCCCCCAACCCTCTATTCCTTCTGCTCAAGGAGCCTGGACTGAATGTTATTGGGCTTCTTTTGTTTGATTGGATGAGACCTTTACAAGCTAATCTATTTAGAATGACCCCTACCTTGTCAATGATGCGATCCACCTGTCGATTCTGAGATCCAATCTCGCTCTGCATGTCAATGGCCATGTGGCGCAAATTACCCACAATACCGCTCACCTGTTGCAGGTTCTCGTCCATCTCATCTTCACGTGCATCGTTTGTTATCCTGTACATCAAATGCCACACAGGAAATGCCACACGATAAGAAAGAAAAAAATGGGGTTAAGTTAAGGGAGTAGGGTTAAGTGAGATAACCTCGGGGCTCAAATAGTTTTAAGTGTGCATTCTCCCCAGGAAAAATGAATCAAATGTAAAATGAACATGGGGTGGCAGTGGGGTTCGAATTTCCTGGGGTGTCCCTGGGAATTGGCTTAGTAATGTGAAAGGGGCTAAAGTTGTACCTTTTTTATACAGTAAGTTCGAATGGTCTGATGCTTCAACCCTAGTAGACTCTTTCTCATGGTGTAAGGGGAACATTGGGATAAGTTATACCTTGTAATGTAGGTTGAGGGCATCCCACTGCCGTCGCGGTTGTCCTCCATCCGCATCGGCTGATTGGAGTTGACTTTGCCATCCTCAGAAGACTTCCATGTTTTCTTGTAGTCGTCTCCCTTCTCAAAACCCATGAATCTTAAAGAGTGGGTAGTAATAACATATAATAATAGTGGCTTCTTATATAGCGCTCAAATCTGTCACTCAGTGATGCTCATGGCACTCAAACATTATTAGCCCTGTTCACCAGGTAATTTATTTAATTCCTTAAACCATCTCACCTCCCTAGGGGAGTATACAGCCTGTGCTGCCAAGTTTGTAGCGCACCAAAGAAAACATTCCGAAGATGTTGTTTCAATTTCTCGTGCTTCGGCCAAACGTTTAAAAAAATTGGGTTCAGAATGCCCCCCAGTTTTGAAAAAAGTGACTAATCCATCAGACTCATTTCTAGCCAATTATTTTAAAGTCAATAACGATGTAACAACATGGTATTGCCTCTACAGAGCCTTCTCACTGACGTCGCATTTCTATAGCAATGCAGGAGGTCTGCCATACTGGCTTACTACGCACATGCATAACACGTACTCGTAGCGCCGTCCGGCATTTTGTTTCGTAGATCCAGTAACGTGTGTGTGTGTGTGTATGGCGTGCGTGTGTAATTACCAATCTTGGCGCGCGATAAAATAAAGACATCATCTGAGAAGGGTCTGTAGTATTAGTAGGGGGTCGACTGTTACTAATAGACCAAACTGAGCATTTATGAAGCAAAAACCACTCACATCCAATAGTTTTAGTGCATGAAATACACAGTTCTCAAGTATTTAGGACGCACATATAATGTTTGGGTAATCCAAGCAGATGAATGTTCACTGTGATGAGAATAGCCATGGCAGTCCTCATCAAATGATGACATCATATGTGCTTCAAACGAATGTATTAGAGATAGCGTCGACCCTGTCTCCCCTATTACTACTCTTTAATTCTTACTTCTTCCATGGGCAGACACACAGGCCGCAGCATTTCTCCAAGCCTGTGAGATTCTTCTCGGCTTCTCGCATGTCAGCGTTAATCTGGTCCATTCCTTCCTCAATTCGGTCAAGTTGCTCTGTCAAACAACACATCAAATCAAACAGTGAAAAAAAACCACCCCACTATCATCACCTTGAACAGTTATACACCAAGGTCATTGAATCACAAGAAGATAAAGTCTGTTATGTTATGTTATTTTTTAGCCTTCGAGAAAGACTGCTAGGGTCAAAATGTCAGGCCACTAACTATTTTTTGTGCATGTTATGTTATGGGAAGGATATCACCTATGTGTAGTTTGATTAGTTAACTTTGTCATTCTCTGTAAAGCTAGGGGTGAAAGTCGTTGCTGACCAAAATAGTCTGAAACTAGGATCCAAATTTTAGGAGTCATGTTGAAGTGATAACATTTCCATTTTTGGGGTATCCTTTGCTTCTGGCAACACTCTCCTCAGTGCTAGAGTACATTAAAGTGCATGGTTTCTTTATACCTGAAGAAAATAACAGCTAATTTTTTCACCAGGTGGACATAAAAAATAGTCAAATTTTCGAGAAAAGTTTGAAATTTCTCCTTCCTGTAAGAAGGACTTTGTTTTTCAATTTCGTTCAGATGAGATGATTTGATGCAATACATGCTTATCATTGATTGTCAAAGTAACTTCTAAAAAATCATTTCAGTTATAAATTCAAATGGGCGAATCCAAAAGGATTACAATTATTGGACTTTTTATTTGCACCAGGTGGGACTGAAATCCACTTATACAACAAAAGTTTACAACACAACTACATTATTTTCAAACTGACAAAAAGTTACGACATTCAAGTAACTATTCTACTCATACACAAATGACTTCAGTAATTTTCTTCATATGCAAAATGATGGATTGTTTTCCTTAAGTTTGTCAAGGGCTCATTGCTAACATTCACTAAATCTCAAACAAACAAAATGATTTCATTTCAAAAAAAGTGTAAAGCGTGTTCTATACCAACGGTCCGCAAACTTTTAGGCTGGCGACCCAATGACTATCTCAGGTACTCGAGGGTGACTAATGATGCCAGCCAAATTGAACCCCCTGCTGCAGGGATAATGTCTTAAAAACAGGCTAATCTTATCTGGAGTAAATTATTCATTGAAGCAGTTTGTTTTATTATAAATACTTATGAATAAATGCATTGAACTATTGATAAGAAAAATACCATGCTTTCAATGGTTTTCAATTGTAAGGCAATCTTTGGTGCCGACTGAATGACCAAAAGTGTAAACGACAAATGTTAGTGTTTCTGACAAAGTTTGGGTGAACCACTTCAAAATTTGTACAAACCACTTTTGGATCACAACCCTTAGTTTGCGATACGCTGTTCTATATGTAAGGTTTACAATAATACAACACAGTAAAGAAAATACATTTGTGTCAAGGTTACACATTGTATATTAATTGGTCTTGAAATTAATTTTGTCAAAACTTATCTGATAATCATTCATTGAGAGAAAATATTGATAGTAATGGGAAGTGTTTTTTTTTTTTAAAAGCAACTTTTGCTTAAATGATTGAAACGTTTGTGTGTTATTTTGTTTAATGGATCAAATATTTGCTATGGTCATCAAATGCGTGTAAAATGTGTGTGATTTGGTAGGGGAGGGGGATTTACAAGGGATTACATATACAATCAGCATATCAGTTATTCACACCATCACCAAGGCAATCTAGGTTTATAATGAAGGACACAGGCCACCACGAAACCACACCTATTGGACTGTGCATCAGCTGTTCACAAGCAAAGCGCCCTCTCTTGGCATCTTTATATTTGGTGGCAAGCACAAGTTCACCGAAAATTACATACGCCAAGAATTAGAGTGGGTTATCAGTACTACCCTGTATAGATCCTGTAAAAAAAAAAAGCTATGCGTAATGTGCTTGCCACCTACAGGTTTCTGCCCACCACAGATCAACAGAGGGCGCTCTTATTGTGAACTAGTGATGTCACATGTCTACAGAATGAAATGAGTCAAGATGTCACCTCCTTGTTCATCCAACATAACAAGAGTCCGGATCCCAGCTTCTTTACTCTATAGAATGATGGGATACACAGAGTGTACAGACATGGGGGGAGGGGTGCAGGCACGTGGGGTGGGGATGTACGACAGACATGAGGAAGGGTAGAGATTGATGGAGGAGAAGGGTGCTCCCAGAAATTGAACGAGTGACAACAAGAACAAGAAAGACAAAGTCAACGGTGGGGGGGGGGGGGGTGACAACGAGTTGGAAACATTAAACGGTAAGGAGGAGAGAGTTTGGGAGATGGGTTTTGAGAGAGGATAGGCAAAACAGGATTGGAAAGGGGTAAGATGAGATGTTCACAAAAGGATTGACATGGGAAAACAGTGTTGAGGAAAGGGAAATAGTGCAACGGTTGTACCATGGAATCAAATCAAAAAATTAATAGATAAAAGAACATCAACATGGACAGTTGGGATGGGGAGAAGTGAAAAAATTGGTAAAAATGAATCAAATCAACGAGGGGGGGGGGATGACAGGGATCAGGCGTGGAGAAACAGAATGGCAACGAACAAGTTGGCAAACAAAGGGAAGCACGATGAAGACATCAAAGAAAAATGTTCAGAAATGGAGCCGGTTTGAAAATGAAACATTCCAACATTCAACATGAAACAGTGAAAAATAAAAAACGTTCCAGATGGTACGCGGGACATAGTGTGAACAAGGGGGAAGGGGGTGAAGATCCAACACCATGGGTAGCAAATATTGAAAGAGATATATAAAAAAAAGGGGGAAGAAGAGACCAACAAAATTTTAATAAATGAAGTCGTCATAAATACAATTGTAATTAAGCCATCGTGTTGTGATCTGTGTAAAATCCCCACACTAGGCAGAGTGTGGTCCAGATGGTTGTTGTGATTCCATGAGTTATAAGAACTCTGTGTACAGGACAACCTTCTCCCTGGTGCAAGCAGATTTCACACATATCTCAAACAGATGTGATCCTGCACTGACTTTGTTAGTTCAGATTAATTCCACTTCACTTTATTCACACTGCAACCACACAGAAATTGTAAAAAAAAAAATTTAAAAAAAAATCTTCTGAACTTTGATGGTGCATACACAGACCTTGTACAAATTGTTCTTTTTCTTTAGAAGAAACTAAAACCGCACTGCATGATCGAAAATACAGCAGAAAAAATGGTGAGCACAAACAATCTGAACCAGCAAAATATTTTAAGTAAATCGTTCGGAGAGAGCGTCAATACAACAGTGCCCTCCTGTGATACATACCTCCCTGTTCGTCCAGCATAACGAGTGTCTTGATACCCACATCCTGACTCTATATATGTTTATACACAAGCACACATACAATATGTAACAAAGGCATGACATTAAATCATTAACGAAAGGTCACACACTAGAAAAGTTTCATAAAAATAAGGTAAACAACACAACAAAATAAAAAAATTAAAAAACAAACAATGTAAACACCAACTGTACAACTCAAAAGAAAACACCAGTTATAATCAACAGATGTAATAATTGCATATGGAAAAATTAATATTATTTTGTTTTTGGTGTGTGATGAGCTCTGTATACTAAAAGCATTCCCAAGTCCTGCAGAGAGCAAGACCACAGGCATACTCCCAGGGTTGCATTCAAACTCACGACCCCCCAGCGAACAGGATAGCTCTTTGAAATTGGCCTTGGATTTTATATTTTCAGAAGAGCCTCGAGGAAAAAAAATCCCCAAACATCTCATAGATGTTGTAAGTATCACCTACATGCATGCTGTTCACCATGACACTAAAATGGCTGACAATGCCCACTAATTACTCAAATCATGTGGGAATACATGAGTACCGGTGACAATACATGCACTAATGATGCAGGTTTTTTTCTCAAACTAATTTTTTCCCCATGGCCAAAAAACACAGTCTGATCTCTAAAATTGTATGAAGAATTCATGTCTGCATGCAACAATGCCAGAAAGATTTTGAAAAAAAAAAAAAAAAATGGATATGTTTGTGTTTGTGTTCTTGTTTATGCCTCTGACGAAGGTCCGGTTTGGATCGAAAGCTGAGGCCATCTCCCCTACTAATTATATATGGTTCATGACTTGATATTTAATATAAAAAAGTCGCATCCCCTTAAGGTGATCCCGTGGCTGCCGCTTCCCAGGTTGAATCGTAAACGTGGGTGTGATCCCTGGCTACACGGCAGTTAACGGTTGTATGGCTTCTGACTGGCACCCCGAACAAAGATATTGACTAATAGGGAGACCGCCAACATAGGGCTGGATAGCTCAGTTGGTAGAGCGCCGGTACGTTAATCCGGAGGTCGTTGGTTCAAGTCCCGCTCCAGTCAATTTTTCTTTGTTCAAACCCGAACTATTTAAATAAAATTTCCCAGTCAGTTTCCCTTGTGGTTCATGACTTGATATTTAATATAAAAAAGTCGCATCCCCTTAAGGTGATCCCGTGGCTGCCGCTTCCCAGGTTGAATCGTAAACGTGGGTGTGATCCCTGGCTACACGGCAGTTAACGGTTGTATGGCTTCTGACTGGCACCCCGAACAAAGATATTGACTAATAGGGAGACCGCCAACATAGGGCTGGATAGCTCAGTTGGTAGAGCGCCGGTACGTTAATCCGGAGGTCGTTGGTTCAAGTCCCGCTCCAGTCAATTTTTCTTTGTTCAAACCCGAACTATATATATATATATCTAATTATTGGAAAAGTTTGTGAAAATTCAGATCAGATATGGTCAGCAAAAATGTATCCCTACTTTAATTGGCAGAAAGCAGAAACATTGTTTGTATCCATGGTCAATGCCTCATGGCCAATGCCTTATTATATTGAATTGAATATTTAAACACTAATTTAAGTCAAGCTTCAGATATTTTTTTTGCTTCTTTTCACTTGTTTACTTTAAAAGATAAATCCCAAAATGCTGGTGAAATAATGAAAAGCACAAGAGACAAACTGTCAAGGGGCAGCTTCTATGACAAATCCAAAATTCTGAAATTCCCAAAACTAAGTCCTCGATCGGTCCAAATTAGATTTAACGACTGATTTCATTTTTATTTTTCATTTCCCCCCCCCCCCCAAAAAGAAAGAATCCCAAATACAATTTGATTCCCCATGCATGTTTAATCACCGGCCAATGTTACCTATATACCAGCTCGGGCAAATTAAAAACATTTCCAAAATCAAATTTACGGGCATAATTGTGGTGGGAACATGGACGAAAATCAGCGAGCAAATCACATTAGGGTGATTGTGTGGGTCTGCATGCTGCTCTACCTGACTCCCACTGTGTAGCAACCCCGCTTGCGTGACTCTCTCTGTCGTTAAGTAATTTGTGGATTTTTCCCAGGGCCTCGTTAAATCAAGAATCCTTCAAGGGGGGTTGGTGTGTTCAGGTAACAACTAAAACATGCAATGTCAAAATCAAATTAAAAAAAGGAAAAAAGAAATCCTCATCAACAAAGACACACACAAAAAAGAAAAACAAATACAAATAATATAGAGAACACACACAACACCTTGAAAACTTTAAAACGATGTTAAATACAGAATACAGAATCAAAGATACATGGTACTCATTTTCAGAGACACATGGCTCCATCATCAGCCGAGGCTTCTGACTTCACTTAACAAGCCACATATTTTTTGTCCGAGTCAAAGTCAGACCAAAAGCCACGATCTCATATAAGCCCCACGTTGCAGAAATCACTAAGCTTTGAAAGTTTTCATGGTGCACCATCAAAAATAAAATAAAATAAAATAAAATTAAAACAAATCCATTAATATCAAATTGTGTTCCGAAAAGATCCCAAAATCTGTCCAAGGATAGAGAAGTTTGCTGTCCATTGCTTGAGAGTTTGTCAAAATTGACTTAATCGGCAGCTTCAAAAGCTTGAGAAATGGATGGGAAATAAAAGACCACACACAAACGGCGCAGGTGTAATTTATACAAGTCTTTGCAGAGATCCAGCTTTCGTCAAATGAAAGAGTTATGAGCATGAAACAACCGACTC